>CM057453.1:161563571-162797857 GCA_016271365.2 Neoceratodus forsteri
AGAAGGGAGGTTATACTGTATATGGAGGAGGGGCATGTCTAGCCGGCAAGAATGGTAGAGGCATGCTAGCACAGCTCCTAAGGGCACCACTTTTTATAAAGTATTTGCAGCTGCAATAGTGTGTCTTTCTAAACCAGCTTGTGATAATTGAGACGTTTTGAATGATGGCATCAGGAAAGTCGAAGAATAAATAGGCAAACTTCAGTTTGATGCCTGAATGCAGCCAAGACAGAGCAATGGTGCCACGAGCAGCTCCAGGCCTTCCAACCAGGACTCTGATTTTGAGGGGTCATGGTAGGACATCAATATGGAGGAGCTCACAAAACATGGGGTGGGCAGCTCGACTGCACCTGAAATGACTGTGTTTGGTGCGTACTTTGCTTTGGCTCCTGGTCTGATGTTTTCTCCCTGTGAAACAGGCAATAGTCTAGTAGTTGGACAACAG
This sequence comes from Neoceratodus forsteri, assembly GCA_016271365.2. Classification (NCBI taxonomy): domain Eukaryota; kingdom Metazoa; phylum Chordata; order Ceratodontiformes; family Ceratodontidae; genus Neoceratodus; species Neoceratodus forsteri. The sequence goes on from CM057453.1 coordinate 161,564,017, forward strand.
GGGGTGTTAGTTGCTCCTGTTGGAGGGTGGGGGGTTGGGGTTTACTTGTTCAGGGGAAAAAATTAATATAGATGTGCACTTAGTTCATGCAGAGTGGAGGAACAGTGTGAGGATAACCGTAGTTGATGGGGATGAAATAAGTTGTGTGTCCTGGAATATAAATGGTCTTGAATCTATTATAAAGCAAAGAAAGGTGATGGAAGAGGTTCATGGGATTAAGGAGCAAATTGTGCTATTGCAGGAGACCCATTTCACTCCCACCAAGGGACAGAGAACCACTAGTTTCATGGGGCGGCATGTGGATTTTGGCCCCATTCTCATCCAAGGCTCGGGCAGCCTTGATTTGGATCCCTAGGGGGGCCTCGATTCAAGTTTTGGAGAGTGTGGCAGATCAGGCAGGAAGGCATGCCCTTGCAAAAGTTAATGTTACGGGCAAGGTTTTTTTTCTGATCGGTTCTGTTTATGCCCCAGACGTGGAATGTCCTAGTTTCTTTCAGAAACTTGCACTGGACGTGGCAGGGTGGGAGGGTCCCTGGATCTCAGGGGGTGATTATAATTGTGTTTTAGACACAATGTTAGATCATTTTAACAGGCTCCCAGTGCCCTAATAACAAACTGAAAAGCCCTTAGAAATCTTATAAGCTGACTTAGACTTAGTTGACTTCTGGAGACATGTCAATCCCTCAGGGCGGGAGTACAGCTTTTTTTCACATGCATACCACTTGTATGCAAGAACTGATATGATATTGATATCTAGCTCTTTAGTAATGGAGGTGGGGAGTCAGTATATCTCCCAGTCATAATATCGGATCATGCCCTGCACTACATAAATCTCAGAGGTTCGGGGGCCCATAAAACCCCCAGAAACTGGAAGCTTGATCCTCTTTTCTTGAAGAATCAAGAGTATCTTCTCTTAATGAGGAGGAGTGTACAGGAATACCTACAAGCAAATCATCAGGGGACACTTCTCATGGTACCAGATGGGAGGCCTTGAAGGCCTTCATAAGAGGCCAGACCATATCTTTTGCTTCACACATAAGGGGGAATGCAGTAGGGGAGCTGGAATTCCTGAGAAAGAAAATCACAGCCTGTGAGAAAGGCCATATGACAAATCCCTCAGCTGCCTTGTATGCGGTAGTTCAGAAGTTAAAATGGAAGTTCAGCACCCTGTCCTGCATCCAGCGGGAGAGGACTATTTTCTTGTCAAATGCTGGTGCATATTTTGGTGGGAACCGAGTGGGAAAACTCTTAGCGTGGCAGTTGAAGCGTAACAAGGCAGAAAGATCAGTAGGACAGATTTATAATGCCCAGGGGGTGGTGGTGCAGAGCCCGGGGGAGATAGCTGAGGCGTTTTGTGCTTTTTACGAATCCCTGTATACCTCTGACTGCAGTCCCTCCCAGGAGGATTTAGATGCTTTTTTTGTGGGGGTGCCTTTCAGTAAATTAAGTATGGGGGAGGCTGAGGAGTTGGATTCTCCAATCACCAAGCAGGAGATTCGGGTTGCTTTGAAATCTCTGAAAAGCAGGAAAGCCCCAGGGTCAGATGGGCTCCCCATAGACTTTTTCAACGTGTTTGAGGATCTCCTGGTGGACCCCCTGTCTGATATGGTTGAGAAGGGATTATCAAAAGGTGAGTTGCCCCCCTCCACATGGTCCACTATGATTACAGTGTTGCCCAAGTCAGGCAAGGATATTACTAAGTGCGCCTCCTACAGGCCAATTTCGCTGCTAACCGTAGACTATAAGATTGTGGCAAAAGCTCTTGCATGCAGGCTGGACAGGTTACGCTGGGGATTATCCATCAGGATCAATCAGGTTTTGTAAAGGGTAGAATGGGGAAGCATAACATTAGGCACACTGTAAATATAATTTTCAGACGGGGGCACACTAAGCAAGCTTATGGTGCAGCGGTGTTGGCATTAGATGCTGAGAAAGCCTTTGACCCTGTGGAGTGGGGGTATCTGTTTGACACTCTGTGGAGATTGGGTGTGGGTCCCACCTTTAGCTCGTGGGTCCGTGCTTTGTAGCGGGGTCCACAAGCAGATGTCACGGTCAATGGGATGCTCTCCAGACCTTTTGATCTGGGTAGAGGCACACATCAGGGATGTCTGCTTTACCCTCTTTTGTATGTTTTATCCTTGGAGCCACTGGGGGTGGCCCTTAGGGTGCACCTGGGCATAAGAGGCTTCGGGAGGGAGGTCAGGAACATAAAACAGCTATGTACGCAGATGAACAGCTCCTCTACTTGCAAAATCCAGCTCAAGATTTGCCCGCTGTCCACAGATTGATACATGCATTTGGTGCTATCTCTGGACACTGGGTAAACTGGTCAAAGAGTGAATTGTTGCCAGTGGGTATGCTGGACAGAGCCCAGTTAATTGCCAGTTTGGGAGGACTACAATTGATAAACTGACTGAGGTATCTTGGGGTGCAAATTTCTGCATCTGTCAGGGCCTTATACGCTTTGAATTTAAAACCCCTCCTTGCAAAGATTGCTGAGGACTGTGAGAGATGGACCGCACTGCCCCCTTTCTTCTGGATAAAGTTAGGGTAGTGAAGATCAAAATATTGCCTAGGATGTTATATCTTTACAAGGCACTACCTATTAGGGTACCACAAGTGCACTTCAAGCAAATAGAGGCTTTAACGCATATGTTCTTATGGAGAGGGGGGAAGATTCAAAATTAAAAGAACTTTGTTGCAGAGACCACTCGGGGGGGAGGAGCGGGGCTGCCAAACTTTAAGGTTTATTACTGGGCAGCACAGCTGGATTTCATGCCTACAGGTTCCCTGGCTGAGTTTGGAGGAGGATTTACTGGAAGGCAACCTTCGGTATGATACTTTAGTTGGTGCACTGAGAGGGCAGGGGTTGAACAAAAACATAATCCATTCACTGCCACCAGGCTGCATGCTTGGATTTGGGTGCATCAGTGCTTGGGGCATGTTAGCAGCAATTCCCCAAACATTAGCCTGTTAAAGTTCATGCAGCTTGGAGGGGAGTGTACTCCTACAGTGATATAGTGTCTTCGGGTGTGGAGGAGGAAGAGGTCTCCTGACAATTAATCAGTTACATGAAGGTGGTCCGTTAAAATGTTTTGCACAATTGTGTACAGAATGGAATATTCACCCAGGTGATTTTTTTCTATATCTGACAATCTGCCAGAGATGCGGGACGCCCTCTCCACATTGAATGGCTGGTCTGACCCCTCCCCCCTGGAGGAAGAGCTTTTTAGGCTTCAGCCAGGACAAAAGCCCCTATCAGTCTTTTACTGTACAATTCTGGGATCCTTGAAAAGGGCGCCAATATCCAGTCAGGAAAAATGGAGTACAGATCTACTCTTGCCTATTGACCAGTATACCTGGAAGTTGGCATGCTCCCACTACTTGAATTGCTCTTACAGTAACAATCTGCATCAAATTCAGTTACATTTTTTGCACAGTGAGTATATGACTCCTAAGTGGTTACATGTCGTGGATCCCACTAGATTGGAATACTGCCCTAAATGTGAAATAAAGGTGGGAGATTTCATGCACCTGGCTTTCACGTGCCCTAAATTAGCCCACTTCTGGCACCTTTGCATGGCATAATGAGTAGGGTTCTTGGGTATAACCCCTCCAAGTCTCCCCGGAACTCCTTCTCAGGGGCGGATCCACTTCACCCGGGTCAGAAGCTGTCCAACCCATTGTGGTCACTAGCCCTTATTAATGCTAGGAGAACAGTAGCCCAAGAATGGATGTCCTCGACTCCCCCTTCGATTGCTAAATGGGTAAAAAATGTACAGTCTTGTATGGTTCTGGAAAGGGCTCAATTGAGTGCACAAGGCAAACTCTCTCAGTTTTGGGAAACCTGGAGCCCACTGCTACTAGCAGTGGAGGGGGGCCTTATCCCCAACTGAGTTCCAGCTGGTGCCTATGAGAATTAGAGAAGTCGAGGGAAACTTGCCAGGAACACCCTCAGTTTTGACCTGCTATAACTACTATGAGCATGGAGTGGACACAGTTCCAAAGTATATGCTTCTGCTTAAAGACCCTCCAGAGGCATTTACTGTATACTGCTCTAAACTGATTGCCATACTGCATGAAACATCATGATATCATTGTTGCAATGTGAATGTATTGACCTTAATGTATGCACATCTATATTCTCAAGAAATACATTTTACAAAAAAAAAAATACTGTATATTGAGGGAGGAGAAGCAAAATTTGGAGAGAAAAGAGAAGCAGTCAGAGGTGTCTGGGCTACAGGACAAAGGTAAGTGAAGGGAGAGACAGGCTAGCAAATAGTGAGCAATGGTGGGTGATGGGAGGAGAATTAGTAGCAAAATGGCAGAAAGCATGGAAAAGGAGATCTAGTCTAGCAAGGGAGGAATTAGGGACAGCACTGTAGACCACATTCATGCAGTCATACACTTGAAGCATCATCTTTAAGGAGAATCTCATGGTGACAGGAAGGGGCAGACAAGCCGTGTTGTGATAAAGGGCACCCAGTTTGTGGCGGAGCTTTTTATGGATGGCATCGATGTAGACATATGGTAGAAGTCTACGCTTTGTTCCAGCTATGCACTGACATTCAGGGTTTTCACAATTAGAGGGAAGCTGAGCCTTGCAAGCATTCGAATAGTACGAAAGGATAAGGAAACTGTCTTTTCAGCATTAGCCTTTAGCTGGTGTGACTAAAACTAGCAAAGGGCAATGTTAAAGTCACGCTGTAGTGCTGATCCCAGATCACTGACCGATGCACCAGTGATAAAGAGTATTGTGTCTTCAGCATACAAGGACATGTTTATTTTTTGCACATATTATGGGCAGGCCCTTTAGAAAGTTGAAAAAAAGGATGGGCTCAATACAGAGCCTTGAAGAACCCCAGAGAGAATGTTGAGGGGCACAAGGCATCACCAGTTTAGACTGATGATACGTAGCCAGAGATGTAGGAGTGGAACCAATCTTCTGATGAGGTAGAATCCCATTTTCCTCAACTTGCAAGAAGAAGTGGGTGGGCTACCACGTCAAAGGCCTTTGCCATGTCAATGAAAATGGCCTCAATATTGTGCATACCAGTCACTCCATGCTTCGAACTATAGAATACTCTATGATAAACATACTCATTTTATTTCTACTGCCAGTATCCAAAGCTTCCATACCTGGTGTATTCTTATTAAATTAAGCCCTCACCAGGGTACAGACTGCTGTTAGCTTTCCAGTGCAGTCTTCCTGAATTGTTCCTACCGATATTGTAAAGTCGTTCTGGGTTGTCACCCCTGGGGACCCATCCTTGAAAAGTCCCACTCCTTTTCCTACCATCCCTGGTACCTACTGTAGTCTACTCTCCTGTGCATCACTATCAGCCCCAGAGTAGTGTACCACCTGCTGCCCTACCTGCCAATCCCTAGCCACATAGCTCCAAATGTAATGGAATCATCTCACTATTGTCACCCAAGTCCTCTGGAAGTATCCCCCACCTGTTCACTGACCCTAAAGGATCAAAGGAATCCCTTTCAGTGTGAAAGTATTTTACAGACGACACCATCAATTCACTGAAAGCAATTTCCAATCATCGTGGTAAAAAGATTGGTTGGGGTCAATAAAGTCTACTCAAGCTTTGGGAACAAGTGTTCTTTCTAATCATTTGAAACATGAGCATGGCATCCTCCAAATAATCACATCCATGCCTAATCCCCACACAGATCAAAACTGCCAGCTGCACCAGCAGGGATAGTTGGGTTAGAAATGGTAAGTGGTGGAATAAGGTGGTTCATTCAAGTAATCCAGCAACCACGGCAGCAGACTAAGACAATGGATGCCACCCCTGATACAAGTGCTGCTTCGAAAAGAGTCCAACAGCCACCAGCCAGTGCCAGGCTCATCATACGTCCTCAGGACTAGTGCTGAATTTCTCTTAAAATGAAAAGCTCATATACACTGTCTGAGTTCATTACATGAATTAATTAAACTGCTAATCTTTCCTCTTACTTTTTCAAGTGCTGACAGTTTCAAAGGTATCTCGTCTCGAGTCTGTCTTCAGAAAGCACAGATCCTCTTCATCATCCTCCTTCCTCTAGCACAAATCCTATTTTCTTGGCATATAAATAAAGAAAAATTATATAATATTAATAACTAATAATAATTACATTCAAGTAAAAGTAAGTCAGCTGGTCCTGAAAATAACACATTCGCTAATCCTTTTTCTTAGTCACATTTTTCAGTATTTAAATAAAGAACAAATTAAGAATTTAAAAAATAAAAGCCATGGAAGCTAACTTTTTCTGAAAGCAGCACATCCTCTTTATCATCCTCCTCCCTCCACCACGAATAACATGTTTTAGATACATACTGTACCATATAAATAAAGAAAACAAAAATAACTAATAATTATTCAATTAAAATAAAAACCACAGAAGCTGACAGGTTCTAAAACAAACATTCTTTTCTTCAGCCTTCAGCACAAATCACAAATAATTTTTTTAGCATATACCGTAAATAATAAATATAAATAAAAATAAATAAAAGAAATGCAATGTTTATATTGCTGTCCTGTTATATTATGATCAAAACAATATTTATTATCATGTCACGGTCACATATTGTATGTCATTCTCAGATGAATTGTGTTTATTAAATGCAATGTCAAAGCAAGAATTTGCATATGCAACCCCTGATCATACTGCTCCTCCTCCTCTTCTGCAGTCTTCTCATGGTGCCAGTGGCAGGCATAAGTGTATGACATTAATGACTTGGATAGCGAGGATCCTGAAACAACAAAGGACATTTGGGAGCTTCCAAATACTGAAAGCCACCTCAGTCCAGACATTACTCAGGAAGACTGTGATGTGTTACCAGAGTATATGATACAGGCGTATCTACGGTGGTGGAGCCACAGTTTAGCAAAAATAGTGATCCAATCAAATTTTGGCAAAACAGGCAAGTGATGTGGCCACCATCAGCTAAAGTGGCTTTGCATTTTCTTGGATAACCTCTGACATTAGTTTCTTACTAAAGAATTGTCTGTACAAAATGAGTACACTGCCTCTCTGCATCACTAAAGTGTGATGCAGTGAGGCATTTTAGAGAATAATGAATTCTTAGCCATTCTAAAACTCATCTAACCATGGATCAGCTTAAACTATCCAATTATTTACATATCCAACGAGTCAGATCTACTGTTTTTCCTACTCCTACAACTCCTGGTGGAAAGCCTCTCCAGACTCTCACTGGCACTGGCAACAGAGTCCAGCTCACCACTCCCAGCAGCAGTGACAGTATAAGGACTAATCTGATGCATGCCACCAGTGCAGGCCTTCCTCCTCCTCCTGATGATACTGTGCTGGCTTTCACGTGTCATCATTAACAAGATCATCATGATGATGTCTGTCACTCACACAGAGCTCTTATATGTAAACTACAATCTGTCACCTCAGCACAACCACTGTGAATGGGGCAGTGATGGAATGACTGACCAGCTGGCTGACAAGTGTTCACTCTAAGTCCAGTCTCATATAATCAGTTGGCTACCACTTTCACAGCCAGTAGGCAGTGGTTATGTTCAAAGTTCAAAAAATATAAAAAATTAAAATAAAAACAAAATGAAAGAAAGAGAGAAATAAGTCTCCATTCATGGGTTATAGTGTGGAGGACAAAGTAATGCCCCCATTGTAATTTCTTTTCATTTTCACTGTCTGGATTCATACTTTTTGTCTGGAGGGGAGGATTATATTTGAAAATATGTGGGGCCATGGAGAATAAAGTACTTGACACTGAGGTGAGGTGAGGAGGAGATGATGGGGGTGTACACTTTTATTTATTTAGTAAGTTTTTGGTATCCAGGTACATACACTAGGCAACAAAGAGACTATTTCAGGAATGCCTTGGGGTAAACAGAGCACAAAATTAATGACAGAAAACAATATTAATCTAATACCTTTCTTTTTTAGTTTTTCTTGACCAGGCAAGGACACTAGACAACTGCACGTCTATCTTTGGGTGCAACCCAGGAGTTTACAAAGAGGATAAAGACAGGGCAAAAACAACACCAGTTACACTGAGGCTTTGGGAACAGCATTATTGCAGTGGCTCAAGGACAAAAGACAACTGCAGTTGTAGAAGCCAGAATACAGATGCTGTATAAGATAACAATAGTAATAGTTCAGTAAAAAGTGCAGGTAGATACATTGAGCTCACCAATTAATTTTTATTTTATTTTATTTATTTATTTAAAATTTGATGACCGGGAAAGGCACACTGAGCAGAGGCTCGTTTCCAGATTCGACCCGGGTACAGTTAGTACAGAGAGTAACAATAGATTGAAGAATACAGACAGCATGCACAACATTTTACAGCATTAAAAATACACTGGTTCAGTGGTAAAATAGCATAGCAATTGCATGTGGAGAGGGAGAAGGGAGATGAGGTGAGCTAGGACTAGGTGGCTGGGGTAGGTGGGTGGGGACTGGGTGGTGCATTGGCTGCGTGCTGGGACCATTTTAACAATTAGGGCAGTGCGGGGTGGGTTGGAGCTTGATGATTCGAGTAAAGGCAGAACAAGAAGGGGCCAGGTGAAGGTTGGGGGGAGGTTGTTCCAGAGAAGGGGGAGGCAGTACGAGAATGCAGCTTAGTCGGTAAGAGAGCGAAGGTGAGGGAGGTGGAAAGTGCGGTGGTCCCTGTGGTGGAGAGGGTAGCTTAGGGAGGAGGTTGGGGTGAGGAGGGAAGTGAGGTGGGGGGGACCTATAGCAGTATTCCGCTAAAAAGGAGTCACCATGAATGGTACATCTATGGGAGAGTGAACCAGGGAGAGGGGATCTTAGAGCTGGCAGTGGTGCATGAGTGGGGGTAAGGTGGTTGTGAAGTGGCAGAAGGAACTGAGAAAGATGTCAAGTCTGGAGAGAGAGGATGGGGCTGTACCATAGACTATGTCTAGAAAGATAGTTTTTCGACCCAGTTTGCACTGGGTGGGGATTGGTAGCCTCGCTTTGTGGTGATAGAGGATGGCGAGTTTGGGCCAGAGTTTGGTGCAGATCACCTCAATGTGAGTGGAGAAATTGAGGTGGCTGTCCAGCCAAACTCCCAGGTATTTGAAGGCTGAGACTTGCTACAGGGGAGAGTCATCTCTGGTGGTGATAATGAGGTGGGGGGGGTGCTGGGAGGCAGACCAGATTCTGTCTGAAGCCAAAGACCATTGTGACAATTTTTTTTGCATTTAGGGTGAGCAGGTTTTCAAGGAACCAGGACTGAACTCTATCAAAATCATTTTGGAGAGTGGAGAGGACACTGAAATAGGAGGGGCCCGAGTCAAAGATGATAGTGTCATCTGCATAAAGATGCATGTTAGAGGCAAGGCAGGAAGAGGGAAGGTCATTTATGAAGAGAGAGAACAGGCCAAGAATGGAGCCTTGGGGAACGCCAGATATGATGTAAAGGGGAGAGGAGAGTGTTGCCCACTTGGACTGATTGCTGCCTTTTATGGAGGTACGAGTGGAACCAGGCGATGGCAGGTTGGGCAATGCCAAAAGAGCTAAATTTGCTTAGTAGAAGCTGGTGGAAGACAGAGTCGAACGCCTTAGCCAGGCCAATGGAAATGGCTGCAGTGACTTGGCTTCTGTCCATGACTGTGAGGATGGAGTTGGTTACACTTAGAAGAGTACGGACGGTAGAGTGGAATGAATATTAATGGGAAGACTTTAAGCCTTAGGTTCAATTGGCAGAGCAGAGCAACTGCGTTACTCCCCCATCAGGCTTTAAAAGGCCACTTCTTCTGGGCTGTCCCAGGATTCGCTTCTCATTGCAGCTGGAGGCACCGCCCCTCCCCCTGTCTGTCCCACCCAGCCCTCTCATTTGAGTGGCATCCTATCTCATTGCGGCTTCTTTTCCTTCACTGCCTCTGTTTTTTTTTCTAGCCCTCCGACCACAACCCCGCTTCCTCGCTGGCATTCCTGGAGCCATTGCATGCTTCCCGAGTGTGGCTTTTCATTCCGCATGCTGCCTCTTAAATCTGCTTTTCTGCTGTTTTTGGTTTCCTGCTCCCTCCCCTCTTTCAGGCCAGTCCCTTGTGTCTTGGGCCCTCTTTTCCTCCCTGCATCCCTTCCACCTTGCTGTGCTGTTTTTCCAGCCAACTGCTCACTTCTTGCTGCTTGCTCATTGAGTCTCCACCCACCCTACACCTAAGCAGAGCTCCGCTGCTCCCAACCATCCTGTCCTGTGGCACAGTGCCTCTGATCCCTGCCCTGCACTCCTTTCTCAGAGCCACTGCTTCTTACCTTGGCCTTTGCTCATTCTCTTTGGCAGCCCTCCTGCAGTTTCCACGTTGCTCCACTCCCCAAATGCTCTACATCTTGCAGCTTATCACCGTGAATTCTTCGCAGCATTCCTCTCCACTGCTATGCATTTCACATCACGCTATCATTTTCCCACTCACATTTACCCTTGCTCTGCATCGGTTTACTGTTTTTCCTCATGATGTTGGAACTCTTTGTGGATACACTCACTATTCCTTCATTTAACTACTTTGCTTGATTCCTTATTACTACCTATTGGGGCCCTTTGTTTGTGGTCCTACTATTGTTTTAACCTGGGAGAGTGCTACGTATTCTGGCCCTTTGCTATGACACTGTCTTGTTTGCCTCTGGTATATGCCCTGCAGATGTAGCAACCACCCTACAGAGTGATTTTCACAAGGTTCAGCTCTGGTTTGCCTCACATCAATAATTCCACTATGCCAAGAAGACCATCTCCATGACCTTTGGTACCAGGCAGAGACTTTCTAGGCTTCTTCCCTTACCCTCCTTCCACACCTTGGATGGGACTAGCCTTGAGGACACCTCCTCATTCAGATACATTGGGGTTTGGTTGGACCAGCACCTCAACTTCGCTGGCCACATTGACGTCATCCTGAAAAAACTGCGCACCAAGCTCAGTGCTCAGTGCCCTTTACAGGAACCATAGTTGCATCTCTCCTAAGGTGTGGCATGGACTGGTCCAGAAAATGATTCTCCCCAATTTTGACTACTGTGATGTAGTCTATGGTGCTGCTCCGAAATCCTCCATGACCAGATTGGACTCTCTCTTTAACTCCTGTCATTTCACCCTGGATGCCCCATCTAGTTCTCATCACTGCAACCTGTACCATATCCTGTCCTTCCCATCGCTTGCAAACAGGCACACTGCACACTGTGCTAAGCTCACTTCAAAGTTTTGGCTAGGGGAACTCCCCACTTACCTATCATCCTCTCTCTTCACCCCTCCACCTCCCTCTCACTCACTCTGATCTACTCATACTTGGACCCTACTGGTCCTCCCTGCTACACCCGGATTGGACAGACTGGTTTCTCCTATCACTTTTCGCAGCTATGGGATTCCCTACCCCCCAAATATGGCACTTCTCTTCCTCCCCCTCCCTTGCCTCTGCCTTACAGAACTACCTCACCTCCAGCTGCTCCTGCTTCAATCCTCCTTAAAGTTCCCTCCCTTACGATTGTCCCCAGGTCCATATTTAATCCCCTACCCTTAATGCCTCCCTCGCATTTCTCTGGTTGCCCCTGCACCCCTCCCCCCTTTCTTTGCTGACTAATTTACCCTTGCTAAAGTGATTCCCCCTTGCAGGGATCTCAGCATCCTGGAGGGGAAAGTCCTAGCATGCATTTATTCCCCTCACCTACCTTCTTTCCCTTCCCTCTATCCCACTGTTATGCCCCTACCCCTCACCTTCTTCATTCTCACCTTTATTCATCTTCACCTGGTTCAGCCTCTGGCAGGGTTCTACACATCCTGGAGGGGTTAAACTTAAGCACACCTTGTCCCTCCCTCCTTATTTCCTTCACTCCTTAAATGATTGCACCTGGTTCTGCTCCTAGCAGGGTTCTTCAGCATCCTGGAGGTGCCAAACCTAGACTTAAACTCCCTCCTTCTCCTGTCCTCACCACTCCCCCATCCCTCTTATTTTTGCCTTTGTACCCCACTGCACTTATATACCTGCCCCCACATGGCTGAGCCATACCATTGCCACTCTGTACTGCTAACTCAGCCATTCCTTGATTAGTTCTACCTACCTCACTCCTCTGTGCTTAATACCAGTTACTGGTTATGTATCTAGTACACACTGTATTTTTTGCCTCACCTTCATCTAGTTGTCCCTCCATTTCCCTCTTTCTCTACCCCTCTTCAGCACTTCAACTGTTTATATGTTGTCTAAACTAACTGTTTTACCTGTGCGTAATTGTAACGTTAATCCACCAATGTGTTGGCGATATTGTTGTTTTATTCTCTGTACCTATTCACCCATGTTTGTTAAATGAGACTGTATGTATAAACACTGTTTTATCCACTTGCAACCCCCCCCCCCCGGTCGCACTGGGAGATGATCAGCTTGTTGTTCGGCATGCCTTCCTGGTGAAACATTTCAATAAATAAATAAAAGATTTTGATGGCTGTGGTCTGCCTGGTTCTTGGGGTATTGTTTCAGGGTTATTGCCTCCAGCTTTGGCTTTGTTTATTCTTGCTTCATATTTCAACCTGTTCCATGCTGGTCTTTGGTCTGGGCTTCAGTTGCAGGTATGTCCTCCTTTCTGTATGGGGTTTTCCTAGTGCTGGTTCCCTTTCCACACCTCAGCCCAGCTGCCTCTTCTTTTCAGGGTTCTTGTACCCTGCTGCCTCCTTTTCCATTTTGCTTTCTAGTGCCCTCATGGCCCTATGTTCAGGACCCCCTTCATCACAGTGTCTAGCTACAATGCTACTGTTAATGCTCCCTCAACCCTTGCCTCATCTCCTTCCTCATCCAGTGCTGTCCTTCCATCACTTAACCCCCTAACCATCCCCTCCCCACTGAGCTTTTTAAGTCTAACAACTGATTTTATTACCTCTGTATCTGATCTGCTGCATCAGCCTTACTGTGAGGACATCTGATGTAGTGCAGCCCCAATTCCCCTGCTCAGCTTGACTACGCAATGCTCCATCATATCTCGTCCAACAGTCAAGTCGTTATTTGTGGATGCACCGCCTATTCATCATCAACCTCTGTTGTTTGACTCCTTCATTCTCTCTACCTGTATCAGGGGTGTCTACCCCTGTTGACTCCACTTGTTGCCCTCCTCCTCCCATTCCCTCCACCCTCTGTTCCTCTCCTTCAATGACCTTTGCTTTCTTTTGGGGTTTTCTCTATCCTGCTATCACCTTCCCTATTTGTATCCTCCTCTTACCTTATATCCGTCTGGTGTCCAGGCACCTGAGTCTGGTTCTCCTTAGCTCAGTCTGACATCAGGGTCTACTCATTCACATCAATTAATTGAGCATACCTCTCATTGAATCTTATGCTACCTCATTGAACTGCTGCACTCCTGCAGTTATTATCACCATCAGTCTTCTCATGACCGCATTTGGGTACCCCTTGTTCATCTGATCTCTATGTGGGTCTACTCCTTCACATTGACAACTTGAGGGAACCCTCTAGGATCCATGCTACCTTGACTTGACCTGTTCTCCACTTGGAGACATGCCTTCATGTCTATTGCCCCTTTGTTTGGGGCTGGCAGGCTTCTCTCCATCATCGTACATCATTCATTTCATACCTCACCTTGATTGTACCAGCTTCCACTGCATCACTCCATCATCATTCATCTTCCACTTCATATTTCACCTTAACTATACCTGCCTTCCAGGCCTCATCTCATAATCATTCATCATCCATTTTATTCCTCAGCTTAAACCTCATGGCTTCTTTCCTTCATCATGCATCCTCTTTTGCTTTTAAGCGTATAGTTTCAGTGACGCTGCTTGCATCCCTCAACAGCTGTCCATTCGGATGGACAGAGTGAGAGCTTCATCTACATTGGACTTTTTCTCCTTCCTTGATCTCTACTCTAAATTGCTTTAACTGAGCCGTCACTAATCTAAACACCCTTCAGCCTGGAGGGAAGGTGACCTAGGCCTTGGACCCCCAGAGGTTTCCTCTTCAAGGGTTTTTTTTTCTCTCCTCCATGCCAATGGCCATAATATTAATCAGGGGTAGTGCTTTCATAGGTTCTGTAGTTAGATTCTGCTGTCGGATGACTCAGATGGTGGCCCTGGCTGTTCCCTCTCACGTTAGGAAGTCTGTCCTTCTGCATCTTGTCAGATTTCCTTTCATTCTTCGTCCTCAACATATCTTGTTCTTATCCTGTCCTTCCCATCTACAGTTCTCTCCTTACTTTCCAGTTTCGGAACTATTCTGATTTCTCGCCTCTTCAATGCTCAACATCCTTTTGGGTATTCTTTTTGGGCTTCTTCCTAAGCTACCTTTAGCCAAGGGAATAATTCCCACAGCACCTATTGGGGGAACCCTCCTCTAGGATTTCTTGTGTTCAAACCCCTATATATATATATATATATATACACACACACACACACACACAATGTATCAAAGTCACACAAGCATACATCCCATCCAGTCACGTAAGCACAATTGAATGGGAAGGCTTTAAGCCTGAGGTTCAATGGATGGAGTAACTATGTCACTCCCCCATCAGGCCTTAAAAGGCCACTCCTCCTGAGCTGTCCCAGGATTTATTTCTCGTTGCCCCACCACCCAACCTCCTCCTCCAACGGCTCATCTCTTTTTCCTGTGGGCTTCTTTCTAAGCTACCTTTAGCCAAGGGAATAATTCCCACAGCACCTATAAGGGGGAACCCTCCTCTAGGATTTCTTGCATTTGAACCCCTACAGGGTGATATATCCCATGGATAGAAAGGCAAACAGCCACAATGTATCAAAGTCACACAAGCGTACTTCTCATCCAGTTGCGTAAGAACAACTGAACTTTTACTGTGACTCAGCACTGGGCAAGTGTGGTCTTGCTGGGCTGCTGATTCTGTCATACCACCACAAACACTCCGTTCCCTCTATAGTGGCATGACAACACTGCCTGCCACATGTAAGCTTCTGTAATAAGTATTTATTCATGACCAGAAGGCTTTCTTCCCTGTTTGTAGTTTGCTTTTAATTATTCCTATTTCAGCATTAGGTGGTGTGCAAAAGCAGTGTGCCCAGGAGACAAGTGGTGCTAAAGGAGGTGGCCAGCCCCAGACGAACAACAGGAACAGAAACAGCACTAAGGAGTAGAAATAACAAAAAAATGGACTCAGGCTAAATTGCCAAAAGTAGTGAACTTTATTGCTGTGGTAGCCAGTGCAATAGACTGCCCTGTCACTTTGTCCACACATGCCTTGTTCCCTGGCAAAGACCAATGTGTGGTCAAAGCACTGTGGCAGTCTGGTTTTCTACTCCTGAGTGCAGTTTCTGTTCCTTCCAATTTTTACATTAGGTGCAAAGTGGTTCAACCCAGTTATGGAAGCCAACCCAAATTTATTGGCCCCAAATCAATGCTAAATTGACATTGTCTATGACCAACTTCTCTCACCCTCAGTGGAGAGTGCAGCATGTCCCAAAAGGTTCAGGACAAAAACAAATCTGTGCACAAAGCTAAAATTCCTACCTCCAACCCCTATCCTGAAACCTCAATTTTGTTCTCAACTGCCCATGCATCCACTATTTTTCTCATGCTCTGACCTCTCCCTCTTTCACTCAATTCCTAGTGCCTATACCACTGTGCTACATACCTTCCCTGCTAAATTATGGTTTGGCTCCCTCCCATGCTATCTCTCCTCTCTCCTAACCCCATCCCTCCCTCCTTCCTCCTCCCTTCACTCATCAGAGTCCATTTCCATTTCGGCTCCATCCCGCTAAACTTCTTCTAGGCAATATACCTTCTCCTCTTACTTTCCCCTTATCTGGATCAACATTCCAGCTCCTCTCAGCTTTTCTACCTCTTTTCTTATTTAAAACATGGCACTGTGACCTGTTGGTAGATAATTGCACCTGCAGTTAGTACCACCATAATTAAAACAGCACTCAGTTCTCACTCTAGTTTCTAAATATTTCCCCCTTACTTTGGTCTTGCTTTCTATAATTTGTTTATGTATAGAATATGCAAAGGGATGACTCAGAAATGTGTTATTTACCTTCACATGTGAGAGGGTTGAACAACACTTCATGAGTGCTAGAGCAACAAGTGAGTTATGTACAGTATGTCCTATCACGTCAAAAGTGATGATAAATGGCTTATTTGAATTAGGCTTTTGCAAGTGCAGTTTACACTATGTATTATAGACTGTAAAATGTTTAGTGTGCTTTATTAAAGAGCTGCTGATGCCTCTGGGAAAGCTTTCAAAATCATAATACTTAGGAGCAATTAAATATGTACGGTATGTAATTTACCTTCTATAGATTTCCCCTTCCTCGTGTTTATTAGTGAGGAAGTACCCACAAAAACATGATCTTTATCCCTTAGAGTTCATCTGCCCCTCCAGCATACTCCCTACCCAAAATCATAATGCTTTGTTGTGATATCACAGTTGGTTGCCCTAGGAATAACTGTGACATCACAAGCAGAGTATTATTACATCAGGTTGGGAATAAGCAATAGGAGCTGATGAGCCCTCAAGGAACAAATATCCTGTTTTTATGAATAAAACCTCAGTAATAAATAATGGCAAGAAGAAATGCAGAGCTCATTAGAAATATAAGTTGCTTTGTGTCTAAATATTATGTTATTCAATGTTCTTCTGGAGGTGTTGGTGGCTCATTAAGATCTAACTGTTCTATTGGATTTCTCTGTTCTGATTTAAGTGTAGCAGAGACTATTGCAATGTCATCAGGCATTGTGCAAGTCACTCTACCATTGGTTTAGGGTTCCTTTGTGACCTGAACAAAGTAAGGATAAATGATTTATCCTCATTTTGAATGCGTCAATGGCTAAAACCATCATGTATATGTAAGGTTTGACTCCTACATACTTTGTATAAATGTATAACTTGTGCATATATCCCTTTATGTAAGCAATAATGCACAACAGGGTGTGTAGTTACTGGGTAATTATAAAATGTGCAGGGATATTCCTCCATTCTGATTAGTTGTTACCTGAGCATTGAATGCATTCAATGCACAAGTAAAAACAAGCACTAAAAAGCAGGATTGCAGGTCAAAGCAAGTATCACTGTGCCATGAGAACACTAACAATTACAAACACCTCCATTTTTTCCCTTACATAAGCGAGGAAACCATCGTTCACTAAATGCAACCAATGAACATTTCTAGCAGCTTCAGTAAACTTTTTTTTCATTCTTTTAATTGCTAATTTATCTTAATTCCATCCCCAGTCTCAGACTCCTGCAGCTAGCACATTGGTAAAATAAAACTGCTGGTCGGACTGCAGCTTAATGGCTTTCCTGCATGTTCTTCTGCTATTGGTCCAGGCCATGGCTTTCCTGCTACCCACCTGTTCTCTGGATCACTTCATAAGCATAGCACACCATATAACAAAATTAATTTCGGTCTACTTCAGTCCTGAACACTATAACATGTTCTTTCTTATTGAGAACCTCTGTGTTTGCTTGTTCTGCCAGTACGATGCACCGACACTCACTGACTCGTGTGTTCCAGTTTTAAAAGTGCTGGCATGTTCAGTCACAAATGTTAAAATCAAACCTTACAAGAAAACCTAAAAAAAAACATTAACAGCAACACACATCAAATCATAGTGTCCTCTTTCAAAGCCACCAAGGGGGGAGGGCATGAAGAACTACAGCTATTGAGGGCATTCTGGGACATGTGTCACTCTCCCACCCCCATCCAAGAAAAGTAAACAGTTCCAGAGAGCAACACAAACCACAGTCCTTGAAGCCATGAACTGGGTGGGTGAGTGGAGGCGGAGGCAAAAAGAACTACAGGACTACAGCTACAGAGGCCATACCAGCACATACTGTATATCTTTTCTAAAAAAAAATAATACATGCAGATCATGTAGGCGGAGGAGCTATTTTATGTGACATTTTGACATTAAATGCACATTTTTATTAATCTAACCAATAAATTTTAATTCTTTCTTTCATATAAATTACACAGGCCCATTTCATAAGTGTAATTAGACACTCTGGGGTGTGCATTGAGCAGATCTGACTGCACTTCCATGGACTGAAGGCACCATGCACCTGGGCGTGCAGTTAGATCTGTTCAATGCACACCCTGTCATGTCTTACTGTTTACTTACCACATGGCCCCACTACTCTGTGAGATGGAGGCATGAGGTACTAGCCAAGTGCCCTCTAACCATGGGTGAAAGGAGGAAGTTGTGTGGTAATTACAAAATAACCGCAAGTGCTGAAATGTATTATTTCATTCAGAAAATGGCCCCAAAATAACAAAAAAAAAAACACAAGACTAACTAAATCATTAAATTAAGAATAAATGAATCATCATAACTGGTAAAGTGGTTCTCACAGCAAACATCTAGGTTTGCCACATCAAATGTGTCAAATTTGCCAGCAGGTAGGACACTCGTTAGTTAAACCATTTTTTTCCCCAGCTTTCACAGTTACTAGAAATTTTAAGGCAGCATTGTTCCAAGACTTGCAAGGCACTTTCCAGACCCATGCAGTTATTGATCTAGAAAATCTAGAAAAAATAGTGTGTGGCCAGCTAGGGGTATACTTAGAATACAGAAGCCTATTAAACCCGGTTCAGTCTGGATTCAGAGCAAAGCACAGCACCATAACAGCCCTAGCTAAAGTGACCAATGATTGGCTCCTAGACCTTGACAACAAGAAGCATGTCTGTGCCATTTCCTTGGATCTTAGTAAGGCATTTGACACAGTCAATCACAGCCTGCTTCTTTCCTCCCTAAGCACCTTAGGACTGGACCATAAATCTATGTGCTGGTTTGCAGACTACCTTGGAGAATGAAAACAGCGGGTTAAAGCTGAAGGTGATCTTTCTCCATTAAAACCTATGCTGAGGGGCGTGCCCCAGGGCTCTATCCTTGGTCCCCTCCTCTTTGCAGTCTACATTAACAACATCAATGACCCCATCAAAAAGCCAACATCCACTTATTCATGATCGACACTGTACTGTACTTGAGTCGTCCCACACCGGAAGCAACCTGTGATGACCTCCAAGCTGAATTTAACCTTCTACAATACCAGCTCATAAACAAAATGCTTTTGCTCAGTGCGAAAAAGACAAAAGCCATGCTCTTCTCCCCCTTCTTGCATGCGGCAATTCCTGCTGGTGTGGAGCTATCCCACAAATTGCCACTGTTCTTGGAGAATCACTAGAGTATGTAGCTAAATTTAAATATCTAGGAGTTTGGAAGATCATAAACTTTCCTTCGCCGACCATCTCGAAGAACTACAGAGAAACTAAGGCAAAGATTAGGACTATTCTACAGAAATAACCACCTGCTCACGAAGGAGGCCAAGATTCAACTGCTTCAAGCTACCTTACTATCTTTTATAGATTATGTGGACCTGCTCTATAGCCACTGCACTGCCTCTGCACTGGCTAAGCTGGACACCCTCTACCACAGAGCTATCAGGTTCATTACTAGCCTTCCACTTTCCACACACCACTGCTCCCTCTACTCATCATTAGGCTGGACTTCCCTTCACTATAGAAGAAATAGAAACGCCGCCCTATGGGCCTTCAGAGCATTGACCAACAAGCTCCCCTTATATGTCTCAGATTGTATTCCCCAGAGTGTGTTAGGCACCTACGCTCTAAGGAGCTATTCCCTAATTGCCCTCCAGGTTACAAGGGTCAAAACTCATTTCAGTAAAGCTGCTCTAAGCTTCTCTTTACCCACATTGTGGAACGGTTTACAAAGAAACCTGAAGCTGAGCTGCCCCGTTAGCCTGAATATCTTCAAGACGCTCTACGATCGCTACATGAAAGCATCTTGCAAATGTTTTCCTCATCACTAGCTCACTAATTCCACAACTCCCCCTTTCCATCTTGATGCTCACCTTGTTTCTACCCCTGGCTCTCACTCTTTCCCTATTAACTCTTCCTGCTGCACCCACCCTTTTCTGTCCACTCCAGCCTGGCTAAAATCCCACCCCACCCATAGTAGTGTCCCAATTATCTACCCTGCCTCCGTCATTATCATAATAAATAAGTACACGACAGCCACCATCACTTTCTGTGGTTTTAGCCCAATTTTCCCCCCAGTCGTTGGTAATATATCCCTCCTCTTCTTTACCTCTCTAACCTGCCACCCCATACATGGCCTCTTTCCCCTATATGTGTAGTTGCCGGCTGCCTCACTCAAAATATCTCTGCTTATAACCCCTGTATGCCTATGGTTGATTGTTCATCTGCTGACTTCTTTAATTGTAAAATAATGCTGTTTTTTTAATTATTATTTATTTCAACCTTGTACTGTACTGTATACACTGTATATACTTTTTCTTCCTTGTATATTATTGCTTTTTGTATACCTGCTTCTGTACTGTACTTTGAAGTATTCATGACCAGGTCCGCCTTGCAAATGAGCCTTGCTCAATGGTGCCTGCCTGGATAAATAAAGATTTCGGTTGATTGATTGATTGATTGATCAATTGCCACATAGGTCTGGACAGCCATGGACCAGTCAGATCACTGGATTTTTCCCACCCATTTTAGAAGTCAATTTGTTGCATTTGTATGCACTATTGCATTTGTAACTTTGGCTGTTGTTATTTCTGCATTTTGCCTAATAGTATATTTCCTCCTGTTTACACATCAAAATGAAATTAAGCTCTGTGTGCCTCTAATAGTCAACAATTCAAGATATTTAAATTCAATAAATAAATATTACTAATGTATTTTCAAAATGTAGGGACTATGTTTATAATGCTATATTTGCTTGAATGGTTTCCTCCTGTGTTTCCCCTTCCCTCTCCCTGCAATACCTCACTCCTTCAGGCTCATGAAGTCCTGAAGTACTTGAAATACTTCTTCACAGAAAGGGTGGTGGACACCTGAAACAGCCTGCCAGAAGAAGTGGTAGGGGCAAAGACAGTGGGTAGCCTCAAACATGCATGAGACAGGCACGTGGGTATAATAGGTAGCGGTAAGGGAGGAAGGAGGGAGGGACACCTATGACCAGGCTCTGGCATCTCACTGCCACGAGGTCTACCCTTCTGCCATAAGTGTAGGGAAAAAAGTGTTGAGCAGTGTCCAGGAGGACTCTGATGGACTGTGAGGTTAGATGCCATGAGGTGAGCATGGAAACCACCAACTAGCATGCTTAGGCTAGAAATGTCTGTTTGGCTACTAGAATTGCTTTTAAATCTTCAGGTGGAGAAAATGATAGCCAGCATAATTAATAGGTTGCCTATGTACAAAAAGAGATGTGAAACCCTACAAACTTTGTATTCCCTGTAAAAAGATCACTACATGTAAGTTAAATCAGCAGCTGTTTCTATTGTGTGGAAATTATGCTGTAATTGACTTTCACTCTATCCTGGTTTGGCACTGGGGAGGGGTATGATAGTGTGGAAGGAGGGTAGTTGGGAATGGGGGATGGATAAATATATGTTTAGGTTAGGTGCTTGTTATATGGGAATCTATGTATGATACATCTACTGCCTTTATGATGCATATGTTTGTGTTTGTATGTGTGTTAACATAAACTGCAATAAAATTTGAATGATAAAAAAAAAAAATGTCTGTTGTGACTTTCTGCCTTACCCTCTCTGTGAAGGAGTATGTGTGCTGGAGCATCTTATGTGGTGTGTGGCTACAAGGCATGTGTGGCAACATGCAGTCACTGGGAGTTGCTCCCTCCCCCAACCCACTGGAAGCATCTGAGCATCTTTCATTTGGACTGAACTGTGGTGTTCAGATAGTCACTAGTATTATAGACTGCACCTTTTAAATTACATGATCAAGTGTACAGTATAGTTATTTATTATGAGTCAAAGAGAGATATTAAAGTCCTGTACAAAAACTATAAGCATATTGTGTATGAGTACTGGCACTTTTCAATTTTTCCTTCCAACACTGCGCAACAGTAAAATATTTTGAAAACTTCAGAAAATATACCATTGAATGTTGGACTTCTCTTCTACATTCTAACATTTGCTGCCTATATGCATAGCTAACCACATAATTTAATATGGCAATCAAGCAAAAGATGGTTTTGTATATTTAAACACCCAGCTGATCATATGGTATGTAGTCACACCTCCAATTCATCTGCCATTTGCCAGCACCATGGTCCCCGAAGACTATCCAAAGTTCCTTACCTCACTTTGGCTTTTCTGATAATGTATATGTATACAATACCTGAGTGCGTACAAGTAGAGGGTGAAATGGTCAAAATACTGTAGCATGGCAACACTGAATCTAAAAAAGAGCATCATTAGAATATTGTTAAATTCACACGTAATGTCACTGAATGTAAGCAGATCTTTTTTTCCTTTTTTGGAAGGACCTGCACACTAGCTTTATTACCTAGTGCTGCAGACTTTTAGCTAAATTATCATGAAAATACTAAAGAGTATTGTGCTTGTGCTGCCCTAGTGTTACCTATATTGCAGTCATCTAAAACAACAGAAAAAGAACAGTGAAACACTGTTGGAGACAAAACAAAGGTTAATACAAAAATGTACCCAGCAACCCCCCCCCCCCGTCATTTCCCCTGTCATGCCCTTCCTCCTCATCCTTCTCCACTCTACACTCTCTCCCTTCTTACCTCCCTACCCTCTACCCTACCCCTCTCCACACTCTTTCAATCTGCCCCCACATTCTAGTCTGCAACCTGACAAAGGTAACCAGCACCTGGTTAGCTGCTCTAAAGTCTGTACTATCTACCTCCTCCAATGTTTTTTCTACCCTACACAATAGTTAAACACAATCATAAATGAGTAAGACTACAGTCCAATAGTCCATAAAAAATCTTGAATAGTCTTTATTCTTATAAATTTGCACCATGCATATTCAACCGGCTGCAGTTTCGTAGTTTCACACCACTTCTTCAGGCCAGATTTATAATAAAGTGCTGATACTGCTTGTGATAATTCTTTTTAACTGTTAGATTCACATTGTGCATTCAAAGTTCAGCCTCAATTTGTGTCACATCATTTAATTCAGATGTGTGTTGGTTGGGTAATGATTTATCAGCTTTTCCTAAAATATTCACCTATGTCTTAATTATATTGAAAGCCCCTTTTTATATACTTATAAGAGCTGGTCTTCTATGATTCATTCATTAGTGTTCCATTGAGTTGTTATAACTTTTTCTGCTTATTTTATTGCTTCATTTCTTCCCATTCTGCAATGGTTGCAAGCTGGCTAGAACACCATTCTGTGACCGTCATCTACAGAGAAAGGACTGCTCCAGCAGAGAAAGTTATAACAACTCAATGGAACACTAATGAGTGAATCATAGAAGACCAGCTCTTATAAGTATATAAAAAGGGGCTTTCAATATAATTAAGACATAGGTGAATATTTTGGGAAAAGCTGATAAATCATTACCCAACCAACACACATCTGAATTAAATGATGTGACACAAATTGAGGCTGAACTTGGAATGCACAATGTGAATCTAACAGTGAAAAATAATTATCACAAGAAGAATCAGCACTGTATTATAAATCTGGCCTGAAGAAGTGGTGTGAAACTACGAAACTAGCCTGTTGAATATGCATGGTGTGAATTTATAAGAAGAATAAAGACTATTCAAGATTTTTTACGGACTATTGGACTGTAGTCTTACTCATTTATGATTGTGTTTAACATTTTTGCCAAATGTAAGATGGTCTAGACGTACAGATTGTAAAACTGGGTGACCTATACCAACTGACAATAAGACCCTACACAATAGCCCACATATTGTACCTAAGTCACCTTGCTGACTGTTTTATCTCTTATTTACTCAATAGTATACTTCATTGTAATTTTCTAATGTTGGTAAAGTTGTACTGCCTGTAACCTGTCTTTCTGTGATTGTAAATTTGCTCTGTTTAACATAGAACCGTTGTAAATGAGCATCAGCTCAAAGGTTGCAATCCGAGACTTCAGTAAATAAATAAAAATAAACAAAAAAATAAAATATAATTATTGTGAAATCAATCTTTCGACCATACTGTAGGTCTTCTTTTCAGAAATCATCTATAAAGAGAAAATTAAGTAAAGTTGAAAAGTTGGCTGAAGTTCAGTTTTGGAAGGTTTTCAAATCTGCATTTTTTTGTTTGTTTGCTCTGTGAAGCTAATCCAACTTGCATCACTTAAGTACCTACTGTAACCGTGTTGTCACATTCAGCAATGCATACAGCCAACACAGGCAAGTTACATTACATAGATATTGCTTGAGTTTCCCTATTTAGCAGGAACAGGATGTTCTGGTCTCTTTTTGTAATCTACAGTGACTTTCCTAACAGTCAGTGGTTTCTAGATTTGCAAAACTGTTAAACCTTAGTTATAAGAATAAAGTAGCAGGAGACACAATGCAGGTCATTGAACCAAAATGTTATCTGAAATGCATGCTGAAAGTAGAAAAGAAAGTTTATAACAATTTTACAATAATGCCTTCTTCAGGAATCATGTGTTAGGCTAAAGGTAAGCATAGTTAGTTGAAATGGATAATGTTGGTCCCCTGCACTTCTGACAGGTACAGGTCTTCATGTGCTCAGCCCTTTCTATGGTGGGATCAAAGGCTAAAACACCAGGCAACACATGTAATACACAAAGAAGCTGCACTCCAGGAAAAAAATGGACCAAAATACCAAAGTGCAATGCAACTCATGGTTTATTCAGTAACTCCAATGAAAGCATGGCACACACCCAGGAGCTTTGGGTTTAACATGACCCTTCATGAAGGGGTGCGGAGCAAAGTTACATACAGCTCTTTTAAGGTGAGCTCTTAAAGGCATGATGTCAAGATCCATAATTCAAGTACCTGTTGGCTTGTAACTTAAAAATAATTTATTTGATGGCTGGGGGAAACCCAGCAGCACAGAATGTGTAAAGATAGTAGGGGAGAGCCAAAAGTAAGCAGGTAAAAGATAGTTGGGTACTTCACAAAAATGGAGAGAGATAAGAGCACTGGTGTTATAATAACTGTGTCTTTCAGTTGCAAGTTACTGAATAAACCATGAGGCTCATTTCAATTTGGTGTTTTGATTAAATCTTTCCACTACATGTTAGGCTTTGCTTAGTCTTTGTGGCAAAGTAAAAAAATATTATTTTTACATTGTGTTTGCCAAGAAGTAGAGGAGGTGAGACTTTCCATAGTGTCCCAATGGCAAAAAGTCTTCAGCAAAGAGCATTATACCACGGGAAGTGAGTGTCAGAGAATACTGTGTCAGTTGGCCTCAGCGTTGCATTACATTTTGGACCTGCTCTATCTCCTTTTTACATAAATTATAATGGTGCATGGGGTGAAGCTGACATTCGGTGCTTCAAGGGTGTTGGGAAGGGGGTTACTGCTTTATCCTGAGTTAGAGCAGGGGGTAAGATCATGGCAATGAAATAAATGGATTTTGCACTCGTAGTATGGCACCAACAGTTCGACCATAGCGATTATTTGTTTAATGACTATGGAGATCTGCTTAACTTCACCATAGCTGTGGGAAAGCTGTGTAGCATTAGATGCTGCAAGGATGGGGGATGGGGGGATGTCAGTTAAGTTTAAAATGATTGGGACAGATGGAAGTAGGGTTGAGAGGTATGTCTTTTTTTGTATCTTTTTTTAAAGTGCAAACAGACTAAGTGAAGTGACATTTTTCTGTTCAAGTACCTCTTCACTGGATGAAATGCTACATTTAGTGGTTACTTCACCAGCAAAGTGCCACTTTATGAAGTCTTCACTGGGTGAAGTGCCCACTTTGCCAGGCTAAGAACCATGTGGAGTTTTCATGCTATGCAAAGTTGCAGAACTTCATGTAGTGTTTTGCAAAATGAAGTTTTCAGACTTACCCCCGGTACTCACATCACTTATTTAGTGTGGAAGCTGGTGGTATATGGTGAGGAGGAGGCTTGAAGAAATGATAAAGATGGGGAAAGGCTGGATAGGAGGATTTCATTATCAGGATGAAGAGAAGGGAACACATAGGTCATCACCACCAGAAGCGGTAGTACCAGCACCCACCATTCAGCATCACAAGACAGAGGCATGGACCATAGAAGCTGACTTGGTTGCTATGACTCTAGACAAGGAAGACAGGAAGAATGAGCTACAGCCTACCCCCACAGTAGTTCCAACACCTCAGGAGGGAGAGACAGTCGAGGAAAAAGCTGTTAATTATAAGGGGGTAGAGCAAGTCTGAGGAGACCAGTGAAGAAGAAATAAAACTGACTGAGAAGGACAATGATGATGTAACAGACACTTCTTGGGAAACTCAATAAAAAAAAAACTAAAGTCAGCAAGTGTGGCCATGATGACAAGTACATTATCTGATCCCACTATTTAGCATAGGGCTAAAAGTCCCAAAATGTGAAAGGTGACACTGACACAAATGTATTGCCCCCCCCCACACACACACACCTGGACAAGATGTCCATAAAAACAAAAAGAAGCCACACAATCAGAGGAAACAGTTGAGGAGCCCCCCCCCCACTCCCACAGAGTGAGTTACTGCTGTTGATCCAAATCCTTTGCATGGGGCACTTTTATTACTGATCCGTAGGATGACAGTTTTGCAATATGCCAACTATAACAGGCACATGTCAGCCATGGTCAAAGGGGATCACATCTTAGCGCTGGTGAGCATCTGTTATTCATCATTACACATGGCCAAGGACAGCTGCAGAAGAGGAGAAGAAACTTAATAAAGATGGCACCACTAGTTTCTCAGGCAGAATAAAGCAAACAACCATGCATTACTCACTCACACCGCTGGTAACATATGATAAACCAGAAGCATGAACAAGGCTGTTACAGTATGCAGAATTTGATTTAATTCAGTATTTTTTGAGGATACAGTATAGTGACAGGACACAACAAGTTATAGCAAACTACTCCAATCTTTCATGCAGACACGCTTTTTCAAGGAGCTGCCATGTCTGTACAGTCCCCGAATTTATAGCTACAGTTCTTAAAGATCATGTGCAGTGGTTTTCACAATTAAACGGGCAGAACCACTCAATAAACATTATTATAAAAAATATGTGCATTCCATGTTTTTGTAACAAAAGTCGACAAATTCATATTTTTAGTACCTTTTAATGTGGTTCATTTCTCCAAGGTTGCTGGATGCTGACTCAGCATGTCTCCAAGCTGCTGATAACATTTGGGGTACTACTCTACTATGCCTGTTAGGAAGTTGTATTGCCACCAGTATTGTAATGTTGGTAATTTCATTGCTGTTGGCAGTGTCTGTTTTACAATAAGTTTTACTAGGGTCTTATTTATGTTAATTTCTACTAGCTATGGATGTGTTAGCCCTGGTAAAATGATCATTTTAATATGGAGTAAAAAAAACAGAGCCTTAATGTACATCAAGTAACAACCTGCCAGGGAGAAAACACTGGGTTGGCTAGTGCATAGAAACTCTTAGTGAGGTTTCAAAACAGCAATACCTTCCCCCCCCCCATTTACAGGAAGCTGGGATAAATGTTTCATTGCCATCCTGAGACATCACCTCTTTCACCACAACAGAAGGCCCAGTCTGCAAATCTCACTGCAATGTGCCACTCTCCATGACTTCTGCACAGGCATAAATAATCAATTTAAATCATTGTTGTGCATTACTCTCAGTGAATGGGAGAGCTGAAGTCCAAGGTTCAATGTGGAGGAATAGCTCCACCCACATACCAAATAAAAAGCATCCTCTCCCAGCAGCCCACTCTTTGTGTGTTTTGCAATACTCTGGGCTGCTGCATGGTCTGTGTGGCTATGCACTCCCTGCTGTCCCTGCCTGCCTTACTCTTTGCAGCCATTCCATTTCTAGCTCCTTCCTGCACTCTCTCCTCTCCTTTTCCCAGTTTGCTATGTGCCTGCTGCAGCCTCCCCCCAGTCCCATCCTCTTATCTTGGTGTTTTTTTGGCTTCCATCCCTCTTCCCTCCCCATTTCCCTTCCCTGCTCCTGCCTCTCATTTGGTGGTTCTCTGCCATTTCCCCCTCCCCACTTGTTGTTGTCTAAACTTTCTCTGCAGCTCCATCTGTTTGGGCTGTTTTGGTTTTCTTTTGGGCTTCACTTTGTTCCTTTCGGAGCCATCTCTCCATTCCTGTGCTAGTGCTTCCAGGTTATGATATGCCCTCATCACACCCAGCTTAAAGCCATACTCCTGTATTTTCCCTCTTCTATTGTGTTTCTACACCTTGAACTTTCTTTTTTGTACTGATTCTGTGTCCCATCCAGTTATATATTCATGTGTCCTCTGCCCCCAGCTGTTTCTGTATTGACTTCTTTCCCTGCTCCTTGCTCCCCTTTCTGCTTACTAAATTGATTCTGCCCTGTTTCTTTCTCCTTTTAATATCAAAGTAGCAGTCAAATGCTTTTCACTTTCAAAGCACTCATCATCAGTTTCCTACAGTCTCTGTCTCTAACTGATGCCTATCAAGGTATTTGAGTGCAGGTAGGCTTGCCCTGTCTACCAGAGATGGGGTCTATTCTCCAGTTCTCTCATTCATTCTGTGACTTCTCCTATTTATGCAGTTCTCATTTCAGTAGTTCCTTGTCCATGAGATTCAGATTCACCATCACCAACTGGAAGTGTGATTCTATGAACCCTCTAACCCACCAGCAAAGTCCCTCACTGGAACTGTGCCACTCAATTAGTGTTCAGTGTACCACCCCTAGCAGCATGGAGTTAGTTCTCCTTCTGATTGCAGTGCAATATGCAGCCACATATTGCCACCATGTCATCTTCTATGCCTACTGACTCTCTTTCTACAAACCCTGAGGAAGGTCCTGCAAGGTGTCCTCTGACATTTTATGACTCAACCCCAGCTTGTAAACAGGCTTCCAAATCAAACTACTCAGTTAATGACTGAACTGTTCCCTGCCCAATTGATGAATGAAAAAAAAACTTGGTATCCACCACTCAGCTTCTACCCGCAAACAGGAGTTGTATGATTTATTCATAGCTTCAAAGTCTAACCTGTTCAGGGTCCTGGTCCTAGCCATCCCCTTCCTCAACAGGAACCTGCTCCTTTGTCCGAAATTCAAGACTTCATTGCTCAACTCGCCTCATCAGTTTCTGACCTGCATTCCCGTATGGTAGTTATCGAAGCTCGCTTCCTGGCTCAGCCTACTCCAGCCTCTGAACCATCAGCTCCTGTTGTGCTTCCATCTAACAGTCGTGCTCCTGATCTCCCTGTTTTTCTGAGTACTCTACCATATATAAGTACCCCATCCTCCTCAGAGCCACCAACTCTCTAGAACTCCGGTATTATGTATCCCTCGTGTCCTTCACTCATCTGTCCTATTCATCTTATTCCAGGTCACCTCCACAGGGGCATAATTGATGTGAAAGATATCACTGCTTATCTCCTCTCACAAGACTATAAAAAACAGAATCGTATCTTGTGGTGACATTTCTGTGATATTGAAGTCCAAAGATCCCAGACTCCTAAAGAAACTGACTGTGCCTAAATTCATCCTAGCATTCAGCCTCTATTGCGATGTGATTCATTCTGCATTTCCTTTGAGATGCAAGGAAATAGACTCCTATCCATATCTCTTAGTTGATTTAGGCATTTGATATTGAAGAACCCATTTTTACGATTACCATTGATCCTTCTCCACAAAAGCCACAGCAGTCTTATATTACAATATGAAATTTAATTGGGCAGTTCGACAATAAGCTCTTTTGCCATCATTTCAATAGGCAGTGTGTCTACTCCTGCTCCCTGTGTGGCTCCTTTACCCATTTTACTTCCCTTTATCCCCTGACAGTATCTGATGCCTCCTCATCCACCATTCCAGCAAGACTCGATCATCTATCAATCTCAACTCCTGCTCCTTATGCAAGGCTAACTGGTACCATCTCCAATCTTCAAGCTCCTTTTTCCCAGTTGGACATTTGAGGCAGGCCCATTAAATTCATTGGAAGCACCTGCATGGACTGCCAAACTGAATGGCAACTTGATTTGAAATTCTGTGGCAATCCAGTCAAAAATCCGCAGAAAAATGAGCATCAGTTGAGCCAAGCCACAATATTCAGGACTCAATCAGCATGTAAAAATTCCCTCTAATGACTAACAGAGCCCTGAAATGAACAGTAACTTTGGGCCAAAGAAATCAACTGAAAACTGAAACTGCCTGGCGCTCAGAAAACTATAGCAGGATATGCACCAACTGCCGCCATCAATACATCTGAAACTGAAGCACTCAGAAGTATGCTTCAACAGGTAGTTAGGGAGATAACCACCTTTAAATCCTTGATGGCAGCCCTCGAAGAGAAGGTACAATCTCTGCACCACAGGACACAAGATGTAGATACATATCTCTCATACATCAATGAGAAGGACAGTCACCATGAGGCCAGGATTCAAGAATTAGAACACCTAGTTCAACTCCTTCAGCACCAGGCAGAAGGCTCCGAAAACAAGAGCAGTAGAAGTAACTTGATTTGTTGGCTTTCCAGAGGTGGCTGAAGGGAGAAACCCAGCAGCACTCCTTCAAAACAATCTCCCTGAACTGCTGAATTACAACTGGAAGCTCTTTCTGGAAACTGAAAGGATGCACCAAACCCTGGCACTGCCACTAAAAGAATGTAGGAGATCCAGGCCACTCCTGGCTAAGTTCATCAGATGCCCAGATAAGGAAAGAATCCTTGCCTTAGTCAGATAAATTGGTCCTGTAAGCTGGCTGGGATATAGAATCTGCATTTTCAGTGATTACTCAGCAGAGTTGGCAGGGAAATGGAAAGGATAAACTGATGCCCTGAATATTTTTCAAGACCTGCAGATCCCGTCTAGATTATTATGTCCAGCCAGGCTGCAAATTAACAGGAATGGGGTCTCCAATACTTTTGAAACCCCCTAGGAGACAATGAACTATATCCTGTGAAACTGGCCAGAAAGGGACCCTCACAAGAACCCCTGCCCACAACAGAAAAAGGGAAGACCTCGAGAGAACTGGCAGTCATAACATGGCTCTGGTACCAGAGCAGCTCCCCATCAAAAGATTGCAAACCAAGGAGAGATGGAGTGGCAGACCACCAAGTCCATGCGCAGGCAGAGGGACATGATGAAGTCAGGGCAATCTGGAGGGGCACAAGTACCAACCTACAGAGATAGGAGCAGAAACTCAGCTTCTTCCACTACAGACTCAGAGTTCATTGGAGACCATGCCCATAAATGACAAGAACAGGAGACAGACCCACAACCAGTGCTGCCAGCTGTCATGGACTCCCACTGCCCAGGACCTAACATGCCACCTCAGATTGCCCAGAGGACATGGGCTTAGGCTGTTGTTTCTGAAGTGAAAGAAGTGAGTGGTAAGCTGTAAGTGTATCCTCCTGACTGGGCAAGACAACAACCTGCAGAACCTACAACAACCTAGCAGACCAAACTTGAGCTTTTGATCTCCTCCTCACATTCATCAGACTCATTCTGGGAGATTTTTGTAGAGATATTAACATGGTTTGTACTTGTACTCTATGCTAATTATCTTTTATCAGCTCTGTAGATATTCTCCCCCTCCAGTATCCCCTTTAGTTACTTCTCTCCTAGCAAGGCCCTAGAGATTATCTCGGGAAAGACACATCAACCTATGGTAATTTGCCTCCATACTGTTCGTTCATCTGAACATGCATGGTCAGTAGCCTGGGGGGTACATACTGGAGCTGACTGCACTGGGTTGTCTCTTTGGAGGTGTAGCCTGTAAGACACCTCACTATCTGTCAGCAGTGACTGCAAGACTGCCCTCCCCCAAAACACCAGTTAGTCTGCCCAGCCTACTCAACCAAAACATTGCTCTCAGGAGTTACCGGATTACCTCGCATTCACCCAACTTAGGCCAGCTTAAAACGATGTTGGGATTGTGAAGATGTAGTGTGGACCATATGATCCCCTCAGGAGCAATCTCCCCTCCTGCCTGTAAATGCAATTCAGATTAAATGGAGACACCATGCGGTCAAGCAAGCATAGCTAGAAAAGTTCACAGATCCTACATTAATGGGTGAATCTCAGGTCAGGCAATGTGTCTCCCCCCCTTTAACCCCTAGCCTCACTACCTGTTATACCATAGTACTCTCCTCCTGGACCCTTTTTAAAAAATATGAATTTATTTTTAATGCTCATTTTTTGGCCCTCAAATGCTGCCAGGGGAAGGAGGTCCACCCCCCCCCCCATATCAGCTAGGTCCCGATATATTCTGGGATCTGGGTATCATGGGTTTCGCACTGATGGGTTTTCCCTATGTGCATACCTCCTCCCTACCTGTCCATTGCGGGACCAATCATGCAATGACCTCAAAGCATGATCAGG
This sequence comes from Neoceratodus forsteri, assembly GCA_016271365.2. Lineage (NCBI taxonomy): Eukaryota > Metazoa > Chordata > Ceratodontiformes > Ceratodontidae > Neoceratodus > Neoceratodus forsteri. Next base: position 161,596,234 of record CM057453.1, read on the forward strand.
TGAGCTCCCACACCCAACATGCAGAGGTCCAATGGTTCCTGCACTGACAGGCACCCCTGATGGTCCCAGACTGCTGCACCCCCCCGCTAATGCTAGGGTCAGTAGGCACCTGGTATCAAATTCCGTCCCTCCCCACAAAAGTTGAGCAGTAACTGGGATGCTCAGCCTGCCCCCCCAGCTGACCCTCTAACATATGTGGTCCTCTCACAGACTCCAGTCATCAGCGCTGCAGACGGAAGCACTTCTGCTGCATTAGTGGGCTGAGGCACAGGGTCATAACGCTGTGTAGAATAACAGTGCAGCAAAAGCTGCCACAGGAAAAATGGAGTGCACTGAAATAAGGTTGGGTAAAACACTGACCTACACAAACAGCACACACTGTTCTCAACAATGAACGGCCTAATGTTTTTGTGGGGGGCTTTGCCCCCCGTACCCCCCCAGAATATAAATAACAAATTCCAGGGGGAGGTGGATTTAGGGGATGGGGAGAAACTCATGAGGGGGGCTCTTTGAGGTTTTTTTTAATAATTGCAAAAAAGTAGTAGCACAGGGAGACCCTGGGGGAATCGAACCATGGCCCCAGATCTCCTTCTTTTGCCATGTGCTGGTGCCTTAGCCACTCCACCAGGGGAGTGGCTCAACCAGGCACCCAGCATATGGAAACTTGATGCCTCCAAACAAAAGCGTACAGCAACGGGGTAGCAGTATTTCCCTATCTCTGTTCTACCCCTGTCACTGTATTTCCAAGTGCAGTCTGCACAGTGTAGTTAATGCTGCTCTCTATTGAATGCACATTATTGACCAGGTACCATGGGTGGCCAACACCTCCAGGTCTCCTGAATGATAGTACTGGTCCTACTTGGCCTTGAAGCCCGTGAAATCCTCCCTCCCATAGTTTGCACATTTGTGCAGTGTCGCCTCCTCGAGTGAGTGCATGTTTGTGCAGCTCACCTCCTTGAATGTGCGTACAAGATGGAACTGCAGTGTTTTTGGGTCGCTTTAAGCAGAAATGCAGAGACAGCATGCTCAGTTTACTCCCCCTTCATTCCTTTCTTTTTGAGAGACCACCCCTGACTTGATTGTAGTCAGCCCTCCTATGCACCTGCACTCCCCACAATGAGAGTTATGGTTTAAATCTGCTGACTTGAGCAGCCCGGGCCCTCTCAAAGGTACACATTGAGGGGAATAACGGAGTGGGGCAGTGCTCTCCTGTCTTGGTTAATCCAATCCTTTCCTCTGTTTGCCAAACCTCCCAATATACCACTGTATATAGTCCCAAAAATATATGGAAATCATTCCTTGGCAGTGGCGTGGCAGTGGAGATACAGGTTCTAATCCCACTACTGCCATTAAGTGAGAGAAGGAGCACACGATCCGCACATGCCCAAGCTTGCTACATACCCTTCCCCTTAACACTGGGTAACCCATAATTTACCTCCTCCCCTCAAGATAGCAACCCCCCCCAGTTAACACTAGTCCCCACAATGATTTAAGCTTTCCCTCACACACACACTCTCTCACAAGGGGGCTTGCCAGTACATTTCCTGTTCCTCCCACGGTTATAGGGCACACTCCCTACAGCAAGAGAAGACTTTCTCCTGCCCACCACAGGCTGTGGAGCTAGCACACATCGGAAGCCTGGACATGGCTGCCCACAACAATGGAGACCACTGTGGAAAAGGGGTGCCTGTATGGAACCTCAACCTTCTCTCCCTGACATGGTGATTCAAGGCCCTGCAGCCCACCTCTCAGTTGGTGATATAGAAGTAAGGGATGCCACATCTACCCAGCACCTGGGAATGAACTGCAAATGGTCAAGGACCAGGATCTCACTCCTCATTCCTGCAACACCTGTCGGCGCTGGAAGTATTCACTATACAAGTTTCTTTACTTCTGTATTAAGGTTAATGTTTCTTGCCAATTTTTTATTAATCATTACTGCTATATGTCCACTTCAGGCACAAAATTCCCTGATAACTCCTGACTTACTTGCACTCATCAAGCATGGAAGGGAAAAGCAGAAGCAAGCAGTGTATGTTAATAGACCTCTGTCTGGATGTGGCAAAGAGAGGCCTGGCTGTCTCCTACAGCTGCTGGACACACTTCAGTCACATCCATATCTTGATCTGAGGAAAAATCCACCAAGGTTACACCTCTGCCGCTTGTTCTTAACTTTCACACTTGTCATACCACATCAAACCAATGTAACTGGGGCTATTCTTAGGCCATAGTCAAGCAATCCTCAGCTCTTTGTATGCCCAAATCTTCCCCATGGCTAAACAACAAATAAAGTGGATCTCCTGGAATGGTAAGGGTATCCAAACCTCCATAAAGCGATGGAAGATCTTAGATCACTTGAAGAGGAAGGGGACTGGGGTAGGCTTCTTACAGGAAACCCACCTCACTAAGGTTGAATCGGACAAGCATAAAACAGGATGGGTTTCCCAGGTCTTTAGTGCATCATATAATACCAAGAGCAGAGGAGTTCCTATTCTGATAAACAAGAATACACCATTTCAAGAAGCAAAAGTCACTGTGGACCCAGAAGGGCATTGTGTTATAGTGCAAGGCATCATAGCAGGCCAACCAGTAGCCTTATGTAATAGCTATGGCCCTAGCTCTGATGAAGCATCCATTTTCCAGAGACTTGCCCAAACACTGTTAGAGCAGCGTGAAGGGCAGTTGGTAGTTTGTAGGAGATATGAATACTGTCCTAGACAAATTCTTGGATAAGAGTAAAGCCCCAGTGCAATGCTGTGCCCTGGCCTCCAAAGTGCTGTATGACTTGGCACAGGAACAAGGACTGACAGACATATGGAGAACAATTCACCCTACTGGAAGGGACTACTCCTTCTTCTCTATCCCCCATCAGTCTTTCTCCCAGACAGACTTATGGATCACTCCTGGAGACTGAACTGCATACAGCAGATGCCCAGATAAGGGCTACAGTCATATCAGACCATGCCCTGGTTTCTTTTTTCTGGCTTCCCCATCCAGTTTCTTTTAACTGGCTTCTCCTCTCCGCTGTTGCAGGATCAAGGGGTAGGTGGAGTTTTAATACGTCCACTCTCAAAGACTCCAAATTCTGTTCTAGCCTCAGGCAAAATATTAAGAATTTCCTACTCACAAACAAACCAGAGAATTCCTCAGTGGGCACTCGCTGGGATGCACTCAAGACTTATATAAGAGGCAGGTGCATCAGCAATACCTCCTACCTGTGGCTGGTATTACTGCTCTCATCCAGCTGTTCTAAGAGCTAGCAGTTTCTCTGTCTAAAGAGAAAACTTCAGGTCTAGCAATATCCCTCGAATTCCTTGACACAGTATTGGATATTAAACGTATGAAAGCCAGATTACCTCCTGATAAACTCCACAGGATAGAAGCTTTAGTGGAGTACTTTTGGACCAGCTCCTCTTGCATGGAGCGGTGCTGGGATTTAATGATTGATAAGGAACCATTTGAATTATTTGCTCTCAGTTGGAGCTGAAGATCTGTAGAGAGCTGAAAGGGAAATACTTTCTCTGTGCTGTTTGTTTTCTTTTAGTACTGTGGTAGCACTTACTGAGAGGGCAACATGTACAGTGTGATTTAAACTGTGCAACTGCAAAACAAATGATTTTGTCTTGGGCTGGGAGGAGAAGGGAAGTTGAATGAGGGAGGAAGAGGGCGGGACTACACAGGAGGGGAGGGATGGTCACGTGACTTGGACCACCCAATAGCGGGGTTCTGATCCACTTATATTACAAGGGGGGACCAAGTGACTCCAAAGCGTGAGAGACCCTGAAGATTGAGTGCCATGAAGCAGGAGTGTAGCATCTTGAGTAGCATCTGCTGGATGTCAGCATGAAGTAAAGCAAGCAGCAGGCCATGCTGAAGAGGGAAGAGTAGGACATGGGTGAAGAGTCTCTAAAGGGAGTGCTGACCAGGTATAGCTCAGAAATATACCATATGGTACAGAGCCCAAGGATGATGGTGGATCACAGGGAGTGGGCCAGTAAGCAGGCATGGGGAGGGAGGGTGTTTGTGGGCAGTCAAGAGGGATGGGAGGTAAGCTGTAATGGATGAGGGGTAGCCATATTCTTGAGGATTGCATGGAGGGCAGGGGGGATGTATGGAGTGTATGAAGTTGATACATCTTAGGGAAGAGCTTGGATGGTTAAGAAGGGAACTGGATAGATGGGGAGGGAAGGGGTTGGGGGAACATCAAGAAAAAGGGGACCTGAGGAGGCTGCCACCAGAGTTTGCAGCAGGCAAAAGAAAGGATAGACAAGGTGGGGAAAACAAGAGGGGCAGTCAATCAGGAGCAGCTGGGGGCAGGCACTGATGATGAGATAGTGGTCAAGCACCAGGGGAAGATAAGAACAGGGGCAGGGCAGTGGTATACATCACAGAGAGGGGTGGCTGGAGTAGCTTAGAGAAGGGAGAATGACAATAGAAACAGATTCTCAGTTTTTGCTAACCTGGAGGACCAGGAAGGGGCAGGGAGGGAAACTGCAGAGAATGGAACTGTGGAGGGCACTACAAAGGGTAAGGGATACAACAGTGAGGCTGAATGCAAAAGAGGTAGCCCAGGCAGCAGCAGATGCAATGCAGGGCAGAAAGAAGGTGGTGAATCAGCGGGTACGAGATGGGGGACAGAGGGTTAGGTAGAGAACAGACAGGGGGGGCACAGCAGGCAGCCCTGAAAAGGATAGCACAGTGGGGAGTGGAGAAACAGGGAAGAGAACAGATCAGTGGAGACACAGGAAGCCAGTGGCAAAGGGGGTGGGAAAGTAGGCACAGAAAGGGGGGAGGTAGAGCAGAAGAGGATGGGTACGAGTGTGGAATCAGATAGTCTGGGCACAAGTGGTACAGGGGAAAGAACAGGGCAAAGTAAAGGGGACATACATGGCTCAGGCAAGGCACAGGGGTACAAAGGTAGCGGGAAGGAGAGGGAGATCAACACAGGGGGAAGAGGATTAGCAGGCAGCAAGAGGGTGAAAAGGATAAAAGAGGAAAGATCAGTATTTTGGGGACTCAACACTTAAGGGTGTAAGATGGGGGGAAGGCGCACCAGGAAAAGCAGCATTTGGGTGGAGTGCATACCAGGCATGACAAAGGGTAGAGTGGGACAGAATATTAGCAGATGTGTGAGGAAGAAAGGGGAAAAGTCACACATTAAGGTACACCTTGGCATAAATGACCTGGACGGGAGAAGGATAGAAGAGGTGCAGGACAGTTTCAGGGAACTAGGGAAACTATGTAGTATGGTGGGAAAGCTGGTAGCTTTCTCTGAAATCCAACCACTGCAGGAGAGAATATACCCAGGAAGCAGAGAATCACTGAATTCAATAGATGGCTGAAAGAATGGAGTGGGTCCATGGGGTGTGGATTGGTGGGGGGGTGGGGTAACAAGTGGGAGAACACAGACCTGTATTCAGAGGATAGTTTGCACCTTAGTAAGGAGTTTATCAAAGAAAATTATAATTTAAACTAGATAAGGGTGGGGCCAAAGGGGTGGGAATTCAACAACAGAGTGGGTCCTTTGGATCTCCCCCCACAGTAGGGCAGGAGCCAAATACAAATAGGAGGGGAAATGGAGAGGAGGGTAAAGGCACAGAACGCAGTAGACCAAAATGAAGTATGGTATCACTGAATGCTAGGAGCCTGGGAAACAAGATGACAGAGTTGCAGGCATTGATGGTGGAAGGGGAGGTGGACATAGCCACCATCATTGAGACATGGGCAACCCTATATCATGACTGGGACCTAGCCATCCCAAGTTTCAAGCTATACCAGAGGGATAGGGAAAAAGGGGAAAGAGGGAAGGGTGGCCATCTACATTAGAGAAGGGATAAGGTATACTAGGGAGGAGGAAGGCAGGGCTGAGGCCACATGAGTGCAAATGTACAACCCAAGGGGTAGCAAAGTTAGACTGGCAGTAGTTTATAGGCCTCCAACACAGAATGAGGAGATTGATAAGAAGCTGGGGGAGCAGCTAAAGAGGCTTAGTGGCAAAGGGGACACTGTAGTGGTGGGGGACTTTATTCTACCGGGGTGGATTGGAGCATCCAGGTTACCTCATGTGCCAGGGAGCAGATCCTCCAGGAAACCTTCCAGGACAGCTTCCTGACACGGAATGTAGTAGAACCAACTAGGGAGGAGAACATCCTGGACCTGTTGCTGGATTATGGTGAGCAAGTCAGGGATGTTGGAGTAGAGAAACACAGTGTGGTTCTCAATAAATCAAGGTAAGGAGGTAGCCACTACAAGTATCAAGGTCCTGGATTTCAAAAGGGCAGACTTTGGAAGGATGAGTACTATACTGGAAGAGAACATAGCTAGCATCCTCCTGAACATGGATACCGAACAAAAATGGGCAGTCATCAAGAGGAGCCTGGCTGAGGCCACTAGCACATGTGTCAAGAGCCAGAACAAGAAATCCAGGACCAAGAAGCCAAGCTGAATGAACAAGGAGGTACTGTACGGGAGAGGGTGAGAGAAAAGAGAGCTGCATTTAGGACCTACAAAAGATCCAACAGAAAAGAGGACAAGGAGGAATACATGAGGAAATCCAGGGAAGTGAATAGAACAGTAAGGTTGCAGCCAAGTCCTCAAGAGAACTGAGGCTGGCCCAGAGGATCAAAGAAGGCGAAAAGGCTTTGTTCAGGTATATAAGAGACAAGAGAAAGATTAAGGATCGAATTGTTAGGATCAAGAATGGCAGTGGGTGGGCAGAAAAGTGGGCAGAGCGGGCAGAAGTACTTAATGAGTACTGTTTGATATTCCCCAAGGAGAGGGATGGGCCCATATTAAAGGGGAAGGGTGGGGTTGGGGTAGTGGCTGAAGAGATCATGGATGGTGAAATCACAGAGGGAAGGGTACTGGAGGGTCTTAAGTCCCTGAAGGTTGATAAGGCACCTGGGCCAGACAGAATTCATCCCTGCAGTACTGAGACAGTTGGCAGTAGTCTTGGCGGGGGACTGAAGGGTGGCGCATGTGGTGCCCTTCCATAAAAGTGGGCCCAATGATGAACCAGGGAACTATAGACCAGTCAGCCTAACCTCAGTTGTGGGAAATCTAATGGAGAGTATCCTCAAGGAAAGGCTGGTAACATTTCTGGAGAATAATGATCTCCATAGAAACATAGAATTTGATGGCAGATAAGGACCGCTTGACCCACCCAGTCTGCTCATTTCCCTACCTAATGGACAAGCTGCAGATCCTAGTTAACCAGCAGCCTACTTCTTTCTACCCCCAACCCCTAGAATTGCTTTATGACTGTCCCATGCATGCTTGAATTCAACCACTGTTTTTGACTCCACAACCTCCTCCGGAAGGCCATTCCATGCATCCACAACCCTCTCTGTGAAAACATACTTCCTTACATTACCTCTGAGCCACTCCCCATCTTCAAATGGTGCCGCTTGTTCTTGTACACCTCTTTTTGAAAGATGCTACCCTCTTGGACTTTGTTGATTTCCTTGAGGTACTTAAAGTTCTATCATGTCCCCTCCCTCCTTTCCTCGAGGCTATATATATTAAGCTCCTTTAGTCTCTCTTCATATGTCTTCCGTGCAGACCCTGCACCATTTTAGATTGCCCTCCTCTGGACAGCTTCCATCCTGTCTATGTCCTTGTGGAGACTGGGTCTCCAGAACTGCACGTAGTACTCCAGATGGGGTCTCACCAGCTGTCTGTACAGAGGATAACAACTTCCTGTTTTCTACTGGCGATGCTCTTCCCATGCATCCCAGTATCCCCCAGCCTCCTTACTGCCCTCCTCACATTGCTTGTCCACCTTTAAGTCATCTGATATGACTACCCCAGGTCCCTTTCCATTTTTGTTGATGTTAGTATCTCACTCCCATTGTGTACTTCTTCCGTGGGTTTTGTTTCTCAGGTGCATTACCTTGCACTTCTAGCATTGAATCTAAGCTGCCATACATTTGACCATTCCTCTAACCTTGCCAAGTCCCTTCTCATCCTTTCCACCCCACCTTGTGCATCAACTCTGTTACAGATCTTTGTGTCATCTGCAAAGAGACATACTTTTCCTTCCAGTCCCTCTGCAATGTCGCTTATAAAGACATTGAAGAGGACCGGTCCTAATACTGAACCCTGCGGTTCCCCACTAGTAACCCCCCTTTCTTCAGAGTGGACTTCATTTACTATTACCGTCTGTGTCCTATTCTCCAGCCAGTTCTTTACCCAGGCTATCATCTTGGGACCCACTCCCAGGCTGGCTAACTTGTATATTAATCTTTTGTGTGGGACTGTGTCAAATGCCTTGCTAAAGTCTAGGTAGTCCATGTCCACAGCCCCACCCTGATCTACTACTTTGGTCACCCAGTCAAAGAAATCTATTAGATTCATCTGGCATGACCTTCCCACTGTGAATCCATGCTGCCTTGGGTCCTGTGCCCCTCTGGTCTCTAGGTACTCGACAGTTCTTTCCTTCAGGAGTGATTCCATCATTTTCCCTATCACTGAGGTTAAACTAACAGGTCTGAAGTTTCCTGCTTCTGCCTTGCTCCAACTTTTGTGAAGAGGAATCACATCTGACCTCCTCCAGTCCTCAGGTATCATCCCATCCTCCCATGATTTGTTAAAGAGGGTAGTCAGTGGCATCACTAGTTCTCACCTTAGTTCTTTAGAATTCTGGGATGAATCCCATCAGGCCCCATTGCTTTGTCCACCTTCAGTTTTAAGAGTTCTTTCAGAATCCTTTCTTCTGTAAATGGGCTGGTATCAACTTCTGTATCCAGAGTGTTTCTACTGTTTGTTTTAGTACCTCCCCACTTCATTTGTAAATACTGAGCAAAATATTTGTTTAGTATCTCTGCCTTTTCACAGTCACCTTCTGCCCCCCCCTTCCCTTTATTAAGCCTCACTATCCCTCCCTTGGTCTTCCTTCGCTCCCTGATGTAACTAAAAAAGGTGTTATCCCCCTTCTCAACTAAGTTGGCTATCTTTTCCTCGGTTTGGGCCTTTGCTGTTCTGACTGCCTTCCCAGCTTCCTTTTGCTTTAACTGATGCAATTCTCTGTCCTGCTCCTTCTGTGATTCCTTGTACTTTCTGAATGCTTTCTTTTTCTCTTGAACCTTCACTTCCACCTCCTTTGAGAACCATAGTGGTTTCTTACATCGTTTAGTTTTGTTTATTTGCTTCACACAAAGGCTTGTTACCTCTGTGATGGCAATTTTTATTATTCCCCATTGTTCTTCCACCCCTCTTTCCTGCCCATTTGCTAGTGCATTCCTTAGGCACTCACCCATTTTGGCAAAGTCAGCCCTCCTGAAGTCCAGTACTTTTGCCTTAGTATGGCTTGACTCTATTGCTGTGTTTATTGTGAACCATACTGTTCAATGGTCGCTAGTTCCCAGATGGCTACCCACTTCTACATCTGTGATCCTCTCTCCATCTCCATTTGAGAGAACCAGGTCTAAGATTGCTCCCTCTCGAGTGGGTTCCAATACTAGTTGTCTAAGGCATGTCCCCTGTAGGGCATCTAGAATAACCCCACTCTTAGAAGTGGCTGCTGCAACTGCACTCCAGTTAACATCTGGCATATTCAGATCACCCATCAGCAATATCTCCCCTTTTTCTGCCATTCTAAGTACACTTTCTATCATTTCCTTGTCCATTTCCTACCCCTGAGAGGGGGGTCTGTATACAACCCCTGTGAAGATTGTGGTGCCATTGCCTGTCTCCAGATTGACCCACAGTGCTTCTTCTCCTCGGCAGATGGCATGGGTTTGTCTCTAGCAGATCCTGCCAGACAAACCTGTTGGACTTTTTTGATTGGGTGATGCAGGTACTGGACAAGGGTCATGTGGTGGACATCCTATACCTGAACTTCAGCAAGGCCTTTGTATCACTGCCACATGGTAAGCTGACCAGCAAACTGAGCAACCTGGGAGCAGGGAGAAAACTGGTTAGATGGGTCAGGAGCTGGTTACAGGATAGACAGCAGAAGGTAGTAGTGGTGGGGGGGTGAGGTATCTGAGCCCAGGGCAGTAAGAAGTGGGGTCCCACAGGGCTCGGTTCTGGGATCAGTGCTGTTTAACATTTTAATTACCGACATCACTGAAGAGATAAAGAGTAAGATCAGTCTCTTCACCGATGACTCCAAGATCTGTGCGGAGGTTGATGGAGGGGAAGGTGGTACAGTACTCCAGGAGGATATAGCAAAACTGTAGGAATGGTCTAACACATGGCAACTTGAGTTCAATGATAAAGAAGTGCAAAGTCATGCACTTAGGAGCCAGGAACCCTGGAAATAGTTACTGGTTGGGAGGAGTGCAGTTATCCAAGTCAAAGGAAGAGAAGGATCTGGGTGTAATAATGACAGGGGAAATGAACCACTTAGCCCAGTGCAGAAAGACAGCAACAAAGGCCAACAGAATGCTGGGGTGCATCAAAAGGGGAATTACCTCTAGGAGAGGGGAAGTCATCCTGCCCCTGTACAGGTCCTTGGTGAAGCCGCACATGGAGTACTGCATTCAGTACTGGTGCCCCTACTTGAAAAAGGACATCAAGCTATTGGAGGGGGTACAGCGCTAGGCAATGAAAATGATTCTGGGACTGGGAGATAAACCTTATGAGGAGAGACTGAGAGAGCTCAATATGTATTCCGTGGAGGATAGAAGGGAGAGAGGGGATATGATTGAGACCTTCAAGTACCTGAAGGGTATGAACAGAGTAAGCACTGGAAGTATTTTCAAATTAAAAGGTGGAAGGGAAACCAGGGGGCACAGTCTGAAGTTGGAAGGAGGCAGATTCAGGAGGGAAATAAGGAGGCACTATTTCCCCAAAAGTGTGGTGGCAAGGTGGAACATGCTGCCAGAGGAGGTGATATCACTGTGAATGGTAGGCAGCTTCAAAAGGGGATGGGACAGGTTCAGAGGGAGGGTTCAAACCATGGTGGACATGGGGTGGGAATGAAGGATACATGAGCAAAATCAGTGAGGGGAGGTGGGGGGGCCACTGCAGTCTGATAGACTGAAGTGCTGCACACTCTAGCAGACTGGATAAACCGATAGGCCTGTATCTGCTAACAATTTCATATGTTTGTATGTTTGTAAACAAAGTGAACTCCTTTCCCTCTTGGGATACCTCAACTTTGCAATGAGAATAATTCCTCAGAGTCTATTCTTCATTTTTTACCTCCTGACATTGGCATTTTCTGTTTCCAAATTGCACCATCATATCCAAATCACAGCTACTGCAAAATCTGATCTAGCTATGCAGTCTAATATTTTTTTAGCTCACTGGAACAGCTGTTCAAAGTTTATAAAGACCCTTCTGCTGACTTACACTCCAGAATATACACAGATGCATCTCCAATGCATGGCTATGCCACTATCTTTGAGCAGTCCTGCACTGCTGCTCCTTAGCTTCCAGACATTACAGCTTTTCAATACTTTTCAACATCTCCTTTCTTCGAGATTTACCCAATTGTAGCAGCTGCCTTTATGTGGGGACATCGCTGGTCCCTCCAGGCAGTCTCCATATATTCTGACAATCAGCCTACAATGGATATCATCAACAAGGGCAGGTCTTTGTCCATTCCTTCATGCTGTTCATGCAGGGGCTGACTTGATTATCTTTCTATCACAATTTTACATTTCAATGTTTTCACATTCCAGGCCATGTGAATGAAGCAATTGATTCGTTATCTTGATTCCACTTTCAGACTTTCATCACCTCCATCCTTCAGCAGACTCAGTCATGACTCCACCTCCTCCATTTGGCGACCTCATAATGAATTGGAGTTTTATTGCCAGCAAGCCAACACTATCATGTGGGCTACCTTAGCTCCAGCTGCCTGAGTTACTTATACTACAGTTTTGAAAAAGTATTCCTCATTCTGCGCACTGCAGTCCACCCAGTGTACTTCTGTTGCTATAGATCACATACTCACATTTCTAATTTGCCACCAAGCCTTAAACTTATCATATAGGATCATTAAGTAATACCTATCAGGTATCCAGTTACTTTCCTTGCAGTCTTCTCCATCCTCGCCTTCACTTTTTTCTAATCCCATAAGTTAACTTCTTCTGCTTAGTATCCAAAGAGCCTTAAGCACCAAAACTCCTCATTGTCTCCCTATTGATGACATCATAATGAGAAACCTGCTGGACACACTGAATTCAGTTTCATTTGATACTACCTCGAATATCATGGTCACTTTCACCATGTCTCTGACCTTCTATGGATTCCTGCATCCTGGAGAATTTCATGTCACATCATCCTCCTCTGCTATCTTCCTTAAGATTGCCAGTTTACAGAAACAAGCTGATCATTATATCCTGTCACTTCCTTCTTCACAGACTGACAGATTACATAAAGGAATAAAAATGATCTATTACCCGTCCATTAATAACTGGTGCCAGTAGCTTATCTAGACCAACTTAAGCTATACCAATCATGCTCAGATCCATTGTATCCTCTTTTGACCTTTGACAAGCAAATAACTATGATGACAAAATGGTTTCTGAAATACATTAGAACTCTTCTTCAGTGGCTTGAGCTTAATCTGAATGCATTTTCGGAACAATGTTTTTGGACTGGACCGGCTTCTTTAGCATCAAAAAACAACATTCCTGCACACATCTTCTACACAGAAGCTTAGCTTACACTTGGAATAGTCTGCCACAGGAGGTAGTGGGGGCAAGCATAGTGGAGGGGTTTAAGCATGCCTGGGACAGGCACAAGGGAACCTTGAGAGGGGAGGGAGTGATAAAAAGCCATTGATCACATAGGGTCAGTGGTCACATACAATGTATAGGGCCTACAGGCAGATTGGATGGGCCTGGCAGTCCTTATCTGCCGACAATGTCTATATTTTTATGTTATATCATCAAGAGACTCTTAAAATGGACTTCATTATCCTTCAAATCTTACATCCTTAATCCAGAAGCAGGAATCAGACAAGCAGCTAACAGCTTGCCCAGAGGACAGGCAGATCAGTAGCCATGAGTTGTCAGAGGTTTCCTCCACAGGTGTTTTTTCCTCTCCTGCATTCTACTGGGCAAACTCTCTGTGAGTTGGAGGAGATAATCTCTTTTTCGGCCCTCTATTCCCTAAACGCTATTTAGCTTTTCTATCAAGAGTTGGAACAGAGAAAGGCCAAAACATAACAGTATACACAAGCATTATTGCTATTCATAAAACACTGAATGGGAGGGCTGAAGCCTGAGGTTCAATGTGGGGGAAATAGCTCCACTCACATACTAAATAAAAAGCATTGTCTCCAAGCAGCCCACACTTAGTGTGTTTTGCAACATCCCTTCCTCCTCCGGCTCTCTGCTTACCCTTGATGCTGGGCCCTCTCTTTCCTAAACACTTCCAGGCTTCTCTACCAAAAGTGGGAATAGAGAAAGGCCAAAGCATAACAGTATTTACAAGCACTATTGCTATTCGCAAAACACTGAACATGACAAAACCACAATGAAACTGCTGATTGTCTTTCAGTGTTTTGCTACAGGCACAGAGCAAGCAATAAAAAAAATCTTTGCAGACCTCAGCAATGAGACAATCTCCCCCTGACTTCTTCATAGATGAAAGAGAACAGCACCCCAAATGACATTATCAGGGTGGAGACATGCTGACTACCACAAGGAACAGCAGGTCTCAGCATCTAGCAGTGTGGCAGAAGCAGAGCACACAACAAATGGTTAAAGGTGGCATGAAATGTTAGATTTTTCTATAAAACACCAGCCAGACACTGCTGTTTTAACAATATGTAATTGCTTGCGACCCATTTATCTAATGTATATTACAGTATCTTTTAAATGCCGTAATAACCCAAAGTCGGGTTATTACGGCATTTCTTAAACCTTTCTCTCACTAGCAGTGTCACTCATTTGTAGTGCACCATGTTGTTGGCCCTTACTCTCTGCGTGAGTGGGCCGAACACATCAAAAAACATGGCGGCTCAAAGCATCTGTAGCCCGGGTGCAGTAAGTTATTATTTTTTTAAATTATCTGGTTAGTCCTGCCTTTTGGGGAAACAATAAAAAAGGAAGCCATCTGGTTAATCCTGCCATTGTCGGACTTCAGTCAGGGCTTCTGTCTGACCAAGCGCGATCTCAAAGGTGACTGTGTCATCCTGGTCAGCAGTACCATTTTTCAAAAGAAGAAAATAAAAAAAAAACCTTATTGCACAGGGTGTGTGTGTGTGTGTGTGTGTGTGTATGTGTGTGTGTGTATGTGTGACTGAGCAGCAGGAATGACAGTGACTGTCTGAGGAAACAGTCTCCTGCATTAACTTCTTGCACCAGTAAATATGACCTTTAAAGGGGTAGTAACATGGCACACATCATGTAGAATGAGCTCTCAGTTCTCAAGTTACATTCAGTGTATTACATGTAAGATACTAATTAAACAAGACTGGAACAAAAACAAGATCCCCATTAAATCCATCCTGAAAAAAAAAAAACTACCAGGGAGGGAACAAGTGTCATTAACAATGACAGTGAATTCGATGCAGCGTTCTCTGTTTTTTTTAGAGGACAGCCTCTTCTCCAATGACAGCCTGAACCTCCCAGGATCATCTTTCAGCAAAGAGGCACACATGGAGGGGCCACAGGGGAAAGCACAAATGAATACTACAAGAAGAAGAAGAACCAGCCGAAAAAGCATGGAAGAGGCAGGACAGTTTAGGAACTGATGACATGATTAATTTGTCCCAACACACTCACTGAACCTAAAAGGTCTGTCTTAAATCAGGGACTCAGATTTGTTCCTACAAATACCCTTTACCAGTTTGAAACATATATTGACTTGCAATTTATATGTAATTTTAACTTGATGTGTTTCTTTTTTACAGGAATGGGTCATATAATTAATGTTAATGTCCACCAAGTGGAGGGTGGAGAGGGGGTATTGTCAGTTAGTCTATCTGGAGTCATAAATAGCATACCAGACACATCAGAAATCAATGAACATATGCAAATGGCCTCTAAATTCAAGCACAAATTCACTTTTATGCCGCTGTATAATCCCACAGTCAGTGTTTTTGCAAGAGCCTCTAAGCAGAACTTGCATACACGGGCAGCAAACCAGAACTGTCCTACCTATGTGAACGTGACCACCACAGAATTCAAAGCCTTAAGTGATTTGGAACATAACACACATATCGCTTTCAAACCAGCTGAAAAAGGCAATAGCTTTGTGGTCATGGACACCAAGGACTACGTGGCAGAGGTGAAATGCCAACTCAGTAATCACAGATTCTATAGGCCGCTCTGCCCAGTGATAACACTGTGTCATTCAAACATCACACTGAAACATACAGGTATATCCTGGCTTCCCATGATAGTAGTATCATAGATAAGGATACTAAGAATTTGCTGATTACAGAACACTCCCTCCTGCCCTACCATATACCATTTGCCAAAGGTCCACAAGTGCCTGAATCCACTGCTGGGATGTGCAATTATTTCTGCCATAAACTGAGTCATAGAGCCGCTGTCTCGTTACGTGGATTTGTTTATTAAGTCAAACTTTAGATCTTACATCAAGGACGTGACCCAAACACTATCCATCCTAGAAGACCTCCACATTGCAGAAAGTCCCTATCTTGTTACCCTGGAAGTGGAGGCGTTTTACACAAACCTTCCCCATGAAGGAGGATTGCTGACTGTAAAAAAATTTCTGGACTTAGATCCACAGGAAGTATGCCCCCTACTGAATTTTTGTTACAGCTTTCAAAGTTTGTGCTCCAGTGCAATACCTTTAGCTCTCTTGTGGAATTTCTCCTCCAATAAATAGCAAAACCACAGGGCAATGTGTGTGACTAATTTTGCAAACCTATATATGGGTTTGTGGGAAGAGCTCTTTCTGTAAAATGCTGAAAACGTTTTTGGATAAAACTATACCTTGCAGAAGATACCTTGGCAATGTGTCAATGGTGTTGCATGGGTCACATGAACAACTCACTGACTTTTGTGCAGTATTTGGAAGCTACCAACAACACTAACGAGTGTTTTTCAATTTCTTGCAGCCTGTCTAATATTTCATTTTTAGATGTAAACATAATTAAAAACTCCTCACACAGCACTGATATAAATTTGTATTGAAAACCAACAAATAGGAACACAGTATTTCAGTCTAGTTTTTACCACCCTCACCCACCATTAAAAGCATACTAACAAGTCAATTCATCAGAGTACAGTGAGGTGTAACTGCAGCACACAAGCAGCCTTTAAATGCAGTGCTAATAATGTGGGTCTGAGATTTCAAGAAAGGGGTACAGCACAGTGCACATTAACAGGGCCCACACTAAGGCAGAAAACACAAACAGGGGCTCCTTACTGAGGCTAAGGCCACCAAGCATTTTAACTGCAATTGACTCAATTTTGTAACTATTTATAGCATTAAGGCCAGTCATGTGGAAGTCATCATTCCCCAAAAGTGGCCAATATTACAAACAGAGCCTAAACTTCAACAATTTGTTTCTGAGACCCCCAGAAAGGTGTTTCATTGCCCTAGTAACATAGGGGACTGAGTCACACATACCTTGCAGCTTGTGGTCAAGCATGGAACATGACTCTCATCTCCCCAGCTGGATGCCGTAAGTGCCACAGATGCAAATACTGTAATGCAATCAACAACACTACATCTTTCCTGAACCCCAGTAGTGGCGATACTACACGGATCAGGAAGGTTATAAACTGTGATTCAGCAAATACAGTCTATTTGGGAATGTGTCCTTGTGACTCGTACTATGTAAGGCATACAAAATGTAAACTGAAGGAATGGATGGTTGACCATATGAGGGTAATTGCTAGTCAATATCTTGACTATGCCAATACCACTCATATCCACTACCTGGCTAACAGTGGCAATCATCACTGGTCTTTCATGGGTATAAAGAAAGTATCCATGTTGGCATGTGGGGGTGATAGTGGTGCCACTTTAGCATGCCATGAATCATTCTGGATTTTTAAGTTAGGGTCATTGATACCACCCAGACTGAGCAATAGGGTGGAACTAGTCTCTTTCTTGTAAATGTGATATACTGTCATGTGTTTCAATCCAGGAGTATGCAAACTGTGCCTGTCTGAGACCCAGTATGTCTCCTTATAGTGCTGCATTTTCATTTTTTTCCATAGAATTCTATTGCCAAAAATGTGTTTGATTGGTTTGCCCCTGCAATACCTGTAAATTAGCACAGGAGATGTTATGAATCACTAAACTGCACAACAGTTGATTCTGTGCATGATATCCCAAGTATCTTTATGTGGAAAATAGAAACATAGAATTTGCCGGCAGATAAGGATGGCATAGCCCACCTAGTCTGCTCATTTTCCCTGCCTATAGTATCATCTCAGATCCTACTTGATCTCTGGCCCATTCACCCTCCTTCCCTTTCCCTAAGATTGCCTTATGCCTATCCCATGCTTTCTTGAATGGGACTGATTTTGTCCCCACCACCTCCACCAGAAAACTGTTCCAGGAATCCACCACTCTTTCTGTGAAGTACTTTCTCTTAGGACATGGGACTATAGAAAGCTACATTTTGATTGGATAAAACTGCCAATCAGCCAGTCCAGTATGAGACAACAGAGACCAGGAAATATCTAGTCCCAGTCTCTGCTGCCTCATATAGTTCTAATAATATTGGGCCAGTAGAACGTTGAAAATGGCAAGTGCAGCCATGTTGCTTCTCACCTACAAACAAAGCAGTTAGCTGATCTCCTCCTGTCGCTCTCTGACATTTAACTGAACTTCCTCAGTCACAACTGAGTAAATGACTGCAACATCTATTTTTTTTGTCATCCTGTACCCCATTACCAAATACAGTGCACAAAGACAACGTTTAAAAAAAGAAAACAGCCCTGTCACGCCACTGCCCAACCACTAACTGCCATCCCATGATCTGAATGTTCACAGTCACACTCTCCGACTTTATTTATTAGAAAATCTAAGTGTCACAACTCACAGTTATAAAAGACTGTCTCTCGCAAACCTTAAATTGACATTAAATTTTCCCACTGCTCTCTCTCTCTCTCTCTCCGTCGACTTGATCATTGTAACAATTCTCTGCTCAGTTTTTGGCTGCCTGCCCACGCCATGCCAGCAACGTTAAACTTAAAAAAAAAAAAGCCTCTGTCCCTAGTGCCAGTGTGCCACTACATTCCCTATATCACCTTATTGTCCCCGACTGTGCTCCGGTACCCCACAGCTCCTGCTCCGAGCTTCAAATAAAAGCTAAACCATAGTGCCACTGTCTGGGGGAAGGGGAGAGACATGACACAGACTAAATAAGCAAAGTGCCTGCATAAGGAGCAGCAATGGGTCAGCAGACAAAGTTAGTAACCTCCCCCCATCCCCATTTTGACAATTTATTTTGTGTCAATAAAAGGACAAAAAAGGGTTAAAAACGTACTTGTATGCGGTTGAGCAGAGGAAACAGCATTTGTCCCAATCGCAGTTGTTACACGTTGACAGCGATCTCATGCCACTGTCCACCACCTGCTTAGCTCGGTCCATCGGCTGCTCTCCCCGACGTAAAACACAAAAAAACACACAAATATACCTGTTCAAACACAGGTACATACACGTTTTAAGTGTAGCTTAGTAAAACTCCGTAGCCCTGTGTGTGGGGGGGGGGGGAGAGTTACCAAGGCAATGTGCTCCAAAGCAACAATTACAGAAGCTCAACTAGGACAAAAGTCCACACCTCAAAATGTGGAGGAACTATTTAATTACCACAAAAAAAAAAATACCATAGAGTTTTATCATTCAGACATACACAATATTTTATTAACAACTATAACACAATGGCCCATTTTCAAAGTGCAATAATACCCTGCAGGGTGGGCGGTATGGGCAATACCGGATCTTCCAGGGGCTATAAGGCCCTCCGCCTGCAGCGTCGGGCCTCATTATGCCCCTGGGCGGTCCAGTATAGCACAATCCCGCCCACCCTGTCGGGTATTATTGCATACTTAGAAAATGGACTTGAAAAATCCTGGGCTCTGATTGGCTGATAGCCCTGGCAGGTGGGCATCTATCAGACAACAGAGCCTGGGTTAGAATAAGTGCCAGTTCCAACCAACCTGCTCACTGGAATCATTGTGCCAGTTAATTTTGAAATAGATCTGCTGCCATTTTTTCCTCTCCCTTAGAGGGTGAGCTGGCAGCCGGCCAGGCCCCATTTCCCAAGTCTGTTGTCTTACTGTAAGCACCAAACAGCATAAAAGCTGTTTAGCTTGACAGAGAAACCACTCTGAAATAATTAACTTATCCTAGCAGCACTGTGGTTCCCACTATCACTGGCCATCAGTCCCCCACCCGCTCACAATTTCCAAATACGAGGAGTAATTAAATTCTTGTAATGAATAACACAAACAGAAAAAAAAAATCCTGTACCAAATCTATGAGGGATTTGCGTCTCACCTCGGTTAAAAATGCCTCAATACAGTCAGCAACTGCATCCCACTGCCACCCGCCCCTACCGAGTTCAGCTCACACATACACAGCGGGTGGCGGCAGCAGAAAGAATTCACATCCCCACTCCCTGTACTGCCAATTGAAAGTTTTCGATTGAAAAGAAAAAAGAAAAAAGCACTCATGGCTCTCGCTACTCAAAAGCTTCCGGGGCCCTGTACACACAACTCCTGCTCCTCCCCAAACAAAACAAGAAATACCTTAACAAAAGTAGCATATCTGAAGCAAGTCGTCTGCATTCACTTCTCACTCCCCAATTCTACCTGTTGCCTTCATCAAAAAAAACCAAAAAAAAACGGAAATGAGTAGGGCCATTCTGTACAGCTACTGATTCAGCCACCTTCCCCCAATCCAAGTACAACTCCCAGGAAACAACGGGATAACCATACACCCCAGCAACACAGATTGTATTAAACAGTGGCACCCTCTACTGCCAAGAATACGACAGTACAGGGACTACTTAACAAGAAGATGTATTTATTTATTTTTTTCTTTGAAAATACATCTTTTCAAACCTTTTTTTTAACATTTAAAATGTTACAAACGAGCCATTTTCGAAGTGCAGTAATACTCTCCAGGGTGGGTGGTATTGGGAAATACCAAACCTACAGGGGCTATAAGGCCCTCTGCCTGCAGCGTCGGGCCTCATTAAGCCCCTGGGCGGTCCAGTATTTCCCAATACCGCCTACCCTGTCGGGTATTATTGATTACACATCTCTCCTTAATCTAGCCCCATCAGCTTCTTATCATGTTCCCTTGTCCTTGAGCACCATTTTTTCTGAAAGATACTTCCCTCTTGTACCTTGTTTACCCCTGTGAGGTATTTAAAGCGTCTATCATATCCCACTCTCTCTCCTTTCTTCCAGGGTATACATAGTTAGCTCTTTTAATCTCTCCTGGCAGGGCTTCTGATGCAGACCCTGCACCATTTTAGTTGCCCTCCTTCCACTCTGTCTATGTCCTTTCTGAGATGTGGCCTCCTGAATTGGACACAGTAGTCTAAGAGGGGTCTTGCCAGTAATCTATACAGAGGCTATCTACTGGGTCAGTGTCTCGTACACTTACTAGTGCACGTTAAAACCACACAACAGGAACAGCGCAGTAGGGTAAAGCAAGAGGGTGCAAAACCATGAAAGGGTGTATACGTGGCAATGCACCCTCTCACTCTTCCCAGGTAGGGGATGAGACCAGTGCTGGGAGGTGGGGCCAGCAAGCAGCTGCCGTGGCTTGATGGGATGAGCCACAGGCAGCGAGGGAGGCGATGTGTTTGGGACCAGGTTTAGATTCCCGGTCCCAGATGCAAGGAATTTTTTTTATTTTTCTCACTTTGTGCAAAGTTAAGTGTTAAACCTCCCCCCCTTCGAGTTGATTATTTTAGTTGGGGGGGGTAGGGGGTGTAGTCCCTCATAATGATGGGTGCTGGGGGTGGAGCCCCCCTCGCAAAAGAAAGACATATGCCGCTTGCAATATATCATGCTATATTGGCAGCACGGTATATTGCTGCAGCAATATGTCTTGCGACATTATAACCTCATGCCCATATGCTACACCACCTCCCTCTTTCTGGTGGTGACACCGCTCCCTATGCACACCAGCATCCCACTTGCTCTCCTAACAGTATTGTTACACTGCCTCACCACCTTTAGGTCATCTGATATGATCACCCCCCAGTTCTCTTTCCTGATTGGTGGTCATCAGTACCACCCCCATTTTGTACTCCACCCCTGGGTTTCTCTGCCCCAAGGGCATTATATGCACCTTTTCACAATGAAACTCAGCTACCATACCCTTGACCACCCCTAGAGTTTTTTCAGGCCGTAGCTCATCCTTTCCACCCCGTGTAGTGTCCACCCTATTGCTGATTTTGAGCTCATCTGCAAAGAGGTGGACCTTCCCTTCCAGCTTCTCTGCAATGTCACTTACAAAGACATTAATGAAGACCGGTCCCAGCACTGATCCCTGAGGTACCCTGCTGGTCACCCTCCTTTCCTCTGAGTGAACACTGTTTAATACAACTCTCTTCCACTTATCACTTAACCAATTTCTTACCCGGTTTACCATCTTTGGATCTCCTCCTAAGGTACACAGCTTGCTTGCTAGTTTCCTACAGTATGTGGAACGGTGTCAAACAGCTTACTGAAGTCTTGGTAGGCTACATCCACTTTAATCCATCCTGATCTAGTTCCTTGGTCACTCAGCCAATTAACTCTATCAAATTAGTTTGACATGACCCCCCCCCCCCCCATGAATCCATGCTGCCTCGGGTCTTGAAACCCATTAGATTCAAGATATTCTGCAATTCTTTGTTTCAGCAGTAATTCCATTAACTTTCCCACCACCAAAGTCAGGCTGACAGACCTCTAATTGCCAGCCTCTTCCCTGCTGCCACGTTTATGAAGTGTGACTACATCTGCCTTCCTCCAGTCCTCTACAACCACTCCTGTTTCTAATGAGCTGTTAAACAGGGCCTTCAGAGGTGCAACCAGCACCTCCCTGAGCTCCCTCAATACCCTTGGGTGGACACAGTCTGGCCCCTTTGCTTTTTCCACTTTCACATTTTGCGAGTCCCTTCTGGACTCTCTTCTCTGAAAATGGGCTAGTGTCCCTCACTCTAATGCTCCTGTTACATTTTTGTAGCCCATCCCCATCTCCTTCCTTTGTGAACACTGAAGAAAAGTATTTGTTCAGGATGTCTGCCTTTACCTCTTCCCCATCGGCACAGTCCCCTCTTTCGCTTCTTAACCTTTCAATCCCACCACCCCTGGTCTTCCTTTTTTTGCTTACGTACCTAAAACATGTCTTCTCCCCTTTTGTTACCTCCTGGGCTACTCTCTCTTCAGTTTGTGCCTTTGTGCTTCTTACTGCTCCCCCTGCTTTCTCCTGTTTCCCATGATACACCTCCTTATCCTCCTCCCTGTGAGTCTTATTAAACCTTCTGAATGCTACCCTCTTAGCTTTTGCCTTTTCCGCCACCACTTTCGTGAACCATAGCTGTCACTTTTGCCTCTTTCTTTTGCTCCCTTGCTTGCCTCAAAGATTTATTGCTTTCTCTATGGCCCTTTTTAGTTTCCCAGACTGTTTCTCCATCTGATCCAGTTCATCCTTCCACCAGGTCATCCCTGAGGCATTCACCCATCTGTTTAAAATCTGTCCTCCTGAATTCCAGGACCCTCACCTTTGTGTGGTTCGATTCTGCAGCCATCCTTATATTGAACTAGATTGTATAGTGACTGCTGGCCCCCATGTGGCCCCCACCCCCAACCTGACTTCTGCAACACAGTCCCTGATAATGAGCACCAGGTCCAGTATTGCCTCATCATTAATGGGTTCATTGACTAGTTGTCTGAGTAATGCCCCCTGCAGGAAGTCCAAGATTTTCCTGCTTCTAGCTGAAGCCACAGCTGAAAGACACCAAACTACATCAGGCAGGTTGAAGTTCCCCAACAGCAACACCTTCCCCTTTTCTGCCATCTTGTCAGTTGCTTCCATCAGTACCTTGTCTAACTCCTCCCCCTGTGCTGGAGGTCAGTAGATCACACTGGTGTGAATAGAGGCTCCATTCCCCATCTCTTCAGTGACCCACAGTACCACAGTACCTCTGCCCTCCATAGTGATTTAAATCTCTAATGAGTATGCTAAATCAGCAGTTTTAATGTATTGTCACTTATTGCGCTGTTTTTATTATTACCTTAAATTTATGCACTGAATGTCATTGAGAACTGAGAGCTCGTTTTATATGATGTCTGCCATGTTACTGCCCCTTTATGAACTGTACCTATAAATTACGGTCTCAAAATAAATAGAACTTTGCAATACCTTTGTTTAGAAAATCTGTAGGTCTGAGGTCACTCTTATTTACTGCTCCTACTAGTTTCAATTCTCTCCCTTCTCATATAACAAATTGCACATCACTGTATAGTTTTAAAAAATTATTACGAGCATGGCTTCTTGACAATGACAAATGCAATTTTTTTCTGTGATTGTAATTGTTTTTTGTGATTTCTTGTTTTTATTTGTATTTGTGATATACTTATTTATTACTATTTTGTACTAATCATATGTTTGTATTGTTCTTAAGTTTTGTATACATGTTAACTTGTCGCATATGAAAACGGGAAGATAAGCTCATCATGCTAATAAGTATAAAATAAATAAAAAAATTGGGGGGACTGTGACAGACATGGCAGGTCCTTGAAAAGGCATGCCTATGTGAAACATTGGAGTAGTTTGTTGTATCCTGTTGTGTTCTGTCACTTGTGCTGTATCCTCTCAAAATAATGAATTAAATCAAATTCTGCATAGCAGTCTTGTTTGTGAGTCTGGTTTATCATGTTACCAGCAGTGTGAGTGTGTAGCACATGGTTGTTTGCTTTACTCTGGATTGTATTTTACCACCTACACCACGACGCTTGACAGATTGACCCTTCTGATTTGGGCAGTTTCACTGGCACTTCAGAAACACTGATGGAAAATTCATCTACTTTTTGTTACCACAACAAAAGTCAGCTTTAGGTTGTGGTGGTTGTCTTTGGTCATGTTCCTCTTATGAAAAAATAGAGGTTATTCACTTGTAACCATAGTTCTACTACTGATATTCAGTTCATATCCACACTTCAGCAGTTCCACTGTGTGTAACTCAGTCACTGGACATTTTTAAGACTGGCTCCTCCCAACACCCATTATGTCATCCTTCAATTCCAGTCGACTTGATGTGAGATCTGCATGGTGGAAGCAGGAATCTCAGCAAGCTTTGCCAGGTGAGGTTGTGTGGGTTGTGAGGATGCGAATTGAATATCAGTAGTAGAACTATGGTTACATGTGTGTAGCCTGTATTCATAATTAGTCAGACTCAGTGTACTTACACAATAGGCAGACTCCTAGAAGTCCCCCAGGAAGATAGGCAAGCATTCACTCTTTAGGTGAAAAGAGACTGGAGGACTGAGGTCCCAAACACGCATCTGGATGGTTGAGAACGTTAATGCTATAGTGAGATATGGGTGGTTTCTGCCAAGCCAACTGATAGCATAGAGTGGAGTAGGAGGTTATCCACTGACCACACATTTGTTTGGTTGCTCATCTGCCTGGAGCAGCTTCAGCAGATGTGAGAAACAGCTGGCAAGCCTCACTGCAAAACCCTGTCATGCACTTAGTGTAATACAGTAGTGTCTAGCATACATCCAAGGAATGGTGCACACACTCTGCCTCCAAAGCATGCAACTTCCAAAAGATGGGGAGGCATAACACCTGGTGCAGGTGAAACTTCAAAATCACCTTCAGCAGGAACTTCATGATGGGGCACAAGATGATCTTGTCCTTGTGGAAAACTAGATATGGAGACTCCACAGAAAATGTCAGGAACTCCCTTATCCATCAGGCCAACATGATGGTGACCAGCAATTCATTTTTTTCACAGGAGGTGTGGCATCTCACATTTGTTCATGGGTTTAAATGATTTAGCCATCAGCTTAGGTAGCACCAACAGTAAGTCCCATAGTGGCAGATGTTCTCATAGGAAGGGTGTTCTGTGAACATAAACAGTCAACCCATGGGAAATGAGTATTTGCAGTCCATGCAGTGTAGATGTGCCTGGCATGAAGCTGGGTGCTGTCAGATGCTGAGTGCAGGACCCTGAAGGGCCTGGTGGACTGAAAACACCACTCCAGCTGAAGTATCCTGCTCCAGCATCTCAACCAGGGGGTATGACTCCCAGTTCCAAACTTCTTCCTCCAGCAGAACACCCAAGGTACAGACAATGAGGTCAAGTCCATCAGAATGGAATGGATGTTGGAGAAATCAAAGTCCATTCTGCACTGAAAAGACACCATGGATGAAGCCTATGAATCCAAGTCCAGAAAGAGAGGTCTCAGGTGTCAATCTGTGGTATTGATGACTAGCATCAGTAGTGTGACCACCACTGACAGAATGTTAGGAAGCTTGGGCTCTAGCCAAGAATCCTTAGTAGGACCATATTTCTGTGACTGTGGAAGGCGTGGCTTCACCACCAGTGGTCACTAATTTACTGTCGGCAAAGCTGGGGTTATGACCTCTGGATGCTGCATTACTGACAGTGTCCTGAGAGGCACCCATATCGAGGTCAACCACGACCCAGTCCAAAAGCTCCCATGGTCAATTGCTGTCATGTTGCTGCCTCATATTTGCCACAAATTTAACACTGATAGCATAGTATGATGATAATGAGTTTGAGTACAACCACTGATGGTAATGTCAGTGGCACAGATGTGCTCAAAGCCTCAAGGGGGTGTTCAACCTCTACTTTGGGATTCAAACAGATGGTTCACTGAGGCCTACAGGAAAGGGGATTGTGTACACCACACTCCACGGTAGGGACCACCGCAGGCTGAACCTGGGTTGAGGCAACTGGCAACCACTGCACATGAAGGAGTTCAATCAGAAGCATGGTTGAACCTGACCTGTCCATTGGAAGCGTCTCTGGTAACATCAGAGTCTGAGTGAGAGATGAAGTTTCATCTTCATCCAAATCAGGGACAACCACCTCAGTGATGATCTAAGCAGGTTCTTTGACCTTAGTCAGCTTGGTTGACAACTCCTTTGGGGTACTAGTGGAGTGTCAGCTGGTTCCTTGACAGGAAAAGACTTCAACCAAAGTTGAACACTTCAGGGAATCAATTGAAAAGAGCAGATATGTTCCCACTCTCAAAACCAAGGATGGCAGTGCTTGTTGTGGATCCAATGATAAGATGCTATCATTGTCATCAAAGTCACAGTGTATGGCAAGAAATAATTCTTAAAATTCTAGCTGCTTCTGAAGAACTACTGGCTTCTCTGTTGGTTCACCCACCAGGACCAAGCCCAGGGCCAATGCTTCCCTGACCAACACTGCCTCTTCCATGGCCTGTAATCATGCCTCCGATCCCACAGCCTCCAGGCTTTCTGTTCTGAGGCCTATCTTGGAGGAAGCACACCCTGCACTTCTCAAGAGCACATAAGAGCATGACCATAAATCGTGATATGTTATATCATGTTGAGCCCCATGGCAATAAACACAGGCATCATGGACATCTGTGGCAGATATTTTCTCTCTGCACACATCTTTTGGATTATGGCTTTTTATGGTACATCATAAAATTTTCTATAGTGCAGTAACTTGAAGATAAAATGAGAGAGCTGAAACAACTTTGAAACATCTAGCACCATAGGAGCTGTGAATTAGAAGACCTTTCACTTCCAGCAGAAAGAAAGATCTGATGTCAAGGGACGGAGAACCAGAGGACTACACTACAGGTGGTGGGCGGAGCCAAGCTTGAGTACATCTAGTGATTAATCTACTGTAAGCCCAGAGGAACTGCCCAAGTGTGGTTAGTAAACTGAATCCAGGTAGTTAAAAATATTGAAAACAAAGCAGTTCTGATCAGAAAAAGGTATTTCAGTTGTGCAGTTATTGACACATTTGACAAAGTTGCCCATAATCACAGTGCCGCAGTACTTAATGATGCCGCAGCAGACATACTTACAGTTTATCTCTTGCTATACTCTTTTTTGAAAAATACAGGTTCAAAAAAACAATTGCACTGGCTTGTACCAAATGGAAAGTTAATTCCTGTACAAATGTCACAAACCAATCTGTGTGTCAGAGGGATACTGTTGTGTGCTGCCTCCCACATGCTTTGTCACACTCAGCAGTTGTCATAATACAATTGACCACCAAAATGTGGTGCAGTGGGTTCTCTTCTGCTATACAATGTTATTCATGGGCATACAGTGATCTTGCATTGGGCACAACTGCTGGGTTTGTCTGTGGCCCCATGAACCATGTCTGTCTACTGCACCCCTCCTCTTGAAGTTTGCCAGCAAGTTATATCATCCTGGTTGAGCCACTGAATAAAACTGACATGCAATTTGCACCCATTATCCCTAAAAGCTGGCTTTATAGCAAGAGATAGCAGGTGAAATGTGGTTAGTGCAAAAAAGAATGGTGGTTTAACAGAGGTCCTCACATGGAATGTTGTATTTACTTGGTGGTATAGGATTTTCTCAATCAAGTAGACATCAGAGAGTTTATGTGTGTGCTGCCACATTTGTTGCAATCTTGCCCAGTTATCCAAAGCAAGGCACAGTTTGTGGAGCTACAAATGCAATATAGCCTGCCTAAGTCCTGCATGAAGAAAAAGTAGACATGCAAAGGAATGCCACCCTGTGCATGAATAAGTATATATTGCAACAGTGCAGGCTACTGTCTGACCACAAGTTCATTAAGACTACCTGTGGTGGCTTAGGAGCTTCCATAAGCTTAATAATAGAGCACCAGCATCCCATGAATGGCCTAATTATCATGTTATTGCTGTTTCAATATGCCACCCAGGCATTAAGAGTCCGAGAAATCTTACTTCTGAGGTAAGTATTCTGCAAAATGCATTGGCAACTAACAGTAACTGATGATTCTGCTTGCACTGCACTCATGGAATATGTGCAGTCATTGCTTTTACAGTGCCTTCCTGAAGTCTATCCAAGAATCCACAGAGTACAAAACCACTTTATTATCCCCGCTGTGCAAACATGGACTCCTTTCACTTATGGGGCAGACAAAGATGCATTCCAGCAGGTGAGCAATAACTTGATTAGAAAGGTATCTGCACAGCACTGACAGAAAAGCTAACCAAGATGAGGATGGGATCAAAACCCTGGACATTCCATTCCATTCAAACTGATCCCAATACTGACACTGACTCAGATACTTCAATGGACACATCGGTCACAGGAAATATGCCACCTCCACCCCACCTAAAGGTCACTCTAGTAGAAGTTCCATCCCTCTGTGGGCAGTATTATCACAGGCTGATATTGAGGGGGAGGAAGGAAAAATCAGACATGTCTGAAAAAAATATGGTGGAGGCATATCTGACTGACTCAGAACTTGAACATTGATGAGGAGCAACTTTAGCATGAGACACAAATGTTCAGGAGTGGGTGGCATTGTTTTATGTGGTAATTAGCTATTTGAGCTGCCCAACAAACAGTATCAGGTTAAAACTGTGTTCAAGTTCATCACAGGCTATAGTTACTGACAAACAGAAAAATATGTTGCCCAAACATTCTGAGAGACTCCTAATCCCACACATCACATTTCTGCTTCCCCAAAGGAAAAGTCTGAATCAGAAGTCCTAACTGAAATCCCACCTGATTCTAATCCAAGTAGGTGGCTATAAGAGTTCCAGTATTCTACCAGCAATAAACATGTCAGACAGGGATAATTTTTATGTTTGCTTCTGTGTGCTCAAGAAGCATCTTGCTAACATGAACAGCATTTCAGAGGTGTGTCAGTATTGAGTTCAATTCAGGTCATGCCACACTGGGCTGGTCATTGTCAGAACAATGACCATGCAAGCTGAGTATGACAGTGTTCACAGTCTGGTGGGTGGAAATTTTGTGTAGTTGAAGGAACTGAAGCACTCCAATGAGAGAGCACTTCAGTCCTTTCATTTGCATAAAGCCAGGTGACAATCAGCTAAGCAGTTTTATGAGTTTGTGTTTGTAAGGTGAACTCCAAAGTTGTCTCAATGTGGTAATGAATGCAAACTAACACTGCTGTAGAAAGTTAAATATAAAAGTAGATAAATGAACTCTTGAAATTTCACATCTTGAATGAATACAATTTGTAGCATGGGGTTAAACAGCTTAAAAGACCATATACTGTAATAGTCACATGGAACACTTTGTTTTTGAGTGGTTTTAGAAAGAATTAGATAGAACAACATATTGGAGGAGATGCAATGTTCCCTGGATAAATCCAACTGCTGCTTACAGATGGGGGATCTGCTTGCCCTCAAACTGCCCATGCAGATCTTAGAAAGAGAGATGGAGAAGAAAAACACATATTACTCAACTGCAGTGCAAAGCGGGATTAGACTGGAATGTCCACATGAGTATCTTAAATACAGTAATGTCCACTACCTGCCACCCAGTGCTAACCAGAGTAGTACACTGTGTCTAATGTCAGCTGTAAAAATCTGTGGTTCTTGGGTGCTCTTACCAAATGCATATAGAGTTGTATAAAGCTGAAAGTTTCAAAAGGTGAATAAGATGGAATTATTTAAGACAAAGAAGCTCCTCACATGCCACCTGTTGATTAATTTGAGAAATGGAAGAAGGGCGGATACTGAATTATTTCAGAGTGCAAAAAATAACATTACTGTAAAATGAGCATCTCAGATGTTTTTGTAAAACTGCATTGTTCCTCCATTTTTAATGACCTTACAAGCAACATTAATGTAATTTTTAATGCTATTTTCTGCACTCTGAATTACTTCAGTATTAGTCCTTTTTCCAGTTCTCAAAGTAATTAATTGTGCATGCACAATAAATATTTTGTGACAATGAACAGCATTTCGGAAGTGTGTTAGTGTTGAGTCCAATGCACATCAACCTGCATTGGGCTTGTTACTGACAGACTAGTGACCATGCAAGCTGAGTATGACAGTGTTCACAGTCTGATGGGCAGAAACTTCATGTACAGTACAGTAGTTGAAAGGGCTGAAGCACTTCAATGAGTGAGTGCTTTGGTCTTTTCATTTGCATAAAGACAGCCAGCAATTAGCTGAGCTGCTTTACGAGTTTGTGTTGTCATGCTGAATCTCCAGCATTGGATGGTTAACCATCTGAGACTCAAGAGTGCTGGAGTAATGGGTGTTTACTCACCTGGTAAAGGTGATTGTGTTAGTTGGCATCCATGGCACTCCAGACATTACCTCATGGGTTTCAGCCCACCTGATAGGCTAGTGATGCACTGACCCAGATCAAATTTCCAGCATATCCAGGTCCCAGAAACCCCTGCTCTCCAGTTCGAATCTTCCATAGCTGAAAATAAGGTTAATTAGGATACAGCAAGACATACAATGTAACGTTTAGCATAGGTACCAGGAGTTGGGAACAGGATACAAAAGAGTCGGACTACGGTGACAGAAAGAAGGCCCTGGGGCCGAACTTTATTCCCTCTTTTAACAATCTAACTTGAACCCGGAGTTCGACAGGTCACCTGTTATGTCATCAGTATGTTGTCTGACCCCAATAAAACTGGATACTAGGATTCCCCTTTCTTTTCTTTCTATCTTTCCCGGTGCTGGCCATTCTAGCACGCTCTGAGGAGGGCCCTTGAGTGCCATGGATGCCAGCCAACACAATCACCTTTACCAGGTGAGTAAACACCCATTGTGATTGGTTGGCATCCATGGCACTCCAGACATTACCTCATGGGTAGATAAGAAGCAGTTAATCCTCCGGGAGGGAAAGAGTGGCTACGAGTGACCGGCTGAGGAAGCTGCAGCTAGAACCTGAGTTGCGAAGGAGGGGTGGACAGCCCAAAGCTGCTCCAGCCTGTAGTGTCTGGCGAAAGTGTGTATGGAGGACCAAGTGGCCACCCTGCAAATGTCCTCTGTGGATACATTGGCTCTCTCCGCCCAGGAGGTGGCCATCGCTCTGGTGGAATGGGCCCTGATCTCCTGTGGTGGGATCAGTTGGTTGGCCGTGTAAGCATTCTGGACGACCCGTCTTAGCCATCCAGCGATGGTTGACTTGGAAGCGGCGAGCCCCTGCCTCTGGCCCCTAGCAATGATGAACAGCCTCTCTGTCCTGCGGATGGGGCGTGTTCTGGCCAGGTATACCGCGAGGGCGGATCCCACGTTGAGGTGGTGAGGGGTCCCACCTTGACTCTGATTAGGATCCTCTTGGAACTTGGGTAGCTCGATAGGCTGTTCCCTGTGAAAGTTGGTAGGGACTTTCAGTTGAAAAGCCGGGACCGTCCTTAGGCTAACCCCCAGTGGTGTGAACACTGTGTAGGGTTCGGCACAGGACAGTGCAACAAGCTCTCCAATCCTCCTGGCAGAGCAGATAGCTACCAGGAAGCAAGCCTTGAGGCCAGCCCAAAAAAGATCAGTCTCTTGGAGGGGCTCATAGGGAACCGATTTGAGGGATTCCAGGACCAACGGGAGATCCCATGGGGCGATCACCGTCCTTGTTCTCGGACACATGATCTCCACCGCCCTCAAGAAGTGAATGGAGTCCGGGTGGGCACCCGGGGGGTACCCTTCCACAAGGCCTATGGCTGCTCCTATGGCCGATAGCTGTACCCTGAGGGAGGAAGGTGCCAGGCCCTTGTCCACTCCCTGCTGGAGGAAGAGTAGGATGTTGGCCAGATTGGTCTGTTCGAGTACTGTGTCCCGTTCTCTACACCACCGCGTGAAGGTGGCCCATTGCCTTCTGTATGTAGACGTGGTGGAGGCCCATCTGGAGTGAAGTAGGGTACTGATCACAGATGCATGGTACCCCGTTGCTTTCAGTCTCCTCCTTTCAGGAGCCAGGCCGTGAGTTTCAGGGTCCGAGGAGCTGGGTGCAGCACTGGTCCCTGCGAGAGCATGTCTGGCCGGTAGGGTATCCTGTAGTTGTCCACGGTCATTTCTCATGCAGCAGCAAACCAGACTCTGCGTGGCCAGTATGGGGCCACTAGGATGACCGTGAGGCCCATTTCCCGGATTTTGGCCAGGACCTGGGGAATCAGGGGAAGAGGAGGGAACACCTAGGCGTTCCTCCCCCTCCAGGTCTGTGACAGAGCGTCCGTCCCTTGGGCAAGACCGTCTTTGAAACGGAGTAGTATTTGCTGACCTGGGCATTCTCCTGAGATGCCATGAGATCCATGGACACGGACCCCATGCCGCCTGGATTTCCTGGAATAGCGCTGGGTGTAAGCGCCATTCCCCCGGGTGCACTTGTTGTCTGCTGAGCCAGTCCGCCCTGACATTCAATTTCCCTGTGAGGTGAACTGCGCTCAGGTGGATGAGGTGAGTCTGTGCCCAGTTGAGGACCACCGCTGTCTCCCTCATCATGGCCCTACTCCTGGTCCCGCCTTGTTTCGATATGTAGGCTACCGTCACGCAGTTGTCGGAACGGATTAAGACCGCCTGACCGGTTATCAGGTGCCTGAATGCCCTCAGTGCATGGAACACGGCCCTCATCTCCAGGATGTTGATGGAGAGACTCGCCTCCGCTGGTGACCATCGGCCCTGTGCCGTTGACTCTCCCAGGCAGGCTCCCCATCCCGAAAGGCTCACGTCCGTCTCTATGGCGACTGGGCAGGGTGGTTCGAGGGGAACTCCCCTGGATAGATTTCTTTCCAGTGTCCACCAGGCTAGGGAGGATCTTACTACCTGGGGTAGAGGTACCACGCAATGGAGGTTGTGCTCGCCCGGCACTCCTCTGGATAGGACATGATTTTGGAGCAGGCGCATGTGCCACCTGGCCCAGGGCACGAGGTCTATGCAGGAGGCCATACAGCCCAGCAATTGGGTGATCTTTCCCATTGTGGAGTGTGGACTAGCCTTCATCTTGCGCGCTAGTTCCTTGAGGTTGTGGACTCACGCTGGGGCCGGTTTTGCCCATCCTTCGGCCGAGTTGATGATCACCCCTAGATGTTCGATCTGTTGCGTGGGGCTGAGATGGCTCTTTTCTACATTCACCACCCAGCCGTGGTCAGCTAGTGCCTGGATGGCGATCTCCGTGTGCGTCCGGGCCTGGACCTCGGATCGGGCATGAATGAGCCAGTCGTCTAGGTACGGGATGATGTCCAGTCCCTGTTCCCTGAGTCTGGCCACTAGGGTTATCGAGACCTTGGTGAAGACTCTCGGGGCTGACGACAGTCCGAAGGGAAGCGCCTTGTACTGGAAGTGATGGACCAGTACGTGGAAACGGAGGAATTGTCTGTGCCTCCGGATGATGGGGATGTGTAGATAGGCGTCCTTCAAATCGATAGACGTCAGGAAGTCGCCTACCCGGATACAACGAAGAGTGGACTGTATGGTCTCCATTTTGAACCGGTGTTGGACTACGTGTTGGTTTAGGAACTTTAGGTCTAGGATTGGCCTGAGCTCGCCCGTCTTTTTGGGTACGAGAAAAAAGATGGAGTAGATTCCTTCTCCCTGTTCCGGAATCAGTACGGGTTGGATGGCCCGGTTCCGGATCAGCTCTGATAACAGTTGCTGGACCTGGTGGGGGGACGCTCTCCTCCTGGTTATGGGAGAAGAGATGAACCTGTGAGGCATATGTGTGCAGGTCAACTCTATGGAGTAGCCCTTTGATACCACGTCTCGAACCCATCTGTCCAACGTTGTGGTCATCCATCGGTGGGTGAAGAGGGCCAGTCTTTGCCCCACCGGTGGGTAAGGATCCTGGCCTTGTGCCGGGGGTGGGAAGCAGTCACTGCTGTTTCCCTCTGAATCCTCTACCTCTCCCTCCTGGTCTTTGGGTCCGTCCTCGGAATGCTGAGGGTTGGAAGTTCTGGCGTAGGGCCAGGAAGCGGTGGAAGAGCTTCTTCCTCGAAAGGGTTGATACGCTGGGTTGAGTCTCGCGGGGTTGGTAGGTTTGCTCCCCTCGAAATCTCCGTCTAGAAGTGGCTGGGTAAGCAGGCCTGTATCTATTCTTGAGGAGGTCCCTACCCTCCTCTTTCTGCTTTAAGTAGTCTTGCAACCCTCCCGAACACATGCTTCCCCAGTAGGGGCAGGTTCTGCAACAACGATTTTGATTCATGGTCTGCGTCCCAGAGCTTCAGCCACAGGGCCCTACGGGCCTGGTTTGTGATAGCGGTGGCTCTAGCTTGGAGACGTAGAGAGTCCACTGCCATGTCAGCCAGATACCTGGCTGCATCCAGAGTGCACTCCAATAGCTCGGCCTCCCTTGACTTAGGGGTAGCCTGTTCCTGGAGTTCTTCGAGCCAATGGATCTGTGCCTGAGAAGTGTAAATGGCTGTGGTAGCTGCTTTGGCTGCTATGCCCCCAATCTCAAAGGCCCTCTTCAACATGTCCTCAACCTTTTTATCTGCAGGGTCTTTGAGAGCTATCATGCCGCAAGGAAGCACGGTCTTCTTGCTGAGTGCCGCCACCTGGGGGTCGATGGTGGGAGCCCTGCACCAAACGTCCGATTTTACCCCTTGCACCGGGTACATCCTGTCCAGGTTCTTGCGGTTTGGCATCCTGCCTGGGTCTGACGATTGCCATTCCGTGTTAAACATGTCCTCAATGGCCGGGCAGACAGGAAAAGTCTCAGTGGTGGCCGGTCTTGGCTGGATCATCGGGTCGAGCTTTGATTCGGGTCCACCTTCTTCAGGTTCTTCAGAGTCGAATCCCATCGTGGCCTTGATCACCTTCATGAGCCCTGGGATGGTGTCGAAGGAGCATAACCCGAAGTTAGTGAAGGGGCGACCTGGCTCGGTGTCCTCTGTGTCCGACTCAGCGTCCTTCTCGTCCCAGCGTCATCTCTCTCTCGTCCTCATGCGAGCAGTCGACAGGGATGATCGGGAGGGTCCTCAGGAATCGGGAGTTCTTCGGCTTGCCCCCGCCCGGGTTGCGGGTTGGATGGTCTTGTCCTACTTTGGGTAAGGGACTCCAGCTTCTCCATGATCTTGAGCATAAAGTTCTGCTGGCTTTCCATCATGGCCACCGCGGCCCATTGATTCTGGATCAGAAGGGAGCCCGGGTCCATCCATGTAGAGTTGCTGGGCCAGGGTTACTGGGGGCCAGAGGCGGGGTCCATTCTAAGGATGAGTCGTCGTCGTCTAAAAGGCAGGCCACGCAGCAGGGTCCCGGGGTTTGGGGGAGGAGGATGGCGCTGCACGTGGAGCATTTCTTTGCTTTCACCATCTGGAATAGAGAGAGGTAGATTTAGGAGGCCGTCCTGCTTTTTACCCCCCCTCTTTTTTTTTTTTGATAAGGTATCCCGCATCACAGAGGCTGCAGATGGTGTGCCCGAGGTTGGGGGCTGCTATGTGAGGACCCCTGCAACGTCGGGTGGTGGTCTGGTACCAGGGCCCGCTATGGGAGGTGGCCGAGGCACTGAATGAGGACCATACGAGGAAAGAAACACCTGCCGGGGTCGCTGTGTGAGGGACCCGGGTGGTGGAATGGAACCCTGGCGTGGAAGGGAGTAAGGGCCCCGATCCTTCTCTGTCAGCTTCTCCCGGGGCCAGGTTCCGGCCTTGCCTCACCCCTAAACCTCAGGTACACAAAAACATTCTAATTACCCAAAGAGGGCTAGGCAGTACCTAGTTCAAGATACTCTGACCGCTACTCATTCTAAAAGGGCCAAAGATGCAGGCCTTACTACACCAGGCCGTCCTCTGAGTAATCCATTGAGGGTATCACAATGATCCTTCAGGCAGGCAAGGCTTTAGGATTTACTTTCATGAGCCTTTCTCCCTCGAACGCTATACTGCCTCTGGGAGAAAGTTAAGCAACTTGCTCAGCGTCACACAATATTCAAGTGGGGACTGTGGGATTCAAACCCAGGTCTCCAGGTTTGCAGCTCAGAGCCTTAAGCCACTATGCTGTACTGCCTCCTTTTTTTTTTTTTTTTAACTTCCACTGAGGAGGTAGAGAGGACCAACCTGGGTATGCATAGAACTCTATGCTATCCTAGAACATTTGCCTGATCTCATCCATGGCCCTTCTCCCCCCCCCCGGATCCCTCTGAGTCCTTCTGCATCGCTCTCAGGAGCTTTGGCTCTCTCTGACTCTCTCTCTCTCTCTCTCCTAAAGCTGCAATGGAGGACATCCGCTGGCCATCCCACATGCCGCGATGAGTGAGCGGCGACCGGGTGGTCGCGAGAGAGAGAGAGAGAGAGGGGGGAGAGAGAGCTGAGACCTCCCTCACAGAGCGCGAGGGAACCGCTGGGAGCAGCGCTCTGGTGGAGGGAGGAGAGCGATGGGTTCTTCCTCGCAGGAGCGAGGGAGACAGCATAGGCGGACATCGGGCTGATGCACTGGAAGGCCTAGCGGAAGCCTAGGTGGGTGCGCCAGTGCGAGAGGGGCGAGGCCCCAGCGAGGCCCTGAGTGGTTCCTGCCCCTCTCACTCTCTGTCCGCCTCATTGGGACCCGCAGGCGCAGCAGGCGCCGAGAGGAGGACATGGCGCAATGGCGCTGGGAAGGGACGACCGCCATCGGGCGGCGGAAGAGAAGAGGAGGGAAGGGGAAGATGGAAGGGGGGAGCGAGCGCAGACGTGGACAGGGGCCACGTGGTGGCCACGCTATAACAGCCTGCGGCCTAGGGCAGAATGCCCTGAAGGCCGAGGGCTAAGAAAACAACAGCTGCTGGGTCCCGATGCAGGCGGGGGACCTCTCCCCATGGAAAAAACAAATGCTGGGAGAGACGCCAGCCAGGGGAAGAGAATTCCAAGTGCTCCACCACGCAGGGCATTCTGGCACAATACAATAAAACATAATAAGGGGCAATTAGCTGCCCTAAGCAATAAATGGAGCTAGACATATGGTATCTAGATGTTGTATGCTAAACAAAAAACTCAGTCTTTTTCTTTTAAAGAGGTTCTTACCTTGAGGAGCAGGCAGGGGTTCCTGGTGTGCTACTGCCTTGTTCAGATGCAGAATTCAAACTGGAGAGCAGGGGTTTCTGGGACCTGGATATGCTGGAAATTTGATCTGGGTCAGTGCATCACTAGCCTATCAGGTGGGCTGAAACCCATGAGGTAATGTCTGGAGTGCCATGGATGCCAACCAATCACAAACAACAATGCTGCTGTTCTCTTTGTTAGACCTCTGAACTGATGTGCTTTGAGCTTCACCTCCTAGAAAGGAGGCCATGCTGCTCATCAGATCTAGGAAGCAAAGCCATACACGAGAGAGTGAGGTGTGTTAGCTTTAGAGTCATAGCCAGCAGGCTAGAATTTATTTATTTTTGTGCAGTCAGAATTTAAGTAGCACCCAGGCAAACCATGTAGGACATGTTTTACAGCTGGTCAGTGAAGTGAAGGAGATAAGAGATTCTTTGAATGCTGCATCATGGTTTATTCATGTGCAAAGGAAAGAGAAGGCTGATGAACAGTGGCAGCAGGCTGGCAGCCAAGTGCCTGCCTATCTCTTTCTCTTACGCTCTCTCTTTCTTTCTCTTTACATCCCTGCTTTTGGCCAGTCTTGTGCAACTAACTACAGAACAGTGAGCAGGTCTCGTCCCAAGGCAACAGCAGCTGAACAGTGCCTAGCTAATAAGACTCAGAGCTAGCTGGGACCGGAGAAGGGTGCCAGTGAGGTGAAGCACAGTACGTGCAGCATCTCACAATCCAGCAGCAAAATGGCCTGCAAAAGCAATGGCTACAGTGAGGAGTGGCAGTGGAGAACATGCAGTAACAGCCTCCTTTTTGCTGCTACTGACACTGGGCTGCCTCAGCACTGGGTACTACCATCACAACAGATGAGCCATTGAGGGTGCTAATAGCATGCATTGGAGATTGGAACCTGCTCATGGGTAACTACAGCTGAAAGTGCTCTAGTCTAGTCTGTATGAGTGCATATCTGAGGTCTGCTGGTGAACTAAATTGACTTGGGACTGTGAAATATTTACCATTTCACTAGAATTAGACCTGGCAGAGGGTGTGATGATAATTAATTAGTGTAATCCATCGGGTACTTTGTGTTGAGAGTTAGCAGCACTGTCAGGCATTTATCATACTATAGTGTGCTGTCCAGTATCTGCAGGGAGCTGTGATGTGCCACTGCTCCTTTCTTTTATAGATTTTTGTTCTGCTTTTTATTTAATGAAACTTTTTGCAATGTACATTCCTAATGGTGCTACAGTAGTTTAGGAGAGCAGATACAGTGGTTGCTTATGTCAACTCTTGTTGCCAAGTGTATCCCTCACTGGTCCAGCAGCCAGCTATGCAGTGCAGTCAGAGCAGCGGTAACTACAGTAACTGACCAAGCATGCTGCCCATTGATGGGTTAGGAGGACCATCAGATGAAGGGAAACTGTAATGCACAAGAGAAGGGGTCTAGGGACATCCTTTAGTGTAACATTGTTTTATTTTCACTCATGCTGAAAAATGAAGCTAACGAGGAGGAAGACACTGGCATTACACATCTTATATGTTCAGTAGGTTTGCCAGATTCACATTAGTCAAGAGGACAGCAAAACTGGCCATAAAAAAATAACAATGATAAAGCCAACTTTTTAAAACCTTGTTGCATTTTCTCCTTTAACTGGAATATCAGACTTTAATGAACTTATCATGGGACTTTTAGAGGGAAAGTCTATTAATCCTTTCCCTGCCAAGATTATTTTACAGTCCAGTGCCAGGCTCTGTTTGTTTTATTTACACTGTATCATTTAAAACTAACATATCTATATGTTCCCTTCAAGGACTGGTAGGGACACCATGATTTTTTTTTTAATTGGCAGGCTCTCACTTTTTATATTTGCTTGCATGTCTGCAAGAAACATTTTGTTACAATGAAGAGCATTTCAAAGGAGTGTCAGTGTAGTGTCCAATGCAAATCAGTCTGCACTGAGCTTGTCACTGACAGACCAATGACCACACAAGCTGAGTATCACAGTGGTCACAGACTGCTGGGAAGAAACTTCATGCAGTTGAAAGGACTGAAGCACTCCAATGAGTGAGTACTTCAGCCCTTTCATTTGCATAAAGCTGGTTGGCAATCAGCTGAGCCACTTCATGAGTTTGAGCTGTCATGCTGCATCTTTGAAGGCTGAGTGAGTGTCTGCTAAGTTGCCCAAGACGATCCAACCTTAACTCTGCCCAGGCAATGTGTTATCTTTCTCCAGTGTCATAATGAATTTAAAAAAAGATAAGAAAAGTAAAATAAAATGAAACAAGCATGTTTGTGATTTTTTTTTTGTTTTATGTCTGATAGCAGTAGTTTTATTTGTGATGGAATCCACCTGATATTTTCCTAATAACATGAGGGCACTAGAAGCTGAAGCATCACAAAAGTGCAGTTTGGCTCAGTTACTGGATCTGTAGTGAAACTGAGTGAAATGGTGTTGAGTTTGTTTACTTATAAATGTGATTTAACCTGTTGATCATTAAATGTTTAACCCCTCATGCTGCAGTGTTTAATGTACTTTCAGAATGCAGCACAAGATACAAGTCATGAATACCATATGTTTGCTTCCTTTGCCAGGCACAGGCACAAAATCCTTTTCCTACAAGTGTTTAAGCTTACTATTATCATGTGTAACCAATCACAAACATATTTGTTTCACTTTATTTTACCTTTCCTATCTTTGCAATATTCATTATGACACTTGTAGTGAACGCAAGTGACACATAGAGGTGGGCAAAGTGGCCACAATTTGCTCCGCGAAGCAATTCATGGAGTAATGTGGAATCCACAAAGTAATCCACAACGTGAAGCGGAGTACTTTGCATCATAATGAGGAACATAAAGTCCATTGATAACAATGACTTTGCATTACTCAGCCTTCCCCCAACCACTTCTGCGCCAATTTTAATGTGAAGTACAATAGACATCAATGTACTTCTCATCACCTCACCTTGTTATTGAGCTCCAAGGTGAATTATGCAGTGATTCATGGGATTGCAGGTCACATGGGCTCTAGATTGTTCTGCACAGCCTCAGTTCTGTGTAGTGTGTGTGTAGTGGTAGCTGGAGACAGTTTGCTCTCAGTGCTCTGTGATTCAAACCCTTTAAAAGCTGTTAAAAAAGCATTTTTGAGTCATTTTTGTTTGCTCAAAATTTAGTACATCGATTGTAGAAAACCCTTCCGTGCTCATATCATTGAGTGTTTATTGTTTTTATGTGGATTTTAAATGTTAATCTAGAACATTCAGTCTCTGTTCTGACAAACACGTGAAGTGTGCTTTGGGGGAAGGGCGTATCTGTGGTGGAGGTAGATTAACTGGGAGAAAAGGCAGTCTTTCTGTTTTGGTTATATTTTTCTAATATAACTGTGTTAATGTACACACAGTAATATTTTCAGTAATTCTTGAAAATTTTTTTGCTGACTGTTGTGGTGCAGCAGTGCATAATTTCAATTTGTTTAAAAGATTTGGTTATATTACTGACGTTTTCAATTTGCAACGCATTACTTGTAGTTTGTATGTGAGTATGTATGCGATGCATGGTGTCAAATCAGACACATTTTATTGTGCCACAGAGTAATTGCAGCAGTGTGAACCTGCTATCCACTGCACCTGCGTGATTTTATATTGCTTTGTGGTATCTTGGTTTTGGACTGTTACTGCAGTGCACTGCACCCCCCCCCCCCACAACCGGCAAATGGTATTGTTTTCTAGACTGGATTGTGACTTGTGAGCACTGGTTAAGGTGTTGTGACATTGCATCTGCATCTCTTCTTGATTGCACAGCACAATCTTAATCTGTCTGTGCTTTCGCATCTGTTTAGTGCCCAATCTCCATCTGCAAGCCACAGTTGGTGTTTTTTTTTTGGCTTCACATCCACTGGTCCAGACTGAAAGTCCAGAAATCTAAATTGGTTTAGAATTTTCTTGATGATCCCCCAAAATGCCTGCAAAGAGATTTGCAAGCAAAGCTGTTTCTGGCCATGGCACTGCTGCCAGTGGCAAGATTGTCCATGGGCGTGGTAGTATGTAGAAGTGCATAGCTGATGTCAGTAAAGGGATTTCTCCATCAACATTTTTTACAGTGCAAGCTATAACTTCACTCATAGTAGGAGGAGATGATGTTGTCCCAGCTGGTGGTGTTAGTGCAGTTTCTGCTGGTATGAGCATTGCTGCCTTAAGTTCCACTTCTGACTATTAAATGTTTCAAAAAGTATAGTTGAGTCTAAAGCTGTGATTGACAGTATAAATGATGTCATACTCCCCATTAACATCCCCATGGTAGCTGAACATGATTCTGATCCTGGAGATGATAACTCACAAGGTCACATTTCTTCCAGCACTGTTGAGGTCATGCTTTTGCCATCCAATGATTCAAAGAGTGGAGCAAAAATATCAGGTGATGATGATGATGATGATGATGCTGTGGTTGGAACATATTCTCCACATGACAGCATCCAAGCTGAAAATGTGGATGCGGATGTTGTTGATGAATATGATGATGATGATGTCAGTGACCCCTGTTGGGAACTGAAGAAAAAGAAAATCAAGGTAGCTGTGTCTGGGTCTGTTGGCATTAAATCATCCCCTCCTCAAAAAAGTTGTGATTTAGTGGTTCCTGTTGATGATAATGATGATGACCCAGTAATAATCATAGGTAGTCATGGTAATCAGTTGGAGTCCAAGTGTGTCCAGCCTGAAAAATCGTGTAGCACACTCCCAATTTCATGGGTTAAATAAATGGAGTCCAATAAGCAGCTTAAGGGGCATGTTAAAAGTAGGGGATCACAATCCCTTGTTTGGGATTTTTTTGTCCAATTTGCAAATGATGAGTCAGTTGCAATCTGTCAGCTTTGCCATGCACATGTGAGTTGAGGTAAAAAGGGGAGTCATCTGGGCATGGCGGGCCAGCATACACATCTTAAGAACATGCACATGACACTGTGGACCCAGCACCAGATGGCAGCTAATGCCATAGTGGGGCGTTCACCCTTGTCATCAACATTACTGAGCATGTTATTCCCTTCCATGACTGTAAGACCAAGTAGGAATGTCTGCAGTAGCGATGAAATAACACCGGAGGATTACTACAGGCATGATAAGGGGGAGGATTTTGATTTAAAAATCTTGTTAAGTGGTGGTCAGAGAAGCAGTGGTGGCAGTGGTTGTCAATGCAGTATGTCTAGTGCAAGTGGTATATCAACCACTGTATGTAAAATGAGGAAAATAACTTTAGTTGTGGACTTGTCACCTGTGCATCCCTCTTCATCACACGTCCACACCACACCCCCGGCTATTCGTAGAGAAGAGCCAT
This sequence comes from Neoceratodus forsteri, assembly GCA_016271365.2. Taxonomy (NCBI): domain Eukaryota; kingdom Metazoa; phylum Chordata; order Ceratodontiformes; family Ceratodontidae; genus Neoceratodus; species Neoceratodus forsteri. Next base: position 161,638,359 of record CM057453.1, read on the forward strand.
TTGTCACTCTTCATGCAAAACATGTAAGTCAACCCATATTGGAGAGTGTTTTTGCCTGTAACCTCCTGTCTGCCTGCCTGAAGCATGTGACCTACACTGTGTAAGCCATGTGATGTGTGTGGGCAGCCTGTGAATTCTCACTCAGCCTTAAAGTGGAATAAAGGGGGCGTGCACAATGTAAAGTCATAATTACAATGTGAAGTGGCGAAATGAGGGTTTAAAATGGGCACTTTGCATAGTGGAACACTAACGTGAAGTGGCCACTTCGCGTCCACTTTGAGGGCGGAATTTTACTTTGCTGCACCTCTAGTGACAGATGCATAGTAAAGTCAGATATGTAATGGATATATGAAGACAAGGCATGAGTTATTGGAGGATTTTCCTGCACCTTGTGTGCAGCTGAGTGAATGAACCACACAAGAAGTGAGTAATCCCCTAATTCAATGTCCTGGAATGCATTATTGTCTGGAACTGCTGCTATTGTTAGTCTCAGATTGAGAAATAGATCCATACTTAGGGTCCAAAAGCTATCGATCACTTGTGGTAAAAGTTTCTGGATTGGGGAACTGCAGGTGAACAAGTCCCATTTCTCTATCCTCAGCGCTGCCCACCTTGGGTGGGGTAAGAGGACTCAGTCAGGAGGAGAAGGAAGTGGCCCACAGAATGCTGTTGTTCCTTCTTAGCCAAGAGCTGGGCCCAATATGGATGATGGGCAGGAGAGTGATCCTGGAGAGGCAGGTGGGTGGGAGAGGATTAGGGCTGCAGGTCTGGCTGGCAGTGGGGATTGTTTGAATGAGGAAAGGGGAATTTTGTATCTGTGACCAATTCCTGTGTCTTTTGGATTGCCTTATTGTGGCCCAGTTTACTGTACTACATGGTATTTGGAAGCACTGTCATACGAGCAGACACTTCCTGCATGGCACCCAGACATGGCAGAAACTGAGCTACCTACAGTATGGGTTTAGGAAATAAGAACTGTGACCTATTGGCTGGAAGAGACTTTTAACCTTCTGTATTCTTACTTTTTGATTAACCAAAAAAAATTGCATAAATTGAGACCTTAATTATTTTATCATCAAAAGAGTGAGGTGCATTCAAGCTGAAGCAGTTCATCCATCCTCCTTCTCATGTCTCCACCCCAGCAGCTCCAAGAGGGGATGTTAGTTTATTTTATTTAGCTTGATATACTGTATGTGTGGTATGCAGTGCACTTCAGGTGTTTTTAGATGACACATAGCTTCCCTCCTTCTCTCTTTCTATTGATAGCTTGTGGAACCTCAGCTGCATCTTTCCCTGTTCTAGCAGCTGAAGGTGCTGGGGTTGTACAGAAAAAAAAGAAACTATTTTTGTGGTTTGTGATTTCTTGGATTTGTTATCTTGTTCTCAATATTTTTGTTAAATCACCATTTGTAAATGGCAGAAAGGAGATGATGTTTTACTATTGTTACCGATCCTTGGGTAATTTAGTTTTGGAACACACTGAAGCAACAGTTATTGCTGTTTTGAAAGCATTTTACATTCACTTTTTTTCTTTCTTTGTACTGTTTCTTTCATTTTAGTTTGTTTAATGTAATGAGAGGGACAGAATACATTTTTGAAAGGAGTTGTTTGCATTGATTGAAGTCTTGCAGTGATCGTTTTAGGATGCTTACTTCTTATGTAGTTGCAATTAGTTTGTTTTCAAGTCGTCATGACCTTATTTACTGTAGTATATAGTGTTTGGAAACATGGTCATGCCAGCAGACACTGCCGGCATCACACCCAGTCATAGAAGAAACTGAGCTACAGATGTGTTGAAGAAATACAAAATAAGAGCCAGCTGGTGTAACTGGAGCTTTAAATTTCATGGAGGGGTACAGCAGCATAGCCTGGCTGTACATTAGTGCTAGACATTCATACTAGAACCCATCAATTTTCTTTTATTTAATTTTCCTCCCAATTATTCTGTCTCTTTATACTTCTGTTTTTCATGCACTCCAATACTGTTTTTCCTCCCCTGTGTTTGTTTAATGTTTTTTTATTTGTGCAACAAATGTCTTGGGATGAGCACTATGGAACTTGGGAGGTGTGTCACTGCTGAACCCATTACCATTGCAACTGCAAGGGGCTCGATAGTCTGCACCAATAATCACATGTGGTCCTGACATCACTTGGGCTGCAACTTCTTGTACTTCAAAGGACTGAAGCCGCTCCAATCAGATAGGATTTTGGTCTTTGATGCACAAGAAACCGCATCTCCAAACTGCTGATTGGTGTTTACCTAGAGGAGATGAAATCTCTCTCCCCCCTTCCCCTGCCACAAACTGTTTTATTGAGGCATGAAGCCACATCAGCAAACAGCTAATCGATCAGCTTCCAAAACAGTCAAAACAGTTGCAGCTGCACACTGGAAGTTTGCTACATACCTTACCGCTGTGCAGTTGCTATATCAACACCATAACAACAAAAAACATCCATCGACGTCTGTTACTGGCACCTCCTGTAACTCTCTCCCTACCTGAACCTCCCTCTTGTTCTGACCAAAACCCCGCACTACCCCCCAATAAACCTAACTCTGATACTAGGGGTACCCAATCCCCCAGTGTCCACTGCTGGTGCCCTTGTAAATGTCACCCCTACCCGACCCTCCCACTCAGCACCCACCACACCACACACACACCCAAACATAACACTTACACTGGGGGTGCCCAATCCCCCAGTGTCAAAACCTGAAATAAAGAAAATCTTCCCTCTGCATTTTTTTTAATACCCTGTAAAAAAGAACATGGTCCATCAATGTCTGTTGCAGCTGCCACCACAACTGCAACCCCCATCCTATTTTTTTATTTTTTTTTGTTTTTTTTGGAATACCCTATAAGAAAAGAAAACCATTCATCAATGTCTATTGCAGCCCACAGTAACTGCATACCACCCCATGGCATTCATCACACTGACACTGGGGGTGCCCGAAGCCCTAATCTTCTCTGGACTACAGACACATCTGCACTCTTCAACACCAGACCACAAACTGAGGAAATCGGGTATGCTCTTCAATATATTTCAATGGGGGGTTGAACTTTGTGACATAACTTGGAAATGTTTCCATATTTTTGCCCTAAATTTTCAACATACCATTTTTTGGGATATCAGCTCATGAACAATGAAGTGTGGTTAGGTACATTTGTCCCAGAAGGTGATTTTCAGTTGCTGCATCTCCCTTCCATACTAACCGTGGAGTTAGGCAGAGTGCGTTCTTGCACCCCATCTGTTTTGCTTATATATAGATAAATTGTTGGATTTGTTGGAGATGTTCCCTACTGATTCCCCTAAAATACTATCAAGGGAATGCCCTGTTTTGGCCTTTGCTGATGAGCTAATCTTAATTTCTTTGTCCCAATCGGGCTTACCCAAAAAGCTAGAAATACTAAATGATTTTGCCACTGATTACGAACTGAAAATAAACGAAACCAAAAGCCAAGTTATGATATTTGGATCTAGACATTATACAAAGAACTGGCAAATTGGTAACAAAAAACTTACCACTGTCAGTATTATAACTACCTTGGTCTAAATTTTGCTTCAAATGGCTTATGGATCAAACATGTTAGTCAATTATCAATTAAACTAAAACAAACAGCTAGCTCTTTAAGCTTATTCAACAAAAAATATGGTGGCAGATCAGTAAGACCTTTGCTACAAGCAGTCAAATCGAAATATAATTCACAACTTTTGTATAACATTGAAGTGTGGGACAGTAACAGATTTAACTCCCTTGAGGTACCCCTCATAAAACTGCTGAGAACTACCCTTGGTTTAAGTTCTACCATTCCAGCTTCCCTAATCAGAGCCGAACTAGGTATAACACCGCTACTAGCTTTATCGCAGGCCACAAAGATAAATTACTGGATAAAAGTAACCCAAATAAATCAAAACTGATTACCATTCATGTGCTTTAAGGAAACATACTCCTGGCTTGATCAAAGTTTTCTGCAATCAAGTTGGCTTAAAAACATACAAAATGTTTTAAGAGTCAATAATCTGCTGTTTCTGACTAAGTATGTATTGAAAGACATTTCTATTAGTTCTAAATAGCAGAAGTTTGTTACTACTAAAATTTCAGATAATTAGAAACTGAAAGATCTTGAGAACAACCAAAGACTCCATATTTCAAAATGGCTGATCACATCTGACATTAATCATTTTTATAGACATTATCTTGAAGTTTTAACTGATTTCAATGAAAGAAGGCTTTATACTCTCTATCATATGGAGCTATTTCCGAGCAATGTCATCAAAGCTAGATACTCTAGGGTTAATGAGGAATGCGCAAAATACTCTGGCTATACTGCTCAAGAAATTGAAGATTTGAAACATGCCATTTTAACTTGTAGATGGAATGATGGAGCCAGATCTAGATGGCTTACTCCACTCTTGGAAAATATAGCGACAAATGATGTGCAACTGATTTTACAGATATTATTTACTAGCAATGATGAACTGGTTATAAAGACTACTGTATGCTATTTAGATAGGGGCCCAGATATTCAAACTGCGCCCAAAATGTGTGCAACAGCAGGAGCAAGCACAAATCAATTGCGCATATGTGCAACAGACGCGATATTCAAACATGGAGCAGAACAAATTGCGCAAGCAGCCAACGTCTGAATATAGCACAAACTGCGCCATAGTGCAACCAGGAAGGAGATGCTGAGCAGAAAGTTTGCGCTATAGCGCAACCAGGGCAGCCCAGCTGAGCAGTCCAGAGGTGCCATAGCGCAAGCAGAGCCCCCCCCCGCGGAGCAATGGAACTGCACATCCAGGGAGGCAGGCTGGGGCCCACCACCAGCCATGCCACACATGGGCACAGGAACACACTGCAGAACCAACAAGACACCTGCACACCCCAAGCACAGCATCACTGGGGGTGGGACGGATTGGGACGGATGATCTACTGGCCCATGGGGACAAGCCAACAAAGCACAGCAGAGCCATGACGCCCCAGCACAACCACTGGCAGGCTGAGAGTGCCACACACAGGGGGTTGACAACCACAGTGCACATCAGCCCCCCGTACGCACAGCACACCCTGCACCGTGACCCCAAGACACCACCCATGTGCAGTAACTGGCACTGCAGGAAACCATGCATCCCCCCCGGCACACGTCAACCCCATGCAGCAGAGAAGCATACAAGCCAGACACACCCTGTGCACCCAGCAGTGGGTGGCAGCAGACGGCAAGACCAACAGAAAGTCACTGCCATGCTGGAGATACCTCCCCATGCACACACACGTGCACACACACACACACACACACACACACACACACCCAGGACCATACCACCCCAGATGGCATGCACACCACTGCAACTGAGCAACCATAGCCAGCTGCAAATCAGAGACCAACACAGTATTCATAACAAAATATAAATGTATTATCAAAATGTAAAGCACAAACAATCAACCATAACTATTTACAATGGGGGTAGGGTACAAGGTAGGGGTGGGCAATGAGTAAGGATGAGCAACTTGGAGAGGGAAGGCAGGGTGGTAGGGATGGGTGAAGTGGGAAGGGTAATCAGGCCTAAGGCCCAGCAGGCTGGTCCCCCTCCGCCCGGTGCCGCTGTTCCCGGCGATGCCTCCTCCGCAGGCCATGTCGATGGATGTCCCTGAGGATGGTCTGATTGTCCAGGGACACTTGTGTCAGCCCACGTATCTCCCGGTGTATCCTCCTGAGAACAGTGATGCCTAGTAAAAAGGGGAACACAGTCAATGCCTGTGACTGACCACAACCCTGAACACCACCCAACCTGCAAGCCATATAGCCCAATGTCCCGCACCTGTGATGGCATGCACCCACCACAGTGAACATGCACATGGCCATCACAAACAAGGCGCACCAGCTATGTGCACCACTGCACACACACACTGCCCATGTCCATCACAGCACAAACAAGGCTGTCAGGTGATGTGGCAACGTGGGCGATGCCAGTTACACAGCTATGTGCCCAGTGCATGCATGGACCACCAGTGGCATACACAGGCGTGCTGTTACTGGACGATGATGCATGCCGCCTGTGTCGTGCATGGTTGTGTGCGTAACTGGTGGTCTTGCCCCCAGCATACAATAGCATCCATGAAGTAATGATACTCACACTCCTCAAGCAGCTGGGTCTGCCGCTGCTGCTGCTGTGGCACCACCCACAGCACCACCGACCGGCACGGGGCCTGGCACGCCCTCCTCACCCGTGCCTGCATCCTCACATCCCGGCCTGTGGGAGACATATGTTGAGAAAAACATCAGTGTGACTCCAAAGCAGACTGCCCCCTGCCCCAGTGAGAGTGCCTGCCCACACAGCCAGACCCATGCATCTCACACCTGCACACACTGACACAGCCAACCATGGCAAAGCCATCACCTATGCACAGCCACCAAAACACACTCACACCCCTACAGAGAATACAGGTGCATAGATGGTACACCCACCTGGCCTAGGGACCACGCCCCTCCTGGCACGGGTCCGTAGCCACTCCAGAAGCTGAGGATCCCTCCTGTGGAGGTCACTGTAATGGTGCCGGCACTGCTCAGCTGACCGGCACCGCCCAGTGACCCCCACCAGGTCACTTGCCACTTGCTGCCAGACCTGGGTCCTAGCAATGGTGAGGGTCACCTCACCATACAGTGCCCCATAGTGGGGCTCCACCAGGGCCACCAAGTTGGCCACTTCCATGGGGCTCCATTGCACTGCCCTCCTGCGTGCCATGGTACCAACTTTACAGCAGGCAATATGGCGCCCCGCTGCGCCGTAACCCCACGTGGAGATGTTGTGCAATAGACCACCATAGGTTCCAATCGTGCTGTTCAAACAGCGCCATCACTTCACATAGCGCTGTCACCAAACAGTGCAATAGGGCCGTACACATGGCAGCCGAACAGCGCCAGGGGGCAAAGGTCGGACACTAGGTCATGGGCAATGACGCAAGGCCACGCACAGCGCCATCTGACGTATACGCATCCTGCGCGACCGACCTCCTACGTACCAGTGCCACAGTGGACTATTGCACAGTAGTGCCACAGTGCCATATAGTGCCCAGTGCTGTAACGCCACTGGCACAATGGTGGCCATGGCCTGAATTGCCGATCATGCACAGCACGTCAGCAGCACAGCAGATGCCTGCGTAAGCTATCTGGGCATGCGCAATGCAGTGTACCACACAATCACAGATCTGCACCATTGGCTCAGCCGACTCAACCGTATTGCGCAAAGCACAACTGCGCGATATTCAGCCGACACATGCAAATCATCTGATCAGCCATTCAAAGGCGCAGTGGCGCGATTTGCATCTCATTATAGTTGCTCCACTCCTAATTTGCATGCATTGCACTATAAATGTGCGACATTGGGATACGCTGGCCAGATTCAGGTACTGCAGGTGAGAGGTGAGTTGCATGCTGTGTGATGTTCTGGACAATGGTCATGGGAAAATGCTGTAGACTGCACAGTGACAGGTGTTCACTTCCCCCCATACAGATCGCCATGACCGAGCAGAGACAAGGTGAGGGTGAGGATGGTGGGCGTAGGAGGAGGCCCAACTTTAACCCAGCAGAGACAGAGGCCCTCTTCCAGGCCTACCTGGAGGAGGAGCCACTACTGAGTGGACAGCGGGGCACCCCTCAGTCCCGTGCGGCTGCATGGGAGGTGGTAGCTCGGGCCGTGAATCTGCATGGAAGCCACCAGCGCTCCGTGCAGGAATGCAAGAAGAAGATGGGGACAGACCGCAGGAGGTTGAAGGAGAAGGTGGCAGCCTTCAGGGCGGCACGTGCTGGCACTGGCGGGGGCCAGCCAGCGGTGTTGGAGCTGACCCCGGCTGAGGAGAGACTGGCTGCATCAATGCAGTGGAGCACTATTGAGGGCATACCAGGAGGTGGATTCCAGACAGGTGGAAGCCCATCACTGCAGGTATGACATGGTGGTGGTGTTGGGGGAAGGTTGTTCACATGCACTCACATGTACTCTCTTTCTGTTACAGATCCTGTTAGTCTTCAGAGATGGTGGTGGTGGGTCCAGGCAGTGATGATGACCTGCTGGACATGGAGGAGGGTCCATCCATCTCTGTCACCAGCCAGCATGCACTGCAGCAGCATGCACGCTGGGCCGCCAACTCTGGTGTCGGTGATTCGGGTGTGGGGGGTGCACAGCCTGTGTCTCAGCAGTCTGGCATGCAAGCATGCCAGCACACTGTGACTGTGGCTGTAACACGTACCTGCACCATTGATGATGCAAGGACTGCAATGGGCAGTGATATGTGTGTGTCCCATGACGGACACACAGCAGGCCAGCACATGCCCCTGGGCCTTTCTGGTTCCAACTTGTGTACCAGCATGTTGACACAGTCCCAGGCTGTGCCTGTCAGCACCAGTGGGGCAACACCGGTGGCTGTGCAGGTGTCTGGCACTGTTGCGGCCACAGCAGTGGAACGAGTGGACCCTGGGGCACAGCGGTTGGAGGGGCAGCAGCAGCAGTCACCCACCAGGTCTGGGGGTACAGTGTCAAGCGGTGGCACATGTCCGCTGCCCTTTGATCCGCCCATTCCTGGTCCTGGTGATCAGCGCCCACCCTCAGTGGGTGTTGTGCATCAGGACCTTCCACACCCTGGGGGACAGGATGCCATTGGGGCACAGTACCCATTGGACGAGCACACCCGCCTGCTGCAGGAATCAGTACAGCAGCAGAGGCGGGTTGCAATGTCCATGGAGGCGCTGTCTGTGGCTGTGGAGTGGCACAGCAGGGAGTGTGCTCTGGACCATGCAGAGCTGGTTCGTATGCAGATGGATGTGACCGCCGCCATTGACAGGCTGACCCAGGCAGTGGTCTCTGTCGTGGACGCATTGGGCACACAGTCAGGTGCCCCTGTACCGCACACCCCACACAGTTCACTCTCCACTCCCCATTCCCGGCGTCGTGCGACACCAGGCCTGTCAACGCCGGGTTCTGCTGTGGGCATCCCGAGCACCCCTGGTGCAGGTTTGTTCGGCATGCTGCAGACCCCTGTGCGGGCAAGGTCGCGTTCGCGCAGTGGGACCCCTGGTGGTCCAACAGTGCCACCCCATGTGGCCCCTGCTCAGTCTGCCAGGGCTGTTGGGTCACGGCGGGGCCGCCCACACATCCGCGGTGGCTGTGGGACAGTGCTACATGACTGACCTGTCTCCCAGTGCGGGCTCTGTCTGGTGCTGCCCTGTGTGCAATGTGTGTCATGGTGGGCAGTGCACTGCTGGGTGCTCTGCTCAACACGCCAACACACGGACCACCTGCACACCCTCTCAACTGCTGTCCACAGGTGTGTGTGCATGATGATGCCTGCATTATACTGTACACCAAGGTGCAAGGGTGCCCAGCATCTGACACACATACTTGGACAGTACAGGTGGTGGGGGTGGTCAGTGGTTCAGTGTGTTAGCAATGTCGGTTCTGCTGTGCTGTGCATCTGCCCATGTACGCTCTGTGCCTGGTGTGTGTGTGTCCATATGAGTGTTCACCCCTCCCTGATGGTATGTTTGTATGCCTTGACCCTTCCACTCCCCTGGCCATCATGCACCCCTGGTGTGTTACCCTGTGTGCCTGTGGTTTGCATGGACAGCGTTGGTTGCACATGTCCCTTGACTTACCTGTGTTCTGCATAGTGCTCCTCTGTGATGGTGTCGGTGCAGCTGGGCCTGCGGATCAGTCGGGGTCCGCCCGTCCTGGGGGCTGCTCATCACCATCAACACGGCGCCACTGGCGTCCCCATCACTGTCCCCTCTTCAACCTGTAGGGCTATCCCATAGTCTTTGGCCATGTTGTGCAGGATGCAACAGGCCAGAATATCCCACAAGGCCTTTGTTAGGCTGTACCAGACACCGCGGAGGTGTCTAGGCATCGAAGGCGTGCTGAGCATCCCAAACACCCACTCTATGATGTTGCATGTGGAAGCATGTGCCTCATTATAGTGTTGCTGCGATGGGGTCATGGGGCGCCGGTATGGTGTGAGCAGCCAGGGACGGAGTGGATATCTGCTGTCACCTGTGTGGAGATAGTGGAGATCAGTATCATGTTCGGGTCCATATTACTCATATCTCTGTGTGCCACTACCATGGCACCTGTGGCATTCCCACCCTTGCCCCGAGTTTGCATTCCATACATGCGTACTCACCCACTAGATGGCCTGTGGGGATGTCCCCACTCTCAAATCGATGGCACAGTGTGGACTGATACCATATGAAGGCATCATGTGCTCCACCAGGGTGTGTGCCACAGACATTGATTATGCGCCCAGTGGCATCACACACCACCTGGCAGTTGACACTGAGAAGCCCTTTCTGTTCCTATATGCAGCCCCATCAGGGGCCAGGTGGCGTGTGAATGGTCTGGGTGCAGCCCTTATAGCCCCAGCAAGCCAGGCATACGTGCTACCTGTGGAACTCATGCATGTTTGCTGTGCGGCTCTGCGCGGTGCTGGGAAATGGATGTACTCCGGCATGTGGCAGCAGTGCGCTGAGGAGTGGGTGAGGATGCGTGACGTGGCTGACTGTGTGATGCCTGTGGTGTCCCCTGTCAGCCTCTGGAAGGTGCCCGTGGTGAGCAGGCACATGCAGGCTGTCACCTTGGTCTCCACCGACAGAGCGTGACTCCATCGTGAGGGTGCCTGCATCACATCACTGCACAGCTCACAGAGCCGTCTCAGTATTGCCCTGTTCAGGCAGTACCGGCCCACGATCTCTACATCTGTGTACAGCTCAAAGCTGATGCGGGCACGGTACTGCCTGCTGGGGGCGTACCACCGACGGGCCCTTCCACGGCCACGTCCCCCTGCAGCATGCATTCTCACTCCCCTCATTACAGCTTCCATGTGGAAGCTGGCACTGTCCATCTCCTGGCTTCGACCCCTCTGGCTGGTGTTGCTGGCTACCCCGCCTGTCCTCACTGCCATTTCTACTGACCGGCACCCCTGCTGGCCTCTACAGCCTATGGCCCATGCTTGCCTTGCCTGCCTAGCCTGTCACTGTCTGTCTGTCTGTCTGTCTGTCTGTCTGTCTGTCTCTCTCTCTCTCCCACTTGGCATCCTTATGGCGTTCTTGCGCCACTTCCTTGAGCCTTTTATTTGGCTCATTTCGCTAATCTTGCTAATTCTGGCTGTTCACTGTTGCGCATTAGCAAATCTTTGAATATCGCATTCGCTGTTTATGCATGGATCACCAGCAGTTCGCGTGCCTTCATTTGCATTGCGCTGTTGCTCAGCATGTTTTCGGTGCTACAACTGCCTCCTTCTGAATATCGCAAAATGGTGCACTTTTGGATTATGTGATACAAGAACCTGTTATGCATGTATGCAACCCTTTTGAATATCCGGGCCAGGATATATAAACATCATTTAAAGAAAAGGTTCTCAGTCCCTTAGGGGCTATTTTGCTTCCTCTTGATTCATTGATCCATCACTAGACTTGTCAGGATACATGTATCTAGTTGAACAGACTGCATATGTAATATCCTGATTCTAGAACTATTGCGTGCACTTTTTATATTTTTATCCTATTTTATTACGAATCTGATTTTGTATTAATGTGTACTGATTTTTGTAAAGGTCTATGGCCAAACAATAAACTAAACTACTACTACACCTTTCAGGCAGGAGTTTAACATTTTCTGTGCCTTGTTCATGAGGTGGGATCATAAAAAGGCTATACTGAAAATCTGGTGTAAAATATTAAAAAAATAACTTCATGAGCCTACGCTGAAATTTGTGAATGCAGGCTCGTAACATTGGTAATTTTCAATATTTTAACCCCAAATTTTCAACATAGCCATTTCTTTATAGTACCTCTATAGTATGAATGTGACAGCTGTCATTTTTCAAATCCTGACCAAAATGTGTTTTCATGCCCCTAAAAGTGATTTTGTAGTCATTGCGCAAAATCACCTTTCAGCCAAGAGTTGAATATTCTCTCTGCACTTGTTCATGAGGTGCAATAATAAGAAGGCAACATTGAAAATCTGGGACAAAAATATTAAAGAGCAACAAAGTTATGAACCTACTCTAAAATTTATGAACATAGGCTTTTAACTGCGGTAATTTTCAATATTTTGACCCCAAATTTTAAACATAGCCATTTCTTCACAGCACCTCATAAATGTGGCAGCTGTCATTTTTAAAATCCTGGCCAAAATGTGCTTTTGTACCTGTGGTGCAGAATGATGTTTTGGTGAGGATTTGAAAATCTTCACCTGCCAGTTCCATTAGGCAGGGTAATAAGAAGGCTACGCTGAAAATTATGTGCACACATACAGTAAAATATCCAGATTATGACAGAACCTTATGCTATTTCAGCATTCACTCATGGCTTTGCTAATTTGAATGTTTCAGAACATAGAAATTGACAGAAGATAAGAACCACTAGGCCCATCTAGTCTCTCCATTATCCTTGCCTACTGTAAGAGCTGCAGACCATACTTGATCTCTGACTTTACCTCCTCATTCATATTGCTAGGATTCCCCTATGCCTGTTCCATGCATGCTTGAATTCCTCCAGTGTTTGCCCCCACCACCGCTGCTGGGAGTCTATTCCATGCATTCACCACCCTTTCCAAGAAGAAATGCTTCCTCGTGCTGCCCCTTAGTCTACCCCTTCCAACCTCATGTCATGCCTCCTCGTTCCTAAGCATCTTCTTTTCTGATAGATGCTACTGTACCCTCCAGTACCCTATGTATGCTTTTTAGACATTTGTAGGGTTCTATTGTATCTCTCCTGTCTTTCCTCCCCTCCTGTCTTGACTCCAAACTTTCAACATAGCCATTTTTTCACAAAACCTCAGAAATGTGACAAGTGTCATTTTTGCGTTTGCTGCACTTGTGCAAAAATGTTTTGGGATGGGTGCATTGGGATTTGGGAGGTGTGTCACTGCTAAGCCCATTGCAGTTGCAATTGCAAGGGGCTTGGCAGTCTAGACCAATGCCCATGCATTGTGGTCATGATGCAACTCTCAGCTCAGTGGGCTGAAACTTTGTGTACTTCAAAGGTCCAAAGCCACTCCAATCAGAGAGGGCTTCAGTTCTTTGATGTGCATGAAGCCGCATCAGCAAACAGCTGATCAGCTTTCAAAACAGTTGCAGTTGCACACCATAAGTTTGCTATGGACCTTACCGGTCTGCAGCTGCTATTTCAAGCCCTGTAATAACAAAAGCTGTCCATCAATATCTGTTGCTGGCACCCCAGGTACTCTCCCCACCCAACCCTCCCTCTTAGCACCCACCACACCACACTCCCCCCTCCAAACATAACGCTGACACTTGGGGTGCCCAATCCCCCAGAGTTCACCTTGTAGTTTTAGTTTTTTTTTTTAAGCCTGCAAGTAAGAAAACTGTCCATCGATGTCTATTGCACCACTGTAACTGCACCCCCTTCCCCACTGTTTATAGCACTTGACACTGGGGTGCCCATTCCCCCAGTGTAAACTGCTTTTGCCCCGTAACTGTCACTCCCACCTGACCCTCCCACTCAGCATCCACCACCCCATCTCCACCCCAAACATAACACTGACACTGACTCTGGGGGAATCCAATCCCCCAGTGTCAAAACGTGAAATAAAGGAAAACTCCCTTCAGTGTGGTTTGTTTTTAAGCCTGCAATGAAGAAAAATGTCCACTGATGTCTATTGCGCCACTGTAACTGCAACCCCCCCTGCTGTTTATAACACTGACACTGGGGGTGCCCAATATCCCAGTGTCCACTGATAGCTCCCATGTAACTGTCACCTCCACCCTACCCTCCCACTCAGCACCCACCACCTCACACCTGCCACAGACATAACACTGACACTGGGGGTGCCCAATACCCCAGTGTCCACTGATAGCTCCCAAGTAACTGTCACCTCCACCCTACCCTCCCACTCAGCACCCACCACCTCACACCTGCCACAAACATAACACTGACACTGGGGGTGCCCAAATACCCCAGTGTCAAAACCTGAAAAGAAGAAAACCTTCCCTCTGCATTTTTTTATACCCTGTAAAAAAGAGAATGGTCCACTGATGTCTGTTGCAGCCGCCACCATAACTGCAACCCCCCCACCACCTATTTTATTTTTTTGAAATACCCTGTAAAAAAGAAAATGGTCCATTGATGTCTGCTGCAGTCCACTGTAACTGCACACATGCCCCCCACTGTTTATAACACTGACACTGGGGTGCCCAGTCCTCAGTATCCACTGCTGGCACCCTGTAACTGTCACTCCCACCCGACCTCCCACTCCACCCCACCCTACCAAACATAATACGGACACTGGGGTGACCAATCCTCCAGTGTCAAAACTGAAAATAAAGAAAACCTTCCCTCAGAGTTTTTTTTTTAAACTTGTAAAACAGAAAACTGTCCATCAATGTCTGTTGAGCCATTAGGTCTCCCCCACGCCCAACTCTTCCACTCAGCACCCACCACCAACACTCTATGCCCTTACTTACACACTGGGTGGCTGAAGCCATAATCTTCTCTGGACCACAGGCATGTCTTCACTCTTCAAAGCTGGACTGCGAACCAAGGAAATCAGGTATGCGGTTGAATGTATTTCAAGGATGGTTTGAACTTAGTGGCATAACTAGGCAATATTTCAATATTTTTGCCCCAAATTTTCAACATACCTTTTTAGGGACACCAACTCATGACCAATGCATGTGAAATTAGATAAATCTGTCCTGAAAATGTTGTGTAAAAATATTACAAAACAACAAAGTTACAAGCCTACATTTAATTTTGCAAATACAGGCTCATAACTTTGGTCATTTTCAATAGTTTGACCCCAAATTTTCAACATAGCCATTTCTTTTCAGCACCTCATGAAAGTGACAGCTGTCATTTTTCAAATCTTGGTCAAAATGTATTTTCAAGACCAGAAATGTGGTTCTGCAGTCACTGCTCAAAATCACCTTTTGGGCAGGAGTTGAATATTTTTTCTGTATGTATTCATGATGTGGGGTCATAAGAAGGCTATGTTGAAAATTTTGGCCAAAAATATTAAAAAGCAACAAAGGCATGACCAACATTGAAATTTATGAATGCAGGCTTGTAACTTTGGTAATTTTCAATATTTTACCCCAAATTTTAAACATAGACATTTATTCACAGCACCTCATTAATGTGGTAGCTGTTATTTTTCAAATCCTGGCTAAGATGTGTTTTTGTACCTGTGGTGTGGGGTGACATTTCGGTGGTGCAGAATGATGTTTTGGTGAGGATTTGGAAATCTTCACCTGCTGGGTCCATTAGGTGGGGTAATAAGAAGGCTATGCTGAGAATTTGGTGTACGCATAAAATAAAATGCCAAGATTATGACTGAGCATTACACTCTTTTCAGCGTTCACTCATAACTCCGCTGATTTTGAATGTTTTGACTCCAAACTTTCAACATAGCCATTTTTCGGCCAAACCTAATAAATGTGACATGTCTCATTTTTTAAATCCTAGATGAGATGTGTTTTCACACCTCTGGTGCAAACTGACAGTTCGGTCAATATACCATAAATTGTACATGTCATGTCTAGAAGAGGAATTCTAAAACAATTATCTTCAAAAGTTGAGGTCAAAATTAGAAAACAAAAGAGGTGCATGCCACTAGCAAATGATCAGCATTGACAAATACTTGTCATAGCTTGCAAGTGGCTGAAATGAATACATTTGGTAGACTTTTCCCACACTGCTGCAAACACCAAACTGCCACAAATGTGGCACATGACATAAAATGTGTCAGTGTTGTTTTACTACATTTGCATTTCATAGTGGTTCTCAAGCCTCAAATTCTGGTGGCCTGAAAAGGCTGTAAAATACAGTCACCAGAACCTACTGGTGGCCTCACTACTTATTTTTTACCCGAGACCCCCTGATACACACCAAAGTTCCTATAACACATTTCTTTTCACAAAGCATACATGAAATCAAGTCTATTCTTACTTGAAGTGTATCTCTCATGTTTATGTAAAGATAAGAAATTTTTCATTCCATTTCATTACCTTTGCAAATGGGGCTCTAGAGAGCTCTGTGGAAGTACAATATTGTATTGGTGGCTGCCTGCATCCATGGTAGCCTCATTTGAGAAACACTGGAAATGATTTTCAAAAGGTCAGGATTGGCACATGGGGTTTGTGGCAAGGAGAAATGGTGCAAAGTGTTCCTTCTGCCAGTCTCAATTTTGTAAGGGACTGTCTGCTATTGGGGGCCTGCCTGCATCAACCAGACTTGCATCAGCCTTAAGACAGATGCACTTGTGTACCGTAGCAGAAGAGGGTTTGCACAGGAGCAGATCTGTAATATCCCTTACATTGGAATTTTTCAAGCCCCCCCCAAGGAGCAGACAGACCCTGCAGTTATTCCAGCCTGGAACTGATCTAAGCTGCCATGCACCACTGCTGCAATCCCCGCTGGTGGGGGGGGGGGTGACCCTGTGCCCTGTGGGCAAGGTGCCCAGATAGTCTCTGACACCTACAACAGCAAGACAGTGAGTGCACTCCAGACTTGAAAGTTATTAGTAAGGCAAAATGAGTCCTTATGTTTCTGTCTGTAGCATTTGTTAATAGTACCTGCAACTCTGAAGGTATATAAGGTGTAGTCCCAAGTGGATCCAGAAATGACATGCAGAGAAGCAGTAAATTACAATAAATGCTAGACTTTATTTTAGTAAAAGACAGCAGATAGGGACAGTGGTCAGCATGAGCTAAACCTGCCCTAGCGCTTCAGGTACAAGAACCCTTCTTCAGGAGGCATCGCCCCTGACACCTGCTAGACCACAACTGGAATGGCCATTGATTTGTGGCAGATGAGAGCCTGCAAGCCCCCCCCCATGGTGGTGCTACTGCATCCAACCCCCCCAAGGACCTGTACTGTCCCTGCCATCCCCTCAGTCAAACTCCCCCATGAGCCAGAGCATCCTCCAGATTACCCGCCAGCCACCAGGGTGACCAGCTTGTGTGTTGCCATCACTGGCCACTGATGCTGCAAGCCTGTGCTGCAGTCTGCAGCACTCCCCTTCTGTGCAATGTTTGGTTGATGCACAGGTTGGCTTACTGCAAATTTGGGAACTTTGGTGCTGGGACCCTGTTCTTGTAAAATGTGGTGCAGGGACCCCAGCACACCTATGTTTGCTGCAGGTGATGGTTCACCACACAATCTGCTGATCTGAACTGGCTTTTAAAATCCAGCCTACTGTTCTAGAATCAGGCCTCTGAAAACATGCTGTAGTTCTAATTAGAAAATGGGTAGGGAAAATTCTTGGTTTTGATTGGATAATGGCAACCACCACCCAGTCTGGTATCAGGCAATAGAGACCAGGAAATAATGAGTCCCAATCTCTGTTGCCTGATTTCATTCTAAAATGCTTCTCCCACAGAATGTTGAATTTTAAACTGCCGACATGTTGTTGTCTCGGTTAGCGAGACATATGGCACTCCTTTCCCATCACTTAATTTCACACCACCCCACTCCCCAGGCAGCATTCAGTTGCTCCATTTGTCCTTTTCCAAATCTATATTGAACACTATTTAAAAAAAGTGTCAGCATTCAAATTGTAGTTGTTAACACTTCACGTGCTCACCACTACTCCGTGACAACCCTCTCGCCTGACTGCTGCCTCGCTTGGCATAAAGACAACGTGACAACTTTTTTTTTTTTCAAAAGATAAAGCATTGGAACTATCTCTTAGCGCATCCTTTGGCTTTGGTACCTGAGCTACTGAATTGACTTCAACTGGCCATCGTCCCGATTCCAGTGACAGGTACCCCATGCCGATCCCACTTCTATTTTCAGTACACATTTTCTAATAGCGCCACCAGCTCCGAAGAGCTCCATCGGGAGCTGGAAATCTGCATCGGGGTCTTAATCGCCACAGAACTCTCCTCGCCGCCCGCCAGCCAGCCACCCACAAACAGTCACCGGCTCAAGATCTGCATCAGGGACTTAATCGGCCGCAGGACTCCGCCCCCCGCCGCCACCACAAACAGTCACTGGCTCTCAAGAGTTCCATCGGGAGCTGGAATCTACATCGGGGACTTAATCGGCCACAGGACTCGCCCCCCCACAAACAGTCACCGGCTCTCAAGAACTGCATCGGGAGCTGGAATCTACATCGGGGACTTAATCGGCCACAGGACTCGCCCCCCTCCCCGCCACAAACAGTCACCGGCTCTCAAGAACTGCATCGGGAGCTGGAATCTACATCGGGGACTTAATCGGCCACAGGACTCCCCCCCCACCACAAACAGTCACCGGCTCTCAAGAACTGCATCGGGAGCTGGAATCTACATCGGGGACTTAATCGGCCACAGAACTTGCCCCCCCCCCCGCAGCCACAAACAGTCACCGTCCCTCAAGAGCTCCATCGGGAGCTGGAATCTGCATCAGGGTGGCCTTAATAGTTGTACAGCCATGGTTTCTAACTCCAATGCCCGTTTGGGACTTTCTACTTCTAAACAATAATGCGAGGGGCAGTCACAATTATAAACAGCACTGAGTTTTCCGCCTAGAAAACGGTAGCAACAGAAACACAATACCTGTTTTTTTATACACTGTCCTCATCGAACATCGATAATACGGTGGCTCACTCACCAGCTACTGAACTATTCAGCACATGCTGTCCTGCTCGCTGTACATAACATGCGTCGGTCACAAAACAGTAAATACATACAACTGTGCTCTGGAGGGATTAAAAAAGCAAAATTAATCAAAAATGGACTGGGTCCTTGTGTAACTGCGTACAACCAGCTTTTTTAACTACAGGGTGTCCAATAGGACAAACCTCCTAAAAAAAAAAAAAATTATAATGCAGATGGAGGAACTATTTTATTACAAAACTTAATTTAAATTAATTGTTTGTTAACAATTTTTTATTCAACTTTTTTTGTTATTACAGAGACCATTTTCTAAGAGCAATAATACCCTCCAGGGTGGGCGGTATTGTGCTATACCGGACCTTCCAGGGGCTATAAGGCCCTCCGCCTGTGGCGTCGGGCCTCATACGCCCTGGGCAGTCTAGACTCTTCTACATCCTAATGCTTACTCCAGCTTGAGTGGTAGTGCTGAGAATTAAACCTATAGCTACATACAATAGTATCAGAAACATTAGAGCTTGGTACATTAAGTACTTACTGTGACAAAAATTTAAATACTGTGTCCTACTTTCAAGCACCGGAATTTTGGGCAAGGTACCTGCACCAAAAGGGTTTGATGAACTGGCCCCCTGTGCCAAATGTTGAGCAGTCCTGATTTTCGAATACAGGCTGTGTTAAAATTGGGATGCCATGCACCAAAACCATGCTGCAACACCCTTTCACCAGAAGAGGTGGTGCACCAGGATGTAACAGGGCTTGCACCATGGGGGGGGGTGCAGCATATACTGCAATACCACAGATCCTACTTGATCTCTGGCTTTTACCCTCTCTTTCCTACTTCTAGGGTTCACTTGTGCCTATCCCATGCATTCTTGAAGTCCCCTACGATTTTTGCCCTCAACACCTCCACTGTCAGGCTGGTCAATGCATCCATCACCCTTTCCAAGAATAAATATATATGCACATTACCCCTGAGTCTACCACCCCAGCCTCATATCATGACCCTTTGTTCTTGAACATCTTCTTTTCTGAAAGATGCTACCCTCTTGTACCTTATGTATGCCCTTGAGGTATTTAAAGGTCTATATCATATCCCCCCTCTCTCCTCTCTTCCAGAGTACATACAGTGTTAAGGTCCTCTAGTCTCTCATTATATGAAAAGCAAAACAAGTATCTTCAAAACTTAACGTTAAAATAAAAAAGACAAAACTAAAAACAACAGGTGCACACTAGCATCAAATGTTCGACATTGACAAATGCTTGTTTTCTTTTACTTCTGCCTACATTGCCCATCAGCAACCTGAGTTTCATCAGTATGCTCAGCTGTTTTGTGCACTTCTTGTCCTATAATGACAGGGAGCAATGTCTATTGCATGCTACTTCATTATAGTCACAGAAAGGGGGTATAAAACAATAGGTGCCCACAAATGAGAATAGTGATGAAAACCTAGTCAGACTGATATTAAAATGAGCACTCTGTTTACTATTTCAACTGTAAAAGAAAAAAACAAAGAAACAATTGGCAAAGCAGGGAAAAAAGAATCCTATAAGGTTTTAGTGAGCTGGTGTGGTACATGTCTTTTGGGGATCCAGCATGAAATAAGACATGACAAAGTGGTGGTGGGCCTTATGCTGAGATAATCGCCAGCCCTGGGGAGTTGTGAGGCCTTACAAGTTACAACCCCTGATAAAGGTGGTTGTCTCAGCATAAGGCCCACTGTGTCATGCCAGTGATATTGTAGCACTTTGGACCCTGCAAGTAGTATAGTGGTACATCATGGAAATAGCGTACATTACGCTATATTTCCACTATGTACAGCTATGTTAATTGCGTCATTGTGTAACTTGTGTTACTTGACTGAACTTCTTCAAGACCATCATGAAAATGTCAGTTATAAGAAGATCAAAAACTTGCATACCAGCTTCTGGTACTGGGAGTTAGTTAGTATGGCTGTGTTTTTTTTTTTTGTCAGTTTATTTGAGTTGGGGGTCTCTGCCCCACTCCCCCTTTTTTAACACAGTAGGGTGTGCAGGGAGGGGCAAAGCCCACCAATTAAAATAAACTGATAAAAAAAACCTACAGGCCGACATGGCGTAGAGCTGTAACTTGACAAGTATTGTAAATGGTCCGGTCTACTTCAGTATCATCAATCCATGTTAGTTTAGGAACAGGAAAGCAGTTGTAGTGGTAGCGAAGGACCATCAGGAACGTAAGAGCATCAATGTCACAATGCAGACACTGATGTAACATACTGTATCTGTTAACATAAACAAAAATGTAGTGTAAGGGGGTCCAGAGTGCTACAGTATTGTCATCATGCCTTATTGAGCTTACAAAATAGGTATCTTCTTTTAAGCAGCTGGGGGGTGCACTGGGTCCTGATTTATTGATATTACACACAACCATCACTCAGCTAGAAAATTTAGGAGCATAATAAGAAATGTGATTCACTTTGGTGACAACATAAAGGTAGCCAAGCTTTCTTCATCTTGATTTGCTTACAGGTTTTGGTTGGGGTAAAACAGCACCTTCTTAAAAGTGTAGATTATCTAACCCTAACTCTCTTGCTTCCCCTCACCCATATTGCACCTAGAAATAAGCTTTGGCTCAGTGTGCCTTTTCTGTTGTCAATACTTAAATAACATGTCATGCTCACATACATACATACCGTATCAGAAAATGCACTTCAAACCATGTAATACAAGGCTCTGTATTTTGTGGTCTATTTATGAGAAAAAGTTAAACAAAAGGGTAGGTGAAATTTTTCAAATCTGACCCAAAAGGTGATTTGGCTATTACTCCTAGAAATCACTTTTTGGGCAGGATTTGAAAAATGTCACCTACTGAGCTCATGAGTTGGGGTAATAAGAGGACTATGCTGAAAATGTGGGATCAAAATATAAAAAAAAAAAAAAGAAGTTATGAAGATACAATGAAATGTTTCAATGCTGGCTCATAAATGGTAATTTTAAATATTTTGACTCCCAAATTGTCAACTTAGCCATTTTTTCACATCATCTCATCAACTTGACACATGTCATTTTTCAAGTCCTGGCTAAAATGTGTTTTCACACTTATTTATTTGCTTTGGGTAACTGGGTAAGTGTGCTAGAAAGAACTGTCTATTTTCAGGCAGGACCCAGGAGAGTACAAATCAAGGAACAGGTAAAAACAAATACATATACAGTGTTGTACAACAGGAGTTCCAAACAGTTATACAGAGGTGCAAGTTATATAGTACATAGAGGAGGTACACATCACACATGATAATAGGAACAAAACAGGCAAAAAGGCACAATTTAGGGTTAATAATGTACAGTACAAAACATGACAGTGCTGTTGGTAAGTCAGCAAGGAGACAATTCCCAGGCAGAGACAGGGAACAAAGTGCATAGCTGCAGCTGAGGAAGAGTGGGGAAGGGAGGAATCAGAGGCAACAGGGAAATTTAAGTGCAGGACAAATTGTAGATTTGCACAACTCATGCAGCTAGGGACATTTGCAAATGTCAAGGGAGGCGAGGTAATTGGAGAGACCTTTCTTGAAAGTGGGGTGGGATTTGGAGTGCTTAAGATCAAGTGGGAGAGAGTTCCAAAATTTCAGGCATAGAAGGAGAAGGCAAGTTCACCCATCCTGGTAGAGCATTTTGGGACAGATAGCAGAGCTAAAGACATGGAATGGGGGGAACGAGGATAGTCAACGGGGATGAGCATAGCAGCAAGTGTGCAGGGGACAGAAGAATAAATAATGTTGTCAGTCAGACAAGCTAATGAATAAGCCCAGTGAGAGGAAGAACACAACCAGTGGAGGTCAGAGTAGAGAATACAGTGGTGCTTAAGATGAGAACCAGATAGTGTAAATCTACAGACATTGTTGTAGACAAAGTCCCTCATTTGCAAGATGTTTGCCTGTGCCATAGTGAAGACAGGCAGAGCGTAGCAGAGTCCAGGGAGGAGAAGGCCATGGGCGACAGAGATCCTGGTGGCAGGGGTCAGGACCTGATGGACTCAGTAAGCCAGTCCAGTTTCAGCACTGACTGATTTGCAGACAGCTTTGAAATACAGAGAGAAGTTAAGAGATGGATCCAGTGTGAACCCAAGGTATTTGAAGGACTGAGTTACTTCCACAAGGGAGCAATCAAGACAAGAATCCTGGACAGATGGAGTTGAAGTGACAGATTTCCTTTGTGACCCAAAAAGCATAGCCTGGATCTTGGCAGCATTTAGCACCAGGCAGTGGGACATAAGCCAAGTTTGGATAAGATGAAGATCAGAAGAGAGGTGGGAGTTAATTTCATGAATAGAGCTGGAGGAGACATAGAGAATCAAGTAATCGGCACAGAGTAAGGAGAGACTGTGGGGGGCACAGAAGGTAGGTTATTGACGAACAAGAAAAAGAGCAGGGGTCCAAGTATGGAACCTTGTGGGATGCCTGAATGAAGCAGGGCAGGAGCAGAGAGAACTTTATGACAGGAGACAGACTGGGAATGGCTCCACAGATAGCTGGAGAACCAGGCAAGTGTGGATTGGGAGGCGCCAATAAAGCCTAGTTGATGCAGGAGCGGGTTGTGGTTAACCGAGTCAAATGCCTTTGACATGTCAATAAAAACAGCCCTAGTAAGCTGGCCTTGGTCCATAGCAGATTTGATGTCACTAGTGAATTGCATTAGGACCATTGTGGTGCTGTGGTTTGGTCTAAAGCCATGCTGAGCATGAGATTGCAGGTTAAAGTTGGCAATGAAGTCAGATACCTGGCAATGGATGAGCTTTTCCCAGGAGTTTACTGAGGGTTGGCAGGAGTGCAATAGGATGGTAGTTTGTTTGGTTTATTGGATCACCCTTTTTGAAGACTGAGATAACCCTGGCATTTTTCCAGGAGAGGGGCATAGTACCCAAAGTAATGGAGAAGTTGAACAATCGCATGACAGGGGTGGCAAAAAGAGATGTACCTAATTTGAGAATTCTAGGTTCCAGTCCATTAGGGCCTGCGCTGCCATGGGGGAAACATTGTGTTAAGAGCTTGTAGGACATCCTGCCTGGAAACTGGGTGGAGAATCAGGGAAGGATGGGACGGGGGAGGTCGGGGGGAGGTGTGGCGGTGGGGGACCACCAGCATCAAAGCTAGGGAGGGCAGTCAAAATGCCATTTTGGCCAGTATTTTATAAATAACACCTGTCAAGTTCAGAGGCAAAGGTCATAAAAAAGACTATGTTGAAAATTTGAGGTCAAAATGTGAAAAAAATGACTAACTTATGAAGAAAAATCTAATTGTTCCAACATTTACTTATAACTTTATTTTGCATATTTTGGCCCCAAATGTTCAACATGTCTGTGTTACCTCAACTTATGAACATAACACGTGTAATTTTTTGAAGTCACCTTGAAACATGTTTTCACATTCACACTGCAAAATCACCTTTCAGATGGGATTTATTAAATTCTTACTGCCTTGGTCATAACATCAGGTTATAAAAAGACTACGTTAGAAATTTGGAATCAAAATATGGGAGCCCTCTGAAAATTAAGGATCCTTGATGCCGGTTCAACAACAAAGTTGTCATCTGACGTTACAGTGACAGATTTATGCTGACCGCAATTGCAGTCAGCATAAGTCCGTCCCAAAAACTTTGCCCCCGGACCCCCAATGTGGAGGGCTCTTCCCCTCAATTCATATAATCAACTCTGAGTCAGACTTGATTTGGGGATTGGGTGCAAGACCCCGAGAAAGCAGGGCCGGGATCCCGTGGTGAGAGTACAACAACCTGCTGCTGTGTCACTGTACTGTCGTTCACAGTACAGATGTTGCTGTTCACTCGGCATAGGAAAATTAGATGTACTGCCTCTCAGCTGACCTTTCTTGGGTAGATATTGTCTAAAAACATGTAAAAGCAGGACACAGAGATTTTACATGTCATTTATTCTATCCTGGGTAAATATTTAGTAAAACAGGATTGAGCCCTCCCTCCACAAAAAAAATATGAAACACTGCATCTCACCTCTACTATCGTGGAGCACAAGCCATATAAAACTGTATAAAATCAGGACCGCATTGCAAATGGCATATTACACCTCATCTGATCTACAGTATTTTGAGTAAATATATAATAAAAACGTACACAAGCATGACCCACTACAACAGCATGCAAGTAAACATTTGACATTGACAAATGCTTGTTAGAAACAGTGGCTTCAAATATCTATGCGCTGCTGTATGTAATTTCAATATACTGACAGTAAAATTAGGAGCTCTTCCCACAACATTAGCTCATTACACTTCTCTACCATTACAACTACCAGCACAGAGTGCAGGCTGGGAAAATATCTGTTCAAAAGCACTTTTTTGAAACCAAGCTCCTTTAAAACAAGTATTTGTCGATGATGATGATGATGGGGAGGGGATCCAATATGATGATAATAACAAAGATAACCAGTTGGATGACATTGTTGTTGATGAGTAACTTCATTGGCCTAGCCATTTTAAACAATATTCAAGAGCACTGTGAGGCAAGCACATCCTCCTCAGGGACCTATTCCCGTGGGTCTAGCTTCAGTCATTGCAGACTTCCTCCTCTTTGCATGCCAGACAGACATAATTTTTTGAAACACTGGTAGACTATCAATGAGCTCCAGTACCTGTTATTCTTCCAGCAACAATAAACATGTCAGACAGGCATAATGCTTTAAAATGGTGGTGGCCTACCATGTGGGATGCTTTACCTGCCATTCTGCCAGTTACAATTAAAATGTTAGAGAGACATAATTTTTTTTAAATTGTGGTGGTGGTAGCCTACTGTACCTTGTGGGCTCCTGTACTGGCTATTCTGGCAGCAACAATAAACAAGTCAAACAGGCATATTTACCAGAAACACTGGCAGCCTACCGTATAAGGTGGTTATACCAGGTCCAGTATTTTAACAGTAATTGAAAGGCTATGCCTGTAAGTCAATGAGGTGAGCAACCAGCCACACCCTTTCCTGAGCTATGTAAGTAGTTCCTCCAAGCCTCTTTCTGAAGCACTTTTTCTTTGCCAGCCAGAGGCTTTATCCATATCTGCCTTTTGTCCTCCCCCCACTTCTGCCTCCCTCCCTCCTTCCTTTGTCCTTCAGGCTCTGCTTAGTTTGTGCTGGACTTCTTCTGTTCCTTGTGGTTCTCCTGCTTTTTGATTAGTATTAACATAGAAAGATAGATTTTGATGGCAGATAAGGACCGCGTATTGCTTGCCTCCAGCTACTTCACACCCCTTTGTGTTGCTTGTTTCCTGTCCTCCTGTTTTTGTGTTTTATGTTTGGTATTTTTCTTTCTTTTTGGGGCTTACTAGTTTGTTTTTGTTTTTCTAGCATCCTGTTCCCCTTTGTTTGTATTGTGCTAGTCCTGTGCTTGTGCCATTTAGGCTTCCACTTACTCACCAGATTTCAGCAAACCCTCCATGCAACTGCAATTGTTATCTGTATGTTTCAGCTCAGCTGCTGCTTCCCTGCTTCTGCTGTCTGTGTGCTTATCCACCTTAATTATTTGCACCTAGTCCAGGCTTGTCCTACTCTAGCTCACTGCCACTCTCTCCTATGCTCTGTTTGTCTCAGCAGTTCTGCTCAGTTCATTCAGAGTTAGCTCAGTCAGGCAGTTACTACCCTCAGCTTTTAATTCCCCTACTTGCTTTTCTGCAGTGTAGTGTGACTCGGCTGCAGTTTGTTGTTGCTCTACTGCCTCAGCAGCTTGCTATAATTTGGCTGAGTCCTTAACTAGGACCCTGCCTGTAAAAACACCTCTATTTTGGGTGTTCCTGCCCTATCAACAGTACAGTGCTGTTTGGTCTCATGGTGCTCAGCTTGTGGCTTCCTGTTATTCCCATATCGGGGGACTGTGATCTCACAATAGGGCATCGTGGCTCTGAGTAGCAGGAGCATGCTTTATGTAAGCAATATGCTTTTGCCCTGCTTTCTTGCCTATATGGCTTTCAGTTATCCATGCATAAATCATTAACCTCACAGCATGCATGGCCTTCAGATATTCATTTCATTTCATTAATGTGCTTCATGCTCCTTACTGGAATAATCTGTCTCTGCCTTAATGGCATTTAAGGTATTCATGCCAATCATATCAGTTCACTATTCACAAAATCATATCAGTTCGCTATTCATGCTGAAACCATAGCATCAATTGCTTTTATGTAAACTATGATTTGCTCCTTTATGGAACTGCCTGGTCAAACATATACTGTACATAATTCAGCTTACCTCATATGCGATGCATCATGCTTACCTATGCTGCTGCTCATTTTATTGCTGTTGCACATGTTGTTACAAATGCTGATAGATATCTCCTAAATGCTAAGCCTCATTGATTCAATCACTGGCATTACAGCCTTTCACTGCCTCTACACCTACCTTCTATGTTACCATGTTATGGCTTCCATTAGGGAATTGGTCAGCTTGTTTTCTGCTGGTTGCTACTACTATTAAACCACCAAACCCTGGCTCGCACTGCAGCCTCTTACCTCACTCAGCCCCTTCCCCAGTAGTTCTTGTGGTTGCAGAGTTTTATCACAATCTTTCAATCTTGTAGTTGCAGAGGTTGCTCACAACTTTTCAAGGCTGGCCTCCTCATCAATATATACAGCTGCTGGCTTCACCCATCCTTCTCATCAATAATCTGCTACCTAATCTATGGCCACTGGCTTCACCAGCCTCCTCCTATCTAGCACTTGAAGTTCATCCATGCTCTTATTCATAAATCGTAGGCATGCTGACCATATTCATTACCTTTTCTGGCTCAGGGTTTGCTCTGTAAGCCAATGGTCTCACTCTGCACTCACAAAGTCTGCATCTTCAGCATGTGAACTTTGGGGCAGGGTCCTTCTCATCTGGCCCACAGTGGGAATGTCTTCATTCTGGGTGGAGCATTAGTGTGCAGCCATATGGCACACCTCTTGATACAGAAATTAAGACTTCAGCTGCTGAGGGGTGGGGCCATTACAGCCCAAGAGTGCTCCTTTAGCTATGACATCGCTATGGCACCTTTGAAAGCTATTCTCCTTATGACTGCCTCTGGTTCACCTGGTTTGTTTTAGTTGGTATGCTGGCTGAGTGCCTCAGTGGTCATTGCTCTCCTCCTCCTCCCACCTTGGTGGTCTGCTCTCACTTCAGAGTACCCATTGTTGCAGAGGCCTCTCGCAACCCTTCATGGCATTTCCATTAGTGGGATCATGAGTGCTTTCCACCAAATTGGAATAGTTCCTCCTCTTTGATTAGGTTTCTAAATTGCAGCATCAGAGTCATCACTAAATAAACTACCCCTGGACTGAAGAGAAGACAACCTAGATCTTGGATCCCCAGAGGTTTCCTCCTTTAAAAAGTTGTTTTTTTCTTCTCCTCCATGCAAAAGGTCATAATATGTAGTTAGCTGTTTATAGTATATTCCCTAGTTTCCTTAGGTAGGTTTCCAATGTTGGATGCAGATGGAAGGTGGCCCTACTCACCATTCCCTCTCTCTTTAGGAAGCTCCCTGATGCAATCCATTATCAGTGCAAGCCTGACAACCTGTGCATCTCATTTGTGTCTCATCAAGCTGTGTCATTGCTGTCAATCTGCTTCTCTACTCCATAGTCAATGTTTACTACTCAATGTTCTTTTGGGGGCTCCATTCTAAGGTACCTTTAGCCAAGAAAATTTTTCCTGTGGCACCTCTGGGGTGGAACCCTCTCTGAGGGCTCCTTGCCTTTGGTACCCCTACAGGGTGGCAATTCCCCATGAAATAAAGAGTGCAAATGGCCAAACAGTTATCACAGTTGAACAAGCATAACACTACTCTGGTTGCATAGGCCCATCGAATTGAAAGGCTATGCTGGTAGTTCAATGGGGTGAGCAACCAGCCATGCCCCCTTCTTGAGCTATATAAGCAGTTCCTTCTTCCTCCTTCTGAAGCACTTTTTCTTTGCTCCACCATTCTCCCCTCCTCCTCCAGTGACACACCTCTCTCCTTGGGGGGGCTCTTTTCTAAGGTACTTTTAGCCCTCTTAGAGGGTTCTTTGCCTTTGGTACCCCTACAGGGTGGCAATTCCCTGTGGAATAGAGAGTGTGAATGGCCAAACAGTTATCACAGTTGCACAAGCATAACACTACTCTGATTGTGTAGGCCCATTGAATAATAAGCATGTCAGAAGAGGATAATTTTTAGAAACTGTGGCTACAAATATATATGAGCTGCTGAATGTACTTTAAACAACCTAACAGCAAAATGTGGAGCCCCATAACTTTAGCCCACTTCTACAGTACTTCTTTTCCACCACAGCTACCAGCACAGAATGCAGCCAGGAAAAATATCCATTTAAAAGTACTTTTTTTTAAAAAAAAAAAAAGCTAATTTAAAATAAACATGTTTGCTTGCTTTTGTTTGCAGTGTAGCTGTTGGGTATAGATAGCAGAGAGGCAAACATTAGCAAATTAACAATAAGAGTTACAATAATGAAACTGTCTACATTAGAGTAGTTTTTTTTGCCCACTGCACCCTCCATACTCCTTCAGTCCCCTGTAATGCCTCCTCTGATACCCACCAGACTCCTCCCTCCAGTGTCACTCTGCTAGGCCAAACATCCCAGTCCAGACCTCTGGTCACCTTCTAGGGGTTAATGTATCCCTCTAGGGGGCCTCCTCTATCCATCATCACAGAATGACTCCTGACAGCTCCCTCCCAAGTAGCCAGCTTGTCCTTTCCAGAGGCCGCACTGCAGACTAGTGGAGGAATGATGCTTTGTTGGTGCCAGTGGTGCTGTGGTCATTGAGTGCATGGAAGGAGGGTCCAGACATGGAGAGGGGCAGAGAGACCATCTTCTGGCATACCGGAGTGGCAATTTTCACTGTTCTATATCCCCACCCACCCTCCTCCCCATGGGTGCGTACATATGGCTGACCTGGAGGGGGTGTCAGATGGCATATAGTCACCCATGCCATCACCGGCACCTCCACAAGCCTCCACCAGGAACCACCAAAGAACAACACAGCAACTACCCTTTATCCCAGCTGGCCTCCATTTCAGATGTCCCGGGTTCAGGACACAAACCTGGTTTGCCAGCATGCCAGAGTGAGCCCCCATCACTCTGCACCATGGAGCCAGCCAGAGTAGTTTTTTTTATTAATTATCCTTTTTTGTGATCATGAAATTGTATTCTAGTTAGTGAAGGTCCCTTTAAAAATGGAATGAATAGGCACATTATGAAGCATGGAGAGGAGAAGGTTGACAGTTTTGCTTTACAGCCCCCTTCTGTACATACAAACACTTGCCAATTTCTTAATGGCAGTAAGGCATACTCATCCTTCAGCGCCATTAAATGTTGCCAGTCCTGGCTCTTTTGGTGCAGCTGATAAACATGAAAGGGGAGGATCTTAAACTATCCTGCCACTCATTGAAGACAGGACACTCAATGTCAGATGATGGGCTGCTATGTTACTGCTTATGACACATTTGTAATGTGTTCTGTTTCAAGATCAAATCATATCTGTGTCTAAATTTTCTTTTTCCAAACTATAGTGGGATTCTCCAAGTGCTATCAAAAGTTCCCTTCACAGGATGTATTTATATTCTTAGAACTGGTGGTGGGCATGATTCACTGGACTGCCTGTGGCTTACTGGTTTGAAGTTCTACATACAGTCTGTATGGTGGTTGGCAGGCTGTGCCAGCCAAGAGTCTTCAAGATCTAAAGAAATTATTTAAAGGTGGAGATGTAGTTGGCTTACAAGACTACATTTTTATTCTTAATGAGGACTATCAAAAATGACAAGTCATAAATGTGTTTTCACTGGTCTGTCATTATGATTAAAAAAATAAGACTCTTGATATTATAATAATTTGAGTAAAAATATTATATAAAGCTTAAGCTTGCTGTTTACTGTATACAGATATTAATTTCTCAACGTTGATTTTAACAGAAATTTACTTTTTCATCAATGTAGCTGATTCCACTTCTGATAGTTGCCCTGTCTTCACTGCTCAAAGCATTCACTATCTAGTCCTAGGAACTGGTCATGATGGACCTAGCACTAGTGGAAATTTCAAGTCCTCATGAGTCTGTGAAATTCAAATATCTTGCTGTGCCACAAATGTCTACACATGTCCTGAACTGAAAACAAAAACAGTTCAGTACTGGGTTGGCGGTGCTTCATGACAAATCAACAG
The DNA here is from genome assembly GCA_016271365.2 of Neoceratodus forsteri. Lineage (NCBI taxonomy): Eukaryota > Metazoa > Chordata > Ceratodontiformes > Ceratodontidae > Neoceratodus > Neoceratodus forsteri. Next base: position 161,669,127 of record CM057453.1, read on the forward strand.
CTTGTCACACAATAAAAGTCAAGGACTCACCACCCCCAATAATATAGACACCAGTCACAGGATACAGCTACATTGTCATTTTATTTGTAGATAATCATATAGCACACCACAGTTGGCTGGTCTGACACATTTCGGATTATCGGATCATTTATCAAAGGATATTAAAAATCACCAAACATTCTTGCTTGCTTTCCATTAAAGCATTTTCCAGTTTCCAGGACAACTTTTACAAATATTCAGGCACAATTTAATTTACACTTAATTATTAGTCTGCATTTCTTCTGCCTTTCTTTATTACTGAAGACATGCACATGAAAACATTATAATTGTCACTCATATTTCATCTCATCCTTTTGATTTAACCCATCTGAAGCCATAATTCTGCTTGTGACATCACAATCCTTCGCTGTGGAAATAATTGTGACCTCACATAAATGGATTACGACTTCAGACTGATATTGGGAGACTTCAACATGCCGGATACAGATTGGTCAATACCAGCAGGAACATCTGCCAGAACTAGACACATAGTGGATTCCCTGTGGGGGGGGGCTCAAACAACTGGTACAGCAACCCACAAGAGACAGGGCTATCCTAGATCTAGTACTGACTAACAAGGAAGGGACCACAGATCTCCAGGTAGAAGGTCACCTGGGAGCCAGTGACCATCACATGGTATGATTCAATTTGGCTACTACATCTAAATCATCCCATTCCAAGGCAAAAATATGGGACTTCAGAGGAGCTGACTTTGATAAGATGGCCAACAGAGTTAAGCTAGCCCTGGCAAAAGAAACACAGGTGAGGGAGTACAGGCAAAGTGGGCAAGCATTAAGGATGCAATACTTGAAGCAACATCCCATTGTGTTAGATAGAAAAGGAAGTGCAAAGAAGAAGGAAACCACTTTGGTTCTCAAATACAGTAGCAGAAAGGTCAGAGCCAAAGGCTGGCCTTCAGGAAATATAAGGGAACATAGTGGGATGAAGATAGGAGGCATACCAAACTGCCCTAAGGGAAGCAGGGAAGGCAGTAGGGCAGGCAAAGTCCCAAACTGAGGAAACACTAGCAAGAACAGTAAAAGAAGGTGACAAGACTTTCTATAGATACATTAGAGAAAGGAGAAAGTCCAGAAGGGGTATTGCTAAGCTTAATGGAGAAAAGGGAGCATGTGAGGAGGAGGAGCCTGTAAAGGCATCTATTCTAAATAGATACTTTTGCTCTGTATTTACTGAAGAGAAGGTAGGGCAGGACCCACAGCTCAGTATCATGGACACATGGGGAGGAGGTGAGCACTACTCCTTCACAAAGAAAGGGTCCTACAAGAGCTTGCTAAGCTCAGGGTGGATAAGGCAATGGGACCTGATGGCATACATCCCAGGGTACTTAAGGAGCTAAAGGTGGAACTAGCAGAGCCATTAGCAGAACTGTTTAGTGAGTCTCTGAGCACAGGAGAGGTCCCAGAAGACTGGAGAAGGGCTCATGTGATCCCACTCCACAAGAGTGGTAGCAGGGAGGAGGCAGGGAACTACAGACCAGTCAGTCTTACCTCAGTAGTGGGCAAGATTATGGAGGCACTCCTTAAGGAAAGGATAGTGCAACACCTGGAATCCATAGGGGCACAGGATCCAAGACAGCATGGGTTTATAAAAGGAAGGGCCTGTCAAAATAACCTCATAGATTTCTTTGACTGGGTAACCAGAGTGGTGGACCAAGGGGGAGCAGTTGACGTCGCCTACCTTGACTTCAGCAAAGCTTTTGACACTGTTCCACATAGAAGATTGATAAATAAGCTGGGTAGGCTTGGGGTGGGTCAGAAGTTAGTCAACTGGGTGGTAAACTGGTTGACGGGCAGAAAACAGAGTGGTGGTAAATGGTATACAGTCAGAAGAGATGCAAGTCACAAGTGGGGTACCTCAGGGATCAGTCCTGGGGCCAGTCCTCTTCAACATCTTCATTAGTGACCTTGCAGATGGACTAGAGGGTAAGGCTTGTCTGTTTGCAGATGACACCAAGATCTGCAACAGAGTAGATGATCCAGATGGGGTGGGCAGAATGAGAAGAGATCTAGATAAACTAGCAAAATGGTCAGAAGAGTGGCAACTGGGATTTAATGCAAAGAAGTGCAAATCATGCACATAGGGAAGAGAAACCCTGAAGCCACCTATTGGCTGGGAGGGGAGTTGCTAGCAGTCACAAAGGAAGAAAGAGACTTGGGCATCATCATCACTGATGACCTGAAATCATCAAGCAGACCTCTAAAGCAGTAGGTAAGGCTAGGGGTGTTAGGGTGTATTAGTAGGGGTATCACAAGTCGTAAGAGGAGATAATAATCCTCTTTACAAGACACTGGTTAGGCCCCATCTGGAGTACTGCGTGCAGTATTGGAGGCCACACCTTCACAAGGACATTAACCAAATTGAGGCAGTCCAGAGAAGGGCAACCAAAATGGTGCAGGGACTGCATCAGAAGACATCAGAAGACATATGAGGACAGATTAGCAGAGCTCAATATGTATACCCTTGAGCAAAGGAGGGAGAGAGGTGATATGATCGAGGCATTCAAACACCATAAGGGCATTAACAAGGTGAAAGAGTCTAACATGTTTAAATATTAGAAAATAGCAGGACAAGAGGACACAGCATGAGATTAGGGGGCCGATTAAGGGGAATGTGAGGAAATTCTTTTTACAGAAAGGGTGGTGGATGCATGGAATGGCTTACCACAAGAGGTAGTGGCTATGAATACAGTGCAGGGCTTCAAACAGGTATGGGATAGGCATAAGGGAGCAATACAAATGACTATGAATAGATAGGCCACTGACAGAGCAAAGGCTGATGGCACATTTATAAGGTAGAAAAAGAAATGGGCAGACTGGATGGGCCTTGTGGTCCTTATCTGCCGTCAACTTCTATGTTTCTATGTTTCTATGATAAGATGGAAGCAAGAGGAGGAGGTTACATTTGTGATACAAAGGTTCTGTTGTTATGTAAACTTCCTTTGCAGTAAAAGATGAAGGGACACAAATACAAACAAATAATAAAATGTGAGCTGATCAGTGACTGATTATTACATTTTCAAGGTTTTCCTGTGTAATGGAAAAATGCTTTGTTACTTTTTTCATGCATGGTTTGTGCCTCGCTTACCATTTTGGAATTTGCCTGTGTCCATAAGAATCAAAACACATGTCAGATTTTATGTTCCAAAATTCCACACAATATTGCCACCCACCCTTTCATGGTTCCTTAAAGATGCATAGAAGAACCCCAATCATTATGTTTCTGTAGCCTTTGTTAAACCCACAGAATAATTTAGGGGATCTTATTGCCTATCAGTCTGTGAGATGTGCTCATTTCTCAAGAGCCATAGCATGGCTGAGTTGCTGATTACTGCATAGCACTGCAACAAATTTATTTATTTTGTTGTTTAAGCCTAATGTTTTCTCTTATTTTTGTGACATTACCGTCAAGTAGTAGTATTAACATTTTTTATTCAGTCTATTGAATGAATCATCAGCTCAGCTGAGTTTAAAAACTCATTCCCAGTGAGATCCATAAGACAACATAGTTATATAAGTTACACTGCTTCATGAGTACATCAATTACATCATATAGGAGACAAAAATGATGGATGCAAACTACAAATCTCTCAAAAATCTAGGCAATAAATATCATAGATATAAATATGCAATTAAGGCAAATATTGCACTAATTCAACTGTTTGGCCATTTATTGATCAAATTTCATTCCAATATTACTTTTAAATCATTTAAACCTTCCTTTCCTAAACCAGTTTTTTATCCACCTCCATGTATTTTACTATCTTGAATCCTCAATTCTACAGGCAATATATTCCAAAGAGAAGGGCCCCTATAAAAAAGTGAGCCCTGCCCAAATCTGTATTATAGAAACATAGAATTTGATGGCAGATGAGGACCGCTTGGCCCACCCAGTCTGCCCATTTCCCTACCTAATGGATAAGCTGCAGATCCTAGTTAACCAGCAGCCTACTTCTTCCTGCCCCCACCCCCTAGAATTACCTTATGACAGTCCCATGCATGCTTGAATTCCACCACTGTTTTTGACTCCACAATCTCCTCCAGAAGGCTGTTCCATGCATCCGCAACCCTCTCTGTGAAAAAATACTTCCTTAAATTACCTCTGAGCTGCCCCCCCCATCTTCAAATTGTGCCCCCTTGTTCTTGCACGCCTCTTTTTCTGAAAGATGCTACCCTCTTGGACTTTGTTGATTCCCTTGAGGTACTTGAAAGTTTCTATCATGTCCCCCATCTCCCTCCTTTCCTCGAGGCTATACATATTAAGCTCTTTAAGTCTCTTTTCATATGCCTTCTGGTGCAGACCCTGCACCATTTTAGTTGCCCTCCTCTGGACAGCTTCCATTCTGTCTATGTTTTTGCGGAGATTGGGACTCCAGAACTGCAGGCAGTACTCCAGATGGGGTCTGACCAGCTGTCTGTACGGAGGGATAATAACTTCCTGTTTTCTACTGGTGATGCCTCTCCCTGTGCATCCCAGTATCCCCCCAGCCCTTCTTGCTGCCCTCTCACATTGCTTGCCCACCTTTAGGTCATCTGATACGACCTCTAGGTCCCTTTCCATTTTGTTGTTGTTAGTATCTCACCCCATTGTGTACTCTTCCCCTGGGTTTTGTTTCCCAGGTGCATTACCTTGCACTTCTTAGCATTGAATCTAAGCTGCCATACATTTGACCATTCCTCTAACCTTGCCAAGTCCCTTCTCATCCTTTCCACCCCACCTTGTGCATCAACTCTGTTGCAGATCTTTGTGTCATCTGCAAAGAGACATACTTTTCCTTCCCGTCCCTCTGCAATGTTGCTTATAAAGACATACAAGAGGACTGGTCCTAATACTGAACCCTGCGGTACCCCACTAGTAACCCCCCACCCTTTCTTCAGAGTGGACTTCATTTACTATTACTCTCTGTGTCCTATTCTCCAGCCAATTCTTTACCTAGGCTGTCATCTTGGGACCCACTCCCAGGCTGGCTAACTTGTATATTAATCTTTTGTGTGGGACTGTGTCAAATGCCTTGCTAAAGTCTAGGTAGGCCATGTCCACAGCCCCTCCCTGATCTACTACTTTGGTCACCCAGTCAAAGAAATCTATCAGATTCATCTGGCATGACCTTCCGCTGTGAATCCATGCTGCCTTGGGTCCTGTGCCCCTCTGGCCTCTAGATACTCAACAATTCTTTCCTTCAGAAGTGATTCCATCATTTTCCCTACCGCTGAGGTTAAACTAACAGGTCTGTAGTTTCCTGCTTCTGCCTTGCTCCCACTTTTGTGAAGGGGAATCACATCTGCCCTTCTCCAGTCCTCGGGTACCACCCCATCCTCCCCATTATTTGTTAAAGAGGGTAGTCAGTGGTGTCACTAGTTCTACCCTTAGTTCTTTTAGAATTCTGGGATGAATTCCATCAGGCCCCATTGCTTTGTCCACCTTCAGTTTTAAGAGTTCTTTCAGAACTCTTTCTTCTTAAATGGACTGGTATCAACTTCTGTATCCAGAGTGTTTCTACTGTTAGTTTTAGGTACCTCCCCTCTTCCTTTGTAAATACTGAGCAAAAATATTTGTTTAGTATCTCTGCCTTTTCACAGACCCTCTGCCCACCCTCCTCCCTCCTTCCCCTTTATTAAGCCTCACTATCCATCCTTGGTCTTCCTTTGCTCCCTGATGTACCTATAAAGGTTTTATCCCCTTCCTAACCAAGTTGGCTATCTTTTCCTCGGTTTGGGCCTTTGCTGTTCTCACTGCCTTCCCAGCTTCCTTTTGCTTTAACTGATACAGTTCTCTGCCCTGCTCCTTCTGTGATTCCTTGTACTTCCTGAATGCTTTCTTTTTCTCTTGAACCTTCACTGTCACTTCCTTTGGAAACCATAGTGGTTTCTTACATAATTTCATTTTGTTTATTTGCTTCAAGGCAAAGGCTTGTTACCTCTGTGATGGCAGTTTTTATTATTCCCCATTGTTCTTCCACCCCTCCTTCCTGCCCATTTGCTAGTGCATTCCTTAGGCAGTCACCCATTTTGGCAAAGTCAGCCCTCCTAAGGTCCAGTACTTTTGCCTTTGTATGGCTTGACTCTATTGCTGTGTTTATTGTGAACCATACTGTTCGATGGTCGCTAGTTCCCAGATGGCTACCCACTTCTACATCTGCGATCCTCTCTTCATCTCCATTTGAGAGAACCAGGTCTAAGATTGCTCCCTCTCGAGTGGGCTCCAATACTGGTTGTCTAAGGCATGCCCTCTGTAGGGCATCTAGAATAACCCCACTCTTCGAAGTGGCTGCTGCAACTGCACTCCAGTTAACATCTGGCATATTCAGATCACCCATCAGCAGTATCTCCCCTTTTTCTGCCATTCTAAGTATACTTTCTATCATTTCCTTGTCCATTTCCTCCCCCTGAGAAGGGGGTCTGTATACAACCCCTGTGCGTATTGTGGTTCCATTGCCGGTCTCCAAATTTATCCACAGTGCTTCTTCTCCTCCCTGTTTTCCCTTTTGTTCTGTTGCTTTGATTCCTTCCCTTATGTAAAGAGCTACTCCTCCTCCTCTTTTACCCTCCCTGTCCCTCCTGTAGATAGTGCATCCCAGTATGTTTACGTCCCAGTCATGGTTTTGTGTGTACCATGTTTCTGTGACTGCCATGATATCCAGATGTTCCTCCTCCATCAAGGCCACTAACTCAGGAAGCTTGTTACTCAGACTATGGGCATTGATACTCATTGCTCTTCATTTTTTGATGGCTTTACCTTCTGTTGCAGCATCCCCCACTGACCTTTCTACCTTGGTCTTTTTCTCATTTAGTACCCTGTTTTGTAGGGAGGCTGGGATTTTCCTGCTGCTTATCAGTGCCTCCCCTTGACTAGTTTAAAGCTTGCCAATGAAGCATTTAAACCAATTGCTCAAAAGACTTGTTCCCTTCCTGGACAGATGCAGACCATCCTGCCAGTATAGGCTGGTGTCCCTTCAGGTGGAAACCCAGTCCCCAGTGAAGCCAAACCCCTGTTCTCCACTCCAATTTTTCAACCATTCATTAAACAGCATGGGACAAAGTACCCTCACCTCACTCATGCCATTGACAGGCAGCACCTCTGAGAAGGATACTGTATATGCTACTCGTCTTAGGCCCCTCCCCAATTCTACAAAGTCCTTCTGCACTGCTCTAATCTCATGTTGAGCCCAGTCATTTGTCCCTAGGTGGACAATGACATCCAGCTCAGACTCCCGTACAGCTGCTCTCATGATCCTGAGGATGCGCTTCCTGTCTCTCCAAGCCATGGCACCAGGCAGGCACCTTACTTCAGTTTTCTCTGCTCCCCCCAGTTCTATCCCCCTAATAATTGAGTCCCCCACCAGGAGCTGCTTTCTTTCCTTGTGGTGTCCTCTGCCTCCTTCCTGTGGGCCTCCCTTGTGACAGTTGTCCTCAGCCTCCTTAGTCTCCTCTGTGGGTGCATCCATAGGGGAGCTATGCTCCCCCAGAATGATGTATGGAGTGTGGAGTGGAACAATTGACTGGGTGTGCCTCTGTTCCACCATCCTCACCCTCCCTGAGGCCACTGTGATCCAACTGCTGTGCTTTCTTTGCAACCTCTGAGGTAGTGGTGGTGGCTCTGGTGCTCCTGGATGGAGGTTCTCTTCCTACCATCCAGTGTGGCCTGGGGAAGGTTCCCTTACTACTGTCCAGTGTGGCCTGAGATGGGCAACTTCCTCCCTCAGGGCAGAGAGTTGCCTGCACATGGGGCAGCATCTCAGCCTCCAGAAAGACTCCTGGAAGACTGCTGCCCACAGCCATTACATGCTACTCCCCACATGTTTATCTACTTTTTTGTGTGTTTGTGTGTGTGATTGGTTTGTTATATAGAAATATATATATTATACAATGTGTATGCTTATATTGTCAGTGCAGTGTCTTGCGAGAGGATATGATAGTGATATACCTTGCACTCTTGAGAAATGATGTCAGAACCCCAGGTATAAAGGAACTATTTCCAGGGGTGGGTGGGGTGAGGTGGGAAGGGGTTGGGCCTAAACTGTGCCCTCACAAAACAATCAGCTAAGAGCTCTGACCCACCACTGCGATGAGTGCCTTCCTGTCAGCAAAATACCCTACACAACAATTTGATGGAGAAAATACCCTGTTAATCAAACAGAGAAAAATCCATACCTCCAAGTCAGACACAGGTAAAACCTCCCCAGCCCCAAAACAGCCTGGTGGTTTGAGCTCTGAAAGCAGTCAGCCCCAAAATAAGTCAGCTGTGCTTTAAACTCTTCCTGCACTGAAAATCTTAATAATTGTAACAAAGACTGTCTTTTCCTGATAATTCTAAGTTCCTTATTTCACCTTTCAACTAGAAGTGGCCTCCACCATTATATTCAGGTAAGAGATACTCCATCCCTCTAGCAGGCCTCAAACCTGGCTTCATTACTCTTACTTGTAGGCACTCTGTGATATAGTCAGGGACTTCATTAATGAGACATTTCTCCATGTATAAGAGGGTATGCAAAGACCTCCTGTCCCTCAAAGTATACAATTCTAGGATCTGATAAAGATCCTTCCTATGTTCTTTTTGGGGTCATAATAACAAAGCATGCCATTTTGTTATACACCATATCCAATTTTCCTAATTGGGTGATACTTGCCATCATATATATTAAGCAAGCACTAAGACACGATGAGGTGTGGATTATCTTCTGATAAGAGCATGCCCAGGTGCATTGTTAGGCATGAGACACTTGGGTCAAGTGCCTTATGCATCAAGGCATGCTCTTATCAGGAGATAACCCACACCTCAGAGTGTTTTATTGTGCTTATAAAATGGGCTGCCAAGTAATTATTAAAAAAAGTGTAAGAAGTCAAAAAGATTAAAAAAAAAGGTTTTAATAGTTGAAATAGTAAAAAATAGTCCCCCCCCATTAGGGTGTGACACTGTATTGGGATGATAGTGGAGCCCCCCCTCTACCACCAATAGTAGCAACACAAATTAAGCTGTTTTATTCAGTAACATTTTTGTTTTCAGTTTAATTCATGTTCTACAGTGCAATGAAAGATAGTGAATGAGGTCAGAGCATGTACTGCAGACTCTGTGGGGGGCAGGGCTGACATTGTTAAGTCCATTGGATTGACAGGCAACAGCTGTAATGAAGTATTATCTTAGAGAAGACGTCGTGTGCGCTGTTGGAGCAATGGTTTCAAAATATATGTAATTTGAAGCACCCTGAGCTTTTCAACAGCAGCACAGGAGTTCTGGAATGAGCATGTCCCTTAGGAGCTGCCCTAGTGAGCAGCTCCTGTTTTACAGTATTGTCCATTGAACTTTGTGTTGCTCGGAGATGCATTACATTTTCAGCGTTTTTGAAACAGCCATTTTGGTTTTATCTTTGGAGTCATTGGCTTCTCAAGTGAACACTCGGTGTTAGCAAAACAGGAGAAGCGAGTTTCACCGAAGGTTTGAAAGTCGCATCTTGGGGCACGTGCTGATTGTTGATGGCTTTTTAAACAGGAATAAAAAGGAGACAGTTCTATATTTTAATTAATGGAAAAGACTTTTAAGAACATTTTTGTCAACGATCCGGTGAGTCTGACACTGATTTTGGAAGAAACCACGATTGATGTTGTTCAGTAGCTGCTGTGATGAAAACGTATTTTGCGCTATGCCATCAGTGAGCTCTGCCAGTCAGCGTTGTTGTTTTGAGTTGGCAAAGCTCACTGATTTGATGTTGTTATGCGACGTCATGGTGGCTGGTAGTCTCGGTTGAGAAAATACATGATGATAAGGAGACGGGTAGAAATAGGTTGCAGCCAATCAGCGTTCTAGATTTCTGAAGCCCATTTTATAAATCTCCATAATCTATCAATGGAATAATAGACATGTTATTCACATGTCTTCTAATGGCCTCTGTTGTGCACTGTTTAATTCGAGAGATATGGGATGTAGGCAGCCAGACCCAAACACCTTGAAGTCCTGTTTCCATTTTGGCAAATAGCTAAAATTTGCTAAAACTCTTATGTTACAAGCCTCTCTCTTTAATTATGTAATTTTGTATCTCTTTATTATTTATAACTCTAGATAACATGACTGCATGGTGATGTTAACACTTTTTTAAATGTTGTATTTGTGTTTTTTTATATAAATATTTTCCAACAGTTGTAAAGACTGACATCAAGCAATAAAACCTAAACTTGAAACTTAGTGAATTGGTTCTATAAAAACAGCAGGCAGCTCAGTATTTTAGCAGCGAGAACTAGTTATAGTTATTTATTTATTTAAAAGGTTTCACCAGGAAAGGCATACTGAGCTAAAATAGTTCATTTCCAGATGCATTCTTGGGGAGGGGTAAGTACAATTGATTTTTACAACCAAACAAAGCTTCACAAAATGAAGCATCATACAGAAATTTAAATAACAGTGAAACAGCTATGTACACTAGGAATGTATGTGTGCTAGACAAACACAAAGGAAATAAATACTGATATCACAAGGAAAGGCATGGAAGGCATGTCTCTTAGTAACATAGAAATTAACAAGTATAAATGGGAGGACAGTAGGGGATAGAGCACAGAGGTGGGGGTAGGAAACAGAGCGCAGAGGGGGAAGCAATAGAAAGGGAAGAAAAAAGTAGAGAACTAGTGTCGAATGCAGATGGGTAGAAGTGGGGAATGACAAGGAGTAGGAAAGGCAGGCTGGAGGGAGAAGAGGAAGGGGGGAAGGGAGGAGAGGGAGTAAGGTAGAATAGAAATATATCAGTTTATAATGTCTTTACCAAAAATAGGAAGTATAGAAAAGAAGGAAGTTTTGCCATATATATTAATAAAACAATAAAATGTGAGGAGATGCCTGAAGATGTGGAGGGCATTGAAGCATTATGGGTTAAGATATATCCCCAGAATGGAGCCTCAGTAAAATTAGGTTTAGTATACAGACCACCTTCTACACCCTTAGAAAATGATAGCAAGTTTCTAGGGCACATTAGCAAATTGAATTCACCCTATAACATAATTATCATGGGAGATATTAATTTGTCCTACATCAACTAGATTTCATATAGTGGGAATAGTAAAACTGAACATTCATATCTTGATACCTTTGCACAGATAGGACTTGATCAAATAGTAACTTGTGCTACTAGGAATGACAAGACACTTGACATTATATTAACCAATATGGGTAACAGTGTAGCTGATGTCTTTACTACGATGCCTCTGGGTAACTGTCTTGGGGCTGGCAGTATAGCCTAGAGGTTAGAGGAAAGAGGTGTGAACGAGCTTGGTACATCCAGCAGACAAGACCTCAGTTTGATTCTCACAGCCTCCACTTGCATACTGTGTGACTCTAAGCAAGTCACCTAACCGCCCAGTGCTCCCAGGTCACCACTGAAAACAGGCACTTGTGCCTAGTGGGCCTTACTCGGTTACCAAAGACAAAAAAAAATAAAATAAAAATAACAAAACAGTGATCCTATGTGTGTAAACTTTAAAGTTCTGGGTCAAACCAGACAACCTGGGATGGAGGTTACTGAAAAACATAACTTTAGGAAGGCCAATTTTACTTCCATAAAAGAAAAAATGGTAAAATGGGACTGGGAAAAAGATTTTAATGATCGTTCAGTTGAGTGGAAATGGGACCAACTGACCTCAAAGATAAAGAGTGAGGTTACTAAGCACATACCAACCTTAAAAAAATATCCAGCTAAAAGAATACCCCCAAGTTGGATGAAGCCTTCCATTGAAAAACTTATAAATAAAAAGAGTAGAATGTTTAAAAGCATCAGAAATGGTAACTAGCATTTAGTACCGGCATACCGAATATTGATTGAAAATATTAAATACAAGATTAAACAAGTGAAAATACAACACAAAATGTTCATGGCTACAAAAGTTAAAGATAACAAAAAAATATTTTTTCCCATGTTAATAAACTAAGAGGATTTACAAACTCAGTGGGCCCATTTACCAATATTACAGGATCTTCTACTAGTAATAAGGAAACGGCTGACATACAGAACAGATATTTTTCTTCGATGTTTAATAAACCTATTCTTACTACTTTAGAGGATAAGCAAGTATCTATACAAGGACAAGTAATTATTAAACCGATAGACGTTCTTGAGAGGCTTAAAAAATTAGATGTCAACAAATCCCCGGGCCCAGATGATCTCCATCCCAGAGTATAGAAAGAACTTGTGGACTATATTTACACACCACTGACTAATGTGTTCCAGCACTCCCTGGACTCCAGTGTTATTCCCTTAGGTTGGAGAGTAGCTACTGTTGTGCTTCTCCTAAAAATATGGACCTACTTCTAAACCAGAAACCTTTAGATCAATAAGTTTGACTTCCCTAATGGGAAAAATACTAGAAGGGATAATCAAGGACCATATCCAACAACATCTATTAACCTTAGGAGCTATAGACCTATATGAGCATGGATTTATTAAAAACAGATCTTGTTTAACAAATCTGTTATGCTTCTATGAAAAAGTAAATAAAGAGATTGATATGAAAAACCCTGTTGATATTATATTTTTGGACTTTACAAAAGCATTCGATAAACTGCCACACCTGGAATTGGTCAAAACACTAAGGAACCTAAATGTGTGTGCAAACATTATGCACTGGATTGCAAATTGGTTGATAGGGAGACAACAGAGGGTGGTGGTGAATGATGATTTCTCTGATTGGGCTGGGGTCACGAGTGGTGTTCCTCAAGGGTCAGTCGTGGGTCCTGTTTTATTTAATATCTATATTTCTTCATTAAAAATAGATTTACCAAACATTTGGTTGTCTAAATTTGTGGATGACTGCAGATTGGGAACAGTGGTTAATACTTTAGAAAATAACACCGCACTGCAGGATGCACTGAACCATATTTTCTCCTGGACAAAACACAATAAATTAGAATTAAATATTAGTAAATGTAAAGTAATGCACTTGGGTACTAAAAATAGACATTGTAACTATACCCTTAATAATAACCCCCTAACTGTAACAACTTGTGAAAGAGATCTAGGAGTGACTATGAGCCATGGTTTTAAATGTAATACTCATTGCAGAGACCAGGTGAAAAAAGCCAATCAGATGTTGAACTGTATCATTAGACACATATCCAGCAGAACCAGGGAAGTGCTACTCCCCCTTTATGTAGCACTGGTCAGGCCCTACTTGGAGTATTGTATACAAATACGGTCACCATATAGGAAGGAGGACATCAAAAAGGTTGAAGCAGTCCAACATAGATTTACAAGACTTATTGCAGGTCTAAATCAGACACCGTATGAACAAAGACTAAGAATACTCAATCTATACACATTGCAATATGGGAGGAAAAGGGGAGACCTGTGTATGCTATACAGGGCAATCGGTGATAATACCCTCATGGCAGATTTTGGTTTAAGGTTGAACCAGGACAGAGACACAGTGGTAGGAGACATTCAAAGCAACTCTGACTTGATATATGGAATACGTTGTCCAGGAAACACTGGTATAGTCAAAGGGTAATTACTCTATGGAATAACCTCTCAGCAAAGGTAATATACAGCAAAGACATAAACATATTTAAAACTAGACTGGATAATGAGATGAGTGTTGAAATGAAATATGGGAGATAGTATTTATTTAGCAAGCATAAAGGACGAAAGTCTATTAAAGCTTGACTGATCTATGAAATCTATGAAATAAGTATTGATATCACAGGGCAAGACAGGGAGGCATGTCACTTAGTAACAGAGAAATGAACAATTATAAAGGGGAGAACAGCAGGGGAGAGGTGGGGAGTAAGGGACAGAGCACAGAAGGGGAGCAATAGAGAGGAAAGGAGGAAAAAAAGGGGAGTAGTGAACTAGTGTTGAACGGAACAGGAAAAGGAGGAGGGGGATATTGGAGACAGAGAAGCAGACCATCATCATTCTGGGGTGCAAACTCCACAAGGGCCAGACAACAGCTTGGTGCACAACCAACCCATGTTTGGTGTCTGGCCTGCTCTGGAGAAGGGTACAAGTGGGGAATGCGTAGTAGTGGTAGTAGATCTTTTTATTCATATGAACAGGACTAAAGTACATTCAATTGAGTAAAGCTCATTTTCAATATGGGTCCCAGGTACAGTACTACTTCAATTTCATTTCATACATAGAAAATTAATGTACGTAAATCAAAACAGACTTACAGATATACACTCTTACAAATAGGGCTAAACATTTGTACAAATAATCATAATACCACAATATATAAAAAATGGCAAAGAGTAGGAAAAGCAGGCAGTAGGGGGAAGAGGAGCAGGATATGAAAGAGAGAAGAGGGAGTAAAGTAGAGAGAGAGAGCGCAAATAGATTGGGGAAGAAGCTTCTAAGTTTACTGTAGGAAGTAGGTGATAGGAAGAGTAGGCGGATGGGGAAGATAGTGGATACAAATAGTGGAGGTCAGTTGCAGTTACAGGTGGGCGAGGTGAAGTTAAGAAGTAGGGAGGATAAAGAGAGAGGAGAGGAGGCAGAGCAGATGGTTAGGAGGAGGGAGTACTATAGCTTAGGGAGTCTGTATGAGAGATCAGCCTGGCTGGCTGAGAAGGCCCTTTGGGTGGAGAGTAAAAGGGCGCAAGTGGGAGCTGCGCAGGGCATAAGAGTTATAGAATTAAGCAATAAGGCATGACACGGTGTGTGTTATTGTGGAATAATGGTCCATCTCAGGAAGAGAGGCACAGGCAAGGCTGAATGACTTTCACATCAGAGAAGTGCCATTATCCCACAATTACATACACCCAGAAATGCCTATGTTGTGATTATAAAATGGTTTCCCTGATCTCTATTTTCAAAACTGAGTAATGCAGTTCAGAAAGTTAAGAATTTTTGACCTGTGCTGTGGTACTTAATAATGCATGGTCATTTGATCCCATCTGACCAGTAACAGGTCTTGGTTTCTCTTATCCATTTTGTAATAAGAAATCCTAACTTGCTTTTGCTTGTTTCACCTTAAGAATAAATAACTTTAATGATGATATGGTTATTTTTATAACACTGTATATTGTGTTAGAATAATAATATAACTTTGCACTCTTGATGGAAGATACCTCATTTTCTTTCTTTTAGGACTTCTTTTTTTTGTCATACAAAATGGTGCAACAGAGACAGAAACAAGTAGCACAAAAACTGCTACAACAGATGGAATACCAGGGACAACTAATGATACCCCTGGCAACAGCAACCTTGCCTCAAATAACAGTGGAAATAAAACAGAGGGGTCAGAGAATGGTGCCACACTCAGTGATAAAAAGATGGAGGAAAATGATATTATTACAACGTTACCTACTACCTCCCAGAACTCCACCAATGACCCTGGATCTGAAACGTCAGATAAAACAAATTCCACGGGAACAGCAGGTATCTTTTTCTCTCTCTCTTTTAGTAATAAGCTTCCTTCCTATTGATATAGCACCAGTTAACACATTTTTAACTGCCCCATACAAAGATCTTCATTTTACATAGCACCTTATACAATGGGTGTGAGGCATTCATTTTCACTAAACTTTCTTCCATTCAGTTTTTAAAATGTCATATAATACAGCTAATATGGGTGCCAGACAGTGCCATTTGTAACTGGGATTTTGTAATGTGAACACCTCTGTCTACCAGGAAGTGAAACAAGATCAACACAACTTATTTCTTGTGAGTTTATATGTCCTATGGATTAATTTATTATGATGTAAGAGTGGTTTCAAGCACAATAACTGGGTGAGAGAACAGCAAACGAAGCAAAGTTGTTCTGTCACTCAATGGATGCAAGTGAGCCCATGTTTATACCCCAATGAGTGGCTCCGTGTGATGCATAAACACATTTTAGGTCGAGGGAGTGCTGGCATTTTTGTATTGGAAAAAAATAGACTCTCCAAACCTGTCCATTTCCAGGGCAGCAACATGTGAGATACTTTTTGTTTAGTAAGAGTGTGTAACACATAGAGGATAGAATGCTCTGATTGGTTGGCAGTGCTTTCTTGACCAATAATATGGGCCACAGAGCAGCCATCAGGTAACAACAGTTTTTAGTCATCATAGACTTAGGTGTGATTAGAACCAGTGAAATGAGCTGGCCTGCTGACACAGCAAAAGGGCCTCCTCTTGCAATGCCAATGGGCCAGGTTTGGGAATGGGCCTGAGGAATCGGAGGGCTGGTTGGGAGAAGGAGGATTGAGTGTCCCATGGGCTGCTCTCCTCCTCCAGGGGGTGGGCAGGGTTAGCGTCTGGCATGTGATCAACCACTGGTAATGGCCAGGGGAAGATCAACTGCTGCTGGAGTTGATACGCAGGGGAGGCATGCCAGATGTCAGCGCTTTGGTGCACCACATCATTGTATGCCACATCAGCCAGGGAAGCAAAAGGCAACAAAAATGCCAGCCCTATTAATGATACCCCTCTCCTCCAGTCCCGCTGTGCCTGCCTGAGACACTTGGCTGGTGACCGAGTTCAGTTCTTCATCAAGAACAGCCCAGCCCTGATGCCCCACCCTGGAGGATAAGCCATGGAGGACCACCAGTAGTAGAGATCCCTACTGGGAACCTAGCTCAGGCTCCATCAGGGGTGCGCCTACTTGGCAATCAGGGAGTCAGTCCTGGGAGGAACACCACCAAGGTAAGTCCTGGGGAGCAAGCAGGGGCTGAGCTCTGGGGAACAAAGCACAAAAAGAAAAGAACTAGTGAAATGGAGGTGAAACACAAAACATATACAAGAGCAGGGTTAAGACTGTACATGTAAGGACTAGGGAAAAGATTGTAGGAATAAAGCTAAAATGGATCCAAACAAGTGTTATCTAGTACAGACAAACAGGAAGAGCGGGGGGGGGGGCACAGGTGTAGGGCATAGTCAAGAGAAAGTGCAAAAATGTCATATTGTAGGTAGTAGCAGCAAGACAGGAAGGGTACACATGTCCTAAAATAGGCAAAGTTGTTTCTGCTACTAGACAGTGTTTGGTAGAATTTGGTTCCCTCAACACTCATACATGCACTGGCATGAGTAACTGTTCCTTCAGGAAGGAGGCAGAGTTAGACAGAGATGATACCAGTCCCACATAGGTTCCCTCACCAAGAAATGAAGTCAGGTACATAACGGATTATGCATACATACTTCTGAAGAACAAGCTAGTCATCAAGTGACACCATGGACAGGTAAGTCACATGGCAAAATGCTGACTGGTATCTACCACCCCCAGCTTCATGAGATTAAATTTCTTTTGAGATGTTTACATGTTTTTTTTTGTTGTTATTGTCACTAAATGGAACAGAATGGAATATGTTTAGATTACTGACTGCAGGAGAAAAAATATTTCTTTAATATTCTTGCCCATGTTTTTCCTTGAGCAATACATATAGTTATCCTAGATTGAATGATAGTTGTGTTTAAGGGATATTCTATTCCAAATGAAAGTTCCTGTCCAAGTTTTCTCAGTGTTGCTGTTTGCTCTTTTGTTGAATGCACCTGTTGACAGTCTGTAGTACTGTGAATCTGTGATGAAAATGGTTGTCCTCTGCAACTATTTCTTTGAAGACTGCCAGTGAGTGTGTGTGTGTGTCAGTGAGAACAAGCATTTGTCAATGCCAAATGTTGGCTTGCTGGCATTGGCATTGGTAGTGCAGGAGTTAGAGAGATGCATAATAGGAATGACAGTGAAGTATTGAACTGACACAAACTCCACCCCCACCCTGCAGAGACTGACAGGTGTTGGGGTGTGCCCTTGGATCATCGGGCATAATGCTCATGCCATTTCATCTCATACTACCCTGTAGACACTGACAGGTGTTGCAGTATGCTTTGGGGTCTTTGGGCCTTACACTCATCCCATTCCATAAGGAAATGTGCTGAAATGGGTGCGGTATAGGAGAATGGGATGAACACTGGGGCCAAAGACCCCAAGGCACACCCCGATGCCTGTCACTGGCTGCAGGGTGGGGGTGAAATGGCATGTGCATTATGGGCAACAATCTTAAGTCGCACCCCCAACACCTGTGAGTCTCTACAGAGTAGGGCATTATGGTTGAAAACCCTAACACCCTGGGCGTTTGTTGGTATTTTCGCTCCAAATTTTCAAAACGGGATTTTTGTGACCCCACCTCATGAACAGTGGCACTGGCACTATCATTTTGTTACACAATCCTGAAAGGTGGTTTTGCACAGCGACTGCACCATTTGGCACCACAGGTATGAAAACACATTTCTGGCAAGCTGTGAAAAATGACAGCTGTTCTTTCCATGAGGTGGTGTGAAAAAAGTGGCAGTGTTGAAAATCTGGAGTGAAAATAAGAAAAATTGGCGAAGTTACAAACGTATGTAGAAACTGCGCAATGCACGCCTGTACTGCAATCATTTTTGGAAGTTTATCACCAAATTTTCAACATGGGTGTTTTTGAACCTCTTCTCATGAACAGTGGCACTGTGATTTTGTTACTCTGTCCTGAATGTTGATTTCCCACTGCACCATAGGTGTGAAAACACATTTCAGGAAGGATGTGAAAAATGACAGCTATACTGTTCATAAGGAGGTGTGAAAAAATGGCAATGCTGAAAATCTGGAGAGAAAAAATTACAAATTCGTGAAGTTACAAACATGCATAGAAACTGCACAATACACCCTCATAACACAGTCATTTTTTGGAATTTTTTCACCAAATTTGCAACATAGGCTTTTTAGGAGACCACCTCATGAACCGTGACACTGTCATTTCATTAATTAGTCATAAAAGGTGATTCCACACAGTGAGAACGAAATCACCTTTTGAGACTGCAAAACAACAAGACAGTGACTGAATTCATGAGGTGGGGTCCCAAGAACCCCATGTTGAAAATCTGGTGCCAAAATTCACAAAAATGGCTGAGATATCCACCTGAGCTGAACCCCCCCCCCCCATTTATGCTATTATACAGCTTAGTGGCATTTCTTTAGTTCACGGTCAGTTTTGAAGAGTGCAAACACGGTCCTGGTCCACCTAAGATCATCATGCTGGGATCCAGAGGTAAGTATGGGGGGGGGTGCAGGGATGTGGGGTGTGTAGATGGTGGGTGTGTGTTGGAGATGGGGCACCAGAGACAGTGAGGGGCCATTTTCTGTTTTTACAGGAAAAAACAATAAACAACAATGTGGTAGACTTTTGGCATGCTGGGGTGGGCTCCCAACGTGCCACCTGGGTGTTTGTTGTCAGGGGGGCTGGATTCAATGAGGACTGGGCACATCTGTCAGCCATACAGTGTGCTTAGGGGTGCAGGTGAACCGAGGGGGACTGGGCACCCCCCTCAGCACACAACAAATGAGGGGGACATTATGCCAATGGGGATTGGGCTACCCCATCAGTAAATGAACTGGGGAGGTGGCATGCCAACAGGGGGATTGGGCACCCCTGTCAGTTTTCATGGGGACTGAGAGGTGGCTGGCTGCTTGCTTGCTGTCAATATGCAAATTGCCTACACGTTACCACTGCTGATTGCAGTGTGATTTTCTTTCAACTGCATGCCACTGCATTTGACCTGCTGTCATAGACAGCTCGGCCATTCATTGGTGCGATGAGGTCATGCCTTGCAAAATGGATCAGGGCATTGGCAGAGCGGGCGGCATGCCTCCAAAAACTCATATGGTGGCACTATGTGTCTTGTACGTGCACGCAAGCCAACATAAAAATTGCTAGAGGTTTTGTATGCTAGGTCTGTTTAGATTTAAGAGTTACTGTTTGTTTCAGTTAAATTGTGGATATTGTGATAATGTCTCAGGGATTTGTAGTTAATAGGTGTGTTTAGTTTTTTTTCATTTAGTGGTTCTGTTATAGGTTCATATGAGTTTTTTTTTGTTTTTGCTGTTCTGTTTTCATACATTTGTCTCTTGCATTTAGTTGTCTAAGTTTGAAAATGGGAGGTATTGTTACTTTGTGTTGTAAGTAGGTTCTTGTTACTTTAGTTCTGTAGCTGTAAAAATAAGTGCAACATTTGTGAGGGGGGCAGAGTTACTTAACTGTTGCAGGAAGCTTGATCTTAGCTTACCTTTGCAGGCAGATATATAGTTTGTGTGCTAGGAATGAGTAAAGGCATACTGACTGGGATGTCAATCATCAGATACCGACTCCTAAGAGTGCTAGCATTGGGTAATGGGATTTCTCAGCAACATAAAATAGTTGGTTACAGCAAGCTAACTGCTTAATATTAGATGACTTTCACATGGCACTGATTTTCAAAATGAGAGTACTATGCATGGTGTTGGATCATGCCAGTACCAAGGTACAGAAAACTAGTGGTGGTCACAGAAAGTATCAAATGGGTGCCAGCTTTTGACTCAGAACCAAAAATCCTCAGAAACCATGGGTGGGATTTCCAACATCATAAAACAGACACAAATCCTGGTTACGTTGAGTGGGATTTCAATAAGCCATAAAATGGATACAACTCCCAGTTACATCAGTGTCAGAAACTGACCCGGTATATCTGGTCCATGTTCTCTGTTGTTGGAGCTATTTTCAAAAGTTGGACTTATCTGTAGAATTTATTCCTGTTTTTTTTTTTTGGTACTTACATCCAGTTTTAGATTATGAAATGCTAGAAACAGATGTAGATTATAGACCAGATTGCACTAGGTTTGAAAACTGTGTCCAGTCATTACTTTCTGAACTTTGCAAACTGGTTGTAACTAAGTCAGAATTTTAAAAATTGGAAGTGGCTATATATCCTAGCTTTACATTTGGGCATGGGGCAATATGGCTTATGTTGTATCCAAAGCTGTACAATAGAAAACTGTATTTAGGCATGGACTTTGAACATCACTCCTATATCTCTTTCATAGAATTAAATTGAGTGAGGTAGAAAAGACCATGTGCAAAATTTAGTTTTCCTGCAAGTTGACTAAACAGAGCTAGTATACTTAATCCATGTTTGGGCTGATGGTTACTGTAAAGGTATGGCAGCTAGTCCTATTTCCATGAGAACACTTGAGCATGAATGGATTCAATGAGTTAACATTGAGGCCTACTATAAATAGGATTCAGGCTCTCTGCATGTTATTCTGTTTCACTTAAAAAAAAAAACAATATAATATCTATGGGTTGGGATGTTCTCATCATTATGAAGACCATTGGGTAAGTCACTATAATACTCATTGTGACTGCAATGTAGCACCCACTGTGTATTTCAGACACTCCTCAGAAATCTGTTTTGCCAGTACTGGACTACAAAATGTGCTGGCAGGTAGTATTTGTGTTTTATTGAGCTCAGAATTCTTGTGACAAAGCTCTTCCTCCATGAATCAATTTTAAGTTTAATTTAGTATGCCAGGGAATACTGCAATTGCTCAGGGCTTGTATAGTTATTCCCATACTCTTCTGTGCTGGCTAGTGGGCAGAATTACACTGAAGTTACTGTGCCTAGCAAACAGTATAGATAAGCAAAGAATTGCAGAGTCCTGTGCTGTCAATCCCTTAGCTTTTATTAGTAATGACTACAGTGGAGCCAGCAATGATGCAATGCAATAACTTATGGTAAATGACATGTCACAAAATAGTGCAGTAAGAAAGGGCTTTACTGTCACTGAATTACACTGCTCCCTGCTGTATACTTCAGCATTTTGGTATATACTGTAGCTTTACTGCATTCCGTCATGGCTGGTGCTACCGTACAGCACAGTGTGGGGAAGCCTACACCGGCACTGTACCTAACCACACATTACCTAGAGTTTTCCAGCTGCAGTGCTGTCAGTCCTCAAATGACACTAGTACCAATTTCATCAGTGTGTAGGGACACCTTCAGCGTACTTGCTCACTCGAGGGTTCTTTTCCTGGTTCCACCATGTTGGTTCGAATCCCAGAAGGGCGAGTGACATTACAGCGATACCAAATGCTGATAGTGACCATGTCACCAGGCAATTGTGCCACCCAACCGCCATCACACCCAAAGCACTGGGGCACATCCTGGCTGTTTGCAGGGGGCTTCGACCACTGCATCTCCCACTGTGGGGGCTTTGCCCTCAGCACCACCTGGAAAATAATATAATCACCTCCAGGTTGGAGGTGTGGGGGGAATGAGTGCAGCACCCCTTGGGAGGCAGCGACGGTGGCTGCTGTGAAATCCTGATCATTGGAATAACTGGGTTGCAGTGCCCACATTGCTGTCACCATAATGGTTTCGCTGCACTGATGGCATACGGCTTTCTCCTGTTCACTGGCACATTGTTAAACAGAAATGTGCATTTTGCAGTTTTAAATTGATTTCTTGTGTGTGCTGCTGTTTTTCTGGTTTGATACTTGCCCAATTGGCCCCTGGGATGCCCCTGCACCCCTGTGGTACCTCCATCTGCCACTGAAACCTAGCAGTGTAACCCCAAGAGTATCAACTACCCCACATTGGGTGCAGATATATCCCTATGGCCTCTATAGGCAGGATGGTGTGCATCGTACTACCAAGGAAGTTCTCAAGTTTTGTTGCCTTTCCAGTGATCTAGATAATAGCCTGCCCACCCCACCTCTGAGTACTCCTCAACTGCCATTCTGTACCTGGCCTGTGGATAAACCAAGAGATTCAGTCTCCAGTGCCACATGCTCCTTACATTTCACCAGCACTGAATGTCTGTCACAGTGTGGGGAGCCTGCACTGTTCTTGCTGCACACTTTACCTTTCCCTAAACAGGCTTGTTTACAGTAAAGCATATCTGAACATTTGCATTCAAAACAAACATTTAGACTCTTACCAATCACCTGAATTACTTTGCTCTCCCTAACAGAATTTTAATTAAACTAAATCATCTGAATTCAGACACTTTATAGCAAGCCCCAAAGAAAACTGTAGGATCATGCAATATTTTTTGTGCAATTTACAAAAGTATACACACAGTAGCTTTTAACTGAGAATGGTTTTCTTTATTCATTTCCAACAGTTCCGTTTTTTGACAATGCAAGTAATTTAATGTAAACAGAATTCTGTTTGCCAGGGAAAAGTTAATTGAGTTAATTAGTAGTGGTTTGGTTATCAGTCCCGCTCTTTATGCTTCATTAGCATTGGGTGGGGGGGGGCATTGCAGCTTGAAACTTGAACTACTGTAAAGACAATAAAACATGGAAGCACAGAAATTGTCAGCAGAAATGAATCACTTGGCCCACCCGAATGAAAACAAGAAGAACAGCGGCACACACTGGGAGACAGTGAAAACAAATGTAATGAGTAATGACTGAGGCTACAAAGTAATAAAACACTCCATGTGCATACACCAACACACCAACAAGTTTCAGAAGGGGGAGGTGCATTTTTTTACAGGTTCCCATAAATACTTGTGATTATGAATATACATGAGTTAGTTAACATATTATGTAGAAAACATGTCTTCTCGATTTATGAACGTGCAAATGAGAACATTTTAATATACTGTATATGGATCTTCATTTCAATAGCTCACTAAAGTACACAAAAAATGTCAGTAATATTATTACTCCCAAAGTGATCATACCACACTCTAACAGTGAAAACACTATCATTCAGGTCCCCTAAAGTATCATTTGGGACTGTATCATCACTGAAGCTCAACAGTGAAAGCGCACAACTCCCCAGATCAATAAAGCTGACAAACATCATACAAGCATTCACATTTACAGCATGGCTCATCATTGGATGTTTTCTGTCTGTGGTGGCCAAAACAGTTTCAGAAACATGGCAGCGGTCTCTCACTTAGCTAGAGTGTAAAGCTTCCATGGTACTACCCCATTTTATTTCTTTTTTTTTTTTATCATACCACAAAAAAGATTTATCTGGCTGATCCTGTGCTCCCCCTAAGAAAGCAAAAGGTATGACTAGAACAAAACTGTTTGCAATACCATCCATGTGTGCATGTGGGCAGCAGGGGCAGGAGGGAGAGAGAGGCATAGACTGTCCGAGAAAGTGCGGTGATTGGCTAGTACTCAAACAGTCCTTCACTGAAGAGCCCACTGCCTGTAGCAAATAATGGGGAAGAAACAACTCACATCCATATATTAAAAAAAATAATGGATATCTCATGAGGCATTACCAGAGAGATACCATCTTGAGGTTCTGGGCATTGGAATCTCTCGAGCTTCGCTCTTGAGGTTCCTACGTGTCCAGAACCTCTTTATGGTATTACTCACTAGTAATACCCAGTGAGCTATCCATTATTCTCTTTATAATTATTAGATGTGTTGTGTAAAGTGCTAATTGCATGAACAATTAAAACATTTAAATGTGAATAACACACATTGATTAAAAACACTGTTCCCTAAACAGGTCCAGATTAAACAGCTGCTCAAGATTTTATAGCCTGCAAGGGCAATGTTCAAATAATCACACACAGTGATGGTAAAAGGTCAAGAACACTAAGAGGGACATATTCAGAGCCGGTCAGTTGTGCGTGCAACTCAGTGCAGTGTGTAAAGCTGATGCACAAGCCGATGCTGTTGCCATATTTACCCAGAATGTACGATTGGCACAGATCATGCAAACTGTGTCAACATGGACCCTGAATGCATAGCACAAAGTGGTCAGCTACCATGTCTGGGCAGTGCATCCAGGGTACAGTGCTGAAGACTGCTGATAGGGGAATGAGTGGTGCATACTTGGATGTGTGATTCCACCAAGGGTGATATTCAGCCAAATTATGCTAATGAGCTCTGTGGGCAGCATGGCACACCCAGGCCCCATGCAAGCTCATTATGAGCTCATTAACATGGCTGCATTCGGAGGAATGTGCCAGACCGACTTACCCCCCAGCTCAATCCCCAATGTATGTATAATAACCCAGACATCCAGTTTTCCATAGTATAGTGCCCCCACCCCATCCCGATACCTGACTGAAGTAAGAAAAGCAACCTAACCAGTTTCCATAGTGTAGGTCCCCTCCAACCCCAATCCCTGATGCATATAATAATACATCCCCCCATTTCCATAGTACAGCATGTCCCCACCAGCCCCAATCCCGTTTGACATACACCCCACTCCATCCTGATACCAGTTCAACTCAGAATCCCACCCGGCTCCCAGCCCTGATCTCATTTCATATAAAAATCCCACCCCTCTCTCAGCTCCAATCTCCAATGTCCAAAACAGAGACATACTTCTAAGTATTTCCATAGTGTAGTGGCCCCCACCCAGCCACCCTGGCAGGACGGGACCCCCCCAACCCCACTCCTCCCCAGCCCAACTGGAGCCAGTGACTAGCACAGCCCTCCGCACACCACCAGGTCAGCTGCCAACTGAACTGTCAATGAACACATACTGTACATAGTATGCACTCATTGGATGAGTGCATACTACGTACAGTACATGTTCATTGACAGCTCAGTCAGTGGTTGGCCATGGTGGTATGCGGAGGGCTGTGCCAGTCATTGACTCTGGCAGGGTTGGTGGGGAGTGGAGTTGGGGGGCACTACACCATGGAAATACTTGGAGTATGTCTCTGTTATGGACATCAGGGATCGGGTCTGGGGTAGTGCAGGGTTCTGTTATGAACTGGGATTGGGACTGGGAGTTGGGTGGGATTCTATCTAACAGGGATCCGGGACGGTGGGGCATGCTATGAAACGAGATAGTATTATCATCAGGGCTTGAGCGGGCGAAAGCAGATGGTGCTTTCAGGAAAATAAGGGACAGGGTGAAATTATGGGACAATGGAGTGTTCTTATATGGACGACGGGATTGGGGATGGGTGGGCACTACACTATGGACTTAGAGGGTGGGTCTAGTATCTGTGCTGTACATCGTGGCTCTGAGATGGGAGAGGGCTGCCACTCAACTACCAGGGCTGACAGGCTGCTGTGCATATGTCTGCACTTCCACAGCTTGCCTGTGGGTGGCTGGCCAATTTAGGCCAGCTTTTTTTGGCCTATCTTTGCACTGCACATTATTTGTACTTGGCCGGCCCATCTTTTCTGAATATTCCCACGAGTGACACATTCATGGGAACGCCCCCTCTACATGTGCCACATACATTATTTTTGGGCCACAGCCCATTCACATTTGGGTGACTCATCTCCCCCCTTTGAATATCCCAGTGTGGAACATTTTTGAGATGAGTGACTCATCTCCATTGTGTGCCGAGATGCACCACCCATCTCCTTTGAAAATACGGACCTAAAACTCTAACTTTAAACTTGGCTATTAATTGGACCCAACAGTCAAGCTACTGCAGAAAGAGCTGCTTGTGTGTAAGAACTGTGCCACTGTGCCAGATTTTATTTCAAATATTTTTTTTTTATACATAGGCAATCCAAATTGGACAAAGTCATGGAACTTTTTTTGGGGTTGGGAAGTTAGATGCACATCACCCAAGATAAAGGATTTTTTATAACAAATTGTGATGTTTGTCATTAAAGTAAGCAGGCAAAAAAGTATCTGATAGGTGATAAAAGCACATTCAAGAAGTGGATGATGGTGAACTCCAACTAATTCCCACGATCCCCCCCCCAAAAAATATATTTTGATAACACATAAATTGCCATATCATAAAAATATCTTAATAGCTTTTTTTTGGGGGGGGGGGGTCACCATGGCCACACTTTTAAGAAGAAATAAAATGATACAAGTGATACAACAGTTAAAAAAAATATAAATTTTCTTATATATGGTTCTTCAATTTTACAGTTTGCCTAAGTTGTATGTAAAAAAAATGTTTTCGAAAACCCTAAAATCAAATTCATGAATAATACAGAACTATCACAATAGCCCAAGATCAAACCATGTCATTCAGGCCTCACAGAGTGATGGTATTGAGTCTGTGCATCTGCACAAGATCTTTTTTGTTCAACATTTCTACTCTGTTGCCACCTCTGATATGGCTGATATGGGCACATGTTCCAGGGGTCAAAATTTGAAAGTTCTTGAGTTAAAATTATACTTCTTCTGGAAATGGCTTCCCAGTGCGTTCTGACTGTCCTAAGAGCCAATGGCCCTAAAGCGTTTCTATATTTGAGTACGTAGCTCCTACCGGTAGGATATCAGGTTGTAGTAGACGAGCCCTCTCCTTGCTCACGGTGCTCAGCCTCTGAATTATTCTCTGACACTCGGCTCATACCCCATAGATTTTATGATGTAGGACCTAGAACATAAGGGGGTCAATTCACCAATAAAAAGAAAGAGGCTTCTGACCTGACTAAAGAACTTACAAACACATGGTTTTCCTACAGTTAATGAAATTTATAATGGAGGAAGCCCAAAAACTCTGCCACAACTGGGTAGGTTTAGAAGTGTATAGTTTTTCCCCCTCCTACAAGAGAGGGGTGTCCATTCTGTTACAAAAATTTCTCCAACTGGACTCGGGAAGCTGTGGCTGCAGACAGGGAGGGCTGCTGGCTGCTCCTCTGACTGCGGACTAAAGAAAAATAATTGATTCTAGGTACAGTATATGGCACTAATCAGGATGACCTATTCTTCTTTCATGGCTTTGGGTAAGCCATGGCATGTTTCTCCCCAGATGACACCACCTTACTTGTAGGGGGGATTTTAATCTCACCCTGGTTCCAGTCCTGGACAGGTGATGAGGATCCTCTGTGCCACACACACTAAGGCGTTGTCTGAGTTCCAGGCATTGCTGTCTGATCTTGCTCTATCACACATCTGGCAGTTCCTCCATCCCTTGCAGAAGGATTTTTCCTGCTTCTCTGACTCACATGCCACAACTTGGCACTTGGATTTCTGTTATCATTCTCCAGAATATCTCAGTTGATGACCTCCTCCTCAGTTGCCCCACTCTATGTTTCTAATCATGCCCACTCACTTCAAGGTGTAGGTCCCATAGCTGCCCCATTCTGACTCATGGTGGCTTGATCCTCTCCTCCTCTGAAATCCAGCCTTTCAGGAATGCATCCAAGAAGCAAAATCCACCTT
Source organism: Neoceratodus forsteri (assembly GCA_016271365.2). Lineage (NCBI taxonomy): Eukaryota > Metazoa > Chordata > Ceratodontiformes > Ceratodontidae > Neoceratodus > Neoceratodus forsteri. The sequence continues at coordinate 161,696,995 of CM057453.1, forward strand.
TTTATGACTAATAATAATGGTGAGGTGGCTGTTGCTGCTCTCTGGGAAGCCAATAAGGCCACTATCCATGGAAGCATTGTGCACTATGCTTCCAGGTGACCACTAGGAGTCACTATTTCACCCCCCTTCTGATCCCCAAATCCAGCCTTCATTAGCCCCCAGCTAGTACTGGCAAACTCTTGACAAGGCTCTAAGACACATTCCTGGGGTATTGAAACCTGGTACCTTCTACTACCAAAGCTGGTAGCACTACCACTATACAACAGCAGCAGTCACCCTTATAGAAGGTCAGCTATCACCCTTATTATTTACCTCAAGCAAATAACAATAGGCCTGCTCAAGATTGCCCTCCTGGCTCAGACCACCCCCGTCCCTGTGCCCCCACCCTCCATCCTGAGCATTTCTCCCCAAGCCACCCCCTAACAGCTCGCCCCCCCACCTTGAACACCCCACAACTCCTCTGCATCCACCACCTACCAACACCCTCACTCCCTCTGCTCTCCTGGGCCCATCCTGGACTCACCTTTTCATGGCCATACCTACCCTCCATGCCTTACCCATCCCCTGCACCTCTACTATCAGGACCGCACATTGGCACCACACTAAGGGTCCTTGTCACCACCATCCCCTGATTAGATTAATCACTCTGCTCTTACTGCTCGCCGGAAATATACAACCAAACCTGGATCTATGCCATCTAGCCCTCCCATACCCCACTCCGGAGACTGTCTCTGCGTTGCATCACTAAACATTTGCAGCCTCCTAAAGAAATCTGCCGCACTCCAGTGCTGGGTTGTACAATGCCAACCTGATATTATTGCATTAGTAGAGACCTGGCTCTCCAAAACAACCCCTGACTCCATTATTTCCCTTCCTGGATACACCCTGTTCAGGGAAGACTAAGTAGGTAAACGTGGCGGTAGGTGTGCAATCTACATGTAGGACATCCTTATAAGTCATGCAGTCCCTGCTCCCAAGCTTGACTATGGCACACAAGCCCTCACTCTAAAAATGATCCCTGACCCAGCCAGGGGCCCACTCTTCCTCATGGTCTCCTACATACCCCCGAGGAACTAGAACCCAGCAGTCCAATCTCTCATTGACTACCTCACCTCCCTACCACTCAAAGCCGAGCAACTCATCTTAGGTGACCTTAACATCAATTGGCTTGGCACCACCGCCTCCCATACCAGGGACTCCTTTGCTGCCCTGGACATGTCCCAGTTAGTCACCCAGCCCACTAGATTCAACCGGATAAGTGGCTCCAGTACCCTCCTAGATGTAATACTACTGATTGGTATCGCATCAGGTGGGCGCATGGGGAAGGGTGCCGTCCATAACGGTGACTCTTTCACGGTGCAATCCCTCACAGTGATGGGAGGGTAGGGTGACCGGATGAGGGAGTGGGTGAACTGGGTGACAGGATGTCGCTATGTGTAAGCACACATGGGAAGGAGTGAGCATGGCGAGCATGGGCTGGGAGGGGGTGGAGGGGCTGTAGGGGGTGGAGCTATGGTGGATGGCCAAGCTGCGTCGTGGCATCGGGGGTTGGCCAGTGGTTGGGGTGGGTGAGGTACCAAGTACAGGCGCTGGTGCAGTTTTATTGCACCCGGGCCAAACCTTTATTTTCTTAATGCTTTCACCCCCCAGACATGCACCCACTGGACTGAGAAGTCCTTAAGTGGAGGGGTGCGGGGGCACAGCCCAGAGAACATTAAAAAAATCTGCTTTTCTGCTTGTCACTGTGCGCCAGAATTGTCAGTGTGCGAAAATGTTTTTGGCACTGACTGTGCGATAACAGTGATCGCCTTTAGGCATTTGCCATTATCACATAGAACCCTATCGAACCACCCTCATAAAATCTGGGATATCAACATCCTCCCCGACTCACTTAGTGATCACTCTTCTGTCCTCTGTCTCTGGTTATCCTCCACACTGAAACCTGTGCCCCAGGCTACTTTACACTGGCACCTATGCCCCGGGGGCCTCAAAAAGCTAAAATTGTATCTAGCACAGCTGGAATGGTCCCCCATCCAACACCCCCCCGATATTGACTCTGCCCTAGATCTCATCATTAATGCCTTCAGCAAGGCCTTTGCCCTTTTCGCCCCCACACCAGAATCTGTACTAAAAAATAAAATGCTGCATGGATCTCCCTATCCCTCATCCAGACATTTAAGCATAGGGATAATCTCTGGCACATCGCTATCAAATCAGACAAGTTGGCTCATAGACAAGCCTACAACGTGGTGCATAATAAGTGTACTTAGGCCATTAGACAGGCCAAGGCAAAGCACTATCAGACCACCCTCTCGCATCCACCTGGGGTTCTACCTGGACTTTCTGGGACAGCATGAAAGAGCTCAATGGGAAGACCTGCCCCCCCTCCCACCATCCCAGCTTTCCATAGATCGTACAGTCACCACAGACCTGCCTTGCATAGCTGATTGCCTCAATACTACCTTCTCTGACCTAAGCTCTGTCCTCCCTAATAGCTTTTTTGACCCAATCCCTGCCTCTGTACCCCCTGCCTTGGATTTCCCTCCTTTCTACCTGCACACTATATCCCCCCACGAAGCCAAGCTGCACCTGCTAAAAGCCCCTTGGTAGCAACAACCCCAGCTGTGACCCCCCAGACTCCAGGATCCTCTGCCTATCTTGGATGTTGTCCTAGTCCCCCTTACAGACCTACCAAACTGGTGTCTATGCCTCGGTTAGTTTCCCAGTGCTTGGAAATCAGCTGAAATCACCCCTATACATAAGAGTGATGATCGGTCTGCACCTAATAACTACCAGCCAATCTCCATCCTCCCCCCGCTCTCTAAAGCCCTAGAAAAAATAGTGTCTATTCAACTCTCTGAGGGCTTGGCCAAATATGACATAATGTGCCCAGAACAACATGGTTTCCGCCCAGGACACAGTACCACTACTGCTCTCCTGGGGTTCTTGCAATACCTGTACTCTGCTCTTCACTCCGGCATCCTTGCCGGTGCAGTGTTCATAGACCTCTACAAGGCTTTTGACACTGTTTGTCACCCCCTCCAGCTCGACTCCCCTCCATGAACTCAGCTTTTCCATTGGTCCCCTTGCCTGGTTCCCCAGCTACTTCTCTGCTAGAGCCCAACATGTGAAGATCAACAGCTCCCTGTCCAATACCTGGCCTGTTTGTTCTGGGGTACCCCAGGGCTCCATTCTGGGTCCTGTACTTTTCAGCCTCAACCTCAACACTCTCCCCAGCTCCTGCACAGGAAAAATGCTCCTCTATGCTGACAATGCAGTTCTCTTTGCCTCCCAACCTGATCCCTCTTCTCTCCAGGTATCCCTCCAGCATACTTACAACCAAGCAGAAAAGTGTTTCCTTGACCACCATCTTGTCATTAACCTAAAGAAGACCAAGTCAATGCTCTTCTCCCATCACCAAAACAAGTCCAAAAATGCCCCCTCTTCATTCATCCAAGCACTCTGCACCCACTGGAGCAAGTGACCTCTTACAAATATCTAGGCATCACTTTCGATTCGGCTCTCACCTTCCATACCCACATCTACGCCTTATCCTCCACCATAAATTCTCAGATAGGCCTACTATACCATCATAGAGATTGCCTCCCCCAAGCTTCACTCCGGCTGTCCATCACCCCCTCCTTCCTGTCACTAGTGGACTATGGCTTGCTCATTTACGCTACAGTGGACAATATCGCCTTAACTAAAATCCAGCTTTCAATCAATAAGGCTTGCAGGCTCCTGACCAGAGCCCCTAGCCGAACACACACTTGCCTGCTCTACTCCACTAGCAACCTGTTCACCTTTGAGGAGTGTCTGAGTTATCAGACCTGTCTACTCACCAAAAAATCTCTTCTATGGCTCCCCCCCCCCGCAGAGGTCTCTGCTTCCCTATGGCATGGGTCCCCGGCGGTCACCACCCATAGCTCTGTCAAGGCCAACTTTCTGGTGTTCAGAACCAAGACCTCTCTAGCCCAGAGGTAATTCTATTACAGAGCCCCTGCTTGGTTCAACTCCCTCCCACCCTGTATCACAGACATTGCCAATATTGGTCCCTTCAAAATCGCCCTCCGGAACCATCTCTTCCATGTCCATTGCTGTAGATGCACCTAGTTAATCCCACTGTGGGATCCTCCTGTCAGGCCCCCCTGACTTGACAATGTCCTCCAGACAGCCTATCCTCTCCCCGTCCCTACCATCCCCACTTCCCATCCCAACCTCCACCCTCTCTAGGTATTATCTAGATATGTCCAGGGCTGTACCCCCAATATAACCCTTGGGTACCTTGTATATGACTGTAACATGTTATAAGTAACATTATGTAACCTATGTGTACTCTATGTTTAATGTTTCTGCACCTGTACTGTTCTCACTGTTGTAACCACACTATGTAACCCTGTCTACCCTCCCTGCGACGAGGTGCCTTTGTAAATGAATCCACAACTCAAAGGTTGTAAATCTAACTTTTCTAATAAATAAATAAAATAAATAAAGTCAGAGAGGCTGAACTTTGTGAGTTACAGCCTAAGCTATGGGAGACAGAAACTCATTAGAAGGCAGAACTTGCACACTCTGAATTTCCCAAATTGCTGGCCAAGTTGGCAGGCTTGTTCATACAACTGAACAATTTTACTTCCTACAAAGTAACACCGTCCATCCGCCATACCAGACACCATCACTGGCATGGGGGGAAAAGACTGGAAAGCTGCTGCCTTCTTGGCTATGCAGACAACAAGCAGAATAGTACATCGTGGAATTGAAAGATGGGAGGGGATGCCCTCTATAACTCACCTGAGGGACCTAGACCGCCTCAGCTTTATGACTATTTTTCTCTTCTCTCCCCCTTTCGAATCTCGACAAGGACCAGTGGATCTGTCTGGATGCCCCCTCTTCTCTCAGTGAAAAAGAGCATTCTCTGGCATCTCTAAACTGCACAATGGGGCCTGTGCATGAACGGGTATGAATTACATGCTGGAAGCGTGTATCCTGCCCACTTAGCTCTGCACCTGTGGACAGGTGTGCACTGGTGGGTAGTCACAAATGGTTGCCACCTGTCCGCGGTTCTGGCTTCCGACATGCAGGTCCATGCAAGGTGGCTGGGGTAGAGTAGTGAACCCATGCAGGTATCCAATCAGATGCACATGTTGGATCCAGGAGTGGTCCCCTTGCGCAGGATGGTGTAGTTCTGGGTGCATGAATACCACCTGTAGGCACCCAGACCTGTGCTGCCATACCCCTTGATCCATCAGACCACCCTAGCCATCCAGCAGCCCCCTGCCAAGGCGCACACCACACCAATGCCCACCCACAGCACCACCACCCCGGTCCCGGATATACAATGCACCCCCCACTCCCGACAGGAGTCTGTCCAGTCCCCCATTAGCTGCAACAGACCCCCCACCCACCAACAACAGGCAGACCAATCCCAGTCCATGGACAGCATACCCCCCACATCCTGGCAGGTGGCTACATGGTCCCAGGAGTGTTTCATGCAACAGCAAAGAGTAGGAACATGAGCCCCCGAAACCCCCCGCCCAGTGACACATGACACATGGTAGCCATGGGTCAATCCACAGTGGTGAGCATCTGTTATATAGTGCTACTTGACACCATTTCCAGGCTCTTGCCCCAATACCCAGCCCTGGGGACACCCCTGCCCAGTCCCCTTGCAATCATGATACACCCCGACGCACTGAATTGCAATCCACAGCCCAATCCTGAACCCTCTGCCCCATACCCCCACCCCCCTGTAGGCAGCCAGTGGTCCTCCCACTCAGTACTGACATTGTCACCCCCAACCTCCATACCCATGGTTTAGTGCCACACCCCTGTACGGACAGTGGTGCAGCCCTCCTCACACCTCCTCAGCCACTGCCTGTCCAAGTGATAATGGAAGTGCACTGCCTATATTTAGGGGCACACTCCCAGCATCACCTGGATGGCCAGCGGCCGAGGTGGTATGAGGAAGGCTGTGCCCCTGGCCATCCAGGGCACTGGAACTGACAGTCGGGTACAGGGGTCAGTGCCACAGGGGTAGGGTGGGGGTGTGACCACATGACAGGGCTGGGTTCTACGATTGGCCGTTGAGGGGTGGGTGGCATCATAGCATGCACCCCGTTTGCCACTCCTGTGCTGGTCATAGCTGCTGCACTGATGGGACATTGAGGGACAGTGGTGTGTTGGGGGTTTGCCATATGGGGAGGCACTGCCAACATCTGGATTGGACAACTGTGTGTGTGTTGGGTGGGTTGTCGCTGGGTACCACTGCATGATGGGGGGTTGGGACAGCCATGCGAGCCGGTTGGGCAACTACTGCCAGGACAGATGGGCATGTGATGTGGAGGGGGGTCCGGGTCAGTTGCTGGCACAGGGTTGGTGGGCTGTGAGCAGTGGCCCAGGTGCAAAGGGCACTTATGACAGGGATCCCCCTGGCATAATGGGTGCCTTCCTATGCCCCCTGGTGCATGGAACTACGCACCTTGGTGAATTGGTGCGTAGTGCTGGCATGCCCCTGGCATGCCTGCCACCTGCATCCAGTGCATTGTTCTCCGTGCAGCTGGGGGATCAGGTCATACTGTGGTATACAGGGGTACTTCACTCAAGCAATAAGACTAAAAGCATTTCCCTGAGTCATTCAAGTAGTGTAGAAGTCTCCAGGTCTAGCAAATGTGTTAAGATAAGCTTCTTAACAACCATTGATATTAGTGTAAAGTGGTATTTCCTGTTGCTTCCCAGTGGTTAGAGATTAATATCCAGTAGGTACCATTCACTGCTAAAGGTACCCGCAGTCCCAGTAATTGGTCTATGGCATTTTGTACACATTGTCATAAAGGTTGTGCCTTCAGGCACTCCCAAAGAATGTGCAGTAAGGTGTCCTCTTCCCTCCACATCTAGTACATGTGGGAGAATCCAAGAGACCCCAGTTGTGTAATTTTCAGGGAGTGTGATACAGTACATATTTTACAATATTCTGAACTGCGTAAGGCAAAAGACATGTAATGTAATATATTTATGTGTGTTCATCCAAACTTCATGCCATGACTCCTGGGTTGTTTTTCAGTCTAGGGCAAGTTGGCTAGTACTGTGATGTGGAGCCATATCTGTGGGGCATTGATTTCCATAGGGTACTGTGCAGACCAGCGATGGCATGTCACTGGTGGGACAGGTCTCCCAGGGTGTGTAGTGTTGTGGATGGTTCTGGGGACTCAGTGGGTGTACCCACTGCTGTTACTATCATGGGTTGGGTTTCTAGGGATGGGAACATTTTTAATTTGTTATTTTTTATACTTGTAGGCATAATGAGCATATCTGCCCAATTTCGCATGCAACAAGTTTACAATGAACAAAAACATGAGAGAAGACAAATACAAAGGCCATTGGTACAGAAAACAAAAATTACTACATCTACAATAGAAAATGTCTTTCTTGACAACACTATATTGTTGCTGGAATTGTTGAACATTTTTATCCACGTGCCTCCATGGAAGAAATGTTTAACTTGCGTGATGCCTTTATCCTTCCATGGTTGTCTTAGTGCTGTTTTGTCTCCAGTTTTAAAATTAGGGTTTTGCCAGATTGATTATGTATAAAGCAGCCCTGGAGTGCATTTGAGAATGCTACACAGGAAAGAAAGTGTGAGCTGCAAATCAACTAGTATCTGTAATTTGTAATAGGCGAAATGGGCAGACTGGGTGGGACACACAGTCCTTATCTGCCGTCAATTTCTGTGTGTCTATGGTTCTACATAACTGTTTGTAAATAGCTATGGAAATACCAATTGGAGATTGGGCTATGTGACTTTGTAGATTAGTTCTGGTTGTATACAACAGGACATCCAGAGCTGTTGCACAGAGATGCTGTTCTCTGGTGAACAGTAGTAGAATGTAATGGGCCATCTCTGGCTCAGCTTGCACTTGCCATCTAAAATACTTTGTCCTTTTTCATTGCATGGTAGCACTGTGCTAGAGAGAGGGTTACTGTGAGCATATTTAATGGGTATAGGATTCAGGGCAAGACATTCATCTTGGCAGTGCTGATGTGTCCCCATAAGGAGAGTGGGAGTTTGGACCACCTTTCGAGGTCCTGTTTGACTAACGTTTTGAGGTTTGTTAAATTGTCTTTAGTCATTTTGGAGGTAGGTAAGAAATAAGGCATGATGGGGTGTGCATGGAACAGATTTTTTACTGCATGTCCAAGGGGTGTAGTGAGGCACAAGGCCACAGGCTGAGTGACTTCAGCACCTGGAAGTATGGTAAAATCTGTTCCATGCACACCCAGGTGTCTTATTGTGCTTATAAAATGTGCTCCTTTTTTCACTTTTTACATTTTGGAAAAGCATGTTTATATCTAGAAACAATAGATTTACATGTGTGCATTTACTGTATGATACAATAGTCCTTCCAACCACTGCAAATTATGTCATTGATGATGTCATGGTATTACTGCTGGACAAAGTCTATCATTTGCTGGCATCAAGATTCAATATATGGCATGTTTACATGGAATACATGGATTCAAAATTCTGATCAGTTCAACTGGCAGAATGTTTCTTTCCTAACATACTGTACACACACACACACAGTGGAGGATTGTAGATGAGTAGTCATACACAACAAGGATATTCTTGTATTGAGAGGTTTCCTTAGCAACAGATGACCTCAAAAGCGCTATCACTAATGCAGCAGAACAACATAATGATGTCATTACTGTAGCAGAAGAAGCATATTCCATGCATAACAACATTCCACACTAATAACATACACTATAAAGGCCTCTTCTACAGTTAGAGACTCAATTATCTCACTGTCAGGGCAAGCAGAAGAGATTTCCCTGATGAGCTGGTAAAGAAAGAAGAGGGATTTTTCATCGTCAGCAAAGAAGCAGTTGTTATGAAAACTATAAACCATACTTAATGTTTCTAATTTGTTTATGTGTGTGTAAGGAATGTGTGATGATCAGGGAACAATATTTAAATAATTTGTTTAATTTTTTATTTAAGGTAGTTTTATTTTTAGGGCCCAGTTGAAGTTTTTTACAGTGTGAAGGTAGCAGCCATGTTTGTGATGGAAGATTAATTCTGGTTGTAGAGGGACTAATGGAAGAAAGTTCTGGTTGTAGGAGGACTGATTTGCTCATTGTGTGATGTGGTTTAGGACCAGGATGATTGTGCATCAAGTAAGGAATAAGACACAACAAGGTGTGGTTTATGGCCTGATAAGAACATGCCCCATGTGCGTAATGAGGCACAAGGTGTTTGCACCGAGTGCCTTTAGCACCTGGGTCATGCTGTTATCCGGCCATAAACCACACCACAGAGTGTTTTATTCCGCTTATAAAATGGGTACCCTAGTAAAGAAGTTAATAAAAGAATGCACAAAAAAGGGTACATAAAAATAGTAAAAAAAAATATGATACCAGTAGAAGAAAAGAAAAAGCAGTCCTTGTCTTTTTCTTGGAATGGAGTCACTAGAGGGTGTTGGTGCCTGTCAATTTATTTATTTTCTTTTAGGGATGTGATGTCATTTTGCTTATCTCTGTCCTGCAACCCCCCCTTCCCCAACTCTCCACATGCACAAATTACTATTATTTTATTTGTAGGGTGTCTTTGGCCAGCAGTTAAATAGTGGCTGCTTTCATTGTGAATGAGCCATGTTCCTCCTCCCGCCCCACCACAGATACATACAGAGACATTCAATTAGGTTTATTTATTTATTTTTATTTCTATGGATGTTCTTTCTTTCTTATTCTGCTGGGATAAACACCTCGGTGACTGAAAGCTAACCATTGGTTTAATGTGGAGTGAGCATGTCCCTTGCCAGCCACCGTACAGAGCGGTTTCTGCTTTGTGCTTCTGAAGCGAGCAGCTTCCTGATCGCTGTGGTTACATCCTGCCACGAAGTCACTTGCTGTGACATGCAGTTTACTCTTTTTTTATTCTGTTTCTTTTAATCTATGGCTAAAAACAAGGTGGGTGACTTGACCAATGGCAAGGTGGGTGGGCTGAGATCCTGCAGTATCAGAGTCTGAGGATTACAAAGGAAAATGGCAGCTGTGCTCACAGAATGGGAGGTACATTGAAAACTGATTACATTTTGAAACTTAAATTTTTTTTTTAACTGAGACGAATATGGATTAAATATGGTTGGACTTGGATCATTGCTGTGGCAGTGTTCTCCCAGTGCAGCTATTGTAGTTCTGTCAGTTGGTAGGTGAGCAGCTGCAGCAGGAGAGCCATGCAGGTATTGATTTCTTAGTGTGCTGTGTTGTGCTAGGCAAGGGTAGTGCCGGTTGACAGTTTACAGCTATATAAGGACACACCAAAATGTGCCTTTCAGCCAATCAGAAACATTAAGATTTTCTACCCATTTTATAAACAGATTTCATGCATGGTCACATGATATATTTTGACCAATGAGACTTCTTTATTTTGGGTACCCATTTTATAAACATAGATAGCTTAATTCCAAGGTAAATTAGACTTTTGCTAATCCTAGATAGCTCCACAAGTGAACCTGTATACTGTAACTTTATTACTTCCATAAATTGTTTATGCTTTGTAACTGCAACTTTATTGCTTCAGAAATTTGTTTATGTTTTGTACCTCACTCCCCCTATTTCCCCCAGTCACACCTGGAAATGAGCCTTGGCACAGTGTACCTTTCCAGGTTACCAAATGTTTAAATAAATAAATATACAGTGCTACAGTATGTTGCCAAATTCTTCAGGGCAGCAGGAAGTGACATTCAGGGTTTTGTTATGTGCAATAAGATGCCATCTATGTAGAGTGACAATTTATATTTGTGTCTCCCCAAATGTAGCCCCTTCAATATTTGGGTTTTGGTTAAGGCAGAGTGCCAAAGGTTCCAGATGTAAGTTAAACAAGAACGGTGATAATGGGGAACCCTGGCATGTACCATTTGTTAGGGAGAAGCCAGAGGAAAATACCTTGTAACATATCACCCACGTTGAATAGAACAGCTTTACTGAAGTGATGAATTCCAGTGGTGTTTGCTAAGTTCCATGGCACAAAAGAAAAACCTCAATGTGATTTTGTCAAAAGCTTTCTCCACATCCAGGGAGGACAGAACCACAGAGGTGAAGGCCTCCCTGGACACAGAGATGATATGAGGCAGTTTACATAAGTGATCTGATGATGATACTATGCCCTCCACAAAGCCCACTTGTTTGGCCCTGATCAAATCGAGGAGAGACATATCTGTCGTAGTTTTAGGGCCATTGCTTTTGGCAATAATTTCAAGTCAATCATTAAATGAGAAATAGGCCTATAGCCAGACACTAGACTCTAATCCTTCCCTGGTTTCGGTAAAACTGTGATAATGGCCTGTTTCATTAAGTGTTCTAAGCTACCTCTCCCATAGGCTTCTGAATATACTGTACCTCTCTCAAGTGTGGGAGTAGAGTATCCTGCAGGCCTCTGTAAAAATTTGTTGATAGACTGTCAGACCCTGGGGTTTTATCTAATGCCATGGACTTCAATACAGCTTTCAACTCCACCAAGGAAAGTGTTTTTTTAAAGATGTCCTTATTCTCCTCAGTGAGACCTGTCAAGTGAACTTTATCCAGTTATCTAGTTATCTCTTCACCAGGGATTGCCTGCTCCTCTAAGTTAGATAATTTAACATAGAAAGACTATAATTCCTCTACAATCTTTTTCAGATTGGCTAGGAGTGTTTGAGAACCTTCATATCTAAAATACTGGACTGCCTTTACTGTTTCCTGTTTTTTAAGGTGAATCACCAGCAATGTCCCCAACTTTTCCCTTTGGGAAACATAATTGACTTTTGCTTTAAATAGTGCCACTTCAGCTTGTTCTCTATTTATCTCATGGTATGGGCTCCCTCACTTTGTTTAGCTGCTTCTTACAATGATCTGCAGGAGTGGCAGATAATTGTTTTTCTAGATCTCTGATCTGGTCTAAGAGCGTCGCTGCCATAGACATTTTTTGTTTTGTATCCTTGATGGTGATTCTGATTATTTGTCCCCTGACTGCAGATTTATATGCACCCCACACCATGTCTGGCCTATCTACAGTCTCTTGGTTCTTTTGGAAAAAAAATTCTGAGATGTCCTTTAAATGGGCAACCATCTTGCCATTATGCAAAATGTTGTTCTTTAAGCACCATAATTTGTCCACTTCACTTTTGGAATCTATGAGGATTCATGGTCTGAAATTACTTGCGGTAATGTTTCTGTGACATGTGAACCCTGTAGGAGTGTTTGGTTAGTAAGCAAATAGTCAATCCTCAAACTGGTACCATGTACGTTAGAGAGAAGAAACTATGTTCTCTGTCTGTGGACTGGACTGTCCATGGTTCCACAAAGCTAAGTGAGTCTCTAAGTTCCTTGATGTCATGTTGATTTGGAGAGATACTTGTCCACAGTTTGGCTGATGTATCTAAGTCAGAGTCAAGCAGCATGTTCCAATCACCGGCTATTACCAACGGTATGACAATCCAGTCCATTTGATGCATCATGAACCTCGTGAAGAGACTTGGATCTTCTGTATTTGGACCTTATATACTAGCCACCACCACCACTACTTTTCTTCTGTATAGCATCCCATGGAGAATGATACATCATCTTTCACTGTCTCTGGATTCATGTAGTAAGGTGAAGGGTGTTGATCTAGCTATTAAAATAACTACCCCCACTCTACTAGAGTCTATTCTGGTACCATAGACTTGTGTTACCAGGCTCGTCTGAATAAATGGAGACATTGGTCTGTCTGGTGGGTTTCTTGTAGAACACTCAGAGCTGGGGCATATATTTTAAGGTATGTGAGCACCTGGGATCTAACATTGAGAGACTTTGCCCTTTTATTATTGCAGGTAATACATCTCATTGCCGGCTTAGTCACTAGAGCATTCAGGTATAGTGGAATCCTGGGAGCCCCATACTATATTGCTCGTGGTCTGACCCTCCCTACCCAGATAGTGAGTATGTTGATTGGCAACAAAAGCTTGATATAGACACCTATGAACCCCCCCCTCCTTCCCCCCCAACACTGAACACCTGCATCCCCCTCCTCCATGTGTAGTCCCCATTCGTAAGCATGGGTCAAGTCCATAATTGACTTTTTACCAACTGTATATGATGAATAGTATCTACACAACTAGAGACCCCTCTTAGTTCATGTTGCATACCTGAATCCAGAGCAATTTGTGGTATACAGGTGTGCTATGACCTCGGCTCCCCTCTGTCCTTGCAATCCCACTGAGGTATTTGGTGGTATTTCTTACTCAGTGTCCCAGAAACAAGCATCTGTGACATCATCAAAATCACAGTTGGTGTGGACCTTCTAAGTGCAGATCACACCTCCAATGCCTGACCAGCTGGGCAGCTCTCTGGTCTGTCCCTCCCAACCAACCAAACCTTTAGCAATTCCCAACTCAATGAAATATTACCTTTGAAATAAACCCTGCACAGTACCAATGAGAGAGAGAGAAAGTAGGGTGCTTCCCCCCACAGCAGCAACTAGTAGGCTAATAACTGGGCAACATTTAATACTCTATAACTGTCCCCATAGGGCATTGCCCATATATTCCGAGTCACTGAATGTCTCAAAGGGCTGATTCTGAGGCCAGGGCTTGTTCAGCCAGGCTCTGCAGTTGTTTCTTAACAGAGTTAAACAAAAGTCAATAAATGCCAGTCACTGTCTGCTGACAAGATGCCAGTACTGGATTCCTGTTCTTTAGTATTTATTGCATAGCCTTCAGTGACAGCAGGAGGGATAAGGGTCACTGCTGCAGCTTTTAGAGCTGAAGAGGACAGTTAGCCAGAGCAGAATGCAATTCCTGAGAGAGAACATCCCCTTCTGCTGCTCTTCCCATTGTCAGTCATGGAGGGGATCTTGTTGCTTGGAAGCAGAGTTCAACCAGCAGTGGCACATCTGGGTTCTTCTGCACCACTCATTCTGTATCACTCGATGTCTTCCACTAAGTGTCCTGGTCTGCCACTGCAGAGCTTCACAAACATGTGACTTGATAAAATCATTCGTGCAGGTTGGTGAGGGCAGAAAACAGACTGGCAGGAACAGCTAGAGAGAGAGAGAAGCCACCATCTTCACTTACAGTCTCAGTACCCTTGGGATAGCTTGGCAATTTGCCTTAACTTTATTGGGTCATAATGTCATATGCTTAATAGTGTACAACATTATAGCAATCTTGGAATAGTGCTGTCTAGGACAGCGAATGGTACCATACCATGTATACTGCTGTACGTGGTGTTGCACCATTCACACACTCCCAGGCAGAGGATAAGACCTCTGCTGGGAGTGGGTTCCACCGAGCAGCTGCTGCTGTGGCTCACTGGACAGAGCTACAGCAGCAGAAGCCCAGGCACTGTGTCTGGGACCCGGTTTGATTCTCAGTCCCAAAATTTAATTTTTTCAATACTTTGTGCACTCCCCAAGTTGGACCCCCGAGTTAAGAATCTTTAGTGGGAGGTCCAGGGGTGCAACCCCTGTAACGGGGTGTGGGGTGTAACCCCCACAGAAAAGATATGCTGCATGGCATAAATCGCACTGTATAGGACTGCGATTTAGCCATGCGACATTATGTCCCCATGCCTTAGAGGCACCCCATCATGCTGCTGTTTCCAGAGGATGTGATTGTAACCCAACCAAATACATCGAATAACAAGTGAACAAATGCAGTCTAAAAAACACAACTTGCCGTTGCTCTTGTAGAACTTGTGAAAAAGGAATAAACATAACACAGTTTCTGTATGGTTTTAGGCTCACATATTTACCATGGTGCTGACACATTGTAAGCAGTTAGTGCTCCATACCAGTTGCCCCTTGCTTGTGTTGAGGCTTTGGGAACAGTTTTGGAAGGTTATCTGTGAGTTGTTGCTTAGTAGTCCCTGGGGAGTCAAAGCTGTCGGAACCATGCAGAAACTGGATCAACAGTTTAACTGGGAACATGATGCAGAACTTGATGCCCACTTTATGTAATGTTTTCTTAATCTCCTTATATGCTTTTAGCTTCCCCCTGACAATTTGACTGAGGTCATTGAAAATGTAACTTGCATCCTTCCAGTGCAAGGTGGGTTGTGCTCTCGCAGGCTGCTGGATCTTGATCAAATTGCTTGCGGTATTTTGCCTTTTTGGGGCATGTCATGAAGCGGCATGTGGGCTTTGTCTATATAGTATTGCTGACCTGGTGCTGGAGGGCCCACTATTGACACAAATAGGTTGTTAGCAAAGGTGTGATAGCATCTCTGCCTTCCACCCACTCTGGAATCCCTGTCTAGAGCAAGTTGTGCTTCCTGCTCCTGTTTTCTTGGTTATCTACTGTAGCTTTTCTTCCTGTCAATTTATTTTTCTTGCAGTGAATCCAGCTCTGTCTGATCGGTCTGCAGCCTGTCCTTGATCAAACTTGACCTGTGCTTCAGTACTTCCCACTCGTCTCCTCATCATGTTAAGAGATGCCTTAACCATTTTTAAATCTGCAGCATTTTCCAAGACAATCATCTTTACAGAGATGAATTCAGCAAGAAAAAGTTTCATGATGTTGGATCATCTGGGTGGCCAAGAGACAGTGGAGAGGTGGGGCGTGGTGAGTCCACTTTATGACACTTGGGAGCCTGTGAGGTGGCTGATAGATGTCAGCTGTTATTGCTTGCTGTAGATTTGCCATCTTGAGCCAAATTCCATTCCACAATGTGTTTTAGTGTGATAAAGTACTGGTCAGGGGGTTCTGAATTCAGGGTCACTGAAAATTGTGTAGTTTTGAACCTTATGGAACCCACAGTGGCTCGGAGTTAGTTGATGTATGTTTGTTCTCATCACGTGTATCACTAGAAATCCACAAACCCATTTTCCTAATAAATACAGATGCCAAAATCTGGATTTCTACTTTTTATGCCTTCCCTTTAGCTAAGGTTTTGACTAATAATCTTCTTTCTGCATCCTTCCCCCTTTTCAAAATAACCTGCCTGGGAAGTTCACTGTCCCTGTTGCTGTTTGTTTTGCCATTTGAGCCATTTCCAGTAGCATTCAGAGAACACTCTGGCAAATCCAGAATCCCCTTGAGTCTGTCTGAGTATCTTACAATGATGTACGCAGATGACCTGCTGGTCCTCCTGTTGGGTGTTTCATCCAGACTAACCATCTATTGACCCTTCTGCAGGACTTTACTCATGTCCTTGGCAAAAGTCAATCCAGCTGCAACTGAAGTCCTCCCACTTAACCCCCACTGTATGCATTCCCTAACTGCCCCAATAGCCCAAAAATGGGCTAATGAGTCTAGCTGTTATTTGGGAATCCAGCTGACCATAGGCCCTGCCAAAGTCTCTGCAGCCAATTTAACCCCTCCTGAAGATGGTACAGAAGGATGCAATTGATGGAAACAGCTTCACCTCTCTATGGTCAGGAAGGTGGCAGTGTTTAAAATGGTCACAGCCCATGAAATTCTCCATATTTTGTCTCAGCTACTGGTGAAAATGTTCCATTCCTAGCACTAAACATTTGGTGTGATTATAGGACATCTGCCGTGGGAGGGTAAGCACCCACAATACAGTAGGGTTAAACTCAGAGGTACAATTAAAAATTGTATATTAGTTTAAATACATGTAAGTATAGTTACCCAGGTTGTGCAATGTATGATAAAGGTCCTACTATAGGGCAGGCTACCCATTAATTGGTGGATTATATAGACTCAGGACAGTGTGATGTCACAAGGGGAGGAGCTAAGCAAATGCTCTGACATCATAACTTTATAATTAAGCCTATAGCTGGGTTCTATGGCAGTATAGGAAAACAGGTACCTATGTAGATGATCCCTAAAAATGTTAGCATGATGATAGAGGGTTTAAAATACAAATATATCTTTTAAAAATGATTGCAATTTCCATTGTTTGTCTTAATTAGGGTGTCACATGACTTATGAGGTCATCCCTGATTGACTTAAAAAGTGCTCCTCTAGGAGACTTAGCAGAAGTGGTGATTAAAAAGTGCTACTCTAGGAGACTTAGCAGGAGTGGTAATCAGTAGCTTTCTGATTACAGTGAAGGAATGTTCTATTGAGAGTGTACCAGTTTTCACACTGTTCTATGGAAAGGAGAGACTACAGGAATTATTTTATGTTGTCTGAAAGAAAGAGGAATAATATCCTGTGTTCTGAGGGTGTGAAGGACTAACACCATTTATTTTCCTTTCTGTATAAAACTATTTTTTTATTTTTTTTTTATTTTTGATTTATTGAGGCAATAAAATGATAAACACAGAAGTATACTTTTTTATGCATCTTAAACTGGTTGTAAGATCTGTTATTGGAACCCACACTACCACACCTTCCTTTGCAGCTCCTTTACAATGTCACTTACGAAGACATTAAAGAGGATGGGTCTCAGTGCTGATCCATGAGGCACCCGCTGGTCACCCTCCCTTCCCTTCCTTGAAGTGAAATCCATGAACCACCACCCTCTGTTGACTATCCCCTAACCAGTTTACCATATTTGGACCCATTGTAAGCTACCCAGCTTTCTTACTAGTCTCCTATGTGGAACAGTGTTCAAAGCCTTACTGAAATCTACGTAAGCCACATCCACCACTCCACCCTGATCTAAATCCTTTGTACCAAGTCAAAGAACTCTATCCGATTTCCCTTGACATGACCTCCTCACTGTGAAACCACACTGCCTCGAATCTTGTAATTACCAGATTCAAGATGTTCCACAGTCCTTTCCTTCATCAGTGATTCCATTAACTTTCTAACCACAGATGTCAGGCTGACTGGCCTATAATAGCTATCTGTCTTTCCCGTTACCACTTTTGTGTAGTGGGGCTGCATCTGCCCTCTTCTAGTCCTCCTGAACCACTCCTGTTTCTAGTGAGCTGTGGGACGGTATTGTCAGAATGCAGACAGTATTTCTCTGAGCTCCTTCAATAAGCTCTCAAGTTAAACAAGGTCCTGGCCTGGAGGGCCTGCACCCACAGGTACTCAGGGAACTGGCTGCAGAATTGGCAGCTGAAGAAGTTGGAGGACTTGAGGCGGGGGAGCAGAATGAGGTTAAGTTAGGTAGGAAGTTGGATAGAGGGAGGCAACAAAGGGTTGTGGTGAATGGGACTAAATCAGAGAGCAACAAGGTAACTAGGGAAGTGCCACAGGGATAGATCCTGAGATTGTCCTATTTAATATGTTCATAAATGACATACAGGAATGCATCCAGGCAAAGCTGCATCTCTCTGTTGATGACTCAAAGCTAAATAGCAGGGTATATCACAAGGAAAGGGTGCAAGTGCTCGGATCCACGATGGGTACTCGACAAAATTTTTGTTGAACGCCCCGTCAGTGACACCAGCAGGTCAACAGCATTCTGCAGTCAGCTGCCAGTGCCCACAGGCTGACTGTGTTTTCCAGTCCCAGTTGAGACGGATGGTGGCCAGATCCCCCAATAGCAGGATGCAAGTCAAAGGTGGGAGCAATTAAAGGTGGCCACAGGAGGATAAATAACATAGAAAAAAAATAAATAAATAAAGCAACACCTAAAACTGAGTGTTGTTTTTAAGGGTGAGCAGTTCAGACTTGTGTAAATACAACACCCCCAGTTGAACATCGCAAGGTCCAGATGCAGGGTGTGTGAATTTCTCACACTTTGGTCCCAGAAACTGGGGTGCCGATTAGACACTAAAGTGCAGATTCTTTTCCTGGTTCAATCAGTGTTTGTTTCATTGTTTTATTTCAAACCAAGTGTACATCTGAACCACAATTTGGACTTGAATTTCTATTAAAGCAGCAGTGCAATGAAATTTGGCAAAGCATTTGACCCTAACCTTATTTCACTATAGAAGATTTCTGGCATCTTCCAGTTTTATTTGCTGGTGCAATTTTCTAATGCCACCAAAATTTGAGTATTTCATAAATGTTTCAATTTAGTATTTTTTCTCAAGAAAAGAAAATGGTCACCACATTTTGCATAAACATAGCACTGTAATACAGGCAAGCAGTGTTGGGAAAGTTACCTTTTCTATTACTTTTGGAAACTTGTTCCAGAAAGCTCTCTTCAGTCACTAGCAAGGATGGAGAAGTACTGGAAAAAGTAATATACCTGACAGTTACAGTTATGTATTTCTTTTTATACAAAAGTAATACGTAGTTGTAACTGATTACAATTATTTGAAAGTAACCACTAACTAACATATTACTTTCAAATAAATGTCATCTGTTATTGTTTTCTATTATTTTGCATTGTTTTTGAATAAAAAGAAATACATAACTGTAACAGTCAGGTGTATTAGTTTTTCTAGTACTTCTCCATCCTTGCTAGTGACTGCACAGAGCTTCCTGGATCAAGTTTCTAAAAGAAATAGAAAGTAATAGAAAAAGTAACTTACTCAACACTGCAGGCAAGGGTTGGGATCGTGAAAATAAAGAAAAGACTCATGATGCACAGCATAGGAGGTACTTAGACAAGTACATTTGGCAGGTACTAATATTTTTATCAACTGTAGCTGCAACTAGCTTTTTAGGAAAAACAATTATTGTTGCACTGCTGCTTTAAACTCAGAGTAAGCAAACCATTTGTCCATCCCAAGTCTGAACCAAGTCTGCCCCCAAAAGACACTTTCTAGCTTGGATTTTCTTTCCTCAGGCTGCCCTTTCCATGGAGTACTCCCTGTGTGCCCTGATGGAGGCAGTTTCATCTGCTGTAAAATAAAATTGTGGAAGCTGATGATTTTGGATAAACCCAGATGGTTGCTGTAGGACAAAAGCCTACAATCTGCCTGGGGCTGCTGCTACTGGCTCCAGGAGTTAAGTGGAAAGGCACTGTGTGAAGCAATGCAATTGTTGTCACCCCCACTTGGCCACAAGACAGACTCTCACTGTGCTGTGCAGTGAATATACACCATAATGCCACAACTGTGCATGCACGTGCTGGTCTAGCTGCTATGCTGCTTACTCAATCACTCATGTCACATGTACGTAAAATGGAAAAAAATCATTAAAAAGTGTAATACAAGAATTTGGAAAATCAGACAAAATGTGGGACACCTCATCTGGTCAGAGACATACAAACTCAGAACTAAAGTGAGGTAATTAATCAGTGCTATTTTATTACTGTTCAGATAATTACAAATGAATAAGCATTATGGATTCATATGAATTTCTGCAACTGGCAAGCCAAAACGTGTGTGTGTGTGGGGGTTCAAAGGGGTGATGCAGGCACAAGTCTGAATTCTGTGTGGCTCATAGCTCAGTGCTTGTGCTATGTACAGTAGAGTTGAATGATGTAGGTTATGCTTGGATACATAGGCCAGACCAGTAAGTAGAACAATACCTGCAAGGTATATGAGTTATGTGAAATGATTAGTGCTTAGATACTTCAGCATACCTATGAATAAGTCAGTGATTGTAGTACATATGAACTGGATTGTATCTGCATAGTGCTTAGGTGCTTGAACTGATGAATAACAACTTGTTAGGACTTGATGTTTTGGCCTTTATCTGTATCCCACCTTAGGAAGGATGCTTAGTTGAGTAGGCTGAGAACCCCCAAAAAGAAATAATGATTGCAGGCACGATTATCTCTTCCAACTCGAGAGAGTGTGGCCAGTAGCATGCAGGAGAGGAACCCCCCCCCTTGGGGGGAAACTTCTCAGGACCCATGGCTAATGACCTGCCAGTCCTTCTGGGCATACTAAAGGAGAGAAATCCTAATTGAGCAATATATAAATATATTGGCTAGTTCAAAACCCCAAGAGAGGAAATCAGAAGGTCGATAAGAGCAAATGGAATCCAGTACTGATGCTGAATGTCCAGGGAGTGGATGGTAGCAGATCCTGAGCAATTACTCAGCAGAGATGTCAATGTCCAGGGCAAATATTGACAGAAGGTCATTTGGAATCCAGCTGAATGCAGAATCGATCTTGAAGGTTTGGTCCGAGTTCCGATATGAGAGTTTATGGAAACATAGAGTCTTGAAGGTGAGGCGAGTAAGCTGGATGCAAGTTGCGAGGCTGAAGAAGGTGGAGCAAATGAACCCCTTGTCCTGAGTGGGTGAAGCAGTAATTGCACATTAGGCCAGAAAGCCCGGAAAACCTCCAACTGTCCGGCAAAGCAAGTACGGTAAGGAGCAGAACCTCCAGGCCCCGATGTTGGGCTAGGCAGGTGTAGGGTAGACATAGTTGAACCTCCAGGCCCCAATGCTGGGTGAAGCAGGTGTAGAGTAGAAATAGTCAATCCTCCAGGCCCTGATGCTGGGCGAAGCAGGTTGAGGAGGAGAGCTGAAAAGCGGGTAAGCAGCTGAATGAGCACTGGTGTGCTGAGATCGTGAAGATCATTGAGAGCTACAACCTTGCAAGGTCGAATGCAGTAGTGAGTGTAGCAGAATCCAAGAGGCAGGAGCCGAGGGGATGGCAGTAAACATGAAGCAATGATCTGCATAAGCAATAAGCAACAATTGTGTAAGCAAGCATGGACCCGCACATAGGTCAGTAAACTAAGTAGTAATAAGTGGGCCTGCACTTAGGTCTACATAACATAGTAGCAATAATAGTCGAATCTCCATGCCCTGAATTGGGCAAGGCAGGTGAAGAGGCTAAGGCAGACTTATGAGGGCATTGAGATGGTCCTGTAGAAACATTGTGTTCCTGAAGATCAAGGATGGTAGAAGAATGTGGTGAAGAGAGATGAGTCGGATGAATAGGCAACTCAACCAGATTTAGTAAGCCTCATGGCACTGGAGTAGGTTAATGACTGAGGGCTAAGCCATGAGAGAGGAATGGTGTAATGGAATAGAGCTCGGTTGAGTGTCCTGGCAGGAAACGATAGTAGTAGTAAATCCAAACAAACTGAAGCAGCATGGCAAGAAACAACCAAGGGAATTGATTGCAAATATCTAGAGATGTAGGCAAGATGTGAGTCCATGATGGAGTGAAGAAGGATATCCTTGATGAGTGAAAGTAGGTGTGAGCAGGTAAGGTGAGGGCTGCAGTTTCCAGAACTCTAGTAGTATGACTGAAGGAGAGACATCCTGGCAGTGTATCCAATCCTGATGGAAAAATTGGAGATGAGTAAGTGACTTGGAATGAAGGCTTCTGGCAGACAAAGATCCCATGAAAATGCCCAAAACAATGAAAACAATCCAAATAGGCAGGCAAAGGAGGAGTAGGAGCATACGGGGTCCAGGACAGGCAGAAGGAGACACTGTAGAGGCATAGGGACAAGGTAGGCAGACAGCAAGGTCCAAACACAGTCCAGATCTAGAGAGCAGGCAAACAGCAGGGAGACATCACTGAAGCAGAAGGTCCACAGAAGGCGATCCAACATGCCACAAGGACAGAAGGAATGAATCAGCTGATCCAGTTGGAGAAACTGCATGGCAGGGATGATTGCATGGAGCCAAAATCCAGTGTTCAGGGAAGCACAAGGCAGGAGAAATGATCGTCCAGAGCCAGGAATGGAGAACCACAGGAATGTCTTGGCAGAGACCAAGGTCAGAGGGGCACTGAAAAGCAGGAACGAATGATGCAGTAGATAAGCTCAGATGGACAGCAAGAAGGATCCAGAGCAGGTGCTGCATGCCATGACAGAGCACCCAGTTGGAGTGCAAGACAGGAGTCCAAAAGATGAAGGCAAAGCAACCAGCTAGACCCCTACGTGGGGTAGGATGAGCGTCTGGACCATGTAGGTCAGCCGGAGGAAGTAGTAGTAGGAGCGGCAGCTAGGCCCCACGAAGGCTAGCAGACTGGGAAACCCCCACGCAGGGCAGCAAAGGAGCAGTGAAAGCTAGCCAGGCAAGACCCCTGCGTGGCCAGCAGTTATGGCCAGACCCCACGTAGGCCAGGCAGAAAGGGAAGCGAGTGAGGCAAGCTAGACCACTAAGGCTAGGCAGGATGAGAATGCTGCCATGGATGGCTGCCTGGCACACTGACATCCCAGAGGCTGAAGCCGAGGGGATGGTGGTAGGTATGAAGCAACGATTGCATAAGCAGGAGTGGACCTGCACATAGGTCAAAAGCAGTGGTAATAATCCGACCTGCACTTAAGTCTTCCAAACACAGTAGCAAAAGCGTAGCACTGAGTAGATTGCATATGGTACACAGTGAAACCGTTGAGGGCATGGAAGGAAGCAGGTAAATAGAAGAGCTTCCCAGTCGCTAAGCGAGATAGCCCTGTAGAGGGCTATATAGACGTATGGTCAAGCATGAGTCAAGACGAGCGAGGCAAGCTGGAAAGCAGACTTATAAGGTCAGGTATGACAAGGTCCAGCACAAATGACGTGGGCAGATGGTCAAGGGGGGGAAGCATGCAAAGCTAGGCTCCCCTTGCAGGCTAGCAAACCGACTGGACCAGCAGGCCTCCACATCTGCAGGAGGGTGAGATTTGGAGACAGAGACTGCTCTCTCTGATGAACTACAAAATATATAGCAGTGATCAGTATCAGGTGTCCCCTTTTTCCATAACGTCGTGAAGGAAGGACAGTCAAGCACTTTGAACCTTCTTGTTTCTCGCAGTTCGCCAGCTGACTACTAGAGCACACAAATGAAAGGGTGTGTGGAGGCTCACACAAGCACAGTCCTGGCTCTGTATAATGCCACCATTGACCCATAAACAGCCCTGCAGATACAACGTATAGATTTGCATTTGAGACTTAGCCCATCTGTCCAAAAGGAGCAAGCGCTGGGAATATGGCAGGGACAGAACAGAAACCAGTCATGGCAGACGTTCTCCAGAGTAAAGTGGATCCACAGTTGCAGTGGCAGCCGAAGCAGCAGTACAAATCTAAAGTTGTTGCAAATAATGACGGTCTGGGTAAGGAACCCAGATGCAGGGAACATCATTAGGAGACTGTCGATAGACAGCTTCCAGTTACAGTGGTCCACACTGTAAAGTTAAGAGAAGGAAGCCAGTGTGGTTTGGCAGGTTGTCAAAACAAAGAAGGGTGAGACAGCCCAAGCAGTGGGTGGATAGGCACAGTAGTACAGAGCAGCATGGAAGAGAAAGAAGGCACTACTGGTGGAGGCAGTGCTCTGGCTGCAAGAAAAAACACTGAGCAGAGCAGTGGAGCCACAGCGTGAACAGTCTGGAAGCATCAAGGACAAGAGAATGGCAGACTGAGGTGGTAGGTGAGGTTCGGAGCGGCAGCAGACTAAACTGGCACATGGAGCGTGGCTGCTTGAAAAAAGAGGTAGGAGAACTAGCAGGAGGGAAGGCACAGAAGCATAGAGCAGGCAGAAAGAGGAGTGGATGTGGGGAAGTGGAGGTAGAGCGAGCGGGTGCATAGCACAGGGCGCAGGGAGACAGGAGTGATACAGGAGGAAATCCCCAAGGAGGAGATGAGGGACGGAGGACAGAGGAGGGACAATAGAGCAGCAATGGGAAAAAAAAACCAGCAGGGAGAAAGGAACAAAATGAGGGGGGATGGGGAAGGCAAGACAAAAACCTAGAGCAGACAGAGGAGGAAAAAAGAACGTGGCCATAGACCAGCAGCAGTACGACAGCGAGTGTGACTCGCTCTAAGCAGAGCAGCAGTAGCATGATAGCTTAAGTAGGATGTGGGAAAGGCGTTCTTCCCCCACAGAAATACAGGTATGCGTCTTACCATTATGAGCTGTGCCTGCATCAGTCCAGATGTGCACAAATGACTCCAGTCAATTTTCAAATGAATTGTCACATTTGTGACAGTTTCATTGCTTTATAGCAGTGTGTGTCTGAACAGTGATGCACACATCAAGTTTGTGATGCAGTGGAACCACAAACTACTACAAACTAAGGCACTTGTGCATGAAGTTAAACCACCTTTCAGGTGATCTAATTTACAAGGGCAGTTTGCGGGCATGTAAGAGAAACCTGGTGCATCTTGGCAGTGTATGACTGAAAATTCAGTCTGTGATGTTTAAAAGATGTAAGTTATATATGCACTATAGGAGCAGCAACAGATACAGTCTTGTGGAATTTAATTGTATCTTGGGGCTAAACCAATACTTCAGGGAATCAAAGCCAATCAAAATAATAATTTTAACCCAGATCCAGTCCAAATCAATTCGTACATAATCATGTCCATTTTGAAAGTTATGTTTTCGCATATTTATGGAATAAGGATCCAATCCACAAAGGCACTCCAGATGCTAAAGAATCATGTGTATCTGGGGCATTTACTTCCACACCCTCAGGTGCCAGTGCACGTTTTGGCATTCAAGCCCTCTGGGCCCCCAGTATCACACAAAGAGTACAGCATGGAGTTGTCATGGGCAGGTTAGTGGGAGGTGCTGTGCCAGACACCAGCCATTCAAACTGTAGTGGATCCCATGCCCCCCAGGACTGCCATATCTCTGCCTGGAACACTGTACATTCAGCAGTGGCATGACCTGTGCCAGAATGACTTCAGCCCTCTTATCTGAATCAGAGAACTGGAGCTGGTGTGTGTGTGTGTGTGGGGGGGAGGGGGAGCTGATCTGGACCTAGAGAAAGTCCAGTGGCTATGCAAAGGGAGAACTGGAAGCACCATGGCAGCACCTCAAGATGCATAGTATGTGCCCCACCTCCAGTCTGGCTCTCTGCACCATGGAGTTTGCTGTGTGAATCATGTGCTTGTACATTCCCACCCTGACCTTGTTGCATGCATAAGTGTGTTTGTGATACAGAATTGTTTGCATAAGGGCTGTGTACCATGGGCTATAGTTGTGTGGCAGTCACTGTATGTGTGCAGTAGGATCTCTGTGCATCATTGGCATGTGGAGGCAGCCTCTCTGAATGTACATCCTTTTGTGGATCAGGCCCTAATTCACTAGAACTCATTGTATTTACAATGTTTGCATTCCAAGACATCCACATGGATATCCTCATTCAAGCAGGATGCAAAGTTTTCAAGTGGGTCCTTGTGGACAGTAACAGCAGCCGCAGGAGGGAATTAACAATTGATTGTAATGTATTTTTTTCTCCTGTCATATACTATAAGCAAGTATTTATATGCAACACCAGAAATAAGAATGTTTCCCTTGTGACTCACCCCTGTGCTGTATGACTTGCATGTAGCTAACTGATGCCACATTGCACACAGCTGCATTGCATGCTGCCTGTTTCTTCCATGTTATCTGTGAACGGTCAGCTACACATATTCATAAAGCTCCTCCTAACCTCCAACAAGCTTTGGTGTACTCAGTTCAGATTACTAGAACTATGTGAAAAAGGCATCGTGACATTAAATGAGCAGCTCATGTAGAGAGTGATGACCCAGTCCTTGCTCAGAGATCTGTTTCCTGTTAAGATGATTTTTTGCACAGTACTATATATATATATAATCATTTCTCCCCTTGTGGCCACTACTTAGAACTTCCTGCCAACAACCACATGGTCTGTGGAGCCATCAGTGTTCTGCCCAACTGCCTTTTTGTTTGCTGCACAACACCTGCTCAGGAAACCACTGAAGTCTGTAACTTATCCCCCCCCCCCCGATCAGAACCAGGAGCTCTCCCCATCTCCCCAGGAACAGCTGCATTTAATGAGCAGAGACCAACAATGGTGGAGCTAGCAAGAAGGGGGCTTATCCTGGAGAGCACTTATTGAGTGTGGTGGGTGGGGAGACGTCTTTTGTCTGGGATGCCAAGCATTTTCCCCCTTGCCCTACCTGGAACCCTCACACATAGCAGCAAAGTGGCAGCCATCTGTCGGGAGCCTTGCTGGATGGCTTTTCCCTCCTCTATTAAAGACCTCTGCCAGCCCTACATTTAAGATGAACAGTCCTGCATCACCAAGCAGGTGCATGCTATCAGAGCCCTACCTCCAAGGGACCATATATTTGAGTCTCCATGGTTCCCATCTCCCTAGAAATATTAGGGAGTTGTCATGCATACAGGGAGAGGAGCAACTCTCCCTTCCCAAGACTGGAGGCACCTAAGATGACCCGAGTCATGTGAATGTTAAGCAGCAATGTAATTGGGGGATGTTGTGCCCATTGGGTAAGTGTGTGGCTCCTCAATGTTGCAAACATTTTGCTTTGTTTGCACATTTAGTAAGTAATATTTTGTAACAGAACTCAGCCCTGGTGTGCTGGCTTCTTGCTGTGCCATTTTCTAAGCAGCAATGCTGTCATTGTGCTGTTACGCAGATCAGCCAGTCTAAGATCATGTTTGATACCTCTTAAAACAGTCTTGACTATATATATATATATATATATATATAGAAAAACTCTGTTTAATGCATCAGTTACGGTTGTTCCACAGCGACACAGCGAGGAAATTGGTGTTGGGTTGAAAGCCCCTTGCACCCCAGCCCCCCAACCGGCATCAGGGTGTGCATTGGGTCGTCGGCCCTAACTCTCACCCATCACATGTGTAAAAAGCAGAGGTATAGGAGAATGGGGTGAGAGTTAGGACCAATGACCCCAATGCGCACCCCAATGCCAGTTGGGGTGGGTGGGTGCAAGGGGCTTTCAACCCTAACACTGAATTTCTCGCTTTTGTCGCTCTGGAACAACCATAATTGATGCATTAAACTGAGTTTTTTGCCTCTAATTTCCCTTCTTTTTGAGAATGATAACGAGAAATAGTGAATATAATGCGGCGGTGGGAGCGCCACGTGATGTCTTGTCACATAGTTACACAGTGCCCGTAAATGCAAATGGTAATGTGCATGGTGATGCAAAGCAAAACAGAAAGAGAAACAGTACTGTAGACACATATGGTAAAAATAACGCAAACACAAGCGCAAATGAAAGCATAAGGGAGTAGCAGCACATGGTGGCATAGGCCAGGAGCAGTGGGAAGTGAAATGGGTATGGAACCGCAAGCGGAAGTAGTAATGGTAACAGTAATGTAAGCGCACAGGCTGGTTTTCCCCAAAAGCTGCCTAGAGAAAGACAGTGAGTACAAGGAATGTATGCATAGTAATGGGTCTTGGAGCAGAAAATGAGGAGTTGGAATACTTAATTGCTTATATCTCAGGAACCGTATGACGTAGAAAAAAAATTTAAAAGTCATATGATTTATGACTTTCTTGGCTAGTTTTGTACTTAGCCCACAGCAGGGGGCTAAGAATTTTTCCCAAGAAAAGTCTGTATCTTGCACTGTTTCTGAGATACGGGCCCTGAAAGGCGCGGTGAACGCTGTAATGTTATCCTATGGGAAAAAAAGAGAAGTTCGGAGTGCCATAACTTTGGCTCCCTGTAATATTTTTTCACCAAACCACTGAAAGACACATCTGTGGGATGTTGGCTTTCTTCTCTCCAAATTTCAGCCCAAAAGACCAAACCGTTATTTTGCAGCAGGGCGGCAAAGATTCCTGTAATGCAGCGGACGCCATAATGTTATCCTATGGGAAAAATTGTCAACTTTGGAGTACCATAACTTTGCCATCCTGTAATATTTGTTCACCAAAACACTGAAAGGCACATCTGTGAGATGTTGGCTGCGTTCCCTCCAAATTTCAGCCCAAAATACAATACCGTACTTTTGCAGCAGGGTGGCAAACAATTGCTGTCATTTTGCCATAGCCTGGAAAAGTAGTGTCGCAATTTGTGAAAGC
Organism: Neoceratodus forsteri; assembly: GCA_016271365.2. NCBI lineage: Eukaryota > Metazoa > Chordata > Ceratodontiformes > Ceratodontidae > Neoceratodus > Neoceratodus forsteri. The sequence goes on from CM057453.1 coordinate 161,725,482, forward strand.
TTTCGCAAAAATTTGCAACACTTTCATGTGTGCGACAGTACTTTGCAAAAATACTTTTTCCAGAAACTTGAAAAACATATTTCTAGGGTGTTTAACCTCAAAATAAAGACATGCCTAGCTTCCACAGAGTCCGACTAGGTAAACACAAAAATAATTGTGTTGTTAGAGGGCCCCAAATTTAAATGCCAAGCATTTTTCTGATCACCAACTGAAAACAAAACGGCAGATTTGCAACAGTAAAAGGGCCATTTGTGAAAGTAAAAACTGCATTTGCGAAAGTGTTGAACTTTTTGTTAACCTTTCCCATTGACTTATAATGGGAAATTGTTTTTTGAATAACTTTTGAACCGTTTAATATTTTTTCACAAAATCTTCAAAAGGCACATCAGGGACCCTGGCCGAACGTTCCCTGAAGATTTTGTATCGGTCACACAAACCATGCGACCTGTAGAGACGACCAAAGAATTGCAAAAAAGCGTAAACGTGCGTGCAGATCATGCTTAATAACTCCGCAGCTGTATATCCAAATAGTACAAAATTTGACAGATCCCAAGATGTATAGTTCTTACTTGTGTATGCCAAATTTCAGACAAATCCGTTGAATGGTTGCAAAGTTATTAAGGTGCAACATTTTAGGTTTAACATGTAAATGGCTCCTCAACCCTAACTATGGTAGCACTACCATGCTACCATAATATATATATATAAGAAAATACAAAATCACACATGCCCCCACAATGCAAAGCATCATGGGCTGCATATGCAAATCACCACAGAATGTTATGCTGGTCCAACTTTAAGCAGAATTGCATGGTGCCGAAAGGCCTCTCACACAGTTTGCAAAGGGTGCCAACAGAAGACAATGGGTTCACCACAATATATCCCAGGCACACTGCCTTAGGGGTAGCTGGTCCATTCCACTGGGGTGTCAAGCAGACAAGGCATACTGATGAGTCCTGGTAGGATGAAACACGTGTCTATGTCTTCTGTTGGCACCCTTTGCAAACTGTGTGAGAGGCCTTTCAGATTGAAGCAGAATCATTCCACCCCCCACCTTACCATGGACTCCAGTCAGTTAAAGGATCCTTAGGGTCACTGCAACATATTCTGAACATGGTGTACAGTGTAGTAGATAAAGCAGGTACCTTTATGAAAGAATAAACAATCACTGTATAGATTTCTGCTGAATGATGACTTGTTTCTTTCTTTCTAGCAATGATGAGGCAGAAGGTGACTGCGATTGGAAATGAACTGCATTAACAATCTAGGGGTAAGAAAGGGGAAGATTCATACCCTTACAGAAATACAAGTGTACAGCATGCATGCTGTGCGCTTGTATTTCTGTAGGGGTAAGACTGTTGACCACCAACAAAACTACTGCATGTGTTAGCTTTTTCTGGATGCTAATCCATCTGTGCCTCCCTCCAAAATGTAAAGAAGAGCAGGTGAGGCTGACCCAGTAGCCCAGAGGGAGTGTGAACACTTGCTATGCTGGTGACCTGGACTCAGAAGTGGTCCTGAGTTACTTTGGGGGGGACTGGATGAGAAGTGAGAGTGTGCCAGGGACAGGTCTCCTCCTTCAGGGATAGGGGACACAGCATTCCACTGTTCATTTGCCATTTGACAGAGGCTAGCAGACAGCCCAGTGGAACCACAGCAAGGGAAGGTACAGCCACCGAGTAGTCCATTAATGTGCAGTTGGAATATTGCAGCCAGAATGTTGTTGGGGCAATAATGTCACATGAATCTTGTGCGACTTTTTTTTTTTTTTTCCGTTGGTCACTTGCCGATCTCTGCGTCACCGTTCTTACCACCAGGATGTGGCCCAGGTGGCAGAATGTTAATGTGCTCTGCCAGGTGTCGGCCAAGTGTTGGCGACATAATGTACGCTGGCAACTTGGTTGTTATTGCAGCATGGGTGAACACAGGCACCAGATGCCGGCATGCATGCATGCTACCCTTCAGGAAAAAAACAGGAGCTGGAGGAAAATGCCCTGGCCCACCACTGTTCTGTCACCCACCCCCACAGGTTCATGCATGACTAATACTGCAGGCCACCCACCACTATCACGGTACTGGGCAAATGGTGGATCACTGATAAGACCATGAGAAGTTTGGTAATGGGGTTGGGAGCTGCAATCTGGTGAGTCAGGGAGCAAGACAAAGCTTGATCTATAGGAAAAAATGCAGGGTGTGAAGGTTCATATTACTTAGAATGGGTCTCTACATCATTTATTTTTTCCCCTGATGCCATTTATTCTTTTGTGGTTTTACACTTGACGTATGTAAGTTACCTGCTTTATCATTCTGTTAAATTGCAATTTCAATCCATTTTATAAGGATTTAAAACATCCTTGCTGAATTCACATAAATTCTATTAAAAAGGCACAGTGTGGTGAAACATCAGGCAGGAAATTAATGAATTACAGTACTGTATATGTTTACGCAAGGCAAGCACATTGCAAAATGCTGTGGTAGCTATATTCCTGCCCACGCACCTCTAGCTGAAAGTTATAGTTGATTTCAGTTACAATTTCCTCACCATTTTATGCTATCAGTTGATAAAAAGCTGTTGTGTATGCCTAGTGTTTTACGTTTTACCACAGAGACTTGGGTATTCCAATAGAACTCAAGCTGCACTTGCTGCTATAAAACTTGCATCCAAAGAAGGCTCTAAAAAGTATTTCCTTGGTCAGTTTTGGTACTGTCTGTCCAGTTTTTTTTTTGTGTGGATGCAGAATGACTTGTTCCCATACTGGCACTCAGTGTTTGCTCTCAAGTCAGTTGGGTGCTGGACACAAGTGTATTCATTCCACCTAGAAATTATCACAGGTTCTCCAAATCAAATTCTCAGAGATCCAAGACTCTCCAGATCTGAATCATTACACTAAAATGTGGCCTGGCACAGATTCATTTTTAACTCCCCCTCCCCAAGGCAGGTGGTTCTGACTGGGTCAGATCCTTCTAGATTAAATTCCCAAATACAGTACCTAGGTAGGAATCACAACTGGGTCATAGCCATCTTGCTTATCCCTAAACAACACATAAACAAAGGTTTCTTTCCATAAATGTAATACACTTTCCTATATAAACAAGCATTCATCAATGCCGAATGTTGATTGTGTTGGTCTGTTGAGCATGTTCACTGGCCCTCTGTCAGTCGTTCAGTCTGTTTCTTCCGGTGCTGCAGGCTGCTCTTTTGTACTGGGCTCCTGCCTGCATTGGTACCTTGTTGTGCCCACTAAGAAATCTGCAGCTGTCCCGACAGAGCTCCGTTGAGGTGGTTCACTTTCCCTCTCTCACTCGCTCATTCTGTTTCTCCTGGCATTGCAGGCTGCCCTTTTGTACTGGGCTCCTGCCTCTGTTGGTGGCTTTTTCTGCCCACAAAGAAATCTGCAGCACTCCTGACACAGGTCTGTTGAGCCTGCTGACTCCCCCTCTCTCATTCACTCATTCCGTTTCTGCCGGTGCTGCAGGCTGGCCTTTTGTACTGGGCTGCTGCCTGTGTTGCCGCCTTTTTCTGCCAACAAAGAAATCCGCAGCAGTCACGATAGGGCTCCATTGAGCTCGTCCACTCCCTCTCTCTCACTCGCTCATTGTGTTTCTCCTGGTGCTGCAGGCTGCCCTTTTGTACTGGGCTCCTGCCTGCATTGGCACCTTTTTCTGCCCACAAAGAAATCCACAGCTGTCCCGACAGAGCTCCGTTGAGGTCGCTCACTCCCCCGTGTCACTCACTCATTCTGTTTCTCCTGGCGCTGCAGGCTGCCCTTTTGTACTGGGCTCCTGCTTCTGTTTGGCGCCTTTGTCGGGCCACAAAGAAATCTGCAGCAGTCCCAACAAAGCTCCGTTGAGCTCTCTCACTCCCCTTCTCTCACTCGCTCATTCTGTTTCTGCCGGTGCTGCAGGCTGCCCTTTTCTATTGGGCTCCTGCCTGCATTGCCGCCTTCTTCTGCCCACAAACAAATTTGCAGCAGTTACAATAGAGCTCCATTGAGCTTGCTCACTCCCCTTCTCTCAGTCGCTCATTCTGGTTTCCCCGCCACTGCAGGCTGCCCATTTGTACTGGGCCCCTGCATGCATTGCTGGCTTTTTCTGCCCACAAATGAATCTACAGCAGTCCCAACAGAGCTCCATTGAGCTCACTCACTCCCCCTCCCTCACTCACTTGTTCTGTGTCTCCTGCTGCTGCAGGCTGCCCTTTTGTACTGGGCACCTGCCTGCATTGGTGGCTTGTTCTGGCCAAAAAGAAATCTGAAGCAGTCCCAACACAGCTCCATTGATCTCTCTCACTCACTCATTCCGTTTCGGCCAGTGCTGCAAGCTGGCCTTTTGTACTGGGCTCCTGCCTGCGTTGCTGCATTTTCGGCCCACAAAGAAATCTGCAGCAGTCACAATAGAGCTCTGTTGAGCTCACTCACTACCTCCCTGTCACTCGATCGTTCTGTTTCTCTTGGCGCTGCAGGCTGCGCTTGTGTACGGGGCTCCTGGCTGTGTTGGCACCTTTGTCTGTCCACAAAGAAATCCGCAGCTGTCTCGACAGAGCTCCGTTGAGGTTGCTCAGTCTCCCTGTCTCACATGCTCATTCTGTTTGTCCTGGCGCTGCAAGCAGCCCTTTTGTATGGGGCTCCTGCCTGCATCGGCGCCTTTTTCTGCCCTCAAAGAAATCCACAGCAGTTCTGATAGAGCTCTGTTGAGCTCACTCAGTCCCCCTGTCTCACTTGCTCATACTGTTTCTCCCACCGCTGCAGGCTGGCCTTTTGTACTGTGCCCCTGCCTGCATTGATGCCTTTTTCTGCCCACAAAGAAATCCGCAGCAGTCCTGACAGCACTCCGGTGAGTTCACTCACTCCACTTCCATCACTTGCTCTCTGGTTCTGTTTCTCCCAGTGCTGCAGGCTGCCCTTTTGTACTGGGCTCTTGCACTGGGGCCTTTTTCTGCCCACAAACAAATCTGCAGCAGTCCCAACAGAGCTCAGTTGAGCTCGGTCACTCCCCCCTCTCAGTTGTTCGATCTTAATCTGTCCCAAACAGTGATTTCCCACAGCGACCGTGCTATTCTCTGGCAGCAGTGCAAAAACATATTTTAGCCAGGATGTGAAAAATGACAGCTGTACTGTTCATAAGGAGGTGTGGAAAAATGCCACTGTTGAAAATGTGGCATGAAAATATTACAAAATTGCGAAGTTACAAGGGTGCGTGGAAACAGTTCAATGCACGCTTGTAACACAGTCACGTTATGGAGTTTCGTCACCAGATTTTCAACATAGGCATTTTAGGACCTCTGCTCATGAACAGTGCTGCTGCCATTTTCTTAATCTGTCTCAAACAGTGATTTCCCACAATGACTGCGTTATTCTGTGCCAGAACTGTGAAAACACATTTCGGTCAGGATGTGAAAAATGACAGCTGTACTACTCATAAGGAGGTGTGAAGAAATTCCACTGTTGAAAATCTGGCGTGACAATATTACAAATTTGTGAAGTTACAAGGGTGCATGAAAAGTGTGCAACGCACACTTGTAACACAGTCATTTGATGGGCTATCATCACCAAATTGTCACCATAGGCATTTTAGGACCTCTGCTCATGAACAGTATCACTCTCATTTTCTTAATCTGTCCCGGACAGTGATTTCCCACAGCAACCGCACTACTCTGCACCCAAAGTGCGAAAACACATTTCGGCCAGGATGGGAAAAATTACAGATGTACTGTTCATAAGTAGGTGTGGGAAAATGGCAATGTTGAAAATCTGGAGTGAAAATATTATAAATTCAAGACTTACGAAAAGGTGCATGCAAACTGTGTAATGCACGCAGAATACAGTCATTTTAAGGAGTATCGCTACTAAATTTCCAACATAGGCATTTTAGGACCTCTACTCATTAACAGTGTCACTGTCATTTTCTTAATCTGTCCCAAACACTGATTTCCCACAGTGACTGAGCTATTCTGTGCCGTAAGTGCAAAAACACATTTCTGCCAGGAGGGGAACAATGACAGCTGTACTGTTCACAAGGAGGTGTGAAAAAATGTCAATGTTGAAAATCTGGAGTGAAAATATTGCAGATTCATGAATTTACGAGCGTGCGTAGCAACTACGTAATGCACACTCGTAAAACAGTCATTTTTTGGATTTTTTCCACCAAATTTGCAACATAGACTTTTTGAGAGCCCACCTCATGAACACTGGCACTGTTGTTTTCATTACTAGGCACGGAAAGGTGATTTTGCGCAGTGACCGCGAAAATCACCTTTTTAAATGTATTAACACCATGACACTTGAGAATTCATGAGGAGGGGTCCAAAACCCCATATTGAAAATTTGGTGCCAAAATTCCAAAAAATGACTGAGATATGCATTAAAATTGAAAAAACCCTATTTCTACCATTATACAGCTTACCGGCATTTCCTCAGTTCGCGGTCGGCTTTGAAGAGTGCACACGTGTTCCTGGTCCACCGAAGATCGTCGTGCCGGACTCTGGCGGTAAGTATGGTGTGAGTGGGTTGTGGGGAGGTAGGGTGCACAGTGGTTGGGTGTGGATGGTGGAAGGGGGGCCAGGGAGACCGCGAGGGACAGTTTTATTATTTCACAGGTTTAAAAACAACAAAAAAAACCATCGCGGGACAGTTTTTTTCTTCACAGGGGCGTTAGGCATGCTGAGGTGGGCTCCCAGCGTGCCACGCCACTGCTTTTTTGGGGGGCCAGTAGCCAACAGGGGCTTGGGCACCCTGTCGGCACACAATATCACGCAGGGGGGGTGTTTGACATAATGCCGACAAGGAGTGGGCTCCCCCGTTGGCACAATCAACATTGGGCCAGTGAAGTCGACGGGGATTGGGGCCCCCGTCAGCAACTAAACATGGTGGAGGGGGGGTTATATTGTTTGTGAACATGGCCATGTTCACAAACAATATTAGGGTTTTTACATCCTGCCCTGCAATGACGAGTCACTCCCTCATTGCAGTGGATGGCTGACACTACAATGACGAGGCGGCCCCTGATTGCAGCGGCTACTTTTTTAGAAGGTTGTGGTACGCTGGCTGAACTAGTGTCAGCAGCAGCATGCCACAGCATTGGGGGAAGCGGGACAAGCTTTTGCAGGCTGTTGGGGCATTGGCCACAACAGTGCCGTGCCTCCTCAACCTGCTTGTGGAGAAAGCTGCCGCAACATGTTTCTTGCGCATGCGCACAATCAGCATAAAAAGGACAGATCTCTAAGGGGTTTGGGAAGTTGGGTGTTTCCAGCTCAAAGAGATAATATACTGATTTTAATGATTAGGCTGATAGATTGTTCCTGTGTATCTGGCTAACCAATAGCACCACATCAGTCGCTATAAAAGTGAGGGTCAGAAAATCCTAAGCAGTAAAAAAAAATTGTATGCTGTCTCAGCATTCCCCTGACCCTGAACTTCATAAAACAGTGGCTATTCCTCTTACTTGACATGTCAGGGGAACCAGGAAGTGCTCTATGATACAGAAGGCCTGTTAAAACAGAACTTTAGGAAGAAGTGCCCAGTGGGTGGACTGAGGTTGATAATCCATTCCAAAGTTTGGAGGCTGCAGGCTGCAAGGGAGAAGGCATTCTGACCTTTCTAACAGTTGTTGTCAGGGGATGTTCAAGAAGACATTGTGAGGAGGACCAAAGTTCACATATGCCAGTCCTAATACTGAGGAGACATGATGGGGGGAGTTTTCCCCATCCGGAAGGGACTTTTCAATAAGGGTACCCATAAGATAGTTTCAGTGGGCCTGTGGGGAGTAGCCAGCTAAGTGTCAGATACAGTGAACAATGGTAGCTGATTTTGACCCCCGAAAAAGATATGTCATACAAGGAGGCTTGCCAAGCATCTCTGCCTCCATTTTGCAAATCCAGAAGCAAATGGTTTGAGTCATAAGTTTTTGGGGAAGGACCTGATAGGTCCAAAAGTTTAGGTACTATTTTCTTTTTGTAACTTCTATGTTGGTCCAGTAAAAGGTATAAACCATTTGCTTCTGGATCTGCTCTTAAAAGGACCAAATCAGCAACTAAACTGATTATATTTGTCCATTTTGCAAAGACATGTTAGCTGTTTAAACAAAAGATTAAACAAAACATTTCAAACTGTTAGGCCAACTTTTTTATGGTCTTCTTTCTACTGCAAACCCTCAACATACTGCATGTAGAAACATAGGCCTGTTTGTGTCTAAACAGTTGGTGCTAGCCATTGCTTCCATGCCAAAAACTGAGGAGAATAGAGGAGAGTCCTGTTTAAGATACGAGCCCTATGGAAAGTGTAGACCTGCAGGGCTAACCTGCATTTGGAAGCTGGGATACAAGACAGCCAAGGATCCAAAAGGAAGCTGGGTAATCCTGATCACAATTCAATGTAAGGAATGGCTGACATTCCAGTACTAGGGGTGGGTGAAAGCTACGAATTCCGCTTTCGTGGAACTTCCATGAAATTTCCAAAATTTCACAGACATTGCGGAACTTTCACCATTGGCAAAAGTAGGATTTTCCATGGATTTTTGCCAAGTTCTGTGGACTTTTTTTGTGAACTGCGGAAAAGTACATATAAACTGCGGAATTTATTCTTTCCACAGTTTAATGAACTGTCAGTGAATGAGCGCCTGCTTGTACAACCATGCAGTTATTCACTGACAATTCAGTGGGCCACTGGTTGTGGAGGAGAGAGGAGTGCTGCTCTGGTGGCCTGCTCAGGGGCAGGGTGGGGAGGGGAGTTGGGTGGTGGCAGATGAACTGTCAGGGTGGTATTTGTGGGGGTCTAATAGACACCAGGGAATTGAGATATTTTTTTTACAAGGGATCTGGGATGAGGAGGTCCACTAGACATCAGGGAAATATAATGTTTTGGGAGCCATGATCAGTAGGTGGGGAGAGCACTAGAAACCATGAGGGTCCACGGAAGGAATTGGAGGTCTTTACTGGGACCCCTGATCAGTGGGGGGTGGATTAATGAGTTAAACTGCAGTTAAAAAAAAAGTCTCAGAAATTACAACTGGCAGTGATCCTTTCTGCGGGGTTGTTTCCGCAGTTTAATAAGTGATCGCACAGTTTTTTACTTTTTCCGCTGTTTTAAGGCAGTTTCGTAGAAAGTTCCAAAATGATTTTAACTGCTGAAATGAAATTATGACTGCCAAAAATTCGCCAGCAGAAATTAATTTTTGCACATCCCTATCCAGTACTTACAGTAAGTTACAGACTATTATCCTCCCAACACCTCCAGGCAAAACAACCCGTAGCTCAAACAAGCGGCTGCTATGGGTACCCCATGGCCGGACCTCCCAATTCCAGTGTACTTTCAATTACAGAGCCCCTACCTGGACAAACGCCCTCCCAAGTCATATAACAAATGAATTAAGGCTTGGCCCCTATAAATCCAAGCTAAGGACATACCTTCAGGCCTCAAACCAATGTGACTGCCTTTGACACCAGACTGTCCTATACCTCCTTCAATCTAACAACATTCGTATTACCCCCTTACCAACTAACCCCCATGAATCTATATGACTATCAGCCTCTACAGAGCCCTCTGTATCCTTCTGGCTGTGCTATAGTAATGTAAAGTGAAACTTCTGTTAGCTAACTGCTGAACTACTATGTAACCTCTTTGACTGCTTATTTTGTAATGTTTCTGTAACCTGTATTTTTAAGTACTGTCCCTGTACCTTTAATGTATGACGTGGAACCTTTGTAAATGAGTCCTTGACTCAAAGGTCTTTCTGAATACTACAATAGATAAATAAATAAATAAATAAGTGATATTTAGAGCTGGCAGCTGATATGATAACCCAATCAGCTGTCAGACCTATAAAAGGTCAAGCCAGTGTTCTTCATTGCTATCAGGAATCGTTTGTGAGCTAACTTTAAAAACGGATACTGTATATCGTTAGACATCATGAGGTTCCTCATGATAGTACTGGCCTTTGGCCATTCAGGATGTTGCATTCTGGTTTGCAACATTCTGTAAATGTATAATCATACAATATGTTAGAGTCTCCTAAAAATTTTAATCCATAATATTCTTATTTTTAAAGAGAACATAATCCTTTGTTTTTGTTTGTTTGTTTTTTGTTTTTTATATTTAATCCTCTCAATGTATAGTTTAGTCTGTTTATTTTAAAATAGTCTTATTTTCCCCCTATTTATGGACCCTTTTTTGGCTGCCATAAAATGCCATACTGCAAGGCACGCCTCTTTCAAATAACGCTAAAATCTGCAATAGGGTACACACTCCAGAAGGGGTGGAAAGAATGTGCAGAGACCTGAGAAAACCCGAAGAATAGTCAAGGGCATGGCAACAGGGTTTTAATGCAAAAAAGTGCACAATCATGCACCTAGGGCACAGAAAACCAGAGGCAGGCTACAAAATGGGAGAAGAGGTATTGACAATCACCAAGCAGGAAAGGAACCCAGGGGTAATCATATCTAATGACCTCAAGGTAGTAAGACAGTGTGACAAGGCAGTGGGTAGGGCCAATAGGATGCTGGGGTGCATAGGGAGGGGTATTGCCAGTAGAAAGAGAGGGGTGGTGTTGTCACTGTATAGATCTTTTCTGAGACCCCACTAAGGGTGAGTGCGAAGTCGAAGGGACAATCGATGAAGTGCCAAACATCAATGGTTTCCACCCAGCTGAAACGGGTCTGAAGATTGCTGTCTTCACTTCATGTCTTTGGCAATTTGGCAGCCATGACTATATTTGGCTATAAATATACTGAGCATGTGCAACACTTTCTGACAGCCACATGACCTTCCGTAACCAATTAGGGACACAGAATCTCGACAAAACCAGGTGTTCTGCAGCTCTGTGTGCCAATGTCGCTCTGGTATCAGGAAAGAAATACCTTGCTGTGTGTGCTGCACTGTCTTTACTCTTTTTGTCAGAAACTCAGAAAAAGGTTACCGGAAGCCATCAGTCTGCGAAGAACCACTTCTTGAAGTTAACTTGCAAGCTGCCACTGCAGCTCCACACATTTTGTTAGGCAGGGAAATAGAAGGAAAAGAAGCGCTGCAGTACTCTAGTGCTGTTGTTGCACACAAATCTTCCAAATCAAAGTTTTTGGTACTTTCTTGAATGGGTGGGTGCCCAAGTCCAAAATCTTAACTTTATCAAATTGTAGTTTTGGTGATTGCTTGTGGGTGGCTCATGGCTTTGCTGCTGGGTCAGGGACAGAGTGTCTCTAGGCTCCAGCTTGCCTGACCCCTTCCTAAAGAAATCCTGTGAAATAGTTTACCCAGCTGCTGATTAGTCTTTGTGACAGGCAGTATGTGCTGTGCCTGGCCTTCCTGTGGGAGCTGGAGCCCCCTGCCCCAAAAAACCTTGTGAAACACTTCGTCCAGTTGCAGCTCAGTCTTTGTGATGGACAGTGTGTGCCATGCTTGACCTGCCTCTGGGAGCCAGAGGCCCCCCACCAAAAAAATCTTGTTAAACACTATCCAGTTGTAGCTTAGTCTTCATGACATGCAGTGTGTGCCATGCCTGTCCTGCCTGTAGGAGCCCCCAGAGCCCCCCCCAAAATGTTATGAAACACTATCTAGTTGCAGCTTAGTCTTCATGACAGGCAGTGTGTGCTATGCCTGGCCTGCCTGTGGGAGCCTTAGCCCCACCAAAAGAAAACGTCTTGCACAACACTTTATCCAACTATAGCTTAGCCTTCATCACAGGCAGTGTTCGCAATGCCTGGCCTGCCTGGAAGCCCTCGGAGCCCCCCCCAAAAAAAAAATCTTGTGAAAACAATTTGTCCATTTGCAGCTTAGTCTTGATGATAGGCAGTATGTGCCATGTCCTGCCAGCCTGGGAGCTGGAGCACACCCCCAAAAATATCTTGTAAAACACTTTATCAAGTTGCAGTTTAGTCTTCATGTTAGGCATTGTGTACCATGCCAGAAATGCCTGTAAGAGCTGGAGTCCCCCCCAAAATCTTGTGAAACACTTTTTCAAGTTGCAGTTCAGTCCTCATGACAGGCAGTGTGTGCAATGCCTGGCCTAACTGGACCTGTAGCCCCCTTCCCCAAAAAGGAACAATCTTGTGAAACACTTTATCCAGTTGCAGCTTAGTCTTCAGAACAGGCAGTGTGTGCCATGCCTGGCCTGCCTGTGGGAGCTTGAGCTGCCCCCCTCCCCAAAAAAAAAAATCTTGTGAAAACATTTTGTCAGGTTGCAGCTTAGTCTTTGTGACAGGCAGTGTGTGCTATACCTGGCCTGCCTGTGGAAGCTGGAGCCCCTCCCCCCCAAAAAAACAACCTTATGAAACACTTTATCCATTTGCAGCTTAGTCTTTCTGACAGGCAATGTGTGCATGCCTAGCCTGCCTGGGAGCTAGAGCCCACTCCCAAAAAAAATCTTATAAAACACTACCAAGTTACAGCTTAGTCTTCATAACAGGCAGTGTGTGCCATGCCTTGCCTGCCTGTGGGAACTGGAGTCCCTCCAAAAATCTTGTGAAACAGTGAAACACTTTTTCAAGTCACAGCTAAGTTTTCATGACAGGCAGTGTGTGCCATGCCTGACATGCCTGTGGGAGCTTGGGCTGTTCCACCCTCCCCCCAAAAAATTGTGTGAAAACTCTTTATCAAGTTGCAGCTTAGTGTCCATGACAGGCAGTGTATGCTGTACCTGGCCTGCCTGTGGGAGCTGGAGCCCCCCCCCCCCAAAAAAGTCTTGTGAAATACTTTATTCAATTGAAGCTTATTCTTCGTGACAGACAGTGTGTGCCTTGCTGTGCCTGGCCAGCCTATGGGAGCTGGATCACCCCCTCAAAAAGCGCTTAAAAATATTTACCAAAAAATAAAAAAAGGAGGGACTACAGGGATGTGGCGCTTGAGTGCAGCCAAGGAAACTATGAATTCCTATAGCTCTGAGTGGTGAGCACTACATGATGTTAGCAAAACAGAAAAAAAAAATATTTACAAAATTTTTTTTTTTAAGTAGGGACTATGGGACAGTGGGAGGCCTTGAGCTCAGCCAAGGAAAGCCATAAATCCTGTAGATCTTAGCATTACTTAGTAGCAAAATATATATAAAAAAGCTTAAAAATATTATATGCAAATTTGGAAAGGGAAAGCCGTCAAAACAATGCCCTTGTATAGCAAGGTAGTACTTGTACTTTTTCGGGGGATACATTTTTTTTGGGGTGGATTTATTTTGAAAACCTATGTGAAACTAACATAGTAATTGGCATGAAGGGCAGGGGGGAGCCTTGAGGTCAGCAAAGAAAACTGTGAATTCCTACAGCTCTGATGGAGGTGCTTAGCAGTCATACATGTTTAGCACTGTGGTGATCCCCAGCCGTGGCATGTCAACACAACTTGCCGCACATAAGCTATAGTAATTCATGCCCACTGACGATCTCAAGGCTATTTTCCCCTTTTCTATAATGTGCTTTTATGCTCTATGCAAATTGTTACATTGGAAACTGAAGTGTCAAAGCTGAACTGAATTTTACCCCTATAAAATTCAAATTGAAGTTGCCATGGGGACACTTCACTCACCCTTAGACCCTACCTGATGTCCTGTGTCCAGTTCTTGAGACCACATCTCAGGAAGGAAATAGACACGATGGAGACTGTCCAGAGGGGCACAACTAAAATGGTAGAGTGGCTGCATCAGAAGCCCTCCCAGAGGGACTAAAGAACCTGAATATGTACACCCTGGAAGAGAGAAGGGAGAGTGGGGACATGAGAGAGACCAATAAATACAGTACACTGGGGGGTTAAATAAGGTACAGGAGGGGAGTATTTTTCAGAGGAAAATGTGCACAAAAACAAGGGACATGCAATGATGCTGCAATGAGAAAACTTTAGTAGAGCTGTGAGGAAGTATTACTTCATTAAAAGACTGCTGGATGGCTAGAACAGTCTTCCTGCGGAGATGGTGGGGGTTGGCAAAGACAGTAGTGGGCTTCAAGCATGCAGGGGTTAGGCACAAGAGAATCTTAGTTGGGAAGTAAGAGGAGGGAGGGCGGGAGCTGGAAATCAAGTAGGATCACTGGTGACCAGATTGGCTGGGGAAAAATGGGCAGATTGGCTGGGCCAGGATATCCTTATCAGCTCTCAGATTCAATGTTTCTATGCCTATTTCCCACATAACATTCATTTTTGTATTACTTGCGAATTCCAGCGACCCTTTACATAAGCTGAGCAGAAGCCTAAAGTGCAGCTTTCCATTCAAGACTTCACTCAACTGATGGCACCAGGTTCCAGATCTACTTAGTATTTAAAAAAATGTATTTGGTGTGGGAAAATCCAGCATTACTGTAACAAGCGACCTTAAGTAAGGAAACTTCTTGGATAATTTCAGAAGAATATATTTGTGTTATCTAACAGATTTCACACATGCCCACATTTTCAATTATATTTAAAAATGCATAGAATTATGTTTCTATGTTTCCCTTAAAAACGTCTTTATGTTCCCTCAAACATTTAGCATATGGGCTTGGTTCATATGGATGTTCCTGGCTTTTACATGCTAAGTTATAAATGTCTAACATTATTTCAGTCAATCAGCACCCAGAATGACAGGACATATTATCCCTTCTACAGCTGTCATCTCATGTAGTGTGCAGATGTGGAATGATTCACTTCAGCAGTGCGGTCGAAGAGTGTTATTTGTTTAAAGTAAATATATTAAAAATAATACCTCTAAAGACTCATACAGTAGCAACTAGGGTTGACACCCAGAAATGGAGTGTTGGCAGCTGACACACCAAGGTAGGGCTGGTGTCTGCCTTGGATGCCTCATGCCCCAGGGAGAGTGGGTGGAAACTTATTTCTGTTACATGGCTGTCTCTGGTGACACAGGGGACTGGAGCCATGCTGGAAGGAACCAAGGGATTGCCATGGGCTGGGCCTTGCATCAGCATGCATCTATTAACTGAGCTCATAAAGTCATGCACTCACAACAGGGGTGGATGGAAGAGTCACTCAATCCTCCCTCCCAATGACCTCAGCAGGCTGTTTAACAGGGTTGCTCAACAGGTTCACACCCAGAGGAGGAATAATGAGTTGGGGTTCATGGGATAACATTACCCTAGCTGTCCTATGCAAATGAAGCCACACACTCACCATGCCAAAGGAGAGTTTTGCATACTCTTCCTGCTCCTCAGTGGCTCCTCCTCGTATGCCTTGAACACCAAATCAGTGTCTGTTCCCTGATCTGGTGAACTAGGAATCTGACCCACTAGGATCAAATTATGGGTTGGAGCTGGAGGTGCCAAAGCAGGGCATTGAGCAGAGGGCGGCAGAGGAGAGAATTTATGAGAAACCTTGCAGCAGATGCATGGGCAGTTGGACAGAGTAGCTGGTGGTAGGTAAGTGAGAAAGAGGTAAAAAATAGGAAGCATAAAACAAATTTATTATAAATTATTCTAGCTCAATTCAATGTAAAAGAAAGACCAGGGTATAAACAGTGCTCAGTTTATATATCGCATTACATGTTGCATATTGCATATTGTATAGAAAAATATACAGAGCGGTGTACATTATGAAGTTTTTTGTACACCCGGAGTTTGTGATTCCACATAAACCACAATTACGAAGATTGTGTAAACAAAAATGAGAAATGTACAACACAACATGACTTCTTTTTTTTATAATTTCTTTTTCAAACTATTTACCCAAATTAAGTAGAAATTAACTTACCATATGATTACCCAGTTTTATTTGATATTATTGATAATAAATTAATATATCTGGTACCTAGTTTTGAGATGGAAGGACAGTGTAGCATAAAATTAATGAAAATAGGCAGCACTGTAATTGCAGCATTTGACTGTACTGTTCAGTAAGGCACACTTAGATTGGAAAAGCGCTATTGCGCTGCTGGAGATTTCTCAGCTGATGCTGGTACTGAGCTTGACAGAAGTGTAACCAGATGCACCCACTCAAGGTAAACCATGTGTGTGTGGTCAGAAGTGCAGGCTTAGGCAAGAAGGTGGATAACCGTCCAGTTAGGTATTACCACTAGGATACACGTCACTCATCATTCATTCCAATTCAAACACTAAAGAGTGAAGATGCTCACTGCACTGCAGGATGGTTTTCTTCTCTATATCTTTCTTTTAGACATGTAAAACTAAGGTTTGGGGGCTTTGAGGGGGATTTATTGGCAAAAGAGTGAGAAAGGAAGGGGTTTTCTGTGACACAGTAACAGGCACTGGAAGGAGGGAAGTGGGAGGAACTTGCTTTTGGAAGTGGGAAGCAGTCATATGTGTATTTCATGGGTTTCAAAACTTCAAGGATATGGGGGAGGAGAGAACTGAGGTGCCGGAGGCATGGGTGGAAGACTAGGATTTTAAAAAATTTGACTTGTTCTGCAGAAAGACAGATCACCTTACCCGCACTAGCATCATGGTCCTGTAATGTCCCTCTAACACTCCTGCAGCAATGGTGCCCAGCATCACGTTCCATCGTGGCTAAAGATTATCTGGATACTTGTGTCACAATGGCTTCAGCCACAGCTAGTTGTAATGTTAGATGTTACTTGGTGTCTCTTTTTTCAAGTGCTAAAAATCTACATTACAATCTGCCAGGTTGTTAAAGATACAGTTGGTGGCAGTTTACAGAAATGATGCTGTGTATGTGTGGGCCTCCAGAAGTCGGTGAGCCTGTGAGCTCCAGTGGTTAGTTGGCACATTGTGAGAAGATAGGCATGTTCAAAGTCATTGCATTGACTATTAAGAGCATAAGAAATTTAGCTTGGAGAAGGCAGTGGCCCTTTGAGCCAATCACCTGCTTCTCAGTGGCAGTAACCATGCAGCCCATTCATCTTGAGAAATTATGCATGTTGGTTTTGAATGATGCAGCTGTATTACTCACGGCCATCTTGTCTGGCAATGAGTTCCATATCTCCAACACCCTCTGAGTAAAAAAGTATATTTTTTTCTGTATTCTAAACACCTTCTTAACTTAAAGCCATGTTATTTTGTTCCCCTATTAGCAATTCTCCTTTCCAGATGCAGAGTCTGTAGAAGTGCTTCATCCTTCACAGATTTATACTCTATATTACAATCATTGCTCCTCCCACTCAATCAACACTATATTCCATACAGTATATGCATTCAGTTCTTTTAGGTGTTCCTTTTATGTTTTTTGTCACTCGTTGTCAATTGGTTTTGTGGCTCTTTGCAGTCTCTGTAGATGAGCAATGTCTCCTTTGTGGTATGGTGCCTAGAGCTACACTGCATGCTCCCTATGGAGACACACCAATAACCTATTGAGGGGAAAATAATCTCCTCTGACCTACCGCTAAAATTCTTCTTTATATTCGTCATGATTTTATTACATTTTTTCACTTTTGCCCACATGGATTCTAAGTCAAATCCACAGTCTATAATGACCCCGAGATCATTTTCCTTTTCAATGTTCTTTATTTGTGACACATTTAGGCTATTTGCCCTTTTGTGGTTCCTTTTACTAAGCTACATAACCACACTTTTGTCAGGTTTGAACATCAGGCTGACTTTTATTGGAATTATTATCATTATGTAATTAATTGTGTCCATTATCTGTCTCAACAATATGGATGAATTGCCATAATTTGCAAATGTTATCAACCACTCCTCATAAGTTATATCCAGATCCATATATAATACAGAGGATAATGTATGGGCAGCCATACACAACAAATATCTGTCTGCGTTGAAAGGTTTCTATGGCAGTGAGGAACCTTGAGAGCAAAACTCAAGAGGCTCCCGGGTTGCCATACAGAACATGAAATAAAAACACAGGCTTGTCTGTTTATGGATGCCCATAGACTATTTTTTATAGTGTATGGGCATCCATAACCATTTCAGAAATGCTGCTTTCTTTCAGTGAATTAACAGCTGGGGGAAGGAGAGGCACCTGAGGGTTAGAGGTGGTCTCAAATTACTGACTCAGCTTGCAGCTGGTGACTGCAGCTGCAGCTGTTTCTGTAAGTTCAAGTCTAAAAAAGAACAGCTTCCAGCTCAATTGGATAGAAAAAAGGGATGTGCAGCAGCATTCTAAGTTATTGTGTTGCAGTGGTGATTTCAGTATTGCAGCACACCAATATATTGATGTCACTACTGTAGCCAAACATAGAGAATAATGCATGGGTAACCATATACAACAAGGCTGTGTTTCCATCAAGATGTTGAGATGACATCTTATAGACCTCTAGAGTGAAGCTCAATAGATCAATGTTATCTGAACCCTGAGACAGAAACATGAGTTTAGTTGGGTGTGGTAACCCATGTTTTACTTTCAATAGCATTTGGTTTTCTTGTGTGTCAAAAGTGGAAATTTTGCTTAATGTACAGTAGTAAGCGTGACCCATCTGCTCCCCTCCCACACATCTTTCGTCACTCACAGTCAAGAACTATATTATGGATAAATTATATCAGTGAGAGGGAGCCTAACAGAAGATAACCATACACAGCAATTTTGCTGTGACCATTGAACTGTGCCCAACAACTTTGTATGATCGTTGAACTGTGCACAGCAACTTTGTATGTTCTTTGAACTGTGCACATCTTTGTATGATCTGTGAACTGTGTATAATAACTTTGTATAATCTTTGAACTGTGCACAACAACCTTTGCCAATGCACAAAAAGGATTTTGAGTGTATTGAAATCCATATACAACACTTACCCATATACTATAACCATATTCTAGGCATGGATTTCCATGCAGAATAACTTTCCACCACATGCTATAAATATATTAAAAAGCAAAGGGTCAAGCAATGATCACTGTAGCACTCCACTGGTCATGCCACTGGGCTCTGATAATTCACCATTAGCTCTGACTCTCATAGACCCATCTGACAACCAGTTCTTTTTTTTTTTTGCATGCTCTTTTTTTTATCCCCTACCACCCAGCTGCCCACTCCTTTGGGCAGCCATTCCATCCACCGCTCTCCCCGTTTTGCAGTCTGCTGCCCCAACTGTCCAACTAACCCGATGTATCCCTGTTATCTCTGGGAGTAACTGGGAGGGGAGATCGAAATGCCAGGAGGCACTTCCTTGCATCTATGCTGGGCAGTGAGAGTGCAGCTGGGGGCTGTCCCGGCTTCATGACAAGGAGGTGGGCCGCTGTCATCCAGCTGTCTTATGTGGCCATTTATTCTGCCCTCCCACACCCACACTGATTGGGCCCTGTGCTAAATGGTGACCTGAGGTGGGGATGTGCGGGGGCATGTCAAGGCTTCATGCCACCATTGCACATCCCCAATCTACCTTCAGGTGCTGAGGTCCATCAAACCCCCAGGAAAGGAAGCATCCAATGGACATCCTGGAATCCCTTCCTGCCAGTCTCTGCTCCTGACACCCAGGTTCAGGGTAAAAACCTGGGTCATCAGCATGCCAAGCAAACCCTTTGCTCAGTGCAATGGAGCCAGAAAGACAACCAGTTCTTAAATCAAGTACATAGATATTTTGGGACCTTGCCGAGATTCAGGTAACAGGACATCATATGGATTTAAATGAGGAAGAGCACCAGAACCAGAGTGCATGCAATGAAGCTGGGGGCTGGGATTTAGAAGGGATGTGAAGAAGTACTACTTCACTGAAAGAGTGGTGGATGCCTGAAATAGACTGCCAGAGTAAGAGGTGGAGGCAAACACAGTAAGGGGCTTCAAGCATGTGTGGGACAGACATAGAGTAATATTAGGAAATGGGCAGGGAGGAGGGAGGATTGCCAGAGACCAGCTAGGGTCGGAGGAGGCACACTAGGCAGAGACAATCTGGGTACACTGGGAGGGCCAAGTGGTCCTTTACTGCTGAAGAATTCTATGTTTCTGTGTTTCTTTTTATTATAATCTAGCACTTTATTAACACAATAAAAAAAGCTTATCAAATTGGTAAGGCAAGAGCATCCTTTCTTAATCAATCAATCAATCAAAATCTTTATTTATCCAGGCAAACATCATTGAGCAGAGCTCTTTTACAAGATGGACTTGGTTAGAACAGGGTCGGGTAACATCCATCATAAAAACATATAAATACATGTAAATAAGTATATAAACACAAACACAATGGTGCAGTAATAGGGGAGTCAAATGATAAAAGGAAGACAAGGCAAGCCATAACAGAGGAGGATTCAAATGCAAGGGGGCAGGTCCACCATTGAACCATGCAACTGTATATAAACCATGTTCTCTGTATAGAAGTACCAGTTAGTTCATTTATCAGGGGTAGTCACTAGTACTAGCCATGAAAATGGCTTAGAGAGCCACCAACTAATGGCAGATAGGGTACCAGGAGGGGTATGTAATATGTAAGCGAAGGAAAAACATTGTGAGAAGTGAAGTCCCAAGGATAGGTCAGTAGAACTGATGTGGCAGTGAGGGCCTATGGGAAGAGGGAAAGGGAAGTTAGGACTTTTATAGTATGATTGCGTGTAGATTGTGGATGAGTGCAGTATAGAGTTGTGAAAAGAAGGCTGAAGAAAGCGAGAAGATAGACCAGTATCAAAGGGAGGACAGAGGCATCAAGGTGTTACATGAAATCATGATGACAGACCAGGGCCAAGGAGGAGACAAGCACTAGAAGTAATTTGTTCATGGTTAAATGGTACAGGTTAGCATGATGACAATTCATGGTCATGGGAAATAATTGCACTGATCATTTCTGAGACGTGAATATAAGAGCTTGAAAGATGAGATGCCGATGGGTGACCTCAGTTTCATTTTTTTTGCAATTTATTTCACAAGAAGGACAGTGTAAAGCTTATAGCAGCCCTGCCAAACCAAGAGTTAACTTTGGGAACCATCAGTAGGAGAAATTTGTAACTTCTCAGGGTGTAATTGCCTACTGGTTTTATAGAAAGACAGTCTGTAATGTATTGGGGCAGTTTTTTGGAGATGGCTCTCAGGGTCCATAAGGCTGCATTTTTATCACTCCTGAATTGAAGAGAACTCCACCCCACTGATTGATATAGGGAGCAGTGGTGAGTGGAATAAGGCAGGCCTGTGATGAACCTCAAAGCTCTATGATATGATGAGTCAAGTTTGGTGAGGTAGGAAATGGGACAGTGACTGTAGAGGATGACAGCATAATCTATCAAGGATAGAAAGGTTGATTGTACCAGCTGTAGTTTGGCATCTCTAGTTAAGAAGCGGGCTATCCTAAAGCACAGGCCAAGTCTCTGTCGTAATTTTTTGAGTAATTCTGCAATGTGTTCTATGAAGGAGAGCCTATGGTCCAGCCATACTCCCAGGTATTTGAATTTAGGGACAAATTCCAACTTCTCGCCAAAAATTGTAGTAATCTGCTGCACAGGATCTGATAGGACTGAAGTTACCATTTGGGCAGAGGGAGAAAAGAGCATTGCTTTTGTTTTCTTGGCGATAAGTAATAGTTTTTTGTTTAGGAGTTGATGTTATAGCAGGTTGAACTCAGATTGAAGGTCATTACATGCAGATTGTAATGATGGGCGGCTTATGTAAAGAACTGTGTCATCTGCAAACAGATGAATGTTGGCCTTAGTTATGCTTTCATCAATAGTGTTGATGTATATTGCAAATAAGATTGGTCCTAAGATAGAACCCTGGGGAACACCTCTTAGGAGAGGTTTGAGAGTTGAGAGATCTCCTTCTGCTTTCTTCTGCTGGAAACGATCAGAAAGGTAGTTGTTGAACCACTGTAAAGATAATGGAGCTCCTAGTGAGGTCAGGGAAGAGAGTAGCAGAGAATGGTCGACAGTGTCGAAGGCCTTGCTCAGGTCTAAGAATATGGCGCAGGTATAATTCCTGTTGTCTAGCTCTCTTTGCCAGTCATTAGTCACTTTAGCAAGTGCTGTGATGGTGCTATGTTTAGCTCTAAACCCTGATTGGACTGGATTAAGCAGGTTATTTGGTTCTAGATACTGCCTCAGCTGGTTACTTATGACTTTTTCCAGTAATTTTGACAAGACCGGGAGAATCGAAATTGGTCTGTATTTATTTAGATCATAGGGATTTCTGGACTTGAACAGGGGTATGATGTGCACTGTTTTCCATATTGAAGGAATGGATCCTTGAGTTAGTGATAGGTTAAATAAATGGGTTATGGGCACAGCTAACACATGGATGGCCACCTTCAAAAATTATGGGTTGAAGGTATCTGGCATCAGCACTTTTTTTTACATCCAGTTTCAGCAAAAGGTCTTCAACTTCTTTCAGAGTAGTAGGATGCAAGGAGAAGACTGAATTGGTGATGCTAGGATCTGCACCTTGATTATCCACCGGACAGCATATCAAATTCACAGGGGAATTGTCGAAGGCTAAACCTGCAGTCACAAAGTGATTATTGAAGGCATCCAAAACTTCCAGTCTGTCACTAATGGTGTTATTGTTTAAGGAGATTTCATCAGGTAGTGAGCCACCAGACGTGTGACCAGACAAGTCCTTGACGGTTTTTCAAAATTTTGTAGGATTTTTGGAGGCAGAGAGAAATTCAGAATGATAGTATGCAGCTTTTGTATCTCTAACCATTCAAGTACATGAGTTTTGTGCTGTTTTGAACTTGCACCAGTCTGCAGCAGACTGGGTTTTGCATGCCTTTTTCCATAGGTTATCTCTTTCAGTCAATGCAGATTTTAATAATGGCGTGAACCATCTACATGCATTTTTTGCTATTCGCTCCTTAACTATGGGGCATATTTATTTAGGGCATCTAGGATAATTTTGCTGAATATGTCGGATGCTGATTGCATGTTTTTTGGCAAATAGAACTCTTGCCAATACAAGGAGTGTTTCAGTTCATTTATGTAGGCAGTGAGATTAAAGTTCCGTCTAGATCTCTTGGCAGCAAACTTCGGTGAAGTAGTAGGTTTGTTGCTTGATCTTATGCAAGCAATAAATGAGTGATCACTGATATCATTGAAGAAGGTGTAGGCAACAGAGAAGAGGTGTGGTTTATTCACTAGGATAACATCTAGCAGGGAGCTGTTATCCACGTTCTTTTTATTTACTCGTGTTGGTTCTACAATGAGTTGCGATAATCCATGGGTGTCACAGAAAGTTACGAGAGGATGGGCGGTTTTAGATAGCCAGTCTAAATTAAGATCCCCAAGGATAATTATTTCTGAGGATTGTTGTTCGATGATATTACTCAGATGAGGTAACAATTGTAAATCGGCAGAAGGAGGTCTATAGCACCTTATGATACAAAATGTTGAAGTGTGTGAGTTGGTGACTTGAAGAGACAGACATTCATAGGCATTTGCAACAGATAAAGCACTCAGACAGGATGCCGTATACCTATCCTTGACATAGATGGCAACCCCTCCACCCCTGGAGTGTCTGTCTGCTCTAAATAATAAATAGTTAGGGATATTGACTTCCCTGTCGGAGGTGGCTGGTCTAAGCCAGGTTTCTGAAACCACTAGGATGTCTGGTCGAGTATGGAGGACCCCTGGCCTGGATCATGGAGAACTTTTTTAACAGACTGCATACATTAATGTGGAGGAAACTCATGCCTTTCAGTGCGGCAAGATCAGAGGGTGATGTGATTGCAGCTGGTGGCCCCGGATTGAGCTCCACATTTTCTGAGCACAGAAGAAGAAGGAGTAAAAGTTTTCTTAGAGTGGCAATAGTAAGCTTCGTACTGGTAACCTCTTTATGTCGTTGTGGGCCATCGTCTTGGGGGGCGCGCCCCAACATTTTTTGCCCTTCCCACTAAGAGTGGCAGAGACGAGTACTCTGACTGCTATCTGTAGAGGTGACGCCTCTATGATGTTGGCGGAAGTCATAAGCTGAGGTGGTAATTAATTTTGTGTACCTGCATTAAAGGTAATATGAAAATAGTGTTGAAGAATTGGGGAGTTGAAAAGGCATATATCCACGTAGGGACAGGAACTAGTTACAGAGCAGATCAGATTTGTATCCACAGTAATAAATGCTTGAGGTGGCATACACTGGGCATGTGATATGAGATAGAAGAAGGGCCGGAACAGGATCCACGATTTGACATACATAGTGGAATAAGGATGGGAGGGCTAGACAGTAGTGCGCTAGAAAGCCAGGGTGGGGTTTATGTGAATTTAATCAGGACCGGGGAGGGCTGGGTGGGTGAGCAAAAAAATTGGCAGCTAGGGCTCCCTTCCTGGAGGTAATCAGTCCCTGAGGGCAAGTCCGTACCTGCGTTTCTGTGAGGGGCTGGTGGCTTCAGACCTGGACTGCGGGTGGCAGTCTGGCGGGTTGGGTTCATCAGAGAACCATGGATGTGACTTTCAGGCTACCTGGAAGGAGAAGGCAGGGAGAATTAAATAAGAAAGTCGGGGGCTGCTAGTGGAGCTAAAAAGAATGCAGACTAGCTTAAACGGGTGCAGACCAAGATGTTAGGCAAGGTGCCTCCAAGTCTGAGTGAGCAATAACAGGGCTATTTAAAACACAACACTAGCATAAAAAGGTGAAGGGAGGGGTTCAAAGGTCTGAGCTGAGATCTCTACTGGTCTTATGAGGAACGCAATACAGGCATTTACATTAAATCAGAAAACTTCAGCTATAAAATACATGTTGACTACTGTCCATCAGTTTATCTTCTAGGTAACTAAGCAATCTGTCCTCAAGAAGGTGCATGCCTGCAGTTCTGTGGGGGAAGAGTTCCTCCCTCAGATCCTACTTAAGTGATCAGGCTACCGCCGCTCTACTTAGAGCGAGTTGCACTTGCTTTCCGTGGCACAGCTGGTTGGATTCCCTCCCTCCCTGCTTCATTTCGTTTGCCTCCCCCCCCGTCTTTGCCTGGCAGTTGTCTTGCTTGCTTTTCCCCTTCCTCACTGTGTTCCTCCCTCCTCCTCCTTCCACTTCCATACCTTTGTGTCTGTGCTCCTCTTTGGGCATTTTCCACTGGCCACACCTCAGTTCATCCGCCGTGCCTCCTGGTTGGTTTGTTTCTTTGCAGCATCTAGCAGGCTTCCTCCATCCGCTCCAGCAGTCCACTGCTCAGGAGCGGTCACCTTGCCATGCTGCTTTCTGTTTCAGCAGTCCTCCATGGTTCTCCTTCCATTGCTGTGGACCACCAGATTCTGCCCCCCCCGCTCCGTGCCATTCCAGGTAGTGGTGCTGCTTCCTTTGCTGGCCACCATCCTGCTTCAAAACCTCTGCACTGCTGTTCCCTGGACTGTTTGTTTTAGCTCGCGGCTTCACCTGCTCTCACTGTTGTTGCACATGCTGCAGGAGATCGAATTGTTCATTACCCAGTTTTGGAATCCCCAACCACACTGCTGTAGAACTGGATACTGCACCTGTAGCTTTTTCGGGGGTTCTTCATTGGCACCTATTATTTTCTGACCGCATTTTACAATGGAGAAAGGTAACAGTGCATTGCTCACCAAATCACTAGGAATCAGCTTTCTACACGATGCAGGCAGTGCCTTTCTGCTGATCTTGTATACTCCAAAAGACAGAGGTGGGTTATGCATTGAGTGGCACTACTCTGTTGGGTTTCCTCGCCTAATCATAATGAACCTTCTACCGCCATGGACGGATCCGAGAAATGATTTAGAGCACTTTAGGACGTGTGGTTCAGTATCTTGCTCAGGGTCTCATTGTGACCAGCTGGTAGCTGGGTTCCTGGTGTGATTTTCCAAGTGCATTCCACCCTTTGCCACCTCCACCTGGCTCTGCTCATAGTCATATATTATTCTGATCCCTCTTCCATACTGACACTGTCTGATTCAGCAGCTCACCGGGAGCTGCTGCACCAACCTTGTCTATTCTGTTACAGCACTAATAGCAAGACTAGCAGTGTGTATGACTAATGTATGGAGTGCCTTCCATCTGAACGCTATCAGAGACCCTGCCTGCCATTGCCTGAACTTCAAGAGCTTTGTCTTGTGTGGTCATGCCTATCTGCTTCCCAGCCACTGCATTACTGCCTCTGTTCTGCTGCCCCCTGCACTTCCTACATGGCTGGATCTGGTGGCAACTCTGCTGTGCCTACTTCTGCAGCTCCTCCTGCCTTCTACTCTGCCACCTGCCCATGGCTGCACTGCTGCTGCCCTGCTCCTCTCCTGCTTCATTGCTCCTTTGTTTGCTATCCTACAACCACCCGACTACTGCATATTGCTCTGGCCTATGTGCCGATCCTCTCTTGCTTATGCACACTTGCTTCATGTCTCCTCCCTTGGCGTCTGCCTCTGGGATGTCTGCTGCACCAGGCAGACCTCCGTGGTGGCATTTCTGCTATGCCTAGCCTTTCTGGAGGTCTAGCTTGACTTGCACACACCCCCCTTCCTGCCTGGCCTACGTGGGGTCCAGCTGAACCTGCTGGCCATGCGGGGGCCTGGCCTGGCATGCTTTCACTTCTCCTTTGCTGCCCTGCATGAGGGTTTGTGGTCTGCTAACCTTCATGGGGCCTAGCTGATGCTCTCTCCTCCTTCCTCCGGCTGACCTACATGTGGTTAGGCTGCCCATCCTACCCCATGTAGGAGCGTAGCTGGTTACTTTGCCTTCATCCTTGGACTCCTGCCATGCACTCCATCCATGCACTCTAGCATGACATTCAGTGCCCTGCTCTGGATCCTTCCTGCTGGCCATCGCCTGAGCTCCTCTACTACATCCTTCATTCCTGCTTTCCAGTGTCCCTCCAGCATTGGTCTCTGCTGTGAATACCTGGTTCTCCATTCCTGGCTCAGGATGATCTTTTCTCCTGCCTTGTGCTTTCCCTGGTACTGGATTTTGGCTCCATGCATGCTCCCCTCCATGCTGTTTTCTCTGACCTGGATAAGCTGGTTTCTTCCTTACTTCCTGTCCTTGCAGCTTGATGGATCCTGCAGCCCATCTGCTTCAGTTCTGTCTCGCTGCTGTTTGCTTGCTGCTCTCTGGATCTGGACTGTATCTGGACCTTCCTTCAAATGTCTACCTTGTCCCAGTTCCTCTGAGGTGTCTCCTTTTCCATGGACTGAACTGCTCCTGCTGCTTCCTTGCCTGCCTATTTTAGATTGTTGCACCCTTTGGGCCTTTTCATCAGATCTCTGTCTGCCAGACGCCTTCCTTCCATGTCACTTACTTATCTTCAACATTTCCTTCAGGACCGGATGCACTGCCAGTGATGTCTCACCTTCAGTCATACTACTCAAGTTCTGGACGCTGTAGCTCTCACCTTCCCTGCTTGCACCCACTTCCACTCTCAAGGATATCCTTCTCATTCTTCTGGACTACATCTGGACTCATCTCAGGGTATTAGTAATCAATTCACTTGGACCCTTGCCACGCTGCTCTAGTTCATATGGATTTACTAGCACTACCGTTTCCTGCCAGGACTCTCAGCCAAGCTCTCTTCCAGTGCCATTCTTATTACATGGCTTAGGCCTCAGACTTTAAATCCAGTGGCATGAGGCTTCCGAACTTTGGTCAAGGTGCCAACTTATTCGACTCTGTTTTTCACTACGTTCTTCCACCTTCCTAGCTTATCAGGAACACAACGTTTCTCCAGGACCGTCTTACTATTCTCACAAGTCTACCTTTGGCATTTACACACCTACTTCATCCAGCATCAGGGCTTGGAGGTTCGAATATTTCTACTCTACAACTGACTCACCCAGCATCGGGGCTTAAAGGTTCAAATAATTCTACTCTACAACTGTCTCGCCAGCATTCGGGCCTGGAGGTTCAACAATTTCTACTCTACACCTACCTCACCCTACATCAGGGCCTGGAGGTTTGACTATTTCTACTCTATACCTGTCTCGCCCAGCGTCGAGGCAGGGGGGTTCGACTGTGTCTACTCTATGCCTGCCTTGCCCAGCATCAGGGCCTGGGGGTTTGAATATTTCTACTCTAAATCTGCTTCGCCCGATGTTGGCCTGGAGGTTCATTTCTTTCTCCTGTAGTCCTCTCTCACCCAGCTCGGGGCATGGAAAATCTGTTCCTTACCGTTCTTGCTTCATCAGATGGTTGGAGGTTTTCTGGGCTTCTGGCCTACTGTCACTTACTGCTTTGCCTACTCAGGACCAGGGGTTCATTTGCTTCACCTTCTTCAGCTTCCTGACTTGCATCCTACTTAATTGCCTCACCTTCAGGACACTATGCTTCTATACACTTGCATATCGGACCTCGGACCAACCCTTCAAGATCGATTCTGCATTCACTGGATTCCACGTCACCTTCTATCAATATTTTTCCCTGGACATTGTCATCTCAGAGGGGGACTTGCTCAGGATCTGCTACCATCCACTCGCTGGACATTCAACATCAGTACTAGATTCCATTTGCTCTTACTGACCTGCTAGTTTTCATCTATTGGGATATATATATATATATATATATATATATATATATATATATACACATATTGCTTATTAGGAGTTTTCTTTTATTATGTCAAGAAGGATGGGCATATCAGTAGCCATGGGTCCTCAGAGGTTCCCCCTCAGGGGTTTTTTCCTCTCCTGTGTGCTACTGGCCACACTCTCATGAGCTGGAGGAGACAATCGTACCTGCAATCATTATTTCTTTTGGGGAGTGCTCGTCTTACTCGACTACACATCATTCCTAAGGTGGGATACAGAGAAAGGCCAAAACATCAAGTCCTAACAAGGTGTTATTCATCAGTTCAAACACTTAAACACTTAGCATGCAATCCAGTTCATATGTACTACAATCACTGACTTGCTCATATCTATGCTGAAGTATCTAAGCACTAATCATTCCATATAACTCATATACGCTGCAGACATTGTCCTACTTTCTGGTTTGGCATATGTATCCAAGCATAACCTACATCATTCAACTATACTGTATGTAGCACAAGAACTGAACTATGAACCATACAGAATGGTAAGGTGCATGCCTGTAGTTCTGTGTGGGAAGAGCTCCTCCCCCACATCCTACTTAAGTGATCAGGCTACCGCCGCTCTGCTTAGAGCGAGTCGCACTTGCCCTCCATCCTCCCCTAGCACCTCCTCCTTCTCCAGCACTCTTATCCTACCAGGGGAGGTGGGTCTTACATGACTACTCATCCTTCCTAAGGTGGGATACAGAGAAAGGCCAAAACATCAAGTCCTAACAAGTTGTCATTCATCAGTTGAAGCACTTAAGCACTATGCATACAATCCAGTTCATATGTACTACAATCACTGACTTGCTCATGTCTATGCTGGAGTATCTAAGCACTAATCATTTCATTTAACTCATATACGTTGCAGACATTGTCCTACTTAATGGTCTGGCCTATGTATCCAAGCATAACCTACATCATGCAGCTCTACTGTACATTGCACAAGCACTGAGCTATGAATCACACAGAACTGACATTAAGCTAATAGGCCTGAAATTCCCCAGAATGCCTCTATCACCTCCCTTATGAAGTGGAGTAACTATTGCACTCCTCCAGTCATGTGGGACTTGCACTCCAAGAATGAATGATTACAAATCTCTGTGGTAGACGCTGCTAGTATGAATGACATTTCCTTCAGTATCCTGTGTTTTAGATTGTCCAGGCCAGCTGATTTTTTTTAAGGTACTTTTTTTTGTAACATCTATGTTGGTCCAATAACAGGTATCAAACCATTTGCTTCTGGATCTTTTCTTACAAGGACCAATACGGCAACTAATCTATTCCATTTTCATTGATTTCCTTGTCACTAATGGGTCTGGAACAAACAATCTGTCTCCATGTATTGGTGCAGGACATGCATGCTTTGCCTTAAAGACTGAAATGAAATTAAGATTCAAAGCATCTGCCATTTCCTTGTTTCATGTGTTTTATCACTAGTCAAGGGTCTCACACTTTTATTGGACCAGTGCTCAGAATGAAGACATGAGTAGAAGCTCTTGTTATTTGTTTAGCAATTTATTGCAACCTTTTCCTCAGCTAACCTTTTTTAGATGATAATCTATAGTTATATGTCCTTAGCTCATTCCTTATATGTCCTTATCTTGATTTTTTTTGACATTTTTTAATAAGACTTTTCCTTCTCTTTATTACCTTTCTCACCCTATGATTATACCACAATGGCCTGCTTTCCTTGCAGTTGTACTCCCTATACATGGGTACATAACATAGATACATAGATACATAGACAGTGTTGGCAGATAAGGGCCTATGGCCCACCCAGTCTGCCCATTTGAGCTTGTAAGTTCAGTTTGTTTTCCTAGAAGTCTGTTTCCCCTTACCCCTGACCTCTAGAATTCCTTTATGTCTATCCCATGCATTCTTAAATCCGTTATTGATTCAGCCCCACCACTTCCTCTGGCAGGTGTTCCACTTGTCCACCACCCGTTCTGTGAAGAAATTCTTTCTCATGTTTCCTCTGAATCGTCCTCCCTCCAACTTCATCCCATGCCCTCTAGTCCTGGAACATCTTTTTCGCTTAAAAATAGTGTTTTCCTGCACCCTGTTCATCCCTGTAAGATACTTGTATGTCTCTATCATATCCCCTCTCTCCCTCCTCTCCTCCAGGGAGTACATGTTCAGTTCCTTCAACCTGTCTTCATAGGACCTGTGATGCAATCCATGCACCATCTTTGTTGCCCTCCTCTGAACCTTCTCTACCCTGTCTATGTCCTTACATAGGTATGGTCTCCAGAACTGTACACTGTACTCCAGGTGGGGCCTCACTAGTGTCTTGTATAGCGGAATTATGACCTCCTTTTCCTGCTGGTGATGCCCCTGCCTATACATCCCAGCATCCTATTTGCTTTACCTGCTGCCTTGTCACACTGTTTCCCTACCTTGAGGGTCATCAGAGATGACAACCCCAAGATCCCTTTCCTGCTTGGTGCATGCTATATCCTCACCCCCAACTGATATATTGTGCCAGGGTTTTGTGCCCCATATGCATTATCTTGCACTTCTTTGCATTGAATTTCAACTGCCAAACCCTGACCATTCTTCAAGTTTCTGCAGGTCGCTTCTCATTCTGTCTACACCCTCTGGTGTGTCTACTCTGTTACAGAGCTTTGTGTCATCAGCGAACAGTGAAATTCTGCCTTCTAGATCCTGCGTAATGTCACTGATGAAGATGTTGAATAGGACCGGTCCGAGCACTGATCCCTGTGGTACCCCACTGGTCACTCTTCCCTCTGTGGAGTGACAGCCATTTACCACCACCACAATTTTCTAACTTACTATTTTATTTTTCAGTGTAGCTGTCCAGTCCCATCTGTCCAATTCTGCATACATTTCCCTGACCTTTTCCTTTTGTAATTCAAGCACAAACTGTATATCTGTTAGTCTTGGAGTGTGAGTTCTTAGTACTTCGAACTGTCCAAATGTCGTAGTCACTAGTAGTAAGCAGTGACATAATTTGGTAATTTACTTTATGCTCAGTTAGACTGCTTATTACCAGATCAAGATTTTTTTTTGCAGGCTCTCTAATGTGTTGGTAGAGATTATTATTATTTAATACAATTCAGGAAAAGTTTCCCAAATAGCGCTGATACTTGATTTTTGTTCCAGTCAATATCAGGAAGATTAAAATCCCCCATACTAATGGTATTCCCAGGATTGTATGCATTAGTCAGTTGATTTGTTAATGATTCATCCTATTCAGCTAACCAAGGCCCTTGTCTCCTTGGCACTTAAAAGTTACCCAAACGGAGTGTGCACTGGAGCAAGCTATTTTACTAGTAGGAATCCTATGGGCAAACAGGTTTTCCCTGATGTACTGTGTATATCCTCCCTACCTTATAATCCAGTCCTTCCTCAAAACAGTACAGTCTTTAATAGACTTCCCTCATTTGTCATCACTGAATCACCAAGTCTCTATGACACCCACTACATCAATTTCATCTGTAAGGACCCTACGAATAAAATGATGCATTTTATTCCCTAGGCTCTTTGAATTTATTAGTAGGCATTTGTTTTTCTTTCTGTATAGTGAAAAACCTTTGTCAGTCTGTTCAGAGCGTCTGGGATAACACTGAACAGTTCAGAATTCTTCTAGACAAGATGTTTATACCCCTAATTTTACACCCCTATTGTATTACCATTAGAGGGGGATTGACTGCTGAGTTTAACCTCACACTCAGGTTATGTATCTCCTTTTTATGTTTGCTTGTGCGCATGCACAAGAAACATTATGTGGCAGTTTAAGAGAGAAGCAGGTTGTGGAGGTGCGGCACTATGGCAGCCAACTGAGGCAGTGCATTTGGGGGCTTGGCACTGGTGGACCTATGGAGGCACAGTGTGCCAATGACATTGGTCTCCAAAAGTGCCACCAAGTAGAGACGTTTTCACAGCTGCAATGAGGGGCCACCTCATCATTGCAGCATCAGCCATTCCTCTGCGATGAGGGAGCGACCCATCATTGTAGGGCGGTATCTTCTCAAGTGTAACAATTAAATTAAACATGGCAGCTTGCTGCCGCCTCTCGGCCCCATGAAACCAATTGGGGGTGGCCAATCCCCCTATCAGCAACCCCCAACCCAGTTAATTTGCTGATGGGGGAGCCCACTCCCTGTTGGCATGATGTAACCTCGTCTTTCATTCGTTGTGTGCTGAGGAGGTGCCCAATACCCCTCGGCATCATGCCCCCCCAAACAGTCATTCTTTGCTGACAGGGAGCCCAGTCCCTGTCGGCTTCAGTACCCCACCACAAAAAAGGCAGGTGGCACACTGGAAGCCCAACCCAGTGTGCTGGAAACAAGCCTGGAAAAAAACAAACCTTCCCGCGACGTCTTTTTATTATTTTTTTATTTCCTTGAAACAAAGGAAATGGTCCCACACCGGTCGCTGTCCTCACCCCACAGCTCGCAACCCTTACTGCGCTGCCTCCCCATCCCCCTCACCCCATACTTACTTCTGGAGC
Organism: Neoceratodus forsteri; assembly: GCA_016271365.2. NCBI lineage: Eukaryota > Metazoa > Chordata > Ceratodontiformes > Ceratodontidae > Neoceratodus > Neoceratodus forsteri. The sequence goes on from CM057453.1 coordinate 161,758,183, forward strand.
CTGGAGCGATGATCTTCGGTGGACTGGGAACATGTCTGCACTCTTCAAAGCCAACCGCAAACTGAAGAAATGCCAGTAAGCTGTATAATGGCATAAATAGGTTTTTTTCAATTTTGGCGCATATCTTGGGCATTTTTTTGAATTTTGGCACCAAATTTTCAACATGGGAATATTGGGACCCCTCCTCATGAACTCAGGTACTGTCATGGCATTATTTAGTCCCAAAAGGTGATTTCAAGATCACTGCGTGGAATCACCTTCTGGGACCGAGTAATGAAACAACAGGGCCAGTGTTCATGAGGTGGGCTCTCAAAAAGCCTGTGTTGCAAATGTGGTGAAAAAATCCAAACAATGACTGTTTTATGAGTGTGCATTGCGCAGTTTCCATGCACACTCGTAACTTTGCGAATTTGTAATATTTTCACTCCAGATCTTCAACACTGTCATTTTTCCACACCTCCTTATGAACAGTACAACTGTCATTTTTCATATCCTGACCAAAATGTGGTTTTGCACTGCCGGCGCAGAATAACGATGTCACTGAGGGAAATCAGTGTTTGGGACATATTAAGAAAATCACAGTAATGCTGAAAATGCCTATGTTGAAAATTTGGTGATGAAAGTCTGTAAAATGACTACGTTACGAGCATGCATTGTGCAGTTTCCACGCACGCTCGTATCTTCGCAAATTTGTAATATTTTCACTCCAGATTTTCAACATTGCCATTTTTCCACACCTCCTTATGAACAGTACAGGTGTTATTTTCCACATCCTGGCCAAAATGTGTTTTCATGCTTCCAGCGCAGAATAGCATGCTCGCTGTAGGAAGTCAGTGTTCAGGACAGATTAAAAACAAATCACAGTGACACTGTTCATGAGCAGAGATGCTAAAATGCCTATGTTGAAAATTTAGTTACAAAAGTCCATGAAATGACTTTGTTACGAGTGTCTGTTGCGTAGTTTCCATGCACCCTCATAATTACATGCATTTGTAATATTTTCACTCCAGATGTTCAACACTGGCATTTTGTCACACCTCCTTATGAACAGTACAGCTGTCATTTTCCATATCCTGCCCGAAATATGCATTTACACATCTGGCACAGAATAACGCGGTAGCTTTGGGAAATCAATGTTCGTGACAGATTAGGAAACTCCTAGTGACACTGTTCATGAGCAGGGGTCACAAAATGCCTATGTTGAAAATTTGATGAAAAAATTCCACTAAATGACTGTGTTACGCACATGCGTTGCACAGTTTCTACATAAGCCCAGAAGTTTGAGTATTTTTAATATTTTCACTACAGATTTTCAACATTGCCATCTCTTCACAGCTTCCTATGAATGGTACAGCTGTCATTCTTCACATCCTGCCCAATGTGTGTTTTCGTACATCTGGCACAGAATGGCACGGTCACTGTGAGAACTCAAAGTTCAGGACACAATAACAAAATCACAGTGCAACTGTTCATGAGAAGAGGTCCCAAATGCTTTCATGAGGTGGGGTCACAAAAAGGCCATGTTGAAAATTTGTATTGTAAATACCAACAAATGCCCAGGGTGTTAGGGTGTCTAATCATAACATCCCACCCTGTACAGACTGACAGGCATCAAGGATATGCCTTTGGATTGCTGACTGTAATGTTCATGCCATTCCACTCCCACTCCACCACCCTGCAGCCAGTGACAGGCATTAAGCTGTGCCTTGAACTCTTCGGCCCCACATTCCCCCCCGTTCTCCTTTACTGCACCCATTTCAGCGTATGTCCTTATGGAATAGAGTGACTGTACAGTCGAACACCCCAAGGCACACCTCAACACATACATACTATGTAGACCCTTACTATCATAACTTGTTTTGATGTGATTTTGTGCTTGGCTCCGTATTGTTTTGGGGCAATGCTGAGGTATCAGTTGTAGGTCTTTGAGGGTTTACTCACTGTGCTTAGCCAAGGAATTGCCACTGGCACCAGTACTAGCACTGATGTGCTAGCACTGGTGGAAACCTGGTTATCTAAATCGACCCGACTCTTTTGTCACCTTCCCAGGTACACACTTTTCAGGGATGATAGGGTGGTTAAGCATGGAAGTGGATGCACCCTCTACATATGTGACACACTGCTGGGCCATGCCCTCCCTCCACCTAAACTAGATCATGATGCACAAGCTATCTCCCTCAGAATCATCCCTGAACCATCTAGGGCACTGCTTATTATCACAGCAGCCTATGTTCCCCCATGGAAACAAACCCCAGCCATCCACTCACTCTCTGAATATCTTGCCAACCTGCCACATAAGGTTGAACAGATCCTTCTGGGGGACCTTAATATTAACTGTCTCTCCAGCTCAGCATCCCATGCCAAGGACACCTTGTCAGCCCTTGACTTAACTCAATTAGTCTCCCAACCTACCAGATATAACCCCTCCAATGGCACTCACATGCTATTGGATGTTGTCCTCTCAAACTGCCCCCATAAAATTGTGGATATCACTGTCCTCGCTAACTCTCTCAGTGACCATTCCCCGATCCTCTTCACATGGTTCATGCTTCTGCCCAAGCCCGTGCCAAGGACTATTCTCTGTCAGCACCTCTGCCCCGGTAACCTCAATAAACTCAAGCAGTACCTTACCTTCTGGGATTGGTCACCTATAAAATTTGCCCCAAATATAGATCCCACACTTGACTACTTCATTTGCTCTTTTAACTTGGCCTGTGATGTGTTTGCCCCCAGTGCTAAGACCCAAACCAAGAAACACAACACATCCTGGGTCACCCCATGTCTTGTTCAACAACTGAGACTCAGAGATAACCTATGGCACAAAGTCACTGACTCTGGTAAGCCGGCGGACAGACAAGCCTATAATGTGGAGCACAACAGGTGCACCTGGGCCATGCACAAGGTCAAGGTGGAATACTACAGATCAGTCCTTGCCTTCTCCTGGGAAACCACCCAGAAGTTCTGGGACAATACAAAGGAGCTGAATGGAAAGTTGCGCTCCCCTCCCCCATCGCAACTTAGTGTTAATGGTACCATCTCAACGGACCCCCTTAGCATTGCAGACTGCCTCAACACTGCCTTCTCCGACCTCAGCTCTGTCCTCCCTAGCAACTTTTTTGATCCAATCCCTCCCTCACAGCCGCCTACCCTCCCACGCCCCCCTTTCTACCTTCACACAATTTCTCCATAAGAAGCCAGGCCATACCTAACTAAAGCCTTAAAAGGCAACAGCCCCAGTAATGACCTCTTAGATACCAGGCTCCTCCACTTAGTTCTTGATGTAGTGCTCACCCCCTAACTGACCTACTCAATGTCTCTCTGTGTCTAGGACAGTTCCCCCTTGCCTGGAAAATGGCAGTCCTCACACCAGTTCTCAAGGGTGGAGACAGCTCCTCCCTGGGCAATTATCGACCGATCTCCATTCCCCCCAAAGCTTTAGAAAAAATAGTGGCAGATCAACTCACGAAATACCTGGCCATGCACAATATTATGTGTATGGAGCAGCATGGTTTCCGCATGGGTCGTAGCACCACCACGGCGCTCCTGGAGTTCTCCACTTTCCTACACTCTGCCCTGGACTCAGGCCACTTTGCAGGTGCTGTCTTTATTGACCTCTCCAAGGCCTTTGATATGGTCTGTCACCCTCTTCTGCTTGACACTCTACTACATCTCTACCTTTTCCCAAGGGCCCCTCTCCTGGTTTGCTAGCTACCTTTCTGCCAGGACCCAATGTATCAAAATTCACAGTACCCTCTCTAGCACTCATCCAGTCTGCTCAGGTGTCCCCCAGGGCTCTATCCTGGGCCTGCTTCTCTTCAGCCTATACCTCAATTCACTTCTCAGTTCTTGTAATGGCAAGGCCTTGCTCTATGCTGATGATGCGGTCCCCTTTGCCTCACATCTGAACACTTCCTCCCTCCAGACCTCCCTCCTGCACTCCTTCAACCAAACTGAAAGCTGGTTTATGGACCAAAGGCTGGTCATTCATCTAAAAAAAATGAAATCCATGTTAGTTGCCCATCACCAAAACAGGACCAGTAGCTCCCCCTGCAGATACCTTCTTGCTCTCTCCACCCACTTGAAGAAGTGTCCTCCTACAAATACTTGGGCATCACATTCGATTCTGCCCTTACCTTCCACTCCCACATCAGCACCCTCACATCTGCCGCCAACACTCGGATTGGCCTTTTTTACTGCCACAAGGATTGCTTGCCCCCCGAAGCGCTCTTCCTGGTGGTCACCTCCTTAGTCCTGTCCCTTGCTGACTACTGCCTCCCAATCTATGCAGCCGCAGATAACACCGCCCTCAACAAGATCCAAATGTCCATTAATAAGGCCTGCAGGCTGCTGACCGGTGCAAACAAACACACTCACACCTGTAAGCACTACTTTTTCGCTAGTTTACTCAATTTTCAGGAGAGATTCCTTTATCAGTCCTGTCTACTGACCAAAAAAAATACTCCTCAGTCTTGCCCCCCCCCAAGAGTGATCTCATCCCTCCACCCTGCTACTCCCTCAATCTCCACTTGTGGGGCCACCAAGTCCCCTCTCATTGTTCCTAGGGTCAGGACCTCACTTGCCCAGACAGCCTTTTGCTATCGGGCCCCTTCCTGGTTCAACTCCCTCCCCGCTGCTATCACCAGCATCCCCAAAATTGGTCCCTTCAGAACTGCTCTCAGGAACCACATATTTTCCTCCCACAGCTGTAGGTGCACATAACGGTAAGACCCCCAAACCTGCGGGGTCTCCTACTCACTGGTCTGCCTTGAAATCAGCTTCTCACTGTGACTGTGTCCCTTTGCACTGCTACAACCTTATCATATCCAAATGTCTGTGCTTACCATTGTTGTAACCTGCCTAGCTACCTCCATTTATAGGCCTGCATATCTATTCGTTCTTAACTACTGCTACTATGTAGAGTCTGTGTATACACGCCTCTGTTACTGTAAATAATGGAAATAATGTCTTTTGCATGTGAATCATTTCTATATTAATAATTATTGTCATGTTGTACTCTCACTGTAACCATGTATTCCATCTGTTGTTTCTGTAAACCTGACACGGAGCCTCTGAAAATGAGTTCATGACTCAAAGGATTGTAATTCCGATATGAAAAATAAATAAATAAATCCATTGAGGGTGGTTGTGGTGTGTCCTCTGACACCATCCCTTCCAAATCATGATCAGTAGAAATGGATTGACCTAATATCTAAGTTTATTATTTTTTATTTAATTTTAAAAACTTTGTTAACCGGGTAAAAAAAGCACTGGGCCACTTGGCCCTTTTACAGGCTTGACCTGGATACAGAACAAGATTACATCACAATCAGAGGATAGTCAGCTGTTCTACTCTTTTTTTCCTTCTTCTGTTTGCCTCTGCAAGGCACTAGTCTTCATTATGGGAGTCACTATTGGTGCATTCTCTCCCCCCCCCACAGTGTCTGCTTAAATAATATAATCAAAAATTACTCAAACCTCATGATCTCCACCAGTTGCTTGTGTGGGTTGATTAGGGTTGCATCAAGAAATGTTCCTAGGTCCATAGTGTGATGCTTTCTTTATAATCTTTGTTATTGTTGGGCTATTTCCAATTTCAAGTCAATGACATGTGCACTCCTGTTAGTTGAGCTGTGGCTTTGACCCCAGTGGCCATTTAAAATATTAAAAAATAAATTGCAAACTTTGCTCCTATTGTAATAAATATAGATCACTCCCATGCTATACCAATTCATGCATCATAAAATGTGAGAGTAAGGGGTGGCATGGAGGAGGAGAGTGTTATGATCGGCACCAGGAAAGGGAAGGAGTGGGACAGCTGAGAGCAATTTACAATCCCTTCCCCTAAAGTATTTAGGCATCTAAAAATGGTTACCTGTTAAAATGGCGACTACATAATCGCAACTTAATTTTAGCGACTGTAATATGAGCGACTAACCCTTATAAAACACTTGTAAAAAATAACGACCGATACAAAGCCGAAACAGAGGACTGATCATCCTAAGGAGGATGCTCCATCATCTAGTTCCCTGGTGTTGCTAATCAATCAGTCTCCCTCTGACAATTTTTCAAGGGACCTAGCCACCATAAAAGAGAACTGACATTGGCACTCATTCTCCCTTTGAGAGAGGTGCTGTTTGAATTAGTCACTGTGTAAAATGCCACCAGCTGGTGGTCTCAGGGAGCAAGTCAAGTGAACTGACGGCACTCATTCTCCCTTTGAGAGAGGGACAGTGGAAGGCAGCTATGTAAAATTGGGAAACCGAGAGGTAGACAGGGAAAGGCTGTCCATCCTCCGCTCACATCTCCACCAGCAACCTGTACTCAGTGGAGTGGGGAAGTTGCTCTGAATGAATGAGTTCCCCCCCAGCACCCACAGGACAGATGCAGACCGCCAGGCAGGAGAGAGAGAGCTAGTTGAAGGTTGTTGCTGCCCCCCCCATCGCCTGATCTGGTATACAGCAATTTCTGTGACAGCCAGTGGGATCCAAGCAAAACAACAAGCTTACAGAGATATCAAGCACTATTTTTACATGATAGCTAAATATGTGTAGCGCTATAGTTGATGTGCGCTATTAGTGCAGTCGCCTAAAAAAAGACGCTAATATTGCAGTCACAATTTTATTTTCACTATTTTAACATGGAACCTCTAAAAATTATTCAAAGTGGAGTGTTTCACTCTAGTCTGGGTAAGCTTTCATTTGGGGGCTTGAGGGTAAAGGTGGGCGAAGTGGCTGAAATTCGCTCCGCTGAGTGATTCACAGAGTAATGTAGAATCCGCGAAGTGCTCTGCAATGAGAAGCGGGGTACTTTGCGTAATAATGGGGACCACGAAGTCCATTGAAACCAATGACTTCACATTATTCTGCCTTCCCCAAACCACTTCACCAATTTTAAGGTGAAGTACATTGAAATTAATGTACTTCGCATCACTTCACCTTGTTATTGAGCTCCAAGGAGAATTTGCAATGTTTCATGGGATTGCAGGTCACATGGGCTCTAGATTGTTCTGCACAGCCTCAGTTCTGTGTAATGTGTGTGCAGTGGAAGATGGAGACAGTTTCCTCTCAGAGTTCTGTGATTCAAATCCTCTAAAAGCTGTTAAAAAAGTATTTTTGAGCCATTTTTTTGCACATAATTTAGTGCATCAATTGTAGGAAACCCTACTGTGCTCATATCATTGTTTGTGTGTGGATTTTGTATGTTAATTTAGAACAGTCAGTCTGTGTACTGTGAAGTGTGCTTTGGGGGAGGTGCCTATCTGCAGTGTAGGTAGATTAACTGGGAGGAAAAGGCAGTCTTTCTGTTTTGGTTATATTTTTCTTGTGTAACTGTGTTAACGTACACACAATAATATTTTCAGTAATTCTTGACTTTTTTTGCTGGTTGTAATGGTACAGCAGTGAATTTCAGTTTGTTTAAAACATTTGGTTATATTGCTTAAGGTTTTCAATTTGCTACACAATACTAGTAGTAGTATGTGTACGAGTGTGTGTGCGATCCGTACCATTAAATCAGACAACTTTTATTGTGCCAGAGTAATTGCAGCAGTGTGAACCTGCTATCCACCGCACCTGCATTAATTTTTTATACTACTTTGTGGTATGTTTACTGGTAGTGGACTGTTACTGCTGTGTTCTACCCTCCCCCCCCAACTGGCAAAAGGTATTCTTTTCCAGATTTGGATTTGTGACTTGTGAGCACTGGTTGAGTGTTGTTGTGCCTTTGCATCTGACTCAGCATCTCTTGAGTGCGCAGTGCAATCTTAATCTGTCTGTGCATTTGCAGTACACCATTATTTCTGGGAGACTTTGCATTTCTTGTTACACTCTCATTTCACTTTGTCAGCACTGGGGAATTTTCTGGACACAAGACAGTAGCATTTGGGGGATGCACATTAATTCTGGTGACTGTTTGTGGCCACTGCTCGCATGACGGAGTGCACCATTAATTCTGGGAGATTTTGCATTTTTGCTACACTCTAATTTCACTTAGTCAGCACTGGGGAATTTTCTGGACACAAGACAGTAGCATTTTGGAGATGCACATTAATTCTGGTGACTGTGTGTGACCACTGCATGCATGACTTGAGTGCACCATTAATCCTGGGAGACTTTGCATTTCTTGTTATCCTCTCATTTCACTTCACCAGCACTGGAGAATTTTCTGGACACAAGACAGTAGCATTTTGGGGATACAAATTCATTCTGGTGACTATGTGTGACCACTGTGCGCATGACTGAGTGTGCCGTTAATTCTGGGAGACTTTGTATTTCTTGTTGTGCTCTCCTTTCACTTTGTCAGCAGAGAGGAGTCTTCTGGACACAAGACAGTAGCATTTTAGGGATGCATGCACATTAATTCTGGTGACTGTGTGTGTATGGGGGCACTGGGGTTAAGGTGGAATGGCAAAGTGAAGTAATAATTACATGGTGAAGTAAGCCTTTCCTATTGGCCACTCCACACAGATGAGCGACACCGCAAAGTGGCCATTTCGTGTTCACTTCACCAGTGGAATTTAATTCCACTGCATCTCTACTTGAGGGGTTGTTTAATAATGAACACAATGGTTGCTCTTTAATCAGTATCAGTACAGGTGGCTTGTCACCAGAATATATTTTGAGGATAAAATTTGTTTTAGGTAGCTCTAACCTTAAACCTACCTTTCCTGATATAATTACTTACAAATACTGTACATAAGCTTACCCAATGCAATATGGTCTGCCTCCTGCCTTACCTGGCTGACAGTTGCAGACACTCCCTCTACCACTTTCCCTTCTGCTGAGTTCTCACTAGTGCTTGCGTGAGCTGGTTGGTGCCTAGCACAAGTCTGCATGCCTTATTTAGGGCAGTTTCCACCCTCCTTAGGGCCAGGACTCTAGTCTGGTCAGAGTTCAAACAACTCTCAATAAAGCCACTAAATTTGTGCTTGGTGCCGATCGATCTATACATTAGGATACATTGGCTGTCACTTATGGATCGCATTAAACTCCATACCTGTCTGTTGGTGAAGAAGGCCCTCCCTGGCCTTGTCCCCCCCCCACAAGCCTTATTCTGCCCTGCAATCTCAAGGCACACCACTAGAAGTATCACCAAGCAAGCGCTAGCAGTGCCAGACAGAAGGACCGCGCTAGGGATGCGAGCCTTTGCAGCCTATCTGGATAAATGATCTCCAGCTTGCTATCACAGGTCTCACGTGCCTTGGCCTCTTCAAGTCTCAACTCAGAAAAGTCTTCTCCCCCGATCCACAGTGTGCCTTAGGCACTGATACAGCCCTTCCTACCTACCTACCTACTAAGTAGCATTCTCCCTTCCTTCTCCACCTACCCATTCTCAACTGCCCCTAATTCCATTTCTGGCACCCTGTTTCCACCTACGTCACTCTCTCAGTTTCTCCCCCTCTACCCACCCATTTGCCATGTCCCATTATGTCTGCTGCTACACTCCCTGACTAATGCTGCTCAGTGCTCACTTACGTACTGATAATGCTGTTTTGCAGTTGTTTTAGAGCCCTCTATCAAGGACTTACTTGGTCTATTGCACTTTCATTTGATAGTATTCTGTGCACATGCTGTGTTCTATGTGATGTTTTTGCAGTGTATTATGCATTTGTCTAGCTTGTCCTCACTACTGATTACTTGATGCTCTTGGACTATGTGTTGCCTTTGCCAGTTTTAACCTTTACAACTCTTTACTGCTTGCTCTAACTTGGACAAGGCTTTATTTAGCTGCCACTGTTTACCCTACTCATGTTTTCCCTCCCTTGTATGATGTGGATCCTTTGTAAAAGAGCTTTTAACTCAAAGGTTATATTTCTGATTGTTGAATAAATAAAAATAAAAAATAAAAATACATGTATATTTCTTGACTAGTGTAAGCACAGGATTGTTTTCTTCTGATATACTTGCAAATATGTTTGCAAGACTAGTGCATGAAAGAAAATTCAGTGTTTTCACCAGTCAAGAATTATGGAAGTATAACATGTGTTTTTTAAGGATGAAAGAGAGCTTGTAGGAATTGTGCAACTGAGACTACTATACTCTGTATAATGTACGTAGAGGAAAAATGGATGTCTTCATAGCGCTGGTGTAAAGAAACAGATTGTCATCAGTGACACTCTGAAGTCCTGTGGGGAATGGGAAGGTAATAGGCAGGGGCTTTACCAGCAGATCCTTACCCTGCACGGGTCCCTGGTGAGTAAGTGCTTTTTGTAGCAGGGATAAGACTGAAATGGGTCTGTAGCTGGTTACTAGTGACTGGTCACTCCCTTTGTGCACTGGTGTAACCAGAGCAGTTTTCCAGATGGAAGAGAAATCGGATAGGTATAGGGACAGATTGGACAACTTAGTGATAGGTCCTATGACCACAGGTAGGGTGATGGAAATCAGTTTCATGTCAATTCCATTGCCTCCTATTCTTGTTTTGCACAGGACTCTTTCCAAATATTTTCTTGTTTCACTGATGGAGACCCGTATAAAGTAGAAGACTGGGTAGGTCCTGGCATTGGGGTGGGAGGACAGGTAGTCTGTGCCTTGATCTCCCTCAGGGTAGGTAGCCAGCTTAGGAGGGTGGACTGCACTTTAATCCATGAAAGTCTTGAAGATATTGGCCATAGTGTCATCATCAAGTATGATCTCATTATGGTGGTGAAGCATGGAGGGGGGGATCTGTTACCTTTCTGGTGTGTTTTTTTTATTGAGGTCCAGAATTTCTTCCCGTCACCCCAGCATTGTGATTGCTGGTTCCTGTGGTAGGAAGCCTTGGCCTGTTGGACTGTCCAGGTGCACCTGTTGTGGGCCATCTTGTAGAATTGGACATCTGTTGCAGACCCAGTTGCCCTAGCTCTGTTTCAGAGTAGGTCCCGTTGTCTCATCATACTATATTCTAAACTCGTAGATTTCTTGACTAATGTTAAAATGTTTGTTGTGATCATGCAAAAACCTTGTGTATACTTGCAATAATTTTATGAGAAAAATGACGGTGTCACGTGATGTAGCTAACTGAGTAAGATGCACTCCGATTGTGCTCCGCTTAACAGACTTGCATTTTAGTATTTGTTCATATTTTCAGCGCAAATTGCTCAGGGACCGATCATGCGATGACTAGTGGAGTTTCTCCTGATCACCTGAAAGGCCTGAAGTGGCCTTTCGTTCAAAATGGAAGTGGAGATGCGACAGATGGCACCTCGGCATACTCCGCCTGTCACGCCAGAGAAAGCACAAAAGAAACCCAGGGCACAGCCTCCAACTACAGGCCGCACGCATACAGCAACAGCATCTTCTCCTATGGCCACAGAATTGACTCCGTTAACTTTGGAGCAATTCCTCCTCGAGTTTCAACCTTTCAAGGAGGCAGTCCGTTCTTTAGTATCTGATGTAAAGGCAATCTCAAATACATTAGAAGAAGGCCTGCATTGTCTTGGTGGAGAAGCAGGTGGACAAAATGGATTCTCTCATAACCATTAACCTCCAAGTTATCAAGAAACTAGAAACCAAAATCGAGGATTTAGAAGGCAAAAGTCTGCACAATAATGTGGTTGTGATTGGGCTACCAGAGAAAGAAGAGGGATCAGACACTATTCTACTTGTGCAAAAACTGCTGGCTAAACTGGTGGGGCCCTCTCCCTTTGGGTCTGCTTACACCATCGAAAGAGCACATCGGGCGCTCAGACCCATGCAACCACCTAACACTCAGCCCAGACTCCTGATTTTCCGATTCCTGAATTTCCAGGAAAAACAGCATGTGCTGATGAAACTGAGAGAAATTCAAGATGTTTTGTGGGAAGGGCAGAAAATAAGAGTCACACAGGACTTGCCAGCAACTGTTCACCAGCGCAGGGCATCATTCCATCCAATAGTCTCTAAATGTACCACCTCTGGAATAAAATTTTTAATGGCCTATACTGCAAAGTTTCAGGTACTCCTAGATGTATCTTGGTCATCATTTGAAGAAGTTGACCCTGCCTTGGAATTCTTTAAACAGAAACATCCTGCTTTATTTATTGACCACTGAGGGAGCATGGAGGACCACAGGCATTTTCCTTTGGTGAAGTATAGCAGGAAGATTTGCAAGTGTGGTTTTGCTTTATTGTACTGTTTGATCTATCTACATAATTGCCCATGTTTTTATCAAGCTACAGGGCACCAGGCTTGTGGGTGCCTACTCCACATTAATGTGCAGCTGATATGGGGACATTTGCTCCAATGGGGATTTAGGCCCTGTGAATTCAATAAGCTCCTCGCTTGAACACGAGTACTCTTGGCACACGGGGGACTTCCTTTACTAACTGGTGGACCACAGGAGCTCTACAGTTGACATAAAATTTATAATTTGACTTTCTGTTGCAATATTAGCCTCTGTCTGGTGCTGTTTCTTCAGTTTGTGGTGGACATAACCGCTGCCTCGGATACCTAAGCCTGCATCAGAGTTTTCTTTTCTTTTTTAGGTTGTGAGCAATGTGCCTAAGGGATTACATTAGGCCTAGGGCAACTTACTATGTTAAGGGTCTCAATGTATTGATTAGCTCAACTTATCTGAAGGGAGTTAAATTTCATTAGCCAATTTAACAAAGCTTGTGGGATTACCCTTGATCAGGCACAGAGGATTACTATTACTCCCCAAGAGGGGATTCTACAGCAAACATAACTGTATATTTTGATTTCATGTTACAGCTCTGGCCTCTGCCTGGCATTGCTTCTTAAGTTTGCGGGGGTAACTGCTGTCTCAAATAGTGCAATCTGTACCAACGAGTTTAAAGGGTTACATTATGCCAAAGGAGACCTATTCTGTTAAGGGTCTCAGGGTGTTTGTGTTTTATTTTTCAGCTTATGTGAAGGATGTTAAGAATTCTTATTTGATTTACCATGGCCTGCTGGGATATTCTCAACCAGGTACAGAGGGTTAATACAATCCCCCAAGCAGGGGCTCTCTATATACCATAAGAGTTTCTGTGTCTAACAGAACGGCTTGCCGCAGTAAGGTGGGGAGGGGGGGCCATCAGTATGCTGATCGCCATGGACCAGCACACTGGGGGGGGTCGTTCTCATTACTGCTCCATATTTTTAGGGTTTCATGTCAGTTGGTTCAATAAGAGTTATAGAAACATAGAAACATAGAATTTGACGGCAGATAAGGACCGCTTGGCCCACCCAGTCTGCCCATTTCACTACCTACTGGATAAGCTGCAGATCCTAGTTAACCAGCAGCCTACTTCTTCCTACCCCCGCCCTCCAGAATTCCCTTATGACTATCCCATGCATGCTTGAATTCCACCACTGATTTTGACTCCCCCAAGCCCCCAAGCAGGGGCTCTCCCCTTACTCCACCCACCTTACTGCGACAAGCCGTTCTGTTAGACACAGAAACTCTTATGGTATATAGAGAGCCCCTGCTTGGGGGATTATAATTCTAATTTTCTCCTGGTCACAGGGTCAGCTATGGTAGGTGGGAATTTGGGGGTAAATTTGGGAATAAGGGGGTGGAGGGGGGTTGGGAGGTGTTATGTTTATATTTAAGTGGGATGGTAATGTGGTGCCAATTAAGAAGCTGGGCATGGTTCACAAGCTGGTTGTTTGTTTTTGGGACACAAGGTTGTATTACCAAATGCAATATGTGATGATGGTGCCATCCTTTAAATTTTGTTTGTGGATTATAAAGGGGGTTAGACACCCTCCCAAATGTGTGAAAGTGCTTAAACACCTGGGTAGCATGCAATGTGATGTGATTTTGCTACAAGAAACCCACCTCCTAGAAGAAGAGGGTACCCTATTAAGGCAATAGTAGGTAGAACAGGTTTTCACTGCAGGTGATAGCCGGTACAGTAAAGGGGTGGCTATTCTGCTCACAAGAGGTTTTCCCTTTACTTGCAAACAGTGCATAAGAGGCAAAAATGGCAGGTATGTACTCATTAGAGGCAAGATCCAGTCATTTGAAATAATTTTTGGTAGTGTCTATGGCCCTAATTCCAACTCCCCCTCCTTTTTTATGGAGCTCCTATCCATATTGACTCCCTTCCAGGACATTCCAATTCTTCTAGGGGGAGATTGTAACCTTCCTTCTGATCCCCTCTTGGACAAGTCCGCGAGACTAAGAGCTGGGGGTCTCCCCCACCCAGAGACCAGTTAGAGAACTAGTTGACCACATGGGACTCTGTGACCCATGGAGGGTCTTACACCCCACAGATAGAGTTCATGTTCCGCTCTACTGTTCATGGATCAGCCTCCAGAATCGACTACTTTTTGTTGAGCAAACCACTCTTGAACAGGCTGATGGACAGCAAAATGGAACCTGGGGTAGGCTTAGATCACTCCATAGTGATCTGCCATCTCTCCCTCTCTCTCAATTGGGGGTCAGACAAGCAGTGGAGATTAAACAACCAACTTTTAAAGGACAAAAAGATCATGGCTAGCATCATAGCATCTTTGGACCAATTTAAAACAAACAATTGGAGTACAACACACTCCCCATCCATGGAATGGGGAGGACTAAAATGCTTTATTTGAGGAGAATTCATTAAACTGTCAGCAGCTAAAAAACAGAGGGAAGCACAGGAGACTAAGTCACTACTAGACCAAATTAGAGAGAGGGAGAAGTACTTGTCCACCCGATCCACTGACTCAGAAAAAGGAGCACTAATAAAACTGCAGGATAGATACTCCAAACTATTAAGAGAAAAAGCAGCCTGGGCAGTTTTAAAAACACAGGCCAAATATACAGAGCAGGGAGAGAAGGTCAGTCAGCTTTTGGCCCTTATACTTAAAAGACAGGAATCATCGAAGTGTATTGTGGCAATACAACGAAAACCCCAAGGACCCATCCTATTTCAAGCCAAAGATATCTCTAAGGAGTTCGAACAATGTTACAAGAATTTGTATGCTCAAATGTCTAACCGTCCACCCCAGACTATAGTGGACCAATATCTAGATAGCCTTCCCCTTCCCAAACTCACCACAATACAAGCTGAAGGGCTGATTACACCTTTCACTGAAGAGGATATCTTTCGAGTTATTAATGATCTACCCTTAGATAAGACCCGATGGGTACTCGCCTAACTTTTACAAAAAAATTTGCTACCCAACTAGCTCCCTGGATCCTAGCGGTCTTTCAAAGCATGTTAAATACTGACAACTTTGACCCCAGAATGTTGGAGGCCACCATTGTAGTCCTTCCTAAACCTGGAAGGGATCTGACACGGGTTTCAAACTACTGGCCTATATCCCTTCTCAACTGTGACATGAAAATTCTCACCAAACTACTGGCTCAAAGAGTGGACCAAGTACTCCCCTCTTTTATAAGTTCTGATCAAGCTGGTTTCATGAGAGGGAGGTCTTCGGTAGACCACCTACGCAGTTTGTCTCATGTCTTCTCTGCGTCCTGGGACACCCATCAAGCAATGGCTCTGGTCTCCTTGGATGCAGAGAAGGCATTTAACAGAGTTGATGGCAGTTTCTGTTCAGGACTCTCCATAGATATGGCTTCCCTTCCAGGTTTATCTCATGGCTGCAAGTGCTTTATTCAGCTCCTACTGCTCACATTTTCTGCAGCGGAGACCTCTCTTCTAACTTCCCTTTAGTGGCAGGAACCAGACAAGGATGTCCTCTATGCCCCTTGCTGTTCAGTCTATACTTAGAGCCCCTCATAGTTTCCATCCAGATGTCCCCGGAGATAAAAGGAATTAGATTAGGTTCTAGAGAGGAAAAAATTGCGGCGTATGTAGATGACATACTGCTGCACATTACTCACATCAAACCCTCCATGCAAAGTCTCTTACACTTAATACAAGAATATGGTTCACTCTCAAATTATGGAAGCACCTCATAAGCACGACACCCCCACAGCGAACCCCAAATAGTGACACCCCCAGAGGCAACCACAACCACAGCGTCTGACAGACCACAACAACCTGCCCAAGCGTGACATGTGCGGCGATGGTGCACTACAGCAATTGGAGTGGTATTACAGCACCCTGCACAGGGTGCAAAGGGGGAAATGGTGGCAGAATAGCCACCTGTCCATGCTGGGGGTTGCTGCTGTGCATCCTGCATTGTTTGTAGGCTGCGCCCTGTCAGTCCACACCAGGACCATCCATTGCCATCGGTGAGCTGCCAGGCTGCCAGGAGGGGTTGGGCACTATTGGCAGCATGCTCTCAGGGGGTGTCTGTACCAGGTGTATTGCCATGTGGCTGGTTGTAGCGGTGTCCATTCGGGTGTGTGGGGCATGTGCTGCTGTCTGTCACTGTTATGGTCATCAGACTGGCACACGTCGAGATTTTCTGCTGCGGTTGGGCTGTTTTCCTGTGGGGGGTGTTGGCGCTGCTGCCATCACTCTTCCGTGAGGTTTCCCAAATTATAAGCTTAGTACGGAGAAAACCTCCATTTTTCCACTTAACACTAAAGTCCTCAAACAGGAAGTTTTAAGAATTGGGCCTCACTTGGACTCCTAAATGCCTTAAATATTTAGGTCTGCATCTTTCAACTAGTGACACCCAAATGCACAAACTGAATCTAGAAGCACTGCTCAAAACTATACAACAAGACTTAAAATGTTGGCAAGTTCTACCCTTAACCTTATGGGGGCGGGTGAATATAATTAAAATGAACATTCTCCCACACCTCTTTTACCCCCTTAACCTCTTAAATTTGTAGCTCCCCAAAGCCTGGTTTAAATCAGTTCACTCACACCTTTCCAACTTTCTCTGGAAAAGGAAGCCCCCGAGAAGAGCTTTACCCAAATTAGCTGCACCAAAAGACCTTGGAGGATTGAAACTACCATATTTTGGTTTATATCACTGGGCTAGCCAACTCAATAAATACCCTTGGTGGGCAGAGCCTACTGGACCTCAGGCACCGCCAGAATATGTCCCAACATGGATTAGGGTGGAAAAGGAGTTGATAACCTCAGCTGGCATAAATCTAGCAGCCCTGCCTTTCCTTAAAGTATGTAAACTACCCTCTGCTCTATGCCACACTACAATAGGACATTCGATCCGCTCACATTCCAAACTATATGCCACTATGAAGTATGCGAACATTTACGACTTAGCCCAACCCGTCTTTCAAAACCCGAACTTCCTCTTGGGAGGTAAAACAGTTCCCATTAATTGGGTCCCACAACTGTAGCACTGTACAGCAAAGCATTTCCGCACCCAGGGTAATGCCTGGCTGACTACATCTGAGCTCCTAGGCAAATTCGGTTTGGCACAAAAATGGTCCTTTAAAATTTACCAGATTTGTCACAAGCTCATGACCTACTTTAGGACCAAAATTGATCCTGATAACTTGGGTGAATGTGTCCCTGCCTGCAGAATCCTAGCTTTAGCCCCACATGCTGTCTCCTCAATATATGCCACTCTATACCCCTTGGTCTTTCCAAAAGTGAATGGTATTCCCAACTAATGGATCAGTTTGTACCCTAACTCCTCCTCCAGATGGCCTAAAATCTGGGAAACCTGCCATAAATGCATTACACAGGACAGATTAAGATTAATGCAGTTACGATTTCTTAATGATATGTATATGATTCCCTATAAAATGTATAAAATGAGAAGGGCAGAGACCCCAACATGTAACAGATGCAATAATGGCATAGGTAGTTTGTTCCATCTGTTCTGGGAATGTACCAAGATCTCTCCTTTGTGAGACCTCATCAAAGCCAAAGTAGGCCCCTTACTATGCCTACAGGAATATTTCATTCCAGAAATATGCCTGTTAGGAGACTTTACAGGCCTCCCATTAATGGTTAGACACTACCATATCCTGATGATCGCATTGTCAGTCAAGAAGGTTGTACTAAGGCATTGGAAGGACTCTGTGCAGCCCTCATATGTGGAATGGATACAAGAGCTCCTTCACAATCTAAGGGTTGAGAAAATGATAACTAGCCTCTCAAACTGCATGGGGTCCTACAGAAAGAGATGGGAAAGGCTGCATGCCCTGTATACCTTATAACTTATTTGATAAACCCATAACCAACAAGGTCTAATGTATTCTTACAATGTACCTTTCTATTAAATGTTACTGGCACCTGGGGGAAGTGGAGTGGGATTGGGATGGATGGGGGGGGCAGGAGGGGATATATACTTCCGTATCCTGTCAATGTATAACAAATGTAACATGTCTGTGTTTAGAAAATTAATAAACTTTAATTAAAAAAAAAGAAAATGACAGTTTGTGTATCTCATAAAATTCATGCACAGTCATGCAAAGAACTTATACAATTTTGACACTAAGGGATAGATTTTCCATCAGTCCATAGAGGGATGCAAGTTATAGCTGTCTAGTGCTGTGGTGAACTCTGGGTGTGTCAGGGACCCTGCACCCAACTTTATAAAAAATGGTGGGGGGGGGGGCTGCACCAAAAGCCAGGAGTTGCCACAGCTGCAGACAAGCATCAAATATGTGTGCACCTGCAGGAATTGCTGCAGGAATCCCCCCCTTCCCAGTAGTGTAACAGTAGAGGAGCTGTAAGGGTGGTGAATCTGCATGCCAGGAGGGGGCAGAGTCATATAGGCATAGGAATGCCATGGGGGCATCAGAGAGACAGCAGGCATAACAGGATGTGATGTGACGCCTAGCAGGGATGCTGTTTGTAAAGCCATACAGCTGACAGGATAGAACCACTCCGGGGGAGGTTCCAGGAACAGACAGTGATATGCCCAGATGGGCACAGCCCTGTCAGCTGCCCTGTAGGTGGCGACCTTGCATAACCCTGTAGTCTTACACAACAAGCCTGTGCCTGCATTGAGAGGTTTCCATGGTAACCAGGAACCTCAACAGCAAAGCTTGAGAGGTTCCTTGGTTGACATTGAAAATTCAAGATGAAAGCATATACAGTAAGCTTGCCTGTGTATGAATGCCCATAAATTATCTTTTGTAGTGTATGGGCATCCATGCTGATTTCAGACACTCTGCTTTTTTTCTGTGAACTGGTAGTTGGGTGGGGCACTAATGATTCAACATGTGGCTTGTGACTGCAGCTGCAGATGTTTCTTTTAGTTCAAGCTGTAGAAAAAAAAACAATTACCAGTTTGAATGACTAGAGTAATCAACTGTTCAGCGCCATTCTAATTTGTGCTGCAATAGTAACATCACTACTGCTACACAAAAACATGTTGATGTCATTACTGCAGCACAACAGCCCTATTCTAGGCATGGATTTTAATGCAGAACAACATTCCACTCTGCACTACAATAGTTTCTTTCTAATGAAAGTGCAGCCATTAGTGATTTGTTTACATTGATCTTTTATCTATATGGCATGTTTGGAGATGAAGGGGAACCAATCATTTTTTTTTTTTGTGTTAGAAGAGCTGACTGGAACCACAGCAATAGCAACAAAAAATGTTTGGCAAAAAAAATGTGGATCAGGCTTCTGGTTTTGCCTTCAACAAGAATGGTGGCTTAAGTGCAAGCTTCGGCTACCCTAGCCATCAGTCACTGTCGATCCATCACTCAGGAAAGAAATATATGTAATACAATACCTGAAAATCAATGCCAAGGTGGGGCAACCTAAGAAAACACAGACATTAGGGCTACAGCCAGAAAGATTGTGCTACTTCGTGCAGAAACATTGGAGCACCAGCAATTCTCCATACTAGCCTCCAGTTGTGCAATGGGGTCTGAAGCAGAAAATTACTGTACTGCCAGTAGGTTGCAGAGGTACAAAGGGTCCAATCCATTTAGGGGCATATAAGTCAAGCAAAGTAAGTTTCATTTCTCAACAGTGATTCGTTTACTGTTTGGCATGAAAAGGCCATTGCAATCATGTTAAAACAGCAATTACAAAATGATAATGCAAAATATAAATATAGAAATATAATAAATAAGACATAATAATCAGAATCGTACAATTTCTAGAGATCATCATTAAATTGCTATGGTTTTTCTAACATTTCTAGATGCATACTATTCTCTATATTTCAAAACTGATCTAAAAATGTCAATGTCAATGTCAATGTCAATTTTATTTAAAAAGGCGCCCAATCCAAAGGCTCTGGGCGCCGCACAAAACTATACAGTGTGTCATACCATATACATTCCTTAAAATAACATACATAAAATTCAATTTCCAAAAGTATCCGTACTCTTGCAGAATCAATTTACCATGGGTTTAGTATGATTAGAAACTAGAAAACAATCATATATTGAATATTAATGTGTTACTGGAAGTTCATTAAAATAAGAATATCTGAATGTTGTATATAGAGGACAGTTAAACATTACATGAAATGCTGTCTCATAATGACCTATGTAACAAAAGCAAGTGATGTCAGAATTGTCATTGCCTTTATTTGAATATATTAAGTCAGTTTTGAACTGTATTAGTTCCAGTCTTATTTGTATTATCAGCCTCCTGTCCTTTAGCTTCAATTGCAGAAGGCAGGGCTCCATAGTATAATTCCACTTATTGATGGCCAACCAAAGATAAAATTTGAAGTTTCTATATTTTCCAGATCAATATCTTTATGTCAACTGATAACTAATGTTACGAACATATGAACATATGAAATTTGCCAGCAGATAATGGCCTAGAGGTCTATCAAGTCTGCTCGAATGTGCAGCTAGCACCCCTTATTCTGCAGCTGCCCCTCCCTTCCACCCTTCCCCTTCATTAACCCTCCCCCTTGTCCTGTCCCATCCCCTTTTGAAGCAGTCCACTGTTCTACTGGATACCACTTCTGCAGGCAATGCATTCCACCCAGCCACCACCCTCTCTGTAAAAAAGTGTCTTCTCATCTCCCTCCTGAACCTTCCTCCCTCCAGTCTCATATCATGGCCCCTGGTGTCCCATCCCTCCCTTACTTTGAACAGCCCCTCTGTACCTGTCTTGTTGATTCCTTTTATGTACTTAAAGGTTTCAATTATGTCCTCCCATCCCTCCTCTCCTCCAGTGAGTACATGTTCAACTCCCTCAGCCTCCTCTCATATGATAAGTCCCCCAGCCCCTTGATCATCTTTGTCACCCTGTGCTGCACCCCCTCCAGTAACTTAATGTCCCTCTTCAGATATGGGTGCCAGTACTGCATGCAGTACTCCAGGTGTGGTCTAACTAATGACCTATACAGTAGCAGAATCACCTCCTCCCTCCTCGAGGATATACCCCTTACAATACAACCCAGCATTTTGTTGGCTTTTGCAGCTGCCTTCCTACATTGTGCCGAGTTGTTCATTGGCCCTGTAATGAGCACACCCAGATCCTTCTCCTCCTCCTCTGTCCTGGCTAGCTGCACTCCCCCCAGCTGGTAACTCCTCCTTGGGTTCTTCATCCCAAAATGCAGCATCTTGCACTTTTTTGCATTAAACCCCAGTTATCAGGTGTCTGACCAGGTTTCAGGCTTTGCCAGATCATCCTGCAACCCTTGCCATCCCCCTCGGTCATCCACCACTGCTCCTGCCTTGGTATCATCAGCAAACAGACTGATCTTGCTCTTCATGTCCAATGATATGTCTGCAATGAATGTCCCAAACAACACTGGTCCCAACACCGAGCCCTGTGGAACACTGCTCGTCACTACTCTTGGGTGTGAGAGCTCCCCATCCACCACCACCCTCTGTTGCCTTCCCTGAAGCCAGTTTCCTACCCATCTCACCAGCTTTGCACCAGCCCCTGGGCCAACTAACTTACTTCCCAGCCTTCCATGCAGCACCGAGTCAAATGAATTATTGAAGTCCAGATACAGGATATCCACTGCATGGCCCCTGGCCAGTTGCCTAGTTACCCAGTCATAGAACTCCACCAGGTTGGTTTGGCAGGATCTGCCCCATATGAAGCCATGCTGTCTGCTGTCCTGTAGTCCTTTGGCCTCTAGGAGGGCCACCAGCCTCTTCTTCATGATAGTCTCCATTAGCTTACCCCCAATGGATGTGAGGCTCACTGGTCTGTAGTTCCCCGGTTCATCCTTGGGGCAACTCCTGTGGAGGGGCACCACATGAGCCATCCTCCAGTCCTGAGGTACACACCCTGAATGTAGTGAGGCATTAAATAGGTCTGCCAAAGGTCCTGCAAGGACCTCTGCCAGTACCCTGGGGTGGATGCCATCTGGGCCTGGCGCCTTGTCCACCCTCAGTGCCTTCAAACCCTCCCAAACTCTGCCCTCCATGATTTCCCATCTGTCACCCTTCCCCCTGTTTCTGCCATTTCTCCCCCTTGGATGTCACCCCCTCTCTCTTTAGTAAATACTGAGCAGAAGTACTCATTTAGTGCTTCTGCTTTACTGCACCCTGCTTCCACCCAACCCCCTCCTTCCTAATCCTTACTATGTGGTCTTTACAGCTCCTTTTCTCCCTGATGTACCTAAAGAAGTCATTTACCCCCTTCTTAATGCCTTGTGCCAGCCTAAGTTCCATAGATGCCTTACTGCCCTTGTCACCTCCTTCGATTCCCTCAAGTACTCCTCCCTGTCCTCCCCCTCCCTGTCTTCTTGTACTTCCTAAAGGCAGCTCTTTTCCTCCTTACCTTTTCCATGACCTTCTTGCTCAACCAGCTCGGTTTCTTAGCCCTAGCCTTCTTGCTCTGGGCCTTGCAGCAGGTTTTGGTTGCCTCCACTATCCCCAGCTTTATGTGCTCCCACCTCTGGTTAATGTCCATACTAAATTGAATTCTGGTCAGGTACCCTTTTACACTTCTCCATCCTTCCAAAGTCTGCCCTCCAGAAGTCCAGCACTCTTGTGCCAGATTCCACTCCTTCCTTGCCCATATCCAATGTGAGCCATACTGAATGGTGGTCACTCCCTGGCAGCGGTTCCTCCACTGTAAGTTCTCTCACAAAGTCCACATTTGCCAGCACAAGGTCAAGGGTATTCCCTAACCTGGTTGGTTCACTGACCATTTGCAGCAGGAAACTGTCCTGGAAGGCATCCAGCAGTACCTGCTCCCTTCTGTTCCTGGTTATTGGGGTACTCCAGTCCACTCCTGGCATGTTGAAGTCCCCCACAATCACCACACTACCCTTCTTGCAGGTCCTCCTGATCAGTCCCGCTAGTTCCCTGTCTAACTCCTCCATCTAAGATGGCGGCCTGTACACCACTCCCATTCTAAGAATCTATTCTTGGAATCCTGGATTCATCAAAGTGACTCCGTACTACCCTCCTCCCCTTCCTCCCTTACACACTTCAGTCCTTCCTTCACATATAGTGCCACACCCCCTCTTTTCCCAATCACCCTGTCCCTACAAAATAACCTGTACCCTGGTACAGACAGGTCCCAGTCATTGTATTGGTTGGCCCATGTTTCTGTGATGGCTGCAATGTCCACCTCTCCCTCTGCCATGAGCACCTGTAACTCTGCAGTTTTCCTCCCAAGGCTCCTAGCATTAAGGGTAACCACCTTACACCCCCCCATCCTTCCCTCCTTTACTAGCATCACCAATAGTACTTGCCATTTTTCCGTTGTCACTGTTATGGGGGGGGGGTTAGCTCATATGGTTTCCCAAGCTGTGGTCTCTGCATGTCTCTTGCCCAATTACCACCTCCCACTCCTAGTTTAAATTCCCAACTTCCTCTGTGTACTCCTCCATCCTCTGTTTCAACACTTTCTTTCCCTCCTCACTCAAGTCTAGTCTGTCCTTGGCATAGAGACTACTATCCTCCAGGTCCCTGCCCACCCCCCAAACAGCCCATTCCCTTTAGCACAACACCAGGTTCTTAGCCATCTGTTAAATTCCTCTATTCTCAGCTTTCATGTTGTGCTTGCTTTGGGCACTGGAAGTGTCTCTGAAAAAGTTACTGATCTTCCTGCCTCCTCACATAATTGTCCTAGTTCCTCAAACCTCCTCTGGACTATATCTACTGTTTTGTCAACCAGGTTGTTTGTCCCAAGATGTACAATTAAATGAGGCTTGTCCCTACCCCTTCTAGCATATTTCAGAACAGATTGTCCCACCCTTTCCACTGTCATTCCTGGCATGGCCTCCATCCAAATGCGACTATGTCTCTCCCCCTTGCTACCCCACCTGACTCCTCTTAGTATTGAGTCCTGCAGCACTAAGATTCCACCACTCTTACTCCCTGTTTGCTTCCATTCATCTCCCTCTCTCATTTACAACTCCTCTTCTTCCTCCTGCACATTATTTACCCCTTTTGCCCCTGTTGCAATCCTCCCAGCAGAACTTCCCCCCGCTCCGGTTTGGTCCAGGCATTTATCAATTACTCCTCTAATTTCATCATTTCCCTCCTCTATCTTCATCCTCTCTTGCAGTGCAAAACTATTTTCTGAAGACCCTTTACAAATGCTCACTCCCTCTCTCTTCATAGTAACCTGTTCCCTCCTTTCCACTCCATGACTTTTGCCACTTCTTCACCTCCCCTCACAAGTCCCTATCTCCTCCTTCCATTTGTCTTTTGTCTCCTGACCTGGTTTCCCTGGCAATTGTTCTTCCTGGCCTGGGCCCCTTTGTCTCTGCTTCCCTTCCTCTGACCCTCTCCTCACCACTGTTGGCTTACATCACCCTCCCTCATCTCCCCTTCTTCCGCCTTCCAGTATTGGGCTAAACCCACCCCAATCTGCCATGCCTGTCTTAGTTCCTCCTGCAGACCCTCGATCTCCTTTCTAAGTTTCTCTATGTGGTTGCACACTAAACATCCTCCCACACTCCAGGCAATTTTTAGAACGATTGGTGCACCACAGTTGTTGCAGCCTACCACCCTACCCATTGCTGTTGTTGCCCACCAGTGATCCCCCACCCTTCCAGATGCAGAATACCAAACACTCCCCCAAGTCTTCCCTCTCTCCCCCCATCAGTGCAAAGCATTATTTTCTTAATTTCCCTTACCCCCTTTGTTGTACACGTATAGATAGACTGAGCAACTGCTTTTTATATTCCTATCCACACTCAAAAAGAGGCTTTAAGTAGCTATTGCACAACCTTCTTCAAACTCCTACTCCACCTTTCCCCAATGCAATAGCAATGCAAAGAAGTAACAATCAAAACTCCTAGATTTGCAGTTACTTCCCTTCCACTGAGATAGCAGTCACCTCTTCACTTGCTGCTGTCCCTTTCCTGGATGTCTGCTTCTGCTATGACAGGTGCATATCCTTTGCCCTTTTGAGGAAGAGATGTCAGAACCTCTGGTATAAAGAAAATCAGAGACCAGGGGTGGGGGTGAGGGGTTGGTGGGTGGGACCAGCCCAAGTCTTCCAGGAACAATCAGGTAGCTGAGGCCCTGGTCAGACCATGAGCACCCTTCCCCCACTATGCACTAAACTTTGCAGATGTTACAACAAAAGAAAAAAGTGTTCTAGCTTTCGAACCAAACAGGTCCTTCTTCAGAAGCTTTAAGAAATAAGGATGCATTTAATAGAGGTCATGACTGAAGGCTGCTGGGTGGTAAATGTAAGAACAATTTAAGAAAGTTCTACTTTACAGACAGAGAGAGTGATTATTTCTTGAAGCAGTCCACTCACAGTAGAGCTGTTGCGAAGTTAAACTTCGCTCACGAATTTTGCATGAACTGCCAAAAATTCATGCTTTGCGAAATTCGCAGTACTGTATTTTGGAAACACTCCGGAACTTTGATTTGCGTGATTTGCATAAAATGTTTGCCAACAGTTTTTTACAGTAAAATGTGAATTTTGCAGGTGAAATTTCACATTTTGGGCATAACCCACAACATTCCTGGACTCGAATTTCGTGAAATCGCTCTGTAAAATCAGGGAATTACCTCGCAGAGCAAATTTTGCAGACTTCGCACATCTCTAACCCACAGTAGTGGTGAAGGCAGCAGCCATTAATGGATTTAACCACTGTTTGGACAGGACAAAGGGACAAATATGCTAAAAGATGGATAATAGGGGATTGTGTAATGAAATGGCAGAAAAGAAGGGAAAGCCCAAGGACAATAAGTCACTGAGGTGAGGTAATTATAGTAAGGGCAGACTAGATGGACCTTTGTTCTCCTGCCATCAGATTCTATGTATTTATGCAACATAGCTGTGTATTATCTAGCAATGCCTGCATTGGAGCTGTACCCAATACTGCGGTTACAATATAGCTAACACTAGACTTACATACTTGCAAAAGTGAACAATAAAATAGTGAAAAAAGGATTCCCAGTTCTAGTGATTTGTAACCCTTGAAAAAGCATCTGCATAGGTGCAAAACATTTGCTATGAGTTTTTTGTAGTTTTCCACTTTTGGGGGGCAGTGCACTTTTTATAAAATAATGTACCTACTGCATTAAATAAGTGCTTTTTTAACTAACAAATAAAATATGTTTGGATCTGGACTTCTTGAGATGTATTGAGCAAGGTCTCTTACCCTGGTGATTTGTAATACCTCCACACCTCTGACCCAGATGGTGCTATTGGGTTTAATTAAGTAATAAACCATGGCAACATGTGGGTTATGCTGGGATTTACCCATGCCTGGTGTGGCTTGGTCATGAGTCTGCAGGCTGAATGACCAAATCCACACCAGAAGTGGGTAAATCCTAGCATAACCCACATACTGGACTGGTGTATTGCAATTATACAATAGGAACATTTCTAAAATAAATTTAAAGTAAAAAAATTTTGTATTTCAGTTGTTTTATAGATTTTTTATAGAAATATTTTTCTGCAGTAATTAAAAATAGTCCTTTGTTGCTGTGTAGGTTATAGTTGAAGAGGTTGCCTGCATGTCCACCTCCTCTAGTTTTTGTGAATTTGTTAAAGTTTTTTATTTTTACTGGGAAGATTTGCTCACCCTTCACCCCCACTCCCGGTAGTGTCTTTTTGTATGTTTTGTTTTATGGTAGTGTCCAGAGAGTGAGCAATCAGTGCTGTAGTGAAGCATCAGGAAGATGAGGAAGCATGTTACTAGTGGGGAGAGGCTGGGTGATGGAGGGAGACATCATAGAGCAAGGTTTTCCATGTTTTGGTACTTGCTGGAATGAAGCTGTGGGCTAAGAAGCTAAACATTGCTAGCAAGTGTCTTGTTATCATTGTTGCTGTTACTGTTGTGTCATGCCTTGACAGACTCTGCAGTTGTTGATGACAGGGAGAGGACTCGATTTCTGTTGAGCAAGGAAAGGACATCCTGACCAGAATGTGTAAAGCCCCATTACTGTTTATTCCAACCTTACAGGTTCCCAAGTTACTGCTTTCCGTACAGGCCTAAGCCAATTGCAATAGTTATAGTCAGGCTAGGAATCAGACGTGATAGTAAGTTACAAACCCTCTGTTTTGATAAAAGCATTCATGCCGAGCCTTACTGTTTCCCTAATCATGGAGGCATTTCTGTTTGATGTGTGCATCTAGCAGCAAAACAAAAATGTTGGGGAAATTTAGAGTGTTTGAAATTGGTGACCTTTGTGTCATGCCCCCCTGTTGATATTAAATCTCCCGGACTTTACTGCTGATGTGACCATTTTAATGACAGTTTATTTATTTTTTATTTATGAATTTTTTTGGGGGGAGGGGGGAAGCCGACAGGGAGATTCAGTCCCTCCCTCAGAGAGACTCATTCTCTCACCCAAATCTTGGGTCATCATGGACCCTGTCATCTCCCAATTTTTTGTGCTGCTTTGTCCCTGGGTCCGCAACTGTGCAATTAATGGATTGGCAGTCTTTGCCTCCACAGAGGCAGCCTAATACCCTGGATGTGGGCCCTTCTCCATTATCTGTGGCATGCCTGTGCTTACAGCCAGTCACTGCTGGGTATCAGTCTATGGCACATCATGTGATCCCCCTCCCCAAGGAAGGAGAGCTGTCTATGGATGCTCAGTCCTTCTTCATCCTGCTGACCCCTAAGCAACCAGAGTCCATTCCCGAATGTGGGTCACCAGTGTGACATGAGGTGTAGCATCCAGCACCTCAACCCTCAATGCTGCCGGGTTGGAAGATAGTTTCTTGTTTTAATAACTGCTGACTGAGTCTGCTCAGACTGGGGTTTAGCAGCGATTCAAGATGGTGGTTTTCATGTTTTGATTTTTGAGGGGGTTGGAGTGATTTCTTTAATGTCTGATTGTAGTTGTTACTGACTGGCATCTTTTGCATAGGTTATGTGTCCTATAGACACTTCTATGTATGTAAATACCGTGTAATCTGTACAATATCTGTATAATTCTATGTACATATGAACTTTTTCTTCCTCTTTGTAAAGAGTATTATCTGTAGTGCCCTGTAAATACCTGTGTTGACTTGTATATACAATTGTTCATGGTCCATCTTGCAAATGAGCTTTTGCTCAACGATGAATGCCTGGTTAAATAAAGACTTGATTGATTGATTGATTATGCTGGGATTTACAATGCCTGAATGGTGACAGTCAGCCAATCAGAGTGTCGGACTCTCAGACCTAATTGTATAATTTGGATTTACCTACTTTAATGGGTGGAGTAATGGTATAACCTTCATATGTTATATTAAATTTATTTAATGTTACTCTATTCTGATTCAACGTTGTTATTTGTTCCTTTGTATTTTTGACCAATCTACCATTATTTGAAAATACCACCCCAAGAAGAGATATTCCTTAATATATTCAAATTAATATTATTGATTAAAAATGATTTTTCTTTATTCTCCTCCCCCCAAAAATCACAACTTTATTTTTTGATAAGTTAACATTTAATTTGTGAGTATTGCATTGTTCAAAGAACACAGCCATCTTCCTCTGTAAATATATTGGGAATAGTAAAAGCAATATCATATTGTCTGCATAAGGTTATAGAGGGCACTGAAGTCCATTTACAGTATATTAGGGGAGCATAATGCTGGATAATAAGAACTATTCAAAATCTGGTTTATGTATAAATTAAATAGTAGAGGGGCCATCAGGCAACCATACTTGACCACTCAGTGTGTGGCAAAGGACTGAATAATATGGCCCTTCGTATCATATCTTATTTGTGTTGTGTTCTCTGACATAAGATTTTTTATTGGCAAAAGAATATTACTGCTTAGGTGCATATCAGCAAGATTTTGCAATAATATGTTCCTATCTATCAAATCACATGCCAATTAGAAATTGACCAATAGTGTATAGATCTGTATTTTTTTATTCAACACATTATTTTTCAATTAGTTGGGCAAAACAAAAATATGGTCTATTACTGAGAAATTATAAATGAATCACACTTCAGTTCAAATCAATTTTATTTTTACTAGGAAAATACCATTGAGAAAAACTCATTTGTGAGGAGGTCCTGGGAGGACATAGTTACATAAATGTTAGAAACCAAACAAACATAGTAAACACAATAAAGCAGTTACAGGCAGGAGTCACCAAACAAATGGAATACAATACATATCATTAGTGAAGGCACCTAACAAGAAGTTCTAAGCACATTTTACAGGAACAATGGGGTCCTAGGAGGGCACAGCTGCATAATAGCATAAGAATCATGGTGACCCAATGCAGCAAATATGGACAAAGGAATCACCCCCCCCCCAAAAAAAAAAACAAAAAACAATACAGTACATGTCATTAGTGAGGGCACCAAACAGGGAGTTCTAAGTACATTTTACAGGAGCACTCGCATAAGGAAAAAATCCTAGCATACAAAAAGTGCATTGAAGGTCAGAGAGAATAAAAAAAGCAAGGCTCACATAAAGATAATTGGGAGGAGAGTAAGGGAGAGGAGAAAGCAAGACAAAGAAAAGGGGAGAAAAATTAATTAGGTACATATGGGAAGGTGACAACTGCAAGAAGCAGGCCTGCTGGACTAGATGCTGCTGGTAGGGGGATCCAGGGGGATCCATGTGGAGGGGGAAAGTGGACAGGTTGCAGGGAAGAACAGCTGGCTATAGTGGTAGGAATAGCGCTAAGGTGACAGCAGAGAGGGGGATTCCTTGAAACAGAGAGCAAGGTTATATGTAGCAATTGCACTTGTCCTTCAGAGCAAGTCTAAGCAGAGATTTAAAGTAGTACATCCCAATAATTTGTACGAGTTTTAGAGCCCTTTGTAGGGTGTTCCATAGGGTGGGTATAGCATGCCTTGTGTGTAGCCCTCTTGTTCCCAGGGGTTACAGGAATCCCATTAGAGCTAGTGGTAGGCAGGGAAGGCAGTTAGTGATTTGCTAGTAAACGGATTTCACTCTGTCCCCCTCTGGTTTTGGTCTTAGCTGGGAGCTGGAGAGGTGATGTCACCTTAGAACTCTTGCAGCAGCATAAGCCACACAGCCAGTTGGTGTGAGTGGGGAATTTAGAATTCTAGAGTCAGTTCTGTAGTAGGAGCTAAGTGCGAGCAGTGGTTGGTGGCTGAAGTCTGCAGAGTGCGCTTGCAGTTCCAGTAGCAGCTCTGATAGAGAGCTGCAGTGTTGCAGTTTTTCTCACCTTAGTGGAGTACAGCATTTTCCAGCTTTTGTGAAGTGGTGAAAACTGTCTCCAGGGATTTCTTGTTCTTCATCCCAGGTGGGATAGAGCAGGCTGCCATGATGTTAGGGGCAGTCCCCTGATCCTACCAGGACATTCTGAAGCTGCCTTGTGTGACAACTTCAGTGAGTACTTTTGTTTGTTTAAGACTGCCCAGTTGTACCTGCATTTTATGGGTGAATTCTCTGACAAAGGGACCCTGCCACCTAAGACATTTTAAAAGTCATCTGTTCCTCAATGGAGTTTTGTCTGTGTCTGCCATGTGAGCAGGACTTTTGTTCTTGGCACCCCTGTGGTGTCCTGTGAGGATGTTAAATGTGAAATACATTTCTATAAAGCATCATCAGTTCATTTTGGACAATGTGAGGTGTATTTACCAGAGGGATGGCTAAGTATGAACTTGGAAACAAAATGCCGGAGACCCCCCATCTGGATTGACTGGTTTAACACTCCAGGATCTGAAGGACACCTGTCTTTTCTGTCAGTGCATGTGGCCAATGCCTGAAGACACCTTTACTCTAGTGAGTGGGTTTTCTCCAGTTTTACCCCAGTGAGTGTGTTTTCTCCAGTTTACCCCTTGTTTGTGGCTCCTCCAGTGTTGAGCCTTTAATGCTCCGACGTGAGCTGTGTGCCACAAGTTAATTCTACGCAATATGGGAAGTGACCCAAGTACTGGCCATATCTGCCATTTCCAGGAGAAAGTGTGTGTTCTACAGGTGGCTAGTCCACAGTTTCTACAGTCATCCAATGCTAAATGGGAATATTTGGAGTTCTGTACCTCAGATGTCTGCATTTACCGTGTGTGTAATCCTTGGGGGTCCATCTTCGCTTTCTGTTGTTCCTACTTTGTTACTGAATAAAGCCACACTCTAGAATCCCAGCCTGGTATGGAGATTTATGTTATTGCTTCTGAGCAAATGCTTTCTCCCTGGGACCTGGGTTGTGGCCATGGTAATTGTCCCACCAGGTGTGTGCCAGGTAGTAGCAGCACTTGGTCGGTGTTTTATAATTTTGACTCCATCTGCATACCCTACCTTGTCTATGGTGGCAAAACAGTGTAACCCCGACCCCTCCCTTTTCCCCTAGACTATGGGAGGTGTTCCTGCTGGTTAAATAAGAGGCTGGTGGGGGCTTACATATGGATGAGGAATCCTTTGCAAGTTTACACTTGTAAACATCGTAGAATATTTCTTTGTGTAACCCAAGTTTGCAAACTTGTGAGTAAAAGTCTAGTAAAATTGAAATAGGGTTTAATAGGCTCACAAGCTGGTCATTTTTGGTGACTTTGGGTCACCTTTTCGAACACTGGCATTATTACACTTTTACATGTAGATGGATATAATTTTCCCTTATACATTTGCTAAAAAATTAGTAAGCAGAAGTGCTCATATTTTCATATGAAACTTATGTCAATATTTCCATATGAAACTTGAAAACATCCATTGAAATCTCATCTAAGCCAGGGGCTTTATTTGTTTTAATAGTGTTTATCGCTATTCGTATTTCCTCAAAAGAAAAACAGGAATAATAGATCTCTTAATAATTTGTATGATGACCTGCTGTTTGTTTCTAATTCCTTATAGACAGGACAATAAATATCTCTTGAAAATACTTTATGCAGATTAATACAAACTCTCAAGGTATTTTCAAAATTACTGGTACCACAGGCAACTACAGTAAATACTACAGTTTTTTGAGCTTTTGCATTAATTGTCTTTTCTATTTCAGACTGTAACTTAAGTTGGAAACATATTTCTTCATTGAATGTGAAGCGTTTATATTTTTCATTCTCTGTTTAACTTTACCAAATTATCTCTAGACGGATTTTTTCACATGCACGTTAGGTTTATCTAATGGCTTTTTGAGGGGCGTTTAAGCTAACAACACCTTGAAAGTTATTAGATACTTAAAGAACAGTCAATGCAGAGCTAGCCATAGCCATGAATGACTTTACCCCAGGTTAATTCGTGCATGTTTTTACTAATCCTTATGTACTTATTACTTTACTGTCCCTGTACCCCTCTTGCTCGACATAGGCAAGTCTTATAGGGGGCATCTGCACCTAAAGCATAATAACTCTAGCCCCCGGCAGTTGCACCTTCACAAGCTGCCATCCGAAACCATTTGACCAGATTCTTCTTTAGCAAAGCACCGCTAAAGCCACCAACCAATCGGATTGAGAGTGCTTTCCAGCCCTTGCTCCCGATTGGCTTCTGAAGTTTACTTCGCCGATCCTTCCAATTCCTGCAAAATCAGATGGTCTGCCTGTACCCTGGTAAAATAGCTGTAACCACCTCTTTCCCTGACCAATGGGATCCTTTTTGTTACGGCTTAGAGTGCAAATCTCAGGAGTATGAGTGATTATGCTCCTTTTTGAACCTTTGTCTGAGATTGGCCTTAGGTGCCTAAGCATATTCATTACCTTCCCTGCCTTGCGACCTTCCCTGTGGCCCGACGGTCTGTTGGACATGGACAGCCAGCACTAGCACCTAGAATTGGAAAATATGTTCAGTAGGTGCTGTCCCAACCGGTGCCTCAATACCTCGCTCACACCTTCTACTAACAAGTCGCGGTACAGCCGCCTCCCAGTCCTAATCTAAATGCTCCCTGGGGCTGCCGCTGATAGTGCCTGGCAGGCTGTTTGTTCCCTTTCAGACCTAACCATACCTGTTTTATTCCTTTTTGTGAAATGTGTCAAGAGAAAAGCTGTTATCACTTATTTTGTCTGACTGTTATGATAGCAATACCTAGGTCTCGCTTGTGTTTTTTAGGGAAATTCCTGTGATAATATCCATCTCTGAATCTCTGTGGTCTAGCCTGTTCCCACTATTTTATACTGTTCACTGTGTCTTATTGATGATCCTGAACTAACTGTTATGTTATGTACGTTCTTTGCACTCCTACTATGTTTTATTCACATTGCAAATATAGCTGTTTGTACTATAATCTGGCCTTAACCAGGTCCACCTTGTAAATCAGCATGCTCAATGATGTCCGCCTGGATAAATAAAGAATGTGATTGACTGATAGATTGATTGATTGAGAGCAAAGGGCAGGAATGATATGATGTGACCTCTGGGTAAAGGTCAATTATCCTGCCACCATGTTCTGCACCAGCTACAAGCTTTATAAAAATCCAAACAATCTACTGTATTCTTTTCTCACAGCTCACACTATAGCTGCATAGTAGCAGCTACAGTAGTAAATCACAGAAAGTCTGAGTCGGAGAGAGAGAGAGAGAGAGAGAAAGAGAGAGAGAGAGAGGGTATACAATGGAAAACACATGAGAAACAGGGAATTTTTTAAACACTAAGTGATACAGAAGTCAGTGTCAGCACTTTGGGTGGTGCATGGTATGGTGGCTTTAAGAAAGTGTGGTCTGAGAAAAGGGAATCCTAAGCGGGTGAACTCCCGATTTAAGGTATTGAAAAAGAAAGGAGACCAGACTGAATCAGAAAAGATACCTTGCTGTCCTGAAGTTTTGTTTGGCTTCCTAAAAGGTCACCCTTTTTAACTCTCTGTTGTGAAAGCTTAGTTTCTTTCATTTTCGGTTGTGAAATGCTTTATTTGTATGTTGCAAGTCATTGTGCAATAAGGAAGGCAGTGGAAGCAGTGTCTGATAATTAATTTCTGTTAAATTGGTTTGTAGATTTCTTTGTATATTGCACCTAAAGTCACAGAGACATGGAAACCTAGAATTTGATGGCAGATAAGGACCGCCAGGCCTATCTATTCTGCCCATGTTTTCCTATGCAGTAAACCACATCCTCTACCTGACCTGCAGCTTCCTCTTTTTCCCCTATTGTTAGTATTGCTTTATGTTTGTTGATGCATTTTTTTTAATTCTCCCACCATTTTTGCTCCCACCGCCTCTGCTGGGAGGCTGTTCCATGTATCCACCGCCCTTTTTGTGAAGAAATACTTCCTCAGGTTACCCTGGAGTCTACCCCCTCCTGTGTCATATCATGTCCCCTTCGTTCTAGAACTCTTCTTCTCTGAAAGA
The DNA here is from genome assembly GCA_016271365.2 of Neoceratodus forsteri. Classification (NCBI taxonomy): domain Eukaryota; kingdom Metazoa; phylum Chordata; order Ceratodontiformes; family Ceratodontidae; genus Neoceratodus; species Neoceratodus forsteri. The sequence continues at coordinate 161,792,473 of CM057453.1, forward strand.
TGCTACCCTCTTGTGCCTTATTGATACCCTTTAGGTACTTGAAAGTCTCTGTCATATCTCCCGTCCCTTTTCTCCTTCAATTAATACATATTGAGGTCTTTCGGTCTCTATTCATATGGCTTCTCATGCAACCCCTACACCATTTTAGTTACCCTTCTCTGTACTGATTCAATTCTGTCTATATCTTTCCTGAGATGTGGTCTCCAGAACTGGACACAGTACTCCAGATGAAGTCCCACCAGGGATCTGTAGTGTGGCATCACCACCTCCTTTTTTCTGCTAGTGATTCCTCTCCCTATGTGCCCCAGCATCCCACTAGCTTTCTCTACAGCCTTCTCACATTGTCTGGTCACCTTTATGTCATTGGATATAATTAGCCCCCGGGTCCCTTTCCTGTTTGGTGGCTGTCAGAACCTCCCCTCCCCTTCCATCCTGTATTCCTCCAGTGTAATTCCGCGTCCCGATTGCATAATCTTGCATTTCTTTGCATTGAACCTCAGCTGCCACACTCTTGACCACTCATCCAGCTTTCTTAAGTCCCATTTCACTTTCTCCACATACCCCTGGAGTGTCCACACTGTTGCTGATCTTAGTGTCATCTGCAAAGAGACATACCTTCCCTTCCAGCCCCTCTGCAATGTCACTTATAGAGACTTTAAAGAGGACTGGTCCCAATACCGATCCCTGTGGCACCCTGCCGTTCACCCCATCTCCTTGGACTGAGCTCAGTTCACCACCACCCTTTGTGTCCTTCTGCTCAACCAGTTTCTGACCCATTTTACCACCCTGGTCCCCACTCCCATGCCACCCAACTTGTTTACAAGCCTCCTTTGTGGGATGGTGTCAAAGGCCTTGCTGAAATCCAGGTAGGCCACATCCACTGCCCCTCCCATATCAACCTACCTGGTCACCCACTCAAAGAAATCTATCAAATTTATTTGATAAGACCTTCCCGCTGTGAACCCATGCTGCCTACGATCCTATACCCCGCAGTCCTCCAGATATGTCCCAATTTCCACGAGGTCATAATGTCATATGTTTAATAGTGTATGACATTATAGCTAACCCATAAGAGTGTTGTCTAGGATAGCTTAATGGTGCTACTGCGTATACTGTCGTACGTGGTATTGCACCATTCACACACTCCCAGACAGAGGATAAGATCTCTGCTGGGAGTGTGTTCTGCTGAGCAGCTGCCATGGCTCACTGGACAGAGCCACAGTAGCAAGAACCCAGGCACTGTGTCTGGGACCGGGTTTGATTCCTGGTCCCAGACATTTTATTTTTTTCAACACTTTGTGCGCTTCCCAAGTTGGACCCCCTGAAGTTGAGAATCTTTAGTGGGGGATCTGGGGGCACATCCCCCTGCAACAGGGGGTGTGGGGGTGTGGAGCCTCCCACAGAAAAAAGAGTTATGTTGCATGGCATAAATCGTGCTGTATTGGCAGCTCGATTTAGCCATGTGGCATAATGTCTTGTGACATTATGACCCCGTGCCTTCACAATTCTTTCTTTCAGTAATGATTCCATCAGTTTCCCCACTACTGAGGTCAGGCTGAATGGACCTGTAGTTGCCAGCCTCCTCCCTGCTCCCACCATTTGTGGAGAGGGAGTAAATTTGCCCTCCTCCAGTCCTCTGGAACTACACCTGTTTCTATTGATTTGTTGAACAGAACTGCCAGAGGTGCTGCCTAGTTCCTTTTGAGTTCTTTTAGTATTCTGGGGTGTATTCAGTGGCAAACAAGAAGTACAGGAACTCAAACACTGGCATAAATGAAAAGCAGAATTAAGATCCTTGCTCTGAAGGATTGCTCTTGGGACTTGAGGGGCCGTTGGACCTTTTTCTGCTGTCAACATCTATGTTTCCATATTTTGTTCAATCCAGACACATCTGTATAGTTACTGGTGCACCCAATCAGAGATGTTAAAGTATTTCTAAAACAAATTAAATTGTTCTTCATGTCAAATTTCATGATGAAATCCACTGATCTCAGGTCATAGGCCACAAAATTGTTATGTTATTGTTGTAAAAATTTCATTTCAAATATCAGTAGGAAGAAGCACAGGAACTCTGTTCCTGCTGCAAAAAAAGGTACAGGAACTGAGGTCCTGTGTGTTCCTCCTCAATTTCACCGTCTGGCCCCATTGTCTTGTCTACTTTGAGTTTTGATAGCTCCTTTAGGACTCTCTCCTTTGTAATGGACTGGTGTCCACCTCCTTTCCCTTGGTACTTGAGCAATATGTGAGATATAAAGAAAGTTGTCGGAGGGGGGCTAGTTAGTTGGCTTCAAGTAACTTTGCAGCTGTTTTCTTTTTCTCATGTGAGTGTATCAGTATGTTGGGGGCTGAAGACTTGATTGGTTGTCATGAGATTGCAATTAATTTAAATATTCATGGTTTGAGCTGTAATGGTTATATAGTGACAGTTCTTGGTTATAGAGTAACCTTTGTCACACGGGATGATTAGAGCCCATGTAGCAGACAGTTACTAAAAGTATAAAGCAGACCCATGTGACATGACCTTGAGCAAAGAAAAGTCAGAAATGGCTAGACCCCATTTTGTAACATGAAATAGACATAACCTTAACAGAGGTGCGTATATTTTTCACCATTTTGCCACATTCCACCACAGACTACACACATGCTTCCCAACTGTTTCTGTTCTCATCTAGTTTCTGTGCTAAAATCCAGTGACACGGGTATATGCTAGATAGCAGCACCTATACTATCATATCATAAAGCTTGTATGGTAAGAAAGGAGAGGAGAGGACTTCTGTATTAGTTCACCACCTACCAATCTTTATTTATTTGTTTGTTTACCAGGTAGGTGCTCTGATCCAAAGGACCATATTTTCAGGGTCATAAAGATGGCACATGGGTAATACAGACAATGGATAATAAAGATACATTCAAATGACATTAGCTGAGGAATAGTACAGGAATATATAAACAACTTCTTCAAAATCCAATCATACTTAACTGGATTATAGCTAGGGGGTTTATTTATTTTTCACCAGACAATTTGGTTTTCTGGTGTTCTCTCTGGTTGTCTGGTTTTCCTGATTCTTGCTCTGGTTTTCTCTGTGGAGTGCTGATGCACGAGTGAGTCCTCCTTCTAGCATCTCTCCAGTCCCCAAATCAAACCCACATGGTGATGGTCCTAACGCTGACTCCCAACTCGACTCATGCAGGCAGATCGGGAATACGCAGTTCAGCTTGCAACCCCCCAAATAATATATATATATATATATATATACATATATATATATATATTTATTTATTTATAGGAAGTACCTTTGAGCCAAAGGCTCTTTTACAGAGGTTCTACATCATAGTAATACATGAGCATAACATCATTTACAATGGTTACAAGTACATAAGCAGATATACAGCGGTTCCATGCCTTAGAAAAACATGAGTATATCAGGTTACAGAGGTTACATCATTACAATAACAGGGATTACATAAGTATAAATATACAGATACATAGTTTATAGCAGGCTAGGTTGACAAGAAGTTTCAGTGAACAACTTGAGGATCTAGAGGATATAGAGCAAATCAGGTAGGGACCAGAAGATGATATAGTCTATGAAATAATTAACTAATACTATGGGCAAGGAGGTGAGAACTTGATGGGCAGCAGTTCTTTTGTCTAAAGTGCTAAAGGTTGTAGTCATAGAGGAGTGCTAGACTCATTGGGGGGGAGTGCTGAGGCGGGGACCTGGAGCCTACTAGGGGAGTGTTAGTTAGCAAGAAGAAAGGAGAAGGCAAGGGTGCAGGTTAGAATAAGGGTAGCAGGAAAGAGGAGGGAAGAGTGTGGGGGGGGATTCAGGTCTCACAGTCACAGTTACTGTTTGTGGCAAGGGCTACTCAGAGTTTATCTTTTTTTTTTTTTTACTCTCTATTTATCCCCTGGTGCCTCTTTCTACCCTCAACTCTCCACTTAGTCAGAGCTCCCAATGCCACAAGCGTTGAGACCTAACTGACTTCAGGGTCTGCCCCTAGAGCACCTCAGCTCGACTCCCCTACAACCTTGATAGTCCGGATTACCCCCCCCCAGGTGGGGTGAGGACAGGTTCCCATTTACCTTGTCCCCTGAATGTTCACAGGGAGAGGGCCTTGGCACAGCAGAGTCTGCCCTGATATTGTCGGTGGTGGCACGCTTGCTTGCTGGGGAGATCATCACCTAGGAGAGATAAAGGATTTTTCCTCCACCCCTGATGCTGGCATGCAATGGGGAACAAGGGGTCAGGTGCATGCAGAGACGTGCATCCGCCTCAGTCCCCTGCTAGCGTCAACCCACTACAATGCTGCATTTTCCGCTTCGCACCAACTTCCTTCTATTTCACCAGGAGGTGGCGATATTGCAGTGGAGAAAGCTGCAGATCCCCCCCGAAGAAGGAGAGCATGCCACTGGATGCTCGATCCTTCTCCCCCCGGTCGACCCACCGACGACCCGAGTCCGTTACCGAACTCAGGTTGCCGGTGTGGAGCGAGGTGTGTTGTCCAGAACCTCAATCCTCAGCTCCACTGAGCCGAGAGTTTATCTTTAAAGGGAACTATTTTGTCTTTTTTCGTGATGTCTAGGTCAAGCACATTAAGCCAAAGTGGCACCTGGTATTCATAGGACCGTTGGCCTTGTGTAGTTGTGGAAAGGGATGCAGAGGGCCGAGTTGTTTGTACCTCTAGTACATCTGATGGAATTAGGTCAGCTAAGAAGGCTTTTCATGCCTGTGGTGGTAAGACCTAGCATAGACCTCTTGGTGAGCATGTATATTTGATACTGGAGGTGGCTGTCAAGGTTTTTTTTTTTTTTTTAAATTCTGCTCTTTATTTCCATGCCCCACGTCCGTCCTCAGCTTGGTCACGGAACTCCAGGATCCCCAGCCACTGGACATTGCCGACTCCCCAGTCATCCCTGGCTTGCCCCCCAGAGAGTGGGGCCGCGGTTCCGACCCCCGATATCGGACCGTGGAACTAATAACTGGTCAGGGAACGCTCCTGGTGGCCAATCAGGGCATCCGGAGTAAGCGTCATATAGGCGCTGGGCGTGGCTTTACCCCATTAGCCCCACACCCTGAGAGGGGGCGTGCAATGGCGCTAAGCATCTGCCCCGCCTCACTCCCACCCTAGCGTAGAGCGCGGCCCGCGTGGGTGATCCCTAGACTCTGCTAGGGGTCCCTTTTAGCCCGACTGCCACCCCCCTCCCGGAGAAGGAGAGCAGTCCGTGAGATGCGTTCCTTCTCCCCAGCCAACCCTCCGGCCCGCCCGCAGTCCGTTCCCCGAACCCGGTCACCGGCGTCGAAAGCGGAAATCCAACCGCTGCACCGATGGGCCGGCGGCTGTCAAGGTTGACCCAGTTCATTTGAGTGTACAACTTGCAGGTGTGAGTGAGATGGGGTACACCTGGGACTAAACGACACGCTTTGTTTAGTGTTGTTTTGATACGTTTGAAAGTGGTTTGGGAGGAAGCCCCATATACTGCTAGACCATAGTCTATCACTGAGAGGACTGAGCTATCTACAGCAGTTTTTAGTGCCTCAGAAGTCAGGGCTTTTCGGTGTCTGTACAATAATGCTAGTTTTGCATTTGACAACTTTGCGACTGTGTCTATGTGTTGGTTAAATGAAAGGTTGCAGTCCAATGTCAGTCCTAGGTATTTAAATCTTTGAACCATCTCCAGAGAAGTGTTCTGATTGTTATGAATGAATGCAAAGTTGGTGGGTGCGGTGTTTGTTATGTGATGATATATATATATATATATATATATATATATATATAGGATATGCAATGTGTCTACTGGAAATATTACTGATATTTCCCCCGAGAGCAGTTTGACCATATGACCTCATGAATGGTGGAGCCACGAGTGAGGTTACAAGGTCAAACTGCACGAGGGGAAAATAGTGATATTTCCAGTACAGTCATTGCATATTTGATTTATGCAATGGTGTTTTTGTGTTTTAATGTATTGTTTTTTAAATATTTAATTTAAATTCTTTATCCCTATGCTGTTTCGTGTCACTGCACTGCTAGGTAGGTCGGGACATTAGCGTGGTAGCTCGGGTGTCTATGTGCTGTTTCTTTTAGTGCTTCATTGTATTGGTTGATGGGGTTCTGTAGGCAGGCTTAATAGTTTTGTTAAGACGGAAGTGGTAGCTTCTGTTTAGCGAAGGAGCGAAGTTTCGGCTTAGTACTTTTAGTTTTGTTTGAAATGTTAGTTATCTAATTGATCCTGATTAGGTTATCATCCACCCCATGACAGTACAAAGAAGGACATTGCCAGCCACATTGACGAGCAGAAGAGGATGTTACCAGTCGTGGGAATCACTGTGAGCTGGTGAGAGAAAGGGAGTGGAAGTTGTGGTGAGAAGGGATGGAGGTTTTGGCTGCAGTATTTTGGGCAGGGTGAGAGAGTTACAGAGGGTATTTTTTTGTGTGGGGAAAAAAAACAAGACCTCTCTGTGTGAATGCCGGTTTCATACTGAAGAGGTACTTGGATGGAGCAGGCCCGCAAGTGCAGCCCGTCTAGTTCATAGTGCTGTGTGGTGTCAGTGCCGATTATGGTTGAGTGCCTTATGAAGAATGAGTAGGAATTTTTAAAAATACAAACTTTTTTTGTTATCTCTACTGAGTTATGCTGTTGTGTTAGGGGGAGGTTGGAGAAGTGTCCAGAGAACATCTGTTGCTGAGGACTGGGGAGTTAATGATGAAGTACACTAGTTAAAATGTGCAGCCTGGATTTAAAAAAAATATATTGTAACTCACTGATGTGGCATGCTGAAGGGGCTGGGGGTGAAGAAGTGTTGTTTTTCAGTTTTTTGTGAATGAGTTCTTCAAGGGCTGTATTTGTTGGTGAAAACAAATTCTAGGAGAAAGTGTTGTGTGTGCTGTAAGAGAGGAATGAAACTGCAGAGTGGGAGCTGGCATGGAAGTGAGCAGGTGAAAGTGGGATACTGATTGTGCTGCCAGCTTCTACCAATCAAAAGCTTTGTGAGCAGTTGTGGTGAAGTGCAGTTTGTGTCTGGTTATTACCTACAGTGAGGATAAATGCGATATTCTCATTGTAGGTCTGACCAGCCAAAAATACTGCTGTTATTTGCCACTTTTTATCCTCACCCCCATTGCATAAATAAATATATATATATATAAATAGGGGATATGACATGGCCTGACTGAAGATATTACATTTGTCTTCGCAATCGAGGCCAGATATCTCACAGTGGCGAAGCCACAGTGAGATCCCTGATATCACTGGCCTTGTGTGAAAATAAATATGATATCTTCAGTTTGGCCATGTTATGGTCTGTTTAAACAAAGCATGTTTTGCCCCCTCAACACAACCCACCACATGCCCCTCTCATTGCAATTGGCAACATAAAGGCGATGGCCCTAGCAACACAACCCCCCCTTACAGAAACGCTGCAAAAACAACAGATGTCATTTGTTGTTTAAAAAATATCTGGTGGATCCTGGTATTTATGGTTATTTTTTAAAAAGAGTTAGCTGGTTTATCCTGATATGCCCCCATAGAGCTCCCCATGTCCCCAACACAACAGAGTATATAGGTATTCAAATATCTGGTTAATCCTGTCAAGTTTAGTTATTAAAAAATATCTGATTGATCTTGCTATTATTTAAAAAAAAATTGTATTTTAAATACTTATTGGGTTGATCCTGCCACTCTGAGCACTTTCACTTTTCCTCTGTGTGTAGCATGGCCGAGTGCTATGAACACTGATGGTTGTTATATTGTCAGGTGTTTTTTAGAGGCACCTTGAGTTCAAAAACTCAGAAAACGCTGTGCTTTATGCACAGCTTAGTGTTCTTTGTTGAAAAAAAGCTACCGACTGCAGACACACTGCAGCAAGCAAGTTCATGGCTTCGGAACAGCAGAGGGAAGCAAGAGCATTTGTTGCCTAGCAACAGATGCTCGCGCTTCCCTTTACTGTTCTGCAGCCGCCGACTCACTCGCTGCAATCAGGTGATAAGGAAGGGCAGAGGCACACCACAGAGGTCCACACAGCAGTCCCCAACCAAGGGGGCAGCCATCCAAATGGCTTACATATTTACACCCTTAACCACTGGAATAGTCAAGGATAGCAATACAGGACTAGGAAATCACCAGGTACATCACCTGAGAGAGAGAGAGAGGCAGAGAGATCAAGGGTGGCAAAACCAGGGTGATAGATACCGGGAGTAACAGAAAAATACTCATCATAGGGGATTCCATGACCAGAGGAGTGTAATGACAACTAAGTCAGGACACAGGTACAAATGTGGTGGTCAGGTGCCTAGCTGGAGTTTACACCAAAAGGGATACCGACTGTATCAATAGGATACTACACAAAGAAGGAGAATGCACAGGCATTTTCATCCATCTAGGCACTAAAGATCTTGCAGATCAAATGGTTGAGGAGGTCAAAATACACCTAATACACGTAGGTGACAAGTTGGCCCCCTCACTCGCTCACCACTGCCTTCTCTGAGGTCCTCCCAGTATGGGACAAAGGAGGGATGCACAACAATTTTATTTATTTATTTTATTTAACATTTTGGTATCTGATAAGGCACACAGAGCCGAGGCTCGTTTCCAGGTGCAACCCAGGGGGAAAGGATAGTGAAATAAACAAAGAATGTACATAGTAAAGTATCAACATTGCAGTAGTACAAATATGATACACATAGATACACAAAAGGTCCCAGACAGGGACCAGTAGGTCTTTGATGATAAATATACAATATAAGTAATAAATAGTACATTTGTACAAAATTAGATACAAATACTGTACCATGATAGGAATTCAGAAGAAAATGGGGTGACAGTGACCATGAGAGACAGTCTGAGTCAGGTCAGGATTAAGGTTAGAGAGGAAGAGGTGCATGATGGGGGACAGTAACAAGGAGGACCAAGGGGACAGCAGCAACAGGGGGTTGGGGAAGGCACCTCAGGTTATGTTTTAGTGTGGGCTGAATTGGGGCAAGGCAGATGGATAGTGCAAGCTGATTCCACAGAGCTGGTAGTATGTAGGAGAAGGAAGCCTTGCCAGCTTGGGTATGAGGGAGCAGGAGAAGAAAAGAGTGACAATCACATGATCTGAGGCCATAGCCTGAAGAGAGAGAGGGGGAGAGAATGTCTGATAGGTAAGTAAGTAAGGATGGAGGCAGACCAATACTTGCCAATGAATGCAGCACAATGTGCGAGGCAACATGTAGCAAGGGAAGGTAGTCCGACAGCAGAATACAGGGATCAGTAATGGGTATGGAAATAGAGGTTCCAGGCAAAGTGACAGAATGCGTTGAAGAGGGGGTCGAGTCTGGAGAGGGTGGACTAGGGAGCAGAGCTATAAACAACATCTGCATAGTCAAAGGAGGGGAGAATGAGCTTAGTAACTAGCTCTTTCCGGATGGGCGAGAGAAGCAGTCCTTGAATCTATAAAGGGCTCTCAGCTAGGGCCAGAGTTTGGTGTGAACAGAGTCGATGTGTTTGGAGAAGTCTAGCTTGGGATCCATCCAGACCCCAAGGTAATTAAAGGACTGTACTGTGTCTATAGGGGTGCCATCCAGGGGAATGAAAGAGGGGGGGAGATGGCAGTTTAGCTAAATGCTGGGGGGAGCTGAAGACCATGACAAGGTTTTTTTTTTGGTGTTGCACCTCGGGTCATTTGCTTCGAACCACTGTAATGCCTTCACAAAAGTCTTTTGGAGAATGAGGTAGAGGAGCTAAATGCATGGCTTCATGACTGGGGGCCTGGAGAGGGGCTACCTTTTTATCGGAAACTGGAGAGACTTCTGGGACAGGGGTCTCTTCAGGCATGATGGACTGCACCTAACTAAGGAAGATGTAAGGACGCTAGGGCATGAGTTTGATGTTTTCACGGGACATTTAAACTAGGCGTTGAGGAGGGGGCAGCAGTACCACATGGCCCTGTTGCCTCTCCCACAAAACACAAAGTTTTCTGAGATAACATTGCAGAATGTAAGCACCGGTTACTAAACAAGAAACCTCATAAGAGTATGGTAAATAAGGGTTCAAACAAAGGACAAGATGCAAAAAACAAGATAAGCTGGTTTTGGAAAGCTATGTATACCAATGCTCGGAGTCTCACAAACAAGGTGGCTGACCTTACAACAATCAGTTCAGAGGCAGATCTAGACTGGGTTGCCCTCACTGAAACCTGGTACAATGACAACCATGACTGGGATACAACAATCCCAGGTTTCAACCTCTTCTGGAGGGACAGGAAAGGGAGAAAAGGGGGGTGGGGGTGGCAATGTACATGAGGGAGGGAATAATTGCCACAATGATCCAAAATGCCCAGACTGAATCTGAAGCACTTTGGGTTTCACTTGAGACTGAAAATGGTATGATGACTCGGGTAAAAGTAATCTATATACCCCCAGGGCAGGGCTTGAAGGGGGACAAAAAAAATAATCAAAATCATGCACAGGATGACTGACAAGGGGGAGGTGAGAATGGCGGGTGTCTTCAATTTGTCTGATATAAACTGGAGTACTTACACAGCCACCTCAACAGGGAGCAAAGACTTCCTAGAAGCTCTATGGGGATCGGGCCTGAGGCAGCTTGTGAGAGACCCAGTAAGGGGCTGAGCTGTCCTGGACCTACCTCTCAGCAACGAGGAAAATATCTCAGCAGTTAAACTTGAGGGCCAACTCTGATCCAGCAAACACCGTATTCTGTGGTTCCAAGTAAATACGGCAGTGGAAACTAGTCACTCTACAACTAAAGTATTAGACAATTATTTCAGTTAAATGCTTTATTAAATTTTCCAATATAACAGTTACAAAAAATACATTGCTGTTTACTAGATAACAGTTATTGTACGTCACTGTAGGGCAGCAGTACCATTAGGCCTATACATCTGAAAGGGATCAGGCTGAGATATACATGGTAAAAGTACAGATTTACTCATACCTGTTGTTGTGTTACTTAAGGCCTCACCATGTAGGAGGTACCGCTGCTGAGTTGATGTCATGGCTTCAGTGTGATGAGAAAGATGTACCTTCCAGTGGTCACTCCTGGCACCTGATCTGTAAAGGAAGTCCCCACAGAGTAAATACAGAAATACAAAATAGAAAATACTAAAAAACCAAAAGAAACATCATATACAAACAATTAATAACTATGTACAGACTGATAGTATGCAGTGCTGCTACTTCAAATACCACTCTGATCAACTTACCTATTTCACATCTTGTCATCTATGTGATCCTACTATTACCTCAGTGCTACACTATCCTATGCCTGCAATGGGAGACAGATATGAAAGATATGGTGACAAGTACTGCTGACCCCCCCCCCCGAGTTAATACTAGGTGTGAACACCTATCCATCTCATATACTACTGTAAGTGGTGCAAACACTTCATTGAGTGTGGGTGTAGTGGGGCTCCTCCAGTTTTTAAGGAGTGTGCGTTTCACCTGCATGCTTAGTAGCGACAACTATCGAATCTCAGAAGTTGCTAAATGGGGTGCCTCTGACCTCATGCAGAGCAGTAATAATGGTGCCAAAAAGGGTACGGGCTTTTGAAGTATCCTTCTGGCTTCTTGTGAAATTCATCTCCAGATGGGGTATATTAGGAGACAACTCCACAGTATGTGGTGTATGTCTCCCCCCCCCCAAGGTTGTTGGCAGCACCCGCAGTTATCCTGGGCCTGCTAAACCGGCCTTCTCCTATGCCCTTCTCCTGGGCCAAAAGCTTGGCCTTCTTAAGCACCGCTGGGGTCCTGCACCAGGAGTGTAGAACTGATTATGGATTAACCTACTTCTGGCATCCCTGTGAACTTTATGGCCCAAAACCCAACAAGTCAACGAGTCAAGTACATGTTGAGTAATAGTTTGGGATATCAGCCAGAAGTCCAGCCTGTTGGAGGTGCCATGCACCCCCGACTGAAATGTGTAATCATGCTCTTTAGGGTGTGTCAGCCACCAACTATCCACCAGGTGGAATTCTGAGCTCATCTGCAGCATGGCCTACACTCCTCTTAGGTGGACCTCTTTACCATTGTCACATCTGTCAAGAACTATCCATCAGTGTTTGATTAAAGTCCCCCCACAGCTATTATTGGTGTGTTTCTATCCCTCTTGGCCTCAGTCTTTATTGTAAGGTCTAGGAAGAAAGTGGGACTGTCCTTATTTGGGACATGCATGTTCGCCAATAAGACATGACCCTTAGAGGTATCCATTAGTGCCAGTATCCATCTACCCTGGGAGGCTGAGTTACTATTGATTAGGGACCATGGGAGTGCTTTATTTATTTTTTTATATTTATTATACTTTTTTACACTGCATGCCACTGTTACCTCAGTCTCGGTCACATCCCCTTCTGCTTCCACCCCCACATTGGCCGCGACTCCCTGATAAGCCCTGGCTCACCCTCCAGGGCAGGGTTGTGGCATATGCACCAGGTGCTGCAATCTAAGGGATAGGTCAGGGAGCTGGCCTGCAAGCTCATCAGAGCAGAGTGGCAGGGTTCATCCAGGTGGCAGGCAGCAGTATTTTTCCCTGTTTCCTTGGGATGGGGATGTGCAATGACATCCAGCATCCACCCCACCCCCCTGAACATGCTGGTGCCAGTTGCTGTAGTACCCATGGCCTCCACCAGGGGTCCGTCAAACACCAGTCACACTCCCCTCCCCCCAGAGAAGGAGAGCAGTCCTTAGGATGCCCCATCCTTTTCCTGCCGGCCAGCCCTCCGATGACCTGGGTCCACTCCCGAACTGGGTTGCAGGTGTCGTGAGCGAAAAATCCAACCACTGCACTGATGGATCAGCTTGGGAGTGCTTTATGTACCAGTATAACTACCCCTCTCTTCCTGGATGTTAAACAGGCATGTAGTTATGTCCCTACCCAGTCTTTCACCAGGTATGAGTGATTGCCCTTAATCAGTTCGGTTTCTTGCAAAAAGGCTATGTGAGTCCTTGCTCGCTTTAGTTGTGTCAGCACACTTCTCCATTTTACGGGTGTGTTAAGTCCCCTGACATTCCAGGTGACAAAAGATATTTCATCCATAATCTGACAGACAATGGTTAGTGGGTATATTTGTGGTGCATACATCGGAAGAGAGCGGGATCCCACCTGTTGGGCCTCTTACTCGGCCAGGCAATGAATATAGGATGCTTTGATAATAGTTCGGCAAGGCATGACATCGGGAATTACTGTGATATACATGGCTAGACAGCATTAAGTAAACAATCACAATACTATAGTATGAAAAGAGATGTAGCAGTAATAAAATAACATAATATAACATATATATGGGGTTTGCATCTATTTGCACATATAGGAGAAGGTTGGTTTAGCAGGTCGAGGACTCAAGGTCCTCCCAGGTCTAACCCACCCCTCCTACGGATGTGTGGTCCAAGGTGAGGTTCCACTTTTATCCAGGGGTCCCATTCTTGTGTAGTGTTTCACAATAGTGGGGAGGTGTGTGCAAGGTGAGTACAATCTCAGCCTCCACCTCCCTGGGGTTAAGGTTTCTTCATGTTTGCACACCTTTATATTACCTGGCTATTGGAACTTGGGTCATTTAATTTGCCTGCTATCTATGGATTTCACCTTGTCTGCCATCTCCAAGGGGATTGGGGGGAGTCTACTAAAATAAAGGCCCTCTCCTCACTGTCTGCATGGAGCATATATAGCTGGGGAATATCTGCTGGTTGATGGAGGTGGGGGGAGGGCCACCAATTCAGCTGTAACCCTCACCTTGTTTAGGGCAATCAGTTGACATCTGCTGGCCTATTAGTTGCAGGGGGTGATCAGTGCCAAATCTGAGCATTTCCCCCACACTGACATGTTGTGCCTCTGGGTATGATGTCAGGTTGGAATAAACCAGATTCCCACATGTAGTGCAGAAGTGTGCACATCATTTTCCCCCAGCATGACATGTGGAGATGCTACTTAGGATGTGGTTGAGCCACCCGATAGAGGGAATATCAAGGTGCAGTGTGGCCCTAGGACCACTTGCAGTGGTCGACATATTACGTCAGTCTGTGCCTATATTAAATGGCAAATGCATAGTTCTCTGTCTGCCAGCATGGGGAATTACCTTACTGGGGATCCTTGCCTACCTTATTTGTGGTTGGCATTACATTGGAGTTCAGGGTAGTACCAGCTTTGTATACATTACTGTTCAGAACATCTACATTTACCACATCCTGCTGTTGGTCATTGTACACCCCATACCCATCTTTGCCAGGAGACATGCCCCATTGTCCAATCTTCATTTACAGAAAATCATAATCCTTACATACTGTGAAAGGATCTGAGGACTCTGGAAACCTTTTCCCGAAGTCTGTTGCAATAGCACGTATTCTTTTCCTATTACTATCTATTCTTTCCACTTTACTGCTTTCCCCATTTACAGGCAGGCCACCTGTTAGATGTTCTTGCTTTCCCTGCCTTTATTCGTTCCTAAGTCTCCCTGAGTTCCTGATGCAAACAGCTCCCCAGGATTTCAGACCACCTGCATGAACGTGCGCAGAAGTACCCGCACGAACGTGCACACACTCGCCTGTGTGAACATGATATTGTTCATTAGCGAGTGAACTGATTTTCAAGTGCTGCATGACCAAACGTGATTGTAATCATACTGTAATGTCCAGGTTAAGCATTTACAAAATATTTTGTTTCATTATTATTTTTTTCATTTTTATTTTTATACTTGTTAGCAAAATGAGTAAACTCCCCCTTTTCACATGCAACAAGTTAACAAACAGTAAAGACATACAAAACATTGCTACAAAAACATACGAACTACAATATGAAAACATAAAAATTACAATATAAAGTGCAGTATTATGTTAGGAACCACAATTACAATCAGACTATTCAACCATTTAACAAGCCTATTCTTCAACATTTGAACTGTCCTAACTTCAGTAACTTCAGTTGGAATACCATTAAAAAATGTATTGACCTGTATGTTGTTGACCTCTGACCAACTGTTTTTTTTGTAAAGAGGGATTCTAAATAAGCCTTTAGACTGAGACCTTGTTTCAAGATAACTTTGCTGTAAGGGAATAAGATCCTGAATCACCTGGGGGAAGTAAATCCTGGGTTCTTTCATATACAAAAACTCCAATCTTTAACTTTATCCTGTCTAAAAAAGAAGGGCAATTAGCTTCCCTTAACAACACACAATGATGTGTTCTTATTGGGAGACCTGTCATAAAATGTTATATACTATTATAAGTTACCTGTAGTTTCTGTAGCATTTTGTCATTTGTACCAGAATAAATCAGGAGACCCTAGTCAAATACACACACTTAACAAAAAACTGTGACCAAGAAGTCTGTGAGATTCAGGGATGAGAAAGGGTTTAATCCTAAATAACATTCCAATCCTCTGATGATTTTTTTTTTGATAGCCTTAGCCACGTGTAGATCAAATGAGAGTTGAGAGTCTAAAGTCACCCCCAGGTAGTCAAAACTATACACCACTTCAATTCGGTTCCCCACTAAATTGATAATCTGAACATTTATATCTCTATGTTTCATGGGACCAGTAAAGACCATGCATTTGGTTTTCCCTGAGTTCAACACAAGATGACGAGATGACAACCACATTTGAAAAGTTTCAAAATCCTGCAGAACTTTGAGTAACGCTTGATCTGGTATAATTCCTTCTGAAAAAATTACTGCATCATCTGCATACATAATTAAGCAGGACCCAGCACAGGTAGAAGAGGCAGCATTCACAAAAAGGGAGAACAAAAGAGGGCCCAAGATTGAGTCTTGTGGTACCCCACAAAATATCTGGTGGGAATCAGAACATGCCTGACCAATGATTGTTTCATGCTCTTTATTTTTAAGGTAACCTCCTATCCATGAAATTACATCCTTAGAAAGACAGACTTCATTCAAGGCTTTCAACAACAATGCATGATCAACTAAATCAAAGACCTTGGTGAGGTCCACAAAAATTGCAGCAACGGAACACCCCAAACCAAGGGAGCTCCGTATGCTGTTCGAGAACCCCACCAAGGTGGTCTCAGTATTACTGTTCTCCTTGTGGGACTGTACTATCTCTGTGTTTTGAACTGTTGCTCGGGCGATTGTGAATGAGAAAAAAAGAAAAGTAAAGCTGAATTGCATTTTACATCTTTTCTCCCGATGCAGTCATACTAAAATACAAAAATCCCAGCAGAATAGGCCTAATGGTCTTTCGCGTCTGCTCATTTGGTCAGCCCCCACCCTGGGAGCTGACCTTGAGGCACCCTTCACCTTCTCTGGCTTCTCCCTTCCTAGTTCCGGATATTCTCGCTGCATTGGATTTTGTTTCCAGAACCCTTCCCCTGTACCTGCCCCACCTCTTGAACCCCTCCACCATCTCTGCCTCCACCAGCCCCATGGGCAGCACATTCCATGGCTCCACCACCTTCTCAGTGAAATAGCACCTCCTCCTTTCTCCCCTGAATCTTCCCCCCTCCAGCTTCTACCCATGCCCTCTAGTTGCCACCTCCTCCTTCCTCTGAAGCACCCTGACTGGTCCTCCCCTATTTACCCCCTTCATGTACCTGAAGACCTCTATCATGTCCCCCCGGTCCCTTCTCTCTTCCAATGTGCACATATTTAGCTCTTCAAGCCTCTCCCCATAGGTCCTGTCCCCCAGGCCCCAAATCATTTTGGTTGCCCTCCTCTGGTCCCTCTCCAGGAGTTTAATGTCCCTCTTTAAGGGTGGCCTCCAAAACTGCACGCAGCACTTGAGGTACGGCCAAACCAAGCAGTTATACAGAGGGAGTATCACTCCCCTACTTCTGGAGGTGATTCCCCTAGCGATGCATCCCAACATCCTGTTGGCCTTGGCTGCTGCCCTCCTACAAGTCTCCAAGTTGTTCATCTTGACATCCACCACCACCCCCAGGTCCCTCTCAGCCATCGAGACTTGTAGCATTCCCCCCACCAGGGTGTACACTTGGCCTGGGTTTCTGGCCACCAGGTGCAGTACCTTGCATTTCCCTGCATTGAACCTCAGCTTCCATTTTCTAGACCATCTTTCCAGAGCCTCCAGGTCCCTCTGTAGGGCCACCCTCCCCTGCTCCCCATCCACCCTGCCCCCAGTTTTGAGTCATCCAAAGAGACTCATCTCACTCCTGATACCTGTCCTTATGTCAGAGACGTAGGCATTGAACAGGAGGGGCCCAAGGACTGATCCCTGTGGGACCCCATTAATGACCCTCCTTGGGGATGAGACTATCCCGCCAACTATGACCCTCTGGGTCTGGTCCTGGAGCCAATTGCCTATCCATCTGATCATCTGGTTCCCCACCCCCATTTCTCCCAGCTTATCCAACAGGCCCTTGTGAGGAACAAAGTCAAATGCCTTACTGAAGTCTAGAAAGAGGACATCCACTGGTCTACCCAGGTCCAAGGCACTCGTCACCCAGTCATAGAACTCCACAAGGTTTGTCTGACATGATTTCCCCAGGACGAATCCATGCTGTCTATCGTCTAGGCACCATGACTTTTCCAGGCCCCCAGCAGCCTCTCCTTGACAATGCCCTCCATCACCTTGCCCACCACCGATGTCAGGCTGACAGGCCTGTGGTTCCCTGCCACCTCCCTTGATCCTCCCTTGTGGATAGGCACTATATGCACCACCTTCCAGTCCTGGGGCACCAACCCTGTCCTCAGATAGATGGTGAAAAGCTCCGCCAGGGGTTTTGTCAGGACATCTGCAAGTTCCTTTAGCACTCTGGGATGTAATTTATCCGGCCCCGGTGCTTTCTCCATCTTAAGGGATTTGAGGGCTTCCCTCACTCTCTCTGCTGTGATTTCCACCTTCGCTACCTCTTCTCCCCTGCTTAGCCTTCCCCCCTCCTGCCAGTGATGCCTCCCCCTCTCCCCAGACCTGCCGATCGGTAGGGGTCCCCTCTCCTTAGTATCACTGTCTCCTCCCATGTATGATGCAGCACCCCCATTTTCCTTGGTGAAAGCTGAGGTGAAGTACTCATTTAGTACCTCAGCCTGCTCCCCCGGTCTTGTGCCCATCTCTCCCCTATTTTAATTCTGCTAATCTGCCCCTTCACCCTTCATTTTTCCCCAGTGTATCTAAATAACCCCATGTTCCCTGTCCTAATTTCCCAGACTAGGTTCTGCTCCTTCCTTGCCTTAGCCGCCCTCACCACCCTAGTGGCCCTTCTAGCCATCAGCTCGTACTCCCCTCGATCCCTTTCACTCCTTGAGCACTTGAATTGCCTATAGGTTGCCTTCTTTCCCTGCACCACCTTCTGGACCTCCCTGGTCCACCAGCAGGGTTTTCTGGCCCTACCGCATTTTTGTCTTACTCTTGCACAGGTGCTGGTAGCATCCTGCACCCCTCTCCTCATGATTTCCCACCTACTGTCAGCATCCATGTCTGACCCAATCACATCCAAATGTTCCTTAAGGATCCTTCCCATTTACTTAAAATCTGCCCCCCTGAAGTCAGTTACCTCAGTCTTTGTGCAGCCTTCTACCCTTCCTGGGTACAGGCAGAACCAGACCATGGCATGGTCGCTCCCCGCCAATGGGTCCCTTACCTCCAGGCCCCCAATCTGATCACTGTCTGCCAGAACCACATCCGGTACCCACACCTCACTGCACGGTTCCCCCATCTGCTGAGTTAGGAACACGTCTTGAAAGACATCCAACAACCTCTGTTCCCTGGCCACCAAGGATGTCATAGTCTCCCAGTCTGTTCCTGGCATGTTTAAGTCCCCCAACACCACCACCCTTCCTCTGCCTAATCTGCAGTGTCTCCCAACATCTGCCACCAGACTCTCCTCCAGCTCCTCCGCCAGCGCAGGGGGTCTATACACCACTCCTATTTTTACTCTCTTGCCCCCCCCTTGTTATCAAGGTGACCTAAATGGCCTCCACGGTTCCCTTTGCCTCCTCTACTCCCCCATGCCAATGCAGTTTTTGACTATTATTGCTACCGCTCCTCCCCGTCCCTCCCCCTGTCCTTCCTGAACTTAGTGTAACCCTTCAGGTTCCGGTCCCAGTAGTGTCCTGCAGTGGCCCAGGTCTCAGTGACCGCTGCCACATCCACAGTTCCCTCAGTTAGCATCACCTGGAGCTCAGGCATTTTATTGCCCAAGCTCCTGGCATTTAGCAGGACTACCTTCCACCCTTTCCCTATACTTCCATTTCCCCTGTTCGTGTTCCCATGGGGATTCCATTTGCCCCGGTCTGCACTTTACCAGTTGGCCTTTTAC
Organism: Neoceratodus forsteri; assembly: GCA_016271365.2. Taxonomy (NCBI): domain Eukaryota; kingdom Metazoa; phylum Chordata; order Ceratodontiformes; family Ceratodontidae; genus Neoceratodus; species Neoceratodus forsteri. The sequence goes on from CM057453.1 coordinate 161,811,693, forward strand.
TGCATTCATCCAGCTCCCCTTGGGGGTGGAGACAGAGTCCCTCCTTTATCGGACCCCCCGACAGCCTTTTTCCCATCCCTCCCCTTCACAAGTTTAAACCCCACTTTTCACCAATGAACCTCTATTTTCAACTTAAGGATTCCCTCCCTCCAAATTGAGAGGGAGGGAATTTTGTTGATTTTTTTAGATGCATTTGTGCATCGCTACCCTGTTAGAGCTTCGTATTCTACTTTTAAAAAAGAACAACAATACCCTGGGTCAGAATTAGAACATCAAATTGAAGGAAAATATGTTAGAGCTCAGGGCGACGTTTTCCAGAGCTGTTTAGCGCTACAGACCTGGACTGCACCCTCACTCTGTCATACAAGCCCAAAGCTCTATGGAAACAGAATTCAACTGAAAAACCTAAGAGCAGAGTACAACGGGAAAAACAGAGAAACAATAATAACTATTACTGGTGAATGCTATTCTTGTACTTTGTTGTTGTTTTCCAAGGCTTACCTGTGAAAGGAGAACAGAAGTCTTTTGAAACTGTTTAAAACAGTTTCAAAATATTTCTGTTCTCCTTTCACAGGTAAGCCTTGGACATTCCACAATTTCAGACACGCCATTCCATGCTGTTTATCTGAATGACCTGTAAAAGTGTAGTTAATACCATGGAATGTTCTAGTAGTACAAAATGAGAGAAGTAGCTATCTGTTGAGGACTCAGGACTGAAGTATTCAATGCAGTGATAAAGGCAATAACAATTTGATAATTAATTTAACAAAAATGGGTCTAAAACAGCATACAGAACAAACAAAAAAACACGCGAGCATATAAAGGTGTTAAAGCTGTTTCCTGTCAGCAGTAAAAGACCATACTTAAAATTCAGAGTGGAAAAGATCAGGTTAATTTATTGCTAATGGTCATACTTTACACTTCCCAGACGGACTGAGTTTACAAACAAAGGCAGGTCTGTATGACATCAGAACTTCTCTGTAACCTGGACATGCATGCAATACAGCCAAAATGGTGGATGATTTGATACATCAGTTTTAAGAGCATATGAGCACTCAAAATTTCCCAGAAACCAGACTACATTTAATCAAAACGGGATGACCAGATAAGGACCCTAAAAACCAGATTATCCGGTCTAAAACTGGATAGTTGGCAACCCTAGCTGTTTCTATTTTGTTTTTAGGGGCTGGTTTGGCGCACTTTTCCTCTCTCCCAGGACTCTCACAAGCCTCTGAGAGTCTGCACTATTGCTATAGTGCCGGCTGTCCCATTCTTTCTCTTTGGTATAGGACAGAGTACTTGTGGGAGGTGCCTGTTTGTGGAGGTAATGCCCAGATCAAGTATTATTCTGAAATTCTATATTTAAAATACATTTTGATATTGTGTTCTGTTTTTGTCAAAAAGACTAAAATTATGTACTTCGTGAATATATTAAAAAGCTGAATCATGAATATTATATTTAACCTAAAAGGGGTGGAGCTTAGCTCAACAACCTGACCTATTTTTGTATATAAAGAACTCTCTTCTGTATGATAGTGAGCTGTAGGGCTCAGGAAGGAGCTGACTCAATGTAAACCCTAACATCTTCTAGTGGTTGTATATTTTGATTTTCTGATTGCTAAATGCCCTGTTTTATTTTTTTGGTTCGTACAGTTCATTTTATTTCCCTTTTGTTCCACTGAATAAAGCTGCTCTAAGTTATGTATCCTGGTGTCTGTGTCCATCTATTCCCACAGCCTTTTACATATACCAGTACACTTATGCATTGCAGTATCCAGCTGGTTGTTTCCTATGTATCAAGGCATAGTTTAGGCAGAATTTCATCTCTGAGAGTGTTATTACTGGGGGGTCAGGAAGTTGAGTACCCACTATGAGTCTCCCATACCCAGAACTGTCATCTCCTACCTATCCCAGGCGTGCCCCCCCAGGCCTATCCTATGCCTTGACTTCTAAGAAAAAAATTAACAGAACACTTATCTAAATCCATTAGGCTGGAGTGTCCTCGATGGGATCCTCTTTCCGAGTCGGTGCTGGGTGAACCTACTTCAAAAGGCCAAACTCCATGGATTGTAGTAGTTCCTGGGGCTGCAGTGAGGTTAGGGCAGGGTTCTCCACCACAGTCTGGTGCCCCAGTTCGACTTCTGTCACGGCGGCCTCTAGAACCATTTCCTCCTTGGGGTAGTCGAGAAAGTCTGCGGTTTCACTAGAGACCATGTTAGCCAATGTCTCGTACCTGTTTAGAGTTAAATATGGGCTTAGCAGTACTTGAAAATAAATAATATTTCTTGAATTTCAAAAAAAAACTAACAAAGAAAACAGAGTTACATATGGGCTGAAAAGAGTCTCAGGCCTCTCCAGTGTTCCACTCCTCCTTTTTGGCCTGCTCCCATTCACGTTCCTGTAGGTGCTTCCTTCTTGCATGTCTGTCAGACTGTTGCCTCTTCTTGGCTCATGCTGGAAGGCCCATAGTATCCCCTGCTGGTTCTGGCTGCATGGATCCTGTCTCAGTTTGTATGCCTGGTGGCTGACCTTGCTATGTCTGGGCCTGTTGTGATCTGGTGTGTCTTTATGTTTTTTTCAGGCCCTCCAAGCTGTTATGCTTAGGCCAGTTCCTATGAAGGTAGTCCATGAGTGCCTCAGGAGTTGCAATAGAGACTGGGGCCCTGTTCATCTCCAGCTGCATGGTTGCAGGGTAGCACAGAGAGAAGTGGATCCTGAGAGAGTGCATCAGGTGGCAGGCCTCGGTATATTCCTTCCTTCTACCCACCAGTTCCCAAGAGTAATCTTGAAAAATTAAAATTTTGTGTCCTTTCCATGAAAAAGTGTCCAGCTCTCAGCCCTGGTCGTGATCCATTCCTTAACAGCAAAGTTTAAAATTCATGCCATGAGGGTCCTTGGCCTCTCATCTGGTTTAGGAGGTGGGTTAAGTGTCCGATAAGCCCTTTCAATCACCAGTCTGGGTGGTAATTCACGGTGTAGAATTTCTGGCAGTACATCATAGAGGGAATCTAATGGATTCCCCTGCTCTGCACCTTCGGGGAATCCCAGGAGTCACAAGTTGTTGTGGCGGCTCATGTTCTCCATATCATTCAGCTTGCTTTGGAGTTAGTGGATGGTGCTTTCTTGCTCCCTCATGGTGGTTGTAAGGGTGTCCACAATGTTAGAATTTCTGGATACTTATGGTTTGGTCCTGCACACCCTGGCATCTATCTGTTGTATAGCCAAGGTGGTGTTATGAGATGCTAGGGTGACTTCTGCCATCTGTTGCATGACGGCCACAAACATCTCATTGAATTGCTGCATGCTCAGGCCTATATGTGCATCAAGCATCATGCTTGCTGCTGTTGTTCTATTGCCAATTGTTCCGTTCAGTGCTCACAGTGGGAATTTTCAAATAGCTCGTCCTACTCCTGGTGATGTGCAGAGTTGGTAAGTCTGTTCTGTTTGGTGGTTTCCCGGAGGTGTAATGGTGAATTTGTGCTATTTTGTCCCCGGGTCGATGATGTGCATAGATTATGCTGCCATTACGCATGGAGTCAAATCACATATCCACACTACACTTCAAGTATTAGACTTTAAAAGAGCAGATTTTGATAAAATGAATGAGTGCCTTAAAAATAACATGGGAAATATTAAAGTGGGTAGTTGAGGAGTACTAGGTGTATCTAAAGAGGGCTATAATGGAAGCCTCAAATTAGTGTCTAAGAAAAGTGAGTAAAGCAAAGAGTAGAAGAAAACTGCTCTGGTTTTCTAGGGAGGTGGCCACCAGAGTAAGGGAAAAAAAGAATTGCTTTCAGGAGATACAAGAAAACTAGATGTGATAAAGATAGAGAGATACATACAAGGAGAAGCTGAGGGAAGTGATCAAGACAATCAGGCAGCAAAGACATCAACAGAAGAGAAGATAGGTAATGAGGTTAAAAGGGGGGACAAGACCTGCTTTAGGTATCTCATAGAAAAGAGGAAGATGGTGGGGTATAGTCAGAATCACACGGGACAAAGGGGGCATGCAAAGGATGCCAAGAACAAAGCAGAAATCCTCAACAGATAACTTCTGCTGCATTTTTACCAAGGAAGAGGACATCGCAGGCCCACCTTGGGTGGAAGACATTCAGTCAGTAGTGAGGTAGATCCAAGACCATTCACAAGAGAAAGAATCCTGGAGGAACTGGGGAAACTGAAGGTAAACAAGGCAATGGGTCCAAATGAAATTCACCCAGAATTCTTAAGGAGCTAAGAGAGGAACTTGCAGCTCCTCTGGCTGAACTATTTAACCTATCACTTGAACTAGGTGAGGTCCCAAAGGATTGGAGAGGGGCCAATTTTTCCCTCTCCATAAGAGCAGAAGTAGGGAGGTCACAGGCAACTACCACCTGGTTAGCCTCACCTCAATTGTAGGAAAAACAATGGAAGTCCTACTCAAAGAAATAATTCTTACAGCTCTGGAACATAGTGGAAATCTGGACTCATAACATCTCAGTTTTATCACAGGAAGATCATGCCAGACAAACCTAGTGGATTTCTTCAACTGGGTGACCAAGACTGTGGATCAACGCGGCGCCCTGGACGTGGTATATCTGGACTTCAGCAAAGCCTTCAACTCCATACTACACAGGAGACTGCTTAATAAGCTCACTAGCATGGGAGTTGGTCAGAAAGTGTTTAACTGGATAAAAAGAGCTGACTGTGTGGGAGAACCCACAAAGTATTGCTAAATGGTACCTTACTGGAAGAAATGGAGGTGACCAGTGGCATGCCACAGGGGTTAGTGGTGGGTCCCATCCCCTTTAATGTCTTCATTGGGGACATATCTGAAGGATTGGAGGGCAAGGTGAACCTCTTCACTGATGACATGAAAATTTGCAATAGGGTCAACATTCTTGGTGGGGCAGATAAGATGAAGGCAGATCTCAAAAAGCTGGAACCATGGTCAAAAACATGGCTGCTGAAATTCAACGAAATGAAGTGTAAGGTCATGCACCTAAGGAAGAGCAACCCTAGAGAGGATTACCACATTGGGATGTTAAGCTAGAGGCCGCAAAGCAGGAAAGAGATCTGGGGGTGATTATTATGGAAGTTCTAAAAAAGACCAAGCAGTGTGAGAAGGATGCATCAAAGGCAAATGGTATGCTGGGTTGCATAGGAGGGAGAATTACTTGTAGAAAAAGGGAGGCTGTAATGCCAAACTATAAATCACTGGTAAGACCACATCTGGAATATTGCATGCAGATCTGGCAATCACATCTTAGAAAAGATGTAGGGGGACTGTAGACTATGCAAAGGAGAACCACAAAGATGGTACAAGGACTGTATCAGAAACCATATGATGAAAGGTTGAGGGATATCAACATGTATTCCTTGTAACAATGGAGAGAAAGTGGATACATGATTGAAACCTTCAAGTACCTGAAGGGAATAGATAGGGTACAGGTTCAGTACCCACTTCATGTCAAAAGTTACACAAGAACTAGAGGGCATGATATGAAAACAGGAAGTTGTTATCCCCCTGTACAGACAGTTGGTGAGACCCCATCTGGAGTACTGTGTCCAATTCTGGAGACCCCATCTCCGCAAGGACATAGACAGGATGGAGGCAGTTCAGAGGAGGGAAACTAAAATGGTGCAGGGTCTGCAAGAGAAGCCATACGAGGAAAGACTAAAGGATCTTAATATGTATACCCTTGAGGAAAGGGGGGGCATAATAGAAATGTTTAAGTACCTCAGTGGAATCAACAAAGTCCAAGAGGGTAGCATCTTTCAGAAAAAGAGATGTGCAAGAACAAGGGGACACAATTTGAAGATAGAGAGGGGACGGCTCAGGGGCAATGTGAGAAAGTATTTTTTCACAGAGAGAGTGGAGGATGCATGGAACAGCCTTCCTGAGGAGGTTGTGGGGTCTAAAACTGTGGGATAATTCAAGAATGCATGGGTCTATGTATCTATTAAATTGTCTGGGGTACCCACCCCTGGTACTGCTTCTTTTTCTCCCCATCCCCTCCAGGTGGCTAGTCTGGCTGCTCACCCTTCCCAGACTTTTTTTTTTAACATATAGACAGTCCGGGATGCCTACTCCAGGTATGGCTTTTCTTGATCCCCCTTCCAGGTTGCTCACCTCCATTACATTAGCCATTTGTGTCATCAGTTGAGTGAACATCTGCTGCATTGTCTCTGGGTTCCAGATTGTGGTCAAGGGGGCCGCCATTGCTGCCATGCCCATTTTGGATTTCTTGATGCTGTAATCCCAAAGAAAGTAATCAGCTTAGATAAAGTTACCAGAAATGCCCCATAGGCAATGGTGGCCCAGATCTGCCATGTGTCAGGCACCAATGGTTCATTTTGATGCCAGATTGTGTTGGATATATCCATGATGTGGTGAGCTTCAAAAGGATTAATCTGCCATCTTGTCCAAGGTTAGGCCATGCCCCTCAACTCAGCTTCATGAAGGGTGATTAGTTGGGCAAGTCACATGGTGTGCAGGAGACTGATGACAAGAATATATTGCTGCAGTACAAGGATGTAACCATGTGACATCCCAACACAAATAATGCAAAGGTTTTATTTATTTATTTAGTTATGCACTCATTTATCTATGCATTTATGTGTTTATTTATTTGAAATAACTCCAACAGGGTTAACCCCATGAGATGCAGCATCTTCTTTTCCTGGAGGTCCTAGGAAGGATAGGAGCTTTACATAGTCCTGCAGGAATAATTACATACAGGCTAAAAGATACACAGGAAAAGCAACAAGCTCTAAATGTAAGTGCATGCGAACAGTAACCAAAACAAGCTAACAAAGTACGTCAATGCAAACAAACAGCATAAACATTGTAATGCAACAAGATCGTGGTCAGTCAGATGGGAATTTTGTGCCAAAATAAATACAGGGGGCTGGATTCACAAAGAGTAACACAGAGCTTGCATCTAGCCCTGCGACAAACCTAATTGTTGGTGAAGCTGTGCCAACAAGTTTGCCACACACTGCACCCAATTATGGAAGATTGGGCTCATTTATTACCCTTTTCCCATTTTTATAGCAGCTTACTTCAAATATTTAACACAAGCCCTGTAAAAAGGGTACCTGGGATTGCTGCAAGCTAGACCAGAAAAAGCTGGTCTAACTTGGAGAAATTAGTGCACAGGATTGAGAATCTCAATCACCAGCCAAGACAATGCCACAAGCTCCATGCTCCATATGTTCGTTGCACCAAGGCCTTGAGGCATTCGTAGGACTTCATGAATTTGGCCCAGGGAGTTCTAACATTTCTGGATAGAATGGACTTGAAGAATTGAAAGCTAGAAGCATCCCCAGCTGGAGAGGGACTATTGCCTGGCACAGTCAAAAAAATATTTTTATTATAAAATTCCCATTGGAAAAAATCATCTCACTTCCAAAATCACAATGTTGACAAGTTAACACTCACTCTCAGCAATCAACAACGTATACACAAGCTGCAAGAGTACTAAAAAAAAAAAAAGTAAAACATTTGCTCAAACAAAACTGAAAACTGGAAGCTGGGAATCAACTTTTTCCTCATGATGGATTAGATTCAGAAGCAAACAGCAGATTAATTATCTCCTAAAACATATTTGGCCCAATGCACTATGTCAATGCACCATATAAATTGGGCGCAATGGCATAGCTAAGTTGGGATGCAGCAGAGCGGTGGTTGCATGGCATTCATGACTGGGGCATGCAGCTGGTACTGTATGCACCTAATCCCTGGGCCATGTGAACAGCAATGTGCCAGAGCGGGTGGGGGCCTGCCAGCACTGCACACCATGTACCAAGGTGAGTAGTGCTGTGCACCAGGATGCATAGGGGGCCAGCTGGTATGCCAGGAACAGCCCTGCCATAAGTGCCCCTATGCACCCAGTCTCCATGGACACTGGACAGCTGAATGGCCCTGCAACCAGCAGCAGTGCCCCACACACAGCTTGGCCTGGCCCCGGCCTCGACCCCGTATACCCATGGCAGACAACCAAGCACACACTACAGTGCAGATCCCACCTCCTCGATGCTGCATCCCCCAACCCAGGGCTCCACCACCATGCCCATGCAGCCCATTGCCCCAGCATGATACCCAGGGACTCACAGCCAACCCCTCCAACCTGGCAGCACCCATTAAAAGACCATACTGTCCTTCCCGTGGAGTTACCTGACACTGGTAGTACACGGCATTGTCCCTCACAAACCCACACATGCAGAGGTGCCCAGACCCTCCCTGACCATACCCCCTGTAGCCAGAGGTCTCTACCACCCATGGCACTGACAGCCCCCCACTGTACCTGCTGTGCTGGTGCTGTGGTCAGAGACAGCCAGTGGCACAGCCCTCTTCACACCTCCATGGCCACCAGCTGTCTGACATATGCAGGGGTGTGCAGCTGATGTGTGCCCACTTATGTCAGACGGCCTGCGGCAATGGAGGTGTGCAGAGAGCTGTGCTGCTGGCCATCTCTGACCACGGCACTTACACAGCAGGTATGGTGGGGGGGTAGCCAATGCTGCAGAGGTGTTCACTGGCAAGTGACATTGGTTCAGGCCATGAGGCGCAGTGGGCACCTCCATGTGTGGGGAGGGGGCATGGGCCACCCAGTACCAGTGCCTGCATGTGGGGGGAGGTTGACGTACAGGGGAGGGGCTGTCATGTGTGGTGTGGGCTATAGGCCCATTGGGCAGCTGGGGATGGCAGCAAGGTGGTGCGGGTCCATGTGCTTGTGGGTGCTATTGATGCACCCGGACCCACACCTGCCCATGTTAGGGATCCACTGTGGAAGCTGGAACAGGCTTCCTATTGGATGCCCATCTGGGTCCACTACACCACTCCTGAGAGCACTGCATGATCCTGCACGCTGTGGGGGCAGGGCCGCAGACAGGTGGCTGCTGGTAGATCATACCAGCATGTGAGCACCTGTCCACAGGTGCAGAGCTACACAGGCAGGATAGATGCTTCCAGTGCATATTTCCCATCCATTAGTGCATAGGGTCCATTCTCTATAAATACAACCTCCTCAGTTCCTTTCTTCAGTCGTATCATTAAATCTGAGTAAAGATTTCTTCAAGAACTAATTTTTGCAACCTAATATGACTGATTTTGTTCAGTATTCAGACACATCCAACTCCTTCAGTTCTCAGTCTTTGGCTTGAAAAGCATGAGCGACAGCAGAAAAATGTGTATGCCCTGCTGACAGTCACATTAATGCATCACTGTGTGTTGAGGGAAGGATGTGGGAGAGAATGCAGCTAAGACCATGTTGCCATTTAAAGAACAGAAATGGACAAAACCTCACTCTGGTAAATGCAGTTGCTACATAGCTCACAAAAGGTACCTTTTTTCTGTTAAATCAGCAGGGCCCTCTTGCCCCGTGCTTCAACTAATAATGATCTTCATCAGGGGCTGTCCCAAACACAGTTACCCTCAAGGTTTTAAAGATCTTTCTGAAAGACACAGTAGTGTTAATTTTCAAACAACATTTACATAGAAATGCATCAAATACCCCAATACTAGCAGTAGAAAACCTAGGGGAGTGGGGGGGGGTTGATATACTAATAGCTGAAGTGAAATTACAATATCAGAAAGAAAGGGCAGAATTGTAAAGGAAAGACTGGATGTCTCTAATTCATTTTTACTTATGGATATACAAACTACTAGATTCAAGGACTGAAATAAGTTTTCCCAAGTAATATTAAAATAATAAGAGGCTACATGTACAATTTACTCACAGCTTAAAAAAGCAAACTTTCAATCACTGTAAAGGGGACAGGAAATTTGTTATAGTTGGCAGCTGTCTATAAAGTTCTTATTCTCATCATGATATGCATTCTCCTGAAGTGTTCATATTTAACTGTACCCGAATAAAAAGTGTTAGGTAAAATTGTAGTTTGCATTGTTGTGTTTTTATGGTCAACATTCTGTTATGGTTCACATCATGGAATCACTTATGTGAAGTTTTTACTATGTCATGATTTGTGTGCAGAATGCCAGTTATGAGCTGCTGATCTATCAGAACCCTGTTTAGAGTTCTGTCACTGTGCACAAACCACAACATAGTTAAAACTCCAAATTATTGGTTCCATGAAGAGAACAGCAACAGAATGCTGCCCATAAAAACAAGACAATGCAAAATATAGCTTTTTGTATCACTTACAGTACAGGTACAGTTAAATGTGGATTATTTAGAATAATGCATATCATTTCTAAGAATAAGAACTTTATAAACAGCTGCCAGTTAAAAATGATTTCCTGTCCTCTTTAACAACTCACTCTCAGATTCCTTATGATTGCTGGAATAGGAAACAAATTATTTTACAGTGTATAGTCCATGAAAAGCAAACACACAAGAACAAATAACACTAAGTTTAAAACTTCAAAATATTCATATTGAAGATATTCATATCAAGAAACATGGATATACTACATCTGCTGTAGATTCATTCCTTTAAAAATGGGACAAAATCAACGTCATGATTAAGGCTGGCTAGATGGTATTTAAAGATACAATCCATCTTGTCTCCTTTTGTAGGAAATGTGTCCTTTATCACCACCCATTCTTGTGGGAGGCATGCTCATTGCCCATGAAGGCGAGATGACTGGAATCTGAGTTGTGGTTTGAATGAAGCTGTCCACCCAGGGCATTTCTCTCACTGCTATTTGTAATGGTTCTGACATGTTCCTGGATGTACACTTTCAAAGGATGTATAGTCTATCCTATGTAGTGCTCTGGCAAATACACCACATTATGCACACCACAAAAGATGTTACACATGGTATAAACTCACTTATACAAACAACAGAGGCGTTCAGTAAGGTTTCAACAAGGGTTTCTATCATATGTAGTATCTTTTGTACATAATTCATTCTTTGAAAGTGCGCAGCAAGGAGCATGTCAGAGCTGTTATAAATGACAATGAGAGAAATGCCCTGGGTGCACACTTTCATTTAAACCACAACTCAGATCCCAGCTATCTCTCTTTCATGGGCATTGAACATCTCTCCCCCCAACTCAGATAATAGAGTTACATATCTCCTAAAAAGGAGACAAGATGGATGCTATCTTTAAATACTATCCAGCCAGTTGGCCTTAATGAAGAGGTTGCTTTTGTTCCATTTTTAAAGGAATGAATCAAGATGTATATTATCCATGTTTTATATGAATATCTTATGTGTCATATTTTCTAGTTTGTTTGCTCTTTATAGTCTATGGACTGAAATTTTTTTTTCCTTTTCCAGCAATCATCAGAACCAGGAATGAAGTGTTAAACTGATTGAAAGTTTGAAGTTTTTAGGCAATGAGTAAGTTGTGCTTGCAGCATCTCATTGTTAATAATTATGGTGGGAATAACTGTTCTATCAGTCCTTGGGTCTAGTAGTCTATATAAGCATAGATAAGAATGAATTAGAAACTGTACTCTTTCCCTTATAGTTCTCCCATTCTTTCTGATATTGTAATTTCACTTCAGCTGTTATTCCTTCCACCCTCCCCCCACTCACCTAAGTTTTCTATAATTCCACCCAGCCGCAGCGACTGTAAAGTCACCAACATCCTGCACAGCGATGAAATGGTGACGACATCCCCGACTGCGACACGTTCCAACACCAACGGGGAGCAGAGCGACAGGGGTCATGGGGCAATGTGGGGTGGGGCTGTGCCCCCTGCTCCCCTCCATGTGGGTGACTGTGCCCCAGTACCTCCCAGACTTAATGACTGCCAACTCCAGGGGGTGCGGATTACATGGAAGAGTGGCTTACAGCAGCATTGCTGTACACATCCATCGCTGCAACAACCCGCTCAACACTGTGGATGGGTTGCTGTCACTGTGATGGAGATGCTGTGGGGTGGTTGAGTTCTACTATTTTAATTATAAATTTTTATACTGCATATGTAACACTGGTATTGGGGTGTTTGATACATTTCAATGTAAATGCTGTTGGAATATTAGCACTATTGTAAGAAAGAGCTTTAACAACTCATAGGTAACTGTGTCTTGGACAGTCCGCTGATGAAGACCATTATTTGTTGAAGTGCTACAGCACAAGGACCTGCTGCTTTAACTACCTGGGGTGGTTGGGGGGTCCTATAGACACCAGGGAGTTCTCATTCATCACCGCTTACTGTGATGGATTGGTATGGGGGGGTGGCTGCTCGGCGATCGGCAATGGGGGGCCACTACAGTGTACTACTGGGTAGTGAGTTGCTGTGGGTGGGACATGGCAGCTGGGATAGGGGACACACTGGCAACCAGGGGCAGTACCTCATACTGCCTGCTTGCGATATGCTGGGCATGATATTATGTGCGTGCCGACATTGTCGGCTGCGATGATGTCCCAGCTTTGTAATGTGCTGCACTGTTTAGGACACAGTGTTACTGGCTGGATCTGAAATAAAGTACCTTTTGTGTGCCATGTAGCACCTGCATTTACCTTCAACATCAGAGTGCAGTTTTTGTCAGTTTCTGTTGTTCTTGGGCTGGCCGCCTCTTCCTGCACCATCACAGATTTCCAGGATGCACTGCTTTTAGCTCATTTACCATTTGGGGCTGGTAGTATAGCCTAGAGGCTAGAGTAACGAGCTGTGAATGAGCTTGGTACATCCAGCAGCACTGGGTTTGATTCCCACAGCTTCCACTTGCATACTGTGTAACTCTGAACAAGTCACTTAACCTCCCCAGTGCTCCCAGGTCACACCTGAAAACAGGCACTTTTGCCTAGTGGGCCATACCTGGTTACCAAAAGACTAAAAAAATGTGAATCATGGCTGCAGGCTCTCTCTGGCTCCTTATCACAGGGACCCTTTACTGGAGGGATAGTGGGGGTCACAGCAGATGGAGTGGGAAGGTCACAACTATTGGTCCATAAGGCAATTGCACAAAGTAAGAATTTAAAAGTAGAAAATTATAGCAGGCCTGGTGGCACTGAGGGTTGAGGCACTGGACGCCACACCTCACGCCATGCCAGAGAACCGGGTTCAGGAACGAGCCAGAGCTGTCGGGGGTCGGCAGGGTAGAGAGAGAGTGAGAGAGAGGATTGAACATCCAGAGGACTGCTCTCCTCTCTCAGGGGGTGTTCCAGGGGTTTTCCCAGCACCACAGTGGCCCCCAGTGGAGACCGGATGAATTGCACTGTTCAGGGCATGATTGGGGGGACACAGAGCTGTGACAGACATCCCCTGGTGTCATTGCATGCTCAGGCTCCACCTGGGGGGGGTCAAGGGTGTACCTAAACAGAAAAAACCCACCCCTGGGGATAGGTGATGGCACCACCTACCTTTTGCCACACTCCACAGGCCAGACTCCCTCCTCTCCTGGGCCAAGCCCAGTCTGGCCTGACTTGTAGATAGAGCACCCTGGGAGGATAGGGTGCCCCCACCTCAGGGGAATCAGAACCAGGGGATAGCCAGGCTGATGCCAGGAGTCAAGAGGAGTCTCAGGCTCTGAAGTACAGCTGCGGAAACAGGTGGTTGCCTGAGAGAGTTCTCTGGGATGTCATGCCATAAAAAAGAATTGGGGGAAAACAAGTAGAAAATTATGCACCCAGATCTCAGTTTAACCACCATTAGTTATCTCACTATGTGTGACAAAAGCACACTTCTGAATTCCCTCATTTTCAATCTGTTTGCAATTTGAAATTAATTTCTGTGCAAAAAGAGACTAAAAAACATTACATAAAAGTGCAGCAAGAATGGGACATGTTAGAGCTGTGCATAATATAAAATTCTGCCCTCAGAATGCCTGAGGAATTACCATTCCAATTCTATGGAATTTTGTGGAATCTGAGTGAAAATTCTGCCAAATTTTAAATGTCAGTTAATTTTCTCTAATTTTAACAGTATGCATCCAGTTGACACCAAATCTGGAATGTATACAGTTAGTAACAGTTTACATACGTGTTCAAAATGGCAGGGTTGTAGGTTGAAAGGGGCATAGATATGGGTGGCCAAACATTTAATAAAAATCAGAGAGTCACATGATGGCACTGTAGTGGAGACAGCTTCGCTGATCATCTCCCTCCCAGAGCGCCGACTTCTCGTTTATCTACAACATTTTATTTATCCAAAACAAGCAAACAGGCAGTATCTTGCACTCCGATTCACTTCTACACTATCGTGGAGGGATAATTTCGGGATACCGGCGACCCGCGAATCAACAATCGAGGTGGAAATTTGGGCCTACGACCACAATGGAGGCTGAAATGAGACAGGCCCCTTCAATACATACCCAACCGTCAATGCTGGAAAAAGGTCCGAAGAGACCGAAATCTCAACCCGCGGCCTCACTTAAGTCTGCTGCCACTACTACTACTACACAACCAAATGCCCCGCTCACTGAAAAAAGATTTATGGAGGAGCTCCTGCCTTTCAAATCTGCATTACACGAGTTGACCTCTGAGCTAAAATCACTCAGAGGAGATCTGGCTGAAATGAAGAGAGCCATCTCAGATACTTCAGTACGAGTTACTTCCCTGGAAAAATGGAAACAAGCGATTGATACTGACATCTCAAATATTAAGCAAAAACAACAAAAGATAGACTCCAAGCTCAAAGATCTAGAGGGCAGGAGTAGAAGAAATAATGTCCTCATAATTGGTCTTCCTGAATGTGCCGAAGGCTCAATGCCAATTACCTTTTTGCAAAAATTACTGACTAAAGTCGCGGGTCCATCTCCTAACAATTCCACGTATATTATTGAACGGGCTCATCGCTCCTTACACCCGAAACCTGAAGTTGGGAAACCACCTCGACCCCTTATTATAAAATTCTTGAATTACCAAGATAAAGTGCATGTTCTGAACCAGACAAGAGAAACTCGTCAAGTTCTATGGGTAGGTCAGCAACTACGATTCACTCAAGACTTACCGGCTGCCATTAGGCAGAGGTGTGCAGAGTATCATCCCATGGTCACCAAACTAATTGCAGCTGGGATTCGATACCGAGTTCAGTACCCATCTCACTTCTCAGTCTTTGTGGCAGGCTCATGGCATAATTTCGAGAGTGCCCAGCATGCACTTCCAGCACTTCAGTCTTTTTTGCCTGATTTGTTTGTGGCCTGCTGAAATCTTCATGGTCCGAAGAAAGTTTGCTCTGCTGTTTATGGGTCAAAGATAAGAAAGTACTGCGAAAGCGGCAGATTTATTACATACATTTAACTGCTCCCGTTCCTGGATTACGGCACAATCGGAAGAGTGCTCCATGAACTCCTTCCATAAGATTGCTTTGTTTACGTCTTGATAAAAACTCATCGGGCTCTAGAAATGCCTTTTTTGGTTTTCTTTCTAGTTTAATGCTCAGTGCTGTTCAACTGGGTTTTAGTGGACTTATACTGTTTGGACAATTCATCCAGGAGGCACTAGTGGGTGATTGAGCCTGGGGGCAAATAGAGGGGGTTTCTTTTCATTTTCTTATCTTTTTCTGCTCCCAAATATTTTGTTTGAATTAAAAGTGTTGAGATGCCAGCAGAGTAACTACACCGGGGAGATTATCATTTTCCACGATAGCTCAAGTGCTCTCTGGAACTGGGATGGGTGATTCAGTACTTGGGCAGGAAAGGGATTCATACCCGGGCTCAGTTTGATAATCGATGACTAAGCAAATAGCTAATTGAGCCGGACGACTTTTGACCTTAAGTCTCGTTCCTAAAGTTGGACGGGTTGGCATTCTGGGGGGGGGATGACAATCAGCGATTAGCACACCAACAGGGCACCATGTGCTATGGATGAGGATGGGGGATTATCACAGCCAGGTTCAGCCTTTCTCTTTGATGTTCCTTAGTGGCATTGTCAAATATTATATGTCTGTGTCAGATATTTACTACATTTAATAGGTTTCATTGTCGAAAGGTTGTTGTGGCTAGTGATTATTATTTACTTAGTAGGACATGTAAGAGCATTTTTACTGTAGGGGTTATGATGTTTTGTCTATGTTTAATTGATATAGAGCATAATCACTGCGATCTGCGGGGGATTAAGGGTATGGGAATGGGGGGGTGACTAAGAGTATCGGGTTGTCTGCCACCAGGGGGTATTGTATTAAACTGAGTCAATCATGTTGCTCATGGTTGTATATCCCTTCAGTTTGCATTTGTCTCGGGTTTTTTATTAGGATTTACAATGGGGATTAAATATGGTTCCTGGAATATTAAAGGGGCACAAACTCCCGCTAAACGTTCAAAAATTTTAGTTCATCTTAAAAATCTGCAGATTGATATAGCCTTTTTGCAAGAGACACACCTCTAGTCAACAAACACCCACTATTTTTGCAGGAATTGGGTGGGGCAGATATACTGCACTGGCAAAGAAACCAAGAGATGCGGTGTAGCTATCTTAATTGCCTGTCGGGTACCTTTTCGACTCCTACAGGCTACAGTGGATCCCAAAGGTAGATATGTCATTGTAAGAGGTCTGTTGATCCACACAGAAGTTGTTTTGGGGTCAATTTATGGCCCAAATTTGGATGATCCAGAATTTTTTGCCTCTATAGTGTCAATACTTGCCCCTTGGTCTAAGATACCAATTCTACTTGGTGGAGACTGGAATATTGTGCTCTCAAATACACTAGATAGATCTGGCTCTACCAGACTACGACCTTTTCCTGGTCAGAAAGCCATGCACGAATTAATGTCCTCCTTGGGTCTGGTGGACCCCTGGAGACTTGCATACCCGGAAGATAGAGAATACTCTTTTCATTCTCTACCGCATAACACATTCTCCCATATTGATTACTTTCTTCTATCGGTGGATCATATTTCAGGGGTCTCCACAGCATACTACTCATCTAAGGCTATTTCAGATCATCGGCTGGTCTATCTCCAAGTAAGTTTTTCTCCAAATGTCCATAGAGATAGGGTTTGGAGATTCAACAATCAGATTCAAAATTCTGCTGAATATGTCCATCTAATGTGAGATTTTATCAGGGCATACATGGAGAATAATGCCTCATCGATGCCTAGGAAGGATTTTCTGTGGGGATCCCTGAAATGTGCACTGAGGGGGGGAAATAATTTGTTTGACGACTATACGTAAAAAACCAAAAACCTCAGAATTGTCTTTAAAATTAAACCAGATTACAGAGCTAGAGAGATCCCTTTCTCCTTCATTCCCTGAAGGGGATTGGATCAAACTGGAATCTCTCAGGGCCCAATACAACAAATTATTGACTGAAAAAACAGAATTCATGTTAACTCGTTCCAAAATTGTATATTTCGATCAGGGGGAAAAAGCAGGCAAATTATTAGCTTTACATTTACGTACTCAATTAGCTGATAGAATAATCCCATCAGCCTACTCTTTATCAGGTACACTTCTAAACTCACCCCTGGATATTGCTAATGCTTTTTGAGAGTACTGTCAGCAGCTTTATTCAGCCCCCGCTAATCATCAGCTTTCTCAACAGATGGAGTCATTTCTCCAAGATATTAAGCTCCCTGTACTAACCGACCATCAAGCTGACATATTAAAATGCCCTATTGTTCTATCTGAAATCCTTGGTGCTATTGACTCTCTTTCTGCAGATAAGTCACCTGGACCCGACGGCTTTACAGCTAATTTTTATAAGGTGCTTAAGGATATTATTGCCCCTATCTTGCTGGAAACATTTAATTATTTATTTAAAAATGGTCTATTGGACTCTTCGTTATCCTTAGCTGCTATAGTAGTTTTTACGAAACCTAATAAGGATGCTCTAAAAATAATTAATTACAGACCCATTTCTCTCATTAACATAGATCTTAAAATCCTAGCCTAAATTCTCTCATCCAGACTTGGTCAGGTATGGGAACATCTTATCAGTATAGAACAAGTAGGGTTTGTTAAAAATCGACTCTCTTCCGACCATCTCAGGAAACTGGCCTATCTTTTCTCCGCATCCAGGGACTCGAACCAGGCTGCTGCTCTCGTGTCCCTGGACGCGGAGAAAGCTTTCAATAGAGTCTCGTGGGATTATCTTTTTTTATTACTTTCTAAATATCAAATACCTCAGGAATTTATACAATGGGTTAAAATACTGTATACAACACCATCTGCCCGAATTCAATGTAATAGTGTCCTATCCCCTCCCTTCACCTTGTCACAAGGCACATGTCAAGGCTGCCCTTTATCTCCTTACTTATTTAATCTATATCTTGAACCTCTTATTAGAAAAATTAATCTCTCTACATTGGTGAGGGGCATTCGAATAGGCCATCATAAATACAAAATATCTGCGTATGCAGATGATTTATTCTTACATATTGTAGATTCAGATCAATCCCTTCCCCGGGTGTTCCAAATCATAACACAATTCGAATCCTTTTCAAATTATAAACTAAATCAGGCCAAAACAGAGATTTTTCCCCTCAATAAATATACAACGAAAGCAGATGTAGCCCACTTGGGGATACAATGGAATCCTGATAAAATGAAATATCTTGGAATTTATCTATATCCTTCCCTGACAGTCATGTGACAACTAAATTTGGATAGCCTGGTTCACAGCTTAACGGAAGATTTTAAACGTTGATCTAAATTACCATTAACTTTATGGAGGCGCATAAACATCATCAAAATGAATGTGTTGCCACGCTTATTATATCCACTTCAAATGTTGAATCAGACCTTGCCATACTCATGGTTTTTTTGAGTGCATGGTATTCTGAGTAAATTTATATGGCAAAATAAAAAAGTGAGAAGAAATTATCTAAAATTAACGAAGAAAAAGCTAGACGGTGGTCTCCAGGCTCCAAATTTCTATATATACTACTTAGCAATTCACCTGACACGAATCCGATATTGGCTACGGCCCAGACAGGAGGTTCATTATTTACCTTCTTGGGTCAGGATCAAACAGGACCTTTGTGATGATGCTGGGATAAACCCGAGAGTCTTACTCTTTATCCCACTAAGAAAGCTTCCCAAATCTCTACATGATACTCCTTTAAACTCTCCCATCCAGGCACAACTACAGCTTAGTGTCTTCCTTAAAAAAGATAGATTAAAGGATATTGCTCAACCTGCGTTTAGCAACTCTAACATCTTAATTGCTGGTAGACCAATAAAATCTCAGTTGTTTTGGCCCCAAATAGGAATAGAGAGGGTAGAGCAACTGGTTAAGGATTAAAAAATGATTTCTTTTCAGGAAGGTTGCCTCTTGTTTCACTGGAGAGAAAACTACATTTTTAAATATTTTCAATTATCTCACTCATTGATGCAGCATTTTGGGGCTGGGGTGTGGCACAAATCTCATTCCAGTGTGCTAACCTCTTATTTGGAGACTATACCCTCCTCCCACTTAATATCCTATTCCTATGACTTTATTATATTGACTGCTTCTTCGGATGATAATCAAAGCTATGCTCAATGGAGCAGGGTTACTCAGATCTCTTCTAACTCTAAAGACTGGGCCCCTATTTGGGCACATCTATATAAATATCTTAAATTGGACAAATATAGGTATATGCAGTTCCGTATAATACATCATTTATATTATACTCCTTTTAAACTACATCGTTTGGGTCTCTTGCACAATAGCCATTGCCCCAAATGTCATCAAGATGCTGCAGATCTGATCCACATGCTATGGTCTTGTGAAAAGATAGCCATCTTTTGATGGAGTATAGAGAATAGACTAAATCCATTATTAGCTCTGACAGGTAATTTCCATATCGAAACATGCCTCATTGGGGATTATACATCAATACCTGGGGGCAACCAGAGATCCCATATGGCATTGATCTCTGCTTGTGCAAAAAATGTTATATTAAGGCATTGGAAGGATCCTACTACTCCCAGCTATCTGGAATGGTTTAATGAAATCATGTTCGCTCTGCAAGCTGAATATACTATTGCAAAGCTGTCCAATGGTATTAAGAAATATGCTAAAAGATGGGAACCTCTCTATACTCCTCTTACAACTAATTAACTATTGGGGGGTTGGTGGTTTTTTTTTTTTTTTTGCCTGGCTTGTTTGTGTCCCATTCAGGAAGAGAAGGTTGCTTGCAATCATGGTTTGGAGTTGAGTCACTGGTGGCAGACTGGGGTTGGATGGGCGGCGGGGTGGGGTGGGGTGGGGTGAATGGTGGTGGGAGAACCTGTAAGCATCAGATTATGTATTGTTCTGTTATGCTGTAAATGTCTTATACTTATTTCTCAAATTTTTGGTCAAATGCTTTGTTACATACTACCTGCTTACATAAAAAAATTAAAAAATGCAATAAAATATATTAAATTAATAAAAATCAAATTTTCAGTTCTTTTGATCTAATTTTAAACTTTATTATCCAAATTTCCCCCACAGTTTCAAGATTTAGAGAAATGTACAACATGCAAAGGTGCACCATATTTAAGTCTCAAGCTTCAATGGGGATGAGTTATAGGTAGCCAAAATCTTACCAAAATGTAGAGGTATTTTATTTTAGTATAATTGTAATAGTATTCATTGAAATGTTATAACATTTTATAGGTATACAGGTAATCACTACATCTATATATGTACTGTACATAGTTTTACATTTCTAGCATGAAATGGGACTAAGCTATAGGCTGCCAAACATGTTGCCAACATTTAATGTTCAGTTATTTCCCTCTAATTTTGGAGGCAGTATAGCTCAATGGGTTAAGGCTCTGAGCTGCAGATCTGGATACCTGGGTTTGAATTCCACAGCTGCCTAGGTGCATACTGTGTGATCCTAACCAAGTCACTTAACTTCCACATGCTCCCAGGTCACACCTGGAAGCAAGCTTTGGCTTAGTGTGCTGCCCCTGGTTAAACAACATTCCCTAATTTGAAAACATATATAAATTTAACTTTATTTGAAATATTTAAACTACTATTCCACATGGTCATTTCTGATAAAGTTCATATTTAGAACTTTAAATGGGACTGAAACAAAAGTAATCAAACTTTCACAGCATTTTAAAATTACGTTTTGCAAGAATGTAAACTGCAAATTTATAAACCCCCTGAAACTTAAAAATAAGAGAACAGAATCCCATTAAATTTGGCAGGTTCTTAGATCTTACAAAGATACTGTGTGTATCAATTTATTAATTGCTTGCTGCCAAAAATTACACAATAACATCTGTACTTAAAGTCAAAGTCCATGAGTCTTTGTGAAATTTGTGGAATTTCATGAACATTTCATTAAACTGGAATTTGTTAATTTCACTCCCTCTTATCAGGGGGATCAAATTAAAGGATGGGGTATGCGAGGCAGGTAGTGCAGGGGGTCACCAGGTTCAGGAGTTAGATGCATAGTTTCACTAAGAAATGGATAGCTGAGCTGGGTAGCACACCAGTGAAAGACCCCACCACCACCACCACCACCTGTTGGTGCAAAGAAAACATAGAATGTTAACAATTCCAACCTGAATGCAGTATATATATATATATATATATATATATATATATATATATATATATATAAGGATCACACCCAGTAAATTGATAATCCAGGGAGCCTGATGTATGTGCAAGTCTGGGACTTAGAAGTACTCAAAAAAATGTAGTTGGGGAAAACAATGTATGTGGCATTAGGAAGGAAGAATTCTGGCTATTCCAACAAGATAGGTTGATAGGAAAAGGAATAGGTAACTTATTTTAAGGGAGTTTGTCACTGTAAAGAACAAAGAGGATATCAGTGGGTCCAGTAGTTCTACTGAGTCAATCTGGCTATGCAACAAGAGAAGGGGGAACAAAATAATCACCCAGAAAGGAACAGCAGGACTGCAAAAACTCAACTCAGCTTATCAAATGAAGTAGCGAAACATGCATCATGAATGTTACATTTGACAAAAAGAATTCTGGATGATTCATCTATGTGCTAGCATAAATATTGCCAATAATTTTTTATTTCTGCTGTAAATTAAACTACTAAACCAATGTGTCCAGTTGTGTTAGACACCAGGATACATTGACATTGAGTACGCATGTCAAATGTTAAGTCTATGCAACAAGAGCAGAGATGTTACACACATCCACATTTTTTTAGAGTTTCTTACAACATTTTGCAAATATTAACTTAGTTAAAGTATGAACCCCTGTAACTTAAACATCCCTACTCCAATTCTCTCCATATTTAGAAGATTCTATAACCATTACAAAAACGTTATTTGTGCCAATGAACACATGTCTAGCTGCACAGGTACCTGAGTAATATGCAGATAAAATTTTTCATGGGATTATCCATAAAAAATAAAGTTACAGATTTTGAGCACATATGAGTTTGAGACGATACATCCTAAAGTCATAAAATTTGGCACATGCTTAGAATTCCTATCATGAAGTAATCATGCCAAATTTAAGATATCTGATCCAATAGATGGTGGAGGAACAGTATATGAAAAAAAAAGATTTTCATGAAATTCTCCACAAAAAATAAAATGACAGATTTTGAGCACATATACTTTTGAGACAATCTCTCCAAAAATCATGAAACCTGGCACATTGTTATAACTCACATCATCAAGTACTTGTGCCAAATTCCATATCTGTGGTATAATAGATGCCTGAGGTATATGTAGATAAAATGTTTCATGGAATTTCCCTCAAAAATAAAATGGCAGATGTCAATCACCTATAATTTTAAGACAATGCATCCTAATGTCATGATGTCTGAGATATCATTAGAGCTTTTCCTAGACTGTATGCATGTCAAATTTCAGAGATCTAGGTCAAAAGACAGCCAAGTTATGACCAAATTAATACATTTTACAAGTTCTGCAAAATTCCAATGAAATTCTGCAAACTTTCATGGAACTTAACAAACTTTCATTGAAATTTCACAAATTCTGAATTTTCTCATTCCACATAGCTCTAGAGCATATCACTGCCACATGGCAGCATCAAAAAATAAAGTGCTAAATGTACTAATATGGTAAAAAAAAACTTTTAAGTGCAAACAAGTAGCTGAGAAGCTCACGAGAAGATGCTATCATCCTGATAGATGGCTAAAACTAACTCTTTGCACTGTCTGGGAGGGCACTTCATCAAAATGATTTGTTTCTGTCTTAGTCCACATTTTATATGGTGCATTTAAAGAAACATATACCTATTTCACATATATTTAAAAAGTTAAAAAGCTACACTTACTGGATGCTACCATTACCTATGTCACAAGAGGTGCATAACATGAATGATGGTAGAGTGTGATCTAAGCACGTGTGAGCCAGTAACCCTATTTCAATTACTTAGCACTTGTCAGTAACAGATGAAGCCATGGTGATTCAAATTAAATAACTAGCGTTATGTTCTTAGCATTGATTGGCATTGATCCACCAACTCCGTGTCAATATCAAGAAGATGGCATACATGATGTTGGGCACATGCCATAAGCTCACCAGGCTTCCTTCACCCCTTGTCTTTTTGACCCTGGAAGGCACTCCCCTTGGGATTGTCCCAGACTTCAGTTATCTAGGGACGTGGCTGGATAGCAAACTTGATTTTATCTTCCATTTTGATACCATCCATAGAAAATCCTACCACATACTCGGTGCTCTCTATTGCAACAAGGATTGCATTTCACTCCCAGTCCATCATGAAATTGTCATTAAGATGGTGCTTCCAGTGTTTGACTATGCAGATGTGTATGGCACCACCATTTCCTTCTTTCTTGCCAGGGTGGATGTTCTGCGTAATGCTTTCTGCAACTTTGCTG
Source organism: Neoceratodus forsteri (assembly GCA_016271365.2). Classification (NCBI taxonomy): domain Eukaryota; kingdom Metazoa; phylum Chordata; order Ceratodontiformes; family Ceratodontidae; genus Neoceratodus; species Neoceratodus forsteri. Next base: position 161,835,312 of record CM057453.1, read on the forward strand.
TCAATGCTCCCTCTCATACCCATCACTGTTCCCTGAATACCAACCTATCAGTCCTTCCTTTGGTCTCCTACTAACTCTTTCACTATACCTCCTTCATCTCTAAATACTAGTTCTCATCTCTTCCTTCTTTTCCTTCTTACCTCACCCCTCTTCTATCTGATTATCCCTCTACCTACTATGCTTTTTGCTCTAGGAACTCATAAACCTTCTCCATTTCTTATACTAAATCTACTGCTGGACAATCTGCTTTCTCCTACCAGCTTCCTTCCATCTGGAATAACTGCTCCCCATCCCTTCACCTGGAATCATAGTGTTACACCTTTTCTCAGCAGCACAAATTTCACTCTGCCCTCTCCTGTTCCTGTCCTAGTCCTGGCTAATCTCTGCCCCTATATTCTCTCCCCAACCTTGCCTACTGCCTACTGTTCTTAACTTGGTTGTGGTTGCTACCTACAGTAAATACTCCTTCACCCACACCTCATGTTAGTCTTATTTTAAACTATTTTCAATATCTGTCATCCATATACTGTTTTTACCTGCCATTGCCTATGTTTTTTACATGACTCTAATTAGTGCTGTAGCACTGCATGTTAGCTACTGTCTCACCTTGACTAGTGATTCATACCTGCTTGTGCTTACAGCCTTGGTAACTTTCCTGAACTTTGTTTATTGTATGTAGTTTTGTTCCTGTACCCCTTCCCTGAGTCACACCCGAAAATGAGCCTTGGCTCAGTGTGCCTTTACCAGTTAACAACGTTCAATAAATAAATAAAATAGGTTAAAAATATTGGCAATGCTTGATACTGGCACAGGCTCTTCCTTGTGATCCACTGAGAACATTTTCCTCTGATTTTCAACAGAGCTGTTCCATTTTGTTTCTTGATTTTGGTTTGACACCCAATACTAGATGGATGTAGGATGTGAAACACTGGATGAAACATTGACTTTTTTGCAGATGTCCAATCAGTAAACATAAAAGGTACATAATACACAACTGTTAGTGGAAAATCTGAAATACTGTTGTTTTTACAAATCTAATATAAAAAATAAAGTTGTACATGACCATTCCTACATTAATACTCGATCCCAAATTACAACACAATGAATCTGATATAAAATAGTAATCAATGTGGCTAACAACTTGATCTCACTGACATACTACTATGCTGTTCTCTGTATCCCCCAAACTATGGAAAATGTTTTCATTCGAAGCTGTCAATTAAGGCCTGAGGTTCAAAACTCCAATACGCCCCTCTTTTACTTATGAGGGCTTCCAAGTTTCCCCCACCAGGTGTTAGTTTTGTTCATTCACTGCACCTGAAACAGATGTTTTTGTTCATTTACATTTTTCTCTCTCAAGCATATATCAATTGCATACTTAAACAGCCACAGATGCATTGAGAAGACCTTTGAAAAACATAATATTTGGATACAAAGTAGCTTATATTTCTCATAAACTTTGCACTTCTTAGCCCCACTATATATTACTGAAATCATATGCATGAAAACAGGATATTTGTACCTTGAGGGTTCAGCAGTTCCTATTGCTTCCTACACACCTGATATCATAATGTTCTGCTTGTGATATCACAGTTTTTCCCATGGCAACAGACTGTAAAATCACAATAAAGCATTATAATTTCAATTAGGGAAAAATCTATGGAGGACGATTAACTCTGTGAGATAAAAATCTTTTTTGTGAGAATTTCTTCAGCAGTAAATTATGTAGAAGAGAAATCTGTAAAACATATATGAAATATAAACCGAATTATGTCTAAATATTATGTTTTCCAAAGTTTATCCCAAAGGCTTTAGCTGCTGATGAAGATTTTTCTAATGTCTGGCCCTTATATGTTCACTAATACAGATTTTGAAGTAAACAACACCCATTGTATCAAAGGTGGTAAAAAGCATCAGTTTTGATCTTCTTTCAAGACTGCATATTTGTTTTGCTTGTGGAAACAAATGAACAAAATTTATATTTTTAACACTTGTGCCTGCTAATTGGAATGTGTATAGCCCAAAATGTCTCTGTAGTTACATTATAGGACTCATGCAGCTATGCTACTACATAACCTTATTCCAGTAATGAAGTGCTCTCTTGTATGTAACTCCATGTTTCTGTGGTAGTAGTGCCCTGATTGTTTCACTTGTCATTAAAATATGTAATTTTTGGCACCATATTTTGACATCATGTCCCCCCACTTTACAGGTAGTAATAAAGTAACAAAGTTCAGTGGCAGTTTATTCTGTTTCTCTGCATTACTTCTTATTTAAGAGCATGAGGGACCATAAATCAGTTGTTCCCTTTGTAGGGATTCTACTGAAGTGATAGCCTCTTCTATATTGCTGAAGCTTTATCGTCTCTATAGAAAGCTATCAATCTGTTGCTGCTGTCTCTTATTCTAAACTTGTCTTCCCTACTGCAGTACATTTTCACCTATAGGAAATTCAGGAAGACCAATAGAGAGGTGGATAGGGAAAATAACCTAAGTCTGGCTAGTGAGTCAAGTAAGGGAAGTCCGCAGAGCAAAGGCACAGAAGGAGCTGCAGATAGCTGAAGGAATTACAAAGGGGGAGAAGGATTTCTCTCAATATATAAGAGAGAAAAGAGACAAGAAGGAAGGGATTGTTAGGCTTAAGAAAGGGGTGGAGTGGGTGGAGGATAATGGGAGAAAAGCAGAGATACCAAATGAATACTTCCGTTCCATCTTCACCAGGAAGAAGGATGAACCAGTGCCTTCAGGAGGGAAAAGAGGAGTGGGGGGAACACAGATGTAGTGATGGAGGAGGATAGAGTGAGGGAGGGGCTGCTGGCATTGAAGGTGGACAAATCACCAAGCCTGAACAGAGTACATCCATGGGTACTAAAGGAATTGGCTGACGAGCTGGCAGGGCCACTGGCTGACCTATTTAATTGTTCACTAGAGTCAGGAGTGGTACTGCAGGACTGGAGAACAGCACATGTAGTGCCTATCCACAAAAGTGGTCCCAAGGATGACCCAGAGAATTACAGACCTGTCAGTCTGACCTCCATTGTGGGCAAGCTCATGGAGACCATACTAAAGGAAAGGTTGGTGGAATATCTAGAGGAGCATGGTGTTCAGGATGTGAGGCAATGGGGGGGGGAGATCATGTCAAACAAATCCATTTGACTTCTTTGACTGTGTCACTAAGACAGCAGACAGGGGCCAACCAGTAGACATCCTCTAGCTTGATTTCAGCAAGGTCTTTGACTCTGTGCCCCATAAAAGGTTGATCAGGAAGTTGGTGTATCTCAGGGTTGGGGAAAAGATGGCCAGATGAGTGGAAAATTGGCTGTGAAACAGAACCCAGAGGTTGGTTGTGGGGGGAGAGTTATCTGGAACTAGAGAGGTAACCAGTGGGGTCCCACACAGCTCAGTGCTGGGGCTGGTGTTGTTCAATGTCTTCATTAATGACATTAGAGATGGCATTAAGGCAAAATGTGCCTATTTATGGATGGCACCAAATTCTATTGAAGAGTGGACACAGCTGAAGGGATACAGGACCTACATAAAGATCTGGAAAAGCTGGAGAAGTGGTCCAGATCTGGCAGCTTGGCTTCAATGCCAAGAAATACAAAGTTATGCATATTGGAGCCTAGAATCCCAGGACAGATTACTACCTGGGTGGAGTCTGAGTATTTGTATCAGAGAGGAGAAGGACCTGTGAGTGATGATCACTAGTGACCTGAAACACTCCACACAGTGCAAGAAATCAGCAGCAAAGGCAGACAAGATGCTGGGATGCATATCTAGGGGAATCAGTAGTAGGAGAGAGACAGTTATACTGCCCTTGTACAGGTCACTAGTAAGGCCACATCTAGAGTATGGAGTTCAGTACTGGTGCCCACACCTCGAAAAGGACATTAACCTACTAGAGAACATCCAGAGAAGGGCTACAAAGATTATAACAGATCAGCAGGGTAAGGCATATGCGGAGAGGTTGACAGCACTGAACATGTACTCCCTAGAAGACAGGGGAGAGAGAGAGACAGAGGCAGAGGGGACATGATTGGGACCTTCAAGTACTTGAAAGGAATAAATAAGGTTGATAAGGAGAGTCTCTTTAAGCTGAGTGGCAACCATAACATGAGGGGACACAGTCTTAAGCTGGAGGATGGGAGGTTTAGGAGGGAGGTCAGGAAGTCCTTCTTCACAGAGAGGGTGGGTGACACTTGGAATGTGCTGCCAGAAGAGTTCATCTCATTGAATACAGTAGGCAGATTTAAGAGAGGCTGGGATAGGCATAGTGGAAGGTAAGGATCATGGGTAGAGAGGATGGAAGGAGTTGGGAGGGAGGGCAGGGACTTTAGCTCAAGCTGTGGACCCTGCAATATGAGCAGACTTGATACACCAAATGGCCTTCCCCTGCTTACTTATTCATATGTTCATATGTAATCAGTTGTTCCTTCAAAATAATGCATAGATACATAGACATTTAATGGCAGAAAAAGGCTCTTGGACCATCAAGTCTAACCACCATAACCAACAATTCTTCCTTGCCCTGGAGGCAATCCTTTCCTTTGTTACTGCCCTCCTCCCTTTTTCTAACTAATCTGACTTGCCTGTACCATGCCTGATTGGAGTTACTGATTAATTTGTCCTGTATTTCTTCTCTGGCTGCTTATTCCAATTGCCCAGCACTTGTTCCATGAAGAAGTGGTTATGGACATCCTTTCTGACCCCACCCCCCAATATATGCAAAAAAGCTTTAGTGAAGTCCATATCATCCCTGTATTTGGACTCAAGAAGAGTTCCTTGATGTCCACCCTCTTTATCCTGTGCAGGTACTTGTATAGCTCAGTTGTGTATCATCTTTGGATTTAATCTGATGTCTAGGATGGCAGCTACTGGTCATTAGTAGATTATTATAATCTGTCTGTCTAAAATGCATCAGGGACAGGTGTTCTCCTGACCCTGATGCATTTCACTCTAAGAAAAGCATTATCAAAGCTCTTTGATAAAGCTCTTTTTAGAGTGAAATTCATCAGAAACAGGTGTTCTCCTGATTGGGGAGCAGCTTCTTGGAGTTTTGTATACATCAGTTGGATTCTGTGGATGTAACATTGCTTTTCTGGTTTTAAAAAATAAGTGTTTACTTGATGAAATAAAAGCTAGGTTTTAAGCAACATCCCATGTTCTGGAAGTGATTGATTTGATGCTAACTGTGAGTGTTAACTGAGTACATTTGTATGTTTGTAAATGAACTAGCAGGTGCCAGCCCTACAGCCTTTGAACATTTGTTTACTTTTGCCTTGGCAGTGCATTTCCCTGGATGTGGTTCAGTCCCACTCTCCCTCCCCCCATGCAACAGTAAACACAGGCACTAAATTCACCAGTTTGTCTAGCTGCCAACTGATAAATTAGGAAATAAGCATTCTGGAGAAAGGGTTATCCTTTGTCCCATCAGACTTTTTTTAGACAACAGTGAATTTACAAAAATTCACCAGAAAACTAATTTTAGAAACATGGAAACATAGACTCTGCCAGCAGATAAGGACCGCTTGGCCCATTTAGTCTGCAATTTTTCTCTTCCCACAGTATCACTGCAGATCCTACCTGAACTCAAGCCTGTTCTCCTACCACCGTTCCTTCCCCCTAAGATTTCGTTATGTCTATTCTATGGATTCTTGAACCCCACCACCAAAATAAAGCCTTCAAAAGATATAAAATGAAGCCAACCGATAGTAAATGGGCCTTATATAAATTAAAGTTGAAGATGTGCAAACAGGCTATCTGGAGAGCTAAAAATGATTTTGACTATAACTTGACAATAAAAACCAAAGATAAGAAAAAAATCATGTTTTAACTATGTCAATGGTGTGAGGGGAGAACAGTATAAACTAGGACCATTAAAGAGGACAGGAAATGATTTCTAACTGGTAGCTGTTTATAAAATTCCCATTTACAGAAATGATATACATAAGCCTAAATGATCCATATATTATAGTAACTGAATAAAATGTGATGTGAAAAACTGTATTTTGCATTGTTTTGTTTTTATGGGCAGCATTCTGTTACAGTTCTGTTCATGGAATCAGCAATCTGGAGTTTTAACTATGTTACAGTTTGTGCATGGAACTCTAAGCATGGTTCTGATAGGACAATAGCTCAGGTTTAGCATTCTTCTACACAAACCGTGACATAGTAAAAACTCCAATTTACTGGTTCCATGAAGAGAACTGTACAGAATGTTGTCCACAAAAAGAAAACAATTGAAAACACAGTTTTTCACATCAGTGTTTATTAAGGTACAGTTAAATATGACTAATTTGGAGGCAAGTCCCTCCTTTCTCTTATTAGGAACATTACTAATTGCTGACTGTTAGCATAAATTTCCTGCCTCCTTTAAAAGTCAACAGTATTATTGTGGATGATGAGAAGGACATGCCAGTGGCATTTAATGATTACTTTCTGGGGGTGTACCAACCAAAAGAAGAAAGTACTATAGTAAACAATATGATTAATAATAACATGACAACACCAGAGGAAGTGAAAGAAAAATTAAATGCACTAAAGCTCAATATATCCTCAGGACCTGAAGAAATCCATCCAAGAATGCTTAGAGAATTGTCCTCTGAACTGGCTGGATATTTGGCCTTGTTGTTCAGTCTTCACATCTCTCAAGGCACAGTTATAAATGAGCAGAGACAGGCCAATGTGACCTCCATATACAAAAAAAAGTTTGAAAGCAGAATTAACAAATTACAGACCAATTTGTTTTACATCAGTAATCAGCAAGGTGATGGAATGCTTTGTCAAAGATTTTATTGATAAACATATATATCAAAGAAACCAGTAAAATTGATATTAATCAATACGGTTTCACAAATAATTGTTCATGTCAAACTTGTTTCATTTTTTGAACCAATAAGTAAGGCGCTAGATGAAGGACTAACTGTGGATGTAATGTATTTAGACTACACTAAGGCCTTTGATATCATTCCTCATGATGAGCTCATTGAAGAACTATCTGCTATTGGATTAAATATCAATATTATAAGCTGGGTGGCATCATGGCTAAATTGGAGGGAGACATTAAAAAGTTTCTATCAGGGGCCATCATTCAGATTGGGGCTGCGTTAGTCGTGGGGTACCTTAAGACTGCATACTGGGCCCTACTTTATTTAATATATTTGTGTCCACCATGGAAACATCATGTAGTACTTGGGTTTGTAAATATGCCAATAACACCAAAATAGGATCAGTGGTTAATACTCCAGTCGATTGTATACAGTTGCAAAAAGATTTAGACTCAATAATATACTGGGCAAATACATATAAACTTAAATTTAATATATCTAAATGCAAGGTAATGCACTTCAGCAAGAAAAACTTCTTTTGGACATATTATTTATATGGTATCCCCCTTGAGGAAAGTGACAAAGAAAAGGACTTGGGTGTCATTATATTCAATGATTTAAACTTTTCAAAACATGTTAGGCATGTGGACTCTAAAGCCAATATGAACTTAGGTAGGATTTCTAAACATATTGTTAGTAGAAATAGTAATGTTATCCTGCCATTGTACAGAGCTTTGGTTGGGCCACAACTCCTGTACTGTGTGCAGTTCTGGGGTTTATACAAAAAGTATACAATTCTCCTAGAGAGAATTCAAAGAAAAGCCACCAAAAGGAAAATAATATGAAATCACTCTCCTATGAACAACGGCTATTAAAACTAAAACTACAGTATATTCCTTGGAATTTAGAAGATTTAGGGGTGACCTGTGCTTAGTCTATAAAGCTATAACTACGCCAAACCTCTTTGAATGTTTAGGATTAGAATATAAGATATCTAGTGAGAACCCCAGTGGAAATAATGAACAGCTCAAAGATGTTAAATACAACACAACTAAAAGTGGCAAATGATTCAATTAGAGAGTTGTCTCGATGTGGAATTCTCTACCAAAAAATACTATGGGCAGTGACTTGATGGAGACATTAAAATCTTTAATTGATAAACACTTTATCAGTCTAACATGTAATGTTGGCGAGTCTATATGGCTTTCTTTCAGCTTTTGACTCGTACACATCCTATGAATCCTATGAATTTTCCCCTCCACCACCTCTGTTGGAAGGCTGTCCCAGGAATCCACCATGCTTTCTGTGATAAAGTATTTCCTCACATCTCTCCTGAATCAACCCCTTCAGCTTCATGTCATGTCCCCTTGTTCTTAAGCACTTTATTCTGAAAAATATTTCTCTCCTGTACCTTATTTACCCCCCCCATGATGTATTTAAAGGTCTCTGTCATACTCCCGCCTTTTGGGGTGGTACATATTTAGGTCTTTAAGTTTCTCCTCATAGGGCTTCTGATGCAGACCCTGTAGCATTTTACTTGCCCTCCTTTGGACCACCTCCACTCTATGTCCTTCCAGAGATGTGGTCTCCAGAACTGGACACAGTAGTCTAGGTGGGGGTCTTTCCAGCAACCTATGCAGAGGCAACACCACCTCCCTTGTCCTGCTGGTGATGCTCCTTCCTATGCACCCCAGCATCCCACTACCTCTACCAACTGCCTTGTTGCACTGCCTGGCTACTTTTAGGTCATCAGATATGGTTACCCCCAGGTCTCTTTCCTGCTTAGTGGTTGTCAGTACTACCCTACCCATTTTGTACTCCATACCTGGGTTTTTGTGCCCAAAAGTACATTCTTTTGCACTTTTTTGCATTGAAACCCAGCTACCATACCCTTGACTACTCCTTGAGTTTTCTCAGGTCACTGATCATCCTACACACACACACACACACACACACACACACACACACACACACACACACACACAGTGTCCATCCTATTGCAGATTTTGGTGTCATCCATAAAGAAGCAGACCTTCCCTTCCAGCTCCTCTGTAATGTCACTTATTAAGACATTACAGAGGACCAGACTCAGCACTGATCCTTGAGGCACCTCACTAGTCACCTTCCCTTCCTCACAGTGAACTCCATTTTACCAACCCATCTGCAGATTATCCTCTAAAAAAAATTATTTCCTAGTTTACCACCTTTTAACCCAGTCCTAACCTGCCCTGCTTGCGTGCTAGTCTTCTATGTGGATAGGCATCGAAAGTCTTACTGAAATCTAGGTAGGCTATCTCCACCATTCCACCCTGATCTAGTTCCTTGGTCACTCAGTTAAAGAAATCTATCAGATTTGTTTTACATGACCTGCCCCCTCCCGTGAATCCAAGCTGCCCCAGGTCTTGTAATCCATTAGATTCAACATATTCCACACTCCTTTCCTTAAGCAGTGATTACTTAAGTTTATAACCACAGATGTCAGACTGACTCACCTGTAGTTGCCAGAGTCTTCCTTACTAACACTTTTGTGAAGTGGAACTACATGTGCCCTCCTCCAGTCCTCTGGAGCCACTCCTGTTTCTAATACGCTGTTAAATAGTACTGTCAGAGGTACAACCAATACCTCGCTGAGCTCCCTCAGTACCCTTGGATGCACCCATCTGGCCCCATTGCTTTGTCCACTTTCAGATTAGTCTCTTCAGGATTTAATCAATCAATCAATCAAAATGTTATTTATAAAAAGTGACTTTCTGCAGCTAAGGTGCTTGTACATAAAATAAACATCACAAAAACACAGCGGCACCATTAGTTGATAAAATCCAGCAATTTAAACTATATAAATTACAGAGGTGGCCTAAGAACCAAAATAAGCCAGGCTAAATAAATGTGCTTTTAATGCAGTTTTAAAACTCTGGACAGTCAAGCAGTCTCACACTCAAAGAGGTGGAGAATTCCACAGAGTTGGGGCCACAAAATTAAAAGACAGGGCCCCAGATGTCTTTAAACAGACCATGGGAATCTCTAGCAAACCCTCATCGGTGGATCGGAGAGAGTGGAGGGGACAGTAAGGGTGAAGGAGATTTTTCAAGCAACTGGGTCTCTGATCGTGTAGGGCTTTATAGGTCACCGACCTTGAAGGTGATCTGTCACTGTACTGGCAGTCAGTGCAGTCCGCGGAGTACAGGCTTTATATGATTGGTCCTAGAAATATCATTCAATAGCCTGGCTGCCACATTCTGCACTAGCTGCAGGCAGTGGATATCAAACCCCAGTAGCCCTAGGTAAAGGACGTTGCAGTAGTCAAGGCGGGAGGTAACGAAGGCGTGGACCAAAGTTGGAAGATCCTTGGGAGGAACCAGATATTTCACCCAGGTGATATTCCTCAGATGGTAAAAAGAGGTTTTGACTACTGCCACTGCTTGAGATTTCAGGGCTAGGCCATCATCAAAAATAATGCCCAGATTCTGTACCCGGTCTAAGGTAGTCAACTGAACACCCCCAAGCCATAGCTCAGAGGGTAGTCCTGCTGACAAACCCACATCTCAATGATCTGGGCCCATGACCAGCACATCAGTTTTAGCTGGATTCAATCTTAGCCAGCTTGAACTCAGCCAGTCTTGGATCTCAGCTAGACAGTTGTTAAACACTGAGAGGAACACATCCTGACCAGGTACAAAGGATATGTACAGCTGAGTATCATCTGCATAGCAGTGAAAATTCAAAACTGTACCATCTAATAATCTCTCCCAATGGCAGCATATATACTGCAAACAACATAGGATACAGAATGAAACCCTGCTGCACACCACAGGATAGGGCGAGAGGGGCTAAGGAATGAATCTCAAACACCACTCTCTGAGTCCTACCCTCGAGAAAAGATCAAAATCATCTGAGGACCATACCAGACAGTCCGCAGATGAACTGCAGGTGTTCCAATAGTACACCATGGTCTACAGTGTCAAATTCTGCAGAGAGATCGAGAAGGACCAAGATGGAATGGGTCGTATGATCTCTTGCTATCAGAAGGTCATTTAGTATTCAAACAAGGGCCTTCTCACTGCTATGTCTCTTCGTAAATTCTGACTGGAGAAAAGCTTAGATATTGTGGCTGGTCAAATGGTCATCCAACTGTGATGCAACCACCTTCTTAATAACCTTATCCACAAAGGGTAGGTTAGAAACAGATCTGTAGTTCACCAAACAGTCTGGGTCAAGGGAGCGATTTTTTAGGAGGGTCTGAACAACCACCTCCTTCAGGGGATCTGGAAAGGTCCCCTCTCCAATTACCTCCAGACTATTTTGACAAGGATTGGGCCAGATTTATCTACACGTCCTACTAGGAGGCATGAGGGGCCAGGATCCAATCTACAGCAGGTTGGTTGCAAAGTCTGGATGGCCATAACAATGTCAGTGACTGCATGTTGACTGAAGTCAGACCAAGTGAACTGAGGGCCCAACATCTCCTGCTGATCACTGCAGCTCCTATTAGAGGGGGACCGACAGATGCCAGATCTCATTGTGGCAACCTTGTCTGTGAAGAATGGAGCAAACTCATCACACCGTTCTTGTGAAAAAGCTCCGGCAGACTGAAGACAGATTGGATTGCACAATATGTCCACAGTCCAGAAGAGCTGAGCTGGTCAGTTCTGTGCAGCAGCAATCTCCTTGGACAGGAATTCTGCCTTCTTACAGGTCGTTGCCGATTGATATGCCACATAATGGTCCATCAATCTAATTCTGTCACACTCCAGACCTGACTTTCACCAGCTCCTCTTTAGCCTTTGTCCCACTCTCTTCAGCTCCTTCAGTGTCTCCTTGGACCAAGGAGATGTTGAACAAAGAGTGAGGGGACGAACACGAAAAGGAGCTATGGAATCCAGGGCCACAACCAATGCCTTATTATAGGTGAGTACTGTCACAACCCCACTCAGCAGTTCAAACCCTCTGCTCCCACAGTGCCACCTCCGAGTGCAGTATTGGAACTGGAACAGAAACAGGGTAACCCTCCTGTCTGTTTTGTGGGTTCGAATCAACCTTTGGTCTCAAGTTCTGGAGGGATTCAAACTGTGAACCTCTTACTAGTGTACCCAAGTGTATAGGATCAGATAATTCTGCTCTTCAGGGAAATGCATGATATATTTTGCCTACAGGCACCTAACCAGGTGTACACAATGAACCCTTTAAAAACTCTATTAAAGACCTCAGGTAAGCTCTTACCTTTTCCCAGTTTGGTAAACCAGTAAGCTTTTGCAGTGTCAACTTTAACCATATATGCTTCACTTGTCAAATAAAGAATTTTGAAGGCACACCAAGTAGCCTCTTAAAATAGAGGTTTACATTAAAATAGAAAAAAAATATGTAAACTGTAAATACGGAACACTATATCACAAAACCAAACAATCACTTAAAAGAACAAGGTTTAAAAGTGCAAATTCCTGCCAACCATACACTTAGACTGGTCTATCTAATGTATATCTTCTAATAGTGCTAATAGATGTTTCTTCTTCAGAGTCCAAGCATGTCTATATCCCTAAAGGTCAGTCACTGCATAATTAAAACAACTGTCCTGAACCTGCCTTCTCCATGATGATACCCAGCTCCACTTCTTTTTATTAAAAATTATACAACCAGGATGTCTTATCATTCAGAAGGTAAATTAATTAAGATGACATCAGCAAAAACTCGTTTCCCCATGACCCTTTGATCTAGTGTGTCTCTTTGTCCTTCACAGACATCAAAGGAGCCTTTATGACTTAGCACCTAAGTGACATGATGTGGTTTCTTCCTTTAAACATCATAAAAATGTATTATTTCCATCCTAGCAGCTGGCAGCTACAATTAAGCCAGATAAACAGGAGATCCTTAATTTGTGTCTCTTCTAGCCCATAATTATTTCATGGCTTTTAGGTTAACAGCTTGCAGTTGAAACCTGGGGGGGAGTGTCATCCCAGGAACACAGCATGTCTCAAGAGAGACATTCAGTAACACATTTTTTTATTATACAAAAAGCATAGAGTAATCAGAACCAGCTGTTCAAGTGTCACAGTCCTCCCCACCTAGACTGAATTTGGGGGCTCTATCCCCTGCATGGGATGAGCTTTTCAAATCAGTTCACTCCTCATACACCCGAGACAACCCATCTGAGTTCTGATTGGTCGCTCCAGCCCTATGTAGGATTGTCATGTCATACCCTTGCAAAGCAAGACTCCATCTTAACAATCTACCATTATTTTTTTCCATTTGCGTTGACCAAACCATGGGGTTGTGGTCAGTCTGTACCACAAAATGCTGCCCATATAAGTATGGCTCTAACTTCTTTAGGATCCACGCTATGGCAAGACACTTCTTTTCCACAGTAGAGTATGCCTGCTCCCTGGGAAGTAACTTTTACTCAGATACGCTACCAGATTATCTTTCCCTTGGCTGGATGTCTGCCTCAGTACTGCCCCAATACTCAACGTCTGAGGCATCAGTCTGAACTATAAAGGGTTTGCTATAGTCAGGACTCGTCAAAACATGAGCACTGCACAGTGCCTCCTTCAGTCTGGTAAAGGCTTTCTCACAATCTGGGTCCCAGGTAATTTTTTTTGGCATCCTTTTTTTTATCAGGTCAGATAGGGGAGCAGCCAGAGCTCAGTAATTGGGTACAAATTTCCTATAGTACCCTGCTGTCCCTAGAAAACTCCTGACCTGCTTCTGCATTTCTGGTCTGGGCCACGCCTGGATTACCTCTATTTTTATTTGGTTAGGACGGAGCTATTCCCAAGGTATGCCACTTCTCCCATGGCCACCTGGCACTTCTCAGATTTGACAGTGAGCCCAGCCCTGTGTATTCTTCCCAGCACTGCCCTAAGGTGGGACAGGTGTTCCTCCCAGCTGGCACTAAAGATAGCAATGTCATCCAGGTATGCCACGGCATACTCCTCAGCACAATTTAACACCTGGTTCACCAACCTTTGGAAAGTGGTCAGGGCTTTTTTCATTCCGAAAAGCATTACTTTAAATTCAAATAAGCCTATTGGAGTGATGAAGGCTGACATCTCCCTAGCTCGGTCCATCGCCTCTACCTGCCAGTGCCCCTTGGTCAGGTCAGTGGTCATAAGGTAGGTCGCCCCTCCCAACTTGTCCAGGATTTCATCCTTCTGGAGCATCAGGTAGGTGTCTGACTTCGTGACTGCATTCAGTCCATGATAGTCCACACAAAAATGAGTAGAGCCATCTGGCTTGGGCATAAGGACTACGGGTGAGGTCCAGGGGCTGTGGGATCTCTCAATTACCCCTATATCCAGCATCTCCTCCACTTCCCTCCTAATGTCCTTTTGGACAGCCTCTGGCACCCGATAAGCTGTCCACCATATGGGTGTCTTTGTTCCTGTCTCCACATCGTGTGTCACTAAGGGGGTTAGTCCAGGCTTGGCGCTAAACAATGGGGTAAAGTCTGCTAAAACCTCCCTTACTTCCTGGATCTGGTCCGGGGTCAGCTGGGGAGACAATTTTACTAACATAGAAACATAGAGGTTGATGGCAGATAAGGACCGCAAGGCCCATCCAGGCTGCCCATTTCTTTTTCTACCTTATAAATGTGCCATCGGCCTTTGCTTTGTCAGTGGCCTATCTATTCATACTCATCTGTATTTCTCCCTTATGCCTATCCCATGCCTGTTTGAAGCCCTGCACTGTATTCATAGCCACCACTTCCTGAGGTAGGCCATTCCATGCATCCACCATTCTTTCAGTGAAAAATAATTTCCTCACATTCCCCCTTAATCGGCCTCCCTCTAATCTCATGCTGTGTCCTCTTGTCCTGATATTTTTCTTGTATTTAAACATGTTAGACTCTTTCACCTTGTTAATGCCCTTAAGGTGTTTGAATGTTTCGATCATATCACCTCTCTCTCTTCTTTGCTCAAGGGTATACATATTGAGCTCCGTTAATCTGTCCTCATATGTCTTCTGATGCAGTCTCTGCACCATTTTGGTTGCCCTTCTCTGGACTGCCTCAATTTGGTTAATGTCCTTGTGAATGTGTGGCCTCCAGTACTGCATGCAATACTCCAGATGGGGCCTAACCAGTGTCTTGTAAACAGGGATTATTACCTCCCTCTTAAGACTTGTGATACCCCTACTAATACACCCTAACATCCCCCTAGCCTTACCTTACCTACTGCTTTAGAGGTCTGCTTGGATGATTTCAGGTCATTGGTGATGATGATGCCCAAGTCTCTTTCTTCCTTAGTGACTGCCATCAACTCTCCTCCCAGCCTATAGGTGGCTTCATGGTTTCTCTTCCCTATGTGCATGATCTTGTGATTCTTTGCATTAAATCTTAGATGCCACTCTTCTGACCATTTTGCTAGTTTATCCAGATCTCTTCTCATTCTGCCCACCCCATCTGGATCATCTACTCTGTTGCAGATCTTGGTGTCATCTGCAAACAGACAATCCTTACCCTGTAGTCCATCTGCAATGTCACTAATGAAGATATTGAAGAGGACTGGCCCCAGTACTGATCCCTGAGGTACCCCACTTGTGACTTGCATCTCTTCTGACTGTATACCATTTATCACCACTCTCTGTTTTCTGCCCATCAACCAGTTTGCCACCCAGTTGACCAACATCTGACCCACCCTGAGCCTACCCAGCTTATTTATCAATCTTCTATGTGGAACAGTGTCAAAAGCTTTGCTGAAGTCAAGGTATTTGACATCAACTGCTCCCCCTTGATCCACCACTCTGGTTACCCAGTCAAAGAAATCTATGAGATTAGTTTGACAGGACCTTTCTTTTGTAAACCCATGCTGTCTTGGATCCTGTGCCCCTATGGATTCCAGGTGTTGCACTATCCTTTCTTTAAGGAGTGCCTACATAATCTTGCCCACTACTGAGGTAAGACTGCCTGGTCTGTACTTCCCTGCCTCCTTCCTGCTACCACTCTTGTGGAGTGGGATCACATGAGCCCTTCTCCAGTCTTCTGGGACCTGTCCTGTGCTCAGAGACTCACTAAACAGTTCTGCTAATGGCTCTGCTAGTTCCACCCTTAGCTCCTTAAGTGTCTCCACAGAGGACTCCCACTTGCTTTCTTCCAGCAAGTCCAGAAGGGGGTCTCCTTTGTCCGTCCCCTTCCCTTCCCTGAACTACACACTGCAAACACCATGTCAGCCCTATTAGCATATGGCTTCATCATGTTGACATGGTACATCCTTTCTATCTGTCTTCTGTCAGGTAACTGTATAATATAGTTCACGTCATTTACCTTCCTAACTACTTTGTACAGTACTACCTACTCAGCATGCAGTTTGTCTTTCCAGACCAGAATAAGGACTGTGACTTCCTTACCCACCATGTATGAGTGAGCTCTGGCTCTGTGGTCATACCACACTTTTTGTTTCTGTTGGGCAGCCACCAGGTTGCTCTGGGCTGTCCCCATAAGCTCCTTCAGCCTTTCCCTAAACCTAAGGACATAATCCACTATGGGAGTTCCCTGGGTGGCATGCTTGCCTTCCCAGTCCTCCCAGATCAAGTCTAGGGGCCCACATACCCGGCGTCTGTATAAGAGTTCGAAGGGGGAAAATCCTGTTGACTTTTGGGGCACCTCCCTGTATACAAACAACAGGTGAGGAAGGTATTTCTCCCAGTCCCTCCCATGCTGTTCAGCAAATGCCTGGAGCATAGACTTCAGGGTACCATTAACTCTTTCCATAAGCCCATTGGATTTTGGGTGATACGGTGTTGTGCATCTCTGCACCACCCCACACTTCTCCCACAAACATTTCATCAGGTCTGACATGAAGGAACCCCCTTGATCGGTGATTACCTCCTGTGGAAACCCAACATGGGAGAAAATCCCAAGTAAGGCATCTGCCACTTTGTCTTTCCTCAGTGAGGATAGGGTGACTGCCATTGGGTACCGGGTGGCATAATCCACCACAGTCAGGATGAATCTCTTCCCTGAGGAGCTGGGGACAAGACCTGCAATACCCCTTCACCTGCTGGTTGAAGTTAGGCCAATATAAATTTTGGGCCAACCGCTGCATAGTGCATGCAATTCACAGATGACCAGAAAAGGGAATATCATGTGCAGTCTTGAGCAACTGCTTACAATACCCCTGGGGAACAACAAGCTGCCTGCCTAGCACGCCTCCCTCTGTCTGCACAGCCTGAGTATACAAAAATCCATTTTCCCAATAAACCTTATGTCTGCTGTCACCTCCCTGTGCTCCGTCAGAGTCTGCCTAAGCCCTCAGCTTCTCTAGACTAGGGTGACTACTCTGAGCTACTGCAAACTCCTCACACATTCTCAATGCATGGGACAGGTCCCCTTCAGTCACTAAACTAGGGTCCCTAGCACTAGCATCAGGGCACTTAGGATCACTGTCAATCCCAACCCTCCAACAATGGGTCACCCCTTCCTCTTTGGAGTAACCCTCCATAGCTGTGTGGTTAACTGCTACTGGGGAAATTTCTACCCCCTTTTCATTAGTCTCCCCATCTGGAGACACAGGCTGGGGAACCAGCCTCCTAGTGGTTTCCACAATGGCTTCTGTGGGGTTCAGGGAACTACAATTTTCCCTTGCCACTTGGCTACAGGGTAACTGCACACACCATCCACTGTTTGAGTTTGTTGCCAAGGATGACATCCACTGCTAAGGTTTTGACTACATCCACCTGTTGCACAGTTCCCCCTGTTTCACCCCAGTCTAGAAGAACACCAGTGAGGGGCAATATTTTCTCCCCACCAGTAAAGTCTTGTACAGTGACATATTTATTGGGTATAAGTGGACCAGGCTGTACCAGATCCCCTTTTACCAATGTCAGGGATGCCCCTGTGTCTCTTAACCTTTGCATCTGTACACCATTCACCATGACTGTGTGCATGTGTTCCCTCACGTTCACAGGCATGCTTCCAGGAACACACAAACAACCCACTTCCTTCTTAGCACTACCTTGAATATTGCTCATCTGTTTGGCACACTGTCTGGCAATATGCACAGTTTCTTTACACAACCAACATTCATTTCTTTTCTCAGAAAAATCTTTTCTCTGAAACCTAGGGCTAACTGGTTTTGGTGGAAGCAATGAGAGTTTTAGCTGCCCTGAAGGCACGCTTTTCCCTTTCTGTGCTGCCACGCCTGCCCCATTCACTCTCAGAGCAGGTCTGCTCTTGACATAGCATTCCAAGAGTTCAGCAGCCTCTTGCACTGTTTTGGGATCTCGATCCTCCAGCCAGGTTTTCAGCTCTGCTGGGCATGCCTAGGAAAACTGTTCTAACAGAATCACATTTTCAATTTTATCTACAGAGTTTGTTTCAATTCCTTCCTACCAGTGTTTTAAAAACTGATGTTATTTTGTGGCTAGCGCCTCGTAGCTCATGTCAGGGCTTCTGAGCTTACGGAATTTAGCTCTGTATGATTCAGCAGTTAATTTAATTTTTTTTTAACAGTGCAGCTTTAAGTTTGCTGTAATCATTACTGTCCTCATTGTCTATTTGACCCAATGCATCCCGACCTTTCTCCATAAGTATCGGGGATTGCTGGAAGCTCCAGGACTCCCTAGGGATTTTAGCCTGAATACAAACTTTTTCAAAAGAATTTAAAAAGGCATCCATATCCTCCCTATCTTTAAATTTGGCTACCAATTTGGAATTCAATTTGTAACCCAGTCCTGTAGTCCCAGTTAAACCCAAGCCACTTACCTGCTCTGGTGCTGGTGGTTGGAGTCGTAGCATCTCCAGTTCATGTTGCCTCTGGCTCTCATGCTCCTCACAGTCTGCATCTCGCTGTTCACAGTTCACCTCTCACTTCTCTCACTCCCTCTTCTCCTCTGCAGCTTGCTGCTCTCACTTCCTCTTCTCCTGGAACTCCAGCTCCATTCTATACAACTCAATCTACAGCCTGAGTACTTCTAGCTCCAGAATGCTGGTGACTTTCCCTTGCTGCTGTGGCCCTTCATGGGCACCAGCCCTGCTGCCCTCCTCATCGGATCTGGACACTGCACTGGCTGCTAGTCTTTCCACACTCAAGGTTCAGTCCTTTACAGTCACTGTCTGTGACTCAATGTTCTGGGTATCTGCTACCATCAGGGCATCCATGAGGTTCTGCTTGGTGGCTTTCACCTCATATGAGACTCCTCTGTCCTTGCACAACTGCTTTTAGTAGTCTACAGTGTGCCCACTGTAGTTGGAAGCCATCTTCTTCCCCCCTAAATATGGCTACTCTGACTTGCACTTTAGAAAAAAAAAATAAAACAGGTAGGAACTTGACTGTAAGCCAAGTGATATAGTTCTGTTTCTTTTTAAAAATAAATTGCTGCCTTTTTCTTTTTTTGCAAGTGAGCTGACAGTATCAAGCCGACATACTGAACAGTAAAAGCCTGTAGTACCAAACTTATGCACACCGCTGCCAACCAATCTGTCACAACCCCACTCAGCAGATCAGGCCCTCTGCTCCCACAGTGTCAACCTCCGAGCACAGTATTGTGAACAGGAACAGAAACAGGGTAACCCTCCTGTCTGTTTTGTGGGTTCGAATCAACCTTTGGTCTCACATTCTGGAGGAATTCAAACTCTGAACCTCTTGCTAGCATACCCAAGTGTACAGGCTCAGATAATTCTGCTCTTTGGGAAAATGCCAGATATCTTTTGCCTACGGGCACCTAACCAGGTGTACAAAATGAACCCTTTAAAAACTCTATTAAATACCTCAGATAAACTCTTACCTTTTCCCAGTTCAGTAAACCAGTATGCTTTTGCAGTGTCAGCTTTAACCATATATGCTTCACTTGTCAAATAAAGAATTTTAAAGGCACACCAAGTAGTCTCTTAAAATAGAGGTTTACTTTAAAATATAAAAACAATATGTAAACTGTAAATACAGAACAATATATCACAACACCATACAAACACTTAAAAAAACAAGGTTTAAAAGTGCAAATTCCTCCCAACCATATACTTAGACTGGTCTATCTAAAGTATATCTTCTAATAGTGCTGATAGATGTTTCTTATTCAGAGTCCAGACATGTATATAACCCTAAAGGTCAGTCACAGCATAGTTAAAACAACTGTATTGAACCTGCCTTCTCCATGATGTCACCCAGCTCCTCCTCTGTTTATTAAAAATTATACAACCAGGATGTCTCATCATTCAGAAGGTAAATTAATTAATGTGACATCAGCAAAAACTTATTTCCTCATGACCCTTTGATCTAGTGTGGCTTTTTGCCCTTCACTGACATCAAAGGAGCCTTTATGACTTAGCACCTAAGTGATAAACCTGGTTTCTTCCTCTACACATCATAAAAGTTAATGATTTCCATCCTAGCAGCTGGCAGCTGCAATTATGCCAGATAAACAGGAGATCCTTAATTTGTGTCTCTTCTAGCCTGTAATTATCTCCTGGCTTTTAAGTTAACAGCTTGTAGTTGAAACCTGGGGGGGGGGGTGTCATCCCAGGAACACAGCATGTCTCAAGAGAGACATTCAACAACACATTTTTTTATTTTACACAAAGCATAGAGTAATCAGAACCAGCTGTCCAAGTGTCACAAGTACTAAATTCCCTAGATCTATGCATTCACCTTGAATACCCAATAGATCCAGTACCACCATTAGTCTATCTGGGGTAACACCCCTCAAACGGCGGTACCGGACCATTTCCATAGGGGCAGGCCTACTGGGAGAAGCCAGGAAACTGAACCCAAAAGTATGATGGTCAGACCACCCGACTAGCTCCACCACCAAATCGGATATCTCCAGCCCCAGTAGGAATACCAAGTCCAATAAATGACCACCAATATGGGTCGAGGGGGTAACAACCTGTGTAAGGCCCAGCAAACTCATTTGATGGAGGAAGCCTTGACTAAATTGTGAGAGTTCATCATTGACCCAGGCATTGAAATCCCCCAGGATCGGCCATCTGGGGAACCCATTGCCAGATCGACAATGAAATCCATGACTTCCTGCAGGAAAACTTTCCCATCTCTTGGTGGATGGTAGATGAGAAGAATCCTACAACCTACACCCTCACCCATGATGCATTCAAAGGAGTTGGTAGTCCCCACTGGAACCTCCACAAGATTCAGTTCTAATCTAAAACAGCTAGCTACACCCCCACCCCTATGATCCATCCTTGGGTCGTGTATTACCAAGTACCCAGCTGGAGTTGCTGAAGCCAATATTGGGCCTGCATTTTCATTCAGCCAGGTAATGGTGATGCAATCCAGTTCCAATGACCTCACAAGATCTGCTATTAAAGCAATCTTGTTCTTAATGGACCTGGCATTGCATAACACCACCCCAGTAGGATGGATAACAAGAGGAGACCTTGTTTCATGCCTGCCAAAGGCAGAGCCCTTGGGTATGGGAACCAGGCAAGGAGGACCCCTATCCTGGACCCATTTCACCCTAGGGCATCTCCTTGTGCACACTATCCTGATCTGTCCACTCCTTTCCATTTCCCCACCAGACCCAGTCACTGCCCTCCTCCTCCTCCTCACTATACCCCAGAGCCCAACATCACCTATATACATCTGGGGAAAGCAAAGGGCAGTTAAAAGGGCAGAGGTTTCTGAGCCTGGAGAGGGAATACTGCCTGACCATCTTTATACCTTCCCAGCACAGATTTACCACACACAGCAAACACTAAAATACTCAACCTTTACTTACACTACCCACCCATAGAAAAAAAACAAAAACTTCCTCCCAACCAACCAAATTAGCCCCAGTCAAACACTCATACACCACACACACACAACTTCTCATTAAAATAAAACAATCACACACACTAACCACCACTCAAATAAAAATAATAATATAGGCGTTTATTCCACAAATATGATAAACAATATATAAAAAAATTTAAAATCCAAAAAGGTAGCCGCAAACTCTCCACAATGTGTTGTTATAAACCTTCTGGAGAGCTCTCACCTCACCAGAAAGAGAAGATGTTACATCCCAAATCTAACTCTCACATAGGTAGGGCAGTCAACAAACAGTTTAATAATTTGTTTAAGTTAAAACAGGGCACTCTCACTGCCCAACAGGTTTTGACAGGAAAAAGCAAGTCTGACTGTCTGTCAAAACCTGTAACTGCTTCAGCCCTTTATCTCTGTCAGGTCTTCCAGCACCCAGGAACTTCTCAACGGATGAAATATTCAAGCAACCCAGCCATCCCCCGAGGAGTTCCTGCAAGGGTCTCTAAGCCACAGCCTGGTTCAGCATGAACAGGCTGTCCAGCACATCGACCCAAAAACCCAAGGAGCCCCGAGAACACCAGTGCCCACCCTCTGGTAGCACCAGACACAATCTCCCCCATGGCCAACCACCTCAGCAAACCCTCCCTGGGTACAGGCCAGGTCCTGGATCAATCTATCCAGGTCCATCCAAACAGAAGACTGACAGCCAAGGCTCAAAACAGGAACTGCCAACAGTCCTCCCCATTTGACACCGAAATGTTCATGACTCAGTTCCAGTTTGGATTCCAGGCAGACGATGTTCCATCAAAACAACTCACAGTAGCTTAGTCCCAGAGGTTCACAGCACCAGGAATCAAATTAATGGTCCCAGGACAGACTCCGCTCCCAAACAGCCAGATGACTGACAGCAATCAGCCCTCAATGACTCCTCTTCCTCGCAGAACCTGGTCTCATAACCAGGTAAGAAAAAGGAAACAAAATCTGTTTTTCACCAGAACTTGTCTGTCCTTTGTTACCAAAATTTTCAAAACAGGAGAGAGTAATCAGCAGCAAATATCTGCTGGTCAAAACAAAAAGATGTTGATTATTTGCAGCTACACTAAACGTTAAAACAAACTAATTCTAATCCCTAAATTCGAACCTATCCTTACTACTTCACTTATCTAACCCTAACTCACTAACTCTAATAAACCTAAGCCTAAACTATATAAAAAAAAAATAAATTGAGAAAAATAAAACAAAATTCCTCTCCAAATGCTGCTGCATGCAGACAACTAGCACAACGTATCCACCATCTTTTGCTTGTATCATTGAAACATGTCTCCTCTCTCCTCTGAAACTGGACTAGTGTCCACCTTCCTCCTGCCAATGTTTCTGTTACTTTTTTGGAGCCCTTCTCCTTCTTCTTCCTCTGTGAACACTGAACAAAAGTATCTGTTAGTATGTCTGTCTTTTCCTGGTCCCCCTCTGCACAGTCCTCCCCATCCCATTTTAAACTTACAGTCTCAGATCTGGTCTTTCTCTTTTTGCTTACATACCTAAAAAATGTCTTGTCCCCTTTTGCTACCACCTGAGCTATTCTCACTTCAGTTTGTGCCTTTGGACTCCCTACTGCTCTCCCCAAGTCCCTCTCTTTCCCCTGATACACCTCCCTATCTTCCACCCTCTGCATCTCCTTGTACCTTCTGAATGCTACCCTTTTAGCTTTTACCTATTCTGCCATCTCTTCTGAGAACTATAGCGGTCTCTTTATCCTCTTGCTCTTGCTCAATTGTTTGATGCAGAGGTTTGTTGCCTTCACTGTGGTCCTTTTTAGCTTTGCCAACTTTTCTTTCACCCCACCCAGGTCATACCTCCACCAGGTCATCCCTGAGGCATCTGTTCACCTCTGCTGAACTGTTTAATGTATTCGCTGCTTAAGTAAGCTGTATTCCCTACTGAATGGAACTAACCCCAGGTCACTCCTGAAAGAGGGACGTCTGTCTCGGTGAGCCAACTAAGTTAGCAAAATTCAATAAATAAATAAATAAATGTGCCCGTCTTTATAAAATCTGTCCTCCTGAAATCCAGAACTCTTGCCACTGCATGGTTTGATTATGCAGCCATCCTTATATTGAACCACATTGTACGGCAATCATTGTTCCCCAGGTGGCCTCCCACTTTGATGTCTTCAACACTGTCCCTGTTAGTAAGCTCCAGATCCAGTACTACCCCATCATGGGTGAGTTCACTTTGCCCAGCATGTCTTCCAATGACTCCAGCAGTGACACATGCACTGATCATTATGAATCAGCAATTTATACACTGATAGGGGAACCACAAATAATGACTGCAAACACCACTCAGGTGCATGATATAAAGGAAAACAGTACACTGGTGTCAACAGAAGATGCTAAGCAGCCTCCAATGGGAAACAAAGCTATGTGTGGGAGGCTGGCCCTTGCCTTTGTTCTGGGAGATCAATGGCAACCATTTTACACATTGTTAAAAAAAAGCCTGAATTCAAGTTCCTGTGTCATGAGTAGTGTTTCCCGAAAATGTCACGCTATTCAGTTTTGTGATTTTCTTTAAATCATCATTTGTTAACTTGTTTGGCACTAGCTGGAAACAGGCTGTTTCTGTCCCTCTGACTGAGCCTTGGAGAGTGATGACATCATATTGGACTATGCTATAGCTTCAGCAGTGTATGTCCCTGCTTGACTGAAGAACTGAAGAGCTGTTAAAGAGCCCCTGACATCATTAGGAAAACTTTGAAAAAAGTAATATTTATATTCAACTCCATCCCATTTTCATGATTACTTCATATATTTTCAGTAATTAGTCCCCCATTTTCTTTATTACTGAAAGCAGTTGCATGAAAATAAGATCCTTGTCCCCTATACTATCTCTACTCTGGCTGCTTCTCTGCACATCACATCACAATCCCCTGTTTATGACATCATAATTATCTACACAGCAACATATTTTGATGTCATAAACAGAATTATGATGTCAGGTGTAGGCAGGAATTCAGAGCTAAAAGGGTAGAGATACTGTAGTCATACAAATACCCTTAGTAATAAGGAAATAAGGGTGAGAATTAAAGAATAAAATACAAAATATAAGCTACAGTTACACCTGAATATTACTTTTTTCAGAGTTGTCTTAACTGTGTCAGAGGCTCTTTAATTTCCAATTTAGAGCAATCTGTGAGTTAATTGTTTTCTTTCCAGGGTTTTTACCAACTCAGTCTCTGGTATTTGTTCAGATGAATTAGCTGAAAATCCACATTTTATTCTTCTAAAAAGCTGATAATTTGAATGTCAGTGCTGAACTGAAGTGGTATGCATTTGAGAAATAAGCTAGTCTGTATCACATCTGCTGTCAGTTCTTTCTCATCAAAACTCTGGGTGGGATATTCAAAAGGGTTGTGCATGGCACAACAGGGTTGAGCCATGCACAACCCACCGATGCACCCTGGCGTGATATTCAATGGGGCAGGTTGTGTTGTGCAACCCTCAATGCGGGGGGGTGCAACAGTAATGTATGAAGCGCAAGTGCAGGGGGCATGCCCATCCATATGTGGCACATTCCTATATTCAGCCCGGGATGTGCAGCGCCTATGGCACATACCCACCTTGCACCACTCAGGGGGGTGCAAAGATGTGCCTGGTGAAACCAGGAACAAATCCTGGCCACCCACAGGTGAGCTGCCATATTGCAAGGTGCAACATGGCAGCCACCTGCTGTGGGTGGCCACCCGACCTCCCAGGACATGAGCCACATGCCCCCTGCCCAGGGGGCATCATACCCCCCTCACCCATTCATGGGCCTCTGCTACAGACATCCCTGGTGGTCCAGTGGACTGATCCTCATCGTCTGATGACGGGCATATGTTAAGATCCCTGGTAGTCCAGTGGACCGATCCCCATTGCCTGAACGTGGGCTTAAGTTAAAACTCCCTGGTGGTCCAGTGGAAGCCCCCCCAGCACCCGATCATGGGTGGAATGATCTAAGGACACCCTAGTGGTCCAGTGGTATCCCCCTCCCCACCCACCTGCTGAGGCCGCCACCACCCTGCACACCCCCAGTCAGTGGTGGGCAGCAGCACCCCACCTGCAAGCCACCCAGCTGCCCGGCGACTGACAGTGTACAGTAGGGCTGTACGCCTATTGGTCAATTGCGTTGGCAAATAGGCATGCAGACTGTACTGTACTACACAAGCCTGAAATGTGAATGGTTCATTCACATTCCAGGTCTGTGTAGTCCAGTATGGTCTGCATGCCCATTGGCCCATGCAGTGGACCAATAGGCATTTTAGTTTAGTTTAGTTTATTGTTCTAGGAATTATTACCTTTGAGCCAATGACTCTTTTACAAAGGTTCCACGTCATCAATGTACAAACAAACAAGACATGTTACATAGAATGGTCAGCAAATTATAAAGGCTTCAATAAGCCAGTATAATACAGCACATCACAGGAAAAAAACAAAACATTGGAGGAATGGTCAAGGTGGGAAGGGTAGGAGGAGATATGGGGAAGGGAGCAGACTTAGAGTAGTTAGAGGTACTCAGATGCCTTTGTCAAGAAAGGAGCAGATGAGGAGGAGGAGGATGAAAAGCAGTAAAAACAGCCATGAGGGAAGAATCACTAGTCAAGGCAGTCACAGGAGCTAGAGGCTGAGAGGTGAGAGTAAAGCATAGATGTGAAAGCTCCTAGTGATGTGGAAGATGTAATGATCGAGCTCAGGGCATTGTACCAGCTGGGGGCATGATAGGCAAAAGATCTTTGGCCCTGTGTGGTCCGCTACTGTACACTGTCAGCCAGCGGGTGGCTGAGTGGCTTGTGGGTGGGGTGCTGCCACCCACCACTGACTTGGGGAGTGCAGGGAGGGGCCTCAGTGGGTGGGTGGGAGGGGTACCACTGGACCACCAGGGTGTTCTTAGATCATTCCATCCATGATCAGGTGCTGGGGGGGGTTCCACTGGACCACCAGGGAGTTTTAACATAAGCCCACGTTCGGGCGATGGGGATCAGTCCACTGGACATGCAGGGTTCAACATTACACATGCCTGCTATTGGGTGACCAGGAGCAGAGCCCGCTGAGGGGCAGGAGGGTGTCGGTCCCTGACAACTGCAGCCTGGCAGGGCACCAGGCACAAGTCACCGGGGATCGGTGCACCACATGCAAATGGGGCCATAATGACATGCAAATGGCTCCATTTGTGCCTTGCATGCATAATGGCCTCATTTGCATGCCCAGTGCTGAATCTCATGGCTGATGCACCTAGTGCAACCGCACTTGTGCTGATGCATCCCTCTGCTCCCCTCCTGCCACTTGCACTGGCGTAGTGCATGCACCATCAGTGTAATATTCAACGTTACTGAGTCATGGTGCAGCACCGTTGAATATCGCCTGGTCCCTGCACTGGTGCAGCCCAGTTGTGCTGTGCCCCTGCCTGGCGCTGTCTGAATATCCCGCCCTCTGTGTTTTATTCTAGCTATATAACACTGGGTTGTTTAATGGATATAAAATAAATCTGAAGTATGTTAATTCATACAAGCAGTTTGTCTTTGATGTAGCCTCAATAAATAGGTTTATGCAAGAACATTTGTTTTCCTCTCAGACTGACAAACAGGTGCCTGCCACACTCTACTATTTCAGGTACATGTAGCATATGAACTCACAAATTTCAGTTCTTTGATGGTCTTTGTGTGAAAATACATCATGTGTAACTAGAAACTCTATATGGCATCCTGATGTCCCATTTCCTGCCTACAATGGAAGCAACTAGACTCTGATGCCCCCTGTCACCTGCCCCATAAGCCCCCTGTCTCCTTTCTCACATTTGAGGCTGCTGCACACTGCTGCATGCTGCTGCCCACTCTCTTCTGTTATATAGTCAGGGTTGCTGTACCCTGTTACTCCATCTCCTGCCTGAACAATCAGGGTCTCTACACCCTGCTGCCCCCTGCCTGAACAGTTCGGGTTGCTGCACCCTGCTGCACCTTTTCCCCCACCCTCCATCACAGCCACTGCTGTTTCCCCTGTTCCTGTCCCCACAGTGCTGTACTCTGCTATGCCATAGAATCCCATGTCCCCTGCCTCCACATTTGGGGCTGCTGCACCATGCTGCTCATGCCACCAGAGGTGGTGCTTCTATTGCACCCTGCTGCCTACTTCCATTTTCCCAAATAGGCAGGGCTGCTACACCATGCACATCCCATCCCATCCCACAGTCAGGTGCTGTACCCTGATGCCCCCCCTTGTTCAGCACCACAATCAGGGCTTTTGCACCATGCTATAGTCTATCCCCTGCCACCGTAGCCAGAACTGCTTCATCCTATTACTGTCTACCCAGTCAGAGCTGCTGTACCCTGCTGCATCCTACAGTCCCATGACTTCACAGTTAGGGTTGGTGCACCTCGCTGACCCCTGCACCAAAGTCAGATTTTGTGCTACACTGCCCAAAAGAAAAAACTGAAAAATACTTTCATCTTGTGTTATGTGGGTGAAGAACAGAGGGCAGTAGGGTGAGGAATTCTTTACTGTTTGGACAGGAGTCAAGGGAGGCTTTAGGGTACAGCAGCCCAGACTGTAGGACAGGATGCAGCATCCACACATGGGTGGAACTGACACAACTATGGAGGCAGAGAACAGGGTGCAGCAAATGCCCCAACTCTTTGGCAGGTGGCAGCATGGTGCACCAGCCCTAACTTTTGAGGCAAAGGTCTCTAGGGCACAGCAGAGCACAGTAGCCCTGCCTGAGTAGGCAGGAACAAAAACAAGTCAGAGCACACCACACATTGGATAAAACTGAGTAGGCAGGAGAAGGGTACAGCAGCCCTGGCTGTATTTGCAGGGGACTGTGGACAGCATGGTGCAAAAGCATTGACTGTGAGGTAGGACACAGTGGGGCATCAGGGTACAGCAGCCCTGACTGTGGGATGGGGTGCACATGGTGCAGCAGCCCTGCTCATTTAGGACAATGGATGTGGATAGCAGGGTGCAACAAAATCCCCACCTCTGGTGGCATGGGGCTGCATGGCACAGCAGCTCCAGCTGTAGAGGCAGGAGACGTGGGACTCTACAGTGTAGCAGATCACAGCAGCCCTGACTGTGGAGAGGGGAACAAGGGGCAACAGGATGCAATGTCTCCAATGATGGGGTTGGGGGATAAAGGACAGCAGGGTGCAAAAACCCCAACTGTTCAGACATGAGGTGACACAGTGTAGCAGTCCTGACTGTTCAGGCAGATGATGGTTAACAGGGTACAGCAATCCCAACTGTGTGGGAGAAGACAGTGGGCAGCAGGGTACAGCAGCCTCAAATGTGGGGCAAGAGACAAAGGCTTGTGTGGCAGGGGATGGTGCAGCAGAGTGCAGCTGCCTCAACTATGGCACAGGAAATAGGGGGCATCAGGATGCTATATACTGTTCCTAGTTATACATTATGTATTTTCACACAGAAACCATCAAAAAACTGAAATCTGTGAGTTCTTATAATACATGTGACTGTAATATCAGAGTGTGGCAGGCACCCATTTGTCAATCTGAGAGAAAACATTTTCTTACATGAACCTATTTATTGAGGCTATGTCAAAGACAAACTACTTGTATGAATTAACAAACTTTTGATTTATTTTATAGTCATTAAATAAACAATCCAGTGTTATATAACTAGAAAACAAACACAGAGTGTTGATAAGAAAGAACTGGCATCGGCTGTGATATAGACTAGCTGATTTCTCAAATGCATACCACTTTGGCCCTGTCCACACTACACCTCTGTAACATTACACAGTGCCCAAACCGTTACCACAATGGTTTGCGTTTACACCTGTAATGTTACAGAAGGCATTTTCGTAACCGTTGTTGAAATCACATATGAGGTGGTTTCAACAACGGTTATGCAACCGGTTACGCTTTGGTAACGTTACCGAGCATAGTGTGGACACATGGCACCGGTCCCCTAGCACAGCACGAGCTGCATTGAGGGATCAGGTGTCACCGTAACGGTTGCCCAGCTCCCGAAGTGTGGACCAGTGGTGCTGGTCCAGTAACGGACATCGCGACAGTGTGGACACACTGCACTGCTCCCCAGTTGTAACGGTTTTTATCCGTTACGGGGTTTGAGCGGTGTAGTATGGATGGGGCCAAAAATTCAGCACTGACTTTCAAGTGATTAGCTTTTTAGAGGAACAAAATGTGTATTTTTAGCTAAATCATTTGAACAAATAACAGAGACTGAGTTAGCGGACAACAAACATCTCATAGATTGCTCTAAATGGGAAGTTAACAGTTCTTCAATTCTTCAGTCAAGCAGGGACTTACACTGCTGAAGCTGTAGCTTAGTCCATTTTTATGTCATCACTCTCCAAGGCTCAGTCAGAGGGACAGAAACAGCTTAACCGTTTCCAATTAGTGCAGAACAAGTTAATAAATATTGATTTAAAGAAATCCACAAAACCAAATAGCATGACATTTCCAGGAAACACTACTCATGACACAGGGACTTAAATTCAGGCTTTTTTTTTTTTACAATGTGTAAAATGGTTGCCATTGATCTTTAAGAAGGGCCCAGAGTTATAAATTCGAAATGGTACTACCATGAGAAGGCCTTCCCCAAGACAATAATTAACCAGTATAGGAAATGTTGCTTCACTTGAGGGACTGCTCTCTGAAGAAAAATAACTAAACCTCAAACACATCTTTTCTTTATCTTTAGCTCTGCAGCTTCTGTCCTTTCTGTGTTTGTATTTCTTACTTCTTTTCCTGTACTGATCACCCAGAAGACCTCCCTTTTTTCTCCTTTGTCTCTCTCTCTCTCTCCTTCTATCTTTCATCCCAGTGCATCAGTTATGGGAGTGAAGACAGGCTAATTCTTTGTAAAATTTCTTATTTTATTGGTAGGCATCTTTTCATCTCCCTGGTAACAGTAGAAGAAGCACCTATAGGAACTTATGTATCTGAGTATATTTAATTACCCTGGTTCTAGTAGGTTAGCAGTGGCTCAGGAAAACAAACTCTGGACAGAGCCGATAGGGCTGCAGTCAAGGAATCTGGGGTAAAAATATAGAAAATTACCAAAGTTTCAAGCCTACATTTGCAAAATGGAATGTAGGCTCATTATTTTTTTTTTTCCTTTTAAATATTTTCACACCAAATTTTCAACATAGCTTTGTTATGACCCTGCCTCATGAAGAAGGGCAGAGAAAATGTTCATCTCCTGGCCTAACGGTGATTTCACACAGGGACTGGAAAATCACCTTTCAGGATGCAAATCACATTTGGGGCAGGAGTTGAAAAATGACAGCTGTCACATTTGTGAGATGCTGTAAAGAAATGGCTATGTTGAAAATTTGGGGTAAAAATGTTGAATATTTCCAAACTTTCGAGCCTGCATTTGCATAATTCAGCATAGCCCCATCAGTTTGTTTTTATTTTTTTTATATATTTTTGCACCAAATTTATAGCATAGCCTTCTTATGACCCTAGCTCAGGAACATGAGCAGATAAAATTTTCAACACCTGCCCAAAAGGCGATTTTGCACAGAGACCACAAAATCACCTTTTGGGACAGATTTGCATAATGTCAGTGCAATTGTTGATGAGGCAAGGTCCCAGAAAAGGCATGTTGAAAATTTGGGCCAAAATATGCAAAAATGGCCAAGTTATGCCACTAAGTTCAAAACACCATTGAAATACATTAAAATACTTTGAACCGCATACCTGTTTCTTCAGTTTGTGGTCAGGATTTGAAGAGTGAAGATGTGTCTGAGGTTGAGAGAGGGCTTGGGGAATTGCAGAGTGGTGGGTGCTGAGTGGAAAGGTTGGGTGGGTGTACAGTCATGGCTTTAAAAGAAATCAATTGAGGGTTTTCTTTTTACACGGTTAACAAAAAAAAAAAGAAATGGAATGAGGATCGGTGATCACAACACTGGGGGATTGGGCACCCCCAACGTCACTATTATGCTTTTTTTTGGGGTGGGGTGGTGAGTGCTGACAGGGAGGGTAGGATGGGAAGAAGGAAAAAATATATATAAAAACAACAACAACAAAAAACAAATAACCACGCATGCACGGTACTGGACAAAGATCACAAAAAAAAATAGATCAAAGATTTCTGATTGCAACACTGGGGAACTGGCACCCCCAGTGTCACTGTTATGTTTCTGGGGGAGGGTGGGGTAGTCGGTGTTGAGAGGGAGAATCAAGTGGGTGGAAGGGAAAAATACATTTAAAAAACAAACAAAATAAGATGAACACAGTCTCATCTGTGGCCTTGCTCATGGAGGTCATGATAGAACACAGAGCAGTCGGCCGTGTCCAAGATAGCTGCCGAACTCTTCTGCACATGTGTAAGTAGTTGTGTATGCACAATACAGTTTGGTGGTCATCTTGGACATGGTGAACTGTGCTGTAGTCCACCCTGACCTCTGCGAGTGGAACATCAGTGAACTGTCTGAAGAAAAATAGTGCTGTGCGACTACTAATGGAGAGAGTGGCGTCCTTCATGGATGTGGAGGCAACTGTGAGGCAAACTCTGCACTGTTTTCCAGTAAGAAACGTCTCCTCTTTTGATTGCAGGAGGTCTGCAGGGCTCCAGCCACTGCAGCCCTAAAAAGGAAGAGAGAGTCCAGAGTTCAGGACTTGCTTCAGCTAAAGTGAATAGCCTCTCACCATACTAAAAGCAAGTGATATTTTAAAATGTCCCTGAGAAGACCTGTGTATAAATATTAACAGATAAAACATGAAGGACTGGTGCCTGTTTTAAAATGTCAAGTAATCAGTCTAGAAACAGAAGTCTGTGTAACCATTTAAAAGACAGCATTTGAAGGTAGAACAAACATGGTTTTCTTCCTGTTTGTGTCTGTTACCCTTTCACTTTCACTGTTACAAGATTATCTAAAAGGCAGTTTCTCAGTGCAGCAGGAGTTTCCATTAACTTATGCTGGCAGACTGTGATCCTTCTGAACATCCAACTGAGTGCTACTTCCCTGCAAGCCTCTCCCCACCTAGAACTGATGGCTTTACAGAACATCAGTGAGTGGCAGCAGTTAAGGGGTGGTTCCTAGTAATTAAGGGAAATATGCTACAAACTCTAAAATGAAGATAAATCATGTGTTTAATGAATATGCACAGTACATTGTCTTATAGGGCACATACCTTAGTTCACCTGGACAGACTGAGACAGACAATGAGCTCTGGAGAAAAATGAACAAAGTCATGTATTTATGTATTAGCCAATTGTTCAACCAGTACAGTCAAAACTCAACATGATGTGCACAGTCTTGGTCAGTAAACTCAATCAGCTAATCTGATTCAGAAACTTTAACTGACCTCCTCTCTACAGGGAGCCACCTGACAATCACCAAACCCCATGAGAACACTGGCTGCAGGTCATTTGGGATGGCTTTTTAGATCAGCTGCAAATGTGTCCTCCTCCTTCAGAGGACATCATCATGCCATGAGCATATGTCCATGGAGGCTGCCTTCTTGACTGTCTCCCTTTAATGGGGAAGGGGAGAACTCCAGTCATCTGGCAAAGAGCCCCTGTCAGCTTCAGGGAATCTGGCTGCATGAGGCTCATGATCCCGTTACCCCCTCTGCACAGACCTTCCAAAACTACTGAGCCACACTGTCACTTATACATATACATAACAGTGGCAACCTGTTCTAACATACCTGCTTTCTGTTCTCCCCCCCCCACCACCACCACCACTGGAGAAGGTGAAAAACTGGAAAACCCTGTTGGGGGCAAAAAACAGGGAAAATTTCTTCTTGACCCGTAAGGCAATCTCCCATAAAGGGACAGCAAGTTCAGGAAAAATGAGAGCACACCTCTCCTGTGCTGCTCTTTATATGGGCCACGCTCATCCACCTGGTCTCAATCTACCTTCCCCGTGGGAACTCCTACCTATCAGCCCTCCTGCCCCTAATGAGTGGCTACCTCCCACTACCTGCCCACCCATGTGCCACTCAGTACCTGCGTCAGACAAAGCCCCACCTCCTGTGATGCCTTATAGGCTCCTTCAGTATTGTTGTTTTCCATTGTCTCTGTTTCTTTTGTGATGTTGGTAGACTGAATGTTAGTGATGTCAGATTTGAATATGACTGACATTTCATGTGATTCTCTGATTCTCTGAGCTACAAAAAGGCTCCCTCAGCAGCTTTTAGTCAGTCAAGTGCAGATGTGTTAGAGAGAGATTGCCAGAGACACCAGAGAGAAAGGGAAAGGGGAACTTGTTTAACCAGGAAATGTACACTAAGCCAGACCTTGTTTCCAGGTGCGACCTTGGAGCATAAGGAAGTTAACTGACTTGCCCAGCATCCCACAGTATGCAGTTGGGGGCTGATGGAATTCAAACCCAGGTCTCCAGGTTTGCAGGTCAGTGCCCTTAACCACTACCGCTATACTGCCTCCAAAAAAGTTCATACAAACCTAGAGAGTGTTTGATGCTGAACAGCTGATCGAGCTCTCCAGTTGTGGTGCTGCCTTGGTAGAGAGGTATGGCCCACTGAAACAGGGGGATGTAAGTAATGGGTTTTGGTTAAGCTTGGCAGAGATCACTAAGGGGCATGCCAGCTAGCCATGATGGAGCAGAGGGCAGACTCTAACAGACTGGAGCTGCTTGCTACTGGCTAGAATGGACTCATGGGAAAGGGAAAAGACTGGTGAGTCCGCTCCTTAGCAAAGGAACTCACTAGTGTGAACTTGATAAGCAGGAGCTGTCACCCAGTAGCTAGGCTGACAAAAAAGTCAGTCTCTGAAGTAGCCAGACCAAAAATAACTTTTATTATTCTACATCTGTTAAAGTGTCTAATGACTGAAAAAAGCAAATAAAGTATGCCATCCTGCGGGACTTTTGCTTAAATTCTTGCCTGCTGTGTCCTTCACCAACATTCACAGTTTCATACAGTAACAGTGTAAGCTGCCCAAAGTCTACAGTTGGTAACAAACACAGGGACTATCAGTTTTGACCTTTCTCAAGGCATGTACAGTAAACAATATTTAGACAGGATTAAGTATTTGAGTAATATTGGGGAAGGCAGCAAAACTGCAACAACGCAGAAAAAGATGCATTTAGAAGACGATTTGAAAACCAGTCTTTAACGCTCAAACCAACATATAACGGTAGGGGCCATGATTGTTATGCAAGCAATAATACCTAACAGGGTGGGTGGTATTGGGCTATACCCATCTGTTCAGGGGCATAATAAAGCATGACACTACAGATAGAGGGCATTATAGCCTCTGGAATTGTGGGTATAGCCTATACCGTCCAACTTGGAGGATATTATTGTACTTAGAAAGTGGGGTTTGGTTTAAATATAAAAAATAGTTTAACAAAAGAAAATGTTTCAATCGTTAAAAAATAGTTTTCAGGTAAAATAATCCTTAAACACAGAAACATAGATTTTGTTACCAGAAAGGGACCTGTGCGCCCATCCAGTCTACCTCTCATACATGCCTATTCCATCACCACTGACCTTAGTTGGTCATATGTTACTAACTCGGCCTGTTCCTCTATCTAATATGCTTCTGTACCTATTCCAAGCACGCTTTAAGCTCCCTACTGTCTTTGCCCACACAGCCTCCTCTGGCAGGCTCTTCCAGTCATCACCCACCTTTTCTGTGAAGAAGTATTTCTGCGTATTTCTCCTAAACATCCTCCTCTTAGCATCACTGCATGCCCCCTTGTTCTGGAGCTTTCCTTTCTCTGAAAAAGACCATCCACTTTCACCTTCTTCACTCCTGTGAGGTACTTGTGGGTTTCAATCATGTCCTCTCTTGCTGTCTTCTCATGTTGAGTTCCTGCAGACTTTACTTGTATGGCTTTTCATGCAAACTTCACACCATTTTGGTTGCCCTCCTCTGTACTGTTTCCACTCTTTCAATGACCTTGCAGAGGTGCAGCCTTCAGAAATGGACACAGTACTCCAGGTGGGGCCTCACCAGTGAGTGATGCAACAGCACCCCCTCCTGCTAGAAATCCCTCTCCCAATGCACCACAGCAACAGGCTAGCCTTTTCTACTGCTTTGTCACACTGCCCAGCTACCTTTAGATCATCGGATATGATGACCCTTAGGTCTCTTTTGGTGACTGTAAGCTCCACTCCCCATCTTATACAGGGTTCCTGGGCTAAGTGCATAGCAGCTGCACTTTTGGGCATTGAAACCTAGCTGCCACCCACAGATCTTTCCTCTAGTTTCCTCAGAACCCTTTGCATTCTCTCTCTACCCCTTCCTCCTCCTGAACATCCCTAGAACTCGAACCACCTTCACTAAGGGAGCTAAGTTACTAGCCTCTAAGCATGTCACGTTAGCTTGTAATTGCCAGAGGACTTAGCTCTCATAAATTCCACCTGCCATATTTTCCTCTTCTGTCTCCTCCTTTTAGCATCACTACCATCTCTCCCCTCCATCTCCCCCACCTCGCTCTGCTGTCCCCTCCTCCATCCCTCTCCTCCTCCTCCTCCTCTTTCTCCTCTTCTTTCTGCCCACTCCTTCCCCCATGCCACAACTTACCCCCTAATCATTCTATTTTTGCTTCTATTCTCTCTCCATCCTCTCCTACCTCCCCCTACCTTCCTCCTTATTTTTCTCTTGCTGTATACCTTCTTATCCTCTTCTGCTTCCCTGTCTTAGGATCCCTCCCCCACCTCTCTCCCTCATTGTGCTCTCCGCTCCTCCCTCTCCTCCCCTCCCCCCTTTGCTCTGTCCACTTATTCCTCCCAAGCCACTATCAGCCCCCTAACCTTTCTATTTCTGCTTCTGTTCACTCCCAGTCTTCATTTCTATTGCCTCCTCATTCTTCTCTCTCTGGCTCATCCCTTATCAACTTCTTAGCTCTCGCTGCCCTTGCAATTCTTTCCTCCCCCACTGAAAGTCTTAACCTATTAGCTTTCTAAGTCCCATACCTTGTTTTGAAGCATTCCTTTCTGCAATGCATGATTATCTCATATCACTTTAGTATTTCTGCTCATTTCCCTGCTGCAGCCCATGTCTTCTCTGTATTTTTGCTGTAAATTGTCACTTTATTGCATTATGTTAATGCTAAGATCTCTTAATGACTGTATGTATTGATTTGTACGTATTCCATTATTTTATACTATGTATATACACTTCTTTGTAAACCTGTTTATGTACTTCCTTTTATGTCATCAGGATCTCTTTGTGAATGAGCAAGCACAATGGAGTTTTCCTGCAATAAATTTGAATTGAATTGAAAAGTTCCTGAGTGTCAACCCTGTTGAAAATTTTTGTATTATCTGCAAAGAGACACACCTTAACCTCAAGCTCCTCCACAGTGTTGCTTATGAAGACATTGAAGAGGACTGGTCCCAGCACCAAACCCTGTGCCACCCCGCTAATCACTCTCGTATCGCTTGAATGGTTACTGTTTACCACCACCTTTTGCCTCCTACCCCTTAACCAATATGATACCTAGCTTGCCACTCAGATTAGTTTGACATGACCTCCCTCTGTGAAACCATGTTGCCAATGATCCCGTAACCCTTTTGCCTCCAGGTGCTCCATGAGCCTCTCCTTCAGACGTGTCTCCATTAATTTTCACACCACTGATGTAAGACTGACTGACCAGTAGTTGCTGGCATTTTTCCTACTGTCTCTTTTCTGCAGTGGGACTACATTGACCGTCCTCTAGTCCTCTGAGACTTCCACCATCTCCATTTAGATACTAAAAAGTGCTGCCAGAAGGGTGGCCAGCACCGTTCTCAGTTCCTTTAGGATCATTGGATTAATCCCACCCAGCCCCATCGCCTTCTTCTCCTTTCAGGTTTACAATCCTTTCCCGATCCTTTCCATCAAGAATAGACTTTTGTTCACTTCCCCTTCTCCACGGTGCTTACTGCAACATGCCGGTTCAACCCCCTCACCCTCTACAGTGAAGACCAAACAGAAATAATCATTAAGTATTTCTGCTTTCTCTAGATATTCCTCTGCCCAACCCCCTCCTACTCTTCTGATACTCATTATCCCTCTGTTTGTCTTCCTGTTTCACCCATACACCATACTTGTCAGCATGGCTCAGCTGGTAGCACATTTGTCTCTGGACCAAAAGGTCATGGGTTCTTGTCCCACACCGGGATTGGACTTATACCTAAAATGCTGGCACTCAAGTGCAGTATTAGGGGGTGCTGTACTGCTGGGGTGTACTGTTCTTCAGATGAGACGTTAAACCAAGGCCCCTTCTACCTATCCTGGTGCTGTTCTGGTGGAAGTAAAAGAACCCACGGCATTCTTTGCAAAGAGTAGGGGACATTCCTTGTGTTCTGGCCAACATTCCCCTTCCCATAAAACCAGATCATGCAGTTGTCCAGGCTGTGTGTGGGTGTTGATGCATGATATGGCCACCACTACACATTCAGTCACTTTACTACCAGTCTAACATTGCTTGTAAAGCACTTTAGGATACACTGTGTATGAAAAGCACTATATAAATGCTGATTCTTCTTCTTCTTCCATGAAGATCTTGTCTCCTCTTTTGACCTCCTTAGATATCCTCTCCTCTGTTAGTGCTTTAGCTGCTCTCACCCTTCTTCCTGCTCCCTCTGTTTTGCCTGATATACCTCACTGTCTTCATTCTTCTGGGTCTCCTTGTACTTTCTAAATGCTGTTTTCTTCTCTTTCACTGCCTTTGCCACTCCCTTTACAGCACTTCCTGTTTCCCTTGCTCACATCCTTCAAAGCCAGTAGAGAGTGCTGTGCTGGAGAAGGGGCACTGCTGTTGTGGAGAGCATCTTTTTCTCTTTTAGTAATGTGTTTGTATTGTATTGCCCCCCCCCACTGTGAGACTGAGACCCAGTTCTTTTTAATTTCCCATTGTGTCTGAGGAAGATGGATCAGGAGATCTGACCATTATGAATTAGAGAGGGCATGAGGGTACAAATAATTAAACCAGTCAGCAGCGGTGTGGGTGGGGTGGGGGTCAAAGTCTGTGAGCATGCTTGTGCAAGCAGTATTTCAGATCAGAGTCTGAGCTGAAGTGGCAACTTGGATGCAGTTTCAGCACTGAGATTATTTCCTTTTTTTTGACTAAGAAGAAACTCAGGTAATGAAAATGGAGCTGGGGTAGGGCTTCCCTCCTTAGCTCACTCATTAATTCAGTTCCAGCTCACTGATCTTTTTGGGAAAAAGACAGGCTGGAACAGGGATTAGTTATTTATTGGTCTCTCTCTAATACCCGCCAGGTAGTGGGTGCTCTGAGCCGATGAGGTTTCAGGATTTTCCTGACCCACTTTCAAAGGTTCAGTCAAAATATGAGGTAGAAACACAGGGGCAGACACAGGCTAGAGGCCTCTGTAGGAAACTAACCTGCAATACCTGCATGGCACAGCTCAGTACCATTGATAGTTGGTGCTTTGATTTCTTTTTTGTTATTGATGCTTGCTAGTCACATTGTGTTGGGGGTTCTGTTTCTCCAAGAAAAATATCTGCTTGCTGCTTTGTGAGGGTGAAGAATTGTCATCACTGTTACAGTGGGACATACTCTAATTCTTTAGTTCCAATTAATTTTCATCTTTCTGCTGCTTCAACCTCAGCCATGGTGTGATCTTATTAGGGACCTCACCGATCTTCAAGAATACATGGGTTAATCTCACTTGAAAATCTGACCTGTCTCAAAATCTTTATTATCACATCTAAATTAATTTTTCTTTCAGTCATTCCTGTTTAAAATTCAACCAGTTTGTCTTGCAATTGTTAATCCAATCCAAATAGCCAGACTCTGTGTTATTAACGAAGGTGGAAAGCACAGTCTACTTTTCAATTTGTTTTACAACTTCTTCCAAATTCTCCTCATCATCCAAAATTATTCTATCAAATAAATAATTCACTGGAACAAGTAACGGAGCTGGCTCCCATCTTTACTTAAACCTGTCTTTGTCAAGGTCCCCAGCAGTGTCTTCTCTACCTTTAAGCCCTTCAGGACCTGGTATTTTGCTATTATTGAAACACATTGAAAATAAGACTTTCAAAAACAGCCGTTGGTCAAGTTTAACAAAGAAGCTGCTCATGTCATTGCATTCTGTATTTAGTGTTAGGCCTTCTGATTTGAAAAAATTGCTCAATGTGCCCTATACTAAGACCTCAAAACCGTGCTGTCTAGGCTTTATGCTACGTTTGGCTGTTAACTACCAATCAGAATCACATTGTCACTGCCTCTCATGACTGAAGAAATCTGTAAACCTCTAAATACTTTGCTAAACAGATCACTGAGGTATAATGCTTTGGCACAATAAGTGTATGCTGCTGCCCACGCACATTTTGAACCCTCACAAGCAAGAGTCAAGGTGCACAAAGAATACTGTTGGTGCTGCTAGTAAAAAACAGAAAGTGGAAAGCACATACGTACCTAACACATAAACGTGGAGTTATGTGTGGTTTAAACATTTGTGAAAAATCACATTTATTTAATAATTCTGGCACACCAACAGAGGCAAAAAAGCAAACAATGCAGACCTGGGGAGCTCAGACAGGACACCTCAATGGTGTTTCTTTCTCACTGCACTTTGACAGAGGGTAGGGCCCATGAGTATCCAAGCCAGTTAAATATGATAACCTTAATGTGATACTAACTAAATGTATTTACAAAAATGCAGATTAATCTGTTACCCAAATGGGTGCAGCCCTGACTGCTGTGCTTTGGGTTCCAGGGGGTTGCAAAGTACTTGAAGAAACAGTGGGAGGCATCTGGGCTTCCAGCTTCTCAGAGTGCTTTCATCACCAGTTACACTGGATGACTGGGGACTGGCTGGCTGGGAAATCTGCTGCTTGCAGTGGGGATAGAACCAGTTGACCACTGGACTTTGGAGAGACTATCACATTCTCAACCCTAATCCTTCTCTCAGGCATAGCCCTTGCCCCACCCCTATGACTCACAGTTCCTGTCCCAACTGCTTCTGCACCACCACCTATGGAACTGATACTTGGAACTGGCATGGTGGAACACTTACCTGCACCCATACACATCCATTTTTCCTCCTGTTGTTTTCCTCATTGTTTGCATTCCTCACCATTGCAGGTGCCCACACACATGCCTGTCACGTCACATACTGACGCCGTCCTTCTCAGTCTCACTGAAAAGCTTGCAGCAGTCTACTTTACTTAGTTTTTGCTCACAGGCCAAAAAATGGATTACTGTGACCTACACCACCAGTAGTCAAATTATTTGTCAAATGAATCCTTCAAACTCCTTGCTGCACCCTTCCCTGTCTGCTAAATTCATTCAGCTCTGCTCAAGCTGCTTGGGGGAAAAAAACAACTTCATCAAGCAATAAATAAACATGGATTTCTGTACCTTCTACTAGCAGTCAGTAAAAAAAATTGTCAATTAAATCTTTTACAAATCTTCCTGCGTCTTTCCCAATCTTTTGAATTCACTCTGCCATACTCTTCTGTACAGCCTGCAGCTACCAGTGCAGGCTGACACATTGCACTCTACTCTCTCTGCAGCAAGCTTTTACTAGCCTGTCTGCCTGAAACTACTTTTTAAAGTTGTGAATTAGCTCATGGCAATTATAATGAACAATTTTCAAATAGTTTCGGATGATTTCTGATCAAAAGTCACCCTTAATTACATAAAAGGAGCTCCTTTCAGTAGCAGGGCCCTTCCCCTGTGAGAGAGCTGAAAACGGCATAGACATGTGCGCAGCATGAGGAATTCTTCTCTCCAGCATTGCTGATTGGCAGCCATGTGACTTGCCTCCAACTTGGACATGCTCAGTGTGTGTCCCCTGTACAAAATGCTGTGTCATGATACTGACGTGCCAACATGTGGCAAGGAGACAGAAGAGTTCCTTCAGACCTGCTTCACTGATGTCTAAATTCCTGGATTTTGCTATGTTCAGAAGATGTAAATTCAGCATCAGAACATCCTTAATTCTGACAAGTTACATCCCATTGAGCCCAAAAATGGTCATGTACTTTGCAGTAGCACTTGGGTTTAGCATCTGTTTTAGGCAATGCCTTCTAGTTTTGGTTGTGTATCAGTGGATCAGCCTGAACAATGGATGTACCACAGGTATGTAGTCATTGATGAAATGGTAACAGTAACCACAAAACCCCACAAATCAATGCAGGACTTTCACATTTTTGAGCTGAGGCCAATTGGTGAGGGCCTCCATGTTACTGGTATCAGTGCAAATGCCTTCTTCAAAGACAATAAGTCAGCCATACAGAGATGCCAACCAGGATACAGTGCTGTATCTTGCAGCATTCTGCAGGAAACAGTGAAATTCAATGGCAGTTAAGCTCTTTTGTGACTCAGTATTCTGTGACATGCCATTTACTGCAGTGTACTGCATTACATTGCAGCTGGCACCACTCTATCTCGATGAAGTCTGAAAAAGACCTGACATTTGTTGATGGAGAGAACTCCAATCATTCCAGAACTTTCAACAACTGAGCTTCATGATTTTTAAGGGGCTTTCTAAACATAATCACATCATTCAGGTGTACTCAACATTCCAACATGGTTTGGGTGCTCAGTGATCTCCTGATGGCAAGAGATCAGAAAAAAACATTCTATCTTGGTTCTTCTCGATCTTTCATCAGCGTTTCACACTGTGGATCATGGGGTACTCCAAGGTCACCTGAGGTCCTTCAGTGGCCTGTCTAGTACAGTCCTCAGGTGGCTTACATCTTTCCTCACTGGAAGAACTCAGAGGGTGGTGTCAGGGATTTACTCCTCTGACCCAGTTCCTCTGTCTTGTGGTGTGTCTCAGGAATCAGTGTTGTTCCCCATGTTGTTCACAGTATATATGCTACCCCTCGGAGACATTGTAAGAAGGTATGGGCTGAGGTTTCACTGCTATCCTGATGATACCCAGCTCTACCTCTCTTTTGCACCTGACCAGGATAGAGCTCTCTCGGTATTTAATAACTGCCTAACTGAAATTCAGGACTGGATGAATTTGAGTTGATTG
This sequence comes from Neoceratodus forsteri, assembly GCA_016271365.2. NCBI lineage: Eukaryota > Metazoa > Chordata > Ceratodontiformes > Ceratodontidae > Neoceratodus > Neoceratodus forsteri. The sequence goes on from CM057453.1 coordinate 161,877,760, forward strand.
AGGTTGAACTCAGAAAAGATTGAGGTGCTGGTTGTGGACCTGGGGTGTCAGGTAGGGGGTTGGAGGTAGGTTCACCCTCAGGACCTTTTCTTGGGGGTTTATCACTCCCAACCTCTGAACAGGTGCGAAACCTGGGGGTAATCTTTGATGAAGGGCTGACACTGCGTTTGCAGGTGTGGCAGTCGTCAAATCCTCATTTCATCATCTGGGGAATATCTCCAGGGTTAAGCATCTTGTTCTATCTGGCAATCTCCCTGTGTTGGTCCATGCCTTTGTGTCCTCATGCTTGGATTATTACAATTCCCTTTACCTAGGTCTACCTGGGGTGGAAATCTGCCACTTGCAGCAGGTGCAGAATGCTGCGGCCCGGTTATTGATGGGAACTTTTCGATCCTATAATAATTTTCTGGTTCTGTGCAAACTGTGATGGCTGCCAGTACAGTGGTAGATCACCTTTCAAGTCGGGCTTCTGACTTGTAAAGTCTTACGCAGACAGGGTCTGGACTACCTGAAAGTGCATATGGTCTCTTACTGCCATGTGCGATCTCTCCGCTCAGCTGATGAGGGGTTGCTAGAGATTGCAAGGGTTAGTTTAAAATCCTCTGGGGCCCGGGCATTTATGCATGTGGCCCCTTCCCTCTGGAATTCTCTACTCCATCAGCTACAGGAGTGCGCAACTGTGGAGGGATTCAAACAGGCTCTCAAAGCTTACTTGTGGAGGAAAGCAGTCGGGGACTGATACATATTTCGGTTTTATCTGTATTATCTCTTTTAAGTATTTATATCGATTGATTTTATAGTTTACTCTGTTTTAATTGCCTGTAAGGTGCCATGATTATAGAAAGGCACCATGTAAATAAAGATTTATTATTACTATTGTTATTATATCTGATATGACTCTTTCTATTAGGTATTGATAGGTGACCAAGGTGCTAGAAATCCCTTGGGGTATCCTCAAGAACTCATAAAAGCCAAAGAGAAGACAAACATGGTCTTCTCATTTCCTTCCTTAGCCATGGATATAACCATGAAGGTCAAAGGTGGAAAATGAATTTTTTCCAGTACGAGCATCCTGTTTGCCCTGTACACAGGGCATACTATAAATGTCCTTGAATCTTTCTCTTGTTTAAAGCAGAAGTGTTTGTTAGTTGGCAAAAAATGTTATCATATAATGTTTTAGCAAAAAAGTATTCTGGATATCCTAAGATTCGTACTCAGTGTATTTTTCAGTTGCACATACTGTTAAAACAGCGTTTACAACACATTTTGAAATTAACGAATCACATCATTAAAGATGTCCATGAGTCACACTTTTTAAAAATCTCATCCATTGAGGTTAACTGTTGAATGCACATGCTAGTTTCAAACTATGGATGCATTAATATGCTGCTACGACATGTTTCTGATGGTAAGTAGCACAACACTGTACCAAGATATTAAAATTTTTTCATGTTGGGCATGGCATGAGATTAGGGACTTTTTAAAACTTCAAAATTTTGTTCAGGAATGAAAGAACATTAAAAGTAAAATGTGCACCTTGATATTTTTGCCAGACAAATGTTATTGCTGAAAAAACTATATGGCTACTTTCAAATACTGCCTCTATAAAAAGAAACTTTCATGCACTGTAGCTGTTATAGTTTGGTAGCCTATGAAAAGGTCTTTCAAATGAGCTACTGGGTTCAGCTAGGTGACTGAGTCTGTTTAACATTATCACTACATTGCAACCATTTTTATGTTGCTTGCACTTGCACAAAAAACATCTTATACAGATGGCATTTCAGAGGTATGTCACTGACTAGCCCAGTGCAGAGCAATCTACGTTGGGCTCATCCCTGACAGACCAATGATCATGCAAGCAAAGTGTGACAGTGGTTCACAGTTCATGGGCAGAAGCTTTGTGCAGTTGAATTGAATGAAGCGCTCCAATGAGACAACACTTGGTTTGTTTCAACCCCACCCCTTCCCTCCATCGCTCTGTGTTCCTTGTGTGCTGTACCACCCCCACCCCTCCATTTCCATCCCCACTACTGCCCACTGTGCACTTTACAGCCCCCACCCACTGTTCCCATCCCCAATTCCCCATAGTACTAAAAAAACCTTCCTGCTACCACCCACTGTGTGATGTACCACCCCCACCCCTCCATTCCCATCCCCAATTCCCTGTACTACAAAAAAAACGCTCCTGCTACCACTCACTGTGCACTGTACCTCCCCACCTTCTGTCTCCATCCCCAGAGTGAGCGTGCTACAGTACTTGCTTGCAAACCACTTTTCTAAATGCTGCAGTTTCTTTCATGTTGGCACACTGTTAAAGCACGAAATGGGAGAAACAGCTCCTTGTACAAAAAACTCTTAAATAAAGATGAAACAACATGAACAGAGATCTAGGTATTTATCTCCTTCAGTGCTGTGTCAACAGATATGCAAGTTCAATAGACCACTTGTTTTTACAGCAGTCAAAATAAAGTGTAATCAGTTTTTATAAAAATGCAGTGCAACAAATGTGGCATCAAAGTGACAGTGCAAGAAAAAAAATCTGGTCAGAGTCAATAGGGCTGCTCAGAGCTGTCTGGTGCCAGTGCAGCACTGGCAGAACCACTGCAGAGCTGAGCTGTCTGGTGCTAACAGAGCACTGGCAGAGCCACAGCAGAGGAGTAGAGTGCTACGATGGAAACACTAGCAATGGACTATGCCATCTGCAAGATGGTGGTGACAACAGACCTGCACATGCACAGACTGAGTTGCACCACCATCTTGCTTGCTGGTCATCACTTCTGCAGCTATGGAAAGAAACACAGTGAAAGTAGTGAGCCTGAGGGAGCAGGGCCAGTGCAGTGCAGAAGGCTGCTCTATCAGCAGAAGAATGAAGACATGGAGACATCACCAGTGGACCGCATACCACATCACTGTAGGAGAAGACAGGGATCATTTCTGCTGATGGTCCCTTCTCTCCTACAGTGATCTCAAAACATCTGCGGAGCTACACCTACACAGCCATAAAAATATTAGTTACAAAACTGTTATACTGTACAAGGTAATTTCATGGATATTACTCAGATCTCTAAATATAACCATGATATAACCCACCTCAGTGACTGCTGTTAGTGCATGTCGATGTGTCACTATATGTCACGTTTGCACAAAAATTTTTCTAAACCTTTTTCTACCATGCTTTATTACTAGCAAGTAAGTTACAGTACACAAGCCACAGTGATGGCTAAGCACACATATTTCAAACACCAGACTCAAGCAGTCAGCAGTACAACATATACACTTGCAAACAGCACAAACAGCAGTTACTGTAGTGGGGTAAAATCATAGCCTTTGCAGATCTGCTGATTTAGTGCATTGAGAACAAAAAGACTGAAGGAAAAGATCTTATTAATAGGGCCACCCAATCAAAAAATGAAGATAAGATTCTCTAAAAATGTATTTGAACCATTACATATTCAAAAACACACTGGGAAACCTTTGAAAAACATAAGATTGAGGCCCTTTTCAGAATATATTTCTTCATTTTTTTTAATTCATCCACTCCTTTTTACATTGCTGTGTACTTTACCGCCCCCACCCCTCCATTCCTGTCTCGGTGGTACAAAAAAAAAAAACTTCTGCTACCGCCCACTGTGTGCTGTACCACCCCACCCCTATGTTCCTGTCCTGGTAACACAAAAAAACTACTACCCACTGTGCACTGCACCACCCCACCCCTCCATTCCCATACTGGTACTACAAAACATAAACCCACCCCTCCCTCTGTGCTGTGCCACCCCACCAAGAAAATACTACACTCAGCGAAGAGTTTTCTTTTCATTCTATTTTTCAGAAGCACCAACTGACTTCAGCACTGAGAAAATCCAACATTTAAACAGCAAATACAAGCAAGCAGTGTTCAGCATTGACAAATGCTTGTTAGAACACTGTCAGATCTTCAGGGACCAAGCTGTGCTTGACTCAAGGTAGTTAGGCACAGCTTATTCCTCAATGACATCACAACATTTTAAAAACAGCTGCAATGTAGTATTAATGTTGAACACACAGTCATGTATGTCTCTGGAGTATTTCTAGCTGTAGCTGAGCCCAATACCTAGTTTGAAAAAGCTTTTCATGGGCCTTCAAACTGTGATGGCCACTGGGCAGAAATGTATCTCTTTAAGTCTATGTAAAATGCACACACACATGCAGACTCTTTCCTTCTTCCTTGGTATTAGGTTTGCTGGCAAAGGCACCTAGTTTCACCTGAGCTCTTTTTTTCTAGGTTGCTTGTAAAGACAGAGCAAAGAACTCTACCAGAGCAAGGAAAAGGATTAAGGCTTCTTTTGGCTAGGCAGATTTACAGTACTGTGTGTTATTATTTTCTTTTCTATTCCCAGGGATTGTTACTGTTTGTTGCTAACATTTTATTGCTTTATTTTTCTCTGATTCAGATTGTTGTTGCTGGGTATATCTTCTGCTGTATTATTACAGGTTGTGTCTACAGGTGTGTGCTTATAGATTACTGCTGTAATCTTGTGATTCAAATTGTCTTTTGCAAGGTCTATCTTCTGTTACTGCTTTATTTTTCTCTGCAGCAAAGTGTTTCTTACAGGGTATATCTGCAGTGAAATTATTACAGGTGGTGCTTTACAGGTTTTCCAGTTTTATCTATCATTAGGACAAGCTTTCAGGGCTACTGCATTTGTTGCTGGCTGATTGTTTCTGCTCTTACCTCCTTGTTTCTTTTGTCCGTGATTCTTCTTGCAGCACATACTGTACCTGTCATTCGGCAGGTGGCCGGGTAGTATGCGGGTGGTTGCAGCCACCGCTGAAGATGGGGGAGGTGGGCGAAGTTCTGTGTGGGTGGAGGGGTGGGGGTGGTGCCACTGGATCACAGAATGAGTGGGGTACCACTAGACTACCAGGGCTTATTTCTACAGTATTTTAAGAGTGACTGGGGACACAGGAAGGTGGGGGACTACCACTAGACTACCAGGGATTAATTCTACTGTATTATACAGCGATTGCGGCAATGGGCAGGGGGATTCCACTAGACTACCAGGGCTTATTTCTACAGTAGTGTACGATGATCGGGGGTGCCACTAGACCACCATGGAAATGATATATGGGATTTAACCACAATTGTGGCTACGGGGCAGGGGGTGCCCTGGGATCCTCACTGCATACATCACTCTGTGCAGGGTGCTAGGTGTAATTCACTGGGCTGCCCTGTGCAAGGCTTGTAAATGGGGCCATAATGACATACAAATGGCCCCATTTGCAACTGCATTTGTGTTGGCACATCCCCATGCTCCCTATCTGTGGCTTATGCTGGTGCAGTGCCACTGTGCCATGTGTAGTGAGTGTGCTATCTGTGCCATATTCAATGGTACTGCACCATGGCACATCACCATTGAATATCACCTGGTCCTGGCCCTGGTGCATCCCAGTTGCACTGCATCCAGGCTTGCACCACTGCCTGGTGCAGTCTGAATATCCCAGCCAATGTGTTAACTGATCCTTAAAAATTACATAAGATCCTGATTGTCTCTGGAACAGAGAAAATTATTCTAGGTTGTAGAGGATATATAAACAAATGACCTTTGTCCAGTCTTTGTGTTACACAGAAGATTTCCCCAGGATTACTTGGCAGAAGATTTCAATTTCTATTTTTATTCTGCAGTTATAGTAGATCCACAAGGGGGCACTTTGGATCTGGAGACAGATCTTCATAAGTCGGTTGCCCCTTGCTCAAAGAGCCTCTCTCCTCTAATGGAAGCTCCTGTAGATATGGATATAAATTACAATGATGTTCATTCTTAACTGTCCTAGTGGTGCAGTAAACCTCCTGTACATAAATCATCCTAAAGGGTCTTTTGTCACTGCTGAACAACGTCTGACACAGAACCCCAGACATACTACTACTACCATAGATTAGTATGGGAAGCAATTTGCCACAAGGTATTGTTTTCTTAGCATTATCAGTCAATTATTCCTGCAACCTGTATAATGATGTTGGGCTGGGGGGACACTGGGATGCATAGGGAGAGGCATCACCAGTACAAAACAGGAGGCTGTTGGCCTTCTGTACAGACAGTTGGTAAGACCACATCTGGAGTACTGTGTACAGTTCTGGAGACCCCATCTCCGCAAAGACATAGACAGGGTAGAGGCTGTCCAGAGCAGGGCAACCAAAATGGTGCAGGGTCTGCACCAGAAGACATATGAAGAAAGACTAAAGGAGCTTAAGATGTATAGCCTTGAGGGAAGAGGGAGCATGATAGAAACTTTCAAATACCTCAAGGGAATCAACAAAGTCCAAGAGGGTAGCATCTGTTAGAAAAAGAGATGTGCAAGAACAAGAAGGCAAAATTTGAAGATAGAGGGGGTTGGCTCAGAGGTAATGTGAAGAAGTATTTCTTCATAGAGAGGGTTGTAGATGCATGGAACAGCCTTTCTGAGGAGGTTGTAGAGTCAAAAATGTGGGGGCAATTCAAGAATGCATGAGACAGACATAAGGCAATTCTTGTGTGGGGTAGGAGGAAGTAGGCTGTTGGTTAACTAGGATCTGCAGCTTATCTGTTAGGTAGGGAAATGGGCAGACTAGGTGGGCCAAGCGGTCCTTATCTGCCATTAAATTCTATGTTTCTATGTAAGTGTTTGTGAAGTCTTATGGTCAATATAAATTCCCAAATATCTGAAACTTTCAACTATTCTAATTAAAACATTTTTCATTCATTAATATCTGGAATCAGCTATACTTTCATTAATATCTGGAATCAGCTGTACTTTCATTAATATCTGGAATCAGCTATACTTTCATTAACATCTGGAGTCAGCTATACTTTCATTAATATCTGGAGTCAGCTGTACTTTCATTAATATCTGGAGTCAGATGTACTTTTATTAATGTCTGGAATCAGCTGTACTTTCATTAATATCTGGAATCAGCTATACTTTCTTTAATGTCTGGAGTCAGCTGTACTTTCATTTTTATCTGGAGTCAGCTATACTTTCATTAATATCTGGAGTCAGTTATACTTTCATAAATATCTGGAGTCAGCTGTACTTTCACAAATATCTGGAGTCAGCTGTACTTTCATAAATATCTGGAGTCAGCTGTACCTTCACAAATATCTGGAGTCAGCTATACTTTCATTAATATCTGGAGTCAGCTATACTTTCATTAATATCTGGAATCAGCTATACTTTCATTAATATCTGGAGTCAGCTGTACTGTCATTAATATCTGGAGTCAGCAGTACTTTCATTAATATCTGGAGTCAGCTGTACTTTCATTAATATCTGGAATCAGCTATACTTTCATTAATATCTGGAGTCAGCTGTACTTTCATTAATATCTGGAATCAGCTATACTTTCATTAATATTTGGAATCAGCTATACTGTCATTAATATCTGGAATCAGCTATACTTTCATTAATATCTGGAATCAGCTGTACTTTCATTAATATCTGGAATCAGCTATACTTTTTATACTTGGGCAGTGTACTAACAGCAAGTCTTGTGACTTCTTTCTGTTCAGTGCCAGTCTAGTTCCATGTAACCACATCTGCATTTTCTTGATTTCAGAATTCAGTGTTGTTCAGAGTAAACACATATTTTGACATTGAATAAATCACAGCATCTTGTGTTTATAGGATTGATTTTGAGTGATTGCATGTGTCTGGCAGATTTTTAAGGAACAGTGTGAGAAACAGGGATCCCAAAATGAACACCAGCAAACAGTTCAAATTGCGCTCTAGAATGAGGAACAGAAACAGCTTATAGACATATGTTATTACAGTGTAAGTCATTTTATTGCCATATTGGCATACACCAGTGTGACAGGATATGAGACCAGATGCATGTATTCCTTTTTTGTTAGCTTAAAGCAGCAGCACTTGATAATCAGAAAGTGATTATTTTCCAGTTTTGTGGCACCACAGTTAATATGGCTGCTGCCTAATTTTCAGCTGAGCTCCCCCTTCACGTTACATCATGTCTTTTGTTTACTTCAGTTGGACCATGTGCTGCATGGTCCCACTGTCACTGTGTAGTACTGACAGTCATACACATGTGCAGTTGGCAGCAGATGGTTCCAGTTCAACCTGGAGGGCAGAAGAAATGTAATCAAAAACAAAGTAAAACAACACATTACAGGGTGACAGTACAGTCAAAACAAAAAAGATTATCAGGTAAATGCTCAACAGAGCACAGGGAACACACTGTTGCAAAATATCTGATTTTGTTATCTAGTACTGTGGCTTTAAATATTCTACTGTTACAGGTTCTGTTTGGTATGGACACAATATGGTTGCCAGGTCATATGTACAGGCAGCTAAGTAGAGCTGATCTCTCACTGTGGAGGTGTCAATGTTCTCATGGGAAGGTTAGTAGTAATTACTGACAGGAGGAGCAGGGAGGAGGCAATTAAACCATAACCCCAGTGGGGAGTTCTTCCTGGGACATGTTCCTATCTCAGACAATGAACCCAGGTGCATGTCATTACACTTCTAGCGAGCACAGGGAAGGACACACACACAAACACACACACACACACACGTGAGGATACTGGGGAACTGTCACTCAAAGGAGAGGTCACTCCCACATAGGCCTGAGAAGATAAATTGGGGAGTGGGGCACTCAGCTCTCCTTCTCTTGGACATTTGACATCTGAAGAAGGGGGCCTGCTGGGAGCTAGCTTCGTAAAGAAGCACAGCCTAGGGGGAATGCCTTCTGTAGCTAGTGGCAGGTAAAGAGTCTCTAGGTGAGGGTAATGTTCCGATTTTTCTAACCATCGACTGCCTTTTTAATTTACTTTACTTCATAGTATTAGTAAATGTGTAAACCTTTTGTCTTACTGTAAATATTTTCTGTTTGTAAATACCTGTAGTATCTTCTAATAAAGAATCTATTTTTGATAGAACTAGTGACTGTCTCATTATTGGCAACATAATTTTTATTATTTCTTCTGGATCCTGTTTGCAGTCTGTCTCTGATGTACATTCTACCACTAGTTATTGTGTTGACCTTCCTGACCCTAAGCAGGGCAAAAGTGCTTTCTTGAATATAACCAGGTAGTGGCAGAGAATTAGAAGTCCCCAACAAAACTACCCTGTAAGCTGGGATGGCCTAAAGGGCAGTTTTTGTCACAACCAACATATCATATTGTAGGACCATTTGCCAATCACAGACATGGAGGTCCAGTACCTCAGCACTTTGCCTCACTAGGCTTCATCAGGGGGCAGGGACTAAGGAGACTGATACTCATTAAATAGACACATAATGATGATGTTACAGAGTGATTCACAGCACACAGTGAAAAAATGAATTATATATTGTACAACTCTCAGTAAACCTAGAAATCTGTAACAGTCTGGACTAAGTTTATAAAACCTATACAATCCCATAATCTAGACAGGGTCATTTTAAACCCAGAAATTGCAGTCCTATGAAATATTTATATGACATATGTCTATGGATTAGTAGGTACTGATTCTGACAGAAAGAAAAGTTTGCCACTGCACTTCTCCTGATCTGTCCCATGAGTGTCCTCGTAGACAATTCTGGGGATCCACAGGATCAGTACCTTTGAGAGCCTCGTGTGAACAGTAAAGGAAAAAAAAGATAGTAATTCAGGGCTCCATGTGTCTGTCCATCTAAGAAAAAATGAGATAAACAAACATTATGATCATTTGCATATGCATATGACAAACTAGTCTCTTCCAGACTCAGTCTGCAACTGTACCAGCATTCTCAAACCCTTTAGATGCTTGCCAAGAGTACGTTGTAGCTGCCACCACTCAGCATAGACACTGTCTCAGAGTATCTCTAGGTCTGAATCCCTCCAGATCCACTTTTCACATAGTGTAGTGCTCCTTGCCAAAGGGCAAGTAACCCACCCCTCTGTCACAGCTAAGAACTCCTTACTTTAGAAACAAAATATGGTAATTGTAGCCTTCTCTTCAGAGATAGAAACACACTTTTTGTCAGTTATAATCTAGTCATTGGTACCTCAAAAGACTCAGTCACAGAAACATGAACTATATAAAAACAATATTTTAATACTTCAAGATATTTACACATATATTACAAGATACTATGCAAAGACTATGGATAGCAGTAATTCCACAGAAATAAAAAAGAAAATGTTTTGCTTCCAACAGAAAGAAAACACAATGAAAAAATCTTGCTACACATCCTACTTTTCCCAAAGTAGAAAGGCTAACTCACACGGGACACCTTACTGAAACAGTGCAGACCTGAACCATAAATGTTAACTATTCAGAGTCATAGCCTGACTAACTCTTTCAGGCCTTGGCAGTCCTCAAGACCCTTCAGCTGCCTGCCACACATGACACGTCATTCAATATGTCATTCTGACATCATAGATTTGACACTTCTTTTGTGGATTGCAAAGTCTCCCATCTGGAAAAAACTGGACCAAACTAGAATCTTTGGTTTTGTGGATTGCAAGGTCCATCCTTTTGTCTTCCCTCCTGTCTTGCATAGAAGGAGTGACGGCTTCACTCATTAACCAGGGCCCTTCATAAAACATGAAAGGGCTGTTTTTGCTTTCAGGTCTCCCTTTAACTGGCCAGGGGTCCTATAGTATAGGCCACAGAGAATGTAATCAGTTCAGACAGTTTTTGTCTCAGTGGAAATTCTTACAAGAGGTCTAGCTGATAATAAAAATTAAACACAGATATAGGAAAAAATTACACAAAAGTTGTTACTATGCATAATAATAGAGCTATATAAACCATCTACTAAACAAAATAGATTCAGCAGAAGCTGATGTGCATTGTACAATTAAAACTCAACCATATGCCTAGACTGGATGGGACAGGAGCCAGGGAAGATAAAAGTATATATATGAAACAAAAAAGTAATTGTCAGGGAAAACTAAACAGATCCAAACTGTGCCTTTACTATCCACCTGAAACTATGAGAGCCCAAATAGCAGTTGAGAATGGTTTTAAGTCCCAGCTTTCAGTCAGACCCCAAGACTCACCTTTTTTCTTTACTTTATCACCCACTGCCGGTGGGCTCGGTGTCAGTTGTACCAGACATTCATCCTCCTCCCTATTGGAGATCATGCTGCATGGCAGTGTTTTTTTTTTGTATTAATTTGCCCCCACTCAGTTCTAACCCCTGAGGATGGCAGCACAAGGATGGAAGTCCAGGCTGTAGACATGCTGTTGCATGTCTCAGCCAAGTGCTTAATGTCACACTGTTTGTAATTTAAAAATCCCAAAGCCCTCTTATCTCAATATCAAATTAAGACTGTTCCCACCCCCTTCGATATTGTACTGTTGCATTATATGTAATGTTTTTGTTACAATTTTGAAAACTGTTTTATGTTAAATGCAGGACAACTTTGTAAAATAGGTCCTTCAGATTTAAAGTTTATATCCTGTCAAAAAAATAACATTTTACAACTACTACTTTGTGGTGATTTCACAAATTCAAGACCCATAAACTTCAGATGCCTAAGGTCTACCCCATGATACTCACAGAAATGCCTTCCTACAGGAACAACCATTTTTGTATTGATTATAGACCTGATATGTTCCTGTATTCTTTCCTTTAACATGTGAATTATTCTGCCTATGTAACAGAGAGTATAGGTGCACCAAAGTATGTAAACTGTTAAATTAAGTGTACACAAGTGAATATCACTAATCGGGATCTCTTGATTTGTACTGGGCATGTAAAATGCTTGGCTTGCTTTGAATATTGGCAGGCATTACATTCCTGGCATTTGTAGTGTCCTATGGGGTGGCAAGGTGGCCATCTGATCTTGTCTTCCTTTCAGCTACCAAACTGGCTATGAACTAGCCTACTTATAATGTTAGGACAGTTTGTAAATGTTACCCTAGGTTTTTCTCTGATCACTGCCTCAGTCATTTCATCATCAAAAAGAATTGGCTAGTTATGACATATAATTTTGCCTATTTCTTTCTCCACAATGTTAAAGACAATACAAAAACTTACTGGACCCCATTACTTGGATGGCTTGTATCCCCTGTCATGTGGTATAAGTAGATCCTCCCTCAGTTTCTCTCTAACTTCCATACAGGTTTTTTCAAGTAAATCTTTTTGCTAGCCCTCATCTCAAAATGAATCCCCTTCAGAACTTTATATTTAACTTAGGAAGAAGACAAGAATCCATTGACTTGCATTGCTTGGTTCCACCCTTCCAGGTAATTGGCAAAACAAGCTTAAGCTGATGGCCTATAGCCAACCCAGTCCAGCTCTGTCTTCAGGAAGGAGTGGGCTACCAAATCAAATGCCTTGGTCAGGTCCAAACACCAAGCCTATATGCAATCACCATTCCATCATTTAGTGCAAGTCATTTACTGTATGAATGTGATCAAGGGAGTCATCATGCTACGGTCCTTCCTGATGCCATGTTGAGTAGTGGAAAGTAAATAAGTATCTAAATAATGAATAAGTTGTTTAGATAGATAGATAAAAACCTTTATTTTTTGACAGGCAGTAACTTCTGTAAGGCCATTTTACAAAGTTGTCCTGTTTAAGCATGCAGTTACATGGGTAGATTACATTGATTGATTTATAGTAGTTCCATGCAGACAAATAAACATTGAAGACAAACATTAGATAACACATATTGAACCTAGATTTCTACAAAAAATACAAATTGTGTAATTTGGAATTACAAATGGTTAGGTAGTAATTTAATACAAAACATGGTTGAATCAACAAAAGTTTCATAAGAATCAGAAATTACACATTCACCCCTTCCTCCCATTTAGGTACAGTACCAAGTGTTCTTGATTTTTTCCCTATACTAGATAGAAGTCAAATATGCCTAAGGGTTTCAGTTGAATCAACCATTCCCCTTCCCCCATTTGTTTACTGGTGACACAAAAGCTGTATTCCACATATAAGAAATCTGCTTTGTTAAAAATGAGAGGTTAAAGTTCTTCGCCTAAAGAATTGCTAGTTTTGTGCAGCCACTTTTAGAAAATTAAGCTTAGTAACTCCATCAAATCCAGGACCATTCGATGTACCCAATTTAATGAGATGATTATATTTTTTTTCACAGTTACTGATTTTCAATAAAAAGTATCATATTTTTTTTTCCTATGTCCTTCTGATATCACAGTCAGAGGCTTGTTCCCTACATAACTATCCAAGTTTGTGAAAAACTGATTGAACAAATCTGCAACTACATTTTTAACTACTGTATTTTGACCTGCGGTGATCATTGTATCAAATGATTTATGTTCCTACAGAACGTTCTTGCATCTGTGAAATCATTACTCTGCTGTTGCTTGTAGAAAGATTTTTGCTAGCTTATTTTTCTTTTACATCTGTTTCTCAAATTTCTTTAAAAGTTTCAACCGCAGCTAAGCCGATTTTTCTTAAATTGTTTCAGAATTGTGTCTTGTATTTTATTAACAATACCAAATGAAAATTATGCCACCCTTGTCATTGCCCATGCATGCCATGCAACTGGGATAGCAAGTTAGTTAAATAGCTCTCCAAATCTGCTGCATAATTCATTCAAAAACCATGGTACCAGCATGCTAAACTACAGAGACTGCATATCAGCAGATGCAGAAAAATAATAACAAACCAATACATTTTACATACCTTGGTGGTGGCAGAGGAGATATCAGTATAAAACTGTGGCAACTGTGACGGCTCTCACACTACAGATGTGGTGGTGACTCCCATGCTGTTCCCTCTCTTGAACACAATAGAGATAAAAGGTCTGCTAAAACAGTTCAAGAAGAGATGAACACCTTCAAAGCAGCAGACAGTATCTGTTTTGGAAGACAAGGTTCAAACTGTGGCAAAAGATATGGAAACATTCTTGTCCTGCATAGGTGAAAAAGACAGTAGGCATGAAAATAGGATTCAAGAGCTGGAAAGAATGGTGGGGCTACTTGGGACCAGGCAAAAGTTGCTGAAATTCAAAATAGGAGGAATAACCTTCACTTTATTGGATTTCCTGAAGGATCCCAAAAAAACAAGATGTTTCAGGCTTCCTACAAAGAGAACTCCCAAAACTATTAAGATGTAACTGAAGACCAGCAGGCATACAGATCCCTTATACCTTGCCCCACCCCCACACAAAAGCAAGGAGGATATCTAAGGCCAATTCTTGCCAGACTCTTAAGGTTCTCAGACAAAGAAAAGTTTTTTGCACTAGGTGGAGATTGGGGATCCCTAATCTGGAATGGTCCCAAAATTTACATTTTCATAGACTTTTCCACAGAACTTGCTCTATGTAGAAATGGCTTTACAGAAGTGAGGAAACATTTCCAAGCACTAGGGGTTCCCTACCAACTTCAGTACCTGGCAACCCTGAAGGTAATGAGAAATGGCTGGCAGTATAGTCTAGAGGTTAGAGGAATGAGGTGTGAACAAGCATACATAGATACATAGATACATAGACAGTGTCGGCAGATAAGGGCCTATGGCCCACCCAGTCTGCCCATTTGAGCTTGTAAGTTCAGTTTGTTTTCCTAGAAGTCTGTTGCCCCTTACCCCTGACCTCTAGAATTCCTTTATGTCTATCCCATGCATTCTTAAATCCCATGATTGTTTCAGCCCCCACCACTTCCTCTGGCAGGGTGTTCCACTTGTCCACCACCCGTTCTGTGAAGAAATTCTTTCTCATGTTTCCTCTGAATCATCCTCCTCCAACTTCATCCCATGCCCTCTTGTCCTGGAAAATCTTTTTCACTTAAAAATAGTGTTTTCCTGCACCCTGTTCCTCCCTGTAAGATACTTGTATGTCTCTATCATATCCCCTCTCTCCCTCCTCTCCTCCAGGGAGTATATGTTCAGTTCCTTCAACCTGTCTTCATAGGACTTGTGATGCAATCCATGCACCATCTTTGTTGCCCTCCTCTGAACCTTCTCTACCCTGTCTATGTCCTTACGTAGGTATGGTTTCCAGAATTGTACACTGTACTCCAGGTGGGGCCTCACAAGTGTCTTGTATAACGGAATTATGACCTCCCTTTTCCTGCTGGTGATGCCCCTGCCTATACATCCCAGCATCCTATTTGCTTTACCTGCTGCCTTGTCACACTGTTTCCTACTCTTGAGGTCATCAGAGATGACAACCCAAGATCCTTTCTTGCTTGGTGCATGCTATATCCTCACCCCCAACTGATATATTGTGCCAGGGTTTTGTGCCTCTATATGCATTATCTTGCACTTCTTTTGCATTGAATTTCAACTGCCAAACCCTGACCATTCTTCAAGTTTCTGCAGGTCGCTTCATTCTGTCTACACCTCTGAGTGTGTCTACTCTATTACAGAGCTTTGTGTCATCAGCTAACAGTGAAATTCTGCTTCTAGATCCTGCAGTAATGTCACTGATGAAGATGTTGAATAGGACCGGTCCCAGCACTGATCCCTGTGGTACCCCACTGGTCACTCTTCCCTCTGTGGAGTTACAGCCATTTACCACCACCCTCTGTGTCCTTCCACCCAGCCAGTTACCTACCCACCACACTACTGTCCTGCCCACACCCATATTCCCCAGTTTGTGTAATAGTCTTCTATGTGGCACAGTGTCAAAGGCCTTGCTGAAGTCCAGATAGGCCATGTCCACTGCCCTCTGATCCACCTCCCTAGTCACCCAGTCAAAATTCAACTAGGTTGGTCTGACATGACCTCCCCTGGTGAAACCATGCTGCCTTTGGTCCTGTAGTCCATGATAACCAGATGTTCCACCAATCTCTCCTTCAGTAGTGCTTCCATGATCTTCCCCACTACCGAGGTGGGAGGCTGACTGGTCTGTAGTTCCCTGCTTCCTCTTTGTTCCCACTTTTGTATAAGGGGACTACATCTGCTGTCCTCCAGTCTTTGGGTACCTCCTGTTTCCAGTGATCGCAAACAGGATAGCCAGAGGTTCAGCCACCACCTCTCTTAGTTCTATAAGACCCTGGGATGCACCCCATCTGGCCCCATTGCTTTATCAACTCTTATTACTTCCAGTTCCTTCAGGACCCTTTCTCGTGTAAAGGGACTTGTGTCCATTTCTGCACCATTCTCACCCCTTGTACTCCCTTCAGACCCATTACCCTCCTCTTCCTCAGTAAAGACTGAGCAGAAATACCTGTTCAATATGTCAGCTTTACTGTTGTCATCCTCCATGCTGCTCCCATCCTCCCCCTTCAGTCTCACTATCCCTCCCTTTGTCTTTCTTTTTTCACTTATTTACCTGTAAAAGGTTTTGTCCCCTACCCACTGATTTTGCAATGTGTTCTTCTGTCTGAGCTTTGGCTTCCCTTACTGACCTCCCTGCCTCCCTTTGCTTCTCCTGGTACTTCTCCCTATCCCCTTCTGCCTGTGTCTTTTTGTATTGCCTGAATGCAATCTTTTTGGCTTTCACTTTCTTTGATACCTCTTTGGAAAACCATAATGGTCTCCTCTTCCTTTTCCTCTTGCTAACCTGCTTAATGCATAATTCTGTTGTTCTTGTAATCCCCATTTTAAATACTACCCAGTGTTCCTCAACCCCTGATTCCTGTCCCATTCCCCTTAATGCCTCTTTCAAGTATCTCCCCATTTTCCCAAAGTCTGCCCCCCTAAAATCCAGGATACGTGTTTTTGTGTGGTTTGTTCTGCTCTTTCTGTGATTTCAAACCACAATGACTGGTGGTCACTGTTTCCCAGGTGCTCCCCCACTGTTACCCCCATCACACTGTCCCTGTTTGTGAGCACAAGGTCCAGTATTGCCTTCTGCCAAGTTGGTTCCATGACCAGTTGCTTGAGGAAGGCACCCTGAAGGGAGTCCAGGATAAATCTGCTTCTAGTTGATGCTGCTGCTGGGATGCTCCAGTCCACGTCTGGAATATTGAAGTCTCCAACCAGTACTACCTCACCCTTGTCTGCCATCCTTTGGATAGATAGCATCAGCTCCCTATCTGTTTCTTCCTCCTGGGCTGGTGGTCTATAGACCACACCTGTGTGGATGGCTGTCCCCATTTTCCTTTCCAGCTTAACCCACAGTATCTCTCCCCCATTTTGTTCCTCCTGGATCTCTGTGGCCCTTATGTCATTTTTCACATACAGTGCCACCCTCCTCCCCCTTCCTGCCTGCTCTGTCTCTTCTGAATATGTTGTAGCCAGGCATGGCCATCTCCCAGTCATGGTTATCATTACACCAGGTTTCAGTGATGGCCACAATGTCCAGGTCTGACTGTACCATGACGGCCTCCAGATCTTCCATCTTGTTGCTAAGGCTCCTGGCATTTGCACACATGGCTTTGATTTGACCTCCTAGACTGCTTCACTGTTCTACTCCAGCCCCTTCAATGGTTGTCATTTATCTCTGGTTCTCCTTGCTGTCTGCCCTTCTGCTGAATTTTGCCCCTTTCTGCTTATCCACCTCTTGAGCACTAATCTCCATCTTTTGCACACTGCTTTGCAGAGATAGCCACTCCTCTGGTTCACTGGTTCCACTGCTAGCTGTGGGGGTGAAACAATGGAGTACCTCTGCCTTACCCCTTTGCGTTTAAATGCTTGTCAATGCAGCATTTAAACTTATCATTGAGTGCTTGATTCCCTCCAGGATGGATGCAGGCCGTCAGGCTTGAACAAACCTCCATCCTCCAGGTGGGTCCCCAGTCACCAATGAATCCAAACCCTTCCTCACAGCACCAGTTCTTCAACCATGAGTTAAAGTTCCTGGTGCATGCACTCCTATGCTCTCCCTTGCTCTCACAGGTAGTACTTTGAGAAAGTGACAGAAGTAGCTACTTGCTTGAGACCCTCCCAGTTTCCTAAACTCTTCCTGAACTTCCTTTGGCTCCCCATTTGCCAGGTCATTAGTACCTAGGTGGATAATGACATCCAGCTCACCCTCCGTCTTGTCTTCCAGTGATCCCCAGGATCTTCTTCCATTCCTCCATGCCGTGGCACCTGCTAGACACCTCACCTCCCTGTCCTCCCCCTCCTGTGTTCCTAGCTGGATCCCTCTTATGATGGAGTCCCCCACCAGGATTCACTGCCTCCTCCTCTGGGGTCCACTGCTTTCCCTGCTGAGGTCACCTCCTTGGCAAACCTCCACATCCTTTCCTTCCACTTCTCTGGGTACCTCTATTTGGTTGTCCTCATTTGCTAGTGTGGCATATGAGTTCTTGAGTGGAATAGAATCTGGGATGTGCCTCTGCCTGGCTGCTCTAACCCTCCCTGAGCCCACTGTCATCCAAGTGCTCCTCGTTCTTGGCATCTTTGAGGCAGTTGCATTGGACTGGGTGGTCCCTGGATGGGGTGATGGTACTCCTGACCCAGTTTACTTCCACTCTGAGTCTGGCTACCTCCTCCCACAGTCCAGAGAGATGCATGCAGATAGGCAGCACCTCAGTGTCCAGAAGGTCTGCCTGAATATGCTGCCCACAGCCACTGCATTGCACCACTCCCCACATTATACTGCAATTCCACTACTTGTCTGCTACTGAAGCTCTCCTAGTTCCCTTTTATTAATTTACTGTACTAAAAATCCTGTCACTGATCCTCAGATAATTTTTTTTAAAGAAAAAGAAACCAATAAATAAATAAATGAGTCAAAACACTTGTGCTGAGGGTGGGCTTCTTCCCCCTTATGCCCCTCCTACTTCACACCCCTTACTATACCCTGTGTTTGGCTCCTGTCAATCAGAATTATCAGTGCATATAATTAAGAGTTGGGGGAAGGGGAGTGAGGGGGGGGTGAAAATTTGCAGCAATTAAAGACAGCACAGAATTACACCACCACTATGTTTTAAATTTCCAACAGCCCAAAAACAATTATAAGTAAAGACAACAAAGAAAGTATAGTGTCACTAAAAGCCCACAATCTAAGTTTAAAAGAAAAATAGCAATTACCAGTTACTCTAAAGCACTGAATTGAATATGTTTCCTTCCTTCCCTTCTGGCTTCTTCTGAAAATAAACCTCTGCTTGCTACTTTAACTCTGACTAAGCCCCACCTCCAGTTATCACGTAGCTGAGGTCAGAGGCCAGACAATTAACACCCTTCACCCAACTACAGGGCAGTCAGACAAGCCAAGATAAAATTTGCAGCAATTAAAGACAGCACAGAATTACACCACCACTATGTTTTAAATTTTCAAGAGCCCAAAAACAATTATAAGTAAAGACAACAAAGAAAGTATAGTGTCACTAAAAGCCCACAATCTAAGTTTAAAAGAAAAATAGCAATTACCAGTTACTCTAAAGCACTGAATTGAATATGTTTCCTTCCTTCCCCTTCTGGCTTCTTCAAGCTTGATACATCCAGCAGACCAGATCTGAGTTTGACTCTCACAACCTCCACTTGCATACTGTGCAACTCTGAGCAAGTCACTTAACTGCCCAGTGCTCCCAGGTCACCCCTGAAAACAGGCACTTGTGCCTAGTGGGCCTTACCCAGTTACCAAAAGACTAAAAAAAAAAAAAAAAAAAATCCCTAATGAGTTTAAATCCCCAGATGAAACTGCAAACTACATTCAGAGAAATTGGCCAAATAGAGAAAAAGGCTTGCTTGCTCTGACATCTAATTACAGCAAACTTCTCTAAGGTCACCACAATACACTGGGATCACAAATTTTAGAACATGCCAGGGCCCGAGAGGCACACAGCCAAAACATATACCGACAGGTGTCAAAATCTAAGTATTGTGGCAAATGTGGCAGGCATAAAAAATGCAGTGGACTAACACAGTATGACCTGTGGCTCTGAAACAGGGACAGAAACAAGGAATCAAGGGGACTGGAGGCAATCTCAGACTGGTGGATGAACTGGCACCCAAAAGACTGGAACCTAACCCCCCATCACCACCTAAGATGGAGCCAGGTGAACACATCATCCCCTACAGGAGAAAAAACAGTTAATCGTAAATAGAAACATAGAAACATAGACTCTGATGGCAGATAAGGATCGATTGGCCTACCACCATCTGCCCATTTTTTCTACCTGCTGTAATACTGCAGACCTACTTGATCTCTGGCTTTTGCCCTCCTTTCCTGCCAGTAAGGTTCCCTTGCATCAACCCCATGCTTTCTTGAATCCTGTCACAGTTTTTGTCTGTACCACCACCTCTGGGAGGCTGTTCCATGCATGCACCACCCTTACAGTGAAGAAGTATTTTCTCATGTTTTCCCCTGAGTCAACCCCCCCCCCCAGCTTAATAGCATGACCCCTTGTTCTTGGACATCTTTTTCTCTGAAAAATGCTACCCTCTTGTACCTTATTTCTGCCGATGAGCTATTTGAAAGTCTCTATCATATCACTCCCTCTCCCTCCTTTCCTCCTGGGTGAACATATTGAGGCCCTTTAGTCTCTCCTCATAGAGCTTTTGGTGCAGACCCTGCACCATTTTATTTTTCCCTCCTCTGGCCCACCTCCACTCTGTCTATGTCCTTCCAGAGATACAATCTCCAGAATTGGACATAGTACTCCTGATGAGGTCTCACTAATGATCTGTACAGCAGTAACACCACCTCCTTCTTTCTGCTGGTGTCACCCCTCCCTATGCACTGACATTGTGGGAGAACATGTAGGCACACACAGAAACAGGCTAGAACCCACTAAACATGTACTGTACATAACCTAAAAGACATATCACCTAAAATAGAGAACTAATATTTGGGATTCTCAGCTTGTGACACCTGCTATGAATGACCCACACAATAATAACTAATCCTCCCTTCAACTTCCTCCTTCCTCTCTCTTTCCTGTCCCCCCCATCCCCTTCCTTCCCTGCGGCAGTGTGATCAGGTGATGGAAACAAGCAAATGTTCAATGTTTAATAATACTTAAAATCTGTTTAAAACTGCTTAAAAGTCAAAGCTAGTACAAGAATTGTGAATACTCCATATAATAGGACAGGGAGATGGTGCAGCTGCTCAAGGTTCCAAGTTAAACAACACAATCAATGGCAAGAACCTCCCAGCCAGCCACAAAGTTCCACACTACATCTGGCTATCCTTCATGCAGGATGTAGAGGACACCCTTTCTGTGATGGTGTGGCCTCTCTCCTGCTCGAACATGTGCATGTTCCAGAGAGAGGTGACCACTCTAGGACTATTCAAGATGGAGCTTGTGGCTGTCCCGTATCTTTCCCGAGCAGTGCCACAGCAGCGGTAGCGTGGGAAGAAAATATGCCTCAAGCATAGAACTCAGGGAGCATGAATATATAATAATGCTTACATTTTAAATTAGAAGATAAAAGCCCCCTTAGTGAGACACCTGGTCCAAAGAGGTTGCACAACTCTGCACAAAGTACTCATGGGAGAATGTGCAGCCAACCAGAGCAGGTAACAGAGGGGTGAAATAGTGAATTGACTTAAGTCTGCACAGATATCCAAGACTCTTCAGACAAACTGTTTAAATGGTCTGACAGCTGCAGCAGGCAGCTACACCATGAGGCATCACTCTACCTCTCCCTCCCTCCTTTCCCAACAGCAGGCTATTACTATCCAGAGACAGATGACTTGATCCACTAACTCCGTCTGCTACTAAACACTTGAAGCCACTACAGACAATGACATAGGCCAAAAATGTAGAATATTTAGATATAGTACCAGCAAGCATAGTAATGCAGGGGGCTGCCACACAAACAATCAAGTTGCTCACTATCTGATGTGTGTTTGACCACAGAATAGAGCTAATGGCACTGCTTACTGCATGCTCACTATGATGTGACCATCTGGCATGTAGTTCACTGCCATGTGCCCCCCCACATCGAAAATGGATATTTAAAATACCACACATGGTCTAATAAGCTGAGAGGAAAACCTAATTAGACCTGCAATTCTCTTTAAAATGGGGATACCTGCACACACCACTGTTGGAGAGAGGCATGTACTTTCTGTCTAATGATACAAAGCTAGGTATACATCATACACCATAGGTACAGTGGGAGGGATCCAACTGTAGCCACTGGGACCCTTCTAGCCACGGGGCAACTCACCTCCAGAGACTGGCATTGTTGGTGAGGGCTCTCTGCATCTGCTTCTCTGGGATACCAGTGGGTATGGGGATGAATATAGAGAGATATGAAGCATGCATAGCATATTCACGGGGCCTATTGTGATCACTAGTGCATTGCCAGTCTCTGACAGTGGCCTGTTAGGCAGAGGGTTATGCACACCCAAGGTACTGTCTGGTATCTAGCCAACCCTACGAGGCTGGTTGAGACCAACAGTAGTACACTGTATATACCAGTCACTTCAAACTTGAGGATACATTACATACCCTCATCAACAACCCCCCTCTTCTCTACCTTCTCCCAAAGAATAATATGACTTGCCACGATGGAAAGGTTGCAAACTGCAAGTGCTCCTAAGGACCATTAGTACAGGCTGGTCCATAGCCAGAGTCTGGGGACACTGAATACACAGAACATCACAAAGCAGTGTGAGCTGGAGAGAGCAGGAGGTACAGAGGGTAGATCCCCTGACTATAAGAGGCTCTCAAAAGTTGGAAAAAATGTTCAGGTAAACATGCTAGTGCTAGCTGCTGTTGTAATGTTTTTACTCAAGTTCTTTTTCCTTTTTAAATTTTGCTTTTTCTGACTCCATCTGACCGGTCTGACATTGGTCCTGATCCCTGCAATGACCCCCTAGCACCCCTGATCTACCTTGACTCCCAAGTAACCTGGCTTGCCCCCCCAGGGCAGGGCTGCTGGGGGGTCCCTACCTCTGACATAGACTCGGTTGATATGTAGGAGCCATGATTTACAGTTGGTGGTGCAGGACAGATGTCAAGGTGAGCATTCAGATGTTTTTTCATCGTGTTTTAACCCTGGAGAGGAGTGGCATGCAATGACGTGTTGGCGCTTATGCCGCATGCTTGTCATGCCTCCCACCACTGCCTAGCTCTGGATGTCAGGCCCCTGGCCTCCATCAAAGGTCAGTCAGACTCCAGCAACTTCTCCACCCTCCCTCCCGAAGGAGAAGTGCAGTCCGTGGGATGCTTGATCCTCCTCCCTGCAGCCGATCCTCTGATGACCCTTAATCATTACAGAACCTGAGTCACCGGTGTCGCAAGCAGAAGCCCTATCACTGTGCCTATGGGCTGGCTCTCTGTACTCAACTTCTTGTTGCACTTCAAGTTCTAGTCAAGTTAAAGGTTACTAAACTAAACAGCATGCAGCTGCACAAAGTGAGTGCAGGCAGTGGTGATCTTAGGAGATACCAGAGTTAGTGTATAGTCTGCTACCCACCTAAGAGGGGCACATAGACCATATAAACACAAAACATGACTGCAGTGGCACACATGGAGTATTTATAGTATGTTATCACATACACAGACCTCCAGCCAATATTACCCATGGCTACTACATCAGTAAAATTCATATAATGGAATTTATTCCCTGACAAAGAGAAGGAAAATATAAAGTCACTTCAATACGCTGGTGGTCAGCATAGCTTACCTACAAGAAACTCACCTTCTACAGAAGGAGATAAAAAAGCTTAAAAGAAGCTTGGCCGTGCAACTCTACAGTAGACCATATAACTCCAAGAGTAGGGGAGTTGCAGTTTTGGTATAGTATGCAAAGGTCAATACTTTTGAGCAGAGAAAGTCATAAAGAACCTGGAGGTTAGGTTCCTAATCCTGAAAGGGGAACATGCAGAAGAGAAGGTCACACTCTGTAATGTCTATGCACCAAACTTTCAAGGCTCGGATTTCTTCCACTCCCTCACATAACAACTCACAGAGGGGACTGAGGGACAACTCCTCATAGGAGGGAACTCACAAAAAAGCAAGCACTCACCACCTATAATGAAATCAGAATGCAGCTCACAGTTTCCCAAAAAAGTGCCCAGTTTATTGAGGTGCCAGTGTGAAGAAACACGCCTAGATGTGTTTCAGATGAATCTTTTTTGAGAGTTCATGTTTTGTTAAGTATCTTATCACCTCAACCTAGTGTGCTGCCTTTCATGAGTGCATTCCTCATGGGGGGATTAGAATACAATCTTAGACAACTGCTTAGACAGGAATAAATCCCCACTAGGGTAAAATTCCCAAGCTTCCATAGCCCTACACACTCTGGTCACAGAACTAAGGCAAATGAATATTTGGAGGATAAGCAACCCGCAGGACAGGCAATATACCTTTTTCCCCACCCACATCAGGTTTAGACCAGAACTGACATCTTGTTGGTCCCAAAAGACACAGTGGTAGATGTTTTGGAAGTTTAAATTGGTCAAATACTGATTTCTGATCATGCCCTGGTGGGTTTTACCTGATTCCCAGGGTGTACAACTCCAATGGAAAGGCTAATGGAGACTCAACATCTCCTTGCTGATTAACAACGCCTTCAAAAAGTGACTAGTTACAGATATACAGAGGTATCTAGAACTAAATAAATCAGGGCACACCACTGAAGCTATCCAATGGGATGCCCAGAAAGCTATCATTAGAGGATGTTACATCAGTCACTGCTCTTTCTACAAAAAAGGCCCATGTCAAAAAGGTTGAAGCCTAACAAACCAAATTTAAAACACTCGAAGCCACCTACTGGGCAGACCCTTGTGCATGTGCAAACCTACTCCCAGACATTAGAGATACCAGATACAAAATAAATGTACATCTGCACCAGACAGCTGAATATGCTCTATTCAGAATGAGGCAGATGTTCTGAGAGACAAGGGTATGGGCTGGTAGACTCCTAGCCTATCAGCTTAAAAGACTAGAAAGGTCCATGACTGCAGCCATCCATAAGCAGGGAGGCACCCTATGCAAAGACAACACAGAGATCAGCAGAGCCATTCTGGAATTCTATACAGATCTCTACACTGTAGTGACTCATGTCTCTTCCATTGGAATGTAGCCCTTTCTATCACAACCGAACATCCCATCCCTCACCCAGGAACAAAAAGACTTCCTAGACAGGGCCTTTAAACAAATCTAAGTTGCTCCCAGCAATCCAAACTAAGCCATGGATGAAAGACCTAGGAATAGATGGCTTCCTGGCAGTTCAGCACTGTCTTTCAGCATTAACTCACAGACATTCAAACAACAGTCTTTGCAGAAGTAGTGAGAGTAGGAAAGCTGCCTAAGTCCATGCACGCACCACTGATTACCCTAATACCCAAGATGGGCAAAGACCAAAAAATCTACTGTAGATACCATCCCATTGCCCTGATAACAACAGACTGTAAACTGCATGCCAAAATTTGGGCTCAGAGGCTTAAGCAAGTTCTCCCTGCTCTAAACTCAAAGGACCAAGTAAACCACTTCAGGGAGACTTTAGATTCAGTAAAGGTCTCCAATAGGGTTGAATAGCCCTATCTGCTTCACACCCTCAAATATTATGGTTTTTGGGAATGCCATCATACATGGAGCTAGAGCTTTATAGAACTAGGTGAGGACAGCAGTGAACACCAATTGTACTCTAATGAAGGCTTTTCTGCTCCCCAAAAGCAACCACCAAGGATGTCCATTATGCCCTTTACTCTTCATTCTGGCTCTGCACCCCCTACAACAAGCACTGAGATAGGACCCAAAAATATGTGGCCTCATCATGTGAGAGAAACAGAAGGTGCAAGCTTATGCAGATGAAATCCTTCTAACCCTCACAAAATGCAGACATCTGTAGCAGCTTTGTTAGACCAAACTCAAAAGTTTGGAGTTCTCTCAGGGTACAAACTAAATGTCTCCAAATTGCTGATACTAGCCTCGCATAAGGAAGTGGAAGACCTGGCTACTTATCCATGGGGGCTATCCCAGGCAAAGCATCTCATTAGATACCTAGGTATTGACTTTACCTGGAACCTAGGCCAGCTGGGATCCCTGACTCTAGGCCCCATCAGCAAGAGCTTGGAGAGTGATCTTGCAAGATGGAGCCACCTTTACCTGTCACACTGGGGTAGAGTACATGTCTACAGTGTTATAGCAGCCCCAAAAGTCCAATATGTATTGGGTAACCTCCCAATTGCTGTCCCCATCACCTTTTTACCCAACTGTGAAGACAGATGCTGGACTTCGTTTGGGCTAAAGGCTCAAGCAGGCTGTGTTTTAGGAAGCTCCAGCAGCACCCACTAACAGGGGGTCTGAATCCTCCAGACTTTGACCTTAAGCATAAGGCACAGGTACTCTTTCAGCTCTAGCATGCTGCACCCTTTAACGCAACATTGTTGCACCCCAAATGGGCAAACTGCAAATCAAAGGTACTGGGAGACCTACAGTAACATGCACCTCCACACTCTTTAAGTCAAGACCATTCCAATTGAAAACACACCCCACCATACAACTTACCAAACAAGTATGGGCCTGTGCTGCAAAGCACACAGAATGGTCACCACGTAATTCCCAACACATCGCAATATGGAATAATGATTGTCTCACCAATGACTCAAAACCCATACACTGAAGAACACGGAAAAAAGTGGAGCCTAAAGCATTTGGGAGACCTTGTAGACACTCCATTAAAGGTCCTGAAGTTTTTACACAATTGCAAGCTGAATGACATACCAAGCAACTGGCACTTGAACTACTGTATCTCCAGCTAAGGCATGTGGTCCATGCCAGCCTAGGGCTGGGACCCCACTGATCCAGCCCAGCAAGAATGGAATAAGGAATTAGGGGAGCACTTAATGGAGCAAGAATGGCACAAATACTACACACTGCTCGAATGGGATGTAAAGGACACCAAGAAAAGATTTACACAATTTAAAATGTTATTTATTTATAGAAGAATCAGATTAGAACCTTTGAGTCAGAGACTCCTTTGCAAAGGCTCCATGTCAATATAACAATAAAACAATGATTAGAAAATCATGCACAACAGAGTGAACACTAATGGACACAACAAAGTCTAAGGGTAGTGGAAGTACCCCAGGTCTACCATGGAAAACACAGATATACAGAGTTATGATATACAATGTAGTACTGAGAATAAAACAATAATGGCAGCAATATACAATGTAGTACAGAGAGTAAAACAATAATGGTAAAACCAGGAATTGTTATTTGCTTGTCCAGTCAGAGCTGACCTTGTACAATGGAATGGAGGGCAATGCTAGAGGGTTAGGCACAGTCACAGGCACAGGAGGGGAGGAGAAACTCTCTCAGGTTAGATTTGAAGGGGCTAATTTCAATTCCGAATAGATAGGAGCAGGCAGGTCATTCCACCAATGAGGTGCCCTGTAGAAGAAGGCTTGTTGCCCAAAGGACATCCTACAGTGTGGATGTTTGCAATTGTTTCATGGCTGGAGCTAAAAATGTCCAGTCTTTGCCCATAGGTGCTCTGTGACCTGCATGCTGATGTCAGTACCCTGCTCTCTCCACCTGTCATTGTGTGTGGTGGTCATACCTCTCAACTGTCTCTGATTTTCAGCGATGTCCCTGATTTTGCTTCAGAAATTTCTTCTGTCCCTCCTAAATTTGGCATTTCTGTCACTGGACAGTAGGGATTTGAATCACAAAATAATGCCAGCCATTGGTGTTACAGTCTAGTTCTCATTAAAAAAATGTCATTCATGCTAAGAAGCATGTTGTACACAGTTTCTGGAACTAATATTACTATTTTTTCAGATCTGTCCCTGATTTTGGTTATTTGTCCCTGACCATTTTAAGCCTTGTCCCTGATTTGTGATGAGGAAGGTTTAGAGATATGGTGATGGTGGTGGTGGTGGGGGGACTTTATTCAACAAAATTAATTATCTTAATGATTTGCTGTTGGAAAGTAGACATGGAAACTACTTCTTCCTTCATCGGGGACTGTGTCCCAGGGCACATTAAAATATCTGTGCAGGACTTCCCAAGGACTTTGACTGTGTCTCCTTAATTACTGACTTGAGTCCTGTTAGTGTGTTAATTAAACTGTTGTTCTACTGGCTTCCTGTTTTCAGTTCTATAAGCTGCAGGTTCTCGGCTCTTGCTGGCCACAGGGGTCACCATTTCACTGAGTAGATGTTAATACCTAGTGCGAACTGGAACTAACAGATACTACTCTTTTTTGGCAGCCAAAATGAATTAACAGTTTGGAAGCCCAGCCTCGCATTGCTCTGCCCTTGGTTGTAAGAGGTTTTCTATGACTTCTCAGTTTCTCACTTTTGACCTCAATCTTTGGTTTTAGCACAGGAAGCAAGACTTGTGAAAAAAACTTCCCATCACACTGCACCTCCACTCCGAAGTATACAGCCTTCTGCCAGACACCATACTGTTTTTCTCCACCCCAGTTCAGCATGCTGACAGTGATCTGTTTGCAGGTTGGTGTGGTTACTGGAACCCGCTGTACCCTGTCTGTCTTCTTGCTGGTCCCTCAAGAAAGTGGTCCTCTTTTTTTTTTTTTCCACTTTGCACAGAGGACATAAAACTTCGTAAAAATTACATAACTGGGGTCCTATCTTGTCTGATAAATGTTGGAGGTATAACCAGGAGGTAGGCACCATTACACATGTTTTTTTTTTGGTTTTTGTATTTTTTTTTAGTTTTTGTTGACCGGGTAAGTGCACTAGACAAATCCTGCCTATTTTCAGGCATGACCCAGGGGAGGGGGATACAGATGAATGCCAACTGACCTTGAACCAGATGAAACTGTTGGTGATATTTTTAGTGAATGAGGGAAATTTGACCAGGACACCGGGGAAATTCCCCTACTCTTTGCCAGTAGGGGGACCCTGTCACTGCGAGTTGCAGGTGGTCAGTCTGCTCCTTGCGATGGAGGAGGAAGGAGGTCTGGTTGGGGCTGTGGTAGCCCAGAGTGTGACGACTGGTACAGTACCTGATCTTGTGGAACCTGTAGTGCCGGTGGCTGGGATGCACCCACAGGGTGGCCAGCAAATCGCCGGTGCAAGTGGGCCTCTGAATTTTTTGGAATCGTCTTGCTTGAGTCTTGTGGAGAAGCAGCGTTGTCTTGAGGAGGAACTTTTGAGAGTTAGCGACTTGTTGCAGAGGGAACGCCGGACTGCAGTTTCAGTGGAGGACCGTAAGCGGAAATGATCGGCTAATTTGCTGAGTGCTATGGAGTCTGAGGGGCCTAGCAAGCTTCTTCCACCTGTGGAGAGACCTACGGGGGACTTAGATGAGCCTTCCAGAGATTGGGGAACCTTGGTGGAGGAGTCCTGGTTGCCAGAGCAAGCTTTGCGAGGGGCTGGATGGATTCAGATTTCTGGAGACACATGGAGACCGGAGCAAGCCATTCATGCTCCTGCAGTGGATGAACAGATAAGTCCTAGTGCTACATCTGACTCTATGGGAGTTGTCTTGAGTACTGAAGCTATTATTTCCCCTACACCCCTGTCTAGCGCTACTGCTGGTTTATCTTTGGGATCTCGGGGAGCGGGGGGGGGCTGGAGATGTGAATACTTCCCCTAGCCTTTCTGAGCCAGTTTTAAATCCTGTCTCTGAACCTTCTTATGCTAGCCATTTCAGACAGCCGCTGGAATTGGCCAAGCTGCATAATGCTGTTAGATTGCGTTATGTGGGTCCTAGGGATACTCCCCCTGATAGGTTTTTCATTGGGAAGACGTTACTGAAGTGCAGCATGGGTTTTTTTCCCTCAGAAGTATATGCATTGATACATGTTCCGGGGGAATTTACGTTTGACGTCAGCTTTCACACCCCTGCCTTGATGGAGTTGTTTTGGAGTCGTCATCTGAATTTGAAGACTAACCCACTATGGTCTGACTTTATTGTATTGCCTTTATCACAGCAGGCCTATAGGATCATCACAATAATGTTTAGAAATGAAGGGGTGAATATTGTTGATATTGTTAACTGGCTGTTGAAATCTTGTGATATTCAGGGGAATCCAGTCCCTATTCTGGATGAAGAGGGGTTTTGGAATGGGGGTTGGAAATTTAGGGTAAAACTTCATTCCACGGATTCTGGCTTAATGCATCTGCCTAATTGCTTCTTTCTGGGGAGGGATAAGGGGTTCCTTTTTTAACCTGGGCAGCCTAGAGTTTGCTTTAAATGTGGGTCTCGAACCCACATTAGTACCCCCTGCACTGTACTTAAATGCTCTTACTGTGGGGAGACGGGTCATCCAAGTGCCCATTGTTTTCAAACCTCAAAATGCAATCTTTGCGATGAGGTGGGTCACACATTTGAAACCTGTCCCTTAGCTGCCAAAACTACTGCTGATGCTGATGATGGGGTACAAGATCATTGCATCCGGGAGACAGTTAGACCCGGTATTCCTACTAAGGGAGGGAGGGGCCCTGATACTGGAGGGGTCATTCCCCCTTGGCTGACCCTGGTTTGTTAGACTCAGCTGATTCCCAGATGAGTACCATGGCTCCACCTGAAGTGGGGGTTGCGGTGGTCTCTGGGGTGGATCAGGGGGAAGTTGTGAGCCTTGCACCCTTGTTACCAGATTTAGAATCTCCGGATGCTGGGTTTGTGGTGGTTAATGAGAAGAAAGGGAAATCTGCCAAAGGGAGGGAGAAACTGGGAAAGAAACTAGCTGCACCTGTTCCTGTTGTTTCTATGGCTGACCCAAATATGTTCTTAGTTTTGGAAGAGTGTCCGGTGGATGATCCTAGTGGGTCTGGGCCTCCACTACCCTTGCCTGGGTTAGAATCTACTGAACCTGTAGTTGACCAGGTGGGCCCTAGACCACCTGATGGTAAGATTGGTAGGATCACAAGGGCGTCTCGTAAGGTGAAGTGAATGTTACCTCGCTAGGCTCTGTTCCCTTCCACTTTTGGGTGGCATCCTTGAATGTGAACAGTATTAAGACCCTGAAAACGTCAAGAACTTATTCACATTTTTGTCTGACAATCTAGATTGTGTTTCTGCAGGATGTCCACTTGCATTCTCTTAAGGAGGTAGAGACTGCTTCTGCAGGTTGGATTTGGGGGGACTGTTTTTGGTCTTTGGGTGCTGACTTATGCAGTGGGGTTGGAATATGTTTTTTTTCATTTTCATGTCACTGTGCTACACCAGATAGAAGTTCTGGCTGGCAGGGCCTTGGTCCTAGACATTAAATGGGGCTCCTTATACTTGAGGTTGATTTCTGTGTATGTCCCACAATCTAAGTTTGACCGGGTGGCCCTGTTTAATTCACTTTATCCCTTTTTATGCTCTCCTTATTACATTATTCTGGGACTTTAACTGTTCCTTGCCTTTAACTGTGGCTTCACAAGGACAAATGTGCATTGTGATGAGGCTAGTTTGTTGAAACTCATCTCAGACACTGGTTTAGTAGATGCTTTTGGGCCCTCTACTGGAGGGTCTGGGGACACTTATTTCTGTGGACCAAGGGCTTCCAGAATAGATTACTTTTTTCTCACTTCTGTGGTTACTGTTCAATCTAGATCTCTGCAGGATGTTGCTTCCTCTGATCACAGATTACTGAGACTGACCTTGGCTGATGTTCCTACAGCTCGGAGAGGGCTGGGTATCTGGAAATTGAATTCTGAATTATTGCATATCCCCTGTGTAATGGGTGGGTTACGGTCTCTTTTTCTGGCCAGGAAGTCGATGTCCTTTTTATATGATGATTTAAATATTTGGTGGGAGGACACTAAATGGGAAGTTTGGGTTTATTTCAAGGTTGTGGGTCGTTTAAATGGGCAATTATCACATGCTGAGTTACAGCATCTTAGGGAACGGCTTCATTTTTTGTCCACTCATAGACGGATTCTTGGCCCCAACTGTCAGCAACAGATTGCAAACTTGAAAATGGAATTGGCCAAGGCTCAGTCTCAGGTTTTACATGATATGGAAATGAAACACAAATTTAAGATTTGTGGCAGGAAAAAAGATACTTTGCCTTTTGAGTACTTGACATCTCTTAGACATTCAAGAGGTATGATGTATCTGAACACCCCAGGAGGTGGGCGAGTTTCTACCAATGATGATATTTTGGAAGAGATTCATGCCTATGTTTCTACATCATTTAAGAGCAGGACGCTTTCCAAAGACACTATCTGTGATTGGTTTGCTGGTAGATCAGTCCCGGCTTTGTCCTTGGCTGACCGGCTTGAATTGGTGCGACCTATCACAGTGGAGGAACTGAGGTCAGCGATTTGGTCTTTACGATTGGGCGTTACTCCTGGGTATGATGGGTTGCCTCATGATGTTTATAAAATCTTTGGGAAGTTTTGGGTGTTGATTTCTGCCAGGTCCTGAATAATGGGCTGTAGTCTGGGGTTCTTCCTCATAGCATGGTGCAGGGTGTGCTATTCCTTCTGTATAAAGAAAAGGGTGATCGTGGGGATTTGGGTAATTGGAGACCTTTGTCGTTGTTGAACTCAGATTACAAGATACTGATGAAGATATTATGTCTACAGTTAAGGAAGGTTATGGGTACCCTCTTACATCCGACACAGTTTAGTGGGGTACCTCTCAGAAGGGCTCAGGATGCACTGATCTTACTTAGGGAATTGGTCTCTAAAGGTAAGGCTGGAGAATTGTTTGGGCATTTGGTTTGCCTGGATCAGTCCAAGGCCTTTGATCAGGTAGAATATATCTATCTTTGGGAGTGTCTGTCAAGGTATGGATTTCCTACCCAATTCATAGGATGGCTACAAACGTGCTATAGGGGCATTACTTTGATCCCCTGTGTGAATGGCTGGGCGGGAAGGGAAATTGAGGTACATAGGGGGGTGCTGCAAAGGTGTCCATTGAGTCCCTTGCTTTATGTGCTTTCTTTAGATCCCCTCTCACATGCCTTACATAGTACCGATGACATTGTTGGGTTATCGATTGGATGTAGAGATCCTCAGATAGTTACTTTAGCATATGCTGATGATCTGATTTTAGTTTTAGCAGATAAGGATTCTGCTGTTGTGGCAAGGGAGTTATTACGTGTCTTTTCTGATTTGGCTGGGTCCTCTATTAACTGGCTCAAGAGTGGATTCTGCCCTTGGGGTATGATGGTTGATGTGTCCTTGGTTTGGGGTTTGGTCATTGTATTTGACTACAGGAAAATTCTGGGTATTTACTTTGGAGGTTTAGATGACTACAGGCATAATTGGGACCGACAATTGTTAGAAGCTCACAACAGGGTTCAGCTTTGGAATAAGGGCTGTATGTCCAAAGCTAAACGTATTTATTTGATTAAGACTTTTTTGCTGCCATATTTTTTATTTATTGTTGTGGTTTTTCCCCCTCCCATCTCTATAGAGGCTTCTCTTTATGGAGTATTTTTTCTTTGTTTATGGGGTAGTAGGCTAAATCCTCTAAAAAGGGGTATTACGTATTTACCTCTTAGTGAAGGTGGTTTAGGGATGGTTAATCCGGTAGTGTTTTTTCATAGTATTTTCTTTTTTACAACTTAGTGCCCTTACTTAAAGGGCAGGCTATGATCTGGTCCCCGTGGGTAGCAGATGGTGTTGATTTTCTATTGACACAGTGGGGCATGGACTCCTTTCTAGCTTGCTAGGTTAGGATGGGTGCCTTGTCCAGTCATTTTTGCACAATGTTTCAGAAATAGAAGACGTGGCATGTTGTTAGACGCTTGCTTCTTTCTCAGACACGTCAACAATTTTATTTTTCCGTATTGCATGATTTCTTTTTAATTGATCCCTGGTTTCATGTTAGGCCTCCTGCTGAACAACATGCTAAATTACAGTTATTAATGAGTAAGAGGGTGCCTAGACATATGTGGGATTTTTTATGGCTCTGTTTACATAGGAAATTAGGAGCGAAAGGAAATAGGAAATGTAAAGAACTGTCTGAATGATATTGCCCTAGGGAGGAGTCCTGTTTGGGAGTTGTTGAAACGATGGAACATTTTTTTGTAGAGTGTCCTTTTACGGTTTCATTTTGGTCTCATTTTCATGATACATGGCCTTTGAATCCCTTTAGGGTTCTCTCAACTGACATTTGGGTGGACGGGGTTCTACCAAGCTCCTGGATTGTGTATGATGCAATTACATTGCGTCTTGTGATGGGCCATATCAGTTTTCAGTTATGGCAAGCTAGATGCTCTCTCACACTTCGACAGCAATTACTTTCTGAATCTCAGATAGTTCATAACATACGCAAAACTGTGTTTACTTGGAGGGGGCAGGAGCAGGGAAAGGTGCATCCTGAATTGTTCAAATTGTGGTGGAGGAAGATGACCTGGTTACATAGAGGGTGAGGTCTTTGTGTCTGATCTTGTCCTGTATTGGGATAAGTTGGTTTCCCTTGTGCAGTGAGGAAGCCCTTCTCTGCATATACCGGTGTGCCTTTCACTGTTTTTCTGTGCAAATATATGTTCCACAATAACTCTACATGGACAGTCTTGGATTTTGGTTTATTTTCTGTTCGTTTTTTATCTTGTTTTTGATATAGATAATTGGGGGGTATGGTTTTATTTTTCTTTCACAATCTTATTATAACTGTTGTGTATTTTGTTTCTGCTTTCAGCAGTTTTTTTTTACTTCTCTTGCTTATATATATCTTGATTACTTATTTGCTTTTTATTATGATATGTACTTTACTTTTGTGTGTGGTAACACTATTTTGTATTGTTTAGCTTTTTTTGTTGTGAATAAAAAATTCCCCAACTCTTTTTGATAAGTGCCATGGGATCTTTAACATCCACCTGAACTACCACCAATCCAGGCAGATGGGACCTCGGTTTAATGTCTCATCCGTACCCTGGTCATGCTACAAACTGCAGGGCTACTGGCAGTAAGTACAATAGGTCTGCATGAAACTTCTGTGGCAGTGCATTCACCTTAATCCCACCTGGGTACTTCTTGGACTAGACTCTGACAAGACAGTCAACACACCTAGCCTCCCCTTAAGTGGTTGGTGAGGGCACTGACATCTGTCAAAAAGATTGCCTTATAGCACTAGAAGTAGACATACCCCCCCCATGGAAGAATGGCTCATGGATTTGGGGAAGACAGCCTGCTTAGACAAACGGGTTGAATATTTTGAATCAGAATTCTGTATCATCTCATCAGACCATCCCCCAGCCTGCAAATGCATACCCTGCATTCTCAGATGCACCTGCCCTCAACATAATCCAATATCACATAAAACTTGAGATATAGGGCCTGATTCTCAAAGTTTTTGGCATGGCTTAAGGGGCTTGTGCCACAAAGTACAGCGCTAAGTGCCGCTTGTGCCAAAAGATGCACCAGGAGCAATTCTCAAAGGCAGCCTGCATTAACCACAGGCTGTGTGCACCAAAGGGTGCTTGCACTGTCCATGCATCACAAAGTGGGCTGTCGCATGATGCTAGAGGGCATGCAGCAGACAAAAGCTGCCACATCCCCTAAATTGGGACTCTCAAAACCCTCCCAGAGGGTGAAATTCTAAGTACCCTTAGAACCCCCCCCCCCCAGAGCTGATCTAATGGCATTTAGAATATCCCTCTCTGGGAGGATTTGACTACTTGTACCACTATCAGAGCCCTCCCTTACCAGTCATTCATGTTTTTTTTTATGCTCTCACCTATAGGCTACATGGAATGGAATGTTTTCCCCAAACATTCAGGCTGGAGGCATGATGTCCTAAGGTAGTGCCTTTGAAAGGTTTTGTAAAAAAAATATTAAATGATTCCACAGCTATAAGGCTTAAAATGTTGTGTTTTTCTGTTCTGAGTGTGGTCAGTTGAGTTCTTGGATAACATTCTGATTTGGTACCAAATATTCTGTGTCATAAGACCATTTTTGTTTTTTATCACTTGCGTCTCACAGCATGAAACATTTTTTTGTACAGTGAGAGCCACCATCTTGTTTCTTTTCCCCTTGAAATAAAAAACATGGATGATACATAAAATGGTGTAACAAAAAAAAAACTAAACTTAGCAAAACAGCACCTGTTCATCTAGATCCTGGTGTTTGTTTTTTAAAACATTTGCCAGAAATATTTTATTGGGTACCCCAAAATCCAGGGTCACCAGCTTAGTAAGAGTTGCTGTTCACCCACATTATCTGTATGAGAACAGCAACACTTTGTTGAGTTCTGCAGCCACAGCTGGAGTCCTGCTGTGCGCTGCAGTGAGAAGAGTGAACCACTGATCCCCTATACTGTCTGTCTATCTATTTATCTGTATATGTTATTAAGTGAACTGGGGTGCCGACCCCCAGTACTGCTTCTTTCTCCCCCTTCCCTCTAGGCATCCTGCCCACCCTTCCCAGTCTTAATGTTTTTAATAAATATATGTAAGTGGACTAGGGTGACAGCCCACAGTACCACTTCTCTGGACTTTCTTCTCTCCAGGTTGCCTGACCCCATTTTTCTGCTGTGCCCAGTCCTAATGTCAGACTCTAATAAGAAATAAAGAAAAACATTCCACAGAGATTTGTTTTTTGTTTCTTTTAACCTGCTAAAAAGAAAACAGTCCCTTGCCATTCTGACCCAGCCACCCCAATGACCCACTCAGCAGCCACCACCTCACCCTCTCACACACACCTACACACCTCACACATACCTGAACATGTCCCACAGAGTAGATTCACTCAGCAATTAAAAACACGTCTTGCTGCTGGAACTGCCAACTGCAAAATGAGAAAGTAAGGTAAGTATGGTTCAATGTATTTCAATAAGGTTTTCAACCTTGATGAATAATGTTGCCATTTTTGCCAATTTTGAGCCCACATTTTCAACATGGCCTTTTAGGGACCCAACCTCATGACTAATGGTGGTGGAATCAC
Source organism: Neoceratodus forsteri (assembly GCA_016271365.2). Classification (NCBI taxonomy): domain Eukaryota; kingdom Metazoa; phylum Chordata; order Ceratodontiformes; family Ceratodontidae; genus Neoceratodus; species Neoceratodus forsteri. The sequence goes on from CM057453.1 coordinate 161,914,275, forward strand.
ACAATTCTTGCCAGAAAGGTGTTTTCACGGTCACTTGGCAAAATGACCTTTTGGGCAGGGTTTGAACATTTTCTCATCCTTGGTTCTTGAGGCAGGGTCAAAAGAAGACTATATTGAACATTTGGGGTCAAAATATTTAAAATTGGCAAAGTTTTGTGTGGATCTTGAAGTTTTGCAACACACTCTGATAATTTTGATAAGTTTAAATATTTTGACCCCAAATTTTCAACATAGACATTTTTTCACATCACCTCATGAACATGACAACTGTCATTTTTCAAATCCTGGCCAAAATGTGTCTCCAAACCTGTGATGCAGAATGACACCATCAATATGTGAAATCATCATTCAGACGGGTTTTGAAAATGTTCTCCACCCTTGCTCATGAGATAGAGTCATAAGAAGGTCATGTTGAAAATCTGGGGTGAAAATATTAGCAAACAACAAAGTTGTGAGTGTATGTTGAAATTTTGCAACACACGCTCGTAACTTTGGTAATTTTAAATATTTTGATCCCAGATTTTCAAAATAGCCATTTTTCCACATAACCTCATGAACATGACAATTGTCATTCTGGGAATGACATTTCAGCTGAGATTTGAAAAATTTCACTTACTGGGTTCTTGAGGTGGGTTTGCATCAAGGCTATGTCGAATGTTTGGTGTCAAAATATTAAAAAAAACAGTTATGAAGGTGCATTGACATTTTCCTATGCACGTTCATAACTTTGGTAATTTCTGACATCAGATGCTGCATAGAAGGGCAAGGTCAGCAGGGCCCTGCACTTCTGTATGTGGATGGAGTCTTCCTTTGGCACACAGCCCAGGTGGCCCTTGTGCATCTGCATTTCTTAAATATGATAACTTCAGTCACACCATGTCATGTCCTCTGTAGATGAATAGATGGAAGGGTGGATGGATGGATGGCCAGACAGATAGATAGATAGATATATTTAATTAGATTGCAAAAAACATTGTAAATGCACCAGTTAGGGTAACTTAACCCCACGAAAGTAGGGAAATGTGGTGTTAGGGTTTCCAGCACTAACTCCCTAAGCCTCCTTTTGCTTGTTACCCTATCCCTGTCTCCCCATCAACCACCCAGCCTGTCTTCTCACCCATCTGCCCCACCCAACCCCTTTATTCCTACCCCAACCCCCTTTACCCATTCTGCCTCCTAGCACTTCTTCCCTCCCTCCACCTCCCTGTCTACCTACCCCATCCTCCCCTACCCCAATCACCTCCCTCACCTGGACCCCCCACCCTGTACCCCATCTTTGTGCACAATATACCTGTCCTGCTGAACCTACAACCCTCCCCTCCTCTTCCCCATCTCCCTGTCTCCCTACCCCTTCCTACCCCTACTCCAGTCACCACCCTCCCCTTGACCCCCTCTCTGTACCCCATCTTAGTGCACAATATTCCTGTCCTTCTGAACCTACTACCCTCCTCTGCAATGTCATCTTCAGCCCCATGTTTTCACTTTTTTCCTTTTTCCTTTTCCTTCTGCCCCATTGAAGACTTGTCTCACTCTATGTGTATCATCTACGTGCACATTAGTGCAGTTAGTTTTTTGTATGTAATGTATCAGTTATTTGCAGCAATCAAACTTGTACCTTATCATTGCCATTGCTGTTTACTTGTGCTATCCAAATCTGTTGTGTATAACTTCATGTACGTCATTGTATTGTTTGAAATCTCCAGGACCTCTTTGTGAATGAGCTTGCTCAATGGAGTAATTCCTGTAATAATAAACTTGAAATTGAACTTGAACTTGATGCCTACCCCACCAAGCAGCAAAAGGAAAAATCATTAGGGTTTTGGGTCTCTGGAGTCTTGACAAATCAGTGTTGGGGTCTTCCTTGGTGTTGTCAACCCTAATGTTCACCCCTCTCCTCCTGCCCATAGCCTCCAATTAGAAGCATAAGGTGCAGCTCCACTAGAAATACAAAATCACACGTGGCCTCACAATGGACTGCCTCATAGTGACATACTATTCAAAGGTACTGATGTATGTCTCACCACATGTTGCAACACAATTTGTTGTAGCTTTCTTTATGCAGGACCTAAACGAGATCTTGTGTGATATTATTTGCTCATGGACTGGGAGGAGTATTAGGGTTGGCAACCCCCAGAAAGATCCCACCACTGATTTGCCAAGACTCTGGAGACCCAAAACCCTAATGTTGTTTCATTTTGTTGCTTGGGGGGAAGAAGTGGGGAGTTAGGGCTGAAAACCCTAATGCCATATTTCCCTAGTTTTGTGGCATTAGGTTACCCTAACTAGTGCATTAACAAAGTATTTTGCTATATATATATATATATATATATATATATATATATGAGGGATATGCTGGGGGGCCAAGTGGTGTTTGACCTCAGGTAATCTCACGAGTGGCGTAAGCCACGAGTAAGGTGGCCGAGGTCAATCACCAAAAGTATAGATAAATCAAGTATCACACATACTCCCCCCCTTCATTTTTATGTTGCTTGCACACATGTGCAAGAAACATAGTGCCATCATCCGAGTTTTCAGAGGTGTGGCAGCCCTCTTCCAATTCAGTCAGTGTGTTTGCAGGTGCGGTCACAGTTCCCCAATCACTGCTGGAGTTGTCTATGACAGCAGTCTAAAATGCAGTGGCGTACAGTTGAAAGGGGGAGCTATGCTTCAGTGAGCAGCAATAAGATATTGCTAGCTCATGTGTGCTCCCCCTACACACACACACACACACACATACAGGCATGCATACTGCATGCTCGGCCTCCCGCTCACACACTGTATAGCTGATGGGGGTGTCCAATCCCCCATCGGCTGCACTGCCCCCCAAAGTACAAGGTGCCACACTGGGAGCCCACCCCAGCATGGCAACAGATGCTATCACTGACGGGGGTGCCCAATTCCCCTGTCGGCTCCATGCCCCCCCAAACAGCATCCTTGTGCCACACTGGGAGCCCACTGCAGTGTGGCAAATGTTCTGCGTCGTCCTCCTGTTTCGTCGGCTCCACTGTCCTCCCCCCGGAAGTACACCATGCCACGCTGGGAGCCCACCCCAGCATGGCAACAGATGCTATCACCGATGGGGGTGCCCAATTCCCCTGTTGGCTCCATGGCCCCCCCAAACAGCATCCTTGTGCAACACTGGGAGCCCACCCCAGCATGGCAAATGTTCTGCGTCGTCCTCTTGTTTTAAAAAAGAAACCTGCAATACAAAAACAGTCCCTCGCTGTCTGGGCCCCCCACCCGCACCCACCCACTACGCACCCCACCTCCCCACACCCCCCCACCCCGCATTTCTACTCTCCGGACCTCTCGTGCGACGATCTTCAGTGGACCAGGAACACGCCTGCACTCTTCAAAGCTGACCGCAACTGAAGAAATGCCAGTAAGCTGTATAATGTAATAAATAGGGTTTTTCAACTTTGCTGCATATCTCAGGCATTTTTGATTTTGACAAATTTTCAACATGGGGTTTTTGAGACCCCCTTCATGAATGCTCTCTCTCATGGCATTAATCTGGCCTTGAAGGGTGATTTCGCAGTCACTGCACGAAATCACCTTTGGCACCATTAATGAAATGACACTGCCAGTGTTCATAAGGTGGGCTCTCAAAAAGCCATGTTGAAAATTTGGTGAAAAATTCTAAAATGACTGTTTTATGAGCTCATGCTATGCAGTTCCTATGCACGCCATAAGTTTGTGAATTTTCAATATTTTCACTCCAGATTTTCAACATTGTCATTTTACCACACCTCCTTATGAGCAGTATAGCTGTCATTTTCATATCTTGCCCAAAATGTGTTTCCACCCATGTAGCACACAATGGCGCAGTCAGTGTGAAATCACTGTATGGGACACATTAAGAAAATCACAGTGACACTGTTCATGAGCAGAGGTCTTAAAATGGCTATGTTGAAAATTTGGTGGAAAAATTCCCTTAAATGACTGTTTTACGAGCATGCATTGTGCACCTTCCTATGCACGCTCGTAAGTTTGCGAATTTTCAATATTTTCACTCCACATTTTCAACATTGTCATTTTACCACACCTCCTTATGAGCAGTATAGCTGTCATTTTTCACATCTTGCCCAAAATGTGTTTCCGTCCATGTAGCGCACAATGGCGCAGTCGGTGTGCGAAATCACTGTATGGGACACATTAAGAAAATCACAGTGATGCTGTTCATGAGCAGAGGTCTTAAAATGGCTATGTTGAAAATTTGGTGACAAAATTCCTAAAAATGACTGTTTTACGTGCCTTCGTTGTGCACTTCCAACGCACGCACGTACGTTTGCAAATTTTCAATATTTGCACTCCACTGACTTCCAAATACCTACACAGCACATACAAGCAAGCAACATTCGGCATTGACAAATGCTTGTTCATTCATGCAATAGGGGAGGACATGTGCAATATGTGATTTTCCCATACATTTAGTCTTATTGTTTTAAAATGTAGGTTAGTTTGTGGGTTTATTTACCTTTTTTTCTGCTGGTTGCTAAGGGTGTTGCTATGGATGCATTATGGGGATGTGTAGTCAGGGTGCTGATGTCCCCCTTGATTGGTGGTTTCACTGTTTCCCAAAAAGTCAGGAGAAAATGGTGGCGACTCTAAGCAAGAATCTGTACCTGAACCGTGGAGAAGACACAGTACTACTGAGCTATGTTATGGACTGGATTTTTTTCTATAATTTTAAAAATATAGTTGCAGTTTATTCACTCTTCATGCTGCAAGGTAAAGCAGTATATTATGAGCATGACCAGAGTGAGTGGGGCTACAAGCACAAGAAGATGGAGCGGGACTGCAGTTGGAAATGATGGTTCTACAAGAGGTGCGGCAGCTCTTTCTAAATAATTCGATCCTTGGAGCTTTGAAAAGTAACTTGTACTGCAGCAAGGTACAAGTTTCTGTTCTGGATGCAGTGTGAGGAAATCGGAAGCGCAACATCAGCTAATAACTGTCCTCCACTATTGAATGTGAGTGACCTTATGTGTGGTTTGGTAGGCTTCATTTTTTAAATTAAAAATGATAACCTCTCAGGAGAAATGACATGTTGAAGGAGACTGTGGCACAGATCGAGGGACCAGAGAGCAAGGTAGAGAGTGGGTAAGTGAGCAAAGGGATGGCAAGAGACTTGTGGAAAATATGGGCCCACTGTCTTGTCGGGATATAATGTGTGAGACAGGGAAAGTGAAAGTGACTGGAAGTAGTGCTGGCTGGCAGGCAGGGGGAGCGGGGCATGTGTGTTGTAGTAACTGTGTGAATAAATGAGTAATTGTGTGTATAAATGAAATTTATACAGTTACTCATTTATGCACACAGTTACTCAGATAAATGAATTTATCACACTCTGTTTATCTCCACAGCATTTGCATAAATATATATATATAAAATACATGGATGAAAACTTTCCCCATAGAAAAGGTAATCATTTACTGTATTTCCCTGTATACCTGTGACTAATCCATCAACTAAAGCTATATACCTGCACTAATCAATCAATTACAGCTATATACTTACATTAATTAAAAGTATATACCCATACTAGTTAAAAACCAATAAAATACCCATAAACCACAATAAAACCAATAACAAATAAATTAAACAATTAATTAAACAATAAAAAAATAACCAATTAAGAATAAGAAAAAGCAAGAATGCCCAAACCCAACTCAGATGACAAATGAGAAAAAAAAAAACCTCAAGATGGGAAACCAAAATGTAACAGAAGACTGACTAAAATTAATTCAAGAGCTCACTGGCCCACTGGCATGGAGGGCTGAGGCAGCAATGCCTTACTTTCTACCATACCAGTGACCTGTGTTCGCAGTGTGAGCAGGTCACTGGGGGATGACCGGGGGGAGAAGATTGAGCATCCAGAGGATAGCTCTCCTCTCCCAGGGAGGGGTGAGGATGAAGTCTGCTGCATGACTGGCCCCTAGGGGTGGCTGTGGGCTGGCACAACAGAACCACACAAGGGGGGCAGAGCTGAACTAGATGCCCATCATTCCACATGCGGAAGCATGCACAGCTCGGCCACTGGTATCATTGCACGTCTTGGCTCTGCATTCGGGAGACAACGGGACAAAACAAGGAGGAGAAAAGAAGCTGACCAGCAGGATGAAGCTGGTCTCCCCCTTGCACCAGGCAAGCTGGTGCCTCAAATTGGAGAGAGGGGATGACCAGCATGATGCCCAGTGGTGGTAATGGGGGGAGCCAGTGGAAGGGGGCCAGTCTGTGGGGGGATAAATAAATCAAAAAATAATTCATTGAAGAACAAGAAAATAAAAACATCATGAAGAAAACAAACTTTGACATAAAAGTAGTGTAAAGTACCTCACCAAGATTGGAGAACATAGAGACATCCTCACATCCTATAAATACCAGTCTGCATGAAATGGATAACCATTAAGCCAACTTCATATACATATACAAAAAAACTGATGGAACTGCGTATGAGCCAGGAACATTAAGAGGACTTCTTAGAAGCATGGACAGATATTTTGAAAAACACAACTATCCATATTTAATTATATACCAAAACAGTAGTTCAGACTTCAAGCAAATAGTAGCCACCATGACAGCAAAAGAGAAGCACCTAAAAAAGAATGTAAAAGCAACCACCCAAACCAAGCAGAACCTCTAACAGACACAGAAGTAGACCTCTTCTATGAATCAGGAACTATGGGCTTTCACAACCCCACAGAACTGCTAGACATATTATTCTTCAACATACAGTAGGACTACACTTTGCCTTAAGAACAATGGAGCAGTATAACCTCAAATGGGGAGACCTAATATTAGCCACAGACACAGAATGACACAAATAGATACAGTACAATGAAAGACAAACCAAAACCAGAAATGAGGCTAAACCAAAAGACATCGGTGCCATAAACCCAAAAAAGTACCAGAATACAAACAACCTGCAGCAAGTTCCAATTACAGTATATCTGAAATATGCAGAACACAGACCTGAAAAAATGAAAACAGACTCACTTTTGTACCTGGAACCCAATATAAACCACAAACCAGAATCACTATAGCTCGGAAATATAAAAATTGGAGAAAATAAAATGAGAACATTAATGAAAAACATGAATGAATCTGCAGGACTGGCACCTAAAAAATGAATTGCAAGCCACAGCACCAGGAAAACATCTATACAAATGTTAGTAAACCAGAACCTACAGTACCACCCACATGGAAATTGTATAGATATCTGGCCATGAAAACTTACAATCCATTACTCCCATACTCTTTAACTCATGAATTATTTGTTATAGGAGATTTTAATGCTGATTGACTGAATCCAGTTATATCGAAAAATATAAGAACAATTGCTTTAGAATTAGGATTGGTCCAGCTGCTGGTAGATCCTACCCGCATAAATCCCAACAATCCTAGGGACTCATCTTTGTTTGATCTGACTCTAACAAGTTGTTCACATTGCTACGTAGTAGTGGGGGTCTCTGCTGATCTTTTTAGTGACCACAATGTGGTGTATTGTATAAGGGAAAGACAGAATTAAAGGCCCTTCTAAATTTGTGATTTTTAGATCATTTAAAGATTTTGACTGTTTAGCTTTTATCTCTGATCTTAAGAGCCTAAATTGGAACTGACTTAAGTTAATTCCAGATTTGGACTTGGCCTGGGGGTAATTTTTAGGTGAATTAATGAGAGTGTGCACCAAACATATGTCAATAAAATATAAAAAGGTCAAAATAAATTTAGCTGTTTAGTTTATATCTAAACTAAAGAAAATGAAACAGGACAAAAATAAAGCATGGGAGAAAGTACAACTCACTGGGACCTTAGAAGACTGTCAACTTTATAGGAAAGTTAGGAATATTTATGTTGCTGGAGTAAGATAAACTAAAAAGAACGTCTTTAGTGTAAAAACCTCAGAGTCTGTAGGGAATCCCAAAAAAATGTTGGTCTATTACTAAAGACCTGAATGGTCAGTCAAGGCATAAAGAAACTATCCATCTTTTGCTGAGGAAACCTTTGATTATGGTAGTCCACTCCTCGACAGATTTAATATTTTTTTTGTTGATAAAAGACAATGAAAAAAGCATATAAAAAAGGATTCTCTCATAGAAAAAAAGAACTGAAAAAAAAGACTAAGTCCAAAATCTTTTCTTGTCTGAAGGCATCCTTTTTCATATAAAAGAAAAAAAAAAACATATGAAAAAAGATCCCTTTATATGAAGAGAATTTTGGACTTGGTTTTTTTCCGATTCTTTTTTCAAATAGATGAATCCTTTTTTATATTTGTTTACATTTATATGAAAAATGAATCGGTAAAGAAAAACTAAGTCATATGAAAGGATCATTGTTCATATGGTTGAATTCTTTTTTCTTATGGCCATACAAGAAAGGAAAACTGAGTAACAAAAAAGGATTTTAAAATAAAAAAAACACATTTTGGGGTCATTTTTTCTAAGAACTAATTGCAGAATCTACCTAATGGGGTCTCAATTAGCAAGATACACGTGTTTGTGTCTGGGCAGGATGTCATTTATGTGGGTTTTGAAAAATGTTCTTTTGAAAAACATTGAAACAAGATGGCAGCCACACGAAAAAGGATTTTTTTTCCTGAAGAAAAAGGATTACCCACATTCAGAAAAGGATCCTTTTATGTATGGACCACATTCTCTTTTTGTTCCAAGCATCTATCAAAAATACCATACTCAGCATGCTCATAACCAACATTTTTAAATTTGATAATTTTGGAACGGATTAATATTTGTTCACCAAACCAGCAAAAGACACCACTGTTGCCTAAGACCTTTCTACCTTGAACATTTCAGAGCAAAATTCCAAACTGTCTGGGCTGATGAAAAAAAGCAGCAAAAAAAACTATTTTCCCCCACTATTTTCTCTATACACATCTCAGAATCCACACATTTGACCAGAACAAAACTCGCCACATCAAGTGAATGACCTCTTGAGACCTTGCATACAAACTTTTGTGCAAATCCACTGAACTGTTGCAAAGATATTAAAGTGCAAAGTTTGAGGTTTAACACAGAACCCCCTGCTCAACCCATTATAATCCAGCCCGGTGGCACTGAGAGTTGAGGTGTTGGACACCACACATTGTGCCACACTGGTGACCCATGTTCAGGAATGAGCTTGAGCACTGGGGGTCAGCAGGTGAGGGAGAGGATCAATCATCTGATGGACTGCTCCCCTCTCCCTAGGGTGGGATCCAGGGTATCTCTGGCACAGTAGAGACCTGCGGTGGAGAATGGGGGGGTACAACTAGCATGGAGCTGCTAAGGGGAGGAGTGTAGTGGACATGATGTCTTTTCACACCTGCGCTTCTGAGGGAAACAACAAGCAAAAATCCCATGCCTGGATAGGCGTCGGATCCCCTCTCGACTACATCACCTCATGCCCAATACTGGGCCCTTGTCTCCACCCCCTCTGTCCCTCCACCACCTCAGCCTGCACACAAGATTCATAGATGGAGCACCAGAGTGGAGGAAGCCCTACCTGAAGGGGTTCAGAGCTGGGTGGTCAGCTGGCAGAAGAGTGGTGAAGGGAGGCTACCTCTGAGGAGGCAGGGCATCAGGTGGACATTAGAGTGATGGTCATTGAGTAGGGGCAGCTCAAGAGAATTCCAGGAAATGGAGCAAAGACAGAGTCCACAAAAAAAAACTAACTATAGTGTCTCTGCTGTGCCACTTTAACATATATATATATATATATATTTTGCAATAGGCATGGACTCAAAATCCATTTGATAAATCCATTTATTTCCAAATATGAGTGATAAATTTTAAAACCCAAACTTTATCACACATATGTGTAATAAATGCAACCTGTCAATCACCCCCCACTGGCCCTGCTTCCCAGCCTTCAAACACACACACACACACACACACACACACACACACGCACACAAAGTAGAAGTTCAGTCCTCCCTACTAGCATTGTACAAACAAGGTTTAAGTGTTACAAAGCACTCATATAGTACAGACAATACTGCCTCAGAACTTTCAAAGCTATCTTTTGAAGAAGTACCCTTACTTTTCATTGCAATTGTTTTCTTTTTTTTAGGACTCTGCTTTATCCACTCCCCTCCCCCCCCCAGCATCTTATCTCTTCTGCTGCTATATTTTGTCATTACAATCCATCACTTGAAATTTGTTCTCCCTCCTGCAGCTTCAGTGCTCACAACCCTGCTACCACCAGTCCATTTTTAAACTATACTGCAAGTCCCCCTCAGGATACAGATACGCTTTACCTTTAAAAAACATCAAGTGTTTTTCCATAACTGCAGACAGTTGTCTCTTCACTCCCAGCCAGGCTACTTGTCTCTTCTTTGTCTCTCTCACTTGCACCACACCTCTAAAATGCAGTTCCGCTATTCCTACTGCAACAAACAACATCACTGCCATGGCACAGTAAAATGTTTCTATTTTTTAAAAACATTTAAAAAGTACAATAGGCTACATGCCTCTACTGAACCCACAAGCCTGCCGCCACTGCTCACTCACTAAGAATAGCTTCCATTTTTTTCTGACATTTTTTTAAAAAGATCTGGCCAGAGCTGATAGGGCTGTGATGGGCTGCCAAGTGAGGAAAGTTACATGTGTGTGTAGAAATTATTGAACACCTGGGTGTAACTTGGCCATTTTTTAGAAGAGTTGCACCAAATTTTCAACATGGCCTCTTTGGGACCCCTCCTTATGAAGAGTGCCATTGTCATTTTGTTCACTGGTCCCGAAAGGTGATTTTGCAGAGCAACTATGCCATTCTGTGCCACAGGTGTGAAAACACATTTTGGGAAGGATGTGATAAATGGCAGCTGTACTGTTAAAAAAGAGGTGTGCAAAAATGGCAGTGTTGAAAATGTGGAGTGAAAATATAAAAAAATTGGCAAAGTTAGGAGCATGCATAGAAATTGCGAAACACAAGCTCATAACACAGTCATTTTTTGGAATGTTTTCACCAAATTTGCAACATGGGCTTTTTGGGAACCCCAACTCATGAATAGTGCCACTGTCATTTTGTGAATTGGTCCAGAAAGGTGAGTCCACACAGCGACAACAAAATCACCTTTTGGGACTGAGTAACGCAATGACAGTGAAAGTTTTCATGAGGTGGGGTCCCAAGAACCCCATGTTGCAATTTTTGCGGCCAAAATTCCCCAAAATGGCTGATTTATCAACATAAGTTGAAAACCCCATTGAGTGGCATTATAGCATGCTTACTTTTGATTCTTGAGTTTGCAGTTCAGCTTTGAACAGTGTAGACATGTCCCAGTCCAGAGAAGATAACAGTGCTGACCGCCGGAGGTAAGTATGGGGTAACAGGTGTGTGTGGGGAGGTGGGTGCTCAGTAGAAGGGTGGGGATGGAGGAGGGAGACTGGGGTGATGCCAAGGGACTGTTTCCTATTTTACAGATGAGAAAAACACGTCAGGGGACTATTTTCATTATTTACAGGAAAAAACAGACATTTGGGCATACATCCCAGTGTGCTACATGAGTGGTAGGGTACATGATGCTGACACTGGTATTGGGCACCCCAACGTCAGCAGGGGGCAGGTAAGAAAAATACATTTGCGTACACTGGGGTTGGCTCCCAGTGTGCCACATGAGTGGGAAGGGCTCCATAATACCAACATGGGTATTGGGGTCCCCAATGTTGGCAAGGGACAAAAAATACATTTGAGCACACTTGGGCGGGCTTCCATTGTGCCACATGAGTGGGGGGCTCTACATAATGCCGACACAAGGATTGGGGACCCTGCAAAAAAATCATTTGGGCATACTGGGATGAGTGGTGGGGCTACATAATGCCAACACAGGGATTGGGGACACCAATGTTGACATGGGTTTTCCTTTGTTGCCGGTGCTGGTGGCAAAGCAACTGTGCATAGGTGGCACTCACACATTCACAATTACTGTGAATGACATTTTGCCATTCTCAACATGACCACGCCAGCAGAACTGCGCATGTGCACAACTTATGCATGCGCATTTTGTGCTTTAGAATGCGGAAGTAACAGCTGAAATATTGCAGCTGTTATTCCATAGCATCCAATTGTGGTGGAGGGTTTCAAGCTCCATTGGGCGTTCGGAAGGATACTCCCAAAAATCCAATGGAAGATTCCATGATTGCCCATTTTTAGAGCTACTGACCGATCCCAAAACAGCTGTAGGCTCCATCCAAAGCCCTAAATGCTGAGTGCTGCACCTGTCAGCAGCAGTGTCAACACATAGATATGGCATCCATACAGACACGTTCTTAGCAACCCTCTTCATAGACAAAGTGCAACAATACAGTGTTACCAAATAAACCCTCAAACTTCCATAAATTAAAAGAAAAAAGATGGTTTAAAAAATAATAAGTAAACACACAAGATCCCAACTTGTTGCATAAATGGCATGTGCAATGGGGACCTCATTGTATAAATGATTAACCTTCACTCTACCGGTCTGACCTTGGGCACATCACTTGTGATTTATGCCACTTGTGAGGTTACCCAAGCTCAGACTGCTCTTGTGAATATTAATCATTTATACAAGTCCCCATTGCATATCACACATACACACACACACACACACATCACACACATATCTATCTATCTATCTATCTCTATCTATCTATCTATCTATCTATCTATCTATCTATCTATCTATCTATTATAGTGTCACAGTGGTGCCACTATAGTTAGGGTTGAGTTCCCCAATTAAGGTTAAATTTGAAATTTGGCAGCTTAATAACTTTGCCACCATATAACGGATTTGCCTGAAATTTAGCATGCATGGTCTGGTTCCATAGATCTCTGGAACTGCTGAGTTATGTTATGGTTGGATGTACAGTTGTGGAGCTACAAAGTGCCAAACAAATGCACAAATTACGCATTTTTGTGCATTCTTTGCTCGTGCCTACAGGTCACACAGTTTGCACGACTGGTCCAAAATCTTCAGGGAACATGCAGCTGGGGTTCCCAATGTGTCTTTTGAAGATTTCGTGAAACAATATTAAACAGTTCAAAAGTTATTCAAAAAACAAGTTTCCTATTATAGTCAATAGGAAAAATTAAAATATGCGAAAGTGCCGCAAATACGCTTTGTACTTTCGCAAATGACCCTTGTAGTGTGGCAAATTGGCCATCATGTTTTCAGTTGGTGGTCACAGAAATGCTTGGCATTTAAATTTGGGACCCTATAGGGACACAATTCTTGTTGTGTTCACCTAGTCGAGCCCTGAGGATGCTAGCCACTTCTTTTTTGGGGGATAAAACACCCCTGAAATATGTTTTTTACATTTTTGTAAAAAGTAGTGTCAAAAAGTACTTTCACATATGCAACACTTTCGTGATTTCATTTGCGAAAGTGTCGTGATTTGCCAAAGTACTTTGTGACACTATGGCCAAAACAGTAGGGAATGTTTGCCACCCTACTGCAAAAGAACAGTTTGGTCTTTTGGGCTGAAATTCGGAAGGAAGAAAGCCAAGATCGGCGTCTGCCACACCTTTCAGGGCCCGTATCTCGAAAATGCTTCAAGATATGGACTTTTTGTCAGAAGAATGCTTAGTCCTTCACTAGGGGGCTAAGTGCAAAACTAGTCTAGATAGTCATAAATAATATGAGATTTAAAAAAATGTTTCTGCATTGTATGGTTACTGAGATATAAGCAATTTAGTATTCCAAGTGCTCATTTTCTGCTCCGAGGGCCATTATTATGCATTCATTCTTTGTATTCACTGTGTTTCTGAATGCACCTTTTTGGGAAACAAACGGGTGTGCTGGTGTTACCGTAAGCATTTGTGTTTCCAATTGCATTACCATGACCATGTGCATTTGCATACACACTTGCATTTTGTGTTTCCATTTGCATTACTGTTTCCTTTGGCGTCATTGTTGGTGTTACCGTAACAGTTTGTGTTTCCAATTGCGTTACCGTTACTGTTTGTGTGCTCGTTACTGTTTGCATTTGCATTTCTGTTGGCCTTCGCGTTTGTGTTTTCGGTAGCGTTTCTGTTGTCGAGTGCTTTACTGTTTCCTTCTGCGTCACCATTTTCATCACCATTTCATTTCTGTTTGCGTTTGTGTTAGCGTTTGCATTTTCATTACTGTTTCTGTTACTGTTTGCATTTCCGTTGCCATTAGGGTTTGCATTACCGTTTTCATTACTGTTTGCATTCCTGTTGCCGTTAGCATTTGTGTTACCATTTGCATTACCATTTCTGTTTTATTTCTCTTACCATTTGCGTTATCATTTCCTTTTGCGTCACCGTGTGCGTTACCGTTTGCGCTTGCATTTGCATTACCATTACTATTTTCTTTTACCTCGCTGTTTCCATCACCATTTGTGTTAATGTTACCATTTATGTTTTTGCGTTTGCGTAGTGCAGTGCAAAACATTATGTTTTTGCTATTTTTCTGCACTGTCTTCCACGACGCATAGTGCAGCCAGTGTGTGGTTGATTGGTCTGAAACTTAACATGTAGAAAGACCTTTGTTCAAGGAACATGCCAGTTATTGTTTAGTGAAAAAATGTTGTTCCGTTCCAGAGTTATTGCCATTTGAAGTTGCCGCACTTCGCAGTTACTGATTTTTTGGCCCCCAGGTCTGCTATTTTAGCACATTTTCAGACATGATTTCTGCCATTTTGTGGTGGAAGACTTCCTAATGGTGCAGAAATGTAAAAATGGAATATCTCTGGAATGGTTTGGTCTTTTCACATGAAATTTGGAGGGTGTTGCGTAGATGTCCTGGGGATGTGAATGATGCTGTTTACATGTTGAAAAAGTTATTTGTTATGGAGATACTGCATGGCACATTTAACATTTTGTGCATAGCATTCTGCATGGTGCTACTGGTTTGAAATTTATAGTGTAGGTAGCCCTAGTGGTATGGAGGTGCCTTGCAGTGGTTTGCTGTGTAAAACATTAACAGGTGCAGAATTATGCCACTCCAACAAATGAAAATTTGGTTCTTTACACTTCAGTAACTTCTGAACTGTGTGTCTGATTTGCCTGGCATTTGGAATGTGCAAAGACTTATAATACATCTATGACTGTGACAATTTTCAGGTCACTGGCTCTTACGGTTGTTGAATTGCGTATGTTACATTGTTTGCTCATGGCACTGTGTGACCGTTGAACAGATGTACGTACAATTCTGGACACACGGTGTGCTATGGTACATGTCTTCTTTTAACAATTTTTGGTTCTGTCGGGTATATGGTTCTTGTGTAGCAAAGTGGCAAAAATGTTATTTTTAGCTCTCATGTGCACTTTCATAGTGCAACCAGTGTGTGGTTGAGTGATCTGAAACTTGCCAAGTAGAAAGACCCCCTATTCAAGGAACATGGCAGTTTTTTTTTTATCATGTAAAATGTTATTGAATTTTCAATTTTGCCACACTGCTTGCAAGATACATAATATCGAACCTGCCATTGGTTTTCATCACAGGCATACAAAAAGTGATGCCATCTTATAAGAACTTCGCTGATGAAGAACAAAACCTACTACAGAAATAGACTAGTTCAACACATTTAGGAAACTCAGCTGACCTCCAGAGAGGCGTACATTGTGCACCATCTAATTTTCTCAACTGTTATACAACTGAAGAAATTTGTTAGGGTAAACCCCCAAAAAGCAGGTCAATGCAGTTCTGTCAGCACAGTTACATATTAGAAAATATCTATCAGGTTCTCCTAGAGGGTGGTGGGGAACAAGCTAGAAGCCAGCAGGAGGAGACGTCATCTTTGCTATTTCAAGCTCAGGTCAAGCTAGTGGAGGGTGTTTGCAATGGGGAGGTGCCACCATGCAGATGTGAGAGTTCAGGTAGCCTCCCATTTCAGGTAGTAATCAGCAAGTTTACCTTTGGCTACTGTGGTAAGTTGCTCAAAAATGGCCAGTCTGGCCATAGTCGACCACCGCTGAGAAAGTGTGGAGGGGTGAGGATTGCCTCAATTTCACTAGGATAGCTCTTTTTACTTCCATGAATGCCACAAGGACCCACGCCTTGCTAGAGGAGGGGAGTAAATTCAATGTGTAAGTGTCTCCCAGCACGAGAAGGCAATGTTGAAGGGATATTGGCTTGCCTACTATGGTAGAGCAGTCATCCAGGACTTGTGCCCAAAAAGTATGTATGATTAGGCAAGTCCATAAGATGTGGAGTATGTGGGCAGGGGAGGAGTGACATCTCCAGCAGCTCTCTTGTGGTATTATCTTAAGACTGTGAAGAACTGTGGGGGTCCTATACCATATAAGGAAACTTTTAAGTTGAATTTAATGGCTTTTTGAGTCCTCATGTGCTGTGTGGACTGCTCTGAGGCACTCTATCCATTGTTGGTGGGATAGGTGGTGGGGGAGGTCTTGTTCCCATGCAATTCTACTGGGTGCAGTAGCATCCAGCTGGGTATCACTAAGGGTTTTATAGAGAACACCCACAAGGCCCCTACCATTTTTTGAGTTGCTGGAGGTTTTCCAGGCAAATCCATGTGGACTGAGATGGCAAAGTCTTAAGGAGAGGGGTTAGAGCACTCCTTAGCTGGAGAAATTTCCCCGAAGTCTTGTAAGGGCAGCCCGTATCTATCTCTGATCTGCTCAAAGGACATTAGCATTCTGGTGTTCGGGAGAAGAAGATCCCCTACAGTTCAAACATGTCTGGAGGCCCATGTAGGCCATTTAAACGGCTTGCGGTTCACCTTAATAAGAGGATTGCTCCAGATTGGAGCATAATAGAGAGAAGGGAGGTCTCCACTTTTGGATCCCCAGTTATTGTCATCACCCAGCACCAGGCTGTACATGTTTCTGTCATGAGGGGTGTGAGTTGAAGTCCTGTGGGTTTCTTGCTAGATAGCATGGAGAAAAGGGGGACATTCGTCGATAGTGCAGCTTCTAACAGCACTCACTGAGGAGGAGGAGGGGTAGAATGAGGGGGCAAACCAGGCCACGGCTTGGGCCATTCTGAATACAAGCTGGTAGCCCATGAACCAGGGGAGGCTGAGTCCCCGTCTAGTCCAGTGGGCTCGCAACTTGACATGCCCCCATCTAGAAACGCTGCCCCCCCATAGAAACAGTGCAACCAACCTGTCTAGGGCCTGGAATGGCTTTTGAGAGAGGGGAATTGGAAGGTTGTTAAGCAGGTATGAGACCCTGGAGAAAATAAACATTCTGACAGCTTCTACCTTTCCTTTCAAAGTTAGGTGCATCGTTCTCCAGCACTGGGTGTTGGCTATGAGGGATGGCAGGAGAGGGGAGAAATTAGCAGTTTCAAGATCTTTCCAGGCTGTCATAATGGTGATGCCCAGATATGGGAAGTCTTGTGGGGCCCAGGCAATATCAGTTCCAGGAGAGACAGTGCCTACTACATTGCCTATTTAAGGGGGAAAGTGTAGTTTTCTTTTGATTCACTGTTAGCCCTGATAGTGAGGAGAATTCTTGTAGGATTGACAAGATAGTAGGAAGGGAAGATTGTGGATTACATAGAAACATAGACTTTGACGGCAGATAAGGACCACTTGGCCCATCTAGTCTGCCCATTTCCCTACCAATTGGATTGGAGAAAGTAAGTAGCATATCATCTGCATATGCGTTAACCAGATAGGATGTTTCTCCCACTGGAATACTGGTGACACTAGGGGTATGGATGAGCTTTCTAATCAGTGGGTCCAGAGCTATAAGGAAGAGAAGGGGGAGAGAGGACAGCCCTGCCTGGTGCCTCTGTGCAAGGGGAAGGGGGAAGGTATCCCTATTGGTGAGAATCCTGGCCGTTGGTGAGTTATACAGAGTAGATACCAGGAACAGAAGTAGGGCCCAAAACCATACAGTCATAGAACCTGGTGGAGGTAGGCCCATTCCAGGAAGTCGAATGCTTTAGCAAACTCAACTGCCAAGGCAGTCATTGGGGTTTTAGATTGTAGTGCTAACCATTTGAGGTTCAGAACGAGACGCAAGTTATTGGCGCTCGACTTCCCCTTTGAAAACCCTGTTTGCAATGGATGAATCAAGTTTGAGAGGACTAAGGATAGTCTGATTGCCAGAATCTTGGCCAGTATCTTGGTGTCTACCAGGAGAAGTGATATGGGCCTGTAGTTTGCACACATCAGGTTGTCCGAGGATTTTTTAAGGATTAGTGTGACGAGGACCTCACGCATAGTAAGGGGGAGTATAATATCCTTCTGTGCTTCTTGGACAGCCTGCACAAGAGGAGTGGTGATCTTGGCTTGTAGTAGTTGGTATAACTCTACTGACATCCCATCTGGCCCTGGAGCCTTTCCTTTAGCCATTTGGTACAGGGCTAAACGAAGTTCATCCTGGGTGATTGGGGTATCCAGAGTATGGGCTTGCTCTTTGGAGAACCATGGGAGTTGCACTCCTTGAGAAAAAGCTTGCAGCCGACAGGCGAGCTTGTCTTCTGACAGAGCGTTCTGGGACTGGTAGAGTTCCTGATTGAAGTTTTTCATAACCTCATTTATGACCTTAGGCACTGTTGCTACCTTTCCCTGTTTGTTCTTGAGGGCAAGAATTCTGGAGGAAGCTGGCTGCTTCCGCAGATAGTAAGCTAATAGTTTCCCTTCCTTGTCCCCTCCCTCCCAGGACCTATGTTTAACCCGGGTCAACTGACACTCCGCCTTTCTGTTCAAAAGCATGTTAATTCTATATTTTAAGTCTGTGATGTCAGCCAGAAGGGGAGAGTTAAGTGGATTGGCGGCAGATAGCTTGAACTACTTTTCCAGATGGGTAAGCTCATCCTGCATCTCCATTATTTGTCTTGCCCTTTCCTTATTTTTGGCCACTGAGAAGGAGATAATTCTCCCTCTGATAACTGCCTTGTAGGCTTACCAGACTGTGGTCACTCGATTTTCCCCTGGGGCGTTCAGAGAAAAATAGGAGCGGGCCTCCTTCTTTATGTAGTCTCGAAACATTGTGTCCTGCAGCAGTAATGGACTGCATCTCCACCTCATGGAGGGCGAGCTTTGCCCCAGAGGGAGGAATGTAATAGTTACCGGAGCATGATCCGATATAAGTATACTACCGATGGTGGAGGTTCCTATCCCAGGCATTGCAGCATAATTAGCCAGACAAAAGTCAAGCCTACTGTGAGTCCCATGGACATTGGAGAAGAAGGTATAGTCCCACCCATTTGGGTGGTGGATTCTTCAGGGTCCCCAACCCCATTCTGATGCCAAAGTGTTTAGTGTTTCTAGGACTTTTGTGTGCGATTGAGGTGTAGGAAGGGATTTATCCAGGAAGACATCCCGCACTAAATTGTGGTCCCTCCAAGCAGAATTGGGATGTCGAGCTCTTCAGTGGAGAGCTCGGTGAGGCCTGGCTTAGTTCCAGATAGATCTCTCTCCTGCATCAGTATTATAGCCATAGACATTGGCTATTATGATCTTAACCCCAGGGTACAATAATGTAGCCACTATCCATCTCCCTTGTGAGTCCTGACATTGAGCCTTGGCTAACCAGGGTATGGACCTCCATAGCAGTATGGCCACAACCCTGATTAGTGGAAGCACAACTGGCCAACACTGTCTCCACCCAGAGCTTCATTAACCACTGCACCATAAGACTGGTAAGATGCATCTCCTGGAGCAAGGCTATGTCTGCACCCACAGAGTTCAAAACCTGCAGGATTTCAGTGAATTTTGCTGGGTGGTTCAGCCCCCGCACATTCCAGGAGACACATCCCCATCTGTGTGGTGCAGCTGATGTCAAAACCATTGTTGCCCACCACCGGACACTTAGAAGAGAAGAAGGTACTCACCCAGTCAGTAGCAGTAGAGGAGGCAGAAAAAAAGGGAGGGAAGGTACCCAGGTACAGTCTTGCACTAAAACGTACATAATAGGTAGCCTCTAAGGACAGGTGCTGAGAAGGAGGAGAAGTGATGGTGGCAAGTACTCTTGTCTTTAGCTGTGAAATAGCCTGGAGAAATCGAAAAGAACACACAAATTATGTATCTTCAGGAAATATAACCTTAATAATAAGTGATTGTGCAGTAACAAATTGGCTTCAATACAATATAGGTCTCTAAGCAAAACAACTGTAATTCAGTTATTGGTGCTGAGGTGTATGTGTGAGAAGGAGCAAATGAGCCCCTAAGCCACACTGCTTCAGACACCAAAAAAGTAGTGGGGAGAGGTCACACCAAGCATGGGTGTTCTGTCCCAGCCCGACTCCATAGACCTGGACATTAGGCCTACACTGAAGAGTCGGAATATGTCTGGTGATCATGATCACCCTAAACTGGAAGGGGGAACATGACCCACCACCAGCAGGGAGCAAGCTGGGGTCGCCTGATTGGAAAAAAAAAGGGGAGGTGTCTGTCAACCACTCATAGCGTATAAAAACATGAGCAGCAAATAGGAGCAGTGACATAGCAGGGATTCAGGAGGCTAATGGGGGGTAGCCAGCAACAACCTGCGGAACATAGCGCCATTAAGGAGGTTCAATCAGCAGCATAGTGGTGCCATGGTCACTTCAAATCGTGGGCACCTGTTAGATACAGGGGCTCCTTCCTTAGGTTGAGGCTGCATGATTGTGGCACTCAACGGGTGTGTGAATTCACAACTGGCCTTTGCAGCAAAGGGAGACAGGAAAAGAAAACCACTAGGTATGGGGGGGTCATCTGGCAGGTCACAGTGGGTCACAGTAGGTCACTCATCTACCCTGGAAGAAGGCTAGCAGCCTGCAACTAAGACAGAAAAGAAAGCAGAGTAGTAATTAGGATGCCTATGATTCGTAGGCAATACCAAAGTGCAGGGGGGCAGGGGAGCCCGCTTTCCTCTCCTCGCAGCCTAGTGGGGACATAGAAGCCTGAGCTAGCAGTATATTAGAATAGTATATGTATTAAGCAGTTTGTATATCGTGCTCCTTCAGGGCGTCCCAATTTTCACAGGTGGAGTTTATTCTAGTTGGGTTGTGGAGTTGCAAGGGCTTCTGTGAAAGTTTTCAGTCCAGGTCTTAGCAAGCCAGCAGCTGCAGCAGTGTCACCATCACTCTCCTCCATCACCATTGCCCAATCCAATGGAGCCAGGTCATCCATGGGAGCCGCAGTGGAGTTCTCAGAGCAGTCCATCTGCTTTTCCTTTTCCAGTGCCATCAGGTCTGCCTTGTGAAGCTTAGCAGGTGGAGACGTAGTGAAGTTTCTGTGCCCTGAGGAGCGAGGGCTTCTGGAACGCTGACTCTGCCTCGCAGGGCGGGGGGAGTCGGTTGATTCCCATTGGCTTGAGCTTTTGACTGGCAGAAGTTGCCTCGAGAGATGAGTGATGTACAGAGGGAAATGAAGGGTGTTTGACCCCCACAGGAGATGGAGCCCAAAGCTGCCTGTGCGTGGGGGAATCCTTATTGCATGGACCAGTCCGGCTATGATTGTTGTCCCCTGGAGCAGAGTTTCCTTTCCTGAAAGTCTCTTGCTCTATGTGGCCCTGTGGCTCCCAGAGGCATCTGGGAGAAGTAGTTCCTGACACCAGATAAGGCCAGTGACTCTGAATCCTGGCCTCTGCATCCCGGGGAGACTCTGCAAGGAAGGATTGGCCATTTTTGGACAAGTACAGTGCAGAAAGGCCCTTGAAATGATACTGGATTGAATTTGCATTTATGATCATTTTCAAAGGGTTATAGGCTTTACATTTGGCTACAACCTCCTGAGTAAAGTCTCTGTAAAAAGAGATGATGTTGCCTCTCCAAGTTATCTCTCCCATGTCTCCCATAGCTCTAAGCAGCCGTTCTTTAACTGAGAGGCATAACAGATAAGCGATTATGGTTTGAGGGTCTTTGGTGTTATTTGGGTTACCAGAGACTCGGTGTGCATATTCAACCCCCACTGGCTCTTTCCAGCAGTGACCTAGTAGTTGAGGAATCCACTCATTTAGGAAGCTCACCATGTTTGGGCCCTCTGTCCCCTCCGGCACCTCGAGGATCTGAATGTTGTTTCTCCTGCTTCAGTTTTCTTGATCCTCCGCTCTATGCCAAAGTTGGGCCAGCTTAGTTTCATGCTCCCTCAGTTTGTACAGCATATTTAAGTGTTGGTCTTCTAGTTCCTCCACTCGCTGTTCAGGAACATTATGTTGGTCCTCAAGCATGCGGACATCCGCAACATTACCCGCTAAGGAGGCACCAATTGTGTCAACTCTGGATATCAATGCTTCGAGCATTTTGGTAATGTTCAGAAGAGCTTCCCCCATCTGCACTTGGTCCAGAGATCTGAGGGGTGCTCAGGCAGTGACTCCCTCATTACTACTGTTTGGAGGATCCATCCCGTTGAAAGAACCAGCGATTTGCACATAGGCAGTGTAATAGTGAACTGCCGTAGAGGGCTGCTTAAATTCCACTTGGCTACTAAATGTCTTTAGTCACAGTCCAGTAGAAAGTGAGGGGGGAGGAGCCAATGCTGTGTGCCTTGGAAACTGTGCTTGGGCCTCTGTGGCCTAGTGAGGAAAAGAAGGACCGAAATCTGCACGGTACATCGGGTGCTGCAGGAGGATAGCTATCCCTGAGAACATTCCCAAAGTGGTGACAGAGGTAGGAAGGGATAAAGTCAGACAGAAAAATGAGCTGTCAGTCCAGCATCATGATGTTCAGTATGTAATTTCTTGCTGGGCTGGGGCAGAGTGAGAGGTTCAAGCTGCAATCTTCTCCGGGTCCCACATGACAGTTTTTGTTTGGTGAAAAAATGTTGTTCCGTTCCAGAATTATTGCCATTTGAATTTGGCCCCCCTTGCAGTTACAGATTTTTCAGCCACTAGGTCTGCCATTTTAGCGCATTTTCAGCCATGATTTCTGCCATTTTGCGGTGTGAGACTTCTTAAAGGTGCAGAAATGTAAAAATTAAATATCTCTGGAACAGTTTGGTCTTTTCATATGAAATTTGGAGGGTGTTGAGTGGATGTCCTGGGGATGTGAATAGTGCTGTTTACATGTTGGAAAAGGTTTTCACTCCTGAGCTACTGTGTGATGCAGTTAACATTTTGCGCATAGCATTTTGCATGGTGCTACTGGCTTAAAATGTGTAGTGTTTGTTAGCTCTAGTGGTATGGAGGTGCCTTGCAGTGGTTTGGTGTGTAAAACATTAACAGGTGCAGAATTATACCACTCGGACGAATGCAAATTTGGTTCATTATGCATCAATAACTTCTGAACTGTGTGTCCGATTTGCCTAGCATTTGGAATGTACAAAGAGTTACAATGTATCTTTGACTGTGACAACTTTTGGGTCACTGGCACTTACAGTTGCTAAATTATGCATGTTACATTGTTTGCTTGTGGCGCTGTGCGACCGTTGACTGAATTTACACACAATTCTGGACACACAGTGTGCTATGGTACATGTCTTCTTTTAACAATTTTTAGTTCTGTCAGATATATGGTTCTTGTGTAGCGAAGTGACAAAAATATTATTTTTGGCACTCCTGCACAGTTTTGCTGGTGTGACGCTGTGCAATTGTTGAACAGATTCAGATAACATTTGTTATACATGTTGTGGTATGGTACATGTCTTCATTTACCAATTTTCATTTCAGTTGGCCATACAGTTTTTGCACAGCAAAATGACAAAAATTCCCATGGTGGGAGCGCTGGGCCCGCCACCACCACATTACATTCACTACTTATAGAGCACTTTCTCAAAAAGAAGGGACATTCATGTCAAAAAAACTCAGTTTAATGCCTCCATTAGGGTTGTTTCACAGTGACAAAAGTGAGGAAATTCTGTGTTAGGGTTGCCACCCCTTGCACCCCACACCCACCCCGCCCCCACCAACAGGCATCAGGGTGTGTGTTGGGGTCATCGGTCCTAACTCTCACTCCATTCTCCTATACTGCACCACCTCAGCTTATTTCCACAAGGAATGGGGTGAGAGTTAGGGCCAATGATCCCAACGCACTCTCTCTATCTTTATATCTGTCTATCATCTATTGATTTTCCAGTCCAAAATCCCTACCCTCCCCCAAGCAGCAAAAGGAAAAAAAATTACGGTTTAGGGTCTCTGGAGTCTTGGAAAATTAGTGCTGGGGTCTTCATTGGTTAATTTCCACCTCGTTCACTGAGTTAACAATGTCAGATGTGACCTACTTTCTTCACGCAGGGCCCTGTGGGAACTGTGAGAAGACAGCTACAACAGATTGTGTTGGCAACATCTGGAGAAACATACTTCTCTATCTATGAAGAGTGTATCAGAGTGTATCACTATGAGGCATTGGCTTGGAGCTGTACCTTGTGCTTCAGACAGGAAACTATGGGCTGGGGGAATGGAAAGCATTAGGGTTGACAACCCCAAGGAAGACAACACCACTGATTTGACAAAACCCCAGAGAAGCAAAACTATAAAGTTTTTTTCCTTTTGCTGCATGGTGGGTGGGGGTTGAGAGTTGTAGTTGGAAACCTTAATGCCATATTTCTGTACTTTTTTGGCATTAACTTATTCCTAACTGGTGCATTAATGCAAAGAATACAGTATGTATATCTATATGTAAGTAATAAACCACAATAAGGTGTGTATTAAAGGATTTTAATGCATATCCCAGGGGCATAGTAAGGCACAAGGCCAAAGACCGAATGCTCTTACACCCCTGAGATTTTTTCTTGCCATGATATCTATCTATCTATCTTACATGTATTACACTTGCATGGTCATCCAAGTACAGTTAGGTTTGAGTGGAGTGTTCAGTGGTGAACCTCAGTTTTTTGCACCTTATTAACTTTGGTGGCATTTGACAAAATTGTACAACATTTGAATTGTATGATGTGGAACGTTCTTAAGATGTGGGAAGTTTCATGATGCCCGCTTAACTGGATTCCAAGATCCAGAAATGTCAAAATTATAGAAGAAGCAGCATGTTTGGCTGTTTTTTTTTCTCTCATCTACAGCCAAGACAGTAAGACATTTTATTCCAAAACTTTCAGGGCTGAATGGGCTTGTGCCAGGGGTGTGCCTTATGAAGGTTTCCTGAACAAAATGGTTCCAGAGTTATAAGGTTTTAAACTCAGGTTTCTGAGCATGTCTAATAGTCCTCTGATACAACCCCCAGATTCTTCTTTTGTGAGTGTTTTTAGATTGCAAATAAGTGTGTTTTGCGGTAGCAAGAAAACTTTTGTGTCATGATGGCTGCCATCTTGTAATTTTCAGGGCTAGAAAAATTTGAAAATATTTCAAAATGCATTAGTAAAAACCAAAACACATGAATTTTGCTAAACAGGACCCATTAACCTCAGTTCTGGTGCTTATTTTTCAAAAAAATGAGCCAGAATTAATTTCTTGGATTTTACTAAGTTCTTTTGCTGTCGGTTTAGTGAGATGGCTGTGAGCCATTAATTCTTGGGTTGTACATTTTAGTGAGACTGAAGAATTTTTCATGTGCACCATCAGTAAAATTCTTGTCACACATTTAAGTGTGATGCAATATTTTCTGTGCATGCCAACAATGAAATTCTTGGATAGTACAGTTAAGAGTGACAAAAATGTTTTTGTATGCACCAAATGTTTTTATTTTCTGCCAATATTAATTCTTTGGTCTAACATTTAAATGTGACTCAATGTTTTTTTGTGCACACTAAAAATGCTTCTTTTTTTCTGCCAGATAATGTTTTTTGGTCACACATGTAATTGCAACCTGAGAATTGTTCATGCAAATTAAAAAAGGAAATACTTTTTTGGGCCAGGTGCAGATTTTGACATGTGGACTAACAATTATTTGGTTGCACATTAAGTGCAACCCAATATTTGTTTTGTGCAAACTTAAAATTCTTGCTTTTTTGAATGGTTTAATATTTTTATGTATCTAAAATTTTTACACTGCATATTAAGTACAATAGTGCAATACCAGCTTGTGACATAAAAATGTCACTTTATTTGTGTCTCACATATGTTTACTCCTAACTTGACCATTTTATAATATTTTAGCTCTAAATTTTGAAAATACTGTTTACAGTACCATCTCTGATTATCAAGGATGGTGGGAATTTTCAAATACATGTCAAAAGGTTATTTCACAGTTACTTCGTGAGACCACCTTTCAGCAGGATAATTATGTGGGGTCAAAATGCAAAAAAGTTATGAAGAAATGCGTGCAGGGCTTGCCTTTGGCTCATCAAGTAGTGCATTGTAATTTTGTATCAGTCGGCTAAATTCCAGACCAGATCTAGGTTTGAATCCCACAGCTTCCACTTGCTTACTGTGTGACCCTGAGCAAGTAACTTAACTTCCCTGTGCTCCCAGGTTGTGCCTGTAAAAAAGCTTTCAGCTTAGTGTGTCTCACCTGGTTAAATAACTAAACAAAAAAAATTCAGGGGAGAGCTCAGTGAGCTAGCTGCATGGGCCATGACTGGGGGGAACAGCTCTCCCTTGTGGCAGCACCCACAGCCTGGGGAAGGATGGTGCAGTGTTAGCTGCATGGGCAACAATAATAATAATAACAATAATCTTTATTTATTGATGCAATTCACAAGTATCAAAGAGCTTTAACAAAACTTAACATCTAAAATACAATAAAACCAAAATTAATTAAAAGACAAATTGTAACATACAGAATCAGATCAGTATCAATTTGAAGAGAACGCAAGATTAAATAAGTAGGTCTTCAATACAGATTTGAAGCTCTCCTCAGTCAGGCACTCCCAGACACAACAAGGTAGAGAATTCCACAGGGTGAAGTGAAGAAAAGTATTTTCTTGGCATACAGCCCAGAGGGATAAGCACCTCTGCATCCATAGCTGCACATAAGGGCAGGGCCTACAGAGTCCTGTGCTTTTACAGCCAGATGGACTCTTCTCAGATGGCTCTATGCTTCCACAGCCCCCAGACAAGCTCACAAATTCTTTGCAGCTGCAGTCATATAGAAGTGCAGGAGGGCCCTTCACTTCTGCAGGCAGACAGATCCATGGGGCCAAAAGGGCCCTGTGTATCTGTATCTGTTCACTCAAGTCCCAAAGGAACTTGCATGAACAAGGACACAATTCCACTACCTCATAAGAAAAGAAATTGATTCCAAAAAAACTGCATTAATTCAAATGCTAGGCTTCAACTTAACCCCATAAAAATGAAAATGTGGCATTAGGGTTTCCAACCCACTGACACAACAAAAGAAAAGTAACCACAGACAGTCATTGTCAGGAAATACAAACATTGTACAACTGTTTACAGATTAATGAAATGCAGCAGCACTGATATGCTACCTTTGTGGATCTTTATCTGTGGCTGCCAGAAGTGTGTGTATGTCTAACATTATATTTGTGTACAAGTAGCTGTAGAAGTACTAGACCCACAGGGACCTATGCTTCTGCAGCCGCAAATGTGTGCATGTCTTTCAGTGTGCATGAGTGCTTCTGACTACAGAAGCACTGGACCCACAGGGACCTGTTTCTGCAGACAGAAGGTGTGTTGCAATTAGGGTATCACTGATTTCATTCTGTGGCTGCAGAAGTGGCAGCTGGAAACTGGTGTGAATGTCATACGCTTATGGCTGCAGAACTGCAAGCCCTTCAGGGGCTCATGCTTCTGCTACTAGAAGTATATGTTTGTCTTAAGTGAGAAAGACATAATGTGGCCTACTGGGAATTGAGCCCAGGCCCCCAGAATACTGTCTCGGTGCTATAGGCACTGAGCTGCAGGCTCATGTGGTTAGACCTGGGGTTCCTAGACACACATACATCAGCCACAGATGAGAGCCTGCTACCCAGTAATCTACTGTAACTGGCTAAAGGCAGTATGCTATTGGAACAAATACAGACTAAACAACAATAAACACAAGAACATTTGTAAACACATTACCAATCAAACAATTAACAATGAATTTTTTACCTAATTATTAAATCTATTGACCAATTAATACATCAATAAACAAATCTACCAAACCAATTAAGAAAATCATAGGCCAAAAAAGGGCCATATGCACAGTCAAAAACAGTCACTATATTCTCACAAAAACTTGTCTACAAAATGCAAGCCCTATCATAAAAAAAAAGTTACTCAAATGTCACAGATCACAATTCCATCCTTTCTATGATCAAACAACTATGTCCCTTATCACTTCAGCTGCTCTCCACTTAGATGTCAGGCCCTCCATGTTCCTAACAATGTGCTCTTTGATGCTTTAGTTATTTCATAACACACTGGGCCCTCCACAACTGCTCCAACTGTGTCCATCATTGTCAGTCCCTCGATGCAGCTAACAGCTGCTTTTGACTGCAGAATCCAGTATTTGGAATGACAAACATCACCCCTGACTGCAGAATCCAGCAACTCTTGATGGCACACATCACTTCCAACAGCAGGCACAGCTCTCATCTGGAAATGCTACTCCAGATCTCAAACTCCAGCTGCACACCACAACGCAATAAATGAAGTAATGGACAGACCAGCATAGACACACAACCTTATAAAGGGGCCATTACACTGAAAAAACAGACAAAAGAGTGTCCACAATGAAAAAATGCCACTACACTACGAAAACAGAAGAAAAGCAAAGGCAAACCCAGAAATGATTGCCACCACAATCTATCAGTAAAACTTAACATAATGATGTGTTATAAAAGATAAATGATTAGTAAATTCTCTATACTTGTAAATATACCCATACCAGGGACTAAAGTAAGACTGCTCCATAGCCCAACAAAAGGAAAACCCAGCACCACCACTGCAGTACTTCTACTTTACTATTTTATTGTAATCTGGGTATTATGGATTTGCATCTGTGGCTACAGAAGTGGGGCCTGTGCTTCTGGAGCAAGAAGTGGGTGTGCACGTGTTGAATGTGTATGTATATTGATGGTGTTGGACCCTGATAATGTCTGTCTTTTGTGACATCTAGAAACAGTTATACATTGTTTGACTTACCTGATGATAGTTGTCTGTGGTTTCTTGTTTTATCATGTCCAATTGCTGCTTACGGGGTGGGGAATTAGGGCTGAAAACCTTAACACCACATTTACCCACTTTTGTGGCATTAGGTTGAATTTTAATTGGTGCAGTAACACAGTTTTTGCAATGAATTTCCTTTGTTTTTGAAAAACATAGAAACATAGACTTTGATGGCAGATAAGGACCGCTTGGCTCACCCAGTGTGCCCATTTTCCTACCCACTGGATAAGCTGCAGATCCTAGTTTTACCAAGAGCTTACTTCTTCCTACCTCCCACTAGAATTGCCTTCTATCTGCCCAATGCATTCTTAAATTCCCCCACAGTTTTTGACCCCAAGACCTCCTCAGGAAGGCCATTCCATGCAATCACCACCCTCTCCATGAAAAAATACTTCCTCACATTGTCCGTGAGCCATCCCCCCTCTATCTGCAAATTGTGCCCCTTTGTTCTTGCACATCTCTTTTTCTGAAAGATGCTACTCCTCTTGGACTTTGTTAATTCCCTTGAAGTACTTGAAAATTTTCATCATGTCCCCCCTCTCCGTCCTTTCCTCAAGGGTATACACATTAAGCTCTTTTAGTCTATCTTTATATGACTTTTGGTGTAGAGTGTGCACCATTTTAGTAGCCCTCCTCTGAACTGCCTCTACCCTGTCTGTCCTTGCAGAGATGTGGTCTCCAGAACTGCATGCAGTACTCCAGGTGGGGTCTCACTAATTGTCTATACAGAGGGATGACAACTTCCTGTTTTCTACTGGTGATGCCTCACCCTATGCATCCCAGTATCTCCCAGGCCATACTTACTGCCTTCTCACATTGATTGCCTACCTTTAGGTCATCTGATATGACTATCCCCAGGTCTCTTTCAATTTTTGTTGTTGTTAATACCACCCCCCAATTGTGTACTCTTCCCTTGGGTTTTGTTTTCCAGGTGCATTACTTTGCACTTCTTTGCATTGAATCTCAGCTGCCATACTTTTGACCATTCCTCCAACCTTGTCAAGTCTCTTCTCATCCTTTCCACCCTCCCCTTGTGTATCAACCCTGTTGCAGACCTTTGTGTCATCTGCAAAAAGGCATACTTTTCCTTCCAGGCCCACTGCAATGTCACCTATAAGGACATTAAAGAGTACAGATCCCAGTACTGAACCCTGCTGTACCCCACTAGTAACCTCCTTTTCTTCAGAGTGGACTCCATTTACTATTACCCTCTGCATCCTGTTGTCCAGCCAATGTTTTTACTCAGGTTACCACCCTAGGATCCACCCCCCAGGTTGGCTAACTTGTTTATTAATCTTTTGTGTGGGACTGTGTCAAATGCTATGCTAAGTCTAGGTAGGTCATGTCCACAGCCACTCCCTGGTCTACTACTTTGGTTTCCCAATCAAAGAAATCTATTAGATTCATCTGACATGACCTTCGCACAGTGAATCCATGCTGCCTTTGGTCCTGTGCCCAGCTGGCCTCTTTGTACTTAATAATTATTTCTTTCAGAAGTGATTCCATAATTTTCCCTACCACTGAGGTAAAGCTAACAGGTTTGTAGTTTCCTGCCTCTGCCTTGTTCCCCTTTTGTGAAGGGAAATCACATCTGCCCTCCTCCAATCAAGTACCACACCCTCTTCCCATGATTTGTTAAAAAGGGTAGTCAGTGGTGCCACAAGTTTTCCCCTTAGTTCTTTTAGAATTCTGGGGTGAATCCAGTCAGGCCCCATTGCTTTATCCACCTTCAGTTTTAGGAGTTCTTTCAGGATGCTTTTTAGGTGAATGGACTGGTATCAATCCCCCCTATCCAGTGTGCTTCTATTATTTGGTTTAGGTACCTTCCCCTCCTCTTCTTTTGTGAATGCTGAGCAGAAGTATTCATTTAGTATCTCTGCTTTGTCACTGTCACCCTCTGCCCACCTCCCTCCCCTTTAATAATCCTCACTATCCTTCCCCTGGTCTTTCTTCACTCCCTAATGTACTTATAAAAAGTTTTATCCCCCTTCTTAACTGAGTTGGCTATCTTTTCCTTGGATTGGACCTTTGGCATTCTGACTGCCTTCCCTGCTTCCTTCTGCTTTAATTGGTATGAATCTCTGTCCTGCTCCTTCTGTGTTTCCTTATATTTTCTGAATGCTACCTTTTTCTCCCAAACCTTCCCCGCCACCTCTTTTGAGAACCATAGAGTTTTTTTGTCCTTCATTTTGTTTTGTTTATTTGCTGCACACAAAAGCTTGTTGACTCTGTGATGGCAGCTTTGATTTTTCCCCATTGTTCCTCTGCCCCACCTTCTTGTCTGTTTGCTAATGTTTTTCTGAGGTACTCCCCCATTTTGCCAAAGTCAGCTCTTTTAAAGTCCAGTACCCTCATCTTTGTGTGACTTGACTTTATGGCTGTGTTTATCATGAACTACACTGTTTTGTGGTTGCCTGTTCCCAGATGGCTACCACTTCTAAATCTGATATCCTCTCTCCGTCTCTGTTTGAGAGTACCAGGTCTAAGATTGCTCCCTTCCAAGTGGGTTCCAACACTAGCTATTTGAGGCATACCACCTGTAGGGCATCAAGAATTACCCTGCTCTTGGATGTGACTGCAGCAAAGGTGCTCCAATTAACATCTGGCATATTTAGGTCCCCATCAACAATATCGTCCCCTTTTCTGCCATTCTAAGGATGCCTTCTGTCATTTACTTGTCCATTTCCTTCCCCAAGAGGGGGTGTTTGTATACAACCCCTGTATGGATTGTGGTGCCATTTTCTGTCTCCAGGGTGACCCACAGTGCCTCCTCTCCTCTCTATTTGCCCTTTAGTTCTGTTGCTTTGATCCCTTTCCTTATGTAGAGAGCTACGTCTCTTCCTCTTTTACCCTCCCTGTCCCTTCTGTAGATTGTGTACCCTGGTGTGTTAACACTTCAGTCATGGTTCTCTGTGTACCATGTTCCTGTGACTGCCACAATATCTAAGTGTCTCTGTTCCATCAAGGCCACTAGTTCAGGGAGCTTGTTATCCAGACTAAGTGCATTAGTACTCATCACCCTCCATTTTTTGATAGCCTTACACCTTTTCCCTATCCCTGTCCTTACTGCCTTTGTCTTTTTTTCCATTGACCCCTGTTCTGCTACCTTTTGACTTCTCTACCTTACTGTTTACCTCACTAATTACCCTGTTTTGTAGGTGGAGGGCTGGTATTTCCATGTTTCTTTTCAGTGCCTCCCCCACTGGCAGGTTTAAATGCTTGCCAATGAAGCATTTAAACCTATCACCTAGGATCCTGGTTCACCTCCCAGGCAGGTGCAGACCATCACACCAGTATAGGCCTGCATCCCTCCAGGTGGACCCCTAATCCCCAATGAAGCCAAAATCCTGAGCTCCGCACCAGTTTTTCAACCATTCATTGATTAAATCCCATGGTGTGGAGTACCCTAACCTCATCTATACCATAGACAGGCAGCACCACCGAGAAGGTTACCGTTCATGTTACTTGTCTAAGGCCCCTCCCCAACTCTACAAAATCCTCATGCACTACTCTGATCCCATTCCCAGCTGGGTCATTTGTCCCTAGGTGGACAATGATGTCCAGCTCCTTCTCGCATGCCGCTGGTCCCATGATCCTGAGGAAACAACAGTATTTCTGCCTTCAGAAGTGCTGACACCCATGGGACCTGCACTACTATAGCCTCAGATAGAGACAGTGGGCCAGATTTTCAAAGCCTCAAGAAAGCCACAAGCCCCTCGTGTGCTAATCATATGGGGCAGTGGGCTTGTGGCATTCTCCGAGTCAATAATAGAGATTTTCAATCCCATGCCCCAAGTGCCATAAGTTAGACCAGCTTTTCCCTGGAATTCAAGGATCCTTTTTATGGGGCTTATGCCAAATATTTGGTGCAAACTGTCATAAAGTGAGGAATCTGTCACAACTGCACCTGATAAAGGAAAATCAGGTGCAGTTACAGTAAAGATGTTTGACACAGCCATGCCAAAAACTGTGTTTGAAGCAGGGCTTGACACAGGCCCTGCATCATTCTTTATAAATCTGGCCCAGTATTTCTTGCTGCAGAAGTATTGACCCCTGTGGGGTGTGTGCTTCTGCAGTCACTGATACACATTCACAGAGCAAGAAATACACAGCCACTTCATAAATTTACATATCTGTGAGAATATTCAAATATAATGTAAATACTATATATAACCTAATATACTCTGATAACAGTTTCCTTCCATTGTGTGGATTTCACTTGCGTGCATTTAGTTTAAAATCTGTGAAAATATTTTTAAATTCCACATATGATCAAACTTCAGTCTAATAGTGTCTGTCCATTTTGAATATTTGACTTAAAAAAATAAATCAGGGTTTCATGTTATTGTATGTAACCATTAGTTTGAATCAGATGTGTATGTGCCAGTTCCATTACAGCATGGGTGACAAGCTGACAGGCTAAGTGAACAGTATTCTGACTTCATTTGTTAATAAAATGCTCTAAACAGTAGTATTACTGAGATTCTGCATAGTATGTCCTGGAATCTTTGTACTGTACTCAAACCTTGACATCTTTAAACTTAAATTGACTGCATGTAAACTTATTTTTTCTACAAGTGCTATGATCACAGAAGGGACTATGTTACCATTTCAAATAAACAATCCCCTTCAATAATAAAGTGGAATGTGTTTAAACCTATTTGCTTTATATTTACCATTCTTATCCCCAGTGCTGTACTTCATTTATTTATTTTCATGTTTAATGTCTTTCATTGTAGAATGCAACTGTGTATAATTTCATTGCTGAACAATACTGTGACACCCAGTCTAGATAAGACCACCAGGAACTAAAATAATAATTTTTGTTTTGCTTTGTTACCTTACTTTGGGTCATAAACTCCTAAACAGACCTTTCCCTTTCCAGTATTCAAGAAAGGCTAACCCTTCCCTTCCCCTTCATTACCATTTCATACTGCACTGAAGCTTCTCCATTTTCTTACCTGCTAGGCCAGGGCTGTGACAGGCTGAAAGAGGTGATATGGTGATTTAGAGGAGTTGGGCCATAGTCAGATGAGTCAGTGATGGAGGATGTGGGTCATCACACCATTGTCCCAGACATGTACTGTAACTAGTACTGGTGGTTGGGTTTAGCTTCTTCAAATGTGTTGGTATATCATGCTCCTCCATCAAATAACTCAGCAGCATAAAATGTGCCACCTCCCTGACCTCTATGGAACAAACCCCCAACATTTATTTATTTATTTATTTAATTGTATCGAAATTGCAAACCTTTGAGTCAGAGACTCATTTACAAAGGCTCCATGTCAGAGTACATAGAACAATGTAGACAGACATATAACAAGATACAGTTCAGGTATAATAAATTCCTATACAAGGTAGTAGCTAAAGTTATGATTACAGTTTTCACAAAGATAAATAGTACTTGAAGAACATAGCAGTAAAACAATAGAAATAAGGTGTGGAACATAGTAGGGAGAAATCCCTAGATAGGGGGTTGTAGGCAGGACATGTATCTCAGCCAGGAGTTGGAGAAACAGCAGCAGAGCTGGCATACAAGGTCTAGAAAAAAGGGGGGAGGAGGAGAACCACAGCTATGGGCATTTGCAGCAGTGGGAGGTGAAGAGATGGTGTTGGAGAGATGTCTTGAAAGGCCCAATCCTTCATTCAGAGCTGATGGCAGCAGGGAGGGAGTTAAGCTAGGATGGGGCTCTGTAGAGAAAGGACCTCTGGGCCAGGGAGGTACTGACTCTGGGTACCTGGAGAGAAGGCTTGGAGGAGATATGGGTGGTGAAGCTGAGGGGGGGGAAGGGCAGATGATCATGGACAGGCTGGGGGGGCTAAACCTGCTATAATTTTCTTGGTGAAGAGACAGGACTGGTAGAGCAGCCTCTCATCAAAGTTGAGCACATTTGCCAAAGAATACAGTGTGCAGGTGTGGGTAAGTATGTTGGTACCTGTGAGCAGACGGCAGGCCTTGTTAAGTGACAATTTCCAGCCCAGTGCAGCAACACACTAATACAGTTTCTATCACTGCCACCAAATTGTCTTTGTTGCTATTGTCACCTCTGACTGCCACAAGAAGACCAACCTATGGCTGTGACCTGATACAAAGACAGATACCCTAGTCCCAACCTATACCTAAAACCACCTGACCCATCCTGACCCAGTTTCAAAAAGTTCTTCCTCTGCAATCTGCACTGCAGCATTACCTGATAGTGCTCCACAGAACTGGCCTGGGCTGGGGCAGTTCCGTGTGACATGGGTGATGATGCTGGGTCATTTCTGGTGCATGGACAACCTGATCTATACCTAAAACAAACTGACCCTCTCTGACCTAGTTCAGAAAACGTCATCCTCTGAAATCTGCAGTGCAGCATGCCCTGGTAGTACTGTACAGAAGTGACCTGTGCTGGGTTGGATCAGTGGAACATGATTGATGATGCTGGGTAATTATTGGTGGACAGATGACCTGGTCTACTACACTCACTGAGACATGAGTTATTGTGGGTCATTTATCATGAATGGATGACCTGGTCTACTCTCAAGTGTGCATGACTCACTGAACTGACAATGAGATTGCAGTTCTCATACTTGCTGCTCTGCTCATCACATCACATCACACATAGTGCTCTGCTGTAACTAAACAAAGAAACATAGACTTGGATGGCAGATAAGGACCACCAGACCCACCCAGTCTGCTCATTTCTTTACCTATTGGATAAGCTGTAGATCCTAGTTAACCAACAGCCTACTTCCTCCTACCCACCACAAGAATTGCTTTATTTCTGTCCCATAAATTCTTGAATTCCCCCACTTGTTTGACCCCACAACCTCCTCAGGAAGGCTGTTCCATGCATCTACTACCCTCTCTGTAAAAAAATACTTCCTTACATTGCCCCTCAGCCATTCCCCCCTCTATCTTCAAATTGTGACCCCTTTTTCTTGCACATTTCTTTTTCTAAAAGATGCTACCCTCTTGGACTTTATTGATTCCTCTGAGATACTTAAATGTTTCTATCATGTCCCCCCTCCCTCCTTTCCTTGAGGGTATATATATTAAGCTCCTTTAGTCTCTCTCTTCCTATGTCTTCTGGTACAGACTCTGCACCATTTTAGTTGCCCTCCTCTGGACTGACTCCATCCTGTCTGTGTCCTTGTGGGGATGAGGTCTCCAGAACTGCACACAGTATTCCAGATGGGGTCTCACCAACTGTCTGTACAGAGGGATAACAACTTCCTGTTTTCTATTGGTGATGGCTCTCTCTATGCATCCCAGTATCCCCTCAGTATCCCCTCAGCCCTCCTTACTGCCTTGTCACATTGCTTGCCTACCTTTAAGTCATTTCATATGACTACCCCCAGGTCCCTTTCCATTTTTGCTGTTGTTAGTACTTCCCTCCACACTGTGTACTCTTCCCTTGGGTTTTTGTTTCTCAGGTTCATTATTTTGCACTTCTTTGCATTGAGTCTAAGCTGCCATACTTTTGACCATTCCTCCAACCTTGCCAAGTCCCTTTTCATCCTTTCTGCCCCCTCTTGTGTATCAATCCTGTTGCAGATCATTGTGTCATCCATAAAGAGGCATACTTTCCCTTCCAGTCCCACTGCAATGTCACCTATAAAGACATTTAAGAGGACTGGTCCCAGTACTGAACCCTGCTGTAGCCCACTAGTAACCCCCTTTCTTCAGAGTGGACTCCATTTACTATTACCCTCTGTGTTCTGTTGTCCAGCCAATGTTTTACCCAGTCTTCAACCCTGGGACCCACCCCAAGGATGGCTATTAATCTTTTGTGTGGACTGTGTCAAATCCCTTGCTAAAGTTTAGGTAGGCCATGTCCACAGCCCCTCCCTGGTCTACTACTTTGGTCACCCAGTTAAAGAAATCAATTAGATTCATCTGACATGACCTTCTCACTGTGAATCCATGCCGCCTGGAGTCCTGTGCCCCACTGGCCTCTGGGAACTCAACAATTCTTTCCTTCAGAATTTATTCCATTATTTTCCCTACCACTGAGGTCAAACTAACAGGTCTGTAGTTTCCTGCCTCTTTCTTGCTCCAACTTTTGTGAAGGGGAATCACATCCACCCTCCTCCAGTCCTCATGTACCACACCATCTTCCTATGATTTGTTAAAAAGGGTAGTCAGTG
This sequence comes from Neoceratodus forsteri, assembly GCA_016271365.2. Classification (NCBI taxonomy): domain Eukaryota; kingdom Metazoa; phylum Chordata; order Ceratodontiformes; family Ceratodontidae; genus Neoceratodus; species Neoceratodus forsteri. The sequence goes on from CM057453.1 coordinate 161,951,244, forward strand.
GTGTCAGTAGTTCTCCCTTTAGTTCTTTTAGAATTCTGGGGTGAATCCCATCAGGTTCCATTGCTTTGTCCACCTTATGTTTTAGGAGTTATTTCAGGATCTTTTTTCTGTGAATGGACTGGTATTGACCCCCCATCTAGAGTGCTTCTATTCTTTGGTTTAGGTACCTCCCCCTCCTCTTCTTTTGTGAATACTGAGCAGAAGTATTTATTCAGTATCCCTGCTTTTTCACTGTCACCCTCTTCCCATTCCCCTTCCCTTTATTAAGCCTCACTATCCCTCCATTGGTCTCTCTTTGCTCCCTAATGTACCTAAATTGCAGTGCAACAATCAGGACATGACTTAATTGCACAAAATGATTGCAGATCTATCACATTCACTTACAGTTTTAGTTTAATGTAAAAATCTGCTGTATAAAAACAAAATACTTTTTTATGAAAATATAGCACAGCAAGAGCTTCTTCAAGAAGGCTGTTTTCAAAGAAAGACTAAAAAAGCATTGTTTTAAGGCAGTACATAATACTGCAGTTACTCCTTCCATTCTGGAAGGTATCAAATCAGTATCTTGGAGAAAAATATCCAAGAACCCTTTGGGACTTACAGAATAGAAACACCAGGATTCTTATACTGACACAGTCTCCATCTGGCTCACATTTCTGAGTGTGCTTCTATAATACTTCTGACTCTGGTGAACTCCAATAGAGATGCTTGCTTGAAATGGATTTTTGGACTCATGGTGTGCAGCCATCAAAATATTACATCAAACTGCCAACCCACTGGTGCAGTGGTACTGCTAGTGTCCAACAATGGAGGGCTGGCCCAGAGGAGGAGGAGGAGGAGGATCAATCATCTGTGGGACTGCTTCCTCCTCCTGGGGGTTGGGGGGACATGGAGACTGGCACATGCCTGACATGTGGTGGAGACCAGGAATAAAGCAGGCCAGGGCCAACAAAATGTACTGGTGGTACAGCAGTCATCTACATATGTTACATGGGAGAGTGCATCATGCATCATGACAGCACTGCCCATCCAAACTTCCTGGGAAGAAAGCAAGGAGGGAACAGTTGCACCTGACCAGCAGTAATGTGTTGGTCTCCTGTAGGCCTTTTATGTGGCTAGCTAGGCACAGTCTATGCAGAACTATATCCTGCAAAATGATGGGGTTTGAGGGATCCTGCCAACCCAGACAGGGGGACAAGCCTTGGGGGAAGACGCTGGATGATTCAAGTACTTTTGGATGTCAGGATGACAGGATCAATGAAACAGTGAGATGGGGTCTGGTCAAGTCAGGAGAGAAACAGATCAACAACAAAAAGTTACATCCAATCAAGACCAGTGAAGGCAAGAGCTGGTGCATGATCGGAGAGATCAACAGCAGAGTGACCACCATATGTGCTAGTTATTGCCAATTTTGTGAACCTGAGCCCTATCTATTGGATGCCAGAACAAGGACAGCTACCAGTAACAAATAACCATAATCCTTGATCAAGATTTGGCAAGTGATCCAAGACTGCGATAGCTAAACGAGCCTGACCCTGCACCTGTAGGTTCAGAGCAGCTAGCAATATTCTGCCTCTGCAACTGCCATTTATTGTAAATTGTAACATGTCAATAAATGTTATCCTATAATGAAGTACTTAGATTTGTGGAAAGACAGCAAATGACCCAAGATGAGCCAGGCATTAATTCTCTAGTAATGCCCAACTCATAGTGCAGTACCTTCATGAATCACAGTAAAATTGCCATACAGCACTATATAAGAGTACCATATGTTGTTTCCACCCACCCACCCGTGATACTCAGAGAACCATAGCATATTTGTTCTGTAGTGCTGAAATCTATAACGTGCACAATATGAATAACTACAACATTACCTTCTTGGTATTGCAATGTAATGGGATTGCATTCTGGATTCATAAGCAGTACAGCAGCAAAATCATCCCTCCTGTGGCAACTGTTCTGAAGAATACATGTGGGGTGACTGGAGTTGTCACTGTGGGTTATCCTGCACTGACTTTGTGTGCTGTGACCACAGATCCCAGTGCAAGTCTCAGCACTGCTGGTTTAAAAGCTCCTCAGGAATTGTTGAAAAAGAAAAACAAATCAAAACATATTGAGCCTAATAGTCAATCTATAATGGCAACCAGCAGTAGCAGACATGTTAGTCTTTCTTCAGATGACCTAGATGAGCTTGAGAGAAAAAAATGTGAACCAAACACGCACAAAAATACTTCCGGGATGTGTAAAGTCTTTTCAGATTGGCTAACATCAAACAGTCTGTCCATAGATATAAGTACAATTGCAATACCTAAGTTAGCAAGCATCCTGAGAAATTTCTAGGGGTCAGTCAGAACTGAGGAGAGGAAACAGTATAGTATTAGCTCTTTCATTGGGCTCCACACTGGTTTAAATCACTATATCAATAGTGTTGAAGTAAACTGCAAAGTGAACATTGCAGCAGACCCTGATTTTCGATCAGCGAACAACATTTTCTTGGCACTTCTGCTGGAATACAGAAGAGCCAGATGAGACATTGCAGCACACCACCACCATATCTCTCAATCTGATCCAGATCAAATTAGAAGCTCTCCAAATTTTAACCCTGATTCTGCATATGGGCTGGTATGCAGACCCTCATTCAAAATGCAGCTGGGCATTGCCAGACAAGTAGTAGTAAGTAAGTAGTAAAAAATTTTTATTCATACAAAAAATTAATAAGGATATCTCCACTGAGCCGAAGCTCCTTTACAGTGAGATCCAGGTGTCATTTCCAGTTACTCTTATAAGTTAACAATATATAATGAAGGAAAACACATATACACTATAATTATACATCAATAAATATAACACAGTTCCGAAATCATAAAACAAACTAGGACAAGAAAAACATACAAAAAAACAATAATTAATTCACAGTATACATTTAATACAAGTTACAATCTACCATCCTAAAATTCAAACTATTTCCCATCATAACTAGTGTTCTCGATAAGCCATTGGTTAATTTGGTGCAACTGAAAATTTCCCTCAAGGGGTCTAAACTTCCCAGGCAATTTATTCCACATAGAAGGTCCGATATTAAAAAAATGCTTATCCCCCCCAAGCTGTTCTACGACCTGGGACTGCACAGTCCAAGTAATTAGCAGAACACAGACCCTCAATAGGTCTTTTTATTTTAATGGACTCAGCCATATATTTAGGGACTTTTCCTGAGATACATTTTAACATTAACATAATTGTACTAAGAGCCCGTCTTTGATACAAAGTATGCCAGCCTAATTCTTTATACATATCTACTCTGTGTGCGCTCTTTGCAGCTCCCAGCATAAATCTAATTAATTTATTATACATAACGTCAAGCCTATGTAGTTGCTCTTTAGACGCACCCATATATATCAAATTACCATACTCCAATATGGGTAGTACAACAGTTACAACTAATTTTCTAATTTCCAAAGACATACTATTTCTTACTCTATATAATGATCCCAAGCACTTACCAACTTTAGTCAAGGTACTATCTATATGACTGTCCCATTTAAATTTTGTATCTAAATACACCCCCCAGATATTTATAACTAACAACTTGTTGCAAGATTCTTCCTGAAAATGTTTTAATTTGTAACCCCCTCATATTCAGCTTTAGGCCCGTAACCCCTATGAAACACCATTACCTGAGATTTTTTTTCATTCAAAACCAATTTAGATCTAAGCAAAAATTCCTGTAACTGATCAAAAGCCTGTTGTAATACTATTTGAATAGTTCTCACTGATAAATCAGCAAAATATACAACTGTATCGTCAGCATAAAGATGGTATTGTAGCTTTGGTTGTTCAAACCCCAAATCATTCATATATAAATTATATAGTATAGGACCCAAAATGGATCCTTGTGGGACTCCTGACACAATCAATTTCAAATCAGATGACCACTTTCTAATAGTCACTTGCTGCAATCTTGAGTCAAGATAATTTCAAAACCAATTTATAACCGACTCAGACATACCACAGGTTTTTAGTCTGGACAGGAGGATGCCAAGGTCCAGAGTGTCAAAGGCCTTTGAAAGGTCTACAAAAATTGCTCCCACTGGCATCCCCCTGTCCATACTCTCCATTATATCTCCTGTGACCTTTATAAGGGCAGTGTTTGTTCCATGCTCAGGTCTAAAGCCGGATTGATAACTGTTAAGGATTTCATTATCTTTCAGATATATCTGTAATTGTTTTGCAACTATTTTCTCCAAAATTTTAGAAATTGTTGGTAAAAGAGAAATTGGTCTGTAATTTTCTAATAATAACCTAGATCCTGTCTTATAAATTGGCACAATCTTGGCAGTCTTCCAAGTTTGAGGTAACTCCATGAGAGGCAGACAAATTAAATAAGTTTGCTAAGGGTAAATCAATAATAGGGGCTGCATACTTTAATAAGATATTAGGGATACCATCCATACCTTCTGCTTTATTAGTATTAATTTGAAATAATAAATCCCTAACATCTCCCCTAGTAATAGAAGTAAACTTAAACTCAGCTTGTTTACCAGATTGTACATAAACTCTATCTGTATCATTTGCCTGAGAATTTCTCTGTAGAACCTGATTAACATCTCCTCCACCCAATTGTAATTCATTAATACCCATATTTGTAAAAAAGGTATTAAACTCATTAACTACCTTGTTTCCCAGATCCATCTTATTACCATTAATTAAGAAATGATTAAGATATCCCAAACTAAGTACCTTATGCATCTTATTTATTATGTTCCAAAATACTCTTGAGTTTTCCATCATTTCTTCAGACAATTTTTTGTTACAATAGGCCAATCTAGCCTTTCTAATTTCCTTTGTATATAAATTTCTTAATTGCCTATATTTATACCAGTCCTGGTCTCTCTTTGCTAATTTAGCTTGTTTCCATGCCTTATCTCTAGCTCTTTTAATTTTAAACAAACCTGAGTCATACCATGGCGCTCTGTTTGATTTTTATCAACCTAGTTTTTATAGGAGCATGTTTATTGCAAATTTGTATTAAATCCTTTTGAAACATATCCCACGCATCCCCCACATTGGGAATTAGTTCTAGTCTCTCCCAGTTATAATTTTCTAATTCCTGCATAAATTGAACATAATCAAACTGTTTAAAGACTCTAATTTGTACAACATTTTTAAATGTCTTTCTAGATTTCTAATTTCTAATACAGAAAATTATCTGATGATCTGACATTGAGTCTGGTAACACCCCACTCTTTATAAACTTTTCTGGATTTGTAGTAAAAATAAGATCTAACATAGCTGAATTACTGGGATTTATTGCATTTAACCTAGTAACATCTTGTATCAGTTGCACCAAATTCAATGTAGTAGCCAGATCAATTAGACTATGATGGGCATCTATATTTCCCCAATCAACATTTAAATCCCCAATTATCAAAATTTCATGTAAATTTTGATAATTCTTCAGTACATCCTGTATTTCAGAGAAGACCATTAAGCTGCTTTTAGGTGGACGGTAAATGCCAATCAATAAGATGGGTTTAGAATAAGGTAGCTTTAATTCTAATGGTAACAATTCTGAATCAGTCCAATTACACAAATCTTGCAATTCCCTAACATCAATCCAATTTTTAACATAAACTAATACTCCCCCTCCTCTTTTGGATCTGTCTTTTCTATATATATATGGAAATTTTCCAGGGCTATATCATTATCTTGAATTTTTGTATGCAGCCATGATTCAGTAATTATTAAAATATCAGGCTTATAATAAACCACCCACTCTCTTAAATACTCAATTTTCTTAAGCAAACTACAAATATTAATATGCACAATTTTCAATCCTTTTTTCATTCAACATTTCAAATGTATAATCATGATTCAAATCAGCAATAGGCTCAGGATTTAATTGAACATCCCCACTTAACATTAACCCTATAATTACAAACCATTTACCCATTCTAGACATTTTAAAATATAAACATTTCCCCTTCACTAAACAATTTCTAGATTTGGCACTTTCTAAAACAACATTATGTCCCCAGCCACATAGAAGTTCACTACCCATATACACCCATTTGAACAAAGTTGTCTCAATATGGATATTCAATAAAGAGGCATGAATGTCCCCTTGCCACCCAATTAGAACATTTCTCTCTCCCCATCATAGTTTCCTCATACTCTATTGTCAAGTATGGACATTCTATAAAGGATTTTCCATTCTGAGCAGAATTTTCACATACTAAAAACTGGCATCCTACCAGAACAATTCCCCACCATTACATCAACATTGACAAGGTAGAGAGGGGTTACTTAAATTAAACCATGAATCTTTCACAATAAATACAGACAAACATGGCAGTGAGTATATAGCGCTCGCTTTTAATGAGACAACTAAGAACCACAATGCACTAACAGAAGGCAAAAGGCAAGTGCTGAGAGGAGTTCTATACTCACAACCTTGGAGAGCAAACTGTCCAGTATCTCTCTGTAAGGAGTACATAGCTTGTAGTCCACCTAATCCCCAGAATTCTATTTACACCCACTGAGGTTGCCCTAGTATGTCTTTGACAAAAAGAATGTTGGTACTGAAAGCAACCAATGGTCAAAAATGATCTGGGTGAAATGATGGTGCAGATTTCCTCAGATGCTGAACTGAGTGTCAGGTATACTAACCACTCAATCAGAAGCACAGCAGTTCATATGTTGTCTGAGGCTGGCCTCACATTGAGAGAGAGATAATGTCAGTGACAGGGCATCAATGCAAAACCTGCCTAAGAAATTACTGGTCACCATCGCAAAGTGATAGAAAGAAATGATCTGCAATATTGTGTTAATCAGATGGCCTACCATATCAGGGGGAGGGAATGGACAAGGATATGATAGAAGGCATCCTTAGGATGGCAGAGAAAGGGAAGATACTGTTGATGGGGGACCTGAATATGCCAAATGTTAACTGGAGCACCTTTGCTGAAGCCACATCCAAGAGCAGGGCCATTCTCAATGCCCTACAGGTGGCATGCCTCAGATAGCTAGTTTTGGAACCCACTAATGAGGGAGCAATCTTGGACCTTGTACTCTCAAATGGGGACAGTGAGAGGATCTCAGATCTAGAAGTGAGTAGCCATCTGGAAACAAGTGACCACCAAACAGTGTGGTTCACGATAAATTCAGCTACAGAGTCAAGCCATTCAAAAGTGAGGGTTCCGGACTTCAGGAGGGCTGACTTTGGCAAGATTGGAGAGTGCCTTAGAAAAGCACTAGCAAACAGGCTAGAAGGAGGGGTGGAGCAACAATGGGGAAACATCAAAACTACCATCACAGAGGCAACAAGGCTTTGTGTGAAGCAAATAAATCAAAATGAAAGAAAAAGCCACTATGGTTCTCAAAAGAGGTGGTGGGGAAGGTTATGGAGAAAAAGATAGCATTTAGGAAGTATAAGGAAACACAGAAGGAGCAGGACAGAGAACTGTACCAGATAAGGCAGAAGGAAGAAGGGAAGGAAGTCAGAATAGCAAAAGCCCAAACTGAGGAAAAGATAGCCAACTCAGTTAAGAAGGGGGATAAAACCTTTTATAGGTATATCAGGGAGAATAGAAAGACAAAGGGGGGGGATTGTGAGGCTGAATAGAATGGACAGTGGGTGAGCAGAGAGGGTCAGTGAAAAAGCAGAGATACTGAATGAATACTCCTGCTCAGTATTCACAAAAAAGGAGGAAAGGGAGGTGCTTAAGCTAATTAACAGAAACACTCTGGATAGGGGGGTCCATCCCAGTCCTTTCACAGAAGAAAGGGTTCTGAAAGAACTCCTAAAACTGAAGGTGGACTAAGCAATAGGGCCTGAAGGAATTCACCCCAGAATTCTAAAAGTATTAAGGGGAGAACTAGTTACACCACTGACTACCCTTTTTAACAAATCATGGGAGGATGGTGTGGTACCTGAGGACTGGAGGAAGGTGGATGTGATTTTCCTTCACAAAAGTGGGAGCAAGACAAAGACAAGAAACTACAGACCTGTCAGTTTGACCTCTGTGGTAGGGAAAGTGATGGAATCATTTCTGAAGGAAAGAATTGATGAGTATCTAGAGGCCAGTGGGCATGAGTTCACAGCGGGAAGGTCATGTCAGAGGAATCTAATTGATTTCTTTGACTGGGTGACCAAAGTAGTAGACCAGGGATGGGCTGTGAACATAGCCTACCTAGACTTTAGCAAGACATTTGACACAGTCCCACACAAAAGATTAATAATCAAATTAACCAGCCTGGGAGTAGGTCCCAGGGTGGTAGCCTGGGTAAAACACTGGCTAGGCAACAGGACACAGAAGGTAATTGTAAATGGATTTCACTCTGAAGAAAGGGGGGTTACAAGTAGGGTACTGCAGGGTTCAGTACTGGGTCCAGTCCTTTTTAATGTCTTTATAGGTGACATTGCAGAGGGACTGGAAGGAAAAGTATGCCTCTTTGCAGATGACACAAAGATCTGCAACAGGCTTGATACACAAGGAGGTGTGGAAAGGATGAGAAGGGAATTGGCAAGGTTGGAGGTATGATCAGAAGTATGGCAGCTTGGATTCAATGCAAAGAAGTGCAAAATAATGCACCTGGGAAACAAAAACCCAAGGGAAGATTACATAATTGGGGGGAGGTAGTAACAACAACAAAAATGGAAAGGGACCTGGGGGTAATCATATCAAATGACCTTAAGGTTGACAAGCAATGTGAGAAGGCAGTAGGGAAGGTTGGGGGGATATTGGGATGTATAGGGAGAGGCATCACCAGCAGAAAACAGGAAGTTGTTATCCCTGTGTACAGACAGTTGGTGAGACCCCATCTGGAGTACTACGTCCAGTTCTGGAGACCCCATCTCCGCAAGGACATAGACAGGATGGAGGCAGTCCAGAGGAGAGCAACTAAAATGGTACAGGGTCTGCAAGAGCAGCCATACGATGAGAGACTAAAGGAGCTTAATATGTACACCCTTGAGGAAAGGAGGGAGAGTGGAGACATGATAAAAACTTTTAAGTACCTCAGTGGAATCAACAAAGTCCAAGAGGGTAGCATCTTTCAGAAAAAGAGGTGTGCAAGAACAAGGGGACACAATTTGAAGATAGAGGGGGGATGGTTCAGGGGCAATGTGAGGAAGTATTTTTTCACAGAGATGGTGGTGGACACATGGAACAGCCTTCCTGAGGAGGTTGTGGGGTCTAAAACTGTGGGAGAATTCAAGAATGCATGGGACAGACATAAGGCAATTCTTGTGGGGAGTAGAAAGAAATAGGCTGTTGGTTAAGTAGGATCTGCAGCTTATCCTTTAGGTAGGGAAATGGACAGACTAAGTGGGCCAAGTGGTCCTTATCTGCTGTCAAAGTCTTATGTTTCTATGAAACCACCAGAGATGCTGCAGTACAAAGCACTGTTCTGTCTTCAAGTAGCTCTTTGTCTCCCAGAAAAATGCTGAAGGCCAAAAAAAAACCCACCTACACCCAAAAAAGCAGCAAAACACCACAGAACAGAAGAAATCATACCAAATATTGTCCACCAGCAGGCCACAGAAAGTAAGAGCAAGAATGAAAGTCAGCACCGTGCTGAAAATACATCGTCCATCAGTAGCAGCCCATTTAACATGAGCCTTTTTACCATTAATGGCTCTGTTAATTTTAATTATTATTCTGTAAATGACAAAGGTACTCCATAAGTTAGAAGACAGAAGAAGTGCACGCTTTCTAAATATTCCTATATTATAGGTGCATACTGATAGTAGCGGAGTTCCTTTAGCGGAATACCTTAATTCTGTCTTGAATACTGTTAATATACTGTGCCACAGTTGTTCTTCAGTGTTATAAAGCACAAGTTTATTGAGTAAAAAGGAAAATATTGTAAGAAATTACCTAGATAGCATCCTACAGTAACTTGCACTGTTTGCAGTGTGTTTCACGCAAAATATGTTAACCTGTTCAATATTAAGTCCCACAATACAATTCGGCTGTTCCCAGATGGTGTGAGTGGCATTTTTCGAGTAGTACGAAAACACTGTTGTTCACATTAGTAGAACTGTAAAACTATTTCCATTATTAATACACAAGTACTTTACAAATTCAGATAGTTTGTAGGCTGACAGCGATATAGTACCTACAATATTAATAAATGTTAAGGGGCTGAAAATGATATTAAAAGCATTTAAACTCTGAAAAAGTTTTTATATGTTATACCTATTGGATAACATTTATTCCCATATTAGAATTGCACAACCTTGTTACCAGCACTTGCCTATGGCCTTGTGCCCCCCTTCCCCCAACCAGGCATTAATTCCCCAGTAGAACCCTCCTTTGTCGTGACTTAATGCTTACTTGTTTAAATTGTTAGTCCACATTGACTCTCACTTTGCTGGCAGAGCTTGTGATATTTTTACATTTTTGTTCCTTAGTGCCTCTAGATTCTCCACTGGCTGTTACAGGGGGAATGTAAAAAGTGGACAGTGTGAGGATAGGCAGCTGAGACTGGGATGAGAGTTAATGTAAAAAGGTTTTTAGTTTGTATGTTTTGGGCATTTTTCCATTTGTTTATATATTTCCCCTTCCCTTGTAGTTTGCCCTATGAACAGCTACAGTAGCTCCTTCTGCAGCCGTATGGTTCAGTTAGGATTTAGATGGGCATTTTTCTGTAATTTAATTACTTTAGTTTCATGTATTGCAGCTGGAGATGTGGTGAAGTTTTACTTTGCTGGTGAAGTTCTGGCAAAGTTGTAAAATTTGCCTACATGAATAACTTTGCAAATTGACCTCTTTGCCACTTCACATTGAGTTTTGCCACTTCACATTGAGTTTTGTCACTTCACGTTGAGTTTTCCTGGGGAAATGGCACTTTTTCAGGGGAAGTTAAGGCAAAGTTTAGGCAAAGGTGCAACTTTGCCAGCAAATATCCATAACTTCTCCTGAAAAAGTGACACTTCGCCTGCCAAAAACTGTCACGAAGTTGACACTTTGCACTTTACAAATTTGGCAAACATTTATTTATTTGAATTTTTATAACTGGGTAGGCCCCCTGAGACACAGTGTCCCTTTTCAGGGGCAACCTACAGTAAATATGACATACAGTAGGCAAACACTGTGAATTATTTTGTAGACTAAAGTTTTCCACATTTGCACATCTCAGTGTACCCCCCCACTACCAGATGCCAGTGCAAATGGCTCAATTAATAAAGTATTATAACTAAACAGATCAGAATAACAATGCATATTATAATGGAGCTCTGAAAGGAATTGACAAGGGGTATTGAATTCTTTGTAGTTTACTGCCTCCACTGTCAAATACCAGCAAGTTATCTGAAGCAATAATTTCTTGTACTCTCAGGCCAATAAATTCTTAGAAACTCAAGTACAGAAGGATATTAATGGAGATTACTTGGACCAACTCAGGCAACTCATATGTGTGTGTGTGTGTGTGTGTGTGTTATGCAAAGGAAAATGCAATGTGGTGAATCCACAGAAAAAAATCGGCATCTATCTGCTGGAGAGCAGGTGGAATAACTGTGTAAAAGAACAAAAGAAAAGGATGCACACTCCTGGTTTGGAGGAAAGAAAAGTATTTAATTAGTCCTCCTGTTTATAGCACCCCAAAAAGTGAAGATTCACAGAAGAAGGCACCCTACATGTCACTAAAGGGCTTCGTAAGCAAGGTGGTGCCATGTATCCGGAGTGTGGCTTATATACATAACAGTCATGTGATCAGCATAACCACATCATACAGACGTTAACCACACATTTAAAACTCACAACTCACAAAAAATAATAACAAAAGACCATATACTCCCTGCAGACTCCATAGCTAGGGATTTAGCTGTGTGGGTAATACATCTTGGAGGTGTCACATGGTAGAAAGGAAGGGCAAATTACAAATGTGTTTACCTGGTGTGTGCACCATTTTCTTGATTTTCCAAGTTATACCTAGCTCCACCAGTCAGTAATGGCACCTTTATTGAATGAGGGACAACCAACAACCCCAACGCACACCCTGATGCCTGTTGGTGGGGGCAGGGTGGGGGTGGGGTGCAAGGGGGTAGGAACCCTAACATCGAATTTCCTCACTTTTATCGCTGTGGAACAACCCTAACTGATGCATTAAACAGATTTTTTTGCTATGAATATATATATACTGTATAACAGGAAATCTTCACTGTCTTTTAATTTTCACTATATTCTCTGGTTCCATATTAGAGTAAAAAAAAAGATAGTGACTATTAGGTAGAAATATATATATATATATACACACACACACACACACACACATATTATAGTGGCACAGTAGTCCCACTATAGTTAGACTGAGTACCCCATTTAAGGTTAAATCTGAAATTTGGCAGCTTAATAACTTTGCCACCATACACAGTTTTGCCTGAAATTTGGAATGCACAGCCTGATATCATAGATCTCTGAACCTGCCAAGCTTTGTTATGGTCAGATGTACGGTTGCGGAACTACAGAGTGCCAAACAAATGCATAAATTATGCATTGTTGCGCATTCTTTGCTCGCACCTACAGCCTGCACAGTTTGTGCGACCAGTCTGAAACCTTCAGGGAAGATGCAGCCAGGGTCCCCGATGTGCCTTTTGAAGATTTTGTGAAAACATATTCAACAGTTCAAAAGTTATTCAAAAACAAAGTTTCCCATTATAGTCAATGGGAAAAATTAACAAAGTATGCAAAAGCGTCGCAAATGTACTTTTTACTTTCACAAATGACCCTTATAGTGTCTCAAATCGGTCATCTTCCTTTCAGCTGGTGGTCGCAGAAATGCTTGTCATTTAAATTTGGGACTCTCTAGGGACACAATTCTTGTTGTGTTCACCTAGTTGAGCCCTGAGAATGCTAACCATGTCTTTTTTTGGGGGTAAAACACCCCACAAATATGTTTTTTAAGTTTTTGCAAAAAGTAGCATCACAAAGCACTTTCACATATGCAACACTTTCATGATCTCATTTGCAAAAGTGTTGTGAATTGCGAAAGTACTTTGCAAAACTATGGCCAAAACAATAACAAATCTTTGCCACCCTGCTGCAAAAGAATGGTTTGGTCTTCTGGGCTGAAATTTGGAGGGAAGAAAGCCAAGATCCCACAGATGTGCCTTTTGGAGGTTTGGTAACAAAATATTTGAGGGATGCAAAGTTATGGCACTCTGAAGTTGACACTTTTCCCCATAGGATAACATTACGGTGTCTGCCGCGCTTTTCGGTGCCCGTATCTCAAAAACGATTACAGATACGGACTTTTCAGTGGAAAAATGCTTAGTCCCACACTAGGGTGCTAAGTGCAAAACTAGCCTGGAAAGTCATAAATAATATGAGATTTTAAATTTTTTTCTACGTCGTATGGTTCCTGAGATATAAGGGCATTTAGTATTCAAGTGCTTATTTTCTGCTCCAAGGGCCATTATTATGAATACATTCTTTGTATTCACTGTGCTTCTGAGTACAACATTTTGGGAAAAAAAGGGTATGCGTTTACGTTACTGTTACCGTTAGGGTTTCCATTACCATTTGCATTAGCATATCCGTTAACGTCACTGTGTGCGCTACCCTTTGCATTTGTGTTTGACCTTGAATTTGTGTTAATGTTACCATTTACATTTCCATTACTGTTTTTGTTTGCATTTGATTTTGCATCACTGTGTGCATTACCATTTGCGTATGCGTTTGCGTTTGCATTTCCATTTGCGTTACTGTTTCCTTTGGCGTCATCTTTGGTGTTACCATACCCTTTTGCATTTATAATTGCATTAGCATTACTTTTTGCGTGTTCATTACCATTTGTGTTTGTGTTACCATTTGCATTACTGTTTCCTTTCGCATCACCATTGGCATTAACAGTTCTGCTTGCATTTGCATCACCATTACCATTTTCATTACCATTTGCATTACCATTTGCATGTACGTTTTTGTTATTGCTACTGTTCTTGTTACTGTTACCGTTTGCGTTACTGTTAGTGTTAACGTTCCCATTAGGATTGCCGTTACCGATGCCATTACCATTACTGTTAGTATTACCTTTACTGTAAGGGTTATTACACAAAATGGGAAGCATAGTGGGAGCCTAAGGCCCAAAGCGCCCGCGCTCCCACCACTACATACCATTCACTATTTATAGTGCACATTCTCAAAAATAATGGAAATCCATGGCAAAAAAAATCCATTTAATGCATCAGTTACAGTTGTTCCACAGGAAGAAAAGTGAGGAAATTCGGTGTTAGGGTTGCCACCCCTACCTTCCCACCACCACCCCAACCCCACCAACAGGCATTGGGGTATGCGTTGGGGTTGTCGTACCTAACTCTTACCCCATTCTCCTATACTGCACCACCTCAGCTTCTTAACACATGGAATGGGGTGAGAGTTAGGTCGATGACCCAAACGCATACCCTGATGCCTGTTTGTGGTGGTGGGATGATGGTGGGATGGTAGGGGTGGCAACCCTAACACCGAATTTCCTCACTATTGTCGCTGTGGAGCAACCCTAACTGATGCATTAAACAGAGTTTTTTGCCATGAATATATATATATATATATATATGTGTGTGTGTGTGTGTGTGTGTGTATATATATATATATATATATATATATGCTCCACCAGTGAAAATAAGAGGAAGTGAATAGGTGGGGGTGTGATTGGAGTACTAAATATAAAGGGCATGTATATAAACTGCTATACGGTATATATATAGACACTATATATAGAAATATAGATATAGAGATGTATAGATATATAAGGGAAAAGGATATGCAACAGCCCCTGGAGAAAAATTGCAGATATTTTTCATGAGTGCTGTTTGGCCTCATGTCATCATGAGTAGTAAAGCCACAAGTGATGTTAAAGGGGCAAACAGCATGACTGAAAAATGTCCACGATATTTCTCCTTGGGCCAGTGCATATTCAATTTATCCAATGCTAGTGCTAGTAGTGGGTAAGAGTGGTGGTTCAGAGTCTGTTTCTGCTGTTTCTGTAGGCAGTGGTTGAATGTAAAGTGAGCAAGGCAGCTTCAGTTTCGGGGCATCAGAACTGAAGCACTGAATGGGGGAGAGGAGAGCTGGAGTACTGGTGGAGTCAATGATGACTCGGGTATGGCAAACTATTCTGGAATGAATGCTGGGTTGCTGCTATAGGTTGTACTGTGACATTAGCGCTGTTGCCAAATAAGTTTTGTGAACGCAGTTATTTATTTTTTAAACAAGCAGAATGTTTAGTG
Organism: Neoceratodus forsteri; assembly: GCA_016271365.2. NCBI lineage: Eukaryota > Metazoa > Chordata > Ceratodontiformes > Ceratodontidae > Neoceratodus > Neoceratodus forsteri. The sequence goes on from CM057453.1 coordinate 161,966,470, forward strand.
GGAAAGGAGTGAAAACAAAAGTGATCTGAGTGTGTCTTAGATGAAATGGAACGGCTTGGTGGGGGCCAGAAGGTGAGTAAACTTTTCAGTTCTAAAATTTGAACTGAGGTGCTCATGCTGCTGGCTTCCATCTATCAGGAGCTATGGTGAGGATATGTTTGTGACCTCTGGACCTAGAGTGACAATATCAGACCTACAGTGAGACTATTTTGATATTCTTACTGTAGGTCCAGGGGTCATAAAAATATCAGTGATATTTGCCACAAAATATCCTCACAAGGGAGTAATTCCATCTAGAGGTTCTGTGGACATGGGAACCTCGAGAGTGAAGCTCGATAGGTTCCCATGTCCCCAGAACCTAGAGATGGAATTACCCATTGTCATGCACTGTAAGCTATTAGTTATTTTTTTTAATACATGGATGTGATTTTTAGATTTGTTCCCATTTTGTGACAGGCGGTCAGCCACTTCAGTGAAGGACTCTCAGTCCTTGCTGACCACTTTACTGTCTTGCTTCTGATCTCTCCCCATCCCACTGCACTTCTTCCTGCCTGCCTCTGCTCTAGCCCCCGCTGTAAGCACATTGAACAACAAATGGTAGGTAGTCCTACCTTTTGCTTTCTTGGGCACTGCACTGCAGGTTCAACGAGATAACTTTTTTCCAAGAAGAGGAAAAAAAATGTGAAGAAACATGGAAGAGACAGTATGGGCTAGCTAAGCAAGAGAGTGAGCAGCCATGTTTTTAAATTTGTTCTGCCCACCCACCCACACATGAAAAGTAGCCAATCAGAAGGCATGCTTAGGATGACATGGGGGGGGCAGACGGCACCTTTGCAGGTGCTTGCACTGTTTGGTGGTGGTGATAATAGTATTGTTCAGGTATGGAATGATAGTGTTATCACATTGGAATGATGGTGTTATCACCAAATAAGTGTGGTATTATCAGTGAGGGATGATGCTATTACTGGGATTTCTTTGAATGCTTTACAGTATTATTAAATTTAAGATCTATATATTAAATATATATATATATATATATATATTTATAATGTTATTACAATTATTATTAGACTGGTGAAATAGCAGCAGTATAGTTAGGACTTAGTAGGGTGTTTAATGTCAAACCCTAAATTTTGCACCCTAATAACTTTGGCAGCGGTCAACAAAATTGCTAAAAATGTGGTATGCATTGTGTCGGAGGCACGTTTTTAAGACTTGTGAAGTTTCATGACACCAGCATATGCAGTTTCTGATATACAAATGTTAATATTTTCAATGAAAAGCAATGTTTTTTCCCATACTTAATTCATGTTTATTTCCCTCTCACCTACAGCCCCTAGACAGTACAGAATTTTTTCCAAACCTTTCAGGGTAGAAGAGGTCTGTGTCACGGTAGTGGCTTTCAAAGATTTCCTGAAAACATAGTTTTAACAGGATTTTACTTTTTTTTTTTTTTTTTTTACTGAGCATGGTCTGTAGAGTTTTAGGATAACCCGGTGATACAAAAGATAACATTACCTTTCACAGGCATTTATCATTTACAAAATTAGTACATTTCAGATCATGAGAAAAAATATAGGTTGTGACTGCTGCAATCTTTTTTTTTAACTAAAAACATAGAAAACATATAAAATGATACATTTTTTAAACACAAAAATCTGAACATAGCTAAATGGGACCTATCTAGTTAGATTCTGGTGTGTTTCTTAAAAATAAACTCAGAAATACATGTTCTAAGCATCTGAATCTCCTGAGTGCCCCTCTTAGCGAGAGGAGACATTTGTGCAATGTTGATGCATATGCCTGTCTCCTGCTGCTCAGCTGCTATGTGCAGCGAAGGAGACTGCATTTTATTTGTGTACGTTTACTCATTTTTGCAAGGCAAATCCTGTTCTGTCATCTAAGTAAGATCACTGTTACAACACATTTCCTTCCCCTCCCCTTCCCAGCTCAGCCAGCCCTCCCTCATCATTCCCATTCTCTTGATTTTATTTTAATAATGCTCCCTCTCCTTTCCAGCTCAGCTGTACCTCTCTTGAACTTCCTATTCTAATACTGTTGAAGTGGACCACCCAACCTAACTATCACTTTATACCTCCCACCTCCCCTTCAGATTGATCACCTCATCCTTTCCATTCTGAAATGTTATTACACTATCTATAGAAATGGACCAGGATACCCACCCCAATACAGATTTATACCTCCTCCTCCCCTCCAGATCACTCCACCTATACATACTGTAGGTGAGAGGGCCAGGATGGCCACCCCAAGTGACAACAAAGACTATTTTGACACTGCGGCTCCCAATTCCCAGTGTCAACTGCAGTCCCCCAATTAGAGAAGAAAATAATCCTAAATTGACTTTTTAAAAACCTGCAAATAATAAAATGGTCTATTGTATTTATTTATTTGAAAATTAGTGACCAAAAGAGGCACACTGAGCTGAGGATCATTTCCAGGTATGACTCAGGAGAGGGAAGAAATGGATACAAATGCATAGCATAGACAGATTCAATGTTACAAATAGTGCAAAGGCAGGGCACACAAAGACTATTGAAGTGTACAATGAGCAAACAAATCATAAGCAGGCAATTGGACATACACAAGTATATAGGGACTGCTAAGTTGTGAGAAACAGGAGCAAGGGGGGAAGGAGTCTCAGCTGACATCTAAAGGAGGCAGGGGAGGTAGTGAAACAGTGGGAACTGGGGAGCTGGTTCCAAAGTGAGGGGTGACAATAGGTGATGCTGATTGGCCAGCCGAGCTATAGAGATATGCTAAAAGCAAAGGTGCAATGGTCCATGGATTGGAGGGAGCAGGAGGCAGAGGGGGAAATGAAGAGAAGTGATATGAGGTAGGAGGGAAGGGACCCTAACCAGTATTTAGATACAAATGAGGCACAGTATATCTGGCAACAAGATAGTAGAGAGAGAATAAATAGTGATGTGTAAAGTGAGAAATGCTGAGTTTGAGAGGAGGAGTTGGTTGCAAAGTGACATAATGAGTTACGGATGGTATCCTGTTTGGACAGTGAGGTGCAGGGGGCTTGAAAATAGACCACATCCACACAGTCAAGGACTGATAGCGTCATTTTGGTGACAAGCTGTTGCCAAACATGTGGGGAAAGGCAGTCTTTGTTGCAGTATAAGGCACCAAGTTTAGGTCTGAGCCTCACATTAATGGCATTGAGAAGACAAGCGCATTGTCAAGCCACACTCCTAGATACTTGAAGGAAGGAACCACTTCAAGTGGAAAGCCATCCAAGGTGGAGAATGTGTGCACATGTAATAGTTTGGCCAATTTTTGGCTAGTGTCAAAGGTCATGTACACCATTTTTTAGTGCTGACCCAGAGCTGGTTTGACTGGAACCATCATAAGATGTTGAAATCTTACTGTAGCAGATCTCCCATATCTGTGGTGGAGGGAGCAGAAGTGTAAATGACTGTGTCATCTGCATACATGTGAATATGTGAGTTGGGTGAATATGTGAGTTGGCATAAGCTGAAGGAAGGTCACTGAGGAAGACTGAGGAAAGCATGGGCCCATGATGGAGCCCTGTGATACCCCTCCTAGATGGGAAAAGGAGGTGACAGGGCCTGCCAACCTGTACTGACTGTTGACAGCCTGTGAGGTAAGATTGGAATCTGTCCACAGCAGGAGCTGAGAGGCCAGAAGAACTCAACTTATTTAGGAGAAGGTGGTGAGACAATGAGTTAAAAGCCTTAACCAGATCAATGAAAATGGCTGCTGTGACGTAACCCCAATCCATCCCTGAGAGGATATAATCAGTTAAACACAGCAGGGAGGAAACGATGGAGTGATCCTTCCTCAAACTAAACTGGAATGGGTCAATCTGACCGCCAACACTCCCACCCACTCCACCTGACAACCTATTATGCATCTGTCACCCCAATGCCCCCTGACACCCTCACTCATCTAAACATGTGTCCATGACTTAGATCCAGTCTCCGGTTGGAAAGACATCCTCCTGCTGGAACCATAACTGTGATATGAGAAAATAAAAGTCAGGTTAATGTATTTAAATGCATTTGGAACTTTTATTCATAACTCAGCTGTTATGTTCAATGACAGAAACTGCATTTTATTTGTGTACATTTACTCATTTTTGCATGAGAAATACTTTCTTTCAGCTAATTAAGTTAATTGGCACAACATGCGTTCTCCCCCCTGCCAGCTCAGCAAGCCCTCCCTCATCATTCCCATCATCTTGATTTTATTTTAAAAATGTTCTCTCCCCCTCCCAGGTCAGCTAACCATCCCTTAACCTTCCCATTCTGATATTGTTTAAATGGACCACCCACTCCTGATATCTTCCCTATACCTCCCCTCCCCTCCAGATCACCTGCCCTGTCCTTCATGTTCTGAAATGTTATTATAGTATTTATAGATGTGGACCGGGATGCCCATTCCAGGTTCTGCTTATACCGCCCCCTTCCCTCCAGATTGACCCACCAATACATAGGCGGTGGCACTGTGGTGCCCACCTCCAGTGCTGCCAAAGACTATTTTGACACTGGGGTGTCCAGTCCATAGTGTTGGCTATGGTCCCCCTGTTAAAGAAGGACTCTGCCTCACATTCACTTTTTTTAAAAAACCAGCAAATAAGAAAATGGTCACTTACCAATCTGCACCTGACCCCCCCACTCAGCACCCACCACCCCAATGCCCCCATTACACCCTCACTCACCGAAACATGGTCTCATGATTTAGAGCCACTCTATAATTCAAAAGACATCATCCTGCTGGAACTGCAACTGTAATTATGAGAAAATATGGTAGGTCTGCTTAATGTATTTCAGTGTGTTTTGAACTTTTTCCCATAACTTTGTCATTTTTAAATATTTTTACACCAACTGTTCAACAAGGTTTTTCTGGGATCTCACCTTATGAACAAGATCGGTGTAATATTTCAGGTATGTTCCAAAAGGTTATTATGCAGTCACTCCACTATGTCACCTTCCTGGTAGGATTTGAAAATTTTCACCTACTGGATTCATGAGGTGGAGTCATAAGATAACCATGTTGAAATTGTGATGGAAAAATATGGCAAAATAACAAGTTATGAATAAACATAAATATATTTCTATGTTCACTCATAGCTTTGCTAAGTTTCAATACTTTTCTTCCAAACTTGCAGTATGATATTTTGGGACCCCTCCTCATGTACAAGGCAAATGACATTTTTAAAATCCAGTCCAAAAAGTGGTTTTGCAGTCGATCTGCCAAATCATATTTTGGGTGGGATTTGAAAGTTTTCACTTAAGGGTTCATGAGATGGAGTCATAAGACTATCTTGAAAATATGGTGGACTAATATAATAAAATGACTGAGTTATAAGTGAACATTGAAATATTTCAAAGTTTACTCATGACATCACTAATTTTCAATATTTTGACTCCGAACTTGCAACATAGACACTTTGACACAAACCTTGGACAAGATGTGTTTTCACACTTGCCTTGTGAAATGATGAGCCAGCCACTATTCTATAAATGCCACATGTCATGTTTATAAGGGGAAGTCATAAAATGACTATTTTGAAAATCAGTGGTCAAAATTTAAAAATAAAAATTGAGAAACATGTGTAGTGCCAGCCTTTACCCTAGAAGGTAGTGCTTTGTGATCCCGTGCTGATGAGCTGAGTTTGGGGGTGAGCTCAGTAAGCCAGCAGAATGGGCTGAGGCAGGGGGATGGTACAGTCATGTGACACCACCCCCCCAGCCCGGAAAGATAAGGTACATGGTTTCCCACACTGTCCCATGTGATAGAGTCTCCCCTTGAATCAACAGATGGGTTTCAGTTGCTATAGATATACTGATGGGAGAAGAGCCCAATCCTAGACAAACCTATACGGCCACATATGATGTACTGGAAGCCAAGTGAGGCAGGTAGGTGAAGTGCCTGGAGTGCCAGGCACTTGTCAGCCAAATCTTTTTTTTTTTTTAGTCTTTAGTAATTAGGTAAGGCCCACTAGGCACAACTGCCTATTTTCAGGGGCGACCTGGGAGCACTGGGGAGGTTAAGTGACTTGCTCAGAGTCACACAGTATGCAAGTGGAGGTTATGGAAATCAAACCCCAGTCTGCAGGATGTACCAAGTTCATTCACAGGTGACAACCTCACCGCGCTGACCAACAAGTATGCCCCTTTGATCAAAGTCAGGGTGCATAAAACATCCAACCCATGGTTTACTTCAGATCTCAAGGCTACACTCCTATGCCATGATAAACACTGGGCTAAGATTAGAAAATCCAAAAGCCCAGCTGACTGGCAAGCATTCAGAGCAGCTAGAAACACCTGCATTAAATAAATCCGTGCAAGCAAAGCCAACTATTATGTCTCCACCCTTGAACAGGCAAAAGGGAATTCCCAAAATATCTGGAAGACACTCAAGTCCATTGAAGGTCGGCTTGTAGCCCCCTCCATCCCTCTGAAGATCATCAGCAATGGTAGGGCTGTGGGAAACAGCTGCCTAATCCTCAAGGAAATCAACAATCACTTTGTAACTGCTGGCCTAGCCTTTGACTATTCATGTTATGCAGCCTGTGGTAGCAACCAAGACTGTAATAACATTGACTCACAAACTTCGACCTGCCCACTCCAGTTCTGCACGCTTAGCTATAAAGAAGTCGAAGATTCACTTCTTAACATAGACATTCAAAAAAGTGCAGGGGATGATGGTCTAGAACATTTTTTTCCTTAAACCAGGATATCTCAACCTCACTGCCCCATCCTCCACACATTCAATCTTTCCATTTCCACTGCCTCTGTTCCCTCCTGCTGGAAGTCTGCCCATATCCTCCCATTATTCAAGTCAGGGGACCCATGTGACCTAAACAACTATAGGCCCATCTCAATTGTACCTGTCCTCTCCAAAGTCCTCAAAAAGCTAGTTTACTCCCAAATGAAACTCCATATGGAATCATCTTCAATCCTCAACCCTGTGCAATCTGGCTTCCGGCCCAACCATAGTACAGTTACTGCTCTAGCCAAAGTTACAAATGAATGGATCACAGCCATAGACTCCAAGAAAGTTACTGGTGCAGTATTTTTAGATCTCAGCAAAGCATTTAACACTGTCAACCACAATCTGCTAGTCTCAAGCCTCATAAAAGTAGGGGCCACCCCCCTTGCTGCCCAGTGGTTTACCAGCTACCTATCTGGAAGGACCCAGAAAGTAAAAGCTGGTGGCCTCTTTTCTGCATCCCTCCCAGTTGTCAGGGGAGTCCTGCAAGGCTCCATATTAGGTCCCAGCCTCTTCTCCCTGTACATCAATAACCTTGACACACATATATCCCAGTCCCATCTGCATTTCTTTGCTGATGATACTGTACTGTATACATCAGACTCTACAGTGGCTGAAGTGAGGGATGTACTCCAAGTTGACTTTGCACAACTAGAAATCAACCTAATCAATGCCAAGAAAACTAAGCACATGATCTTTGCCCCAAATACCACCTCCACTTCTCTTGCAAACACGCACAAAGAATTCATCACAACCTCCCTAGGTGAAACCCTGGAAATCACCTCTAAATTAAAATATCTTGGTACTGTATGTGGCTAGACAACAAGCTTTCCTTTCACAACCACCTCGACGATCTGGCAAAGAGGCTAAAAATTAAGCTAAGTTTCTTCTTCCGTAACAAGTCCCTCTTTCCACTGGATACCAGAACTAGGCTGGTCCAGGCCACTTTCTTGCCACTACTCGACTATGGAGATCTAATCTATTCCTCCGCAGTGGCCCCAGGACTCAACAAACTAGATGTCCTCTACCACCGCACCATACAGTTCATGACAAACCTACCCTACCGAACCTACCATTGCGATTTGTACCTAGCCGCTGGCTGGACAGCACTCTCAATTAGATGCACGCTTCATGCTGGTATCTGGACTTTTAAGCTACTCCTGAACAAGCTCCTGAACTATCTCACAACCCTTTTCTGTATTTCCCATAGCTAATAGCCATCAAAAGTTAAAGATGCCACACTCTGTGCAGTATCAAATGTTCATTTCCCTTATGTATATATATAAAAAAATAAATAAATAAACACAGAGAGGAAAAAGTAAGTATACAAAACAACAGTTAAGGAGCCACAAATAAGACATGATGGGAGTGGTGTGGTGCAGTGGCTGAGGAGCAGCGGTCTTCCGGGAGGCATTCTGGAGGATGCAGTGTTGTCCCATATGCAAGCACCTTTCTGGGCTGAGGGAGGAGGTTGCTCATCTCCAGGCTGAGTTGTCCAGGATTTGGGGGACCTCCTTTCCCACCCAGAGACCACCATGGCCACTGCCGCTGCCTCAGAGGCTGGCAAAAAAGAGGAGTGGTTAGACCACAGTGGTCTCAGGGAGGGTGAGGGTGGTGGAACAGAGGTGTATCCCTTCAGTTGTACTTCTCCACAATTCATATGCCATTCTGGCAGAGTGTGGTTCCTCTATGGAGGCACCTGCAGTGGAGACCAAAAAGGATGCTGGGAACCTCCACAAAGGAGATTCACAGAAGGGTGGCATGGGATCCCACAGGGGAAGGAAACAACTCCTGGTGGGGGACTCCATTGTTAGGAGGGTAGAACTGGGGGAGGGAGGTAATGTGCCTGCCTGGCACCATGGCTTGGAGGGACAGGGAGCAGATCCTCAGGATCATGGGAGCAGCTGCATGGGGAAGGGAGCTGGATGTCATTGTCCACCTAGGGACAAATGACCTGGCTGAGAAAGGGATCAGACCAGTGCAGGAGGAGTTTGTGAAGTTGGGGAGGGGCCTTAGATAAGTAGCACGCATGGTAACCTTCTCGGAGGTGCTGACTGTCTGTGGTATGGGTGAGGCTAGGGTGCTCCACACCATGCGATTAAATCTGTGGTTGAAAAACCAGTGTGGAGTTCAGGGTTTTGGCTTCATTGGGGACTGGGGGTCCACCTGGAGGGATGCTGGCCTATACTGGCATGATGGTCTGCATCTGTCCAGGAGGGGAACCAGGATCCTAGGTGATAGGTTTAAATGCTTCATTGGCAAACATTTAGACTAGCCAAGGGGGAGGCAATGAAAAGGAGAAGGGAAATCCTAGCCCCCATCAAGAAAATCAGTGTAATTAGTGAGGTAAACACCAAGATAGAGAAGTCGATAGGGAAAAAAGCAGGGGTAAATGGAGAAAAAGACAAAGACAGTAAGGACAGAGATGGGGCAAAAAGGGGTAAGGCCATCGAAAAATAGAGGGTAATGAGTACCAATGCCCATAGTCTAGGAAACAAGCTCCCCGAAATGGTGGCCTTGATGGAAGAGGGATGCCTGGATATTGTGGCAGCCACAGAAGCACGGTACACAGAGAACCATGACTGGGATGTCAACATACCAGGGTACACAATCTACAGGAGGGACAGGGAGGGTAGAAGAGCAGGAGGAGTAGCTCTCTATGTAAGGGAAGGGATCAAAGCAATGGAACTAAAGGGTAAACAGGGAGAAGAGAAGGCACTGTGGGTCACCCTGGAGACCGGAAATGACACCACAATCTGCACAGGGGTTGTATACAGACCCCCATCTCAGGGGGAGGAAATGGACACAGAAATGATAGAAGGCATCCTTAGGATGGTAGAGAAAGGGAAGATTTTGCTGATGGGGGACCTGAATATGCCAGATGTTAACTGGAGCACCTTTGCTGCAGCCACATCCAAGGAGCAGGGCCATTCTTGATGCCCTACAGGGGGCATGCCTCAGACATCTAGTGTTGGAACCCACTTGAGAGGGAGCAATCTTAGACCTGGTACTCTCAAATAGAAATTTACAAAATCTAAAAATTACGCCTAGCATAATGTTTTGTATAATTTCCGTATTATGCGAAATAGCTTGTCTAGGCGTAACGTAATTTTGCCCCCAGTTCAGCTGTCACACAAAGCACAAAAATGATGCCTAAATTACACCAATTTCAGTCCTGGGAGGTGAAATTTCGCCATTTGCTTCAATTTCACCAATGTTTTACAAGTATGCTGGTGAAATTGCAGTGCATTGTTGGTAGATAGCTGAAATCTCACATGCAGGGTGTTTCCTGCACAGTATATTGACTGTTGAATCAGAGAGCAGTTCAGTGTGGTGCATCACAGCCAATAAACCCTTCAAAAAACTCTTTTTGTGATTTTTGAGAGTTAATTGCTCACAAAATTGCAAGTTTAGTTCCTAGTGCTGCTAGTGAACATTTTTTTTGGTTTTGTATCTTTGGAAAATAGGTAGTTAAACTTAGATAGTGTTTCAGTTTTCTCTGTGTCTGTGAAGGAGTGAGTTGGGGGGTGTCGACCATGTGGTTTCTGTGTGTGTGTGTGTGTGTGTTTGTGTGTGAAATTAAAGTAGAGCAGGCTAGTTCCTAAGATTTGACATATTTCTCACAAGTTGTGAGTGAGTTTCTGTAATTTCTTTTAAGTCTGAAGATTTGTAGTTTGTGTGCTACTTATTTGTTATATTTTTCTTACATATTAACTGTTTTTGGGTCACTTTATCTGAACAGTTACTACATTCTTCTTACTGAGTAGTTCTGTTCCTGTTTCCCTTTGCTGAATCAGTTTTGTGATTTATTTTCTTTATTGAAAGTATTCGTGTACAGTGACTTGACCACTTGACTTGGCCATATCCAGGTACAATGCATTGTTGAATTGCTCGCAGAAACTAAAATTGTGATCTAGGCTCTGCATTGCAGCGTTTCTCTTTTTTGATTGAATTTGCTTACCATATTAACCCTTTCCTCCCCGTTACACCACTGTTGTTTACTACCTGACCTAGCTGGCTACTATATAAAAAAAGAATATGCCTGCCAAGAGACATTCAGGTAAAGGTGCAAGTGTGGAAGGTGGCTCAAAGAAGTCTGATGGAAAAAGCAAACCTATTTTGTGAATCCATGCCCTCTGTGGCCTCTGCTGCTGCTGCTGCTGTGGCAAACAGCAGCAGCAAAATTGAAGTTAGAAGTGGCTTGAAGTCTGTGACTCACTTTTTACTGCCCAGTCTGTAGCTAGCATGCTTGTTGGGGATGATACTGGGAATAATGGAGACACTCACACCAGTGGAGGCACAGAGGTCCAGGAGGAGGTGAAAAAAGTTGTCAGTGTGACTGTTGTGCCTGCTCAAGGAGGAGCTGATGGTGGTGAAGGTGATAGTGTCCAGCTTTAGTGTGTTTCTCCAGGAGAAAGAGATAAGGAAAGTCAGCCCCCCCAGTGACGAGATGCCAGAGAAGGGAAATGTTTGTCTGGCAGTAGGCAGGGATAGGGATGAGGAGGAGGAGGATATAATATGTTTTGGTACAGATGATGATGATGTGTTGGATCCTCTGTGGGAGGCAGAAGTGAAAAAGATGAAGGATGATGATGATGTAGCCCATTGAGATGACAAGACAGAGGATGAGGATATCAGCAAGCCTACAACAAGCAGTCCAGTCACCCCACCTCCCAAACGTAGCATGGTGGATATCATGCAAGTGCCACAAAAGTGAATGTGAGGAATCATTTTCTCTCCCGAGCAGTGGACATAGTAGCAGTGGAGCTGCCACTCCCATGAGTCATAAAAGTACGCCATCAGGCCCCAAATCCAGCAAAGTAACCAGTTTCATACATGCTGCACATCCTAGGCCCCAAGAGTCACCTGCTATCCCAGCAAGAACAACATTGGTGGCACAAGTAAAGCGATTTTGTCGACCTGCTGACAAGATGCAGCCCACATTGGGAAGTATGTTTGAGCGGCATTCAGAGTACCCCCAATCATGCTGCTGCACTTGAGCTGAATGTGGCCACAGCTAAAATACTTGCCATTGACCTGTTGCCCTTCTCCTTTGTGGAGAATGCAGGAGTACGCCATTTGATGGCCTGTGCCTGTCCCAAATGGCAAGTGCCATTGCAAATGTATTTCTCCAAACGTGCCATGCCCAAACTCTACAGCAGAGTTTCACAGTCTGTCCTACATGCCATGAAGCATTCTTCCTCAAAATATATCCACCTTAGCATAGATATGTGGACAAGTGGGCAGACAGCGGGCAGTTCATATCTCTGCATAGCAGCACACTGGGCACAGGTACCTGGGGTGGTTGTTGATTTGCACCCTGGCAAAAGCTGCGTAAAGCAAAATTGTTGTGGTAGCAACGTACCTGGTATTCGAAAGACTGCAACCATAACTATCCAAAATGTTACAGGGTCTCACACTGCTGAGAAAATGCTGAATGTGCTGCTAATTAACATTGATGAGTGGATCAATGCACAGTCACTCACAGTGGGGTTTATTGCCAGTGACAATGGCTCCAGTGTTGTTAAGTGCATTAGTGATAGTGGTTTTTCAGAGTTCCCTGCCTGGTGCACTGCCTTAACCTAGTTGTGCAGCAATTTCTGAACCAGGATGAAATAAAAGAAACTGTGTCTGTCACCAGACGCATCTGTGTTCACTTTGCCCGTTCTGCAAAGGCCCGCGATCATCTGCATGAGCTGCAGCGAACTAACCATTTGCCTCAGCACCGTATGAAGCTTGATGTTGTTACCAGGTGGAAATCCATGCTGTACATGCTGGACCGGCTTTATGAGCAGTATAAGATGGTTTCAGATTACCTACTGCTGCACACCACCAGGGACAGTGCTGGAGTATCCATCACCCTAACAGTGGAGCAGTGGTGACAAATGGATGGCATAATATGCATTCTGCATCCATTTGAGCATGCAACACAGGCTGTGAGTGGGAACACTGCCTGCATAAGTCAGTCAATACCTCTGATACGTGTACTGAGGCAGACACTGGTGAATGTCTGTCACCAGATGAAGGAAAGTGATGATCAGAGTTCTGTTCATGCAATGAGTCACATACTCTGTATACTGGACAGCATTACACATATCTGTGGCATTATTCAGTCTAATGAGTTTGCTGTTGCTACCATGCTGGATCCATGGTTCAAATGTGATTTGCCTGCCGTGATTGAAGGGGATCATGTGTGAGTGGAGAAATTGACCAATTACCTTGTAAGATGGGTACATGGGGCACAGATGAAAAATGCAGAGACACAAAAGGCACATAAAGAAATACCAGGTGTTGCTACCACCACCACCAATAAATCATCAGAGGCCACCAAATTGGACTAAATGTCAAAGTCGCAGCACAGCACGGCAGGTAATCCTATTTGGGATGCTCTGTACCAGGTGGGCATTGAAGAAATTGAAGAGAAGGAGGAGGAGGAGCATGATGAGGCAGCAGGACTCGGGGCAGCACAACATATGGTGGGCATCTACGTGGGAGACACCAAGCATCCTGGCATCAGTGAACAGCCATTGGTGTACTGGCAGCAAAGTGAGTGAGTGGCCTGCACTGGCATCTGTTGCTTTTAAATACCTCAGCTGCCTACCATCCAGTGTCAGTGTGGAACAGGTGTTCAATGCAGCTGGGGCCATTGTGCGTGACCGTAGGACAAATCTGTCACCGAAGAATGTTTCCAGCCTAACATTTATAAAAATGAATGAGGCTCACATTCCCCATAACACAATTATTTTGATGGTATTGTCCTAAGAACTGTGTCTCTGGGACAATGATGACAATGAAAACATCCACAGTGGTAAGGCCTCTGCTAGCAGGGAGTTAGATGAAGCAGCAATGCTGACTGAATTTCCACCTGGTGATGACTCCAGTCTCGAAGACTATGAGGGCTGCTTCATGGATGATGAGTCACTGGAAGAAGGCTAAAGGTGTTGTGCCCCACCCCCACAGCCAGCACCAGCACCCCCACCCCATTTCCACATATACTTCCTTCATGACACCATGAATGAATGTCTAGTGAGTGTGCCACCACTGTATGTATGACAATGACAACTTCGTCAGACAGTGCACAGCCAGTACTACGTTACTCAGCATACATTAATGCTGCCTCTGAGTCCAGCTAAATTAATCATCCTCCTCCTCCTCCAGCAGTCTTTCACCAAAAAGAACTGTATGTTTTTAGTTGTCAGCAGTGGCCCACACCTCGCAGGTACAGCACCTCGATCCAGCGTCCACACACCAGGATGAAAGACTTCTATTTAGTCACCAATGCCGCACAGAGGTGGGATGCTTCGGCAAACGTCCACCAGAAAACCAAGCCACCATTCCACTTCAAGTACTTTGTACTTGTCTGGCAATAACAAAAAAAGAAGAAAACATTTTTAGCATTTTACAACAACTAGGTGCCCCCTCCCCATCATTACAGGAAGCTATAGTTACATCACAGAATGACTGTTAAACTGGAACACTTGACATGAACAGACTATGTCAGATGAGCACAGCCAGCGCGCTGCAGCCAGATTTGGAGAGAGGTAACATAATATGACCCCCAGCAGCAGAAATCCTGAATATTGACAGAGCCATATATAAGATAGTTACTGTCAAAATCTGACATCTCTGTACTGCAGTAACTACAAACTTAATACTTGACCATATCCACCAACCTGACCTCAACCACCTCCTCCTGCCCACCCACCAAAGACCATCACAAATTCACAAATTCAGAAATACTTACTACCAGTTAATGAACTGCACACGTATTGAACAGCAGCAGCAACAGCAGTGCACCTGGAGTTAACAGCTCTTAAATTCCTGCATGTATTTAGAAAAGAAAAAAATAATACAATTACAATCTGACTCAGATATCCGAGCTGCAGCCACCTATCCATCCCTGTAATGAAGAATTCAATACTTACCTTGTCCTTGAGCAATGTTAAATATGGTGCATTCTAACATCCCGTATCCAAATCCTGGGCTGGCATGCATGTTGTCATGATGATGTACTCCTCAGCATACTAGATAAATATAAAATAAGTACAAACATATAAGAACTCATGACGTCCCAATACCAACCCACCATCCACCTTCTCTAGCACCGGAAAAAATCAATGCAGATACTTACGTATGTAGCAGCAGCATCAACGGACAATGTGAAGAGGATCCCCATGAAGCAGACAAAGCATTGCTTCTCGTGGCAACTAGTCAGAGCAGCAGGCAGCAGCTACAGGCAGGCAACAGCAGCAGCACTCAAAATGTCATTCAATCCACACTGACTTACAGCCACAGAGACAACAGAGCTTAACAGAGGATAATCATTGCAAAATGATAATTCCACAGTTCGCAATCAACTGAGAAAGCAGCAGCAGGAGGAATTAAGTACAAGTTTAAGTCGCAGCAGGACTATTTTGCAGGAGGATTTATTTTTCTCATTGTGGTAAAGTGGCTTATGTTGCATGTTAGGCAGCAACACCACACTTAGGCCCAAAAAACATTTAAAAGCTGCAGAAAACAGCACATTTGGGTCCTCATGGTGGGTATGAGCCATGTAACTGCACTGACACCTGATTTCTGTTTCAATGCACTGTGCAATTTTTTTGGAAGCATTTCTGGACTTCTGGGCCATGTTTGGAACTGCCAGCACCACACTTAGGGCCAGATATTCAAAACTTTGCCCCGGGGCTAAATTAGCACTGCCCAGCAGGCAAACTTAGCCCAGAGCACAAAGCAAGCTATATTGAAAAGGAAATAACCCGGTGCTAATGCTGCTGAATATAGCAGTCTAAGGAAGCAGGGCAAACTGGTCTGGGAGTGCAGGGCAAAAATAGCCTGGGAATAAGACAGCACTGAATATAGCAACAGGGAAGTGCAAACTGCAACTGCAGCTCATTAGACTCTGTAGCAAGCCAGTGCTGCAGGTGGAGAACATTGTGTGTGATTGCACAGAGCTGTCTCACACCTACTGCAAACACACCTCTCAACCTCCTGCCTCATAAATCAGGGACAAGACTTAAAAATATCAGGGACAAAGGTTTAAAATCAGGGACACACCTTAACATTTGGTGATATCACTCAAGACTGGTAGAATAAGTGGTGTAGTGTAAAATGAATTTTATAAGGAAGAACACGTCTGTAACATTAATGTCTGACATTATGTTATGCTTACAACCCCACTGTTTGGTCATGGAAACACAATTTGTACGAGGGACAGAGTAACTTAAATGCTTAAATGCTTATTTCTGCCAACCTACTTCAATACTTTGTCACATTGCTGCTGATATGTAATTTGTACTATGTATCTGTACTTTGCATTATATATCATTGTTCTCGAAGTTTGTCTCTGTACTCTCCGGTCGTGCCTGACAATAGTCTTTCTGTCTAGTGTACCTACCCAGTAAACAAAAACTAAATAAAAAATAAATAAAAATAATATTTTGAAGTAAAATCAGGGACAGTTGAGAGGTATGAGTCTGCTAACAACAATGTAAGCCACACACTGCAGAACTGTGCTATGCTGAAGTAGAGGTTTGCCGGGCTAACAATTGCACAGTGCTAACACATTAGCCCAGTGCAAACTAGTAGTTAGGACAACAGGGAGCTATATTCAAAGCTCCCAAGCAAATGAGCCTACTTAGGTAATCCATAGGCAAACAGGTACATTTGCATCTCATTAAGTGCTGCTTAGCATATATTACCATGCAGTTTGCCCGGTTCTACTGCATGGAGCACAAAGCTCCCCCTTTTGGTCGGAATGGAAGTACAGGCATAACGCTGCAGGCCAAGGCATGCCCACAGCATCCCTTGTTGGTTGGAATAGAAGTACAGGCCGGAAGCAGCAGGAACTGTGTGCTGGCAGGTACAAGCAGTGCATACATACCTCACAGCCCCTTGCCTCCTGAATCAGGGACAAGGCATAATGAACAAATCAGGGACCAAAATCAGGGACACATCTTCAAAAGTAAAGATATCCACCCAGACAGCTGGTAGAATATGGGGCTTAGTGCAAAATGCATTTGCTAAAGAAGCAGGTCTATAACTGTAATGCTCAACATTGTTCTGTGCTTACAATTATCACTGTTTAGCCATGGAAACACAATTGTGAGGAGGAACAGAGTACTATACTGAGGCAGATTTATGGACCTCCCTGAACATCAGGGACAGTGGAGAGGTATGATCCTGACCAATACACAGTAGAATGAGTAGAGTAATTTCCCTGGTAGTCTAGTGGTCCCCCCAACCCCCTGCACGAATGCCGACCCGTTTACTGTGATAGTAATAGTAGTTTCCCTGGTAGTCTAGCGGTCCCCCCACCCCCCTGCACGAATGCCGAACCGTTTACTGCCAATATTAATAAGTAGTTTCTCTGGTAGTCTAGTGGTCCCCCACCCCTGCATGAATGCCGACCCGTTTACTGTGATAGTAATAGTAGTTTCCCTGGTAGTCTGCGGTTCCCCACCCAGCTGTACCTCCGGTACCCTGAACAAACACCTCTCTGGAGCCAGCGGACCGGCTCCAGCTCTACTCGCTCCACCATGGCGGCTGCCAACTGGGGTATTCAGGAGACACCAACTGCGGTATTCAGGAGTGTCTCCTGAATACCGCAGTTGGCAGCTGACCGTGGTGGAGCGAGGAGAGCTGAGCCGGTCACCGGCTCCAGAGAGGTGCTTTGTTCAGGGGTACCGGGAGGTGTACAGCTGGGTTGGGAACCACTAGACTACCAGGGAAACTACTATTACTATCACAGTAAATGGGTCGGCATTCGTGCATGGGGGTGGGGGCACCACTAGACTACCAGGGAAACTACTATTACTATCACAGTAAATGTGTCGGCATTCGTGCATGGGGGTTGGGGCACCACTAGACTACCAGGGAAACTACTATTACTATCACAGTAAATGGGTCGGCATTCGTGCAGAGGGGTGGGTGGACCGCTAGACTACCAGGGAAACTACTATTACTATCACAGTAACGGGTCAGCATTCATGCAGTGGGGTGGGTGGACCGCTAGACTACCAGGGAAACTACTATTACTATCACAGTAAATGGGTCGGCATTCATGCAGGGGGTGGGGGGACCACTGAACTACCAGGAAACTACTATTACTATCACAGTAAACGGTGCGGCATTCGTGCATGGGGGTGGGGGGCACCACTAGACTACCAGGGAAACTACTATTACTATCACAGTAAACGGTCAGCATTCATGCAGTGGGGTGGGGGACCGCTAGACTACCAGGGAAACTACTATTACTATCACAGTAAATGGGTCGGCATTCGTGCGGAGTGGGGGGACCACTAGACTACGGGAAACTACTATTACTATCACAGTAAATGGGTCGGCATTCGTGCAGGGGGTGGGGACCACTAGACTACCAGGAAACTACTATTACTATCACAGTAAGCGGGTCGGCATTCGTGCAGGGGGTGGGGGACCACTGGACTACCGGGCTACCCTACTCTATTGCATGTAAGAGATTGGGAATCATGGGGGCACTGCTGCATTACCGCCAGCTTTTTCGGCGGTATCTAGTGCAGCGCTCCAGGTCATGCTAATGACTGTAGTGCAGCGCTATACATTTGAATATGCCGCGCTGCTGGCATTCATGGGGGCTCTCCTGTCCACGCCCCTGCATACCATTACCTATTAATATCGGTGCTATCACACAGCGCCAGTGCTAATAGAGCTTTTCAATATTGCAGCCTTGCGCAAAACCAGCACTATTCCAGCGCTGTGGATTTGCGCCAGGTGCAAAGGTTTGAATATCTGGCCCTTAGACCCTAAAAACATTTAAACACTGCAGAAAACAGCACATTTGGGTCCTCATGGTGGATGTGAGCCATATAACTGCATGCCTGACACCTGATTTCTGTCTCAATGTACTGTGCAATTTTTGGGGAAACATTTCTGGACTTGTAGGTCCCATTTGGCACCGGCAGCAGTGAGTTTCAGGCAGAAATATTGGGCAAACAGGCCCTAAAACAGCTATTTTATGTCTGGGTGGTGGGTGAGCACCCTAAAACATCATGGCTGGGACCTGATTCCACTCTCAATTTAATGTACCATTTTTTCTGCAACTTTTCTGGACATTTACTGCCTGTACTGCACTGGCAGAACCAAGATGTGACCGAAAAACAATTGTAAACAGTGGACCAGAGACCATCATTTGGTCGGGGTGGTGGTTTGGGTGCCATAAAACATCATGGCTGGGACCTGATTTCGGTATCAATGCACTGTGCAATGTTTTTGGAAACATTTCTGGACTTCTTGGCCATGTTTGGAACCAGCAGCACCACACAGGCCCTAAAAGCATTTAAACGCTGCAGAAAACAGCACATTTGGGTCCTCATGGTGGGTGTGAGCCATGTAACTGCATGTCTGACACCTGATTTCTGTTTCAATGCACTGTGCAATTTTTTTGGAAGCATTTCTGGACTTCTGGGCCATGTTTGGAACTGGCAGCACCACAATTAGGCCCTAAAAGTCTTTACTTCTGTTGGCCTAAACAAATGAATCCTTGCAGCCGATCTTTGACTCCACTCTGCCTTTATTTCCCTTCCCCTATAACGTATCCACCCACTTAATCTTTTTTTCTCCCCAGCCCTCACTTTCTCTAATCTGCTGACTGACCTTTTATCTTTCCCTCCATCAGACATCCTGCTCCTCCCACCCACTCTCCTTTTCATTAGCCCTCCAGCACCCCTCCCACTCCCCGTCCCTAAATTCCTTAGTCTCACTCCACTCCTGTTGTCCCCATTGTATCCATTCCAGATGTTCTCCATAGGCCTATGCTTCCTCTTACTACACTGCCACTTTTGCATTTGAGTTAAATATCATTATCTTCTGATTGTTGAACTATGTATCGTTCAGACCTAGGCTGCACTTAATGTATTGTTATGTTATTAACTATATGTATCATGTATTTGCTTGTAAACATGCCTCATGACCTCCTTGTGAATGAGCTAGCTCAATGGAGTCTTCCTGCAATAAACTTGAACTTGAACTCTGAAAGCATTTAAACACTGCAGAAAACAGCACATTTGGGTCCTCATGGTCGGTGTGAGCCATCTAACTGCATGTCTGACACCTGATTTCTGTCTCAATGTGCTGTGCAATATTTCTGGAAACATTTCTGGGCTTGTAGGCCCCATTTGGCACTGGCAGCAGTGAGTTTCAGGCAGAAATATGGGCAAACAGTCCCTAAAACGGCCATTTAATGTCTCGGTTGTGGGGGGGGGGGCACCCTAAAACATCATGGCTGAGACCTGATTTCAGTCTTGATTTACTTTAACATTTTTTAGGAAACATTTCTGGAATTATGGTCCATGTTAGACAGTGGCAACACTCTGTTTCACTCTACATTCTCAATGTCATCCTAATTTTTTCTGGCCATACTATATCTCTCGTCTTATCATGCCTACTCTACACAGCATGGCTTCAAGAGGCTGTGTTAAACTGTAACCCTACTAGAGCACATTTTGGACCGGGTGGTGGTGGCAGTGTGGTTGGTCACTGTGCACCAAGTTAACATTGTGGCAAGCACAAGGCATGGGGACACACGTGTTAAGCACAAAAAAAATTTACATTATGTTTACCTTCGCAATTAAAGTGCTTGTATTTCAATGATTGTTGTGTACATATTCATTCAGACTGATCCTGCACACAGCCAAAACAACTGCTGCCAGCCCACAACATCACACATAACTTTGGGAAAAAATGTTGTTCCTAGGAACAGTTTACAAATTACAGTACTTGACATTTGTGGATAGGAGGAGACGATACATACAAGTCAGAGGGACTAACATAAACCAAGTAGAAAGGTACAGTGATTATGGGTACAAAAGACTAAAAGTGGCTGACAGACAGTAACACATGACAGGAGGTGCATCACAAGGGTCAGGTCAGGGACAGGGTATACATATGAAAAAGGACAGGGAGGGAGCATAAACATTGCACAGCACACAAAAAAATGAACAAAAACAAATGAAAGGATATAGAAGAAGAGGACAGAATGTGTATATATATATATATATATATATATATATATATATATATACACACACAGTATATATACATATTTTTGATTCTGTTATTTTCAGAGGGTGCAGATGAGGGAAGAGTGACAGTAAGAAAGCAAAGACAAGAGAAAGAAAAGAAAAAATATTTTGCTGCCAGTGCTCAGCTGACTGGTCTGGAGGCTGACTGTTACACTGTACCAGCACCAGGTACACTTTCTGCCCTGTCACCACCACCACCAAGCAGCTCCATCAGGAGCTCAAACATTTTTTCTTGCTCCTGAAGGGAGTTTCCAGAGGTCTCCCCTGATCTCCTGCTAGAAATCAGTGAACTCACTGCACAGAGCTCCCACCTCTCTGTGCAATGCTTTCAGGTCTTGTTCAATGCTCACTGCTGCTGGTGCTGGGGTGGCTACAGACTGTGCTGGGTCACCACCATGAACCCGGCGATGCTTGTGTCTCTGGGGTGAGGGTGATGGGGGCTCTGCACCTGCCTCCTGCTGTTGCTGCTGCTTTCTTCTGAGGTGCCTATTCTGACCACTGGCCCCTGCCTCCTGCTGGCCCCCTTCCCCTTCTACCTGCTCAGAAGCACCCCAGGCCCCTCTACTTGCTGCCAGCTCTTTTTCTTTTTTAAGCCAATCTGCAGCATGGTAGTGCTGCAGATGGCTCCTTTGGCCACCAGTGTCAAACTGACCCCATGGTCATGCCCCTTCTAATTGATCTGCCACACAAGTTGCAGATCACAACAGAATTAACATTTGTGTTTTTGCTAAAAAAAACACAGCTGATGATACTTTCTGTGTGGGGGGGACAGCTGATGTCCCAGGGCCAGTGGGCACATCATGCTCCTGCTTGGGGGAAGCATAGGCACATGCTTCGGCTGGGGGGATGGCATCTGGAGGTGTCTGCTGCTGTTGCTGCCTGGGGGTGAGGGCCTCAGGAGGATCCTGCTGCTGATGGGATGGGGTGAGGGGCTCATGCCGCTCCTGGGGAGTGGGGGCAACATTCTCCTGCTGGGGGTTGGGGGACACATGCTCCTGGTGCCTGTTGGGGACACACAGACATAAAGGCCTGCCTATTAATACGGACACTGGGTGGGGGTGGTCCAGCTGCTATCCATCTATCCATTCTAATCTCTGTCTCCTTCTCTTCCTACAACCCCCCCCAAAAAAAAGAGAAAAAGAAAGGGGAGTTTAACACACACACACACACACACACACATATACACTAAAAAAGATAAATATAAAAATGAAGGAAACACACTAACAGAAAATATTAGCTTTTTAAACTAATAGGAAACAGATCACAATTCAAATGAGCTGCAAATGCAAACACACACACACACACACAAGCACTACTTTTTAGAAACACAAAGTCTGAGTTCTCGTGCTGTAGTCTCTCTCCTCTCCTACTTCCTACTAAGCTGAAACAGCTCTAAAGGAAGTACATTTAGTTTGGCTTCCTGCCTAAGTGCAGTCACCCATGTGACCAGCAGTCTGCTAGAGAGAAAGTCATGTGATAAGCTTTTTTCCCCCAGTTTTGCCTGATACTTAAATGCAGTGAAATGTGCAGATGAAAGGAGTTATTGCAAGTCTAATTTGGCAGGCAAAATTTCGCCATCGGGGCAAAATTGTGCAAAATGTTTCTTGTGGTGAAATTGGTGATTTTGCTGGAATTTCACTGTGATAATAAAATGTTGTTGCATCTCTGCTCTTAAATGGGGATGGAGACAGGCTCTCAGATCTAGAAGTGGGTAGCCATCTGGTAACAAGTGAACACCAAACAGTGTGGTTCATGATAAACTCAGCTGTAGAGTCAAGCCATAAAAAGTGAAGCTACTGGACTTCAGAAGGGTTGATTTTGTCAAAATGGGAGAGTGCCTCAAAAAAGTACTAGCAAACAGGCAAGAAAGAGGGGTGGAGCCACAATGGGGAAACATCAAAACTGCCATCACAGAGGCAACAAGCCTTTGTGTGAAGCAAATAAATCAAAATGAAAGAAAAAAACACTATGGTTCTCAAAAGAGGTGGCAGGGAAGGTTAGGGAGAAAAAGATAGCATTCAGGAAGTATAAGGAAACACAGAAGGAATGAGACAGAGAACTGTACCAGTTAAAGCAGAAGAAAGCAGGGAAGGCAGTCAGAATAGCAAAGGCCCAAACTGAGGAAAAGATAGCCAACTTGGTTAAGAAGGGGGATAAAACCTTTTATAGGTACATTAGGGAGTGAAGAAAGACAAAGGGGAGGGATACTAAGGCTGAATAAAGAGGATGGTGGGTGGGCAGAGAGGGACAGTGAAAAAGCAGGGATCTGGAATGAATACTTCTGCTCAGCATTCACAAAGGAAGAAGAGGTGGCGGTACATAATACTGTCAATAGAAGGACTCTGGATAGAGGTTGATATCAGTCCTTTCACAGAAGAAAGGGTTCTGAAAGAACTCCTAAAATTGAAGGTGGACAAAGCAATGGGACCAGATGGAATTCACCCCAGAATTCGAAAAGAACTAAGGGTAGAACTAGTAACACCACTGACTACCCTTTTTAACAAATCATGGGAGGATGGTGTGGTGCCTGAAGACTGGAGAAGGGTGGATGTGATTCCCCTTCACAAAAGTGGGAGCAAATCAGAAGCAGGAAACTACAGACCTGTCAGTTTGACCTCAGTGGTAAAGAAAATAATGGAATCATGTCTGAAGGAAAGAATTGTTGAGTACCTAGAGGCCAGTGGGGCACAGGACCCAAGGCAGCTTGGATTTACAGCAGGAAGGTCATGTCAGACAAATCCAATTGATTTCTTTGACTGGATGATGAAAGTAGTAGACCAGGAAGGGGCGGTGGATATGGCATACCTAGACTTTGGCAAGGCATTGACACAGTCTCACACAAAAGATTAATAAACACATTAGCCAGCCTGGGAGTGGGTCCCAGGGTGGTAGCCTGGGTAAAACATTGGCTGGACAACAGAATGCAGAGGGTAATGGTAAACGGAGTCCACAGTGAAGAAAGGGGGGTTACTAGTGGGGTACCACAGCATTCAGTACTGGGTCTGGTCCTTTTCAATGTCTTTATAAGTGACATTGCAGAGGGACTGGAAGGAAAAGTATGTCTCTTTGCAGATGACACAAAGATCTGAAAGAGGGTTGATACACAAGATGGGGTGAAAAGGATGAGAAGGGACTTTGCAAGGTTGGAGGAATGGTCAAATGTATGGCAGCTTAGATTCAATGCAGAGAAGTGCAAAGTAATGCACCTGGGAAACAAAAACCCAGTGGAAGTGTACACAATGGGGATAAGATACTGACAACAACAAAAAGGGAAAGGGTCCTGGGATTGTTATATCAGATGTCCTAAAGGTGGGCAAGCAATGTGACAAGGCAGTAAGGAGTGCTGGGGAGATACTGGGATGCATAGGGAGAGGCATCACCAATAGAAAACATGAAGTTGTTATCCCTCTGTACAGACAGTTAGTGAAATCCCATCTGGAGTACTGCATGCAGTTCTGGAGACCCCATCTCTGCAAGGACATAGACAGCGTGGAGGCTGTTAAGAGGAGGGCAACCAAAATGGTGCGGGGTCTGCACCAGAAGACATATGAAGAGAGACTAAAGGAGCTTAATATGTATACCCTTGAGGAAAGGAAGGAGAGGGGGGACATGATAGAAACGTTCAAGTTCCTCGAGGGAATCAACAAAGTCCAAGAGGGTAGCATCTTTCAGAAAAAGGAGTTGTGCAAAAACAAGGGGGCAAATTTGAAGATAGAGGGGAGACAGATCAGAGGTAATGTGAGGAAGTATTTTTTTGATGGAGAGGGTTGTGGATGCATGGAACAGCCTTCCTGAGGAGGTAGTGGAGTCAGAAATGGTGGGAATTCAAGAATGCATGGGATAGATATAAGGCAATTCTAGTGAGGAGTAGGAGGAAGTAGGCTGTTGGTTAACTAGGATCTGCAGCTTATCCATTAGTTAGGGAAATAGGCAGACTAGGTGGGCCAAGTAATCCTTATCTGCCATCAAATTCTATGTTTCTGTATTTCTGTCACAGTTCGTGAACACATTGAGCAGTACTGCAGGAAACAGCATGCTGAGCAGGGTTGGGGCAAGAGCACAACCTTGGTAAACAGCATTAGTGACTGCAAATGGTGATGACATGAAGCCTTGCTCTACTACTCAGACCATCATTCTAGTGTTTAACTGATGAACAATGTTCCCAGATTTGGCAGGGAATCCAAACTTTGGAAGAATCTCCCACAGTGCATCATGATTCATGGAGTTAAGTGCCTCTTCTAAGTCAACAAATACCATGTAGAGGTTCTGGTGCTCTCCTCTACAATTTTTGTGGTTCTGATGGGCTGAGAAAATCATGTTGGATGTTGTGTAACCAGCCCAAAATGTACACTGGCTTTCTGGGAGACGTTTTTCTGCTAGTTTTTCCTTTTAGGCAGTGGAGCATGGTGTGGGTGAAAAGTTTACCTGCTACCGATAGAAGTGATATTCCATGTTGACTATCACAGCATGAGTGATAAACTTTGCACTCACAGAGGTTAACAATGTTGGTACCTTTGAAATCTTTCAGTACACATTCATGATGACAGATTTTATTGTAGAGGGTGAGGAGTCTCTTCCTAAGCTTGTGGCCCACATGCTTGTAGATCTGTACAGGAATACTGTTTGAATTGGTTGCTTTTCCATTTGACATCTGCTTGATTGCAATTTGGATTTCAGTCATGTTAAGTGGGATGGCACGATGATCTCGCACAGGTAGTTGCGATGTCATTTCACACATCAGCAGACACTGCAGAAGGACAGTTGAAGACTTGGTTAAAGTGAATGGCCTGAGTTCCATGATTTCAGCTTGGCCAGTTAGCAGCTTTGTGCCATCTTAGCTCTGCATGGGGACAGTCCCACTTTTTTTGGTCCATACACAGCCGTTAACTTGTTATAGAAGACATGTTATGCACTGTCTCTTGTACCATATAGTGAAAAAAAATCTTCTCATGGCACAGGGCCTTTCACCTCTACACCTGTGGCTGCCGTAGGGACCTGTGCTTTGGATGACAGAGGGACTCTTTGCCCTGCTCTGTATCTGTAGCCACATGAAAGCAAAGGGCTCGGAGGGTCCTGCATTTCCAAAGCATGTTGTATAGCCTCACAAGTTCTTGACATCTGTTCACACAGGAATGCAGTGCCTGAATGTCCCTGCAGTTCCATAGCCAGATGGCTGTTTCCTTGGCACAGGGGCCCAGAGAGCCCCATATATCTGCTCAGTTCATGTTGGGCCAAAGAAACCTGAATGAATGAGATTGCAATACCACTATCTCAAACAAAAAACAAATTTTTTGTGAAAAAAACTACATTTATGCACCAGTTTAGCTTGGTACCACAAAAGTAGGGGACTATGGCATTAAAGTTTCCAACCCTAACTCCCAACCCCCCAAGCAGAAAAAGTCAAGACCATACAAGCAACCATAGGCAGCCATCATCAGGTAAGAAAGATAACATACAACTGTTCCCAGAGGACATAAATGCGATAGCACTGATGTTCTACCTTCATGGATTTGTATGTGCAGCTGCATAAGCACAAGCCTCACAGGGACTTGTACTTCAGCAGCCACACCTGTGTGTATATTGTACAGTGTGCATGAGTACCTGTGGCAGCAGAAGCAAAGGCTCCCATGCAGACAGAAGTACTGCTGCAATGTGGTATCATGGTTTCTGCAGTGGATCTAGAAGTTTTTCAAGGGGGTTGCTGTTTTGTTTAGGGGTAGCACTTTCTCTGAAAAAGTAAAATATTACCTTTTAAAGCTCACATTAGACCGAAACAGTTGTTTATGCTGGCCTAAGGTTGGTAGTGTTTGCTACATTGCTACATAGTTGGACCCACTCGTATTTTTTTTTTATTTGCAACTGCATAAGTGCAAATCCATAAGAGTCTGTCCTTCTGCAGGCAAAAGTAATTGTGCATGTCTTACACCTGTGGTTGAAGAGGTGCAGGCCCCTCAGGGGCCTTTGCTTCTGCAGACAAAAATTATGTTCCAATTTTGGTGTTATGGATTTCGAGGTGCCTGCACTTCTGCAGCCAGAGGTTTGTGTGTGTTACATCTGACTCTGCAGAAGCACAGACTCCTCTTGGGACTGTGTTTTTTCAGACAGAATTGTGTGAATGTTTTGCAGTGTGGATGAGTACCTCTGGCTACAGAATTGATGGCCCCTAGGAGCCTGAGTTTCTGCAGACAAAAGAACTTTTGTAATTTGGGCATTGTGGATTTGGGACCTGTGCTTCTACACAGAGTTGCTGTGATGTAATTTTAGTATCAAAGATTTCTATCTGCAGGCAGAAGTGACTGGCATACTATATGGTGTACATACCATGGATACAAATCCACAAAGTTAGTACATCAGTGCTACGTCACTTGTGTCATCTGGAAACAGTTGTATGTTATTTAATTTCCATGATTACAGCTGTCTGTGATTACTTGTGTGGTGTTTTACTTTTGCTGCCCGGAGGGTGTGGAGTTAGAGTTGGAAACTCTGACACCACATTTCCCTACATTTGTGGCATGAAATTGAACCCTAACTGGTGCATTAATATTTATAGCAGACATCAGAGTTGAATAACACAACGCACAAAGAAGGAAAATGAAAATAAAAAAATATTAGTTATTTGGGTCTCTGGAATCTTGGCAAATTAGTGGTGGGATTGAGGTTGTCATCTCTAATGCCCACCCATCCACCCCTCTGCCCGTAGCTTCCTGTCCAAAGCACAAGGTACAGCCCCAATGCATTGCCTCATAGTGATACCATCTTTGGAGGTACAGAAGTATGGTTCTCCACATGTTGCCAACAAAAATCAGTCATATTGTAGCTTCTTCACTCAGGGCCAGGCCCTGTGTGAATAAAAGAGATAATGTCTGAGCTTGTTTGATCAGGGTTGGGGTTGAGCATTAAGGTTGACATCCTCAAGGAAGACCCTACCAATGATTCACCAAGGATCTGGAGACTAGAGATGCAGCAAATGTAAATTCTGCCGGTGAAGTGCCCACAAAGTGGGCACTTCATGTTGACACTTCGCTATGTGGAGTGACCCATATGAAAGACTCACTTCACCTTGTGATTATTACTTCGAGTTGTCATTCCACCTTAATGGGAATTAAGGTGAAGTGACAACAATATTGGCATCCCCCAAAACACACACACACACACAATCACCAGAATTAATGTGCATCCCCAAAGTGCTACTGTCTTGTATCCAGAAAACTTCCCAGTGCTGACGAATTGAAATGAGAGCCCAACAAAAAATGCAAAGTCTCCCAGAATTAATGGGGCACTCAGTCATGCATGCAGTGATCACACACAGTCACCAGAATTAATGTGCATCCCCAAAATGCTACTGTCTTGTGTCCAGGAAATTCCCCAGTGCTGGCGAAATGTAACTGTCTTGTGTCCAGAAAATTCCCCAGTGCTGACAAAGTGAAATGAGAGCGTAACAAGAAATGCAAAGTATCCCAGAATTAATGGCGCACTCAGTCATGCATGTAGTGGTCTCACACAGTCACCAGAATTAATGTGCATCCCCAAAATGATAGTGTCTTGTGTCCAGAAAATTTCCCAGTGCTTACGAAGTGAAAGGAGAGCATAACAAGAAATGCAAAGTTTCCCAGAATCAATGGTGCTCTGCAAACACACAGGCAGATTAAGATTGTGCTGCACACTCAAGAGATGCATACGAGAAAGCACAACACCACCTAACCAGTGCTCACAACAAATCACAAATCCAAATCTGGAAAGGAATACCTTTTGCTGGTTGGGAGATTAATGTATGGCAGTAACAATCCAGTACCAGTAAAGATACCACAAAGCAGTACAAAACACTCATGCAGGTGCGGCGGATAGCAGATTCACACTGCTGCAATTACTCTGTGGCACACTAAAAGGTGTCTGAGTTAATGGCACACATTGCACACACACACTACAAGTAATGCGTAGCAAATTGAAAGCTTTTAATAATATAACCAAATGTTTTAAACAAACAAATTATACACTGCTGCACCACAACAATCAACAAAAAAAATGCCAAGAATTACTGAAAATATTACCGTATGTACATTAACACAGTTATACAAGAAAAGTATAACCAAAACAGAAAGGCTGCTATTTTCTCCCAGTTAATCTACCTACACCACAAATACGCCCCTCCTCCAAAGCACACTTCGCAGTACACAGATTGACTGTTCTAAATTAACATTCAAAATCCACACACAGACAATAAACACTCGATGATATGAGCACAGAAGGGTTTCCTACAATCGATGTACTAGATTTTGAGCAAACAAAAAAAAAGACTCAAAAAGGCATTTTTAACAACTTTTAGAGGTTTTGAATTGCAGAGCTCTGAGAGCAAACTGTCTCCAGCTACTACTACACACACACTACCCAAGCCAGAACTGAGGCTATGCAGAACAATCTAGAGCCCATGTGACCTGCAATCCCATGAATCACTGCAGAATTTCATTTGGAGCTCAATTACAAGGTGAAGTGAGGCGAAGTACATTGATTTCAATGTACTTTGTCTTACAATTGGTGGAGAAATGGTTTGGGGAAGGTGGAATAACACAAAGTTATTGGTTTCAATGGACCTCGCATTCCTCATTATGATGTAGATTCCACGTTACTCCACGAATCACTTCGCGGAGTGAATTGGGGCCACTTCGCCCACCTCTACTTACAGTACTGTAACTCACATGCTATAATGGAAGAAACGTGAATACCTATGGCTGTACTTCCCTGATGAGCTGAGCCTGTATCATAAAACTCTCCAATTTAAAAACTCTTATTAATGAGTACAGTGGTGGTGATTGGGTGAAGCCTGGAGAAATACTACAAAACAGGCTCACAATACATGCAAGTAACTAGTAAAAAAATGTATTTTGTGAGTCGTGACATGATCGTGAATCGTGATTTGTGACTGAATTTGTGACCATGATGATGAAGAACGTGATTCGGTGTGAGATAACCAATATGAAACTGTATGGGAATGTGAATGCCTATGGCTGTACTTCCCCAATGAGTTGTAGCACAAAACTCCCCAATTTAAAAACTCTTATTAATGAGTACAGTGGTGAGGTGGTGAAGCCTGGAGAGATACTACAAACAGGATTACAATACATCCAAGTAACTAGTAAAAATATTAATTTCTGTGATTCGTGACGTGATCATGAATCGTGACTGCATTTGTGACCGTGATGATTAAGAACATGATTTGTATCATAAGTGACTCGTGATGATGGCCCTGACTTAAAAACGCATATTAATGAGTACAATGTTCATGCAGAGATATGCACCACACCAGTCCAGTACTCTGAAGAGAAGCCCAAAGAAACAACTGTGACTTAAGTTACAGATGGAGATTGGGCCCTAAAGAGTTGCAAATGCACAGACAGATTAAGATTGCACAGAAGAGATGCAGACGCAAATGCACAACACCTAACCAGTGCTCACTGTCTGAAATTCAAATCTGTAAAAAGAATACCTTTGCCTTTTGGGGCAGACCACAGGGGGAGGGCAGTGCACTGAAGTAACAATCACTCTAGTACTAGTACCAGTAAAGATACCACAAAGAAGTACAAAAATCACATAGCTGCAGTGGATAGCAGATTCACATTGTTGCATTTACTATGTGGCACAATAAAAGGTGTCTGATTTGATGACACGTCACACATACACACACACACACACACACACACACACACACACAAAGTAATGCATAACAAATTGAAAACTTCAGTAATATAACTACGTATTTTAAACAAACTAAAATTATTCACTGCTGCACTACAACAATCAGCAAAAAAATTTCAAGAATTATTAAAAATATTACTGTGTGTACATTAACAGTTATACGAGAAAAAATATCACCAAAACAGAAAGAACTTTTTCTCCAAGTTAATCTACCTACATCACAGATACGCCCCTCCCCAAAGCACTGTCTGTCAGTACACAGACTGAATGTTGTACATTAACATTCAAAATCCACACACAAACAATAAATGCTCGATGATGTGAGCACAGGAGGGTTTCCTACAATCGATAAACTAAACTTTGAGCAAAAAAAAAAAATTACTGAAAAAGGCTTTTTTAATAGCTTTTAGAAGGTTTGAATTTCAGAGAGCTCTCACAGCAGGCTGTCCTACAGCTTCCTACACACACTAGCCCGAACTGAGGCTGTGCTGAACAATCTAGAGCCCATGTGACCTGAAATCCCATGAATCACTGCAAAATCCACCTTTGGAGCTTAAAACAAGGTGAAGTAAGGTGAAGTACATTGTTTTCAATGTACTTCACCTTAATTTTTGTGGAGTACTGGTTTGGGGAAGGCGGAATAATGTGACGTCATTGTTTTCAATTACCTTCTATGATGCAAAGTACTCCGCGAATCCACCTTTACTCCACAAATCAGTCCATGGAGCAAATTGAGGCCACTTCACCCATCACTACTAGAGACCCAAAGCCATAATATTTTTATTTCCCTATTTTGCATGTTTTCCATTATTCAGCTCTAACGTCTGCATTAATGTAGTTTTTTGCAATGTATTTCCCTTATTTCCTGACAGTGGAATTGTATCCTCATTTGCGCAGGTCCTGCACAAAATTAAATAAATAGAATAGTGGAGGTAGTCCTGATGCAGTGCATGGGTCCATCAGGCTCTGAAACACATGTCAACCCCTTGTGAGGGAAGGCTCCCTACCCCACCACAAGGTGTTGTCCGCGCACTGGAATACTTCTCTGTCCCTCCCCAGGATGTAGCTGGTACTGCATGTCCCAGTGACTTAACCCCAGCCTCAGTCCATTCAGATGGCTCACTGAGTTCGCAGCTGAACTCAGGTCACTGGCATGGGAAGGTAACATGGTCCACATTGGGACAACAGCCATCCCTGCAAACAGGAGTACTTCATGTATTTTGTGTGATATTTTGACCCCAAAATTTCACGACAGTCTTTTTAAGATCCCTGCTTCTAAACTTGGCAGATGCCATTTATAAAATACTGGCTGAAATGTCATTTTGTACCAGAAGTGTGTACAGTAAATACATTTTGGCCAGGATTTGAAGAATGAGACCTGCCACTTTCATGAAGAGGTGCAAAAAAATGTCTGTCTTGAAAAGTTGCTTTCAGAATACTGAAAATTACCAACTTTATGAGCAAGCATTCAAAAATTACAACACACCTTCATAAGTTTGTTGTTTTTCAGTATTTTGACTCCAAATTTTCAACGTTCTCTTCTTATGACCCCAACTCTTGAGCTAGGTAGGTGAACATTTTCAGATCACAGTCAAAACATAATTTCATACCACAAGCATGAAAACACATTTTGGCCAGGATTTGAAAAATGGCACCTGTCACATTTGTAAGGTGGTTTGAAAAAAATGGCTATCTTGAAGACTTGGGGTCAAAATATTGAAAATGTTCTAAGTTATGAATGAGCATTAAATATTTTCATTGTATATATATTCATAACTTTGTTGTTTTATTTTAAATATTTTACCTTAAAGTTTCAACATAGTCTTCTTATGACCCCACCTCATGAACACAGTAGGTGAACATTTTTAAATCTCGCACAAAAGGGGATTTTGCAGAGCTACTGTGAAATCACCATTTGGGCCAGATTTGGAAACTTTCATATACCCTGTTTGTGAGGAGGGGTCCCAAAAAAGCTATATTGAAAATTTGGGACAAAAATATTAAAAAAAGTATGAAGTTATGAGTAAAAGTTCAAAATGCACTGAAATAAATTAACCACACTTACCTAACTTCCTCAGTTCCCAGTCCGGCACTGAATAGTGAAGAAGTGCCTCTGGTCCAGAGAGGATTATGGTATTGTACCTCAGTAGATAACTAAAGGGTATGGGGGTTTGGGGTGGTAGGTGCTGACTGGGGGTGGGGGGTGGGGTTGGGTGGATGGTGGGAGTGGAATGCTTTAGATGATGGTTAACTGTTTTAGGCATTAACTGTGGTTCACATTTGAACTGGTTCATCTGGTCTGCAACTTTCA
This sequence comes from Neoceratodus forsteri, assembly GCA_016271365.2. Lineage (NCBI taxonomy): Eukaryota > Metazoa > Chordata > Ceratodontiformes > Ceratodontidae > Neoceratodus > Neoceratodus forsteri. The sequence continues at coordinate 161,999,296 of CM057453.1, forward strand.
GAGAAAGGCAAACCAGTCAGACCAACTCTCTGCCTATTTGGTGCATAAGTTTGCCACAGTCTGAAAGAATCGAACACTCGAAGTTTAAAAGGCGTTTGATTCTTTTGTAGAACCAAACTTTCAGCCCTATGATAGACAAGAATAGGTTTTCAGTAATTGTTTTACCCTGTAAAGAATGGGACAGGTTCCTGACCCTGTCACATAATTATGCAGAGTGATTGTCAGGTAGTGCACATAGAATGTTTGACAACACAGTGAAATGCAACAGCACAGAGGTTGACCTATGACTTGACACCAGGTACCACTGCCAGTTTTCCCCCATCCTCCTTACACTTTGCGGCTATATACATACTGTTCCTTACCAGTTTGTGGGGTGTTGTGAGGTGTACAGGGCTCCTTGTACTATCGCCCACCAGTACTACCATACACAAGTGAGTCTCACTATTTCTAGGGGGTTGATTCTCCCCTGTGATAGCAGTGCAGCATACACAAATGCAAATTAGAAAATGGGCAAGAAAACACCTGGTCTCTGATTTGCCAAGCACCCCATCTACGGGTACATTTATGTGCCAGAAGAGACCGGGAAAAAATGAGTTCCATGCCAACCTGCCTCAGTGATAACCTTTATCACTACTCAACAAAAGTTTGAGAAACAAATAGTAACTATTATGTTTCCTCACTTATTGAGCGTCTGATCTCCCCAGCATTCACTACATTTAGTGCCACAAACTCTGCCATCGTAACATTTTTCTATTAGTTCCTTCTCATTGCCACAAAAAAGAAAACAGGTTATTTGTTTAAACCTTAGCTTGTAGTGCTGGTACAGAGCATGCTTACCTTTGAGAGGCTTGTGCTGACTCTGTCATTCCTCTCATTCACTTGAACCACGTTCACTGCATCATCCTGCTAAAAACTAGTGATTTTTTTTTTAAATGATGCAGCCACACAACAATTTTTTGTTTTTGCCATGGTTGGGAGATGGGAAGGCAGGGGAGATTTAACTAACATACTGCACCACACTGCCATCCTGCTCGAGCTTGCACCATGCTGTATTAATGCTTGCCTTGCAGTATATAAAAAAACAAAGTAATGCTCTGCACTCTTTTCAATGCCACACCAGCACACTCTTAAGGCTCAACACTGCGTATGGGAAGGGGGCTCTTGTTCACAATTCACAACAATTGGACAATATATTTTTTTTTTGCAATTAACATTTTATTGAACATTTTAATACATCCACTTGCGGAGACAAGATAGAAGTAGCAAATACAGCACAAGTAGGGTTAAACATAGGACAATAAGTACAATCTAAAAAGTACAAACAAAAACAGCCTCCATAAACATCCCCCACTCGAACCCACCCACCAACCCCCCACCCCACACAAGGCACTGCAATTAGAAATCACCTGAGAAAAGATGAAACATCACTACCATAGGTTTCTTATGAATAAGCTATAACTAATGGAGACCAGATTTTCTCGAAAAGGGTAACAAATTATTCAAGATGGCAATCATCCTCTCGGTCCTAAGGCTCGAAAGAAATTCCGCCAACCATTCGGAATAGGTAATTAGGCAGGGGTCTTTCCAGTGCTTCAACACTACTTTTTTAACGATACAAGAGATCATAGATATATAAAATTTCCTCTGTTTAACCGTACAGCCCAACATATCTCCTAATAGACATATTTCTGGGGTAAACAGATCCTCTAATCCCAGTAATGGATCTGCTTTACTTTTGATCTCATTCCACAAAGGGGCGATTTTGGGACAGTGCCAAAAAATATTGAGAAGGTCACCCCCCTCCCTGCCACATCTGTAACACTGAGAACTCTGTACTAACTTTAGATCCTGTAACTTCTGAGGCGTATAATAAATATTGTGCAATATCTTGAACTGCACCAATCTGAGATGATCTTGTCGGATCAATTTGTGGAATTCTGCCAAATCCGTGCCCAGTCCCAGGTTATATTGAGAATACTTTGGCCCAGTATGAACTAGGTGCTAGGCTATCCCTAAAGGCCCAATTGAACAGTACTAAATAGATCTTAGAAATAGCTGTGGAGCTCCAGCTAATACTCTAAGGTCCTCCCAGAATGAGATGCAGGGTGAATAAACTGGATTACTTCCAATTTTCTGAACCAGTGAGTGGCGTAGTTGATATACTTTAAAATGTCCCTATGAGTCAATCGAACCGCCATAATCTCCGCCACTGAGATTATACCACCATCTGTGTTTACAAAATCTTTCAGGGAGCATTCAGCTAAGAAGGGTAACCAATTCTGTTTAATAGTCCGATGCCCTATCTGCCATTGCAGATTCCCCAAACAGGCTGCCCCCATGTCCCACATTTGCTCATACTTCAAAAATTACATAGTTGATTATGTATTCCAAGAGAAAGTCCAATGGGAGACTTTTTTAGTAAAGAAGGGAGCAAACCATTGGGTACATAGGTAAAGCCTGGGATTAATGCCTATGCTCTTAATAAAGCTAAATTCCAAATAAACCCATAATGGAATGTATCCAATACTTGTGATACTGTCTTCACAGTGCAACCATCTCCCATATTTATTTAAATGCGCTGCCCAAAAATAAAGCGCAAAGTGAGGCATTCTCAGACCACCGAGATTTTTGGGGGCCGCCAACTTAAGATACTACATCCTGGCCTTTTATATCCCCAGAGCGAAATCAGCCAATCCCCATGAAGTTTCTTAAACCAAGAATAGGAATCCAAATATTTAACATAGATAAAGGATAGAAAAGCCTGGGGAATATATTCATTTTACAATATTTATTCTTCCCGTAAGGACAATGGTAGCTGTGTCCATCTTTTGAGGTCTAATTTGATTGTGTGGACTAAGGATTCTAAGTTCAGTTAGGCGCAGTCTATCCTGACTGCTTGCCAAGAAGAGGCCTAGATATCTGAGAGATTTAGAATCCCATCCTAAACCTAATCCTACGACATCCGGCTTAAATACTCTGTTATTCAGAGGATAAACAACAGTTTGTCCTGATTCAATTTATAATTAGTTAAGCGCACTAAAGTTCTGTATAAGTTTTAATAGATTGGGAATAGACCTATTGGGTTTCGATACATAGATTAATAAATCGTCGGCATAGGCCGTAACCTTAATTGTGTGTCCCCTTACGTTAATACCCAAAATTTCAGGGGACGATACTATACTCCTTATAAGGGGCTCCATATATAAATTGAATAATGGGGTGAAAGGGGACATCCTTGTCTCGTACCGGCCTGTAACTTGAAAGGTGCAGAGATGGCCACGTTGCACACAACCCTAGCCAAAGGGTTAGTGTACAGTGCCCTAATCCAGGCCACAAATTTCTCTGGGAAACCAAATCTACCATTACCTCAGAGATAGGCATTGATGGATCTTATCGAAGGCTTTCTCGGCGTCCAAAGATACATCGCCATTGGTAGTTCGGACCTCTCAGAGGCCGAGAAAACATGCGCTAATGTTCTAAAATGATCCGAAGGGATCTACCTCTCATAAAGCCTACTTGTTCTGCTCAATCAGCTTCAAATTACCTGGCCTAATCACATTCGTGATATCTTGTCCAGAATCTTTATGTAAGTAATTCAACAACGAGATTGGTCTGTAACTGCCGGTCTTTCAGGTGGCTTATTAGGTTTGGGATGAGCACAATGAGCGCTTGGCAAGGGAGTGTTCTACTTCTTTACCCGATAAAATGTATTGGAAAAGATTGAGTAATATCGGGGACAGCTGCGGCAAATGTTTTATAAAAATTGGGTGAGAACCCTTCTGGCCAGGCGTTTTGTCAGGTGTAAGGCCCTTAATGGCCAGTTCGTCCCCTGCATAATCTCCATTGAGCAATGCTCGGTCCGATCGCTGAGGGTAGGAGGGGTGTATCTCCAGGAATGACGTAGATCTCCACCTCAGCCGGGGGTGACTGCATGCCCGCATAAAGGGATTTAAAGTAATTTTGAAAAATCTGGGCCATATCTTCCGGGGTAGTTTGATAGTACCATCCCTTCTAGAAAATTCCTTCGATTAAGCGGAAACTTGAATTGGGTAATTCATCTGGCCAGCACTCTACCGACTTTTCACCTTGATCCACTAATTTTGCTTTAGTTTGATAATAGCCAGTTGGCTCTCCCCAGTATTTTAAGATATGCATCTTTTGCCTTCACTAAACTTAGTTTCACCTCCTCAGTGGGGGTACTGAAGAGCCTATGTTCTAAAGACCTAATCTGATTTAACAACCCCACCATAACGTCTTCTTCTTTCTTTCTTTGCACTGCCTGGCTGATCAATAAGCTTCTCAAGTATGCTTTAAATGCTCCCCAAAGAATATCTGGGTAACCTCATCTTTCTGGTTAAAAAGAAAACTCCGTATTTGTGCTGACAAATATTGAGTTATTTTGGAATCCTCAATATTTGATTATTTATCTTCCATCTATTACTTTTTCGGATTAGGGAAGGAAAAAAGACTATAAGGTCTACAGCCGAGTGGTCTGAGAGGGGAGCAGCTACAATTGCTGAGCTGAGAATCCCCGGGAGCAAGGTGATAGACAAAAGGATATAGTCCAACCGAGAACCCGATCCATGAGTTGGGGAGACAAATGTGTAGCTCCTCTCCTCTGGATGGAGAACCCTACAAACATCTGCTAAGCCCAACTGGTCGACCAATTCTCCAAAAGCTCGAGAAGCAGGAGTAGGATGTGCTTGGGTCCTAGAAGCTCTATCTAGAGACGGGTCTAGCACCGTATTGAAATCACCACCTAATATCATGGGAAGATGACTGAATGGTTGTAAGACCCTTAATAATTCAACCAAAAAGTCATGAGAATCCGTGTTAGGACCGTAAACTGCCCCGATCAACATAACCGTACTCAGCAGTTTACCTTGCACTAGAATGTACCTCCCCTCATTATCCTGGATAACCTTAAGGGGAATAAAATGCAATGATCTGTGGAATAATAACATGACCCCTCTGCTCTGTGTGTTACCCTGGGACGAGAAAATCTTCCCTATCTGAAGTCTCCGCATAACATTGCCTTCCTCTTGTAACAAATGAGTTTCTTGCAAAAATACAACTTTGGCCTTCAATGCATCAATGTACTTCAATATCTTAAATTGCTTAGTTTTATTCCTCGCCCCTTTAACGTTCAACGTAAGAAATTTTATAGCAACATACGTCCCCATTTCAGTTTCAACCCTATAACGTCTTGTGATGGTATACTTAACCAGTCCAAAATCATATATTTGCAGGCCTTGTGTGCCCCCCCAACACAAAAAATCCAGAGTCCCTCCAAACAATACCCTCCACCAATACCCAACCCCCCCAAACCATTTCTTTGGTCCACTATAAACAACCAATCTTAACCGTCCTCCCCAATCCACCCTTCCCCTTCTGCAGACTACATAACTGCCCATGATACCAGTCCACTAGGCTCGCCTAACAAACCGTGCCCGCTCCCCCAAAATTAATGAAAAAAAAGGAACTGCCTTCCCATCCTAAAAACTAGAAGTATGATAAAACATTATTGAACTAAGCAGCATACACCAGTGCTTAGGCCGGCTTTAAATCCTTAACTCACTACCACATTATGAATGTACTACTAGGTAGGGGATAACTAAATGTCTTACCTCGAACAAAACCAGAAAATCCTACCTAGGCAATATACGCCTCCAGTGTATCCTCCACCTCTAGTAAAAATACTATAATAGTACAGCCCCATACCTCATAGAAACTTTGAAACCAGCAACAGATTAATGGGGAATGGCCCAACCACGCTGGACAACCCCCCTACCATCCCTCCCCAGGGTGATCTACAACCCTGGCAATAGAACTTGACTGACAACTCTACCCTCCTGAGAAAAAAAAAAAGCCAATGAAACGTCCAAATCCGGTGGCGGCTCGATAAACAAAACAGTAGATGTTCCCCTATATCCTGGGGGATCGATCCTAGGCAATCCAGATATTCACAACTTGGAATAAAACTGTCGAACTTCCAGTATCGAATCCCGACCCGGTAAGATTTTTGTAAATGAGACCAGGGAATAATTCTCAATATCTTGGGGGGAGAACCCCCCACCTACTAGTACACCGGAACTTGAAACCAAACTATATAGCATCCAACTGTCCCCAGACAAAGAAATATGAATCGGAGTAAGAACAGTCCATTTCAAGGATCCTTGAACAAGGCTGGGAAAAGCTCATGGAGGGCAGGGTCGGCCAACTCGTGTGATTCAAAAGTTTTCCACTCATTGTTGACACAGACTTGAAGTCTTGCTGGATATCCCATTCGAAATTTAATTCCGGCTGCAATCAATTTTTTAACCAGTGGATGAAATGCTGCACGCTTCTGCCGGACGGACAGTGGCAAGTCTTGCACCACTCTAATTTTAGTTCCCTCCCAGAATATGTCCTTAGTTTCTCTAACTTTATCAATCAGCAGCTGCCTCTCTTGATAATTTAGAAATTTAAAAATAAATGCTCTGGGGCGATCGGGAGCTGGCACTGGGCCAGGGCCCTGAGCTCTTTCAATCACGTACGTAGCACCAAATTGTGAGGGACCCGCAATTTTTTCTGTAAACTTTTGAGCAAATTTAATAGGCTCCATACCTTCTACTTTCTCCGGTAGACCAATAATAACAACATTATTGTGTCTATTACGGCCCTCCAAATCTTCCACTTTTAGCTCCAACTTCTGAATTCTGTGGGCCATCCTGTTAACAGTGGAGTCCAGCCTGCCAGTATGCCCTTCCAGCGATGTAATTCTTGCCTCCCCATCTGATGCCCCACGCGATAGGTCTTCTATGGCACTCGAGATATTTTTTATGCTGCCAGAAAGGTCCTGGACCGCTTCTCTTAGTGGTCTAATTTCCTCGAGAAACCGCAAGAGAGAGAGAGAGAGAGAGTCTTCCAAAATTGGGGACTCCCAATACCTGGGAGGATGCGAACGCGACTTCGTTTCTTTGTTGGCCTTTCTGGAGTGGCGGAGGAGTGTCGCCTGAGGTTTTCTCATTTCAACCTCCATACGTGATCGCAATGCACACACCTTGCAGGATTACAAACAGTCCGTCGCCAAATGGATCGGAAGGAGTCGGGAAAAATGTTAAAAAAGAATGGCAGAACGGAGCTTTCGGCAGACGCAGCTAGTCTGTGTCCCGCATCACGTGACTCACAATTGGACAATATATAGGGGGGATACAGACATGACTCTCACTCATATGTACATTTCTAAAAAAATGGCAGTGCCTTCTGCTAGCAACTGTGCTAGTGGATGTGCTGCATTACATACCAATATTTTTCAATTCATTTTTATGCATTTGTTTAATTTAATACATATTTTATTGCAAGCTAAACAAAATCTAAATAAATACCTATTTTCTAAGTACAATAATACTCTCCAGGATTGCCCATATAGACTATACTGGACCTTCCTGGGGCTATAAGACCCTCCATCATCAGCGTTAGGCCTCATTACACCCCTGGATGGTCCAGTATAACAGAATACTGCCCAACGTGTTGGATATTATTGCTAGCTCACCTATCCAGATGGTAGTGGCTGCATATAAGCTGTGTGATCACTAACATACTAAACTGTGAAATCCTCAAGGTGTCAGCCCATAGAATATACTGTATCTCAGGTACAGGATGCTGCAACGATCATTCTCCCACCTTGTATCTTGATGCCCCCTCCCCACTGACAGGTGGCCACCAATGTCTTCCACCTCTTGCTTGTGACAGACAGACAACATCTGTAATGTAGGAAGCAGGAACTGCAGTGTGGATCACAGCTCTATTGTTAGCAAAGTGATTCCCTGGGGTAGAGATGCAGAGCTGTGGGTGCAAGGTCTGTGCTGACGGGCACTGACACTGCATGAATGCACAGTGTTCTAGGATCAGGCAGATATGTGGGATGGGGGTACAGCTGGCAGGACAGCACTTACAAACCAACAGGGGAATTGCATCCAGCACTGACAGGCGGCCTCGAAGTAACCGCTCTGCTGCTCTCTCGCCTAGGTGGATTCTTAATGGCTGCCTGTCAGTGCTGCATTTTATCACAGATAAGGTTCCACACTGCCCAGGGATCTTGCTGACTGGAAATCTTACCCCAACTGTGGATTAAATAGTGAATTTAACCCATGTTCAGGTGATGGGGTTTGGCCAATTAGTTTTTCCCCTTTTCTCAACCCATGATAAAAAGACAGACAAAGTGCCTTATTAAATTGGACATCCCACCATTTTCTTTATGTTGACACACTGATCTGTGCACAAGGAAAGGCATGAGACAATGTTAGATATAGCACAGAAAAGCACAATGGCAAAAATGTTATACTAAGTGGTTTCTAAGTTACCTTTCCCTCATGGTTTATAATTGTGTGTGACTCTGACCAAACCTAACTGCTCAACGATATCTCCATAAAGATTGTTTATAAGAACTTAAAGATAATATTCAGTTACACATACCCACTAACACAAAATATCATGGGATATACTGTATATGCAAATCACTGTGCATATGCTTCCCATGATGCTTTCATTAGTGAGGCATGTCGAATTTGGTATTTCCTGGAGACCTGGCTTTGCTGCCAATGCTATTCCAGAGAGAATCTTGCTTCAGTGTTATTTTTGACTCACAATGACTCTGATAAAGTGAATCATGAGGCAGGTCCATTCCACCCATGAGCTGCAACAACAGGAGACATGCACAGTCACAGTTGTGGGTAATGCTATTCAGCAGGACACAGAGCTTACTATACTGCTAACTATCAAAACTGCCAAACACAGACAAATGTCACTGTTTGCAGGAGGTATCCACCCCCGTGACAGCAACACAGCTTTATTTATGCAAATTGCCTGGTCAGATGTTGATGGGATCACATAGGCTGTGTGGCCATTGACATGCTGAACTGTGATAGTTTAGTGGTTGGTTTACCAGTTGCACAGTGCTACTGCCACACTTGTCCCCACACCCTTGCACTATACCTTAATGGCCATGCCAGTATGAAATTATGACAGTCTGGGCCTGAATAATGATGAATTGTTTGTGTACATCCCTGGTGAGGATAGATCCCATTTCTAGTTGAGAAATTGCAAATACAGAATTTGCAACTACAGAATGGCACTGTCAGTAAAATATGGTCACAGATAGCACAGCCACATTGACGGCAATCACCTACAGTGAATCCAATCTCCTGATGAAAGGATACTGGATTAACTTTGGGCACAACAATGGCTTCTGGTTAGAAGCCTAGTATCCCTTTAGTTCACAAATTTTGCCTCTACATTATCTATAATCTGCCATCTGTAACTGCTCATAAAGGCCAGTCTTGGGCTCATAATACCACGGTGACTGTTGTGATACACTAGGTGATTTATATTGTGTTTATTGCATATTTCTACAGGCCACATCTTAACCATGAGGCCCAAAAAAGCTCTAAATTGGTGTCACCATTTGAACCATCTGAAGCACACTGCACTTTCATGTGGCAAACACTCATTCAGAAGTGGAATGAAAAGCCTATTTCTGAGCAATCATAGCTGGCATGAATGCTGTGGACAGTAACATGTCCTCAATTTGGGGTGGATTGGAACTTTGGCTCAGCACCATTGAGGCACTCACAGAAGTAGGGGGAGCGCCCTCCCTCAAAAGGGGTAGGCATATGCTGCTAGGTCTACTGTATTCAATGCTGAAAATGGCTATGTATGACATCACAGGAAGTCAATGGGTCAAGAAAAGGGGATAAAATCCTGTCCTGGTCTGGACAGTGGACAGTACTCTCAGTTACATCCAAAAGGTTTCAGTGGAGGTGGAATTTGGCAGCTATCTCTGACCCCGCCACAGGGGAATAAACCATAAAGGAAAAAAGTCAAGGATGGTGACCAATGGGACTGGGACCTGGCCACTGGATTGTGGACTGAAAAATGAATGCAGAGACAAAAGCTACTGCAAATAAAAAAATCTTTAAGTTAAACATTGAGTAGTATTGTCTAGAAAGTGTTGCAACTGGTCAAACCAATTTTCATTCTTGTTTTTTTTTTTGTTACAAATGTTTCCTTTATTTCTTATTTTTTTCTCTTTCATTTTCTTTTTTCTCTTTTTTTTAATTCATTCCTTCTGTTTCACAGTGGCCACTTAAATCAAACAGTGAATGAAAGCACACTTTCACATAATACTGCCAAATATGAGTTCAAATGACATTTATGGAACCACTGAATTTTTTTTTCATTATATTGTAAATGCTTCAGTAATATTTCTCGTTCTTTTTTCCAGTGACTACTTCCAACACAGCAAGCCTTTTCATATTGACATCAAATGATATGTTACTATTTTTAAAATGGATTGAACATGAGTGACCAATTACGTTTCCAGAATTAATTGTCAGTTAGTTTAATTTTAAAATCTGAAGTCAAGTGGTTCACTTGATAATATGTATCTTTAATTCTGTTATGTTAAATGATCTGTTTGAAAACTATCAAAGAAAATCTCTGAGGATCTAATAATCAAACACAAAACCTCGACCGGTACAGTCTATTGTTTTTTAAGGCTGTTTGGCCTAGCCTGCAGACTTATTGTAAACACAGAAAAAATAGATTTACAGTAAGAGAGCATAAAAAGTGCCTTGTGACTGATGGAATGCTATCGCTGCAGTGAAAACATTGCAGCAATGTTGTTGACAATCACAACAACAACAGATTGTTGTGAAGTCTGATTGGGACCCCGGGCATGGCTTTTCCTGGTGTTGTACACCCTCCCTGAGATAGCTCTGACCTGGAGTTGATAATAATAAAGTGTGGGGGCCAGACCCCTGCAAAAAGCACATTACTTTTCTGATGGCAAAATGCCAACCCCAATTGCATTCAACATATTTCCGTCACTATAACGGCGGTCAACAGATTTTGTGTTGAACTGGTGTCGTAGAACCATGACTAATGGACTACTTTTATGTGTGCCTATACCTACCTGCCCATGGATATTCTGATAAAGATTGGGCTGTATTTTCAAATGGGTCAGCAACTAAATCCCAACCCACAGACCCAGACACAGGAGGTTTGTATTTTCAGCCAGTGCAGCTGTAGGGCGTGTTACATCTGGTCCCACCAGGCTTCACATTTCCCCAAAGTTGCACCAAAAAAAATCTGCAAGCTGCCATAAATCATGGATCATGCCACAAACCAATTCCACTTCCACTTTTGAGACTACCGTAGCTGTGGGAAAAACTGGTTCAGCAAATGGAAACTCACTTATGCCAGTTTTTTCTTAGAGCTGTGGGAATTCAGAGGGCTTTGAAAACCTAGCCCATTGTTTATAAGGACTTATAAAGCATGCCAATTTCAACATATTCCACTAATGCAAAGCATTATGGGAAGTATCTGAACATCATTATGAATCATTACTTTCCATGATACTTTGCATTAATAATAACGTGCAATTTGGTATTTCTTTAAACTTGACTTTGCTGAAAGTGCCCGGACAGGGGAAAACATGTTTCACTGCTTTTGTAGCAAAGTTCATGTCTTGTAATTGCATTTCTATTTTGGGTTCACAATCCCCAAATAAATGAGATCATAAGGCATGAGGCAGGTTCCTTCCTCTCATTGGACAGATATAGTAACAGGAGTCCTATTTTCAGTAGCAGAGGAGATTTAGGACCAGCCATTAAATATACCTTTCACCAATGGGCACTGTTTACTAAAGGGGGCATATGCTGTCCTGTAAAAGTGACAGAGCATGCACTGAAGCAAAGTGCATGTCCAAATGTTTTTTTTAAATTGAAGGTACTTTATTAATAATCAAGTATACACAGAAGGAACAATAACAATACACTAAGAAACAAGGCATTATGAAACACAATACAATATAATCCATCCCACTCCACCCAACCCCCCGATCCACCACCAACACCATGCAGCGTCCATCAAATTAAGATAATATTATAATAAGCAAACACTAGGTTCCATGTAGGTCCTCCACTAAAAAATGAAGGTGAGACAGCCTAGTATGCAATTCTGAAGATCTTACTTCTTGACTAAATGAGTGTAAAATGACAACCAAGATCCCTGGAATCTTGCCGAAGAAATGTTTGACTGGGCTACTGCACGATCTGCTGCTAATGCTATTAAAAATTCCTGAAACCATTCTACGTATGTAGGCTTCCAATCTCCTTTCCAATGCCGTAATATAAGAAGCTTGGTAACTAGTACCACTAGGGCTATACAATACTTATTTTTGGCAGAAGGTACAGAAGAATAATCCCCTATAAGGCATAATTCAGCAGTAAATAAACAAGAAAAATTAAATAACGCAGCAGTTTTAGTTTCAATAAGGGACAGGTCTAGAGCTTATGATATAATGACCCCTTTGCCTCACTACATGAATTACAAGCAGATGGTAGTTTACCCATTTTGAAAAGTCTGACTGGGAGAAATATAAATTGTGTAATACACTAAACTGGATTTGACAGAGTCTATCCTGCTTGACAAATCGATAAAAGTCGTGCCAGATTCTGTGCCAGTAGGAATGGGGCTGATCAATATTTAATACAGCCTTCCAATAATATGGAAATGGCAAAAAGCAATCCCATAACTTTGCACAGAGCTCTTTGTATAGGCCCAAAATAGGTTTATCTTTTGTTGCATGAGAAATAAAATCTTGGAAATAATCTCCTGCTTTCTAATCCCAAAGAGGGGAACCTAGAAAACAAGAAATACAATTATTGAGTTGGGCAACTTTAAAATAATCTGTAGGACTCACAGTATATTTAGACAGAATTTGAGGGACAGAGAGGACTTTTTGTCCTTCTGTTATACCTCTAAGATTTAGGCCTTTTAAGCCAGTACAAAAAGTAGATGACACTGGTTTACCTTTAAAACAAACATTAGGATTATTAAAGAAAGCTTGAGTGACATCTGTCATATTATGTAAACCAAACACTTTACAAAATTGCTAATGAGCAGCCACTTCCCACCCTGCTAGTGTTTCCTTTAAAACTGGCAGAAAGCCTGCCCAAGAAGTGTATAGCAAGGAAATTTATTGCATTTTATACTTCTGGAAAAGGGATGATTATATACCTTGCCAAGCCAGTGGGCTCTCCTGTTCCCCACTCTGAGGTCCCCATTTAAAATATTTGGCCCAATGGATTGCAAGATAATAAAAGAAAAATTCAGGCAGCTGAGTCCCACTTGAAATCAACAGATGACAGAGCTTTATATAAGACGATCTTGGTGGTTTGTCTGCCCATAGGAAGGCCGAGCAAACAGAACAAAGAGCATTAAACCACTTTTTTGGCAAGTAAATATTTAACATGGTTAGAAGATAGAAAAGCTGGGGAAGAACAGCCATTTTAATAACATTCACCCTGCCCCAAAAGGATAGTGGTCATTGACACCAACGGGTCAAATCACCCTCAAGGGCTTTGAAAACCGGGTTTAAATAAAATGATTTTAATTGATCAGGTCTTCTGAAATTTTAATACCTAGATGGGGTAATGTTTTTGATTCCCACTCGAGGCCCATTTCTAGTATTTCTGTTCTAGTATAAATGTGGGAAAGGGAATAAACAGAAGTCTTATGTTTGTTCAGTTTATAACCTGAGAAAGCACTAAACTGAGTAATTGCATCAAACACATTTTGCAAGGAGAACCACCAGTTAGAAACATGAAGCAGAGGGTCATCCATAAATGCTGATGCTTTATATTGAGTCCCCTCTATGGCAATGTCGGCAACTTCCTTTGATTGATTTGATGAATTAATGGTTCGGTATATAAATTAAACAAATAAGGGGACAGAGGACAACCCTGCCTGGTCCCCCTGCAAGCCATATTACATCTGACAGCTCATTGTTACATAGCACCATAGCTGAAGGAAACGTGAACAAAATCTGAATTCTTCTTATAAATTCTTCCAGGAAGCCATACCTATTTAGGACAGCAAACAAATAGGGCCAAACAACTCTGTCAAAAGCTTTCTCTGCATCCAGTGACACCAGAGCCAATTTAGTTCCAGGGTCCTTTGATGAAGAGATCAAATGAAAAAGTTTCCTAAAATGGTCACTAGCATTGTGCCCAGCGATAAAGCCAACTTGTTCTGGGCCTATAAGCGACCTCCGCACTTTAGCTAACCTGAGGGCTACGATTTTGGTGTATATTTTAACATCATTATTAAGGAGAGGTTCTCTCCCTGGTTTAGGCACGCTTCAAAAAGAGACTTTTCTCAAGACAGGGAAGTACTCCCAAAAATTAAACAAGTTAGTTAACAAGGGAATTAAACTCTTCTTAAACATTATATAAAATAAAGAGGAAAAGCCATTAGGCCCAGGGGCCTTATCGGGGGGAAGGAAGTTATAGCTTGACAGACTTCTTGCTCTGTGATACTTTAGGCCCCATTAATAGGGACTGCTGTTCCGTAGTGAGACAAGGGAGCTTAACTTGGTCCAAAAAGGCATGCATAAGTGTGTCTTGTGCAGGATGTTTGTCGGGGTAGGAGTACAAATCCTGCTAATAGGCATGAAAAATTACTGACATATCTTTGGCATTGCTAGAAGTGGAGGAAGAGTTAGGCATTCCAAGGGCTGAGATCCACCTGGAAGTACTCATTTGCTTCAGACATGAGGCCAATAATTTCCCCGTTTTCTCACCTTGTCCTATATATGTGGTTTTGAATTATGAAGTGGCCTTGTCCACCCTATCTAATAAGTAGGCCGAGTATTCTGTATGAAGGCTTGCAAGTTCTAAATGGTCCTCCTCAGAGGACAGAGGTGATGATGCCCCCCCAGACAACAAATTCTACTAAGCCAGTCCTCCATTTGTGCCCAATGTTTCTTTTTACACACAGTTGCTACACGTATTTTTTCTCCCCTCCAGGTAGATTTTAAGGCAGCCCACAACACGTCCATAGCAGAGACAGAATGTAAGTTAGCCTGAATTGTGTGGATTAAAAACCTTGCAAAATGGGAGACCAAAACTGTGTCTTTTAACAAGAGATTATTAAGGGACCAGGTAGGGGCCTCATAAGGAGTTGTGGGATCACCAAAGTTATACATACAGGGGAGTGGTCCTTAATTACTCTAGCACGGATTTGACAGGCTAGAACATAGGTCAATTACTGTTTGCTAATTAAAAAGTAATCTAATCTGGATAGGACTTTCTGAGGGACTGAATAAAATGTATATTCTGACATTGTCAGGTGCAATATAAATTTCCCTTCCTCATCTTCTGGAAGCCCGATGTGGACAAGGTTGTTGCATCTGCTATGCCCCTCAAAATCTTTAACCTTGACCTTCAACTTCTTCATCGATCATTTTAGAGCCACCATGTTCGGTTCCAATCAGGCCTGTTTATCCTCAAAGGATGAAATCCAAACTTCAGTATCCCGATGTTTTATTGTCTATTCTCCAGATAATTTTGAAACTACTTTAATGCCATCTCGGATATACCAGATGACTTTAGTCTGGGCAGGAGGATGTTGTGGCCCAAGGTATTAAAAGCCTTGGAAAGATCAACAAATATTGCTCCCAACAACATTCCCCCGACCAGACCCTCAGCAATTTCCCTGGTAACTTTCAGTAAAGCTAATGTAGTTCCATAAACTGGCCTAAAACCTGATTGAAATTTTTTAAGAATTTTATGCTTTTATAATTGTGGTCCACTATCAATTCAATAATTTTGTTCTTTGTTCCTTTAAACAAATTAGCAATATCATACATGTTATAAATGGTAAAACATTCTTCTTGTGCTAACCCATCAACCCCATGAATAACGGGATTAATTACAGAATTGGCTTGCACGTTTTCAAAGTAATATTTATGCCGTTTAATGATTTCTACATCAGCCTTGTTCCATATTGACATTCCTGAACCAAAGAGGCCTGTGACCGAACCCATCATACCCTCCAGGTCACATTTATAGTGTGCCCAGAAAATACCAGGGTTCTGTCTAGTCTTCTGATTCAAAATAGGGTTCCTAGCTCTAACATGGTATGCGCTAATCATATCTAATAACAAAGTAGAATACAACATAGACAAATGTGTGAGAGCACATGAATAATGTTCTTGCATGCTCCACTGGGAAAAATTCAACACAATAGGTATGCGCATAAACAACATTATTAATTAATGCCCTGGAATTGAGGTTGCTGTTATGCCACTAGGTGGTCCTGATATTACCTGTGGACAGTCATCCGACTCAGTCACCACTAATTTTAGTCTCTGATGTGAGAGAGTAGTAAATCCATCTTTGCTGTAGTTGAATCCCCAAATGGTAGCATTCGGCACATAAGTCCCTGCATCAGATGATTTTACTTTAAGCAGGTGCAAGGAGCCATCGATCAAGTCCACAGCAGTCCATCCCCTATATTATTCCCCAGTAGTACCCAGCTGGGTTTTGTAGCAATCAGGTTGGTTCTTTTGGGAGGTGTCCTCACAAGAAAAATAGAATGTGACAATGTCCTGAGGATAACCAATCTTTTGCCATCTCAGGGGTTTCTTCATTTCCCATTTGCCAGGGTAATTGCCTTGGCAGTCAAATGTACAAAATCATAATCTGGTTGAAATATCACTGTAGTCCCTCCTGGGGCAGTAAGAGTCTTATTATGAAACCCTGACCAAGTGTCCCTTCAGGTGCGGGTCAAGGCTGCACAAATGAGCAGGAGATACAAAATCATGGTTCTGTAACAGAAATAACAAGAGGGAAAAGAAGGGTCTCAATGCCCTGCATTGTTAGTAATGCCTTTCAACAGTTTCACCTGACAAACATGGGACCATTTATCTCTATGTCTATGCTTAGCACCACCCTTAATGCAAACCGTATACACAATGTGAGTACATTTGTCAATAATGGTGTAGAGCCCCTCCCAAGCCTTAGTGAAGGGTTCCTCCTTTTCATAGATCATTACCAAAACCATGTCCCCCACATTTAACTTTGCATCCAGTGATAGCATTGATGTACATCTTATTTGTTTTCTGGCTTAGCCCCATAGATGTGGCCACTGCCAAATGCACAGTTTGCAAATTTTCTAACATTTTCTGCACATGAAGTTCATAGTGGATCCCGTCCATCTGTGGCATGGACAGCCACTCTATCCACAGATGTTCAGGTAACTTCATTTTCCAACCAGTCACTATCTCATGGGGCATACAGTGAGTTGTTTTTGAGGGGGTTGCTCTGATGTATATCAGTAACATTGGCAAAAGGGAATGCCAGTCTTTCCCATGCTCAGAGACAAATTTCTTGAGCATTGCCTTCAATAGTGCAATTGGTTCTCTTCACCTGTCCTGATGACTGGGGTCTATGAGCAATGTGGTAGTCATGTTTGACTCCCAGCAGTTGCATCACTTGTTGCATAACTTGGCCTGTGAAATGAGAACCCCTGTTTGACTCAATCATAGTGAGTAGGCTCCAACATGCAAAAACATGCTCCCCCAATATCTGAGCCATTGTCAAGGCTGTATTGGATTTCACAGAAAATGCCTCCACCCACTTATTAAACATATCACTAATAACATGCAAGTATTTGTTACCATTTTTTTTGTATTTGGTAGGGGTCCTGCATAGTCCACTGGCAGTGAGTTTCAGGGTACTTCCACAGGTCTGTCATGCCCCAAGAGTCCCTTTCTTTTGGATTTATCTGGGTTCACCTGAGCGCACACAATTCAATTGTCACAGTACTGGTTAATGTCTTGGTTCATATTGGGCCACCAACCCATGCACTTTACTGACTGTTGAGTAAAAGGTTTCCCTTGATATCCTCTCACAGCTGAGTCATGGGTGGTGTACAGGATGTCTCCTCTCAAGTGTGCATGTACTACGCACATTAATGTGTCCCCTGACTGGAAAAACAGTAAACCATCTTTAAAAACTAGCTTGTCCTTAAAGGGTTTGTATGCATTGGGATGGTCTGAATATCCTTTGGAAGTGATGTTTCTAACCACTTTCCTCACATCCTGTGTTTGAGCTTGTTTGACATCTAATGGGGTTGTAGTTGTAGCCACATGACCTACTAGGCAGAAGGTTCTGGGTAACTCCATTGGATTATATAGCTTCCCCCTTTCGGCACTGAACTTGGCCAGTTGATCTGCCTTGGAATTTCTAGCACATGATCCCCTGTCTTTTGGTGTTCCTTCACTTTATTAATATTGAGTTGACCTCCATGTCCCTTAGGTATGGAGAGAATCAAGGGAAGAAAGGGTGCATATGTTAAAAGTTTGCCACCAGCAGAGACAAAACCCCATGCCTGCCACATGGGCAGAAACTCTGTCAAGGCATTGTAAACCCAGGCAGTCGGTGTAGATGTTAATGCTGGAGCAAAGTACAAAGTGCTCCAAAACAGATGTGACTGCTACCAATTCTGCTGCTTGGACATACTAACATACTAACATACTAAAATGCCAGCAGAATAGGCCTAACAGTCTTTCGTGTCTGCTCGTTTGGTCAGTCCCCAACCTGGGTGCTGACCTTGCTGTCCCCCTCGCCTTCTCTGGCTTCTCCCTTCCCAGTTCTGGATATTCTTGCTGCATTGGATTTTGCTTCCAGAACCCTTCCTCTACCTGTCCCACCTCTCTGAACCCCTCCACTGTCTCTGCCTCCACCAGACCCCTAGGCAGTGCATTCCATGGCTCCACCACCCTCTCAGTGAAGTAGCACCTCCTCCTTTCTCCCTGAATCTTCCCCCTCCAGCTTCCAGCCATGCCTCTAGTGGCCCTTCCTCCTTCCTTTGAAGCACCTAACTGTTTCCTCCCTATTTACTCTCTTCATGTACCTAAAGACCTCTATCATGTCCCCGGTCCCTTCTCTCTTCCAATGTGTACATATTTAGCTCTTGAGCCTCTCCTCATAGGTCCTGTCCTCCAAGCCCCAAATCATTTTGGTTTGCCCTCCTCTGGACCCTCTCCAGGAGGTTAATGTCCCGCTTAGTGTGGCCTCCAAACTGCACACAGTACTCAAGGTGCGGCCTCACCAAGCAGTTATATGAGGGAGTATCACTTCCTCCTTCTGGAGGTGATCCCCCTAGCGATGCATCCCAGCATCCTGTTGGCCTTGGCTGCTGCCCTCCTACAAGTCTCAGAATTGTTCATCTTGACATCCACCACCACCCCCAGGTCCCTCTCAGCCATCGAGACTTGTAGCATTTCCCCCCCCAGGGTGTACACTTGACCTGGGTTTCTGGCCCCCAGGTGGAGTACCTTGCATTTTCCTGCATTGAACCTCAGCTTCCACTTTCTAGACCATCTTTCCAGAGCCTCCAGGTCCCCCTGTAGGGCCACCCTCCCCTCCTCCCCATCCACCACCGCCCCCAGTTTCGAGTCATCTGCAAAGAGACTCATCTCACTCCTGATTCCTGTCCTTATGTCAGATACGTAGGCGTTGAACAGAAGGGGCCCAAGGACTGATCCCTGTGGGACCCCACTAATGACCCTCCTTGGGGATGAGACTATCCCACCAACTATGACCCTCTGGGTCCGGTCCTGGAGCCAATTGCCTATCCATCTGATCATCTGGTTCCCCACCCCCATTTCTCCCAGCTTATCCAACAGGCCCCTGTTAGCAGACTGATGTTAGCAAGTAGATGCTGCAGTGTAGTCAGTAGCAGGGGCATACACACCAAAACCAACATAGCAGACCCCATCTTTATAAAATGAGGATCCATTGACATAGACAGCCAGTCCATCCACAAAGGGTGTGGGTTCAAAGGGGACCTTCTGGTAGAGAGTGGCAGGTGGCTGACATTCATGGTGGTCTTCAGAGTATAGCAGAGTGGCAGCCACTGCAGGTCTACCCTTGAGTTGCTGCACCATGAGATCCCTGTCTTGGAAGAGCAGTGTCCAATGGGCTAGGCACACATTGGAGATGTTCCCATCTTTCACCCATCCTGTTAATAATAGGGAGGTAGGCATGTGTACTGTATGCAAAGCAAGGAAATGGAGCCCAGAAATATAAGTAAAATGTTGTACTACCCAAAAGGTAGAGAGTATGCTTTGTTCACATGAATTATAAGAGAGTTCTACAGGGCTCAAGGTTTTGAAGCATAGGCCACTGGTCTCAGTAGACCATGCTGTTTTTGTAGGAGTACTGCTGAGATGGCTTCTGGGGATGCTGCCACCTCCAAATGAAATGGGAGTGATGAGTCTAGGTAAAACAAGGTG
Source organism: Neoceratodus forsteri (assembly GCA_016271365.2). Lineage (NCBI taxonomy): Eukaryota > Metazoa > Chordata > Ceratodontiformes > Ceratodontidae > Neoceratodus > Neoceratodus forsteri. Next base: position 162,019,424 of record CM057453.1, read on the forward strand.
GGAGCTGAGATGAGTGCCTGCTTTAGGTGATTTACTGTCTCCATATACTCAGGAGTCAAGTGCCATTGTACACCTTTCTTAAGGAGGGCATACAGAGACACAGCAATGTCAGAAAATCCTTCTATAAAATCTCTTTGGTAGCCCACTAGCCATAAAAAGGAGCAGAGTGCATGTTCTGAGTTGGGCAGGGGTAGTCAGAGGACTACTTCTACCTTGTGTTTTTCTGGGGACCTACCTTCTTGTTGTAAATGGATACCTAAAAAGTCTACTGTATTTTGGCACAATTGTGCTTACTTTGGATTTACTTTTAAACCTGAGCTGAATAGCAATTGTAAAAGTTATTGCAGAAGTTGTAATTGTATAGCCCTGTCTGCCATGTGTAACAATAATAAATCATCCACATACTGGAGCAGACAGTCTGGTCTAGAGAAAGACTTGACTGCTTCTGCCATATGTGAATGAAAAATGGAGGGGGAGTTGTGAAAGCCTTGAGGTAAACAGGTCCTGGTGTACTGTTGGTTTTTAAATGTAAAAGCACATTTGTACTGACACTCATCTGCCAAAGGCATAGACCAAAACCAATTTGAAATATCAAGCACTCAGAACCATTTAGAGGCAGGGGAGAGCTGAGCAATGGTGTTCAGGATCAAAGCCACCATGGGGGCACAGGAAGGGGTATATTCATTCAGTTTTCGGTAATCAATAGTCAATCTCCATGAGCCATCTGGTTTATGGACTGGGGAGTTTGTTTTAGATGTGCAGCTCCTAAGTACCACCTGGGATACCAATGAGTGGACAGTTTGGTCAATTATCTTTTCTGTCTGTGGTGTGTATCAGTACTGTCTTTGTGTGGGTGTGTTTCACCCTTTTATCAGCATCCATAAAGTCACACATCCACAGTCATGCTTGTGCTTAGCAAAGGCAGAAGCATGGTTAACTACAATTTCCTGGATGTCTCAGCGGCAGGGGGAGAACATGTTTTGAAAATCATAGATCTCAGGTTTCTTAATGGTAAATACAGCAGGCACATCAGACACCACACACATTTCCTCAGTCTCAGAGTCTAGTTTAAACAGGTAGCAGTTAGCCAAAGCTATAAGGAAGCCCCTACTTTTCATGTAGTCAGAGCCCAAACTCCTCAGAGGGGTGGGAAGGTGGACAAGGCATGGTGTCCATTACCCCTCATCACTGCCTGTAGTGATAGTGAGTGGCACTGACTTATAGCCAATAGCAAATGAACCCTCAAAACCAGACATTTGCACTTGTTTGCCAGAAGATAGATGTGACTGTTTGGGTTGCTTTTCACAGAGGAGGGTTAGGGAGGCACCAGTATCAATCAAGAGGGTGCATGGGCAGCCTCCAACCCGTGTGTGAACAGTTGGCCTTCCTCAATTATCCATCTGCACAGGCATGATATACTCTACTGAGGTCTGTCATTTTCAATCTGTTTTGTTTGCATCTGTAGGGGAGCCTTTACACTCCTACTTGTAATGTTTCCCCATTTTTACTGAGGTGCATGGCCCATTCCTTGGAGTTGGGACCCTCCCAATGAGCTGACATGTCACAGTTTCCTTCCTTCTTCCCCCATTCGCATCCCCAGTTGGTGCTTTTCCCTTTTTTGTGATTCTGCCGATTGGATTCCCAATTTCTACCTTTGTCCTGCCTAGCTGTAGGAGGACTGCCAGTGAGCAGAGACAGAAAAAAAGTTTAAATATTTTAAAAGTAGCATTCACTACTACAGACCCATGAAAGGCTTGAAGTCAGATATTTAAAAAAATCTTGCCAATAAAGTTAACCAATATATGATAATACTTGACCTTGTTTTTGGCAAAAATACTAATTATTAAATGACAATAATTTATGATAATATGAATTAATAACATACAGGATAAAGTATGGGGTGCAGTGTGCTACGAGAATTTAATACCCACCTGAGTTGTTGGATGGCACATAAACCCCGAGGGTGAAACACAAGGGGTTTATGGTAGCCATCCAACAATGATAAATTTGAGTGTATAAACTGCACCCCATATTTTTTATATATATAATTTAAGGGGTTGCTTTTTTTGCTAGCTCCTGTCTGCCCCGTGTATGCTCTGCGGTGCAGAAATAAAATGTTTTTATTTATTTATTTTGATCGAGGCGGTCAGTACCTGGCCAGTGGTGCTACCACCTACTCACCACCCTAGCCTGTAGTGAAGTTAGAGGAGAAGGAGGCAAGAGATGCTGGCTGGTGAGGGGTGCTGGAGACAGGCAGTAGGATGGATGACTTGGGGACCTTGCTGCTCTCAATGCTCCTGTCTCATCTGGCCTGATGGAGAGTGTGAGATTGAGTATGAGGCTTCCCTTGTGGGCGCCGCCAACAAGGGACTGAAGCTATTTAAAAAATAAACATTGGGAACATTAGTGCACAGCAGGGATCTGGACCACTCGCTCTTCTCAGATACCGCTAACAGTCTGACATAAAGAGCCATGTATTAAAAAATGCTGCAATATACATATGTGTATTATAGCATTTAATACATGGCTTTTTTAATGGGAAAAAATGCAACCCATTAATTATTAACAACTATTAATAATATTAATTAATAACAGTAACCAATAATATTAACATTAAGTAATATGATCACTAATAATATTATTAGCTCCATCACATTATAATACTTAATATTTACTGTGAAAATACTGATTATTAATTAACAATAACCGTTAATAATAGTATTACTTAATAATAATAATTAACAATATTAATATTAATTAACATTATCATTAATATAGAGAATAATGCATATGTAGGTGTGTGATATGCAGTTTTTTTTACACATCCAAGGTGTGTAAAAATAACCTGCAGATCACACACCTTCATATGTGTTATTTTTTATAATAACTGGTGCTAAGTAAACAAAGCTCAGAGTCTTAGCATTATGTGCTTCCTGTCCTGCTGATTCGACCTCTGTATGTGCTCCATGGCATGGTGGTTGTTATGATTACAAGGTGAAGGTTCAGTGGCTTCTCCATTGTTTAAAGTTTTTTTTCAAAACTGTGAATGGTTCAATTTATCGAGTCAGTAAGTACACAGACAGTAAAAGTCGTATCAACTGGCAGGTTGATATGATTTTGCCTTATCAACCTGCAGGTTGATATGACTTTTTGCAGGTCTCAAAAACAGGTTGATATCAGGGTCACCAGTTTTTATACTATGATTAACATCATTATTGTATTTAATCATTAATATTACCAAGAAACATTAACATCAATCAATAATTAATATTAATAATACAAATTATTATTAGTATGGGGTAAAAGAGGAAACCTTTAAACATAGTTTAAGGCAAAGTCACTAGGTGTTTCCTTTTTGACTCACATATCTGATATCACAGAGACTGAAAACTAAACATGCAGGCATTTAATTTCAGAGCAGTGTTCTTGATGACAAGATAAATTCAAAGCTAGAACATGCTACCCCAACTTTAGGTTTTTATATATTGCCTACATGATAGACTACAACTGGACATCAAAGTACTCTGATGACCAGATGAGTAACAAGGCATATACAGCATAAGTCAGCAAACCATTTATACTGTGTACACCTGAATAAAAACACGTTTTATCCTACTGTTTGCTTTTGAACATCTGTCTTAGTTAAGATTTTGCCTGTAGGGTAGGCCGCCCCTCCTAATTGTTACCTTTGGTTCTAACCTGTTGTCTGAGGCATGCATAATTTACAATCAAACAGATCACTGCTCAGGCAGCAACACAAGTTTCACAAATAAATTACACATTTCCTCTCTTTTTTTTTTGACTTTTACAATTATTATTACTTAAAAAATCGGATTGGTAAAACAAATACTTGCCCTGAGACACAGAGCTCCATCTTATGATGTGACATAATTTATTAATAGATATATTTTAGGAAATGGCAGTTACCTGTTAACTTATTTTGCGCAGAGCACATTTGATTTTAAACTTTTGCAAACAAACATTAAACATTTTCTTGAAACAGATGGAGCTGCAACCAGCTAGAAGAAAATAATAATACCAGGTTGACATCATCAAAAGACGTTGTTAACTACATCGTTTGTGGAAGTTTGTAAAACATGAGGTGTATACATTGTTTAATTATCCAGACAGCATCAAGCATTCTGATACTTTACTCACTCTCCAAGTAAACTAAATGTGGTTATGGTCATACCTTTCAACTTTCCCTGATTCTGCCTTAAAAATGTTCTCTATACCTCATAATTTTCTTTTAATTGAAACTGAATTGGAACATTGCGGACCATAACACCCGCAAACCAACAATGTGTTCAAACATAGACAGCGTCCCAACCATTTTCAAACAAAGTGCGCAACATAAAATAAAAAGTAAGAACCCAAAAGTAGAAAAGAGGGCTACAAAGGGATATACTATGATATCCTGACAGTCATTTCTCTGACACCCTGAATCCTGATGCCACATGCCAGAAACCAGTTTGCCCAACATTTAGATTTTGCCCACGGCAGGGTTTCTTTCATGTTTTGGGGGGCATCACCCCTGCACCCCCTGCTTTTAATAACTAACTCAGCTGCAGGCAAAATCTAAATGTTGGGCAAATGGGTTTCAGGCAAGTGGCGTTGGGATTCTAGTTGTCAGGGAAATGACTGTCAGGATATTAAAATACTCCCCTACAAAGATGTGCACCTATAATACACAAAGATGTACAGGAATAACCAGTCCAGAAAAAACTGAAAATCCAAAACTTGAACAGGAATGAGCTTTTAATACCTAAAATAATCTTACAAGGGTAGTATAGATCAACAAACTAAATTAAACCAACAATATGAATCCACCTTTAGTGTTTTATTTTGTACTGTACCTATTTAGGACCTCCTTGCACATGAGCTTTGCTTAGTGCAGCTTTTGCCTATCTAGGACCTCCTTGCAAAGGTGCTTTTCCTGGTAAAACAAATAAAGTGAAATTAACAAAAAAACACAGATTTTAACTGCTGTAAAGCAGCCTGTGTGTATGTGTGTGTGTCTTTGTTTCAGTTTGGATTTTTCCCAACTAGAAACTGCATGATTTAAAATAAAGAATTATAAAACTTCTCGAAGCAATTGTATAGATTTTACCCCAAAAGTCATTAACTTGTATTGCAAAGATTGAGTACTTTTTGATTATCGGTAATAAACATTTTACTTAGCCTAAGTACATCATCCTGAATGTATAATTCTTCAAAATAACTTTACAAGATTAGATTAAATGCAACTTTTATAGTTTAGACATCAGCATTTTGTCTTTTGCAAAGGATATTAGTCCTGATTTTCTTTTTGAAGTGAAGGAGCATTTATTTTAACTTTTGCATTTTATTTTTATAGCATGCTGTAAACAACCCTGAAGATTGTTGTTCTTCTGCATGCAGTGTCTCCCCATAACCTGGGTCCTTCAGAGCTTTCCCTTGTAATCTTCTATAATTTTGGCACAATTCTTGGATATTGATTTCTTTATGCAGTTAAAAATTCCTGCATAAAATATCCTTGGTTTGAACCTCTAACCCATTTACCTGGCTAGAGTAAAATTTTGTTTCAATTTTCCTATCCAGTTCCCAGTGGAACTACTCACTACCTTTGATGACTAATGAGTCTGCATTTCTAGATCTCTTTGCACCCTTTTGGTAGGTTTTAAATATCTTTCATCCATAGTCCCCGGGACTATAAAACTTTGAAGAGTATTCACCTGCTTAGTTGGACCCAAACAGGTCTCGACATCCAGCACCGATACTACGGTCTCACCAAATGTGTACCCTAGCAGATCTGGCAAGGTTGCGATCCTTGAACCAGATCCTGTCCTTTTTTGTCCTTTACCTGCGCTGCCTTGAGTTCAGAACCTCTGGTCCATTTGGATCATATAGGTCCCACCAGAGTCACCAATCATGTAATGAAACTGTGTTGATGCAGTTGGAATAACAAGAAACCTCTCAAACACTTTGTTAGCATCCCGTAACAATAAAACTCTCAACTCTCAGACATTTAACAGCCCATATCAGTTTCTTTATCAGCAGCATAACAAATATAACTTACAAAACATTTGTTTACATTCCATCAGTGGAGTAAGACAAGCAACTAACGTACAGAGACATGATAATGGCCAGCTACCAATTTCCCTGGGAGGGCAGCAGCAGGGTCCACTTTTCTTAGGGTGGTCATCAGGTCTGCATCTCAAATACCCACCCAGTCCACTCATACTTATAGTGCTGAGTAAACAACTTCTCCTACACACACCCAGATGACCAAGCTATACCTTATATGGCAAGGTATGCCAATGTGTATGACCACTCCATGTAAGGAGAGCATGCAGGTACTGTAGGCTGAGGTGGTGTATGACCATTCCATATAAGGAGTGCATTGAGGTATTGTGCTCATGAATGTCATACACAATATGCTGGCTGGCCAACTCCCTATAATAAATTTCTCTTTGTAGTAAACAAGTCCATTACTGAATGAGCTGGTGGCCTAGTTTGTCCAGATGGACACCATCCTCACCTGTGAGGTCCATGGCAGATGTTACAAAAAAAAACAGGCTTATTTCCTTGTTCCTGCTATGTGAGAATGCCTACTCATCATTGTGATTAACCATGTGTGCCCCAAATAAGGCTAGACTCATATGTATGGCACAATATCAAATGCCACAGATAGGGATATTCCTTACAGTAAGCAGGTTGGCCAAATCTCTACAGTGTTGGATAGTATTGTTATCTCACCTGTCCAGATGGTAGTGGTTGCATATAGGCTGCATGACCACTAACTTACTAAACTGTGAAATCCTCAGGCATCAGCCCATGAAATATATCCCAGACACAGGATGCTGCCAAAGTCATTCTTCCAGCTTGTACCTTGATGGCCATGCCAATATGAATACATACCCTTCTATGCTGTTCCTTGAGGTCCAGTGGCCCCCAGATTTTGTGACCTAGCTTTTCATGTCACTGACATTTAGTAAATTCCACCTCCCTAGCCTCATTCCCTTCTGTTACTGTTGTCAGTGGCTCTTTCATTCTGGAACAAATACTCTGCCTCATAAGGCTGTGACACATGTAAGACATGGCAGGAGACACTGTGATTTTGGAGAGGGATGACGACACTGGAGAGCTGCTGTGCACAGCACAGCATGTCCACACATAACAGTGCCCTCATTAAGATGAACCCTCCTCCCAATTTCCTGTGCTGGTATATTGACTGTGTGTTATTACAGGGAAAGACTTGGGACCCTATCTATATACTACAAAGGGGTGCAACATGGAAATGTATTGCAAAGAGTTCCCAAATCTACCTCCCCTCATGAATTATATTTGTGTGTACCATAGCGTAACCTAGCCTGCACATGAACACCTCCAGAAAGATTGTATGTAAAGATTTATGCAGTATACCAGATTATACATGCACAATATGCTAAGCAGAATAGAACATGCTGCATATGTAAATCACAAAATGCTGACTTCACAAGCTGTTTTATATTAGTGAGGTATGTAGTAGCTTAGATGTAACCCCTAGGTGGCGCTATCCCAAGGGCTACTACCCCTGCCTGCTTGGCTAGTAGCAGGTTAAGGGGTCTGAGTTCTGAAACGGGTGCCTCCACCTGGAGTTCAGGGTTGGTAGTGGTCAAGCTAACCTGGGCACAGCCCTCCGGGACACTGTAACAACCCTTTTTCCCCTAGTGACCTGAACACTGTACAATAATCACTTTCACAATACCCCTGGTACACAACACAAGTACCCACACTGTTTGCACTTACCACCAGGGCTGATTCCTCTAGCTTGACCCTGGGGACCCCTTGTAAAACAAGGTTATGCACAGCAAATAGCAACAGTACAGTACTCGGAGCACAAACTGGCACCACAGTTAGATTAAGTGCAAAAAAAGTTAGATCTGATTTATTCAGGAGACTTGAACAAGGGAGGGGTGAAATCAGGTTAATTAGCTTAAAGGTTATATCAATCAAGCAGTTATGCATGCTCTTTAGGTCCCCTCACACAGTCACACCTCTAGGTACCCAGGTGGAGAACAGATAGGCTAGCCAGGACCATTGCCCGGGGTAGGCCGGCATCACAGCTGGTTGGGCCCTGTGATGGAAAACACGACATGCACAGTACACACAATTTGTAATCTAGAGCCAGAGGGCTCAGTTTGTAAAGGAAAAGAAACAACAAGACAATCAGATGACACACTCAGATTAAGCTGTTGTTGTAGGAAGCTACTCTTGTATTTACACACGATACCCAAGACTGGACACAGGCTGGACAAAAATTGAGACTGCAGGTGGTTGATCTGGAATGTCAGGAGAAGCAGGGCCCACATGAGTCGCCAAGGCATCGTTCCTGTTCAAGCGTGGAGCAGGGGGCTGATCCTCAGGCAGCTCTCTCACCAATGGTTTCTCTGTGCAGCGGGTAGTCTTGCTGGGCAAGTCTGGCAAGACCCAGACCACATGGAGACAAATTCGGATGCAGTCCATTTTGGGCTGGGTACAACTTCCAGCAAGCAGAATACAGTTCACACAGTGGGGGACCAACTCACAATCCACTAGCAGCTCACAGCACATTTACAGGCAAGAAAATTCTACTGTACCAGGCAAAGCTTCCAACGAGCAGAACACAGTTCACAGAATGGGGAACCAAGTCAAGACTCACTAGCAGCTCACAGCACATTTACATGTAAGGGAATTCTACTGTACCAGGCAAAGCTTCCAATGAGCAGAACACAGTTCACACAGTGGGGAACCAAGTCACAACCCACTAGCAGCTCACAGAACATTTACATGTAAGGGAATTCTACTGTACCAGGCAAAGCACTCCCCGGTCACAATTGCAAAGTCTCTGCACACACTGGGAAGTTAGGGGTAGCTAGAACTCCTGACAGGCCGATCGCATTCAGCAAAATCTTCGGTCTTCTTCAGGTTGAGCCTGGTCCCACTTCAATAGCTTACTTTAGGCACACAACTCGGATTCAGTCCAAAAACAATTCTCTTTCCCCTATCAGGTCAGCAGGCAGACATGCAGGCCAAAGCTCAGACCTTTCCACAGTTCTCCCATGCTAAACTATGCACACGGCTGCTCAAACTGTCTCAAGTTGTTGCTTCTTCAGCTACCAACTTAGATCTGACTCTCACAGCTGGCAGCCCGGGAATTTCTCTCTGATTCAAAAGGTTTGGTTGGCTGATTCTTCTATCAGTCAAAGCAAGGGCTCTTCCTTCAGTTGCAAAAAGGTGCCAACAGCCCAAAACTACAATTCCTACAGATTTTGACTCTAAACAGCTCCTGTAGTCCAGCTCCATTTTAGATCCCCCCAGTACTGATTGGTCCAATTCGGCAGCCCCAGGCCAAAATGGTGGGAATAAAAAAAAACAGTCCTTGCTGCAAAGAAGGCAGGTTAGACAAACTACATTTTCTTTACCACTTTAATAAATATTCAGCAAACAGTTACATCTTCTAACAGAGCTCCCTCTGCGCAATTAGTGATGGCAGAAATGGAGCAATTATCTGGCAGCCCGGGTGGGGCTTGAGCATGAGAACACTCAGCCCCACTCCAATTTAATTATTACTGCAAACTAGGCAGCTGTTAAAACGACAGTACATAGAGGCTACACACGCACTCTTTGACAATAACATTTAACGGTTAAACGCAGGACCCCAGCCTGGCAACGAACATTTAGACAAGCTCTAGAAATACTTTTTGGGAACCCCCATTTGTAGGAGGAGGTTACACCCTTCCCTGCCTGGAGAAAACTTGACGTCCACATCAAGTCTGTACCATCATGCATCAGTTAACATAAACTTACTACTTTACTATACATTTTCACTAAACTTCATAATACTATATCCACTCCGACAACACATCATGCATATTTCACACAGGTAATTTACACATTACTATACAGAATCATGTAATAAGTTCTTGTACATTAAACAATGTTGGAGGGGGCCCTTCCCTATCAGCTAACTGGGGGCTGGATGGGACGGGGCACCCTGCCTAAAGGGCTGAACAATCAACTTGTAATTGGCACTTAGGCTCAGTTTGGGTAGTGAGCTCTAAGAGACATAAACTTCTTTGTGGACCACATTGAGAGGCAAATCCACTGGCCTCCCGGGAGAATCATAACTGAAACGCACTACTGGCTTGATAGCTTGACCAGTCCTTCTGGGGTGAACAATCACAGTCTCTGTACTCTCAGCACTGGTCCGAGGACTTTCATCACTTATGAGGGGTGCCTCTGCCTGAGCAGGAATGTCAAAACTTGGAGCACTGTTGGCCCCTTGCTCTGTAGGCTCTGTTTCCACAATACTTTGTTCATTCAAGTTCCAGCATGTCACCAGAAAGACTCATACCATCAGCCCCTCCTTCAGGCAAATCATACAGTTCCATGATACACAGAGACTCAACATCTTCAGACATGATGCTTTGCACTTCACTCTCAGGGAGCATTGGCTTCAAGGACAAAGCTGTGGGGTTAGGCAGTCCAGAAGGCCCAGCTTCATCCCCACGATTAATCAGTGGATTACCTCAAAACAGCTGTCTCAGTTCATAAGAGGGGTAATAGGCTGGGTCACCTTCACTTTCTTCAGAGGTAGACTGACAGTCATTATCATTCAGGGCCTGCTGCGGAGAAAACCTTAAATCAGTGACCACTGGGGTAGGCTGACTCTGTCTCTTTCTTGCAGCAGCATGAGTCACTGGTCCAGGGGGATCAATCTCTGAAGTTTCAGCCTCAATCATGCTTTGACCGAGAGGTAGCAAGTGGTTATGGTGCATGGTCTTGATGGCTTTGGAGTTGTTCTCTGGGTGCACTTTGTACACAGGTAAATCATCCAACTTTCCTACTACTACATGGGGAAAATGGTGCTATCGATCAGCAATTTTATGTTTACCATGCAGTCCCAAATTTCGCAACAACACATGGTCTCCAGGATGAAGCTCTTGAGCCTTTACTTTCCTATCATGCCTCTCTTTGTTGGCTAAGTTTCTCTTGGCGGCCATTGTCTGGGCCAGTTGATAGGCATGGTTCAATTGGGCTTTCAGTTTTTGCACATATTGCAAATAGTTTTCAGCTCAGATCCCATCTGGAGAAACCCCAAAACAGACATCATCAGGCAGCTGGGACTCTCTCCCGAACATGATGCGGTAGGGGGAGAACCCGTTAGAGTCATTTTTCATGCAATTGTATGCCTGTACCAAGGTGCTAATCTGCTGACCCCATTTATGCTTGTCTTTTGGGTGGAAGGTGCCTAGCATGTCTAGCAATTTGTGATTAAAGCGTTCTGGTTGAGGGTCCCCCTGAAGGTGATAGGGAGTGGTTTTTGACTTTTGCACCCCCCCCCATAGAGAGATCATTTCTCTGATTAGCTGACTCTCAAAGTCTCTGCCTTAATCAGAATGAATCCACTGGGGGGGGAGCACCATAGTGGATGAAAACATTTTCCACTAACACTTTGGCCACAGTAGATGCCTTTTGATCTTTGGTGGGAAAAGCTTGTGATACCATGTGAAATGATCTGTAACCACTAACACATTGCTAATGTTTCACTGAGCAGGCTCTAAACTCAAGAAGTCTATGCAGATTAGTTCCATTGGAGTGCTGGTAGTAATGTTGATAAGGGGAGCTGCCCTCTGAGGCAGGGCTTTTCTCTGCAGGCAGCGACTACAAGTCCTTACATGGTGCTCAACATCAGCCCCCGTCTTGGGCCAGTAGAACTGAGATCATACTAGGTCAAGAGTCCAGGCGATATCAAGGTAGCCCATATGATTTCGGAGGGACCTCAGTACCAAATCTTTGAAGGCTGTGGCAGGACCAATTGTTGCTTGTCTATTTGGCCACCCCAGTCTACTGTCTCTCTATATAACAACTGATTAAGCAGCTTCAACCTGGGGCCTTCTTTAAACAATAAATCGGTTTGTAGATCAGAGGAATGCAACTTGGACACATCTTTTCCTGCACCAAGGGCTTTAAGTGCTGGCTGAATCATAGGATCTTGGGATTGAGCCCGTTGAATGCTGTCATTATCAAACTGAGGTAGTGCACTAATATCTCGAGCAGAGAAGTGGCAATATGCAGCCAGTATGCAGGTGTCAGAAGGGCCCAAGAAATCTACTAAGCAGTCCGCTGTGTCCATAGACACCTGTTCATTTCTATCAAACTTTTGGCACAATGCTCAGATGTCAGGTTCAGACAGCCTTACCCAGTCACTCTTGGAAATGGACCTCCGGGATAGGGCATCAGCATCAATATGATTCAGGCCCAGTCTGTATTCGACAGCATAATCATATGTTGACAATGCAGAAAGCCACCGGTGCCCCTTGGCATCTAACTTAGCTGAAGTATGTACATAGCTCAATGGGTTATTGTCAGTCCTTACCAATATTTTGCCCCATAGAGGTAATCATGAAACTGGTCGACAATGGCCCATTTTAACACAAGGAACTCCAACTTGTGCACAGGGTAGTTTCGCTCTGACGGGGTCAGGCTCCGACTGGCAAATGCCACTGGTCTCAAGACATCCTCATGGTCTTGATACAGCACAGCTCCTAGACCCTGCAGACTAGCGTCAGTATGCAGCACATAGGGTTTGGTGGGATCAGCATAAGTGAGGACGGGGGCTTGGGTGAGCTGGTATATAACTTTGTGGAAAGCTGCTTCACAGTCAGACATCCAACGGGAACTGAAAAGTTCACCTGGGCAGAAGTATGCTTTGTCTGGTTCTTTGATAGCCTCTTTTTTGTATTTCTGATTGGTAGGAGGGTAACCCTGAGTAAGATTCAAGAGTGGCAGAATCACTTTGGAATAGTCCTTTATGAACCAGCGGTAGTAGCCACAGAATCCCATGAAACATTGCAGTTCTTTCAAATTGTGGGGCTGGGGCCAAGAAGTCAGTGCCTCAACTTTACTAGGATCAGTCTCTATCCCCTCTGTATATACTATGTGCCCCACATACTTCACAGAGGTTTGGAAAAACTGGCACTTGTCTATGGACAGCTTGAGGCTGAAATCTTCCAGTCGATCTAGTACTTCGAACAGTCGACTCTCATGCTCCTCTAAGGAACTTCTGAACACAATGATGTCGTCCAAGTACACCAGGCATTCCAGCAAATTCATATCTTCCACTGCTCATTCCATCAGTTGCTGAAAGGTGGCCAGGGAACCCGATATCCCCTGTGGCATTCTCAGAAATTTGTAGAACCCCAAAGGACAGATGAAGGTTGTCTTCTCATGGTCCTCAGGGCCATCAGAATCTGGTAATATCCACTGCGAAGATCCAACACCAAGAACCATTTGCTCCCATTCAAACAATTCAGGGCATCTTGTATACTGGGCATGGTGTATTGGGTGGGGATGGTTTGCCGGTTCAGGGTCCAATAATCAATGCACATTCTCACAGACCCATTCTTTTTATGCACAACCACAATGGGAGAAGCATATGGGCTCCTGGATTCTTGTATCACACCAGCCGTGAGCAACTCCTGCTGGTGTCTTTTCACATCATCTATGTCTGCTGGGGCTAGGCTTCGAGACCTCTCTCGAAATGGTCGTCCATTGTGCAACCATATGTGATGCTCTGCACCCTGCACCCTGTACACATCCCATGTCCCATTCCTTCAACAAAAACACTTGGTCTCTCTGGGCAAGTTTCTTGCTAATTCTAGTCTTCCATTCAGTTGGCAATGGGGAATCACTAAAGTCAAACAAGTCTGGGGTCACTCTATCTGTCTTACCAGGATGCCTGTTGCTGGGCAACACTGCAGTGTCTGCACAGTGTACCGTAGCTTGGGTGCACCCTCCTTTCACCTGTATCTCCTGATCTGACACATTGCGTTTCTGGACCATCAATCATCGTGCATAGGCATGAGCATGAGCTGGCAAAATGCTGGGCTTGACCAGTAATCCTTCTTGCAATTTTCCATTGCATGGTGCATCCAACATCAGTATCTTGTTCTTGACATCTTTCCAGAGGCAGACCTCCCCTTGAATGGTACACTGGGCACTAGGGGCCAGTACCATGGAATCGGGATCCTTTTTCCACATGACCCCTACTGGTTCATCCTGGTCTACTTCCTTGAGTTTCTGTTGCAAATCATAGGCCCTCTTGATCAGAGCAGGAATTCTTAGGGCTATCTCAGTCCATCGCCCTTGTTTCTCATGACAGAGTTTTGCCAGTCTCCCAAACATATGAGCGTTGGTCCCAATTAACAGGGGAACACCTTCATACAGTTCAGTAGGGGGACACACTAGGGCCAGTGTCTCTACTTGCTCCTCTACGCCAGTTACAGTTGCCGGAAAAAGACAACCAGAGGCAGACATATCCTAGGTAAGGATATGACTTGTCGCTCAGCCCCCACACATGCAGGCCTTCCAGGGATTGTAATGGCACATCAGATAAGTGGCTGTCATACCAGTCCTGAAATACAATGGTCACTTGTGACCCACTGTCCAGCACAGCTCAAGTAGGAATACCATTCACAGCCATGGTAGTCTCCATTGAAGGGCCCACTATTTTGGACCAGTCTGGAGGGACAGCAGCAGGGGCCTGGATGGACAATTTAGCCACAAAGGGGTTTGAGTTAAGATGTCTGAAGCCTTCACTGTGGTCTTTTCGTGCACCCCTTGACCACTGATTCATTTTCCAAACCTCTCCTTGAAGCCTGTTCACCACTTTCTCTAAGTCCTTCTGAGACCAGCATTCCCTCTTCATATGGCCATCCTTTCCACAGTTATGACAAATGATAGACTCCAGGGTCATCCTTGTAGAGAACATTGCATGAGGAACTGAAGTAGTAGCAAGGGAACGGGGTACAATATCTGCCTGCAGCAGTGAGAGGGATGCAATGCGTCTCAATAGTTCCTTTAGGGTGGCAGTCAATTTTTTGATTTCAGCCTGGGAGCTACCCTCAGTATAGGTTGCCTGAGGGTGCACCCCCACCCCATGGCAGTCATGTCCTGAGAGGAACCAGAATCTTGTTCCAAGGGGGAAACCCTTGCAGAGGCACCCACCTTCAACTCTTGGACTTCCTTTAGTAGCTTGTCTTTCCAAAACTGGGCCAAGGGCGGGAAGTCCTTTGCATTCTCAGAGTGCTCACTAGGTGCCGACCTTTGCCCCTGACTCTCACTCGGCTGATCACGCTCGGTCACTTGCGCAGTAGCAGAAGATATTGGTGCAATTTCCCCATGGGGTCGCCTTTGCTCAACTCCCTGGATTTCTTTTATTAGCTCACCATAGGAGGGGGGGCGATTCCAGTTGGTTGGCAAAGTGCAACTGAAGCAGTAACAATTCTGAAAACAGAGCAGACTTAAGGATCTGGTCCAGCCTAGTTCGATCTAATTCATTTGATGGCAAACTACCCTTTCTGAGGCACTCTTGTAGCAGCTTTTCAAGCCAAGGTACATACACAGACAATGGCTCCCCTGGGTACTGCTGCACATTTCTTACTCTCCACCACAGGTCCTCATCTGAATCTGGACTCCCATACATGTTCTCCAATGCATCAAGATAGTCCTGTGCAGTTGCTTCGGGGTTATTGGCCCACTTGGCATGAATGGTAGCCAGGGCAGGACCTCAGAGGCTCTCACTCAACCTCTTTCATTTCTCTGCTTCTGAGCATTGTCATCGAAGTACTAGAGGAGCAACATAGTCTATCCAGGTCTCCCAGTCATCTTTCCCCTGGGGGGCCGGGAGGGTGCCCGAGAAGATTCTCAACCTTCAGTAGGAGTCATGACTAATGGCAGATACAGATATAAGGGCCAGCACTGGCACAGGCACAGAAGGTGGGGCAGTAACAGGTGTTGGAATGGGAGGCGGTGTTGGGGAAGGAACACCCCCAGGTGGCAGGAATAGTTTCTTAAAGTCCTCCATGGTTTTCCTTTCCTCCAGCAACAACTTAGTGAATTTCTCCTCAAAAGTCTCAGATAATGGGGAGGGCTCATCCTCCCCAGGGTCTTTACTGTCTCTAGTTATCACTCTTCAGGTGACTGTGGCCCCTTCTGGGGCAATAGTCTGTTGCACTTGGGAACTGTTCACTGGGTCACTACACTCTACTAAGGCCATGAAAGTTTGGGCAGTCAAATCAGTCTATCGCCCCACCACCACAGCATTTGTTAAACATTCAGCTTTGGAAAGTACTCCTTCTACAGAGTCTTTACCAATATTCAGGGGAATATCCAATACAAGCAGGGCATTATGAGGGTCAGTCTCCTGCCCTGTACAACACCACACCAACTGGTGTACAGCAACTTCTGTTGGGGTAGCCATTTATGTTTGACAATAATTCATAATTTTTGGCCACTAGGGGGTGAAAATCCCAGCAGTGCCTCCAAGATGTAACCCCTAGGTGGTGCTATCCCAAGGACTACTACCCCTGCCGACTTGGCTAGTAGCAGGTTAAGGGGCCTAAGTTCTGAAATGGGTGCCTCCACCCAGAGGTCAGGGTTGGTAGTGGTCAAGCTAACCTGGGCACAGCCCTCCAGGACACTGTAACCCCCCCTTTCCCCTCTAGTGGCCTGGACACTGTACAATAATCACTTTCACAATACCCCTGGTACACCACACAATTACCCACGCTTTTTGCACTTACCATCAGGGCTGGTTCCTCTGGCTTGACCCTAGGGACCCCCTGTAAAACAAGATTATGCACAGCAAATAGCAACAGTACAGTACTCTGAGCACAAACTGGAACCACAGTCAGATTAAATGCAGAAAAAGTTAGATCTGATTTATTTAAGGGATTTGAACAAGGGAGGGGCGAAATTAGGTTAATTAGCTTAAAGGTTATATCAATCAAGCAGTTATGCATGTGCTTTAAGTCCTTCCACACAGTCACACCTCTGGGTACCCAGATGAAGAAGAGATGGGCTAGCCAGGACCATTGCCCGGGGAAGGCCGGAGTCGCAACTGGTTGGGGCCCTGTGATGGAAAACACAGCATGCACAGTACACACTATTTGTAATCTGGAGCCAGAGGGCTCAGTTCATAAAGGAAAAGAAACAACAAGACAATCAGATGACACACTCAGATTAAGCTGTTGTTGCAGTGAGCTACCCTGGTATTTGCACACGATACCCAAGAATGGACACAGGCTGGACGAAAATCGAGACTGCAGGTGGTTGATCTGGAATGCGAGGAGAAGCAGGCCCCACATGAGTCACCAAGATGTCATTCCTGTTCAAGCATGGAGCAGGGGGCTGATCCTCAGGCAGGTCTCTCGTTGATGGCTTCTCTGTGCAGTGGGTAGTCTTGCTGGGCCAGTCTGGCAAGATTAAAGACCGCATGGAGACAAAATTGGATTCAGTCCATTTTGGGCTGGGTACAGCTTCCAGCAAGCAAAACACAGTTCACACAGTGGGGAACCAAGTCACGACCCACTAGCAGCTCACAGTACATTTACATGTAAGGGAATTCTACTGTACCTGGCAAAGCACTCCCTGGTCACAATTGCAAAGTCTCTGCACACATCGGGAGCTTAGGGGTAGCTGGAACTCCTGACAGGCCGATCCATTCAGCAAAATCTTCGGTCTTCGTTAGGTTGAGCCTGGTCCCACTTCAGTAGCTTACTTTAGTCACACAACTCGAATTCAGTCTGAAGACAATTCCCGTTCCCATCTCAGGGCAGCAGGCAGACATGCAGGCCAAAGTTCAGGCCTTGCCACAGTTCTCCCGCACGAAAGGACGCAGACGGCCGCTTGAACTGTCTCAAGCTATTGCTTCTTCAGCTTCCAACTTAGATCTGACTCTTACAGCAGGCAGCACCGGGAACTTCCCTCTGATCCAAAAGGTTCAGTTGGCTGATTCTTCTATCAGTCAAAGCAAGGGCTTCTCCTTCAGTTGCAAAAAGGTGCCAACAGCCCAAAACTACAATTCCTACAGATTTTGACTCTAAACAGCTCCTGTAGTCTGGCTCCATTTTAGGTCCCCCCAGTACTGATTGGTCCAATTCGGCAGTCCCAGGCCAAAATGGTGGGGATAAACAAAACAGTCCTTGCCACAAAGAAGGCAGGTTAGACAAATTACATTTTCCTTACCACTCTAATAAATATTCAGCAAACAGTTGCATCGTCTGACAGAGCTCCCTCTGCGCAATTAGTGATGGCAGAAATGGAGCAATTATCTGGCAGCCCGGGCAGGACTAGAGCATGACAACACTCAGCCCCCCTCCAAATTAATTATTACTGCAAACTAGGCAGCTCTTAAAGTAACAGTACATAAAGGCTGCACAGGCACTTTTTGGCAATAACATTTAATGGCTAAATGCAGGACCCCAGCCTGGCAGTGAGAATTTAGGCAAGCTCTAGGAAGACTTTTCAGAACCCCCATTTGTAGGGGGTTACATATATTTCTTTGAAACTTGGCTTTGTTGCCAATGCCCTTCATGATAAATCTTGCTTCTGTGCATTGGCTATTATCTTTAACAAATCCTTAAATGAATCATCAGTTCCCACTAACTGGTTGACTGCATATGTAACACCAATCTTTAAAAAGGGGAATAGATCAGATGCAGAAAATTACAGACCCATAAGCCTGACTTCTGTGCCATGTAAAATATTAGAAAAAATAATTAAAATTCTAATGGAAGATGAACTATCATACCTAAACCTTCAAGACACTACACAATATGGTTTCAAACAGGGATATTCAACAACTACTAACTTAATTGCCTTCTACAATCAAATTCACAACAAATTAGATGTAAGAATCCCCATGGATGTTATTCTCTTAGATTTCAGCAAAGCTTTTGATCGTGTATCTCACACAAAACTAATCAATAAATTGATATCACTTGGACTTTCTGCACAACTAATCAATTGGGTGAAAAATTGGTTAACAGATAGAACCCAACAAGTCAGAATTAACAGAATATTGTCTGATAGGGGTGAGGTGACTAGTGGGGTGCCGAAGGGTTCCGTGCTCGGACCTGTCCTGTTTAATATCTTTATATCTGATATGCAGGTTAGTTCAAACACCTACCTATCAAAATTTGCTGATGACACCAAACTAGGAGGAAGGGTTGATACTCCAGATAATATAAACCGACTGTGTACAGATCTACACCAAATTGAAGAATGGGCAATACTAAATGGTATGGCATTTAACAATAACAAATGTACTGTACTTCATTTTGGTAATAACAATCCACATTATACTTATAAACTAAATAACATAATTTTAAAAATAACAAAATGTGAAAGAGATCTTGGAGTAATTATTAATAACAAACTATCCTCAAGTGACCACTGTAATCAACTAGCAAAAAACTCAAATGGGCTACTCAGAAGAATAAACCGTACATTTGTATAAAAACTTGAAAACTGTATTATTCCACTGTATAGGACCTGTGTGAGACCACACACTGACTATGGGTCACCATTTTGGTGCCCATGTCTCAGAAAAGACATTGCCACTATCGAAAGCATCCAAAGAAGAGCAACTAGAATGATACCTCATCTGGCACATGTATCATACGCTACTAGACTTGAAAAATGAAATCTCTATTCATTAGAAACCAGACGACTAAAGGGAGATCTCCTATTTCTCTATAAAATCATGAAACAACCTAACATGATGCAACTCTGTGAATTAAATTACACCAAAAGAAAACTAGTTCCCAGATTACACAATAAACAACTAAGTGTCCCAAAAGCAAATACTAATAAAAGACTACACTTCTTTACAACCAGAGTCCCTGGAATATGGAATAAACTACCCAATGATCTTGTTAATACCACCAACTTCGAGAATTTTAAATTCAAAGTAGATTTATGGTTGAACACCATTGGCAAACAATGATCCACAGTATTTGTGGGAGATACTCTCGATGGGCATCATGCCTCCTTGTATCTCATCGAACCAAGTAATACCAAGTAACTTGTGTTTTTTTAACTGCTTTTCTATTGTATGCTCACCATAACCCAAATAAATAAGATCATAAGGCAGGTTGCTTCCTCTCCCTAGTTTGTGATAACTGCAGCCTATACCCAGATACAGGGATGTTATTGTTAGGTGCACAGGCTTTCCTGTGTTGTTATCTTCCAAAATTGACATTCAAAAATGTGTGCTGCTGTTTGTAAGAGCTGGAATTTCCCTGTGATAGAAATGCATTGTACTTACAAAGTTATGAAAATGACTTGCCTAAATGTTATAGGTTGCACATGGACAGTATAGCCACTAACATAGTGGATTATAAAAGACAGTGTGCCTTATTAAATTGGATATCCTATCACTTTCTATATGCTGACACACTGATCTGTGAACAGGGAAAAAGCATGTGAACATGTTGCATATAGCTACAAACTCTGGTCAGAGCCAATACAGCTGTGGATAACTTTTAGGAGAGGCAAGAGTGGTGAAAAGAATATGCGGTGCTCTCACTGCACCGGAGTCAGCCATAATACTGCAGCAATTACAGTACTGTGCATGCGTGATACTCGCACATGTGCAGTTTGTCCTGGAGTCAGCCTTGCATAACATGGCGGTGCTGACATAACTATGTGTAACAACCCAGTCACTTCCGGTTACTAGTATTACATTAGTACTAGTCTTCAGGCAGGTAGCAAAAGGCAGCTGATGGGGACCTCATTATGGCTTTCTACACAATGATATCATTGTTTACTCAGCTAGCCTGAGAGAAGGATGATTATGTCATTTAGAACTCTCAAAACAGCATAACCATTTTAGAGTCAGCTGCTCTCGGGGAGCTTAGAATGTTCATCAGTAAGTTCAAGTGTGGCAGTCAGAGTGGCAGGAGGTCTGCAATTGGGGCTCTGTCAAAGGGAGCCCTAGTATTTCTCATCTTAGTTAGGTAAAATCTTTAGTTTACCTGCAGGACTGTTTAGTTTCACTCCAGGGAGAGTGAGAGGAAATGCAATTCTTGTGGATCCAAGAGGCAATCCCCTGAAGTTCCTGAAGTTCACAGCTGCCTTAAAGAGGAACAATGAGTAGAATCTGACAGGTACCAGAGAAAGGAAGGTTCCTTTTGTTCTTTCCATGACTGGGTGGAAGGAATAACTAATCTGTGAGTACAGAATTTGAGACTGTTCTCTGAGGGAGTTGTCTGAGGTGTTTGTGCCCTTGATGAGGCTAGATCACACCGGTCAGGACCTCTTTCACCACAACTGTGCTGAATTTAAAGTTGGGAGTCTTAACAATTCTTTGGGGATTGGAGACTCATTTGGTGTAACCCTGAAGGAATGGCAGAGGCTTTTTGGGGCAAAGGGTGGGAGGAACACCATCTGGAGTTTCAGGCAGGGCTGAGTGGTTCATGGATTGGCACCACTGTTGCCTGGGTAAAGACCATGCACCAGGAGGATTTTAAAGTGTGTGGCACATCCCACAGATATACACTTTGGAAATGAAAATGTGTGGAGAATGTTTAAAGTGTGTGGCACATCCCACAGATATACACTTTGGAAGAGAGATAGAGATGTTTTTGTGGAAAACAATACTGCCTAGAAAAGTGTCCTGCAAAAGAGAGTGTGCCTTTATTGCAATGACAAACTTTTGGGGGACCACCCTTGCTTTAAGTAACATCTGTAAATAAAGCCATACTGCAAAATCCCAGTTACTGCTTCGGACAGTCCTCTTGTTGCATTTGGTGTGAACATTATTTGGGCCCCTCAACAATTAGGTCTAGCATATGCCTAGCATCCTCTCCCCTGAACCTGGTTGTAAATAAAAAGTTTCATTTTAGTATGAACCCCCACACCCCATCCACTAGATAATGAGCCTGCTTTACACTCCAACGCTAGAGATGGTACCATGAGTTTAGTTCTGCCAAAAGAAAATGTTATGCCATGTACACAATGGGGGGGGGGGGGATATTAACAACAACAAAAATGGAAAGGGACCTGGAGGTAGTAATATCAGATGACCTAAAGGTAAACAAACAATGTGAGATGGCAGAAAGGAGGGCTGGGGGATACTGGGATGTATAGGGAGAGGCATCTGCAGTAGAACACAGGAAGTTGTTATCCCTTTCTACAGACAGTTGGTGAGACCCCATCAGGAGTACTGAATGCAGTTCTGGATACCCCATATCTGCAAAGATATAGACAGAATGGAGGCAGTCCAGAGGAAGTCAACCAAAATGGTGCAGGGTCTGCAACAGAAGCTATATGAAGAGAAACTAAAGGAGCTTAATATTTATACTCTTGAGGAAAGGAGGGAGGGGGACATGATAGAAACTTTCAAGTACCTCAAGGGAATCAACAAAGTCCAAGAGGGTAGCATCTTTCAGAAAATGACATGTGCAAGAACAAGGGGACACAATTTGAAGATAGAGGGGGACAGCTCATGGGCAATATGTGGAAGTATTATTTCACAGAGAGGGTGGTGGATGCATGGAACAGTTTTCCTGAGGAGGTCGTGGATCAAAAACAGTGAGGGAATTCAAGAATGCATGGGATAGATGTAAGGCAATTCTGGTGGAGGGTAGGAAGAAGTAGGCTGTTGGTTAACTAGGATCTGCAACTTATTCTTTAGGTAGGGAAATGGACTGACTAGGTGGGCCAAGCAGTCCTTATCTGCTGTCAAAGTCTATGTTTCTATGTAAGTAGTTGGCAGTAGTTCTTTAAGGGGGGGTGCCAGCTAGCCTAAGGTGACGTGGGGGTTACATACGTATGCCTGATACTCATGCATGCACATTTTAAGCTAGCCCCACCATGTTGCACACAGTGACCATCACTTCCGCAGTTGCAGAAAGGAAAAGTAGTGAGCCAGGAAGTGAGTATGTTCATGTGGTGCTGAAGAGGGGAAGGAGAACTATGCTGGAGTACTGTGGAAGAACATCAGACAGCAGTTCTGTTACATGCTTTCACACTGCTCTTATACAAATCTGATGATGGCATAACATCTGTGGAGCCTGGCCCACACAGCCATAAAAATCAGACTCAGAAGGAGACTATTAACAAGCTAGAGATCTGGTCTGGGATTAGCTCATCATCACAGTCACTTTCTCATTCTTTTCTAAGCAGTAATTTCTGGTAAATGTGCCTTAACCATATTCATCTCAGTGCTGGTAGACTACTTCTGTGTTTTTTCTCTGATTATATTAGGTGGGGGTAGTAGCAGTCCTGAAGTGGTAGCTGCTGATGGTGGCATGCTCTGAAAAAAGTGGTCCCCATGCTTGTCTGCACATTTTAGAAATTACCCCTTTCCTTGTTTTTGCCGTAAAAAACTGACCCCTTTAACACAAAACAAGGAGTCAGTTATGGCCTCCACTCCCACCCCTTTTCTCTTCAAGTGAGGAATGTAATTATGGGTTTGCATCAGATGTACAGTGGCAGCCATAGATGCATAGTATTGTTAAACAGTACTCAACTGTATGTAAATGTTTTATTTTGAAAGTGTGTTTTTTTAATGTTGTCAATACCACTCCACCCATTTTGTACCCTGCTCCTGGATTTCTGTGCCCCAAGTGCATTATTTTACATTTTTATGTTCAGGACAAAAAAGGCTTTTCAAATGAGGGTAGTCACTAATCTAAATTATTTTTAGTTTTTTTTTAATTGCCATCAGAAATGTGAATTTTGTAAAAACAAAAATGGAAATACAGGTAATGAGATGACCATATTTTACAAAATATAAGGCATTCAGATTAGTGACTACCCAAATGTGAAAGGTCTTTTTGCCCTCAACAACTTTCAGACTGGTTGTTTTGTGCACCTGGAATAGTTTTAAAGATATTTAGATTTGTCTGGAATGTGTGCACATTTGCTAAGAATTCTGCACATTCCCTTAGGAAGATTCTCAGTAAAAAGCAGTTTGGAGTTTTGTCTCCAACATTCTAAACACACAATGGGGCTGAATGAGTTAAAGTGGACCGGAATTGATAACTTATGTGCAGGTGTTTGAAATGTCTCTATTTTCATAAATAATATTCATACCTTCAAAGGATCCCTATTTAACTGTGCCTGAATAAAAGCTGAAGCTGTCAGTTGTGTTTTGTTTTGGTTTTAGATTTATAGAACTGTTATTTAATGCATCAACAGATTAGGTACATATGGACAGATGTTGATACATGGACATATTAGGATAACAATATCTCAAGTTACAAGGGGGGCTGTGTTAGGTTTGTGTTTTGAATATACACATACACTAGTCACTTGTTACAGAACTGCAGATATATCATGGTTAAGACAGTATAAGTTTGACTATTCATGAGTAATATGGACTTACTGTACACAGAGTTTATGAAAAGTGTATCTGAACAGTACACTGTGTAAAATATGATTGACACCACTGTGTGAAACAGCTGGTGAATGCTTAATTTACACTAGGGCAGGTTGTCTTCTAACTCTAACCTATTTTTTACTTAACACATAGATATTTTCATATGTATAAGACATTTAACATTATTCACTATGTATTGCTGAAAGAGCTACTGATGCCTGAAAGAAAACTTTGAAAAACATAAGTTGTTAAAATTCTGCTTGTATTCCATATATATTCTTGATTTCTCCTCCCCATTATTTATTACTGAGGGAATGTGTATGAATACATGATTTTTGTCCCTTAAAGTTACTTTAAAGTGAATCTGTCTCTATGGCTTACTCTCTACTTAAGGTCATAATGCTCTGTTGTGACAGCACAATCTGTTGCCATGAGAGTAACTGTGATGTCACAAGCAGTGAATTATGACCTTGTGTAGTGAGACAGCATCAGAAACACAGTAGAGGAACTCTTCAGGAGCAAAAATCCTGTTTTCATGCAATTGACCTCAGCAATAAATAATGAGGAGGAGGAATAAAGATATAGAACCATATATTCAAAACTTTGTCCCTGGGCTAAATTAGCACTGCCTGGTGGGCAAACTTAGCTCAGAGTGCAAAGCAAGCTATATTCAAAAGGAATAGCCTGGGGCAAACAGCTTCTGAATATAGCATGGGAATGAGGCCAGGCAAACTGGGCTGGGAGTGCAGGGCAGCCTTAGCCCTTGAATAAGATAGCTCTGAATATAGCAACCAGGAAGTGCAGACCACAACAGCAACACACAGCACAGCGATGTGAAGGTAGCTAGAGGTGACCTATGTGGCCAATGTGTGTTCCAGCAAATGTGTGGACCCAGAACAGCTGCAGGGAGCAGCCTATGGGAAAGTACAGTGTGCAAAACAGTATAATAGTCCCCTGAACTGTTAGCATGGAGCTAAGCTGTTTGCCTGGTGCAAACTTGTTTGCCCCATGCTAAACTTTGCCATATTTAAAAGGGACATGCAAATTAGCCTATTTAGGTAGTCTCTGGGCAAACATCCAAATTAGCATCTTATTATGCCCTGATTTGCATGCAGTTTGCCCAGCATTACTGCAGGGTCCCACAGAGCCACCTGTAGGTTAGTCTGGAAGTACAGGGGCTGGCCAGGTCTGACCTCAGCTCCACCTGTGGGTCAGTCTGCCAGTGCATGATGATAGCTGCAGGCTACATGTAATCAGTTCAGCATAGCATAGCATATTGTACCCCAGGAGACAAGACAGCATAAGCACAGGTGGTGGTGGTGGTGCTGCATGCAGCTGTCACACTGTAGGGTATGCTACAGTGCACAGCAGACACTACAGTAGCAAGGGGGCCAGTAATGTGAGGGACACAGCACTGCATATGGTGTGTAGGGCAGTGATGCTGACTGCACTGTACACAGTGACAGGCCCAACGTGCAGGTGTTTACTGACTGTGGACATTACTGCTATGCTGTTGTGTGAACCACAGATGCTGCACCTGTGGCATGGGATGCACACAGTGACATATACATGGCCGGTTGTGTGTGCTGTGGCATCTGTACAGTTGTGCTGTATGTGGCGAGGGGGCACATAGGATCCGACAGACACACAGGCTGTGGGATATTCCCACCACTGGCCCATGTGCACTGTGTGCTGTGCCCTAGTCTTGTGGGCACACTTGGGCTGTGGTGAGGTCTGGCCACCCGTACACCCTCCCCTCAATGGCCACCATGCACACAGAACTGCCTGTGTGTGCTGGCATCTGTTGGGCAGTAGAGACATATGGTCTGCAGGTGTGTGCTGTATTGCCACACTACTATGATGACCTCTGTGTGCCCAATCACCCCTTACTGCCTGTGTATGGCTGAGACCTGTGGCAGCTGTTGGCATCATGGTGGTGCTATCAGTGAGCGGCATGTGTCCTCCATGTCTGGCAGTTCTAAGTGTCATACTTATATGTTAGGGCTGTGCAAGCCATGCTAATGCCTTGCTATCACCGCACAAAGCAACAATGTCATTCAAAGCTGTTTGCCCAGGGTTAAGACCAGCTTTTCCTGGGCAGTAATTTGTACTGTGCTATGGGTCACGCTAAGTTGTGCTAAACACCTTAGCGTGGCACTAGTCGCTGAATATCTCATTGCGTCTGTATTCATGTTCACTTTGCCCCTTACATATACTTATGGTTTACCCAGTGCTAATGCGGTTTGCACATGCTATTTAGCCTTTTGAATATAGCAGACCCACACTAATCCCGAGCTAAACGCATGCAAATGTTTTTTGGCCGGCGCAAAGCTTTGAATATCTGACCCATTATGTGAAATACAAGCCGAACTTTATCTAAATATTATGTTTTGTTTAAGTTCTCCTGAAGTTGTCAGCTGCTCTTTAAGCTTATTTTTCCTTGTGGTTTTTAATCATTGTCATTTACTAATGCTAGCACAGACACACAGAGGGTTTTAAAATGAAGCTTCAGTTGGTTTATAGCTTTTCTCGGGGAGTGAACTTTCAAGTCAGTGTCATTTGACCTTGGGATAGCTTCCTTTTGATAAAACTTTTGCTGTCTTTATATGGGTATGTTGTTTTTTTTTAATGCAATTTTAACCAATGGGGTCCTTAACAACTTTTCATCTGTTTTGTTTTGTATGATCTGGGATTTGAGAAAGTATGTTTTTCTAAAACAACTGCCATTGTTTTCTGATGAAAGATTCTGTGTAATCCAAAAGCTAAAAGCACCTGTGTTTTTTGTAATAACTCTGTTTGTCTAATAAAAGTTATGAAATCATCTGTTTCTCTGGATCTTGAGTTACAAGGACCAATACAGCAACAAGTTTTTCTTTGGCTTCACAGTTTCAGAAATGTTAGCAGGAACTTATCAGTACAGTGCCCATGGTTCTGAAACCATGAAGTGACATAGTCAAAACTCCAAATTTTTGGTTCCATGAAAGGAACTGTACAGAATGTTGTCCATACAAAGAAAACAATACAAAACACAACTGACAGCTTCAGCTTTTATTCAGACACAGTTGAATAGGGATCCTTTAGAGGTATAAATGGAATTACAGCTGCACATATGTAATCAATTCCTGTCCACTTCAACATACATAACATAGAAGTTGTCAGCAGATAAGGACTGCCAGGCCCATACAGTCTAACCATTTACCCTGCCTGTAATAGCAACCAGTGACATTACTTGGTCATCGCTGGCTTAAGCTATTTCTTCCCATCTCTATGGTTCTCTTATTCCTATCTCATGCATGTTTGAATCCTGTCACAAATTAGGCATGACAAGAGATGAACAAAGTGGTTTGGTTTAGAATTTCACTTGAGTGGCATATTTATTTGCAAAACTGAGGCTGTTTAGAAATGCAATAGGAGTTATGCTAAACAAATGTAAATATCTCTAAAGGTTTACAAGTTACAGATAAAAAAAGAAGTATGAAAGTTGTTCAGGACAAAAAAGACTTTCAAATGAGCCTATTCATTAGCTGCACTAATTGTAATTTTTAAACTATGACCATCTGATTACCTCAGTTTTCATTTTTCATAGGCGTTATACCAAACAAATGCAAATACAGTCCAACCCCATTTATCCAAACCACTTGGGGGACATAAGATACTTTCGGATAAATGGGGGATTGCTTAACAGAGAGATTAGCTGAAACAGAGTTTTCATCAACCAAAAAAAATCTTTATTTCATGCAATAAACTTTTAAAATAACAATTGCTAGATTAGTAGGATTAGTAGGACAGCATTTTGAACTAAAAAAAAAAACACAAACTGAAAGAGAACTACAAAACTACAGTACTGTAAAGTGCAAATCATTTACAAAAATCCAGCATTGTTTTTTGCTGTCGCATTGTTTATGTGCTGCTCGCTGCTTCATAATACGGGACAGCTTACTTGGAATGGATCACAGTCCAGTTGTGCCTCAATATAGAGCATACATTTTTCCAACATCTCTACTGCCTCAGCATTTGAAGGTGCTCCAGGAATGGGTGCTGCAGTCTTGTCCTCTTCCTCACTGGACTCATTTTCTGATCTCTCTGGCTGTGTCACCAATTCAACAATCACATCCTCCGACAGCAATCTGTGTCCCATATTATCCGCATCACAGGACACCCACTCCTGTATCTCTTGCTCATTTGGATGATCAGAGAGGGCAGATGCTAGTGATGCCAGCTCAGAGAGATCATCTGGTGCCTAGAAAGCATCATTGACAGGAGACTCCTGTTGGGCTCCTGTTCACAAGTGATTTTTATGCCCAATTTAGTCCATGACTTTTGGATGTTCTCTGCTCACACAAGATCCCAAGCTTCAGCTGCCATATAGACAACAACTTTTATGTTTATGGCCTTCAGAATGCTACTAAGGGATAAGTTTTCATTGTCCTCTGAGAGGACTGTCTGAAGAAGTTTCTTACAGTAGCCCCTTTTAAAAATCTCCAGGACCCCTTGTTCACAGGGCTGGAGCTTCGAGGTCATGTTTGCAGGTGGGAGCATTACCCTGATATGCAATCCCTTGTCTAGACTTTGAGAATGTCCAGATGGGCTGGTTAATTGTCAAGCAGTAAAACTGCTTTGAGAGGAAGTCCTTTGGACCATAGGTAGACTTTTACCTGTGGCATAAACTGATCAGAGAACCACTGTTTGAAAATGTGAGTATCCATCTAACTGTTCCTCTGTGCCTCATACTGTACAGGCAGGGTGGCCTTGTTAAGATGTTTAAAACACCTCGGTTCGTGGGACTTACTGATGAGCAGAAGCTTAAGCTTATGGCCAGCGGTACTGGCACACCCCAGTATAGTCATATGCTCTTTTTACTTTTTGTAGCCCAGAGCATCATATTCTAAGCCATGGGCAAGTATGCAGTCTGGAAGGCATCTCCAAAACAGACAGGTCTTGTTGGCATTGAAGATCTGCTCTGGAATGAGACCCTCACTGTAAATTGGGTCTTGCAGCTTTTCTATGAAGGGGTAATTTCTTGGTCGGCTGCACTGAGCCTCTCACCACACAGTTTCAGCTGCCTGAGTCTGTGCCATTTTTTAAAATGGTTCATCCATCCTTCGCTGGCAACAAATGAGTCAGGATTGCCAAGTCTATTGTGGAATTGCAACACCTTCTCTTTCAGCAAGGGCCCCGATACTGGAGTGCCCTTCTCTCTTTCCTGGCAAAACCGTAAATAAATTACTGAATTCCGTTGGTTGGCATTACAAGTTCTCATGTTTTTTCTGTCTGATGCTCCTGCTGTGGATTCCATTTTTGTGGTACGTCACTAATGGTAGATCTGCCTACCCCATACTCTCCTGTCAGAACAACAGCCCTTTCTCCATTTTCTAGGCGATTGAGAATTTGGAGCTTTTCAGAAAGGGTGAGAAAAACTCTCTCTTTCATTTCATGGCCGTGATCACATAGATCAAATAACTAGAAGTGCTAGCAATTCTACCAGCTTTGATTTTTAATTGCAGGTAGCACCTGTGCCTTATCTGCGTTAATTGCTTTGAATGAGCGCTAAGCGGGAGATGATTAGTGCATCAATAAAAATACAGCAGGTGTCAATTACTGTGAATTACTGTGGGGGACATAGCTGGCATTAGTTAGATAGGAAGGTTTGGATTTGAGGAGGTCTGATAAATGGAGTTGGACTGTATCTCTAAACATATACATGTTACACATAAACCATCAATATGGAAGTTGTTTGGGACAAAAATACCTTTCCAATGATCCTATTCATTAAGCTGCACTAATTACATTTCTTAAACTATGGCCATCTGATTACCTGAATTTTCATTTTTCTTCACAATTTTCACCTTTTAAATGACTATATTTAAAAGAATCTACTGAATTCAGATTAGTGACTACCCTCGTTTGAAAGATCTATTTGTCCTGAACAACTTTCATGTTGGTTGTATATTGGTAACTTGTATACATTCTGAGATATTTACATTTGTTTGGCATGACTCCTACTGTGTTCACTCAGAGAGAAAACAAATGATGCTGTTTGGAAGACCATATTTTACAAAATATTAAGAATTCAAATTAGTGACTACCCTCATGTGAAAGGTATTTTTGGCCTGAACAACTTTCACCTGGTTCTTTGGTGCACCTTAAATAGTTTTAAAGATATTTAGATTTGTTTAGAAGGTGTGTACATTTTCTGTCAGAGAAAAGCAGCTTGGAGTTCTCTATCATTCTAAAAAGAAAGAAGGGGTATTTTTTAATTGCAATAGAGATTTGCAGTGTTATGGAAGGATACACTGAAAACTACTAAAAATAATTTGTTCCACAGAAATCCCTTTTCAAGCTAAAGCAATATGGCTGAAGGCTCCACCCACAGCCATAAAAAGGAGCACAATAGCAAAAATGTTCTGCTAAGTGTTTTCTACATTACCCTTCCCTCATGCTTATAATTGTGTGTGACTACACTTAAACCTAACTGCTCAAGGATGTCCCCATTAAAATTCCTTATAAGAACTTTTAGATAATATTCACTTACACATCCCCACTAACGCAAAACATCATGGGATGTATATGCAAATCACTATGCATATGCTTCTCATGATGCTTTCTTTAGTAAGCCAAATGGAATTTCGTATTTCCAGGATATCTGTCTTTGCCAACAATGCCCTTCCAGGGAAAATCCTGCTTCAGCGCTACTTTTGGCTCAAAATGACTCAAGTAAAGTGGATCATGAGGCAGGTTCCTTCTAACCATGAGCTGCGACAACAGAAAATATGTGCAGTCACAGTAGTGAGTAATGCTATTTAGCAGGACACAGAGCTTACTATACTGCTAACTATCAAAACTGCCAAACACAGATGAATGTCACTGTTTACAGGAGGTATCTTCTCCCCTGTGACAGTATCACAGCTTAATTTATGCAAATTGCCTCATCAGATGTTAATGGGATCATATAGGCTATGTGGCCACTGACATGCTGGACTGTGACAGTTTAACAGCTAGTTTAGCAGTCGCACAGTGCTATTGCCGTATTTGTCCCTATTCCCTTGCAGTATACCTTGGTGGCCAGGCCAGTATGAATTTATGACATTCTGGGCCTGAATAATGAATGAATTGTTTTCCACATCCCTGGTGAGTATAGATCTGATTTCTATTTGCAGAAGAGCCACAATGAATAGTATAACAGAAATTGTCAATACAAAATTTGCAACTACAAAATTTTACTGGCAGTGAAATATGCTCATAGACAGCAGTGCCACATTCACAGCAGTCCTCAACAGAGAGCCCAGTGCCCTGATCAGGGGACACTGGATTAAGTTTTGGCACAACAACAGCTTCTGGCTGGAAGCCTGGTACCTGTTTAGTTTGATGAATTTTGAATCTACATTATCTGCAATGCCATCTGTACTGCTCAAAAAAGCCAGTCATGGGATTACAATACCACTGTGACTGTTGTGATAGACTATATGCTTTATATTGTGTTTATCACATATTTCACAGGCCACATGTTAAGCATGTGGCCTATAGAAAGCTTTAAATGGGTGTCACCATTTGATCCACCTGAAACACACTGTACTTCGATGTGGGCAACCCTCATTCAGAAGTGGACTTGAAAACCTATTTAGGGGCAGAAAGGGCTTGCCAGAATGCTACAGCAAATAGCATGTCCTCAATCTGGGGTGAACTGAAACTTTGGCCCACCACCATTGAGGCCCTCACAATAGTCAATGAACCTTTCTCCCTCAGTAGTGGTAGGCACATGCTGCCAGGGCTTCTGTATTCATGGATGTGTGTCATCACTGGAGGTCTGTGGGTCAAGAACAGGGGATACAATCTTGTTCTAGTCAGGACAGTGGCCAGTCCTCTCAGTCACTGTGGCCATTAATCCACCAGCACAACCAAATGTGTTCTTTAGAGGTGGAATAGGGTAGCTATCTCTGACCCCACCACTGGGGGATAAACCATGGAGGAAAAAGGGCAGAGATGGTGACCAGTGAGACTGTAACCTGGCCACTGGATTGTGTAATAGACAATGGCTGCAGAGAAAAAAGCTACTGCAAATAAAAACAAGCATTTGTCAATGCCGAATGTTTGCTTGCTGGTATTAGCACTGGAAATGCAGGAGTTAGACAGATGCAGAGTAGGAATGGCAGTGAAGTATTGAACTTCACGCCAACCCCACCTCCACCCTGCAGAGATGGACAGGCATTGGGGCATGCATTTGGGTTGTCACCCATAACATTCATGCCATTTCACCTCACCCTATCCTGCAGACACTGACAAGTGTTGAGGTGTGCTTTGGGGTGTTCAGCTTTACAGTCACCCCTCTCCATAAGGACATATGCTGAAATGGGTGCAATATAGAATGGGGTGAACTGTGGGGCTGAAGAGTCCAAGGCACAGCTCGATGCCTGTCAGTGACTGCAGGGTGTGGGGTGGGGTTGGAATGGCATGATCATTACAGTTAACAATCCAAAGGCATGCCCCTGATGCCTGTCATTCTGTACAGGGTGGGATGTTATGGTTAGAAACTGTAATGCCCCGGGCATGTGTTGGTATTTGCAGTACAAATTTTCAGCATGGGCATTTTGTGGCCCCCCACCTCATGAAAGCATTTGGGACCTCTTCTCATGAACAGTGACACTTCTATTTTGTCAAAATTTGAGTTTCCTCAGTGAGTGTGCCATTGTGCGCCAGATGTACGAAAACACAGATTGGGCAGGATGTGAAGAATGGCAGCTGTACCATTCATAGGGAGGTGTGAAGAGATGGCAATGTTGAAAATCTGTAGTGAAAGTATTAAAAATGCTCAAATTTCCGAGCGTGCTTGGAAACTGCTCAATGCATGAGTGTAGCACAGTCATTTAGTGGAATTATTTCACCAAATTTTCAACACAGGCATTTTGTGACCTCTGCTCATGAACACTGTCACAATGATTTTCTTAATCTGTCCCGAAAATTGATTTCCCACAGCAACCGCGGTATTCTGCGCCAGATGTATAAACGCATATTTTGGGCAGGATATGAAAAATGACAGCTGTACTGTTCATAAAGAGGTCTTAAAAAATGGCAATGTTGAAAATCTGGAGTGAAAATACTACAAATTTGTGAAGTTACGAGGGTGCGTGAGAACTGCATCATGCACACTTGTAACACAGTCATTTTAAGGACATTTGTCACCAAATTTTCAACATAGGCATTTTAGGACCTCGGCTCATGAACAGAGTCACTGTGATTTTACGTATGAACATACAGTACGAATCTGCCAGCAGAACACATCAATCAGTCTATGTAAGTCTGCTCGAATGTGCAGCTAGTACCCTAGATTGCAGCTGCCCCAGCCTCCTCCCCGTCAGTTCCTCCCACGCTTGTCCCAGCCCCTGCTCCTGACTCTTCCTCTTGCTTTATCCCACTGCTCCTTAAAGCTATTGACTGTCCTACATGTTACCACCCTCTCTGGCAGCGCATTCCATCTAGGCACCACCCTCTCAGAGAAGTAGTGCCTCCTCATTTCCCTCTTGAAACATCCCCCTTTCAACCTTAGTCCATGCCCGCTGGTCTCTCTTCCACTCCTCAATTTAAACACCCCCTTGGTGCTAGGTTTAGTTACCCCCTCAGGTATTTAAATGCTTCATTCATATCCCCCTATCCCTCCTCTCCTCCAGTGTGTACATGTTCAGGTCCTTCAGACTAACTTCATATTTCTTTTCTTCCATCCCCTTGAACATTTTTGTTGCACTCCTTTGTACCCCCCACCAATAACTTTATATCTCTCCTCAGGTATGGCCTCCAGTATTGCACATAGTACTCTAGGTGCAGTCTGACCAATGATCTGTAGAGAGATAGGATCACATCCCTGTGTCTGGATGAGAACCCCCTTGTGATGCACCCCAGCATCCTGTTTTCCTTTGCTGCTGCTCTCATGCAGTGGGCTGAGTTGTTCATGCTCCCAGTTACCAAGACCCCTAGGTCCTTCTCCTCCTCTCTGATCCCCAACCAATAGTCCCTCTTCTGGTTCTTATCCTTGAAGTACATCACCTTACATTTCTTTGCATTGAATCCTAGCTGCCACTCCACCGACCATGTCTCTAGTTTGGTTAGGCCCCCCCTGCAGTTTTCCCCATCTGTCCTCTTCATCCACTACCACCCCCAAGTTGGTATAGTGTGAGAACAGACTAACCCTGCTCTCCACTCCATGTGCTATATCGGAGATAAAGGCCCAAATAGCACCAGACCCAGCACTGACTCCTGTGGCACCCAGCTTGCACTGCTCTGAGTGCCGAGAGCTCCCCACCCCCTCTGCACCCTCCTGTTACCAATTCTCTATCCATTTAGTCAGCTTTCCCCACCCCCACTGCCATCAGCTTCCCCCCCAGTCTCCCATGAGGCACTGTATCAAAGACCTTACTGAAGTCCAAGTACAGGACATGTCCTGCTGGCCCCAGTCCAACTCTCTTGTCACCCAGTCACAATACTCTGTTAGGTTGGTTTGACAAGACCTCCTTGAGATGAACCCATGTTGCCGCCCATCTTGGAGGCCATTACTGTCTAGGAATACCACCAGCCTCTCCTTCAGTATCAGCTCCATAAGCTTACCCACTATGGGTGTGAGACTTGCCAGCCAATAATTTCCTGGCTCCTCCCTAGGCCCACTCTTGTGTATGGGAACCACATGGGCCACCCTCCAGCCCTGGGGCACACACCCCATTTCCAGGGAGGTGTTGAACAGATCTGCCAGTGGCTCAGCCAACAGCTCTGCCATCTCCCTCAACACCCTGAGGTGGATGGCATTGGGACTTGGTGCCTTGTCCACCTTCACTGCCCTCAGCCCCTCTAGCACCCTAGTTCCTGTGAACACTTTGTCCGTCACCTCCTCCCCCCTTTCCCCACTGCCCCAGCCCATTCTGGTAGTGGGCCATCCCTCTCCTTACTGAAAATGGAGCAGAAGTACTCATTTAGAATTTCCACTTGCTCCTCCCCCTTTTCTAGCCAATCCCCTCCCTGCTTTATTCTCACAATATGTTCCTTGCACTTCCTCTTTTTCCTGACATACCTAAAAGAGTCCTTTTCCCCTCCTTTTATGCCCTGTGCAGAACTTAATTGCTTGATGGCCTTAGCTTTTTTCACCCTCCTGGCAACCTCCCTTGACCAACTACCAAAAGCCTCCTTATCCTCTGCCTTCCCTGTTCTCCTGTACTTCTGGTATGCAGCTGTCTTTGCCCTCACCCCTTGCAGCACTTCCTTGTTCAGCCAGCATGGTTTCTTGCCTCTGCTCTTCTTAATCCTGGCCCTGGAGCAGGCTACTGTGGCCTCTGTTAGCCCAGTCTTTATGACTCCCCACTTTTGTTCTGCATCCATCCCCAGCCTTATATCCTGGAGTCTTCCTTGCAGCATTGCTCCCATCCCCCAAAGTCCAACCTAATAAAGTCCACCACCTTTGTGCCCATGCCCCCTGTCTCCCTGCCCAGCGCGACAAGAAGCCACACTGTTTGGTGGTCACTACCTGCTAGTGAGTCCTCCACCCTTACCTCCCTCACCACCTCCCCATTTCCCAGTACTAGGCCCAGAGTGCTACCAAGCCTTGTAGGCCCACTTACCAATTGCATGAGAAGGCCTTACTGGAATGCATCAAGGAGCACCTGCTCCCTGGTGCTGCTAGTGATGGGGTGCTCCAGTCAGCCCATGGTAGGTTAAAATCCCCCACTATCACCACAATCCCCCATCTACACACCCTCCTTATCTGCTCTGCCAACTCCCCATCCAGTTCCCCAGATTGGGCTGGTGGTCTGTACACCACTCCCAGCCTCAGCTTTCTGCCCTTGGAGTGAAGGAGCTAAACCCAAAGTGCCTCTGTCCTCTCCTCTTCTCCCTCATCCCTTATGCATTTAATCCCATCCCTCACATAGAGTGCAACCCTCCCCCTTCAACCCCCCCATCCCTCCTGTATATCCTGCATTCCGGGATTGCCAAGCCCCAATCATGGCACTCTGTGGCCCAAGTCTCTGTCACTGCAGCAATGTCCACCTTACCCTCTGAAAGGAGTGCCTGAAGCTCTGCAGTTTTGTTCCCCAGGCTTCTTGCATTGAGAGAGACCACTTTACACCCGTATCCCTCCTTCTCCTCACTCTTCTCCTCCTTGGGCTGTGTCCCTCCTTCCGGTAGTCCACACCCTTTCTTCTCCTTATTCTTACTGGGTGGTGGTGGCTTCTGTATTACACTCAGACCACTCTGCCTGCCCCCTCCCAGGGTTACTATGTTTCCACCTTTACCTATGTCTAAAGGGGTGAGCTCATTAGGCTCCCCTGTCCAGACCTTTCTACTAACCTAGTCTCATGGCCACCCCCCTCACTAGTTTAAATCCACCTTAGTAGAGATATACCCCTCTAATCCTGCCTTTAATACTCCCCTCCCCTTACTGCTGAAGTGTACCTTGTCCCTCGCATACAAGTCACTATTTCCCCAGACCCAACCCCAGTTAGTCATTAACCCATAATTTTTGGTGTGGCACCAATCCCTCTGTCCCTTGTTGAACTCCTCAATCCTACCCTTCCTCCCTATGCTTGCACATGGTACGTGGAGTAACTCCGAGAATGCCACCGACTCCCCCACCCCCTCACACTGCTTGCCCAACAACTCGAACCTCCCCCTCACTACTTCCACAGTCTCCTCCGCCAAGTCGTTTGTACCCACAAGCAACAGTAAATGAGGTTTCTTCCTCCCCCTCGATGCACACTTGAGCAGTGCCTGCCCTGCCCCTCCTGCAATCAACATGGGGATAGTTTCAACTCAAATATGGCTGTGCCTTCCCCCCTTCCGCCCCATCTCACCCCTTTCAGTATACAATCCCCTTGGACGAGTGCCCCCTGTCCCTTAGTCCCTTTCCCTTCCAATGTCCCTTCCACCATCCCAGTATTCAATCTTTCCTGCCCCTTGCTCCCACCAGCTGCACCCTCTGTGACTTCTGTATCTGTACCCCCTACTTCCGCCTCACCCCTTTTCTCTGCCTTATTCCTCCCATCCCCCTTGAACCCCTTCCCAGCCTGACTACTTCCTACTGGGCTTCCCATGTCGACGTCCCCTCCTACCCTGCTGATTTCCAACCCCTCTCCTATCCCCACTGTTGTCAATTTAGAGCCCCTATTCTCTTCTACCCCGATATTGATGCCCCTTCCATCCTTCCAACTTCCCATAGTCTTCTATCCTCCAGTCACCACATCCCTCCTTCCTTACTAGCCCACCTTCTACCCTTTTGTCTTTGCTAACTCTTCCCCTAGCTGTTGCCATCCCTCTCATGCCCCGCTTGTCCTCCCCCTTCTGTATGTTCCTGCTCCCCCTCTCTCTCCCATAACAGAGGCTCTAATCTATTCCTAGTTGATACCCCTCCTACATCTCTTCCCTGTATCAGTTCCACCCTCCTACTTGTTCCCCTCCGTGTCACCCCTGGTCCCTCCCCACCCACAGCCATTTGCTCTCTACCCTGGTACTCCTCATGGTCACTTCCTCCTCCAACAGGGTGCCTCCTTCTATCTTTTCGTCCTCACTATCTCTTCCCCTAGCTTTTGTCATACCTCTCATGCCCCACTTGTCCTCCCCCCTTCAGTATATTCCTGCTCCCCCTCTCTCTCTCCCATAGCAGAGGCTCAAATCAATTCCTAGTCGATACCCCTCCTACACCTGTTCCACCTATCGAGTTCGCCCTCCTAGTTGTTCCCCTCTGTGCCACCTCTGGTCCCACCCCAGTCCCTCCCTGCCCACAGCCATCTGCTCTCTCCCCTGGTACTCCTTGTGGTCTCTTTCTCCCACAACATAAAGTCCCTCTCACCCTTCGGGCACCCTCCCTTGTCCTCTCTTTTCTGCTAGTGCCTCTGATACTGGGGTCTGTTTCAGTCCCTAGTTGTTCTTCCCCAACCCCCCTTGCCATCCCCTTCCCCCTCCAGCCAGGATGCCTACCATACTCATCTGCCCTGCCACTTAGACTCCTCCCTAACTTCCACAGTTCCTCCCTCAGACTAGCCAGTCGTCTACAGACCATACACCCCCGCATCCTCTAAGCCCAATCCAGGATTATGGCAGACCCACACCCTGTATACCCCACCACCCTTCCAAAGATGCCCACCCTATTAACATGTGGCACCTGCCCCATTTTGTCCTCCATCTTATGTTACAGGCTCTTACTCCCAGGTTCTGTACCCTACAACTGTTAGGCCTCTATTTACTCAAATTCCTGTCCCCCCCCACACACACATTAGTCCCCCTACTGGCCCCTTGCTGACCTGGGTAATTCAGTCTCAAATCTCGTCCGTTAGATACTGTAATACTGTAGCAATCCTAAAGCCTCCTTTTCTGTTTTTCACCCCTCAGCTACCATACTTTTTGCTCTCAGCTCTCATATAGTTTCACTTAGCCCAGTTAGAAATTCTATTGCACTCCAAGTATTACTCAGCTCAGTTAGAGAAATAAACAGAACAAATAAATATGTATTATTACAGCAATCATAACAGCATAGCTCAGTTCTTAGCTCAGCTAGAGAAATAAACAGAAAAACTAAATCTGTATTATTATAGCACTCCTCTAAGTATCCAGTCATTGCTTTGTCTCCACCCCAGAGACCCTGCTGTAATATAGGACCACAGAGGACCGGGGCGGAGGGTGGGCAACTCTAAGGTCCCAGCAGAGCTCTGTTGAGCTCGCTCACTCCCTCGTCTCTCACTCACTCATTCTGTTTCTCCCGGCACTGCAGGCTGCCTTTTGTACTGGGCTTCTGCATGCATTGGTGCCTTTTTCTGCCACCAAATAAATCTGCAGCAGTCCTGACAGAGCTCTGTTTAGCTCGCTCACTCCCCCTCTCTCACTCGCTCATTCTGTTTCTCCCAGCGCTGCAGGCTGCCTTTTTGT
Organism: Neoceratodus forsteri; assembly: GCA_016271365.2. Lineage (NCBI taxonomy): Eukaryota > Metazoa > Chordata > Ceratodontiformes > Ceratodontidae > Neoceratodus > Neoceratodus forsteri. The sequence continues at coordinate 162,058,491 of CM057453.1, forward strand.
ACTGGGCTCCAGCCTGCGTGGCACCTTTTTTGCCCACAAAGAAATCTGCAGCAGCCCCGACAGAGCTCTATTGAGCTCGCTCACTCCCCCTCTTTCACTTGCTCCTTGTGTTTCTCCTGGTGCTGCAAGGTGCCCTTTTGTACTGGGCTCCTGCCTGTGTTGGTGCCTTTTTCTGCCCACAAAGAAATCTGCAGCAGTCCCGACAGTGCTAGGTTGAGCTCGCTCACTCCCCCCCCACTTGCTCCTTCTGTTTCTCCTGGTGCTGCAGGCTGCCCTTTTGTACCAGGCTCCTGCCTGCATTGATGCCTTTTGCTGCCAACAAAGAAATCTGCAGCAGTACCAACAGAGCTCCACTGAGCTCGCTCACTCCTTCTCTCTCACTTGCTTGTTCTGTTTCTCCCTGCGCTGCAGGCTGCCCTTTTGTACTGGGCTCCTGCCTGCGTTGGTGCCTTTTTCTGTCCACAAAGAAATCCACAGCAGTCCCGACAGTTCTGTTGAGCTTGCTCACTCCCCCTCCCTCACTTGTTCTGTTTCTCCCAGCACTGCAGGCTGCCCTTTTGTACTGGGCTCCTGCCTGTGTGGCACCTTTTTCTGCCCACAAAGAAATCCACAGCAGTCCTGACAGAGCTCAGTTAAGCTTGTTCACTCCCCTCTCTCACTCGCTCAATCTTAATCTGTCCCAAACACTGATTTCCCACAGTGACCACGTTATTCTGCACCAGAAGTGCAAAAACACATTTCAGCCAGGATGCGAATAATGACAGCTATGCTGTTCATAAGGAGGTGTGAAAAAATGCCAGTGTTGAAAATCTGGCATGAAAATATTACAAATTTGCGAAGTTACAAGGGTGCGTGGAAATTGCACAGTGCAAACTTGAAACACAGTCATTTTATGGACTTTCATCACCAAATTTTCAACATATGCATTTTAGGACCTCTGCTCATGAACAGTGTCACTGTCATTTTCTCAGTCTTGAAAACTAATTTCCCACAGCGACTGCGCTATTCTGCGCTGGAAGTGCAAAAACACATTTTGGCCAGGATGTGTAAAATGACAGCTGTACTGTTCATAAGGAGGTGTGGAAAAATGACAATGTTGAAAATCTGGAGTGAAAATATTACAAATTCACAAAGTTATGAGCGTGAGTGGAAACTGCTCAACGCATGCTTGTAAAACAGTCATTTTTTTGAATTTTTTCACCAAATTTGCAACATGGGCCTTTTGAGAGCCCACCTCATGAACAGTGGCACTGTCATTTTGTTAATCAGTCCTGAAAGGTGATTCTGTGGAGTGACCACAAAATCTCCTTTCGAGACCGAATAATGCAATGACAGTTTCTGAATTCAGGAGGAGGGGACCCAAAAACTCCATGTTGAAAATTTAGTGCCAAAATTCCTAAAAATGCCCAAGATATGCACCAAAGTTGAAAAAATCCTATTTATGCCATTATACAGCTTACCAGCATTTCTTCAGTTCGCGGTCAGCTTTGAAGAGTGCAGACGTGTTCCTGGTCCACCGAAGATTGTCGCTTTGGACTCGGAGGTAAGTATGTGAATTGAGAGGGGTGGGGGGGTGGGAGTAGCATGAGAGTGGGTGCGGGTTGTGGGAGAGGCCACCGAACTGTATGAGGACCGTTTTCTGTTTTACGGTGTTCAAAAAACAAAAAAATATGGACAGAGTTTTTTTCAGGAAGTGTTTTGGGGCTATAGCCAATGGGGATTGGGCACCCCCATTGGCGCACATACCAGTGGGGGAGCCAATGGGATTGGGCACCTCCTCAGCACACAGCAAACTGGGGGACATTATGCCGGTGGGGAGTGGACTCCTCCATTGGTAATTGAACTGGGGACTGAAGCCAATGGGGAATGGGGCACCCATTGGCAAAGAAAGACTGTTGGGGGTGCATGCCAAGGGGGGATTGGGCACCTCCTCAGCACACAAAAAATGGGGTAGGGAGTTACAGTGTGCCAACAGAGAGTGGGATCCCCTGTCAGCAAACGTACTGGGTCGAGGGCAGCATATGGATGGCAAGGTACTGCTCTGCAATGATGAGACAGCCCCTGATTGCAGCGGTGAAAATGTTTTAACTTGGTGCCTCTTCTGCAGAACCAATGTCATCAAGACACTGAGCCTGCATTGGTCTACCAGTGCCAAGCCCCCAAATGCAGTGCCCCCGGTGGCTGCCAGAGTGCCCGCACCTCTACAACCCGCTTATCTCCTAAGCTGCCACATAATGTGTCTTGCACGTGCGTGTAAGCAAATATAAAAAAGCTTTCAGTTAAAAATTGAGTAGTGTCCATAAACTGTTGCAGTCGATCAAACCAATTTCCATTTTTTTTTTCTGTTACTAATTTTTTCTTTATTTCTTATTTCTTTCTTTTGCATTTTCTCTTTTCTCCATTTTTTCTTTTCCTTTTAATTAATTTCTTCTGTTTCACAGTGGTTGTTTAAAACAAACATTGGATGAAAGCACAAGTTCACATAATACTGCCCAATATGAGTTTAAATTACATTTCTGTAACCAATGGATTTTTTCATAATGTTGTGAATGCACATCAGTAATAGTTCTGTTTCTATTTTCCAGCAACTCCTTCCAACACAACGACCCCAGCTCCCATACCAGCATCAAAGGGTATGTTATTATTTTTAAAATGGGTTCAACATGAGTGGCCCATTAAGATTTCAGAATTCATTGTCAACTAAAGTTTTATTTACATATCTGAAGTCAAATGGTTCACTTGATAATCTGAATATATGTATGGTGGAACGCTATCAGGGATGAAAATCCATCCCTTGACTAGCGTTGTTATGCTGCAGTAGCTACATCAGTGTAGCTGTTATGCTGCACTAGCTTCATAGCTACTGCAGCATAACAACAAGGAATGTCTTTGTGCATGCGAGTTATGCAAATCTCCACCAGTCAGGAAGCAGTGGCAACGTTGAGAGCAGGAGATGGGGAGAGTAGTGCAGAGGCAAAAAACCCCAAAAGTAGGGACACAGTTGTGCGCCTCCTTGCTCCTTTTACCTGTGATAGAGGACAATACACTGTAAAAGACAATGTATGGTCCTCTATCTATAAGAACTGTGAGTTGCCATTTTGAGGTTGCCATGGTGACCAAACCACCCCGAGCTTCACTCTCGAGGTATAAACAGTCACCATTGTCAACCTTTCAATGGTAACACATGGTTGTTATAGATAGAGGACCATACATTATCCTCTATAGTTAATGCTGTTATGTTCAATGATCTGTTTGAAAACTGTGAAAGAAAATTTCAGAGGGACTAACAATCAAACACACAACCTTGATCAATACAGCCTATTGTTGTCTAAGACAGATTGGGATAGCCAGCAGACTTATAGTGAACACAAAAAAGTAGGCCTAGAGTAAGAAAGCAGAAAAATTGCCTTGTGACTGAAGGACTATTTTTATGTGTTCTATACCTGCCTGCCCATGAATACCCCAATAGAGACTGGGTTGCAATTTGAAACAGATCAGTTACTAAGTCCCGAGCCATCACCCCTATGGCAGAATGAAATCTCTGCATCGGTGGAGGTTTACATTTTCAGCTGGGGCAGCTGCGAGGGATGTTACATCTGGTTCCACTGATATACCATAAATGGGTGCGATGGTGATTGAGGTACCCCCTAAAGGGCAACTCAATTGCAGCACATGTCACAGGGGCTACCAGTCTGGTACAGCGACCAGATGGAGTGGGTTGGTGACTGTAGCGACAGGAAGTCACTACAGGTACACGCATTGGGGATGGGAGTGAGCGCAGTCCACAGGTATGCATGCAGGGAGGGTGGGAGCAAACATGCTCAGCGAGGGAGCAGGAGGGGTTTGAGGGGTGGCATCAGAGTAAAAAAATGCCAAGCTGGCCCTATGATGTAGTCGTTTTGACTCATGGCTTTAGTGAGTAGGATGCTGGGTTTGGGTCTGGGCACAGGCTTGTTTTTGTTGCGCTCGGCCTGAATATTTTTTTATGTTTTGCCCCCAACATGCACCCCTGGAGTTGAGAATCCTCAAGTAGGGTTGTGTGGTGGGTGAAGTCCCATGGGGTGGTGTGGTGGTGCATCCCTGCATAAATGTGAAAATACAAGTCTCCAGTGCCATTTTGTTGTGCACCAGGGAGTCAGAGTGCCAAACTGATTTTCAGTGCTCTGACTTCGCTGTAACGGTGATCGCCTTGGCAGTTGCCATTGTCACATAGAACCATCCCACCAGCCAAAACATTTCCCCATAGAAGCACAAAAAAAAATCCACAAGCTGCCGTAAATCATGGAACCTGTCACAAACTGACTCCACTTTTAAGAATACCTTAGCTGCAGGAAAAATTCTGGCTCCACAAGTGGAGACACACTTGTGCCAGTTTTTTCCTGCAACTGCATGAATTCAGATGGCTTTGAAAACCTAGCCCATTGTATATAAGAACTTATGCACTACACACATTTCTACACACCCCACTAATTTAAATCATCATGGTAAGTATATGAAAATCATTATGAATCATTACTTTCCATGACACTTTGCATAAATAATAATGTGCAATTTGGTATTTCTTTAAACTTGACTTTGCTGAAAGTGCTCTAACAGGGAAAAATATGCTTCACTGCTTTTGCAACGAAGTTCGTGTCTTGTAATTGCATTTCTATTTTGGCTCACAATGCCCCAACTGCATGAGATCATGAGACTGGTTTCTCCCTCTCACTGAAGAGAGATATAATAACAACAGCCATGTGTACAGTAGCAAAGGAGATTTAGGATCAGCAGTTAAACGTATCTTTCACCAACGGGGACATTTACTAAAGGGCATATTCTCTCCTGTAAAAGTAGCACAGCATACATTGAAGCAAAATGCTTGTCTAAATGTTATTGGTTGCATGTGAGCTGTGTAACCTGTAACATACAGGACTGTGACAGCCACAGGGTCTGCCCCATGGTATGGGTTTTGATCTGTGTATAGATCTGTTCTGATCTTATTTGATACTATAACACCTAGCACCAGATTCACAAAACTTTGCCCTGGCACAAACCCAGTTTGCATGGCATAAACTGGGTTTTGCAAAAAGGTGGTATTTACAGAAGCCCAGCTTGTACCCTCAAACTGGGTTAGCACCTGGGAAAGGTCTACAGTGTGTTTCCATGCAAATTTCAGGGAGGGGACCTGCATATTGGTGCAGTCCCATCCACAAAGCAATTCCTCTTCACAAGGAGGGCTGTTTGTGGGGTTCCCTTGCATGGAGAAAAATACCACAAAGGAAAACCTTCTCTTAACTCTGCACAACCCTAGTGGTTGATGGAGGTACTCCACCCCCTCTAGCTGATCACCATCCTGAGTAATAACAATCATTTGTAAATGCCGAACGTTCACTTGCAAGTATTTGCAGTGGTGTGTGGCACTTGGACATGGCTTAATGTCTTTAGAGGTACAGTTTACAGAGGTGCAGCCCCTCCTCTTTTTGCACAGTCAGACTTTTAGGTTCATAACCCCCCATCATATGATGCACAGCAAGAAGTATTGTTACTATTCAAAAGCACATTTCAAGGGCACCCATTTACAGCACACTGATCAGCAGTCAATAGCTTTTGCACCCACACATTTCAGCCCATACAGCAATTAATACCTGTCCATTTATTTTTACTTAATGGGCGTGGTGACTCGGACCACCCTCTGGATTAATGGCAAGGGATGGGGGACTCTGAGCTGGTCTCCTGACCATGAGATATGACACTTACAGTAGTATTTCAGGTAGAAATACACTCTGGTGGCCACGGTGACCCCGTGCTGGCCACCACCGATACCTGCTTCCTACTGCCTAAGGACCACAGCTCATACATCTCTACCTCACCTTCCCCGATCAACCGGTTCATGGTAACCAGGACATTCTGCCAATGGGGAGTGGGCTCCTCCATTGGTAAATTGAACTGGGGGAATGAAGCCAATGGGGATTGGGGCCCCCATTGGCAAAGAAAGACTGTTAGGGGTACATGCCAAGGGGGATTGGGCACCTCCTCAGCTCTAAACAAATGGGGTATGGGGTATGGGGTTACAGTGTGCCAACAGAGAGTGGGATCCCCTGTCAGCAAATGTACTGGGTCGAGGGCAGCATATGGACAGCAAGGTTCTGCCCTGCAATGATGGGTCACTCCCTCATTGCAGTGAAATGGCTGACACTGCAATGATGAGGTAGCCCCTGATTGCAGTGGTGAAAATGTTTTAACTTGGTGCCACTTCTACAGAACCAATGTCATCAAGACACTGGGCCTGCATTGGTCTACCAGTGCCAAGCCTCCAAATGCAGTTCCCCCGGTGGCTGCCAGAGTGCCGCACCTCTACAACCCACTTCTCTCCTAAGCTGCCACATAATGTTTCTTGCACGTGCGTGCAAGAAAATATAAAAAAAGCTTTCAGTTAAACATTGAGTAGTGTCCATAAACTGTTGCAGTCGGTCAAACCAATTTCCATTTTTTTTTTTTTCTGTTACCAATGTTTTCTTTATTTCTTAGTTCTTTCTCTTGCATTTTCTCTTTTCTCTCTTTTTTTTCTTCTTTTTAATTAATTTCTTCTGTTTCACAGTGGTTATTTAAAACAAACATTGGATGAAAGCACAAGTTCACATAATACTGCCCAATATAAGTTTAAATTACATTTCTGTAACCAATGAATTTTTTCATAATGTTGTGAATGCACATCAGTAATAGTTCTGTTTCTATTTTCCAGCAACTACTTCCAGCACAAGGACCCCAGCTCCCATACCAGAATCAAAGGGTATGTTATTATTTTTAAAATGGGTTCAACATGAGTGGCCCATTAAGATTTCAGAATTCATTGTCAACTAAAGTTTTATTTACATATCTGAAGTCAAATGGTTCACTTGATAATCTGAATATATGTATGGTGGAACGCTATCAAGGATGGAAATCCATCCCTAGAATAGCGTTGTTATGCTGCAGTAGCTACATCAGTGTAGCTGTTATGCTGCACTAGCTTCATAGCTACTGCAGCATAACAACAAGGAATGTCTTTGTGCATGCGTGTTATGCAGATCTCCACCAGTCAGGAAGTGGTGGCAACGTTGAGAGCAGGAGATGGGGAGAGCAGTGCAGAGGCAAAAAAAACCAAAAGTAGGGACACAGTTGTGCACCCCCTTGCTCCTTTTACCTGTGATAGAGGACCATTCACTATAAAAGACAATGTATGGTCCTCTATCCGTAACAACCATGAGTTACCATTTTGAGGTTGCCGTCGTGACTAAACCTCCTGAGCTTCGCTCTCGAGGTATAAACAGTCACCATTGTCAACCTCTCAATGGCAACACATGGCTGTTATAGATAGAGGACCATACATTATCCTCTATAGTTAATGCTGTTATGTTCAATGATCTGTTTGAAAACTGTGAAAGAAAATTTCAGAGGGACTAACAATCAAACACACAACCTTGATCAATACAGCCTATTGTTGTCTAAGACAGATTGGGCTAGCCAGCAGATTTATAGTGAACACAAAAAAGTAGACCTATGTTAAGAAAGCAAAAAAATTGCCTTGTGGCTGAATGACTATTTTTATGTGTTCTATACCTGCCTGCCCATGAATACCCCAATAGAGACTGGGTTGCATTTTCAAACAGGTCAGGGGCTAAGTCCCGAGCCATCACCCCTATGGCAGAATGAAATCTCTGCATCGGTGGAGGTTTACATTTTCAGCTGGGGCATCATCAGGGGATGTTACATCTGGTCCCACTTATATACCGTGATGTGCACAATGGTGATTGAGGTACCCCCTAAAGGGCAACTCAATTGCAACACATGTCACAGGGGCTACCAGTCTGGTACAGCGACTGGATGGGGGGGTTGGTGACTGTAGTGACAGGAAGTCACTTCAGGTACACGCTCGGGGGATGGGAGTGTGCACAGTCCACAAGTATGCATACGGGGAGGGTGGGAGCAAGCATGCTCAGCGAGGGGCAGGAGGGGTTTTGAGGGGTGGCATCAGAGTAAAATGCCAAGCTGGCCCTGTGATGTAGTGGGTCGGCTCATGGCTTTGGTAGGTAGGATGCTGGGTTTGGGTCTGGGCACAGGCTTGTTTTTGTTGCGCTCAGCCCAAATATTTTTTTATGTTTTGCCTCCCCCCAACATGCACCCCCCTGGAGTTGAGAATCCTTAAGTAGGGTTGTGTGGGCGGTGAGGCCCCCCATGGGGGTGGTGTGGAGGGTGCATCCCCCTGCATAAATGTAAAATATACAAGTCCCCAGTGCCATTTTGTTGTGCACCAGGGAGTCAGAGCGCCAAAACTGATTTTCAGTGCTCTGACTTCGCTGTAACGGTGATCGCCCTTTGGCAGTTGCCATTGTCACATAGAACCATCCCACCAGCCAAAACATTTCCCCATAGCAGCACAAAAAAAATCCACAAACTGCCGTAAATCATGGAACCTGTCACAAACTGACTCCACTTTTAAGAATACCATAGCTGCAGGAAAAATTCTGGCTCCACAAGTGGAGACACACTTGTGCCAGTTTTTTTCCTGCAGCTGCATGAATTCAGAAGGCTTTGAAAACCTAGCCCATTGTATATAAGGACTTATGCACTACACACATTTCTACACACCCCACTAATTTAAATCGTCGTGGTAAGTATATGAAAATCATTATGAATCATTACTTTCCATGATACTTTGCATTAATAATAATGTGCAATTTAGTATTTCTTTAAACTTGACTTTGCTGAAAGTGCTCTAACAGGGAAAAATATGCTTCGCTGCTTTTGCAATGAAGTTCTTGTCTTGTAATTGCATTTCTATTTTGGCTCACAATGCCCCAACTGCATGAGATCATGAGACTGGTTGCTCCCCTCTCATTGAAGAGATATAATAACAGGAGCCATATGTACAGTAGCAAAGGAGACAGGATCAGCCATTAAATGTATCTTTCACCAACGGACACATTTACTAAAGGGGCATATTCTCTCCTGTAAAAGTAGCACAGCATACATTGAAGTAAAGTGCTTGTCCAAATGTTATTGGTTGCATGTGAGCTGAGTAACCTGTAACATACAGGACTGGGACAGCCATAGGGGTTGCCCCAAGGTATGGGTTTTGATCTGTGTATAGATCTATTCTGATCTTATCTGATACTATAACACCTAGCACCAGATTCACAAAACTTTGCCCTGGCACAAACTGGGTTTTGCAAAAAGGTGGTATTTACAGAAGCCCAGCTTGTACCCACAAACTGGGTTTGCACCTGGGAAAGGTCTACAGTGTGCTTCCATGCAAATTTCGGGGAGGGGACATGCATATCAATCAATCAATCAATCAATCAATCAATCAAAATCTTTATTTATTCAGGCGAACATCATTGAGCATAGCTCATTTACAAGATGGACCTGATTGGTCAGAAACAACATAATGGGTATAAATTCACATATATACAAATACAGATTGAGTACAATAACAAAGACTTTAAAATGAACAGATACAATAATATACACATATATACAAGGCGGTTAACCAGTGATATTGGGCACCAAAGCAAAAGGAGAAAAAAAAAAGTAAGGTATTGGAGTTTAGGAGAAAAATTGTAACGATGTTAATGGATGAATGCCTAAACAGATAAGGGAGGGGGAATCTAATGGGGGCAGGGGTGAAAAGGGGTCTGAAGGGACTAGGACTTGTGGAAGCAGTTGCATATCTCTGGGAAAAGACTTAGGTACAGCTTTTTGAAGGAGGCTATAGGAATGAAAGTGTTCAACTACAGGGTCTTTTGCAGAGAATTCCAGATGAGTGCTAGAAAGTAGTTGATTGCAGCCCTTCCATGCCAGGTACTGGCCTTTGGTAAATTCAATGTGATGAGGCTATTGCTTCTTAGGGCATATGGCCTTGGAGTAACAAGAGAGAAGCAATCTGAGATGTAGGATGGTAGTTTATTTGTCAGAGCTTTGTAGATCCATACAGCAGCATTTTTGTTCCTTCTGTGATGTAGGGATGTCCAGCCAACTGCAGCATAGAGAGAACAGTGGTGGGTGCTGAAAGGAAGGTCAGTGATGAATCTTAGAGCTCTATGGTACAAGGTATCCAGTTTATTTAAGTAGGACAGGAGCAGTGGCCATATAGGAAGTCTGCATAGTCGAGGAGGGATAGAAATGAAGCCTGGATTAGTCTCTGCTTAGATTCTCTGTTTAGAAAATGTTTGATCCTGAAGAAAAGGCCAAGTCTTTGTCTGAGTTTTTTCAGGAGCTCTTCAATATGCTGGGTGAAATCAAGCCTGTTATCAATCCAAACCCCAGATATTTGAATTTGTCTACATACTCAAGGCTCTTCCAAGGATGGTATAAAGTTGGGGACGAATGTTCGTGAGAGAGTGGTAGAAAAGTATTGGTGAGAGAAACATAGCTTTAGTCTTCTTGGCATTTAATAGAAGCTTCTTTTCAAGTAATTTGTGTTGCAGCAGGAGAATTCAGATTGTAGTAGATCATATGCCTTTGTTGGTGATGGATTGCTTACATAAAGGACAGTATCATCTGCAAAAGGTGAACATTAGATTTTGTGAGGCTTGAATCAATGTTGTTGATGTAGATGGCAAAGAGATAGGGCCCAGGATGGAACCTTGAGGAACTCCTCTTAAGAGTGGTTTTGAGGAAGAAAGGTTGCCTTCATTTTTACCTGCTGTATTCTACCAGAGAGGTAGCATCTGAACCATTTAAGAGAGATTGGGTCAAGGCCTAGGGAATGCAGTGAGGAGATTAGTAGATCATGATCCACAGTATCGAAGGCTTTACTTAGGTCCAGAAATACAGCACAGATATTATGTTTTTTGTCTAATTCAGACTGCCAGTCATTTGTAACTTTTGCTAAGGCAGAAATGGTGTTGTGCATGGCTCTAAACTCAGATTGAGCAGGATTAAGGAGGTTGTTAGCATTGAGGTAGTCATTTAGTTGGATGCTTACCAGTTTTTCTAACATTTTGGACAGCACTGGTAAGATGGAAATAGGCCTATAGTTGTTGAGATCCATGGGGTCCCCTGCTTTAAGGAGGGGAAACACTTGTGCTGTCTTCCACAAAGAAGGAATAGAACCAGTAGATAAGGACAAGTTGATGAGGTGAGCTAGGGGGGCTGCAATGGCATGCAATGCAATTTTTAGAAAGAAGGGGTCCAGAGAGTCTGCACCAGCGCTTTTAGTAGTATCCAGATGGAGCAGTAGGTCTTCTACTTGTTTTAATAATATTGGCTTGAAAGAAAATGTAGAGGCAGCCTTCTGAACTTCAGTAGAATGGAGAGTAAGTTGTGAACACAGTAGATTTGCTGGAGAGGAGTCAAAAGCTAGGCCGGCTGTAGTAAAGTGATTGTTGAAAGCATCTAAAATCTCATACTTGTCAGTGATAACCACATTATTGAGGTTCACTTGGGATGGTAAAGAGGTGCTAGAGTCTTGCCCTAGGATTCCCTTGATAGTGCCCCAGAATCTGGCTGGGTTATGGTAGGAGGCATCCAGCTCTGCTGTATAGAAGGCAGCCTTGGCATCTCTCACTTTTTTTGTGCAGCTGTTTCTGGCTTTTCTGAATTGTAACCAGTCGTTTGGATCTTTGGTCTTCCTTGCCCTTTTCCAGAGCTTGTCTCTAGCAAGCAGTGCAGATTTAAGGTCAGCAGAGAACCAGGGACAAGATTTGCATTTTATTCTGACACTGGTGACTGGTGCATGTGTATTGAGGGCCCCTAAGATTATATCATTTAGCACCTGCAGTGCTAATTCTACAGAAGCTGTGAGGTAGAATTCTTGACAGCGTTTAGAGTGACACAGATCTTGGAGATATTCTGCAATATTAAAGTTCTTTTTTGACCTTCTTGGGAGGAATTTTGCAGGGTTAGATGGCTTGACTGAAGATCTTATACCAGCTATGAGGCAGTGATCACTTATATCACTGAATAGCACTCCAGCGTGTGAATACAGATGGGGCTTATTAACCAACATAACATCAAGTAGGGTGCTATTACTTTTGTTTTTTGGGTTAATCCTTGTCGGTTCGTTTATTAGTTGAGTGAAACCATGTGAGTCACAGAAAGATACTAGGGGTGCAGAAACATTGGATAGCCAGTTAAAGTTCAGATCGCCTAGAATAATGGTATCCTCAGGACCCAGTTTAGCTATATTCCCCAGATGGGTAAGGAGTTTAAGGCCGGCAGATGGGGGCCTGTAGCAGCCAACCAGTTGAAAAGCTGTCATGTTGGGAAGGGATATTTTAAGGGATAGGCATTCGAATTCTTTAGGCTGAGATGAAATATTAAGGCAAGAAGCAGAGATATTTGACTTAACATAAATGGCCACCCCACCACCCCTGGATGGACGGTCTGATCTGAATAGCTGGTAATGAGGTAGACTTATTTCCCTATCATTTGTTGCTGGTTTAAGCTATGTCTCAGAGATTAGTAGAAAGTCTGGCAGGGTGTGGGCAACCCAGGCCTGTAATAGTGAGAACTTTTTTAAAAGGCTGCATACATTGATGTGGAGAAAACTTAGGCCTTTCATGGAGACTAGATCTGCTGGTGAGGTGAAGCCTTCTGGGGGTCCAGGATTGATTTCAACAGTGCCAGCACAGATAAGCAGAAAGAATATTAGTTTAGTGAGTGCTTCAAGTGATAGGAGGAAGGAACAAACAGAGGGCTTTCTCTTTTTACTCAGGGTCCAGTATTCAGAGAATGCCGGGCCTGTCTTATGGCTTGATATTTTGTCATGAAGTACCAGCTTAATGGACAGAAATAGGGGGGCACTGAAGGGCCAAGAATGGAGCATGGGGTATAGGAAGTACAAAACTGGTTGTGCTCCTTTTTGTGGGATACCCCAAGGATTTTGGTACAGCAGCGGTAAGGTATAATTGAGGAAATGAAGGACATCCACTAGGGTTGCATGAGGGAGGCCAGACTGACTAGCCACCTTAATCACTAGGTCATGGGCTGGTGCGGCATCATCATCAAGGTGTGACATAGGCAAGAGGCAGAGGAGCAATAGCAGGAGCAACAACATGGTGTTTGGTAGCTAGGGTTAGGAGTACTAGAGGCAGTAGGAGGAGTGGTCCTAGGTTATTGGCTAGGAGGTGAACTAAGGTCGGAGATATGAGATATCGGTGCAGTCCCATCCACAAAGCATTTCCTCCTCACAAGGAGGGCTGTTTGTGGGGTTCCCTTGCATGGAGGAAACTACCACAAAGGAAAACCTTATCTTAACTCTGCACAACCCTAGTGGTTGATGGAGGTACTGCACCCCCTCTAGCTGATCACCATCCTGAGTAATAATCATTTGTAAATGCCGAACGTTCACTTGCAAGTATTTGCAGTGGTGTGTGGCACTTGGACATGGCTTAATGTCTTTAGAGGTACAGTTTACAGAGGTGCAGCCCCTCCTCTTTTTGCACAGTCAGACTTTTAGTTTCATAACCCCCCATCATATGATGCACAGCAAGAAGTACAGTTACTATTCAAAAGCACGTTTCAAGGGCACCCATTTACAGCACACTGATCAGCAGTCAAAAGCTTTTGCACCCACACATTTCAGCCCGTACAGCAATTAATACCTGTCCATTTATTTTTACTTAATGGGCGTGGTGAATCAGACCACCCTCTGGATTAATGGCAAGGGATGGGGGACTCTGAGCTGGTCTCCTGACCATGAGATATGACACTTACAGTAGTATTTCAGGTAGAAATACACTCTGGTGGCCACGGCGACCTCGTGCTGGCCACCACCGATATCTGCTTCCCACTGCCTAAGGACCACAGCTCGTGCATCTCTAGCTCATCTTCCCTAATCGACCAGTTCATGGTAACCAGGAACTCACCTGCCCTCTCCTGCATGAGCCTCAGCAGCAGCTCTCTCACCACCTCCATCTGGGTCTTGTCATCAGCCTGAGCCTTCAGATGCACCAGCATCTCAAATTTGTCTGCAGCAGAAACAGCCGGACCGCACAGAACCACAGTGCAACACAGTGTCATCAGGATGTTCTGCAGAGTGGCGCCCATGGTGCCTCCAAATCTTGGTTACTCTTCTGAACGGTCAGTACTGACACAGACCTGCACCAGGACACTACTTCAGGGAACTTCATATGTCATTTGTAAATAGGAAGTCCCGCAGGGTCTGGGAGGTATAACTGGTGTTCTTTTTAGCCAATAGGAAAGCATGTAGGCAGGGAGTGGGTGGAGGCAGGTGTTCAGGCACTAAACTCAACTGTAGTATTACTGGGGAGACATGTGTGCATGAGGTGTGTCAGTGTCACTCCTGAAATTCATATTAAACCAACAGATAAACACAAGGCAGAGCAGAGGCAGGTTGAAGATGTTCCTCTCTAAGTTAGTAGGGGCTTCTGCCTGAGCGTGTTCAATGGGTGAGCTGGGGAATGAGGTAGCGGGGAGGACAGCAGCAGAGGGAGGAAGTGGGAGGGATCTTAATGTCAATATGCCAAATACACACACATTATCACCGCTGATTGCAGCAGTGGTTTTCTTTGAACTGAAGACCATTGCAGCCAAACTGCTGTCATAGACAGCTCACACATTCATTGGGGTGGTATAGTCACACCTGCTACATGGAGCACTGCATTGGACAGGAGGGTCACACACCTCCAAAAAGCCATACTGTCCAAAAACGTTCCTTGTGCATGCACACATGCAAACGCAAAAAGGACATTGGAGCACATGTTCAAGACTGACGGGGGCAGTGATTTCCGGCGATGCTGCATTTCATATGGCAGGCTAAGATTTGAGCTCCGTCAGGGCCACCGATAAAATACCTCCTTACACTAATTTAAATTCATTAGCTCCACAATTTCATTAAGAAGGAAGTTTGGATTGAATGGGGAGGCACCAGAGACTAACTAAATATAAATTGGTAACAGAAAAAGAAACACATACCTCATCTGTGCCACAGCATGCAGCCTTTCTGAATAGTGTGGCAATGGACAGTTTGGCAGCAGGGCAGCAACCCCTAAATGCAGCTCTTATGACAGAGCTTCTGGACTTTCAACAGGAAATTCGATCGTTATATGCAAAATTAAAATCTTCAGTGGCTAATACTGAACGAAAAATCTGGGAACTGGAACAGCATGCAACTAGCATGGATGGCACGGTTGATCAACTTGAGAGATTGTTTACCTGGCTTTTCCAAGAGACTCAGACCCTTACAGAAAAATGCAATGACCTAGAAAATAGGTCTCGCCAGAACAACATCCGAATCTTTAGAGTACCCAAGGGAGCTGAAGCCAGGAGTGATTTGGGGGACTTTGTTCAAGAATGACTAAATTCCCTCCTTGATCTTTCTGACCTCTTGCTGTTTCTGATTGAGAGAGCACACAGATCCTTAACGCAACCCTCTAAGGAAATCCTACATCACCCCAGGTCAATCATTGTCAGGTTTTACAATTATATGGTCAAGCAGCACATTTTAACAAGGGCTTGGAGATTAGGGAAATTGGAATATTGGGGCCAGAAAATATTATTTGCAAATGACTACTCCCCGATTGTTCAGTGCCGTTGGAAAGCTTTTGTGCGATTGTTTCCAATGTTGAGAGCACATACTAGAAAATATATGCTGTTCTATCCTGCCCGTCTGAAAAATTATTTTACCGGAGAGGCCACAGATCTACAATGAAGTTGAAGCTGCAATCGGTGCCCTGCAGGATAAGGGACTGATGAGAGAGGATTATGTACTGTCAGGATACCTGGTAAAAGTGGACCCTGCAAAAAAAGGCATTGTCTAAAGTGTCTCTGGAAGGTAAGAAGTGAAGAAAAGAACAAGTGTTTGATGAGAGCCATTCATTTCTTCAAGCTTTTCAGCAAGACAACTACAATTGACTGCAAGTGGTCTTCAGCTGTAATTAATTTTCTTATTCTGAATGCGATGGCTCATTTAATTGAACTGTCTACATGTGAGTCTCCTCAGAAATGCTCCAGGCAGTTCGATGACAGCTCCAGTGGATCCAGTGTTGGTACCTCGTTTCTGGAGCAGCTGAGTGACAACTGCAGGACTTAATCTGGGCTGGAATGCAAGAGTGTTTGAAATGTCTGCCAGAGCGAGTTTAATGGGTGAGCCGGGGAATGAAGTAGCGGGAAGGACAGCAGCAGAGGGAGGAAGTGGGAGGGATCGTGACGTCAAGATGCTGAATACACACATGTTACCACCACTGACTACAGTGGTGGTTTTCTTTGAACTGAAGACCACTGCAGCTGAACTGCTGTCATAGACTGCTTGTGCATCCATTGGTGCGGTACGGTCATGCCTGCTACATGGAGCTCTGCATTGGACAGGAGGTTCACACACCTTCAAAAAGTCATACTGTGCCAAAACATTCCTTGCGCATGTGCGCCAGCAAATGTAAATGTAACCACCAGTCGGCACTAAACTGAGAGGGCTACTACCCCTGCCTGTGTAGCTAGTGAACAGGTTGAGGGGCCTGGGTCCTATGACATGGTGCCTCCATTTTTATAAGCTGAAACTTGGGGAGTAAGGTGTTACTCATCATGTTGGCTAAGTTTAGCTACTCTGCACAGGGGCACCCAAGTTAACTCTGGACACAGGAAGCAATAACTGTAATATCCAATACCAGAAGTTGGGATTCTAAAGTTGGCTTTTATTCACATCCAACAGAATAACAACGCATAGATGGCCCACCACGGAGCTACACTCCTGGTTATGCAGATTTATGGAGATCAGAACACATCCTTTTTACACTGAAACCCTCAGGTTTCGAAACACACTGTGCACTCGGCCCTAACTCAACTCTTTTTCAGTTTCCCTGGTTCGGCTCCCTTGCCAGCCCTTTAGACTATCTTCCTTCCATGGCTCAGCTCTCATGCCAGCCCTTTGGACACTTTCCATGTCGCATGGAACATTTCTCAGTGGCTCCCTAAACCACCTCTGAGCACTTCTGCTCCATACGAGAATCTTCTTCGTCAATCCCACGTCTGGGTACTTTCCTCAGGCACTGGCCAAGTACCTAAGAGAAAGCAACAGGTGTCCCAAAGCAAACCTGTAGAGATGAATTTGGTTACTACTGATGGGGGGTCTCCCACCTCTCGCTCCCATAATTCATACCTGGCCATTTCTCTGGACTTTAACACCTCGTCCTCTGAAAACACTTTACTGTGTAGATCCTCTTTAAATGTATGTCATATTTAATCTACTGTTCTTCCATCCCACTTGTGCTGAACTTGAAACATACTTAAAGAGTGGTTGTGTCCATTTCTCTAGACTCCCGCAGAGTTAAGCAGTCCAATTCCCACAACTTTCAAAACTGTACTTGGCTGTCTTTTCTTGACCCCACAGTAACAGTCTCTTAACTTTATCTTGTCTCAGGTGGAAACACATTGGCCCTTTATCAGATCATACTCACCCCTTGGTTGCAGGTGCCCCACAGGCTTTTTCTTCTTCAAAGAACTCTCATCCAAAACTTTTGGTGCCTCAGCACGAACCTAAATTTAGGCAACTTCTTCTTCCCCTAGCCGGACCAGGGGATTGCTCCTGGAAGTAGGCTGAATCCTTCCCCCCATCCCCACAGGGATGGGGCCCTGAACCACTGGAAGCAGTCTCTACCATTTCACTTGGCTCTTCTTGTGTTCCTCTTCAGGTGAGAACACACAAATCTAACAAAAATATAGCTCTTTGACAGAGCTGAGGGCTATGAGGGCCTGCAGCTGCAGCACACCTCTTCCCTCTTCAACACTCTACTACAGACTGCTACTGAACTGGCTTCAAATTCCCCAACATTCTATCCTAACTTCCCTAGCTGCAACATTCCAGTGTGGCTTATGCAGCTGCGACAGTTCTAAAATGATGTCATCCCTCAGTCTCATCTGAGACTGAGAACAGAGTGAGACAGTGTGAAATTCATTTAGCTGGAGTTTCACCAGCTGCCTTCACTGCCTGCCACTAAGTCTAACTGGGATCCTTGTAACCCCAGGTAACGGGGGGGTTACACTCACCCTGGACCAGGAAAATGACTGTCCACTGTCATTAGCCACCTGGCTTAGGCCATCTCACCCTATGTGTTGACTACGGGGAGGTAGCACTACCTTCTCCCATACCATGTGCTAGCACAGGCAGACAACACTAAGGGCCTAGAGGCCTTTGGCTGACATATCAGCCTCTACTCTACCCACTAACTATGAGTACCTAGTGGCTCTGGTAGAACTGCCCAGAGCATAGCCCTAATAGATCAGTACTTTGGCCCCTACAGCCATTCAGGACCACAGCTGGTCTATCCCCCCCCCAGCCCTCTAGGGGAAACCTGTCTGCCTCTAACTCAAAATTCCCAAAACAAAACACACAGGGGACCTCCCTCCAATCTTGGACACCATGCAACCACACGCCAGGAGCTAATACCTTACACTATGCATTACTCCCACACTCTCCCACAACCATATCTGAGGAAGGAAAATTACATACAGTAATCAACAACATCTTGTACCTTAATACTACACCAAAAGAACTCAGATGAGTTCCTCTTCCTCTTCTTGTCTTCTCTTTATGTCTTCTTCAGGAACCACCTGCAAGAAACAGAGAAGAAAAACAAAAACACAATCCTAATCTGCATATACAGTTCTATCTAACCCCCTACCATCAAAACACTGGAGAATCCCCAAAAATATTTTTTTTCAGAAAAGTAGAAAAAACAGTATAAACATTAGAAAACAGTAGAAAACAATGACATTATTTACAAGACACAATATTGGGGGGATGGAGTGCCCTAAAAGTCCCATCTAGTGACCACAGTGCCCGAAGGCAAGTCCATTAAAGAGTCTGTCCTGGGCTGGAGCCTGGTGAAGCACAGTTCAAGCAGGCCAAAGTTCCGAAGGGGAGAGTCTTTGAGGACAGTTCAAACATCTGGAGTCTGCTAGTGTAGGGTGTGTACTGCAATGTCATAGGAATAGAAAAGTCTTGACTTACCAGTCCCTTGTAGAACAAAATGGTACCACACCTGGTCCTCGGCTGAAGACTCTTCCTGGCAGCATTTGTTTGATACAGCTGGGCAGACATCTTCCGGAAAATGACAGGAGGACACATCTAGAAACTGCTGGGTCAATTTCTTCTCTGGAGATGATACCTTGGAACAGGAACAAAAAGGAAAACAGCTGGTCTGAAGTTATCCAATACCCAGGTGATGAATCAGGATACAGCTGGGCTGGTGTCCTCTCTGGATTTGAAGTCATCTGGTGGGCCAGTCGATGGATTGTGGAAAGCCAGTACACTGTAAAACTGATGAATGTGGGGCACCTGGATCCTGGAACACCAGTCTGGCAAGACAACATAGGTACAGCAACTGCTGGATGGCAGCACTGGCTACCACTGCTCTGCTCTCCATTTGGTAGGCATGGGCACATTCGCAGGAAAGTCTTTGCATTGTGGCCAGTAGCACAATGGATCAGGTGCTGGAATTATTACCCTGTCTGGACACTCATAATCCACACTGTGAAAGGTTTCATGTCCCTCTCCATCCACAATTCGAACAGTGTCAATAAACAGTGTCCTGCCTCTTTTTCACTGGCTGTATTTCTCTTGAAACATTCTGTTCTTCTCATACTTGTTTGCACCAGGATGCACATGTTTCATTGCCTCTTCCCAAATCCAGGACTTCCTGCTTTTCTCAGTCTCCTCCCAGACTCTCCGAAGAACAGTAGGAAATGATTCTCCAGGGATTTCATTCTCTTTCCTATGAACCAGTCTTTAATCTTCACTAGCTTTGGTCAACCTGCGACCTCTTGCCTGGCTTGGGCATGGCCAGTCCTGGTTTTGCCAGCTACTAATACTCAATGCAACATAGAATGGATCTCTAACTCTTCCTGGTGGGGACAGAGCTGCAGAGTTACCACTCTCTTCCATGCGTTCCTCTAAGCCAGGAACTGGAGGCTGTGAACCCACGTCTTCTTCTTCAGGCCACATAAGTTCCCCCTCTTCTTCTTCTTCACTGAGAATCTGTGCCCAGGAGGAAGCAGTCATCCTCACTCTTGAGACTGTCCACTCTTTGCTGGGCAGTCCCATTCAAATTCCTCCCTCATCTCATCTTCACCTATGAGACTTGGGCTAGGCCCCTCTCTCCAAGGGTCTACTGATGCTCTTCCTGCTATGTCTTTCTGCGACTCAGACTCTGAAACATCAGCACATTGTTCTGTCTGTAAATCTGCACCCTCTTGCTTCGTGCCACACTCTAAGGGCCTTCTCCAACAGGGCCCACTGGTGCTGTGTGCTGCCAACTGCAGATTCTTGAACTTTTGTCCATGTGGGAGCCAAACAAATCTTGGGCACTTTAAGCGAACCATTTTCCTCTAGGCACCCAGAACAGCGAGGTACCATGAAGATGTCCCTTCCAGCATTTAAGCACATCACACATACTCGCACTGGATATCCAGGAATTGCCACATAAGGAGGCAGTCATCCCCCATAGTAACATCTCTCATTGTCCCTTAGCTTGTTAACTTCTACTGCTATCACAGCCCGGGCATGATACGGGTAGCGGACTGGTCCTGGAGCCATAACTGCAGAGAAAAACAACAACTCTCACTGTTATTTCAAGTACCACATCACTGAAAACTTTTTTTCCTTTCAAAATGGCTCCTCTGCTGCTGTGTTTACATACTACTCCACCCTGTAATGGTGGCAGCAGCACTCCTATGCATCAACATTCTGTAAATGGGTCAAGCCACTGCACATCCGATTTACACACTCTACTGATAAATTTGCTCAAACTGCACAGACTTGCACTGTTCTTTTTCCTAGCACATTTATATGATTTACCATGGACTTTTTACTCACTGAAGACATTGCTCTAGCTTACAGTCCCTTAAAGCCTCAGTATTTCATACCACAGGATTGCCTGTATTTCTTGCTGCATATCTCATACAACTCACAGTCTCTCACATGGCTCTGAAAATTATACTGTTGCTGAACCTATCATTATGCTCACAGTCTGTTGCTCAGAATTCTTGCTTTTAGTTGGTTAAACTGGCACAGTCCTTCTTTACAAAGTGATTAGCTGCTACACATAGATTCAGCTGGCTTTTGGTGAAATCACACAGTTTGAGCCATTTAATTTGGATGATACTCACTGTTATCAGTAGCTGTTTGCTGTGATGGAAAAAAACGGCCTGCAGCCGATCGTGGAGACCACTGGAAGGAAACAGATTGACAATCCTGCCGATTGTCCCTCTGAACACCACACTCACAGTCCAGTTGGTCGAGATGCGGGTTGAGCCCGAATTTAAAGAGAAAAAGTCCGATTTTAACTTTTTACAGCACTTTCAATCACTGCGATGCTCCTCCTAACAAGCCAGTTTGCACACTTCACTCTCTCTCTCTCTCCCTCTCAAATGCTGTGCAGTCCCTCTAGAGCTGATTTGGGGGCCGGACTGATTGCAGTCTCACCAATCACTCGACGCCATGCAAATGAGCCTCTTTCCTCTTGAATGCAGTTCTCCTCACGGCGATCATCGAGCAGGCAAAATTTAAACTGCAAACCACATTTTTTTTTTCTTCTCAACTGACTCCATGGTGGGAGCCCATTTTAACCATTTTTCATGGCCATTAATCACAACAAGTCTCTCAGTCCACACAGAAGGCATTTCCAATGTCTAGGGCACAATTTTCCTTTTGCTACCCACAGTTTTCCATACTTTTCTCAGTCACGACAATACTTTTAAAAGCTGGCAAATGCTGTAATTTGATGCAGGACAAGGGCATACACATTTAGGTTTTACTGCTCCTTGGTAAACAGTTGGCAATATCACAACAGCACATAGACAGCAGCACACAGTAGCACATTTAGTTTACATTGCTTCAGCTCTTTGGGCTACCCACTGCCAGATAGCCAAAACGCTAGCCATCACCCGAGCAACCCTTCTTGTTCCTTCTCCCAAATTTCAACAGAATCCCAGCGGTGGCCTCCAAGATGTAACCCCCAGTCGGTGCTAAACTGAGAGAGCTACTACCCCTGCCTGTGTAACTAGTGAACAGGTTGAAGGGCCTGGGTCCTGTGACGTGGTGCCTCCATTTTTGTAAGCTGAAACTTGGGGAGAAAGGTGTCACTTGGCATGTTGGCTAGGTTTGGCTACTCTGCACAGGGGTACCCAAATTAACTCCAGACACAGGAAGCAATAACTGTAATGTCCAATACCAGAAGCTGGGATTCTAAAGTGTGGCTTTTATTCACATCTAACAGAATAACAAAGCATAGATGGACCCCCACGGGGCTACACTCCTGGTAATACAGATATATGGAGATCAGAACACATCCTCTTTACACTGAAACCCTCAGGTTTTGAAACACACTGGGCACTCAGCCTTAACTCTTCTAAGCCAGGAACTGGACCTTCCCTGCCTGCCTGCCACTAGGTCTAACTGGGATTCTTGTAACCCCAGGTAACAGGGGGGTTACATAAAAATTACTTTCCCTGGTAGGTAGTGGTCACTTCTGCCTCCCCAACCCCGCCAATCGCTATCCTGAGTAATAGAAATAAATGTCCCTGGTATATAGTGGTCCTCCACTTCCACCTCCCCTTCCCCATTCTTCAATCACCATCACCGTATAATAAAAGAAATTCCCTGTAGTCCAGTGGTCCCCCCATTCTCCAATTGCCATCTCTGTATAACAAAAGAAATATCCTTATAGTCCAGTGGTCCATCCCTGATCGCCATCCCATTATATATTTCTTAAGATTTCACTGATAGTCTAGTGGTCCCTCATGGCCCTGATAGCCATCCCATGCAATACTAATTAACATATCCCTGGTTGTCTAGTGGACCCCCCACCACCCCATCTCCCCTACATCCCAAAACCGAGCTGGTGACTGGCATGGCCCTTCTCTCACCACAATGGCCAGCCACCCGCTGTGCTGTCATGGAGCACTTATTGTATACAATATGCACCCATTGATTGAAAGTTCAGTGTGACCATGTTGCATATAGCACAAAAAAGCACAAATGCAAAAATGTTCTGCTAAGTGGTTTCGAAGTTATCCTTCCCTCATGGTTTATAATTGTACGTGATTTTGCCTAAACCTAACTGCTCAAGGATATCCCCATAAAGATTGCTTATAAGAGCTTAAAGATAATCTTCAATTACACATACCCACTAATGTAAAATGTCATGGGATATATATGCAAATCACCATGCATATGCTTCCCATGATGCTTTCATTGGTGAGGCAGGTAGAATTTGGTATTTTCTGGAGACTTGGATTTGCTGCCAATGCCCTTCCAGAAAAAATCTTTCTTAAGTGTTATTTTTGGCAACAATGCCTCAAATAAAGGGGATCATGAGGCAGGTTCCTTTCACCCATTATCTGTGACAACAGAAGACCTGTACACAGTAACAGTAATGGGTAATGCTATTCATCAGGATGCAGAGCTTACTATACAGTGTACTGCTAGCTATCAAAACTGCCAAACACAGATGAAGTCACTGTTTGCAGGAGGTATTGCCCCCCTGTAACAGCAACACAGCTTAATTTATGCAAATTGCCTTGTCAGATGTTAATGGGATCACATAGGCTGTGTGGCCATTGACATGCTGGACTGTGATAGTTTAGCAGTTGTTTTGCCAGTTGTACAGTACTACTGCCACACTTGTTCCCACCTCCTTGCAATACCCCTCAATGGCCATGACAGTATGAATATATGATAATCTGGGCCTGAATTACAATGAATTATTTGTTCACATCCCTTTTAAATACAGGTCCATTTCTATTTGCAGAAGATCCACAATAGATAACATAAGAGAAACTGCAAATACAAAATTTTAAACTACAAAACGGCACTAGCAGTGAAATATGGTCACAGACAGTGATGCCACATTCACAGCAGTCCCCAACAGTGAGCCCAGTCTTTTGATCAAAGGATACTGGATTAACTTTGGGCAAAATCATGGCTTCTGTTTGGAAGCCTAGTACCTCTTTAATTCGACAAATTTTTCCTCTACATTATCTGCAAATCCATCCATGACTGCTTGAATACGCCAGTCATGGGCTTATAATACCACAGTGACTTTTGTGATAGACTAGGTGCTTTAAATTGTTTATTGCATATTTCTACAGGCTACATGTTAAGCCTGAGGCCCATAGAAAGTGTCACAATTTGAGCCACCTGAAGCACACTGCACTTTCATGTGGGCAACCCTCATTCAGAAGTGAGCATGAAAGTCTATTTCTGGTCAGACAGGGCTGGCAAGAATGATGTGGCCAGTATCATGTCCTCAATCTGGGGTGGATTGAAACTTTGGCCCAGCACCATTGAGGCCCTCAAAGTAGTTGGGGGAGCTTTCTTCTTGATAATGGATAGGCATATGCTGCCAGGGCTACTGTATTCAAGGCTGCAAGAGGCTATGTATGTCATCGCAGGAGGTCAGTGGGTCAGGTATAGGGGAGAAAATCCTTTCCTGGTCAGGACAGTGGCCAGTATTCTCAGTCACTGTGGCCATTAACCCACCAACAAAACCAAATGTGTTATTTAGATTTGGAACTGGGAAGCTATCTCTTACTCCATCACAGGGGGATAAACCATGCAGAAAAAGGGTCAAGGATAGAGACCAATGGGACTGGGACCTGACCATTGGATTGTGGACTGGAAAAAGGCTGAAGGGAAGAAAACTACAGCAGATAAAAAAAGCTTTAAGTCAAACATTCAGTATTGTTTGAGGCTGTGCACAATTGAACTTCTGCTGGCAGAATTTTGGTGAAAGTTGGAATTTTGCTTTTGCAAAAATTCAAAATGAACTTTGGCAACTTTCATGTAAATTCTGAATTAGAATGGCAGAATAACTGTATGAATTGTGTATTATTGTATTAAACCGCAGAAAAAAAATTCAGCAGAACTGATCACTTGGCCAGTTTTGCAGATTTTTTCTGTAATTTAATACATTAATCTACAGTTCATTCATTCATTCATTCATTTATTCATTCATTCTTCAGTTCAGTGAGTCACTGAAATGCAGAATCAATATATGAACTGGGGATTAATGAATTATACTGAAGAAAAAAAATTCTACAAAACTGATCACTGAACTGCATAATAATTACATGTATTGTGGAATAATCCATTAAACAGCAAAACAAAATTCCAAAGACCTGTCATCCCAAAGTTCACATGTATTATTCTGCACTTCAGTCAAAAAATGTAGCAGAATGAGACGAAAATCTGCTAAACACAGTTGGAAGATTTCAATCCCCCAATGGAGGAAGTTTGGAATATTATGTGAAATTTACAAAAATTCTTACTTGCAACTTTCGCCCAGCTCCAGTAGTGGTGTCTACAAACTGCTGCAATTGTTCAAACCAATTTTCATTCCTTTTTTTTTTTTTTCTGGTACTGGATTTTTTCTTTATTTGTTATTTCTTGCTCTTTCATTTTCTTTTTCTCTTCTTTTTAATTCATTCCTACTGTTTCACAGTAGTCACATAAAACCAAAAGTGGATGAAAACACAACATGCTGACATAATACTGCCCCCTATGAGTTTAAATTACATTTATGTAACCACTACATTTTTTCATTATGTTGTGAAAGCATCAATAATATTTCTGTTTCTATGTTCCAGCGACTACTTCCAGCAAATCAACCCTTGCTCCAATACCAGCAGCAACAACGGGTATGTTATTATTTTTAAAATGGGTTCAACTTGAGTGGCCCTTTAAGTGTCTAGAATTAGTTGTCAGCTAGAGTTTTATTTACAAATCTTAAGTCAGATGGTTCACTTGATAATCTGCATCTTTAATGCTGTTAAATGTTCAATAGTCTGAAAACTGTCAAAGAAAATCTCTGAGGGTCTAACAATCAAACATGCAACCTTGATCAATACAGCCTATTATTTTTTAAAGCTGATTAACCTAGCCAACCAACTTATTGTGAACTGAAAAAAGTAGGTCTACAGTAAAAAAGCAAGACAATTGTCTTGGACTTATTTTATGTTTACCTTTACCTGCCTGCACATGGATACCACAATAGAGATGGGATTGTATTTTCAAAATGGTCAGGGACTAAGCCCCAAAGTGCAGCCTGGCTGTACAATGAAATCTCCGCACCGGCAAAGGTTTGTATTTTCAGCTGGTGCAGTTACAGAGGATGATACTGTACATCTGATTCACCAGGCATAATATTTCTCCATGGATGCACAAAAAAAAACATCCACAAGCTGCCATAAATTGTGATGTCAGTCACAAACCAGTTCCACTTTTGAGAATACTGTAGCTGTGCAGAAACACTGCAGCTCCGCTTCCTGCAACTGTGGGAATTTAGAGAACTTTGAAAACCTAGCCCATTGTATATAAGGACATATATAGTATACAAATTTCTACACACCCCACTAATGCAAAGCATCATGGGAAGTATATAATAATTATTATGAATCGTTACTTTCCATAATACTTTGCATTGCATTAATAATAATGTGCAGTTTGGTACTTTGTTAAAAGTGTTCTAACAGGGAAAAACATGCTTCACTGCTTTTGCAATAAAGTTTGTGTCTTGCAATTGCATTGGAGGGCTTAACCCATGGTTCAAGGGGAGGGAATAACTTCACCCCCTAACACTATTTAGCACACCTCCAAAACTCACACAGTACTTAGTTCATTTTGGACAGAGCTGCTGTGTGGTTTGTGACTGTACGTTATTCCTCTGCTTTCTGCCTGGCTCTTTGCTTACTTTCTTTCCCTCTGCTGTGCTCCATTCTGCCTGGTTCACATTCCTGTTTTTCTCTTTCCCCTCCTGCCACCCACAGCCATTGGCCGTCTCTCTCTCTCTTCTCTTCCTTGTTTTTTTTTTTCCATTGCCTGCCTCTTCCCTTGTCTCTCTCTCAGCCTCGTCTCCCCCCGATTTCCTGGGGCACCGCTCCGAAGCTGCCAGCCTGTGGCTCTTCATTTTCCCATCCCTGCTCCCCACTCCTTCCCCCGTACCTTGCTGTGCCTTTTTTGGTTTTGCTTTTCTTTTGGACTCAGTTCTTCAGCTGCTCCTGCTGCCTTAGCTGGCTTCCCCAGTTCTCCTGTTTCCTTAGCTGGCTTCCCCTGTTCTCACTCAATTTCTCCCTCTATCTTCTGGGCTGTTTGCTGTGATATCACTGCCCAGCTGTTCCTCCTCCCTTGCTTCTCTTTCATTTCTTCTCCCACTCCGCAGCCATTTGACCTGCAGCACTCTTATCTCTGCAACTCAGTGAACCCCTTGTGCCTTCTCCAATAGGCACCCTGTGAGCAGCTGACTACCTGCAGCATTTCCACCTCAGCTTTGCCTCTGTGTTGGGGATCATTCTTCTCTGGACTTGCATCTTTCCTCCTCCGTGCTCCAGACCAGTTAATTCTGTCTGCACTTGGACTGCTCTTAAAAGTGCAATTCTCATATTCTGGGATCTTCATTCACAGCCCTCTCCAGCCAAGTGACTTTCTTCCTGCTCCTCATATCCAAGCCAAGTCATTGAGGGTGCCAATACCTCTATTAGGGATCCTATATCAGACTGAACCTCATCCTCATACCTCTGCCTGCTCTCAATGAGCTATTTTGCTACCGGCAGGTTTCTGACTCCATGCTTTGCTTCCTTATCCCATGGAGGTTGGTGTCCCACCTCTGACCTCAGCGGGGGTCCACCTGACAACTGCCTCTTAGCATGGAAGTGAGTCCTGGCCATTCAGGTCAGCATTCAACACTATCTCCATTGAGATATTGCTTTCTACCACCTACTCATGGAGATCTCCAGGCTTGTTGCCCTTCTCCCATGTTGACAGATTCTCTCTCCTGCTGGTGACCTAGTTGACCCTGAGGAGGGTACGTCATTGCCTCCTCCTTCACAACAGAAACTGCTGGCTCTTAGAAAAATGCCCCCCTAAGCCTCGCTACTCTTTAAAGGATTGGACAATCCCTCATCTCATAGCAGAGCTCAAGAGGCTGGGTGTTCCCCATTCTTCTACTGCTAAGAAGCAAGATTTATTCAATTTGCTCCTCTTGGCCAAAGACATGATACTACTACTTACGCCTTGTTGCCTCAGCCTGTGCCTGACACCTATGCTCAGATTCATGTCCTCCTAACTCCTCTGGCTTCCTTCTTCTCAGACCTCCAGAATCACCTTATGTCCTTGGAAGCCTGCCTATCTATTCGGCAGCCACCTGGTCCAGCAATAAGGGTCCTGCAGGCATGCTTTTCAGCTCTTGAAACCCAAGCGGGTACCCAGCCTAGTCTCTCCATGTCTGGATTACCTGCTGATTTGCCTACTAGTCTCTTCAGAACTTTGAAAGTGTTGCCTTCAGCTTCCTCATCATCCATGGCTCTGGCAGCTTCAGCTTCTCAGACTACTCTGTATCCTGCATCTTCCAGTTCAGCCACTCCTCTTCCTGTGATATCTGCAAAGCACCTGGTCCTGATTCACCTGTGCAGAGATGTCATCGACAGCAAGGGACTAAGCCCTGACCTGTAGCCCCAGCTGTACAATGATATTTCTGCACCTCCGGATCTCCTGATTTCCTCCGACACCCTAGAAAACAATTTTGTCTCATGTGGCGACATTTCTATTGTGCTGAAATCTAAAGACCTTTAGCTTACCAAAAAGCTGACTGTCCCCAGATTTGTGCTTGCTTTTAACTTGTACAGGGACATTGTCAGTTCTGCTTTTCCTGCCCACTGCCAGGAACTCAATTTTTACCTGTATCTCTTGGTAGACCTGGGGGCCAGATATGGAGGCACGCTTTTCTATGATTACCACTGTTCCTTCTCC
The DNA here is from genome assembly GCA_016271365.2 of Neoceratodus forsteri. Lineage (NCBI taxonomy): Eukaryota > Metazoa > Chordata > Ceratodontiformes > Ceratodontidae > Neoceratodus > Neoceratodus forsteri. Next base: position 162,087,214 of record CM057453.1, read on the forward strand.
ACGAAGACAGCAGATGCCTTAGCTCACTTTAATACCAAGATAGATTGGTCTACCCTGGACAATGAATTATTTTGCTGCCACTTTACCGACCAATGAGCCTTATCCTGTCACCTGTATGGAGCCTATTCCCACTTCGCTTCACTCTGCCTACTTTCAATAGATCAGTCAGTAGATCCTCCTTCAAGATTCTCACCCAGGGACTCTATTCCTCCCTCCACTGGCCTTACACACACCATACCAAATCTGAGGGCACTTCCTTTCCAGTCATGATAGCAGAGGTCAACCACTCACCTTCATTGGAGATCAACCAATTTGTAACAACTACAGTTCCTCCAGCTGATTTGCCTATCGGTGTAGCAACCTTCATGTCTGCACCTTCTGCAGCGGAGCCAATCCTAGGGCCACCTGCCTGTGCCTACCTTACTAGCGGCACTTCACTTCTATCATAGCTTCCATTCCCAGCGGCTTTCTGGTCCAGTAGTCTCTGGCTTCTAACTTTATTTCAACCTCTAACTGCTATGGTGGACTTACATTGAGATATCACTATGCCTGGCCTTGCCTACATGGATGCCCTCATTCATAGCCAATCAAACTCTACCAAATGGCACACCTACGTGGAGATCACACCACTTTGTTCTGGCCCACATGGGGGCCTCTCTCCCGAATTGATCATTTTGATCTCTATTTTGCTGTTGCCCTACATGGGGGTCCTGCCATCCCTACATGCCCCACAAGGGGGGGGCCTAACACATTGCTCAAACATCCTTCAATCTCCCAATTAAAGTTTATTAAGTTTTTAACAAACAAAAACAAAAACATACATACAGAATACATACATACAATAAAAGAGAGAAAGGAACCAACAGAACATTGTAAGCGTAACAAGAGTAAGGATACATTGTACAGGAGCCATTCTCATACCCTCCCTCTTTCCCCAACAAACCCTAAAAACACAAAAAAACAAAAAGTATCAAAAATAACAGAAATCCCCACCCACCCATCCCCCTTACAACACAGTTGAAACAAGTGAAAAAATAAATACGTCCAATGAATCTAAAAGAAATGAACCAGGAATGTACACAGTGGATATATTAGAGTGACAATAACGTGTGTAACAAGTCCAATTTTTTCTTGTATCTCTCAGGTTTATTATTAAGACTGGCAATAGTTTTCTCTGTCCTCAAATTAGCCAATAATTCGTTTAGCCATTCAGAGTAAGCAATGTCATCACCATCTTTCCAATGTTGTAGAATTAGTTTCTTAACAGTCATAGAGATAATGGTCATATGATGTCGTCTGATGGGAACAGTAATTTTGGTGTAATCACCTAATACACAAATTTCAGGGGGTAACTAAATCATTCACACCTAGTAAAGGATCTGTATGTTGTTGAATATTGTCCCACAAGACCACAACTTTGGAACAGGTCCAGAAAATATGATAGATAGAACCTTCTTCTTTCTGGCATCGGGTAAAAGTAGAGGTAGCTAAGAGACCAAATTTAAATAGTTTTTGTGGGGTATAGTATAAATTGTGCAGTATATGAAATTGAGTAAGACGTAATCTGTCTTGGGAAACATATTTGTGACAGTTCCGCCACAAAGTTTCCCATTGTAATTCTTGAGTGGGAAAAAAAGAAATCCAGTAATCTGCAGGGGGCAAAGCACTTTGGATATGCCCAGTTATATAAAATGTTATAACATTTAGAGACCATTTGTTGGGAGCCAATCAAAATATCCAGTTGACTCCTAAATGCTATTGGGTTTCTTTGGGGAGGAGATATCCCAAATACCTTTACAATAAGGTGTCTTAATTGATAAATTTTAAAGATACATGTTGTAGGTAGTTTCAGATTATTTAGGATCTCGGTGGAGGAGAGTCAAGTATGGTAATTTGAAATCAAAGAAGCAGGAGACATGTCATTAACAGGTGCAAGCCAATTAGTAGAGAGTAAATTATTATTTATTTTCAAGTTGGGATTACCCCCAATAGGTTGCATTAAATCCCGCATATGATTGTATTTAAGGAAATGACATAGCTGTGAATGGACTTTAATGGAGATTGCAATAGGAGTGGCTTTTAACTTGGCTGGCAATGAGCTAGCCTTAATATAGAAAAGTGCTTCTGGAGTTAGACCATGGGCATCAATGAGAGATAATTCGATTTTAAGCCACAGAGGAGAGAAAGAAGAGGAAAATACTTCCTCCCTGGGTGAAAGCCAATGCAAATATTTGGCAATGTGTCTGGCCCAATAATAAAAAGTAAGATGAGGGAGGCACAGGCCTCCTCTTTCTTTTGGAGCAGCCAGCTTAAAATATGCCAATCTGGGATGTTTATTCACCCATATCAATTTGGTAATGATTTCATGTACTTTGAGGAACCAGGAAAGGGGTAACCAAATATAAAGTAGGTAAAGGGGATAGAAGAGCCTCAGAAAGATATTCATCGTAATCAGATTAATTCTTCTCCATAAAGAAATAGGAAGTTTAGACCATCTATCAAGGTCCATGTTAATAATTCTGACTAAAGAGTCCAGATTAAGCTTCTATAAAAGAGCAGGATTTCTATGAATAGTAATTCCCAGATATTTTAAAGATTCTTGCGCCCAGGAAAGACCGAACATCATAACGGTGCTTTTCAGGACTTTATGATTGAAGGGGAATATAATAGTCTTATCTACATTTACTTTATAATTGGATAAGTGACTGTATTCATCAATAAGAGTAAGCAGAGGGGGGATCGAACTGTCTGGATAGGATATTTGTAAAAGTAGGTCATCAGCATAAGCCGAGACCTTAATTTCTTGATCATGAACAGGTATACCTTTAATCTGTACACAGCCAGTGAGACAGCGAATCAGAGGTTCCAAATACAGATTAAAAAGTAAGGGAGATAGAGGACAACCCTGCCTAGTGCCAGATTGTAGTGACAAAAGGGTTGACATCTCCCCATTAGCCATAATCCATGCAGAAGGAGCATGATATAGAGTCTTTATCCATTGTTGTAAGATAAGAGGGAAATTATAAGCTTTGAAAGCATGAAACAGAAAATTCCAATTCACCCTTTCAAATGCTTTCTCTGCATCCAGAGAGATAAAGGCTGCTGGAAAATGAGCATCCCTCGAAATTGAAAGAACATGTGAAAGCATTCGAAGATGATCCACAGATGAATGACCTTTCATAAAACCAACTTGTTCTGGTCCAATAACAGTGGGCAATACTATATTGAGATGCACAGCTATTAATTTAGTCAAAATTTTAATGTCCTGGTTTAATAATGAAATAGGACGATAACTAGTGGTTAATTCCGGGTTACGACCAGCTTTGGCAGACCCATGTCGGGGTCTCTCTCATACCCCGACCATTCCATATATGCTAGATGGCAGACCCACATGGGGTCTCTGCCATCCTTAACATGCCCCACAAAGGGGATATTCTCACAGCTCGAACAACCTACAGTCTGACTAATGGCAGACCCACATGGGGACTAACTTTGGCCATGTGGAGGCCTTCCCCATGGCTTACTCATTCTCAACTCTGCTTATGGCAGAAACACGTGGGGTTCCACTGTCCCTGGCTTGGCTCACTTGGAAACTTAGTCAGCAATTGTGGATTTCCCATTCAAGGTCAACCTACATGGAGGTCCCACCTTTCCAGCCAACCATAGAGATCCTTCCCTTCTCAAACACGCTTCTTAAAGTCTTCCCTTGGCAGTCCTACTTGGGAGTATAGCCAACAACAACTTAACCTACACAAAATTCACAAGTGGTACTTCAACTCTGAATTCTTTCCTTAGCTGTCTCTACACAGACATCAATTCTAGCTCGGCCATGATGAGCCCAAAACTCAACAACACTCTTTAGGACTTCTGCTCCATAGTTCATCAACATACATGGACTAAGACCTGTTTCTTCTTAAACTACTACTCAACAGCTATCACCTACACCACTTTGATCAAGATCATCTCTGCAATGAAGAAAATTCCTGAGACAAAGACATCCAAGACCCTTATCTGCCCTGGACAGTCACCCTCCTTCCCTCTGAATTCACACTTAGTATAAGATTACCTCCCTTAGTATGCCAAAAGGAAGGGCAGTCCAGCAGCCGTGGTGCCTCAGAGGTTTCTCCCACAGAGGGGTTTTCCTCTCCTACATGCTGCCATTCACACTGTCCGAGTTGGAGAAGGTATTCATGATGCTTCTTTTTGGGCTTTAAATTTTCCGATCCAGCCTCTTGATAAAAAGGGGTGAGAATGAGTAAAGCCACAGTAATGCACAATCATAAGTTCACACAAGAACGTTATTCCTGCACTTTGAATTGGAGAGCTTAGCCCATGGTTCAAGGGGAAGGAATAACTCCACCCTCTAACTCTATTTAGCATGTCTACAAAACTCACACAGCTCTTAGTTCATTTTGGACATCCTCCATCTTCCCCACATCTTGCAACTCGGCACTCTTCTTACCCCTTCTCTGGACTTCACATTTTCTGATCTAACCTCTCAATAAAAAGAAGTGAGAATGAGTAAAACCATAGTAATGCATAACCATAAGTTCACACACGCACATTATTCCCTCACATTGAATTTCTATTTTGGGCTCACAATGACCCAAATAAATGTGATCATGAGTCAGGTTCCTTCCTCTCACTGGACAGCTATAGAAAAAGGAGTCCTATGTACAGTAGCAGAGATTTTGGACCAGCCATTAAATGCACCTTTCACAAATGGGCATTTAGTCTACCCCCTTCAAGCCTCATGTCATGTCCCCTTGTTCTAGAAATCACCTCTTTTTCTGGAAAATGTTACCCTCCTGTACCTTATTTTTTTCCTTGAGATATTTGGTGGTCTCTATCACATTCTCCCTCTCTCCTCTTCTCCAGGGTATACATATTGAGGTCCTCCAGTCTCTTCTCATATGGCTTTTGGTGCAGACACTGCACCATTTATGATACCCTTCCCTGAACTGCCTCTACCCTGTCTATGTCCTTACAAAGATGTAACCTCCAGAACCAAATACAGTACTCCAGATGGGGTCTTACAAATGATTTGTACAGTGGCATCACCACCTCCTTTCTTCTGCTGGTGATTCCTCTCCTTATGTACCCCAGTACCCCACTGGTTCTCCCCACAGCTTTGTCACATTGTTTGGCCACCTTTAGGTCATCTGATATGATTACCCCTAGATCCCTTAACTGTTTGGTGGCCCATCAGTATCTTCACCCCCCTCCATCATCTAAGCCACCCTGGGTTCCTGTGCCCCAAATGCATGATTTTGCATTTCTTTGCATTGAATCATAGCTGCCACACTTTTGACCATTCCTGTAGTTAACATAGGTCCCTCCTCATTTTTTCCATCCCTCCCGGAGTGTCTACCCTGTTTCAGATCATAGTGTCATCTGCAAAGAAGTATGCCTTTCCTTCCAGCCCGTTCGCAATGTCACTTATGAAGATATTAAATAGTACTGGCCACAGAACTGATCCCTGGTCACCCTCTTTTCTTCAGATTGAGCTCCATCTACCACCATCTTCTGTGTTCTATCCCTCAACCAATATCTAACCCAGTGTGCCACCTCTGAACCTATTCTCAGGCTGCCTAGCTGTTTACAAGCCTCTTATGTGGAACAGTGTTGAAGGCCTTGCCAAAGTCCAGGTAGGCCACATACACTGCTCTTCCTGATCCACTACCCTGGTTACCCAGTCAAAGAAATCTATCAGATGTGTTTGACATGACCTTCCTACTTTCAATCCATGCTGTCGCTGATCCTGTGCTTCGCTGATATTGAGATGTTCCACAATCCTTTCTTTTAGCAGTAATTCCATTATTTTCCCCACCACCAGGGTCAAGCTGACCGGTCTATAGTTTCCAGCCTCCTCCTTGCTCCCACTTTTGTGTAGAGGGACTACACCTGTTCCCCTCCAGTCCTCTGGAACCAATCTTGTTTCCAGCGATTCATTGAACAGGACTGCTGGTGGTGCTGCCAGCACCTCCCTAAGCTCCTTTAATATTCTAGGATGCATCCCATCTGGTCCCATTGCCTTGTCCTCTTTCAGTTTTGCGAGTTCCTTTAAAACTCTCCCCTCTGTAAATGAGCTCTGTCACAAATCAAGAAGAGCCACTGTGGAAAAGTAGGTATGGTTAGGACATTAACTTGCACTGGTGACAGAAAACCTGCATTGCTCACAAAGGAGAAAGGTAGCAAGTCAGTGGCTAGCATTTCCACAAATGCTCGTTAACGTCTTTACCAGTGGTCTGTTGGGTTTAAATTTCAGGCTTATTTTCAGGAACTCGTCCAGTGAGAGTTGAGTGCTTTATTTCCCAGAACATGACTGCAGGCTCCTATTTTTGCACCAATGGGGGTGAAAGTGGCTGGAAAGTTGTGGCCTTCTGATATGTGGGAGTCAATAGGCTAAACAGCTTATGAATGGAAGATATTGAAGTTGTTGATTGGCTACCACTCAGATGACTTTCATCCTCTACCTGGTACCCTATCATTGCCCTTCCCCTGCCCAACATCATCATCATCATCACCAGTCTCACTGCCTGGTGGTAGTGCTGCTGTTTTGAATGCTGTGTGTTGGTATGCCTACTCATATTGAAATTTCTACCTTTCATGGTAGCTGTTCTCAGCCTTGTTCCCTTCTTAACCCAACTCAGGTTGTCTGTACATAAAAGGCACATTACATGTATACATGATTCTTTGTCCAGTTAAAAGCAATCCCACACTACCGATGTCAGTGGTTTGTTTTTTCCTCCTCCTGTCACTCTCCACTGTTACCTAATGGGTGACTACTGTGGCTTGCTTCCACACCGCTATTCTCCTTTTTTCTCCAACAGTTTTTGATGGTCAGGGAATGATTCATCTTCTGCCTCAGCAGTGTGTTCCTGGAATGGCAGTCTTGCCCTTGTCTTTCTCTGCTGTTATTTCATATGCTTGTTGGTGTGTTTCCCCTTGCCCTTTTGTGGCCTCTTTCTTTTGTTTCTTTCTTACCACCACTTTCAATCTTTCATGATCCCTTAAGTGCATCTGCCCCAAGTCTGACTCCCTCCTTTTTCACCTCCTCTTCCCCTTCTGAACTGCTGCTCTGGCTGCTATCAATTTTACCAGGTGTATAATCACAATCTGTATCTATATCCTTAAGCTCCACCAACTCCCTTTGCTCTTCCTCCTCTGCCCTGTGTCACTACCTGAAACACTCCTTTCTTATTCCTTTTTTCTATAATGACTGCTTGTGTTGCAACACTTGCAGTGCCACTGTGAGTGGTTCCCACTTAGTGTGATACCTTACAGATCATATGACTAGTGTCACCTTTCTCTACACTTAGAGTTCCCACTGAGGCAGAGAGTCTGTGATCAACCCCACTCCACTTTGTTTTTTCTTTGTGAATAGATGCCACCATCTCCTTGCCTTCTGTGTTGCTCCGACTTCTAATGCTTGCAATAGGATTCAGGAGGCAGAAATTCAGACACTTGCATGAAGACTTTTTTATTGCATTATGTTATCTATCTATCTATCTATCTATCTATCTATCTATCTATCTATCTATCTATCATCTATCTATCCATCTACGTATCTATCTATATATCTCTCTACTTATCTATCTAGCTATCTATCTATCTCTATCTATCAATCTATTTCTTTCTGTAGGTATTTATTTAGTTAATTTCTTTATCTATTCATTCTTTGTCTTTATTAGTCTCTGTGGGAGTTCGCGTAGTGTGTTTGCAGGTCCCCCGTGTTGACTAACACGTGCAGAAATTTACATGTTAAATGAATGGGGATGCTGACAAACAGCCATATAAGGGGTTTGACCTTTTAAGGAAAGTATAAAGCTAAACAAAGAGAATGACTGTCAATAGAAGCAGAAATAGGAAAAAGACTTTATAACACAGTACCAGTGGGCCAGGACAAAGTACTGAGGAGCCACAAAACATCGTTTTCCTTTTGTGGATGTGCTTTGTGAAATAATAATATGTAAAGATTTCATCTTAAGAATGGAGTTGCACCCATTGTACTTACCTTGATTTATGCTGCAAGTCATATTGGGTAACCCAAGACAAACCTTGTGGATTTTACTGGCAAACACTTGCTGCCTACTGCCTAGTTCACACTACTACAGCGCAGCTCATTATGACACACAGGCTGCCTCAGAACTCCAGAGGAGAATGGAGGAAGTTAAGAAACATGGGGGAATGTTAAGGTTTTTTTATGTTTTCACTTTTTTATGAGATGCTGCCAAGTTTCCAACTACCAGTAGCTGGACACTGGCACAGTGCCACCTGGCACACACTTGTTGCACACTACCAAGATAACTTTGCAGCAGCACCGCTCAGGATGAAACAAACTCTGGCCAGAGCCGATAGGGCTACAGGTGAAGAATGTGGGATACAAATATTGAAATGTATCAAAGTTAGGAGCCTGCATTTGCAAAATGTAATAAGGCTCATAAATGCATTATTTTGTAATATTTTTACACCACATTTTCAACATAGCCTTGTTATGAAATGATACAAAATAAGGTACAGGAGGGAAGTATTTTTCAGAAAAAAAGGCACTAAGGAACAACGGGACCTGATATGAAGCTGGCGGGGGGGGGGGTTCAGGAGAGATGTGAGGAAGTACTTCTTCAAACAGAGCATGGTGGATTCCTGGAACAGCATTTCATTGGAGGTGGTAGAAGCAAAAACAGTGGTGGGGTTCCAGAATGCATGGGATAGGTACAAGGGAAACTCAGTGAAAAGCAGGAGGGAGAACTGACTGGAGCTCAAGTAGGATCAGCAGTGTTATTGTAGGCAGGGAAAATGGGCAGACTGGGGGGGCAAACAGTCCTGATCTGCAAGCAATCTCTTTGCCTCCATGTTTCCGGTTCTAAAAGGGGGGGCACGATACACAATGCTGGGCCTGTGCTCAGGGAAGTAGGGTGACCAGCTCTCAAATGCAGAAGCAAAGAATCCAAAAGTCCTGAGCTGGTGTGACAGGAGGTATGGCACGATGCCTCAGCCCTCCACACCACCTGGCTGGCCACTATTTTCTTTTCAATCTTAAAGATTGACTATAAGGGATATCATTTTTCAAAGGCATCAAATGCATATTATCTGCTCTCAGAACTGTATTTTTAGTAGTGTTTTTCTGAAGCACTGAGTTTCAAATATTTCTTTTTTGCAGTGTTTCTCTCATGTCTCCTGTCAGTAGAAATATCACTTCTGAAAATAGGAGTACTACAAGCAACTGCCTTGGAAATACTTGTGCATTGAATTATGACACAAATCAGTGCAGCTGTGGTAGTCAAATTCAGAATGATTTTCAGAGTTATAGCAAGCCATAGCTAGTCATGGTCTGTTCAATATACTGAGTAATGGCCATGACTGAATATTTTTTTTTTGTTATGCACCTCCCACACACATCCCTAACCGGCCACTCCTTTAGAGCACCAGTGCCATATTACTACCCTCTGATGTCCTCCCACCTCCACCCACTCCCCATTGCAGCCTCTCTTGAGTATCTTGGCATACTCCTCTCCTTGGAGTGCCCCCCTCTTCTTGGAGGAAATGGCCTCCATGGCCGGCTATACATCTCAGGCACTGCCGGGCTTGATCTCTGTTGGCTCCAGAGCTTTGCGTGGCAGGGGACCAGGGCACTCATCATCTGGTTGATCTGGGGCATTTTCCAATTTTCTTTCCCCCACCCACTGCAGTTCTCAGCCTTGCGTGAGTGCATGGGCATCCTGGGGCGAGGGTCACATGGCAGCATGTTGAAGCAGCATATCCCCCAAGCACATTGCCAATCCACCCACAGATCCACAGGCAGAACCCCCTAGGGAAGAAAGCATCCAATGGATGCTTATGGGACCCCTCCCTGCCAGTCTTTGCTCCTGGGACTTGGGTTCGGGGCACAAACCCAGGTCGGCAGTGTGCTGAGCTAACCCCTTTGCTCAGCACCATGGAGTCGGACCATGACTGGATATTTATATGAACCCCACTCTATTTCCCCCTCGCCACTTCTGCACCTTTTAAAATACTCAGTTTATCAGTATCTTGTTTAGTTCTTAAGTTTGCTAGTTATTTTTTTTGTTTCCATAGTAATCCGCATGATGGGCTTATAAGAACATTTATAAATACTGCAGTAGAAAGGGCTTTAATTGCCATTGAACTGCATTGTTTCCTGCAGTGTACTGCAACATTTTATGATATACTACAGTACTACTGTATTGTTTCCTAGCTGGTGCTGCTATCCATTTTTAGGTCCAAGCTGATGACCTTAATGAAATCAGCCTCTCATCATACCAGGGCCCCCCAGCCTGTTTTTTTTTTTTTTTTTGTGCGGGGCTGACTGTGTTGGCCGGGGAGGGGTTTTGCAGGCTTTTGCATGCAACTGGATGGCCAGCTATGTCATCAGTATCATGTCATCACATTCTGTGTAATGGCATGGCACACCAAGGGATGTGACGATGCCTGGTGCATCATTTATTCACTTGGCAAAGTAGGAATGGGTACCACCTTTAAAAAGAAGGCAGTTATGATGGCATGGAACACATGTAGTATCACCCATGGCTGTTGGTGACCCTGCGTAACAGAATAGCCTTGATACAGTATATGTGTCTTTTAGAATCTTTAGTGCTTTGAGTGCAGCAGTCTTACAGATGTGATGCTGATACAGGCTAATGAGGCTATTTGATTTTAACTTTAGGGGAAGTGTACTAGCAACACTGAACCACCAATATTAAAGCTGTCATACAGTGACAAAATAATAATGGTCTGCTAGTTACTAACTGAATCATTTATATTATTTATGAGTAGTTATATTAGAACATGACTAATTGGAGAACCACTATTTCACTGTTTTAACAAACATAACAGGCACAGCTTATGGACTGAGAGGGAATAGAACATCTACAAACATATATCAAGAAGTGAAAGGGAAGAAACCCTTAACCTTTTTTGGGGGTGTGACCCCCGATCCTTACCAGAGCTCAGCCCTGCCCAGCCTACTGTCCCCTCAAGCCCAGGCTTACCCCCTGGGTGGGACTGCAGGGTGGGCACCCCCAAGAGACACTGTTGGCAAGCCCCAGCTTACCTCCTAGGTTGGGGCCATGGAAGTGGAACCCCCCCCGGTAGACATTGGTGGCAGTGGAGATGGCAGTAGAGCAGGGCATCATTCCCGGGTGCTGGCTGTCTTTCTGAATGGCAGATTCCTGGGGCAGTGATGTGCAATGATGTCCAGCATTCACCCGGCCCCTAAGGTGATGGTGCCAGCTGCAGTGGAATCCCCAGCCTCTGCTAGGGGTCTGTAAAGCATCAGACACTCTTTCCTCCCTCTCCCCGCAGAAGGAGATCAGTCCTCAGGATATTCAATCCTTCTCTCACCCCCCCAGCTGTCCCTACACCTTCCAAGTCTGTCATCAAACCTGGGATATTGGCAACACAAGCAGACTCATTGCAACTGTGTCAGCAGGTGGGCTGGCAAAGAAAATCTCTAATAAACAAACATAAGGACATGAGAATGGAAGTGAGTTTTGAGAGTATATATTGTTTGGATCTGCAATGCCAATTCAACAGCACTTTCGTCGACCAGCATTGCAGAAACAGGATTTATGTTGACCAAAAGTTGCAATTGACATAAATCCCAACTGTTTCCTGGTCCATGTTTTCATCCCGGGATTCGCCTCCAGACCCCCCATGCGGGGTGCTCTTCCCCTGCATCTTTGAACTATAGATTATCAACTCTGAATCAGAGTTGATTTGGAGAGAGGGTGCAGGACTGGGATACAGTGTGCTCCTGTGTCAGGCACACCAACACAGTGACCTGTCGGCGAACTGTCGATTTTGTTGACAGTTGTGTAGGTCGCTGTGTTGGTGTCACTAATCAAGGCACATACTATATTGTTTACTTTAAGAATTTGACTAGTTCATAGCCAGCCCGGTGGTGCTGAGGATTGAGGCACTGGATGCCACACCTCATAACATGCCGGCAACCTGGGTTCAGGAATGACCTCGGGTCGCCAGGAATCCAGCTGGGGGGGGGCAAGGGCTGGAGCAGGACTTACCCTCCTGGGGTGGACACCCACTTCTCCATAGTCCCACACTCATTGGGTGGAGGTGCTATGAGTGCACAGGTGGCAGGAGCAGTGACGCAGGTCTGAGGTGGAGTGAAAGGGGTCCTCAGATCCTGGCATGCATGCACACCTCCACACGTGCTTATGCATGTGTACACCATGACACTAGGAAGGGGAGAAAACAGTAAAAATAAAAATTGCATATGGAAAAAAAAAGAATTTAACTAGTTTGAAAAGAATCAGAATAATTGTGACAGTGCAATAAACAAAAGCATTTATTGTGCCCCTTGTAGCATCATACATGATTGTGGTTTGTACTGATTAGCAACCAAGAAAATATATGAAACAGCAGCTCTAAGGTATAATGTCTTACTCATAAGTCTGATTCATATTATATAGTTAAAAGAAGAGAGTATTACACAGAATAGTAGACTGTTTTCTGAAAGAATTAACATTTTTACTTAAGGCTGAAATCTCAAACAAACATATGAAGAAGCCAACAGAATTAGGCTTTTTGGTCTGTCTAGTCTGCTCATCACCCAGGGTTCTTAGCTCAGGCTGATGTTCCTGCTCCCCCTCCCCTACATTTCCACTACCTTCCTTGCCTCCTTCCATTACCTTTATTTTCCTCCTATATCTATCCCAGCCTCTCTTGAAGCTGCCCACTGTCCTGAATGAGATTACCTCTTCTGCCAGCGCATTCCATTTGCTCACCACCCTTTCTGTGAAGAACTGTCTTCTAACTTCCCTCTTAAACACCCACCCAGCAACATTAGGCTATGCCCCTTCAGGGTTTTGCTGCAGCTTAGCCTGAAGGTACCCTCTCTGTTCACCTTATTAATCTCTTTCAAGTACTTGAAGGTCTCAGTCATGTCTCACAACTCCCTTCTGTCCTCCAGGGAGTAGATATTTCGGACCCTCAGTCTTTCCTTGTATGATTTACCCTGCTGCCCAGCAATCATCTTCATAGCCCTGGCTAGATGCATCTTTTATCCAGAGGGGGAATTTTTAATTGCTATTCTTGTCATAATGATGGGAACTTTTTACATAGAAGAGGCATCCATGAAGAAACACCTAATTTTCTAGTTTAGATACTAATGTGCTTCATCTTTAACATTATTAGGATATTAGTTTAAATATGTTAAGGCGGATAGTACAGGTGTAATGTTTCAAAAATGGTGGAGTCGGCAGCATGACTTTCCTTGCTTCCTTCCTTTCCCTCTCATTGTAAGGCAACTGGTACAGGTATAATTTTTCAGAAAAGGCGTGATTAATAGCACACACATGTATATATGGGCAGCAGTCAGTGGTTTTTGGTTAACAGGTGGAACTGGCTAGGAGCGGAGCATCTTCTGTGCTGTAACTCTACTGATCTTGAACTTGAGGAGGAAAAAGAAGATGCTGCAAGACATGGGCCCTCATCTTATTTTCCCCTATTTGTTGCAAATCTGTATTGCAAGGCATGTGTTCATTCTGGACCCATTATCTGTAGTTGACTGTTTGGAGTTTATGAAAGATGGGGGGGGGGGGGTTAAATATACAGGCCTGTATTTTCAAAGATTTGCTGCAGACGCAGCAGCAAGTTGCATCACTTTTGTATCACAGATCTCAGCTGTGTCTGCATCAGAAGGGTGCACTACCATCAGAAGATGGATGCTCTACAATCTGCTGCCCCTGCACCTGCATCTACTGTAGATTAGTGATGCAAAGAGTGACACAGATGTGATGCAGTAGTGATGCATCCCACAAATACACTGCAAATATGCTACAATTATGATGCAAGTATATGTGTTGTTTTGATGCAGCTATGAAAATATGGTGCAATTATATGCTGTATCTGTATGTTGCAAATGTAGGTGTCTTGACACAACTGTATCATTTTTTTAACTTTTGAAAATACCACTTGCTGTGTTCTACAGTGTCTTTAAAGTTCTGCCAAATGTAATTAACATTAAAAATAACCCTCACTCCTATTGAATATAGGAAAATAAGTAACAACGATGGCAATAAAACTTCAAAAATAAGAACTTGATTTTGCCAAACAGGTTTTACTTGTGTCTTTATAAATGATGCATGAATTTTAAAATTATTCAGGTCCATGGGATCTGGTGTTGAATGTTTGTAAGCTAAAGCTAACCAGGACTAATCCCATTCTTCCAGATGTAAGAACTATTTAAAAAAACACTTTATGCTCCAGGATAAAATGGATACAGAAAATGCATACTTCTGCTTCTCGGCAGTATGGGAGTTTTTAGCAGTGATAGAATTTAGCACCAATGTTTGGAACAGCTCTCTTTTTAAAAAAAAAAACTTTCATGTAAAAGTTTTTACTTATATATAAATGCATAGCATTGAGGTAGTGCAACCATAGATCATATTGCAAGTACAAATGACAATAGCACCAAACGTCTCCACCCTTTCAAACTGAAATCAGATTGCTATTACTTCCCCCCACCACACACACACACACACACACACACACACACACACACACACACACACACACACAAACACTTGACATCAAAGATATAAGAAAGCTGTAAATGTCTGTAAAGTGAGTCATGTCACAATAAACAGCCCTGACCCCCCCACTGATGCAAACACCTAAGCATGAAAGGAAGCCAGGAATCTTACTAATGTGAGTCGGTGTAATATCAAACTACACTGCCCCCACCCCCATCCTGCATAACAAAAAATAGTGCCTATAAGAAGACTGCATTGACACAGCAGAGGTTTTCAGACTGTGTAGGGAACTGTGATGCAACTGTTGTTAGGAAAGAAAGAATGCAGAGTCCCCTTTTTCCTGAAAGCAATAGGACTGCAGGGCTCTGCCCACTGTAGCCCTAAAACAGACACACACACACACACACACACACACACACACACACACACACACACTCACTGCTTCAGGTCTCAGGAGGAGGAAGGAGTTGCAACAGGTTGGAGCAATCTGAAAACTGCCACAAGGAAAAGAAAATCAATTTATGTAAACATTTATGTGGAATGTCATGAAAGTGCCAATTACCAAACACTGATCACTGGCCTGACTTGCTGCCTGCTGTCACACTGTTCTTGTTCTGTCTCAGACCTCCTGGCACCTTGCCTAAAATTTTGGTCTGCAAGACATACCATGTTTAAGCCATTTTGCATCCCTGTTTAGCTCCACGAGTAGCCCCACCCCCTGCCTCTCTTATTTAATTTCCCTCTGTCCTTCTCTTTTTAGGTAGTCTGAGAGCCACAGCTGTGGTCCTCTGATGAACCCGACCTGCCAGACTGCCATACACAGTCCAGGTCTGAAGCCACCAGCCCCTCACAGAAGCTCAAGTATGGACTCACCCTCAGGGACTGATTACCTCTAGGAATGGAGCCCTAGCTACCTGATTTTTCAGCCCACCCACCCCCTACCCCTGGTTCTGTTTAAATACACTCAAACCCCACCCCAGCTTACTAACTCACTCCTACAGGTTTCTGCCAGCCAGCTGCGACAGCATCACTGTCTCTTGTGATGCACTTTCCCTATCTAGTGTAACTCCTCCTTCTAGCTCTCTCCAAAATCCACCAAGTACAGTGGTTAACTGTACAGTGTCTCTTTGGTATCAGTGTGTCAGACTTGACAACTGAATTAAGCAGCTATGTCCCCTATCAAAGGGTGCCATCTATTTTTGCTCTTTGCTACCTGCCTTGGTACAGCTGGCACCAGATGCCTAGCTGGGCCACTGCTACCCCCCCGAACCACTACTGGGTAGTGCATGGCTGTCAAATGCATCTTCAGAAACTGCCTCACTTGGCTGTGGGCAGCAACTCACTCGGCCATACCCTACAAACATGGGTGGCCATATGCCCTCCCCTATCATAGGGGTAGTAATGGTTAGCTATACCCTAATAATTAAACCAGTGTCCAATCACCTGAATATTCTGAAGCCTCAGCGGTGGAAGGTACGAGCCCAATTTAACATAAACCTTTCTTCCAGAAAGGTCATCTTTATGGTCCTGCTCCTCTCTGGCAACATTCACTCGAACCCAGGCCCACTCACTTCAGCGGGCCCTGGTGTTCATAAGGTTAAAGGCCTAAAAATAACCTCACTGAACATCTGCAGTTTAACTGCAAAATTTGACCAACTACAGGCATGGATGGCCCTCCATACTCCTGACATCCTCTGCCTAACAGAGACCTGGTTGACCAATAGGATTAAAGATAGTGAAGTTGCCTTCAAAGGCTTCCAAGCATACAGGATTGATAGAATAGGCAAGAGAGGTGGGGGGGTGCCTCATCTATGCCAGGAACTCTCTGCAGTGCACCATCCTCCCTGGAACCAGGGTGACTGAGGACCATGAGATAATAGTGATAAAAGCACAGGTCAGTCAGAATGGCAAAACTCTCAACCTTGCCACACTCTACCTTCCCCCCAAAAAAGCCACAGCAGGCTTTCCCGCAATTATGGATGTTATCAGAACCCTTCCAAAGGGGATGGAGCTTGTCAGTACCAGGGACGTTAACATAAACTGGGATGGAAAGGAGGCTGCCCCTTTCAGGGATCTGATAGCCACCTCCAATCTGACACAACTTGTCACCTGCCCCACCAGGCAGAACTATAAGACAGGAAACAGTACCCTCCTTGACTGGGTCCTAGCAAGCTCACCATCCCAGATCTCTGAGATCAAGGTTCTCTCAGACACGCTAAGTGATCACTCCCCAATTACCTTCCTGTGGTCTAAAAAATTTACCAAAAGCCCACCCATCCTCATTGAAAGCAGGGTCTTGAGGAAGGGTAAACTTGGAGCCCTCAAATCAGCCCTTGCCCTGCATGACTGGACTCCTATCAACCTGGCATCTACCCTTGATCAGGCCCTCAGTTACTTCATTCAGGGCTTTAGCTCCATCTGTGACATCTATGCCCCACTCACGAAAATAAAAATTCAGGGGCAGGTAAATGGCTGGATTGATGGGGAGCTTCTCTCCCACCTAAAAGAAAGGGACATACTCTGGGAGAGGCCAGAAACACAGGTAGCAAGCATGCCTACCAGTGCAACAGGACAGCCAGGAACCACTGCACCAAGCTAATCTGGCTCGCCAAAGCCAACTATCACAAGTCTCAGCTTTGCAATTCTTGGGGTGATGGAAAAAGATTCTGGGATAACATCAAAAGCATCCTTGGAAAGGAGGACAAGAAACACCCTCAGCTGCTCAGTATCAGTAACACCCTCCATGACTGACTCTCTAGCTATTGAAGAAGCCTTCAATAAGGCCTTCGCCAATCTTACCCCAGTGCTACCACCTGCCTATTTTCAACCTGGTTTGAACCACTCCAACAACGTATCTACCGAGTGTTCTCACCTGACCTTCTACTTTAAAAGGGTGATAGTGAAAG
Organism: Neoceratodus forsteri; assembly: GCA_016271365.2. Lineage (NCBI taxonomy): Eukaryota > Metazoa > Chordata > Ceratodontiformes > Ceratodontidae > Neoceratodus > Neoceratodus forsteri. The sequence continues at coordinate 162,104,633 of CM057453.1, forward strand.
AGGCCCTTACTATAGTCAAAAAAATACTAGGTAAGACCAGACTGGGCAGTGACAGGATAGACATGAAACTTCTATCCCTTGCCCTGGATATTCTTATAGTGCCCATTACCACACTGTGCAATAAGTCCCTGGCCCTGGCCCAATTCCCAGCAGTTTGGAAGAAGGCCCTAGTTACGCCAGTGCATAAAGGAGGCGACAAGTCTCTGGGAGCCAACTACAGACCCTTCTTGATCCTCTCCCCCATCCAAGGCACTAGAAAAGATTGTGGAGGGTCAACTCATCAACTACCTCAATAAGTATAATCTACTATGCCCCAACCAGCATGACTTCAGACAAAATCACGGTACCACCACTGCCCTGTTGAACTACATGAACTATGCACATAAGGCCCTGGATGAAGGAGCATTCTGGTGGGGTCTATCTTCTATTGACCTCACCAAAGCTAATACAGTCAACCAGCCCGTAAGCATTGACCGAACTGCAAAACATGGGTGTGGGGCCCAACGCCCTTTGCTGGTTCCAAGACTACTTGATATGGAGAAATCAATGTGTCAAAACTGGACAAACAGTATCAAGCGCAAGAAAGGTATCATTACAGGTACCCCAGGGATCAATACTGGGGCCCCTACTCTTCAGCCTCTTCTTAAATGACCTTCCCACACCTGCGACACAAACTCATACTATATGCAGATGATGCCATGCTCCTGAGCAGCAGCACATCTCAGGCTGCCCTACAATCTGAGCTGCAGAACTCCTTCTCCAAACTCAACGACTGGTTCTGTAGTCATAAGTTGCTACAAAACTACAAGAAGACCAAGGCCATGCTTATGTCCAGCCCCCACAAAAAAAATAAGCACCACCCCCTCATCATCTCCAACTCATGCAGTGAGCCACTGGAACAAGTTCACTTGTTCAAGTATCTGGGGGTCATAATCAGGGCCCCTACTTTTCTGCGGCACAGTGGGATCAAGTTCTGCGGCAAGACTATCATTTGCCGCAGAACTTCTGCGGCGGTGGTTTGTAATTTCTGCAGAAGTTCTACGGCACTCACAAACCACCACATCACAGTGTCAGCTTGTCATCCTGACTTCACTTTCATGGCAGTGGTTATAGCAATCAGGATGGTGGAAAGCACAGTAACACTAGTCCAAAAAATAACAGACTTATAAAAATAATTTTATGCCTAAAAAAGCAAAACAAATGTCTCTCCCTTAAGGTCCTAGCCTGTTGCATAAATGACATATGAAGAGGGAATCTTATGTGATAAATAAGGTATTTCTATGTGCATGCTATCTATACCACTAAAGACGTTTCCGCTCTCTATCACTTATATATTTGTATGTGCTTTCTACACCACTCATGAGGTTCCCACTGTGTATCACTTATATATTTATATGCAATATGTAACATACATACAAATATGCGCGTGTGTGTGTGTGGTGAGAAAGACATAGATACTGTCTGTGTGTGTGTGTGTGTGTATACATTATATGTACATATATATATATATATATATATATATATATATATATTTTAATTTCCATGAACTTGCATCCTTATTCATACAGGTGCCATTGGAAATGGAATAGAGGATTTATTGCAAAACTAATTTTTCATGTCAACCTGCTTTCCCTGACACACTGCTTAACACCATCAGGCCATGACATACATGTGAACTAATTGTGAGCTACAGCTCTCTGGCCCTTCACAATGTGTCCACCATGTGACAGAACACTGCACCATACCTTCCCAGGCTCCGAGCAGTGATGTGTTCCACCAATCCTTGTGCTGCCCAGCCAGCTCCCAGAGCTAATCTCTGAACCTGAGTTGCCGGCACGGAAACACAGCATACTACCCTCTGGCCCAACAGCTGTCCCTGCACACAATATTTCTCAATAACTTTTAGGTGTTTCTATCAACCAATGACAAAATGTAATCAATAACCCTGGCAAAAATGTGTACATTGCAATTATTTATTTAACAGGTCTGTTCTTTCAACAGGTCTACACATTATTATATTTCACTTTTCTGGGCATAATTACTTTATTTTTCTTAAAAATTTAGACAGTTAAATTCATTTTACCAGTTATTCATTTCAGATAGCGTCTCTATACCTTAAAAGCACAAATATGTTTTGTACAAAGTGAGGTATGGACTTAACAGGTCTGTGCTATTGACAAGGTTTTGTTTAAGTTGGCCCTAGTGCAATAATGTAAGACTGAAAATTGTATTAGGCTCTAGTGCAGGTTGAACAAATATCACCATGCCTGATGTGCTGGGCCACCATCTCTGGCAATGGAAGCTGTGGTAGATAAGTGACTGTTCATTTCTGTGGCAGAATGCAGCCATTTCATTGCGAATGTATGATGTTATAGCAATGATAACATCACATTCTGAACATATAGGGGGGTTTTGGATATAAAAAGAGGGGAAGGGAACCAGATTCTATGTATAAATAGAAATATTAATAAAAAATCACCAAGAAGAGTGAATTCTGTGGCACCGCAGAAGTTCTGCAGTAGATTGCAAGTTCTGCGCAAAATTCTGCAGCCACAGAATTCTAGGGGCCTTGGTCATAATAGATTATACCCTCACATTTGCACACCATATTGACTCTCTGGTCAAGACAGTCAGTAACAAGATCAGTGTCCTGTACCAGCACAGGCAATACCTCTCTCTCCGGGGACCCTCCACCGCTCAGTCCACATTTCAATTATATCTACTATTGACTATGGACTAGTGGCCCACGGGGCAGCAACAGATACAGAGCTCAAGAAGGTTCAGACTGCACTCAACAAAGCCTGCAGACTCACTCTGGATGCTGAACATGACACTCACACCTGTACTCTGTATGAACGTGGAAATTGGTTGTCATTAAGAAACAGGGTCAAATTCCAGACTTGCATCCTAGGGAAGAAGGCTCTATTGGGTAAAACACCACCTTGTGTAGGCAATTTGATCAAGGTAGCCAACTCATTACAGGTGACCAGAGGGAGGACTAGAGGGGCCTTGGCTATCCCCTTCCATCACACCTCACTTGGGCAATGTGCATTTGCCTACCGGGCCACCCTGTGAATGAATGAATGAACTGCCTGGGTACCTCTTGACCACTGATCATCCGACATAATTCAAAACTGACCTCAAATGGCACCTAATAACACTCTCTAAGTGCACCTGCCCCTGAGTCCAGCCACACCTGCTGTCTTATGCCACCCAACAAGCACTAGGCAGGCCTCAGGTACCCCTCCTTCTGCCCCTTCTCATGACTTGCCTCCGCATATAGTTTGCATCATGCTCCTTCAGCACCCGCCACCCCACCCTTCCCCTCACCCAACTCACAGTCCCATGAGTTTCCCTTACACTCACTAATAATGTAGGCTGCCTGACCATGCCCCCTCACACCCCACCATTTACTCTAGCATGTCTTCTCTGCTCAGCCTCCCCTCACCCCACCATTTCTCCCTATACCTTATCGCCCTTCTTCCCCCACCCTTCACCTCCACCGCAGTGCATACCTCTCTCTCGTACCTCTTTTCTTCACCCTACTGTCAGCTATCCTCGTCCCTCAGAACTACTGACAAGGCACTTTGTGGCTGCTTATTCCTCCCCCCACCTTCATAAAGTGTTTTCTTGTTATTTTAACTTGTGCCTATATTTTGAGTTATTCTGTAAGTTTTGAATCCAAGCTGTATCGTTCATTGTAATGTACCTTCACTTTCTCCTAGTGTACTTTGTTTTGCAATTTATGACGTGGAACCTTTGTAAAAGCGCTTGCACTCAAAGGTCTTTTCCGAATCACTAAATAAATAAATAAAACACACTTGCTGCCCACTGCCCAGATTACACTACAAGAGCACAGCTAAGGACAAGACACACACAAGCTGCTTCCAGCCTTGGGGGTGGGGGGGGGGACTGCATTAACTTGGGAGAATGTAAAGACTGCCATATGAAAAGAACTGAATGTATTTAAAAATGTATTCATGGGATGCCACCAAGCTTGCAGAATTTAATACATTGTTATTGTAAGCTTGTACCATTTCATAAAATGTTTTTTTGTGTTTTTAGCTGTTTGTTAGGACATTGCATGTCTCTGTGATTGGACCAGCCATTTTTTGTCTCCTGCAAGCAACTAAGGTGCCAGCTACCAGTGACTGGGCACAGCGGGCATGCTTCCAGTAGGCACACACTTGTTTCCCACTCCAGATTACACTACAACTGCACAGCTCAGGACAACACATACACAGTTTGCTTCAGGACTCAGGAACAGGAGGAGAATGGAACTTCAGCAACTTGGGGAATGTGACGGGTTTTTTTTTTTTTTTCCTTTTTTTTTCATTTTTTTATGGGATATCACCAAGGTGCCAATTATCCATTGCCAGACACCAGTCCAGCATGCTGCCAGCTGGGACAAACTTGCTTCCCACTTCCCAGATCATGTAGTCACAGCACAGTCCAGCACAATGTGCGCACAGGTTGCTTCAGGACTCAGGAGGAAAAAGGACCTAGAGCAACTTAGAGGAACATGAAGACTGCCACGAGAAAAATAAAATAAATGTATTTAGAATTTGTTTATGGGATGCCACCAAGGGGCTGAGTATTAATGGCTAGGCCCCAGCACACTGTCAGCTGACACACATTTGCTGCCCAATAACTCCAGCTCAGCCCAGCAGCGGAGAGTGAATTCGGGGAATTGCCAGAGCCTGTAAGAGGTAAAGTGTCCTGCACTACAGCCTGACTGTTGTGAGGCAGCACTCACCGCCTGCCCCAACCACCTTCTCACCCAGGGTCAGCACTCCCTATATTGCTGCTGGCAGGTCACGTGTCACATCACGTGATCTACCCTCCTTTTTACTAAGTGTCCACTTTCCCATTTGCAGGTTATAGACACCAACCACTAGGGGGGTCACTGCATTTTCCACTCTAGCTGCTCTTTCAACTCTATACCCCTCCTAGCTACCATGTCAAAGCTGACCCACTAGAGGTCACTGCAGTTCCCTTTGAATCCTTCTACTACCTACTTTTCTCACTCCTCCATCAGCCTATCTCTAAGCACCTGCTAGCATCAAACCTGGTACCCTTCTGTCCAAATTCTACTGACTATCCTCTAAGCCAATGAACCAGGCCAACAACTTCCTCTATTTTCATACTCTTAACCCTCCCTCACTCCCTCCTTTTCTGAATTAAAAATTAACCTTTCTACACTCGGTCCCTGAGCTGTGATCAAACCCAATACTTTTGCAGTCAGAGTCAGCTGCTCTACCTCTGCACCACATTGCCTACGTATTTTATTCCTACTTTCTAAGCCTTTTAGTCACTTACCCCCCCCCACCTGCCAAAATATAAGTTTACCTCTTCTCTCTTGCAGGATTTGAACCCTGCATCTTACTTCCAAAGTCTACAGTTCCACCACTCAGCTAGCACACCTGCCTATTTTCACTGCAGGATTTCAAAACTCTAAAAAAACGCACTAACCCTCTGACACAACTAAAGTGTTATCCAAGTGCTTCTGTAGACCTTGAACTCAACTCTCTGCTGCTACAGCCACTGGGCAAGCTCTTTCTTGCTACCCTGATCAAGACTTGAACCTGGTACTCTGTGCACCTCAAGCACATGCACTGCCACTACACCATAGCAGCAACTAGGCTCAGAGGTGACCTCTCGCTACTATCTCCCCTCTATCATCCTAGTACCCCCATTCTTTCCTCACTTCAGCTCCCCCACCCTTTCCAACTATGCATATGCATCCCCTGCTCACCAGCCTCTCTCTTCTCCTCCTCCTTCCTTTGCCTTCCACCAACCCTAGTATCCCTATTAACCCTCAGCCTCACTACTGCAGTGTTCCTACCTACCCTCCTGTCCTCCTCCTCCTACCACTGCTCCTCCCTCCTCCTCCACACATCCCATATGCTCCTCTCCACCTCACTCCCCTTCCAGACATTACCTCCCCCAGCTCCCTTGCACTTCTGATCACACAGGCCTTCTCTGCCTGTGCTGCCCTACCCACCCCTTGTGCAACTAAACCCCCTTCCTCATTCTATCGCTCCCGGTGTAAACTCTCCATCTGCCTCCCTCTGACCAGAGCACTTCTCCTCCTTCTACTCCTAACAGGGAACAACATCCCAACCCAGGCCCTGCCCTCCCACCCACCCACCCAACCCACTGGTCTTCAAGTAGCCTCCATGAACATATCAGCCTGCTGAAGCACTTGACGCCCTACGTGCTGGGCTTGGCTCATCAACCAGACATCATAGCCCTGGTTGAAACCTGGCTGTCCAAATCCACCCCTGACTCATTTGTCTCCCTCCCAGGCTATACCTTATACCGGGAGGACCGAGTAGGCAAATGAGGGGGAGGCTGTGCAATCTACACCAGGGACACAATACCTGGACACGCACTCCCCACCCCTGCCCTTATAAATGGGGTCCAGGCTCTTACCCTCAAACTCACCCCAGACCCCTCTAGGAGCCCTCTCTATCTCACCACAGCCTACATTCCCCCAAAGAACCAGAACCCGGCCCTGGTATCTTTAACGGACTACCTGGCCACCCTCCACCATAAGACAGAACAAATCCTAGTGGGGGACCTTAATGTAAATTGGCTCAGCACCTCCTCATCCACAATCAGAGACTCATTTGCCACCCAAGATCTGACGCAACTCGTCACCCAGCCCACAAGACTTAACCTCAAGAGTGGTACCAGCACCCTCCTGGATGTTATTATAACTAACTCAATTTGAACCTAAACATCCAGGTCCTCCCAGACTCCTAAGTGACCACTCCCTATCCTATTTCATTGGTGTCCCCAATCCCAAACCCAAAGCCCAGACCACCCTCCACAGGCGCCTCCAACCTGGTGGGCTGAAAAAACTTAAAGCACTCCTCACCCAGATAAACTGGTCCCCCATTCAGCATGCAACCAACATTGACACTGCCCTCGCCTTCTTCACTCACACCTTCAACATGGCCTGTGATCTCTTTGCACCCTTCACCAAAATCCGGTCCAAAAAACAGAACGCACCCTGGGTTAGCCCAGCCCTCCCTACAATTACTTAGAAACCGGGATAACCTCTGGCACCTTGCCACTGAAACAGGTCGTCTGTTCTGATAGGCAAGCCTACAATGGCCCGAATAGTGCTCATGGGCCATCAGGAAAGCCAAGGCAGACCATTACCAGGCCTCCTTACTCCTCCTGGGGCTCAGCCCGGACTTTCTGGGATAATATTAAGCAACTTAATGGTAAAGCTTGCTCCCTGCCCCATCCCAGCTCACTAGAAATGGCACTACCTCCACCGAGCCTGCCACCATAGCTAACTGGTTCAACACCACTTTCACTGACCTTAGCTCAGTCCTCCCTAGTAATTTCTTTGACCCTCCCCCCAACCAACCTCCCCCTGTCCTCCAGCACCCCAGCTTCCACCTGCGAAGATTTCCACCCGGAATCCAGACCCATCTAATCAAAGCTCTCAATGGCAACAATCCCGGCAGTGACTCACTGGACCCCAGCATCCTCAGGCTGGTGCTAGATGAAGTCCTTGCCCCACTCACCAGCCTAATTAACCAGTCACTCTGCCTGGGACAATTTCCACAGCTTGGAAAACAGCCATTATCACACCTTTTCATAAAGGGGGCGACAGGTCATTGGCCAACAACTACCGGCCAATCTCCATCCTCCCCTCTCTAAAGCCCTGGAGAAAGTGGTGGCCATTCAAATCACTGATTATCTGGCTAAGCATAACATTTTATGCCCAGAGCAACATGGCTTCCGTGCTGGTCACAGTACCAGCACTGCTCTTATTGAATTCTCCAACTTTCTACACTCCTCCTTGGATACCAGCTCCCTAGCTGGTGCAGTGTTCATCGACCTCTCAAAGGCTTTTGACACCATCTCCCATCCACTTCTGCTGAACGCACTCTGCCACACTGGTCTCTCAGCTGGCCCCCAGCATAGTGCGCTAGCTATCTTGACACCCGATCTCAGTGTGTAAAAATTAATAGCACACTCTCCGATACCCGTCCCATTCTCTCTGGGGTCCCCCAAGGCTCCATCCTTGGCCCCCTTCTCTTCTCGCTATATCTGAACACCCTGCCCAGTGCATGCCCTGGCAAAATTCTACTGTATGCAGACAACGCTGTCCTTTTTGCCACCCACCGCAATCCCATCTCCTACAGGACTCCTACAGCAGTCTTTCAACAGTGCCGAGGCTTGGTTTAAGGAGCTAGACTGGCCATCAATCTTAATAAAACCAAAGCTATGCTCTTTTCCCACCCCAAAACAAAAGCTAGCAACCACCCACTCTATATCCTTCAAGTACCAATCAGCCACTGGAACAAGTCTGCTCCCTACAAATACCTTGGGGTTACCTTCAACTCAGCCTCACATTTCACAACCACATCGACGCCTAACATCCACCACTAACACACGGCTTGGCATCCTTCCCATACAGAACCTGCCTTCCCCAAATGCTCTCCGGCTCGCTGTTACATCATCCGTTCTGTCCCTTGTAGACTATGGTCTACCAGTATATGGTGCTGCCGACACCACTGCACTCAACAAAATTCACTTAACCCTGAATAAAGCCTGCAGATTGATTACTGGTGCCCCAGGCTCACACACCTGTCAGCTGTATGTCGAGGCTAACCTGCTTACCCTGGATGAACGCCCGATCAAACCTGTCTCCTCACAAAATAAAACCTACTGGGCTCTCCCCGGGTGCAACGGCATCCATCCACCAGAGCCCTCCCACTATTGCAACACGGTCTTCCTACAAGACCACTCTAAAGGTCCCCAGATCAAGAACCGCTGCCAGAGGTCCTTCTGCTATAGAGCCCCAACCTGGTTTAACTCTCTCCCTGCCCCCATCACCAATGCCACCACCATCTCCAAGTTCAAAACCACCCTTTGGAACCACATCATCAGCACTTCGTAACTGCTCCTGTCTCTGAACATAGCCTCCACCTCTGCTTCTCTTGACAACACCCTGGCAGCTCTCCACCTAGCCATCCCCCACCACTTACCCTGTACACCGTGCCTATGTTTAACCTGGCCAGTGCCAGCTGTTTAGGTGTTTACCAACTAGATTGCTCACTTGATACCAACTTGTGTAACACCTGTTATCAATTACATGTACCCTGTAACCTAATTGTATTTGTCTGACCACAGTGTGACGTGGCGCCTCTGTTGAACGCCTACTGTTTTGCAAATCTATGCTATGTAACCAACAACACAATGTATGTCTTTATGTGACGAAGTACCTTTGGAAACGAGCCTCTGGCTCAAAGATTGTAAACTGATTCTTAGAACTAAATAAATAAATAAATAAATAAAATCACAGATTTCAGGCAGGGAGCTTAGTCAGCCTGTCTGTATACCCCGCTAAAACACTAGCTTTATTTAATTATTTATTTTATTTAAGTTTTTGGTAACTGGGTGAGCAAGCTGAATCAAAGGACCAATTTCAGTTGCGACCCGGGCCATACAGTGGCACAGACAATAGGTACAAGTTTTAATAGAGTAGATACATAATACATATAATATAGTGAGTACAGTGGTATCAGAAACAATGATACATACACATCATATCTTAAAAATAGGGGTTAAGAACATAAAAAACAAGTTCATGACAAATAAAGTGACTCTTTTCTGCTTGCAGAGAACTAGGTCATACACGTACAGCAAATCAAGACATTATTCAGCCAGTCCAAGGTTTATAATAAAGTGCATAAGGGATTGCACTATAGCAATCAACATTTTCACAATGGAGTCAAAAAAGTGTCAATTGTATATGTAGTAGCAAGTATTTCAGAAGTAAGGCAAATGGTACACTGGGCCCCTAAGGTGGATTTCTGGCAAGGGTGTTTCCGAGGGAGCAAGCACAGGTGGCCTGGGACATGAGCCATTCTCTTAGCTTCGATTTGAAGGACTAATGAGAGGGTAACATATGGATAACAGGTGGTATTCTGTTCCAGAGGTAGGGGTCAGAGACAGAGAAAGCATTGCTCCCCATGACAGGAGATACACGGGTGACTATCAGCAAGGGAACGGAAAAGACCCTGAGACATCGAGTTACCACCCTGTCAGTAAGAAGCGAGGAGTACGGGGGCTTATGTGAGTTCCTGAGAGAGGTGTCAACTTGACAGCCCAAGGCATATTCAAAATGGCCCTGCAGAGAGAGCCAGCCTAAGGACTGATGTAGAGAGCAGTGATGAGTGGAGGAAGGGACCTGAAGGGCAAAGCGGCAGATAGAGTTGTATGTGATATTTAGATAAGAAAGAAGTGAGGCAGACAAGGAGGAGAACACTGGGGAGCAATAGACAAGTAGGGGCAGTAGATTTCCCTGGGCATTTGCAAGATGAGCCTCTGGGGTCAGGAGGTGCTTAACACAGTAGGCTGCCCACAGCTTCTGGTGGATGCTCTTCATAGTGTTAGAAATGTGGTCATTGTAGGTAAAGGAGGAATCAAGAGTCACTCCTAGGTATTTGAAGGAGGATACAGTGTCAAAAGGAGGGCCTGCAGGGGTGACTATGTGTAATGAGGTTTTTGAATTTGGTTCTGCATTGAAAAAATAAAAAAAATGTTTATCCAGTCTGACAAAAAAAAAAAATGTGTGCTGCTGATGATTTGGCAAGTTAGTACTGGCAAACTGACACTTTTGTCCCATCTGTCGACTGCCCAAACGCACTCCTCCAGAGTTCAGTTCCTCCCGCTCCCTACCTGTTCCTTCTCAGGCAAGTCCCAGGTCTCAGAGGCCTGCTGCTTTTCAAGCACTGCTCAGCTTGACACTTCACCTTCCTTATTTTGTCTTCTTTTTCTTTCTAAAATATTCCCCCTTTCATCAGCCTTGCTGTTATAGGTGGAACTAATTTGAATAAAAAATTTCAATCTGTTCTTGTGTCTGTTTGCTAAAAGAGGTATCTTTTAGCAATAAATCATTTAATTTCCACCTGGAGCCTCTTTTTGGGAGGGAAATCATTGACAACAAGCAGGAAACAATGAAGTGATCTGAAGGGGTCCCTGGTAAAATCGAGGATTCCAGCATTCCGGATATAAGGGGATGAGATAGAAGTATATAATCAATCCTTGATGAGGAAAAATGAACTGGGGAAACAAAGGTAAATTCCCTGTCTAGCGGATGTAAAATCCACCAAATATCACACATTCAGGTCTGCTCAAGAAACTCCCGGAATGCCCTTTGGGCAGGAGAGAGAGACGTCTTCTGTGAGTTTGACTGGTCCATGGTCTGGTCATAGACTAGGTTAAAGTCTCCTCCAATAATTATAGGCATGGAGAGGTGAGGTTGTAAGGCTTGTGTTAATTGGGTGAAGAATTTGAAGAATTCGGGTGAGTCATTATTGGGCCCACATATGCTGCCCAATATAATTTCCTTATTATAAAGTAAACCCTGAACAAAAACATATCTTCCTCCATGGTCCCTAATCACATTAATTGTATTAAATGGGATTGTCCTACGAATGAGGATCATTACCCTGCAGCTATTTGTGGTTCCCTCTGCACTGAAAAATTGGTCAAACTGCTGCCTGCAAAGCTGGGATGCTTCCGCATCCAAAAGATGTTTCCTGAACACAAACAATGTCTATGTTCAATAGCTTTAAATGATGTAACACTTGATATTGTTTCCTCCTCTTTCTACCTCCTCTGATGTTCCACACTGCAAAACATAGACTGTTAGCCATTGTGTCTAATTAATAGGACAATGGTTTCCATCTCCTATAAAAGGAGTCATGTGAAAACCCGAAATCCGGTAGTCTCAACATTGGTATTTCATTCCTAGCAGATAACATCCCCTCCCTACCACCCCCCCTCCACCTTACAAACAGATAACAACACAAATTAAAACTAAAAGACATCTTACATAGAAAACCCCAACTTACTCTCCCTCCTGTCATTGGTACGTGGCACAGCTGGTCCTGCGCCAGTCCCAAGAATTCCCCCTCCCGCTACCCAGGGATTTGAAGGGGCAACCTTTAAAATCCAAACTGAAAACACCAATAGTATATAAATCCAAACCACCTAAACATATAAAGGAGAGGCTTTCACACCTACACATATCCATACAGAAATCTTCACAATCCCCTCTATTTACTTAAGTGGGATCGGACTAAGGGGAAATCCACTGGTGATGTGAAAGTACACATTTTCTGTCTCTGTATTACACCCTATGTATCCGTCAAAAGGGATGATGTAAAACTGAATATAGAAATGCAAAAGTAACCTCCACTGCGAGTTGTTCGTCATCCCTGCCAATATACGCAAGTGGAGAGTGCCCTCTTATGGAGAGATCGTATGCCAACACTTCCAACTTGGCTACACTGGAATAACATTGACCCGAACCAAACAGTTATTAGATATCACACCCACCCTCATCAATAAATGCTCGTGAGTGATAAAGTGTGTTATCATCATGGATAATAAGCAAATCTGCTGGAAAGGGAACGAAAAGGAAATACAAGAATATGTGGTATCCAGAATAAGCCCGCAGAAGTGTTTCTAGTTTCCAGTCTTGCTAAGAAGCAAAATAAACAGCCATCAGACACACAATGTATTGGAAACATGTAAAGAGATATTATAAATGGCCAAAACAGTTCTTGAGTAATAAAGTAGATTTCCTTTGTAGTCCTTCAGCATGATCACACAGAAGCTCTGGTAATTCTCCCGAAGTCACCACTATAGCCCTGTTCCTTCAGCGGGTCTTAAAGAGATTGGGGTACTCCTTCTGTAGTACCTTCAGGGCAGATTCAACTTCATCAAAAGTCATCCAGGTACCCGAAATCATTACCTGGAGGTGAGCGGGGTATCCCACTTGAAGTTTTATGCCCGCAGCGATAAGCTTCTTTACAGTGGGATGAAAGAGGGCCCTTCTTTGCCTCATCATAGAGGAGATCCTGAGTTATATGTATCTTGTTTCCTTCCCAGAGCACCTGATCTAACTCCTTAATCTTGGAAAGGAGGAATTGCTTTTCTTTAACATTAAGAAATTTGAGCATCAAAGGCCGGGGCAGTTGATCAGGGGCAGGCATTGGTCACAGTGCTCTATGAGCCCTTTCGATTATGTAGGAGGCTTCGAAGGGAGAGGGGCCAGCAAGCTTCTCGATTAACTTCTGTACGAACAGGACAGAATTATTACCTTCTTCTTTTTCTGGAATACCCAAAATCACTATGTTATTTCTACGGCTCCTCCCCTCTAAATCTTCAACTTTTTGCTCCAACTTCTTGATGCGCTGTCGATTTTCTACTGTAACATTATCAATATGATCTGATTTCTTCTCTATGAAAATGAGCCGGGCCTCTGAGTCTGACATTCTAATCGATAAATCTTCGAGCGCCCCAGACATTTGCTTAATTTCAGCGACCACCGACTTCAAATCCTCTCTGAATGGTTGCAGTTCTTTTAAAAACAGCTCTAGAGTGAGAGGAGTTGCGTCCGGAGCCAAGGTGTGGGAGGTTGTGGTAGTAGGCTGTTTACCGACACCAGTCCTCTGGGCCTTGCTTCTTTTGCCAGGCTTCTCCGGGAAGACAGGCGGGGTGTGACGGGGCATCGCAGCTCTCATTTCAACTTCCATTTTCAGCCTGGATCACCAACCCATAAAACCACACATTAACTGCTGGTTTAGCGATTATTAAAATCTTATTTAGAACTGGTTTGATTGAAATAAATGCCTTGAATAGCGGGAGCCGGATCCAAGTGCTGCTACACAGTCTGCTGCATCCCGCGATCCCCCGGAGGTGTCTGTTTCCTAGTGAGGGAAATGCAAGGGAGTGGTAGGGTTGACAGTGGTGGGTGAGAGGAGGAGAGTGGGTGACTAGGGAAATAGACCAGGGGAAGGCAGAGGATAACATATCTCCTTTGCAGGCTTGAAAGCCACTAGAGGGAAGACCTTACAGGAAAAGCTGGAAGTTGTAAACAGAAAGGGAAGGTCCCCAGAATGAGTAGAATCTATCACATTCTTCTGCAGTCATACATCTCAGGACTGCAGAAGATCCAAGCCAGATGGAAGACTCTGCTGGGAAAGGAGCAACTGAATATTGACAAACCTGCTGGTCTTATGTCTTTAAGACCATTAAAGATACAGGGAGCAACATAATACAAATAAAAGCACTACATTTTTGGTAGAGGACCCCTCTAGCCCTGGCTAGGAAGAATCAACTCCCACACAATAGATGCTAGAGGTGTGGTAAGACATAAGGAAACATTAGACAGTGGCACTGTTTGAAGCTACAGGACTGGTGGAACTAAGTACTACAAGTCTGCAATTAAGTCCCAAATCATCAAGTATGCATCTCCAGTGGTCCTAGAAATCACAAGTTCCCAATGCAGTGGTGCCCAACCAACTTTGTGTCTAATGGCACACTTGGTTGAGACAAAAGGTTTACACTATTGCCTGGAGTTGGAGAACAGAAAATGTTCACATTCTTTGGGAATGGGAAGAAGGCATGCATAAACTGGCTGGCTACAGTGGTGTTTGCACCAAAGAAGATCCCATTTGCCTTGAAGTGCTGCAGCATGTGAGGTAAGCATGCTGCAGTAACTCAATTAGTTTCCAGCACAATGAAAATGGGCCAAGTGGCCCTTATCTGCTATCAGTTTCTATGCTTCCATTGTCTTCAATGTTAATTTGGTCTAATTACCTTGAGATACCTTAAGGTATATTCAAAATGTTCATTGCCACTTCTGTGGTACTCTATAGAACTGTGTCACACCTGGACAACCTAGGGCCCCTGCTCCAGTCAGGCTTTGCCATGGCTGAAGCTTGGCTAGTCGAAAACTGTTTGGTCCTTAACCAAATAAGACCAAAGCTCTTTTGTTTGGACCAAAATCCCTAGGTCCCTCCTGGGCCCACCTCCTCCCACTACTTACTGTATCTGGATCCACTGTTGTTGTGGTCCAGTCCTTCAGATACCTGGGACTTACACTAGATCAGGGGCTTACGCTAAAACAACATGTCGATCTAGTAACAAAAAATATACACCAAAAACTGGGTTTGCTCTACCGTCTAAGATTAACATGATACCTGAAACACAACTGGCAGTCGCAAAGAGTATCCTCCTCCCAACTGTTACCTATGCCTCCACAACCCTACTAGGCTTTGCAAAGCATGACCATTGTAGACTTCAAACTCTGTAGCATAAAATTGCACAATTTGCCATGAAAGCTCATCCAAGGGCCCACCACTGTGATGTCCTTGCCTCACTCAACTGGCCTACCCTAAGCCTCAGGCTTCAGTACCCCTCTATTAAGCTGGACATATAAGCTTCTCGATGTCGACCTGCCCGATGGTCTAACTGGGCTACTTGCTCCAAAGTGGTCTAGCAGACCACTCCACACTTTGGGCAAAAAACTCCTGGAATTGCCCAGGGTCCGCTCTGTAGCAGGAAGTAAATCCTTTGCCCATACTGCCCCTGTACAGTGGAACAAGTTTCCTGCACACCTATAGGAAGCCCCCTCCCTAGCAATTATCCTGAAGGGACTGTGCACACACTACTTTCTAAACCATAGTCACTGCTCCTGTCCTGAAGACTAGCTAACTTGCTCCCTGTGGTGTGGTGCATAAACTCTTGCCATGAGTCTTTCAGTTACTGCTGTTGAATTTTGCAAATTTGCTGTATGTAACTGCTTTCTACTGTGAAAACTGTATACTGTCACTGTAATCCTGTATGTTATGTCCTGTACTGTACCACCTATGTTGTATTGCCTTGCATTATGTAACTAACTCCAGGTCGCTCCTGAAAAAGGGACCCTCAGGGCCCGGTGGGCTTACCCGGTTAACAACATTTAATAAATAAATAAATAAAAATACTGGATAAATGCCTCAGCTACTTGGCTTCCAATAAGGAGGTGGATGACACAAGTGTGGAGGCAATTCCCTTAATGTACTGTGAAAGGGAAAGGGCAAAGATGAGAACCTTTATTGCCTAGAATATAAATCCGACAGATAGTAGTACAGTAAGTAGAGGTGGGCAAAGTCGACAAAATATGTGAATTTCACACAATTCATGAAGTGAAATTCACAGATTATGAAATGCAGAATTTCATCTGATGTGCAGAATTTCAGCTGAGAAATTCCACCCTTTGCAGCAACATTTCACACTTCACAGCAAAAACTTCACATTTTGGGCAACGTTGGAATTTCTCAGGTCTGGGAAAGCTTCGTGAAGTTCTGCAAAGTGCAACTTTTTGGCACTTCGCACAAACTTCACCACATCTCTAGTAGTAAGGTACACCAGATACTATACTTTCACATCCTCGCAAGGCAGGGTATACCTGCCAATAACAAGAGCAATTATCTCAATACCTTTCTCTATGAGCATGTTTACTCTCCAAATAGTGTAAGTTGCATGATATCACATATATTGTATTAAGTTGTATTAGAAAAGGCTACATCAGTGTTGACTGTGTGCTGGCACTAGACAGCTCCAGTCTACATGAAGTCATAATGCATAATGAGGGCAAAATGGTGTGTAACCCCAGCAAGAGATGTATGCATTTGATTAGATATATGAATGTAAAGAAATTAAGCCCAATAAAATACCAATTGTAAAAAAAAAAATTGTTTGAAAAGAACGGACAACATGTAGGTGTAATATTATCATTAAGGCACTGTAGGGGGTGGGTTACCTTTCTTACTCTAACTCTAGTAGGGGCACATGGACCGCAGTGCCACCTTGTTCCTCATGACCACCTAGGATTAGATCAACTAATGGTTCTCCAACCCCTGATCATGCCTTAATGTGCAAACTTTTTTAGTACTGGCCAGACCACTTTACAGGCAGTTTGATCAAAGATGCAGTTTGACCCAATGCTTATATCATAGAGTTGTGAATCTTGAGCCCCAGAATTAACTCATACAATGGCAAGTTACTCACTGTGTGAGCCAGAGAAAACCATTTAGCCTCTTATTTCTCTCCTATGTATACCTATACTGTTTGGATCTTCTTATGTACCAACATTCTCTCCTTTCCCTCTGGTGGACTTTAAAGTAATTTAGTATACATTTTGTTTGAGATGCACTACAGTATGTAAATCCAACTTACTTTCCTTAAACCTACCAGGAGGGGTGTGATGTACTGCAAACATTTATGTATATATTTTGTGTACAATAATAAGTTTAAATCACATTCATGTGTTTGACTGTTTCATTTCTGTGCAGAAAAACAAGCCAAACTAGGGGAAGTTCACACCAGGAGACTAGCAACTTGTTCAGTGTGCCTTACTGGTGAAACATTTCAATAAATAAATAAATGTATGAGCGAGTCCCTAGCTTAGAAAAATGTTCTGTGATTTCTATTATATATAGAAGGATACATGGAGAAGTGTGTGTAATGAGAATTTTACACACACACGAGGTGTGGGATGCTACATACTGTACAGTGAAGCTCGAGAGGGTTATGAAAGCATCTCACACCAAGAATGTGTGCACAATTTACATTTTGCACACCTCACCACATTTTGTTTTTGTCATTGCTGGGCTTTCTCACCTTGAAAACACTACGTAGCAATTATAGAAAATGGTATAGCTAACGGTTCCAGTAGCACTAGTGCAATAGTGCAGTCATGCTGAAGCTTAGTGTGTGCACTAGGGAGGCAGTGTAGGCACGTGTGGTGTGAGGGAAACCTGGTGTGTTTTCACTGTTATAACCAGCTGGCTATAATTGTGAATTATAACCATGTTTCTCTGTGGGGGGAAAATGCTCCCCAGTTATTAAATGACAGTAAAGCAAAACAGGTTCTCATGCTGAAGGTATTGCCACCTCTCTAGGGTACCCTGAGAGAGGAGCCTTTAAACACCTCTAAAAGCTTCAGATACAGTCATGACACCAGTTCAGGGATACTCTTGAGCTCTGTAGATAAAATGGGTCTGTCAGGAACAGAGGAGAGAAGAGGGAAAATAGCTGAACTGTCAGGTTACTCCACAGACAGAGAGAGAGAGAGAGAGAGAGAGAGACAGGTTAAGAGGAAATTGTATGCAGCATGAGGGTTGTGAGAAAGCTTTTCTTCTGAGTTCCAGTGGTGATGAGACTGTATTGTCCATTGCCAGTGTACTGATGTAACAGTTCTACACTCTGGGCTTACAAGAAGGAGTGAGGCAAACCAAGCGAGGTACAGTATATGGAGAAACTAGCTATAACTAAAAATCTCAGTAGGGAGGCCAAGGCAAAGGCAGAATTAAAGCTAAGGAAAAGGGTCAAAGAGAAGGGCAAATCCTTCTTTACAGCAGATGCATTAGTGGAAGTTAAAAAAGGACAAACAAAAAAAATGTAGAATTTGACAGCAGATAAGGATCGCTTGGTCCATCCAATCTGCCCATTTCTCCCTATCTACAATATTACTGCAGACATTGCCTGATCTTCAGCTCTTTCCCCCTGCCCCATTCATTTCCACTTTAATTCCCTCATGCTTATCCCATGCATTCTTGAACCCACCACTGGCTTTGTCCCCCCACCTCCTCTGGAAGGCTCTTTCAGGAAACCAACACTCTTTCTGTGAAGGAGTACTTCCTCACATCTCTCCTGAATTTACCCCTTCCAGCTTCATAGCATGTCCCCTTGTTCCTCGATTGATTGTTGTAAGAGAGGATACGGAAGGATGGAGTGAGTTCAGGGGACAAAATTCAAGAGGGATACAAGGGACAGATTTGAGATGGGGGAGGATAACAAGGGAACAGGTACTAAAGGGACTAAAGCTCCTAAAAAAACAATAAATCTGCAGAGCTAGGCAGGATTCACCTTGGGGTGCTGAAGGAAACTAGACAGGTGCTAGAGGAGCCACTGGTAGTCCTCTTTGAAAAATCAGTATAAATAAGCATAGTGCGTAAATACTGGAGGGTGGAAAATGTGGTTACCTTACATTGGGGGGGGGGTTGGAAAAATCTGAGAAACTACAGGCCTGTGAGTCTGACATTAGTAGTGGGAAAACAACTGATGACAATTGTTAAAGAGATGACAGTCATATTCTTGGAGGAAAAGAGCTTAATAGATGGACATAAGCATGGGTTTACTAAGGGTAGATCGTGTCAGACTTCTTGACTTTATGAAAGTACTGACACAAATGGCAGACATGGGCAATGCAGTGTGCATGCTGTACCTGGATTGTACCAAAGCCTTTGACTTAGTACCTCAAAGGAGACTGGTAAAGATGGTGAGAAATTAGGTGATAGTGGAATAAGTAACTAGGTGGGTCAAAAACTGGCTGACAGATAGAACCCAGAGGATAGGTGGGACAGCTGAGATATAATATGTGACATAGGAGAAGGTATCCAAGGCAAGAAAAGCCTATTAACAGATGATACCAAGCTTTGCTGGGGGATCAACACTGAAGAAGGGATTGGCACGGGGTCATAATGTCACAAGACATTACGCCGCATGCAAAAATTGCACTGCCAATACAGTGCAATTTCTTGCATGCGGCATAAGTCCTTTTTTCTACAGGGGGCTCCAACCCTGCACCCCTCATTATGGGGGGCTGCACCCCCAAACCCCCTGATAAGGATTCTCAACTCTGGGGGTTAACATTGAAATAGTACAAAAGTGCGAAAAATAAAATTATCTTGTGTCTGGGACCAGGAATCAAACTTGGTCCCAAATGCAGTGCTTGGGTTCCTTGCTGCCAGTGGCTCACTCCATCAAGCCACGGCAACTGCTTAGCAGAACCCCATCCCAGCAGAGGTCTTATCTTCTGCCTGGGACAGTGAGAGGGTGCAATACTGTGTACAGAAGCATTCGCGGTATTGCACCTCTCGGGCATTCCTACAGCGCTATTTTGGTTTAGCACTCGTGTCGTACGCTATTAAGTGTACGATATATTGACCCAGTAGGGAAGAGACTGACATTATGAGACAGGACATGAAGTGGGCCAGTATTTTTCAGATAAAATGTATTGCCAAAAAAAGCAAGGTGAAACATACAGGAGGAAAAAATTCACAAACAGTTTAATATATTGATGGGATGCCTGTAGGGAGCATGGAGTAGAAGAGGAGCCTGGGAGTGGTGATCAATAATAACCAAAAGCAGACAGCTCAGTGCAATCTGGTACTTTATAGGAAAGGCTAACACAGTGCTGGAGTGAAAAGGGAGAGGGATTACTAGCAGAAGAAGAAAGATGAAGTGCCTTTGTATAGATCAGTGGAGAGACCACGTCTGGAATATTTTCTCCAGTTTTGTGGCCCCAACCTAAGGAATGACAGACATAGATTAGACATGGTATAATTAAGGGTGGTGAAGATGATCCATTGTCAGCAGGGCAGCGAATATGATGAGAGACTGAAAAGTCTCAAAATGTTTTCACTGGAGGACAAAAGGAAGTGAGGGACATGCTAGTGAGTTTCAAGTTCAGGAAAGGGCTCAACAGAGTGGACACAGCAAATCTGTTCAAATTAAGAAACAGTACATTCATGAGGTGACGTGCTCAAGCTGGATAGGGAAGGTTCAGAAAAGACATGTGGAAGTATTACTTCATGGAAGGGATGGTGAATGGTAGAACAAAGCCCCTGACAATGTTGTTGAGACAAAGACAATAGCCGGATGTAAGAGGAAATGGAACTCAAGATGGATTGTTAAAATCATTTTATGTAACTTTTCTAGATCTCTATGATCCCAGGAACTCCCACAATGTAATATGATGGCAATTATTCCAATTTGCCATGCAGTAAACTTTGAAATCTCATACAGAGCCCTTGATCCTGGTGGACGACATTGTAAATGACTGGTTGTGCCATCTGAAAGATATATTTTGTGGCTGTCAAAGATGTCCATCGCAAGGAAGACAGATGCTATCATAAACTGATCTGAGTTATGTAATCTTTCCCATTACTGGAAAGCAATAATGCTGAGAGAGGAAAACAAGACCACACTCCACCTGAGGTTCAGGCATTCAGTCTTGGCCTGATTCAAGGGGAATGCTGACTGTGCTCAAGGATCCAGGTTTCTGAGGCATGCCAGCGACACAAAGGGCTGAGTGTGGATGCAGGGCACGCAAACAGGCAAACTAGAGTGGAGGTCTGTGGCAAGCTAGTGCTAGAGGGCTGCTGGCCTGATGACCCACACCTAGTCTGTTGCAAAGTGAAAGCACAACAAGCTGACATAAGACTGAACAATATAACTTTGTAATGTGCATTTTTCTCAAACTGATGTTAACTAATTGAAAGTATTCCTGTTTCTATCTTCCAGTGTCTTCTTCCAACCTAGGACATACTACTGCCCCAGTAGTAACAATTGATATGCTATTGTTTTGAAAATGCATTGATACTGAGTAGCCAAGTTTCCTGGAGTCATTCTCACCTGTTAATTTTTCTTTGTGTGTTTATTTCTACAGGAAAAAGTGCCCCCAAAACGTCAGATGATACATGTACGTTTGATGTTGCTTTTTGTTCAATAGTCTTTTGACTGTCAAGGACCCTGTCTACTTTAATATTCTGGCAGCTTACTTTGGCTTCTTTGTTCTGTATAAGAATGTTTCTAGTATAACATTAATACGCCTGACAACAAAACATGCAAAGTAGAGATTTTATGCAGCCCGTTAACACATCTAGGCATACTAGCATCCTGGATAAGGCAACAATCTGAGGTAATTTTCAAGTCAGCCTTTAATACTACCCAAACATTAAAAGATGCTCAACATTCTGCAAACCGAAAGAAACAAGTCAGTGAAAAATTCATACATTGAGGACATTTCATCTTTTTTAGATGCTGATTATTTGTGCAGTAAGCATCTTAAATAAACATTGTGATGAGAACAAATGAATGTGACCTAGCTAGTAGTTGAACCCAGGCCCAAATCATACTGTTCAGGTATTCGGCAGGCTCATACTGCTGTATCAGACCAACAGCTGCAGCTCTGGCAGTTACAGTGCATTGTTTTTCAGACTGCAAATACCACAGCTACTGCCCGGGGAGCAATGTAAATCGTTCATTGTAAAACACTTGCAGCAGTATAATTACTCTCATGAAACACAAATAAAGCACTGCTGTCGGATATTTAAAACACATTCTCTCTCTATGGGCTTGAGTGGAGGATCTATAAAGCAGAATCCTATCTAAAGTAGTATCGGATGAAACAGTTCATGTTTTTCAATTAAGGCTTGACACTGTAAGAACATAACAGAAAAAAAAAGAATAAAAGATTATGCCCAGATGACTTGGTGTGAAAAGAACTGAACAATTATTCTTTCTTTTTTAAACGCATATGTCTGAATGTAAACAATGGCAGTACACTAAGAAACTTCAGTTCTTAACAAATCTGGAATTATTTTGTGTCAGTTCCATTGTCAGGTGCTTTCCTTATCCAGTTTGAAATGAAACGTTCCAAATGTAGTGTGTACAGTGTATGGTCAACAGCCCTCCTCAAAATATGTTAATTCAGAATGTAATATACTAGAAACATTCTTGGACATAAAAATAAGCATGTAGCTGAGTTTTTCAATTATAGTTTATGTTACTGTTGCTATAGAGGAAATCCTTAAAGCAGCAGTGCAATGACATTGGGCAAAAATGTGTCACTACCTGTTTCCACAATAAAAGATTACAGGCATCTTCCTCTTTTATTTGGTGGTAACATTTTCTAGTTCCACCAACTTCTGAATATTTTATAATTGTTTTCATTTAATTTCTTTCTCAAGAAAAAAAAGATGGCTACCATGTTTGGCATTGAAATACCACTGCAAACCTGGTAAGAGCTAGGACTGAGAAAAAAAAAGCTATGGTGCACAGCATAGGAGGTGCCTAGAAAAGTAGATTTGACAGGTATGCAAATGTTTT
The DNA here is from genome assembly GCA_016271365.2 of Neoceratodus forsteri. NCBI lineage: Eukaryota > Metazoa > Chordata > Ceratodontiformes > Ceratodontidae > Neoceratodus > Neoceratodus forsteri. The sequence goes on from CM057453.1 coordinate 162,127,397, forward strand.
TATTAACTACAGCTGAAACTAGCTTTTTTGGAAGAACATTTTTCATTGCACTGTTGCTTTAATACAAGTTATTTTTTCTTTATATGAATTTGCTTATATGTACAAAAAATGATTGCAAAACATATCCTGGTATATTAAGGGCACAGTAAAAACATGTTAAATTTTCAGTAATGGTTTGCATTTTCAGCATAATTATAGCTAGAGTACTACTGGCATTCCAGTTCTATGGAGTCCATTTCATTTAGCTGTCCATGTAGGTAGAGGGTTTAGTCACCAGAGGGTGCTCATAAACTGCATAGAAAGACATCCCACTCATGCATTTCCAGGCACTGGCTTCCACATGTTAATCCCTATTGACAGAAAGCTAAGGTTTATGAGTTGCCTGTTGGAAGATCAGGCACAAACACAGTGAAGGAAACTTTTTAAAACTGAATAACAAATCTTTGGTCACTTACAAATTAATATAAATACCTAGGGTGACTGTTTCCAATCGGTTATTGGTGACTTGATGTAGATTGCAATACTGTCAATCATGGCAATCAATGTCTTTTATTCTTGTATAAATTCAGGTTTTCACCTCTTGACAAGACATATTCAATTAGCAGAATATACCAAAACAAGTAGAGTACAGGCTCTGTCAGTTGTCAGATGCTAAGGATACTGAGTATACAGATAGTTTACATGTTCAGATGCCAGTATTCAGGAGGTTAGTGCATTGCTAACATGACTAGTGTAGTGCTAAGCATTTTTGCACATTAGGATGAGACAGGAGCCATATTCAAAGTGCCATGTTCAGTAGACAGCATGTGCATGCAGCATGTGCCACTGCACCCATGCAAATGAATAAACCTTCTTACATACAATGCACAGTAGTACATTCAGCAGGTTGAGGGTTATAAACTATGGATTGGGAACAGGGAAAGTGCCCCTATTGGTTGCTTTTTGTTAATCTGTTTCTCTCATTACCTGGTCAACCCCATCTGCCAAACACCCAAGCTTCACCTCCCCAACATCCACCAGGACATGCCACCAGTCTGTCTTCCCCCAGAATTTACCTCCCCTGCTGAGGTTGACGGGGCTCTTCAACCACCATCACAATTCAGGATCTGGTTCTTGGCTGGCAGGCCCAGCTGGTCAGATGGGGGAGTCTATGGTTGTCTGGTACCATCCTGCCACCAGTATTTTGCCATTTTTCAGGTTCCTGAGAGGTGTGACATGGAATTACACCATTATGTGCCCTGCATGCTCCTATGTGACTCATGTTGGTATCTGACATGCCCCCCTTGCTCTCTCTCGACAGTCCTGGTGCCATTCTCCAAGCTTCTGCTAGGGGCCATGCCACCTTCCAGGTTCTACAAATCTTTCCCCCAGAGGAGAAGAACAGTCCTTTGGATGCTTGATTCTCCTGCCCCTGGCCAGCCCTCCAAAGCCTAGAGTTCCCTTCCAAACCCAGGTCACTAGTGTTGCAAATGGTAGTGCCACCACTGCAGTAGTGGGCTGGCAAGTGCCCCTATTTTTACTGTCTTACTTTCACTGATTGACTTTGCTGAAATGGGGAGAGAAGAGGCAGGGATATTTACATGCACACAAATTGTGGTGGGGCAGGGGGTTTAACTCACTTTATGGGGTGGCAGGAAGAGGTAGGGAATAATGCATAGAAATGGGTTTTGCCCTTTTTTAATAAAGAATAAATAACCTCAAATAGTTCTTCCCCAGCTAAGTGCCTAGAGTACTTTACCTGGTGATGACTATGTGAAGTGTCACTTCAATGGTGAAGTGGCACTTCACATAGTACATACAGGTGAAGTGGGCAATCAGCTGGTAAAGCACTGTGCAGCATTGGAAAATTTTGTGAAAATTTTCATGAAGGTAGGTTTCCCAACTTTGCACACTTCAACCAACAAGGAGTTTTACAGTGAGAAGTTACAGACCGCAAACAGCACATTAGGAAGGCTAAAGCAAACACAGAACTAAGGATAATGGAAGAGGTTAAAGGATATGACAAGACAGTCTTTGGATACAGTAGACACAAAAAATAAAGACTAGCATAGAAACAATGAAGAAATAGGGAGAGTGGAGGATGATGATGTAAAAACAGTGATTTTGTACGGAATGAATTCTTAAGCTCTGTATTTACCGTGGAAGCCACTGTGCAGAACTAAGACTGGAAAGAAAGTTAAAAGTCAATTGCAGTGAGGGCAAAAGGTTAGTGATGGGATATATACCTGAGGAGAGAATACTGCAGTATCTAAATAAAGGTAAGCAAGTGTCCAGGGCCAGATGAAATGCATCCAAGGGTACTGTGGGAGAAATGGCAGGCTCTGGCAGATCTATTTAAAAAATCATTACAAACAGGCATCAATGGACTGGAGAGTGGCAAACATTGTCCCCCTACACGACAGTAGGGATAGGGATGCCCTAGGTAATTACAGACCAGTGAGCCTAACATCTATAGTACTGTAAGCAACCTACTGAAGAAACAGAACCAGAGAAACAATTACAAGCAAAAAAGATTGAGAGTACATCCAGCTTGCACTTCCTACTTCAGCTCCAGGCTATCACTGGATGAACTTAGCCTGAGCCCTCTATTAGCAGCTCAGTCTGAAAGGAGAACTACTGGCAAACGTAATGCAGCGAGCGCTGCAAAATTCAGGATATCAGTACCCTAATCCCCCCTGTACTCACACAATGTATAGCAGGAGTTTTATAACTCAACAGTCATAGCATTTCCAAATTGGAGGGATGTAGCCAGCATTTTTGAACAGCTGGACATGTAGTGTCCAAGGTCATGCAACAAGCAATGCGATATGTTGACACTCCACTGACACTTCCTGTATTGTGCCCTTATGTATGGAGATTTAATAATCTCTGTATTTCCCACGCCCAGTGCTATTTTTCACAATTTGCCTAAATACTATGTATATGCCAGGCATACACATGGCATTTAGGCAAATTGTGTAAAAGTATCAATGGGAATGCAGAGATCATTAAATCTCCATACATAAGGGCACAATACAGGAAAGGGCAATGGAGCATCAGCATATCATGTTATTTGCAGTATGATTTGGGACACTCCATGCCCGCCTGTTAAAATATGCCAGCTGCATTCATCCAATTTGGAAATGTTATGAGTGCTGAGCTATAAACTTCCTGCCATACATAGTGTGAGTACAGGGGGTATTGAGGTACTGACACCCTGAACATTGCAGCAGTCACTGCATTAAGTTTGCCAGTAGTTCTCCTTTAATTAGCGTTATCCCCTCATACATCACTTGCTCCCACTGTTATCAACCTCCTATACCTGTCCCACCCCCTCATGAATCTCTCTATACCTTCTCTACCTTAGCAACTTCCCTTGTCAAGCTATTCCACTTGTCCACTACCCTTTCCAAGAAGAAGTATTTCCATGTATCTTCTGAAGATACCCCGGTTCAATTTGTATTTATGCTATCTAGAGCAGGTCCCTTCTGTGCGCTGGAACAATTGATGACAATTCATCCTGTTGATCCCTGAGGTACTTATACATTTCTATCAATTTGGAATGGATTGCACCTACATAATCTTCCGCTATATGTTGTGCTGGATCTCTTGACAAATTATTCTCTTTTTTTTGTGAATGTTTTTTACTGAAATGTGATTGTAAAGACTGTATTTAAAGGGGCACTGTCAACCTTTTTTTGCATCATATTATTTTTAGGTAATAACTCACATTTTATGATTGCTTACTGTCTCTAAAATTCATTGAAGTTGCTGATTGTTTTGTCTGCCTCCTTGCTTATTAGAACCAAAATGCGTGGTAATGTATTGCTATGCCCAGCTTTGTTTTGCTTCAAATCATTAAACTGCTCTTGCTGCATACTTCCTGAACATTAGAAACACCCTCAAACAGTGCAACCACTCATGATACAATAGTCTCCTCTACTCCCATTTCATAATTTATTTATTTATTGAAATGTTTCACCAGGAAGACACACTGAGCAACAGGTTGCTTGTCTCCTGGTCCCAATAATGAGTGGCTAAACTGTGTTGAGGGTATTCTTGAGTCCAGGAAAGATGCAATGGGAGCTGGTCAAGAAATGTAAACGAACATGTTTTGGTGTGGTAACACCAGTATGGTGGGCAGTCCGTTCTTAACTTTTTGAAAGAAAAACGGAATCTGAATCGAACTACCAGCTGCATCAACAGTCTCTATAGAATATGAACAATCATAAAATGTGCTTTTTAAACTAGGGACATTTTGAAGCCTAAGGGGGTTGATAGTTTCCCTTTAAACTGCCAAACAATTAAAATACTACTATTACTTCTACTACATTTCTATAGTATATCCCCTTTCCCTGCTGGCTTCAAGTGTGTGCAAGTTCAATCTGCTCTGCCCTTCCTCATAAGGCCTTCCCAGCATTATCATGTACCATGTACTACTGTAATTCCAGGGGATCTTTGTCCCTCTTAAGATGAGGGCAGCAAAACTACAGTACTTTAGGTGTGGTCTTACTAGGGATCTGCCAAGGGGCAGAATCACCTCCTGCCTACTGGTAAAGCCCCTGCCAATGTACATAACCATTCTGTTGGCCTTAGTTTTTGCTAATGAGTACTCAGAGGTCACTTTCCTCCATTGTTTAACCTACTCTGACCCCTCCTATCCAGTCCTCTGTTTTGGTGTTCTTTTTGCCATTATGCATAACCTTGCATTTTTTTTTCACATTGAATTTCAGCTGCCAAACCTTGGACCATTGCCCAGCCACTGTAGGTCCCTCGTCATTCTCTAATCACTCCTCTACCCTGCCACATATTTTTGTGTCATCTATGAATAAGCTAATCTTTTCCTGTATACCATCTCCTATGTCACAGATAAACATATTGAAGAGTATTGGTCGACAGCTCATACCCTGTGGCATCCTGCTAATGACATTCATGAACCCTGAGTGACCCCTCTGTTAGTATAACTGATAAACCATGGTTGTCCATGGTCAAACCATGGTTATACATGGATGGTGACCATAACAATTCAAGGTTTGTCCATAGGCAATCACTTTTGGTTAATGGCTTATGGGCAGACCATGGAGAATTGTTCAAGTTGACCATGGTATAAGTCCTGAATATGTGTGGGTAATGATATCTTTTAATTCATCTTCCGGGTTTCGAGGTGCTCAAAAATGTCTGTAATATATTACATTAATGAAACCCTTTCAAAAAATATTTTCCAGACTTGCCAGTCGATTCAATCATTTTATGTAGCTGCCCCTACATTTCACTCCGTGTCTGGAGTCTGTTCATGTTTTTTTTTTTTACTTTTTTCTGTCAAACAAAAAATACAGTTCAGTCATTTCACATTTTTTATTTTCAATATTATTTCTCATTTTTTTTCTAATTACTTATTGCAGTGTTATAATTACCTAACTATTGAATGCCTGTTCTAGGAGGAGGAGGAGACTGGAGGTTGGAGGTCTGGGTGATATTTTCCCTCTTCTCCTTGGTGAATGGGAGGCATATAGGGCATTGGCTGACATGGGGCAGGGAGCGGGTCCCTGGGTATGTCAGGCCTTGGGTCAGGACAGGGGGGCCCATATTGGGCAAGGTCCTGTGGAGGGAGATGCTGTACCGGCATGAAATCCCAAATGGATGTCAGCACAGACTGAAAGTCTACTGACATCGGGTGGCCCAGTGGAATCACTGGGGAGGAACTGACACCAGCATTGGTAGTGGAAGAATAGGTGCCAGCGTTGGTTGAGGAGGTGATGCCAGCATTGGTTGAGGAGCCAGCAAAGACATTGGCTGAGGTCAAACAGGCATTGTAGGAGGGAAAGGCCTGACTTGCACTAGTGCAAGATGAGGAGAGGCTGACATTGTTAGGAGACAGACATTGGTGGTAGACACCTCAAGAGCAGGTGAAGGTGACCAAGGGATGGCTGGAGGTGATGTCCAGGGAAGGTGTAGGGTCTGCATCAGTTGAGAAGGTCACCTGCATGGAAGAGTGTGGTAGATGGGTTGTAGAAGGAGACCCCGAGCTCACCATACCCCTGCCAGACTGAGTAAAACAGGTAAAGCATCCTGACTGCATCCCTGCTACCAGAAGGGACCTGAACAGCAGGGGCTGAGGGGACTGGGAGGATCCCACCCCTGAAGACCCTCCACCCGATAATGAGATATTAGCAGGCAGCTCTGTGAAAGGTAGTCTTTCATGGAGAGGATGTGCGTGGCAGAAGAGGTCCCCCCCGAGGAGGCTGCTGACTCCATCATGGCCTTAGGCTTATGCAGGGACCAGGAGTAGGAGGACAACTGTTTTTTTTATATATATTTTATCCTCCAGTAGCCTGGCAGGTGGCTCCGCCTCCCCCCCCAGAGGAGACTCAGTCTCTGGCTACACTGTTTCCCATCCAACCTCCCCTGTGATCCATCACAGGTTCTCCCCCCATGACAGGGCCGAGGTGAAGGGGAGCCAGCTTTCCCCCACCTGTGGACAAATGTCCAGATGTCAGGAAGTCAGAACAGGTGCTGGTGGGGCCATCACAGAGTCTACCAGCTTCATTTTTCCTCCAATTCTCCCACCCACCTCCATACCAACGTTGTGCATCGGCAATGTGCCTCCCAACTTGCATTTCCCTCCAGCCATCGCTAGAGGGTGATCAACAAGTGGTACGGCAAACTCTCACTCCCCTGAAAGAGGAGAGCAGTCCTCTGGATGCTCAATCCTCTCTCTCCCCTGCCAACCCTCAGTGGTCTGGGCCAGTTCCCGAACCTGGGTCACTAGTATGATGCATGATGTGGCATCCAGCGCCTCAACCCTCAGCACCACCAGGCAGGCCTGGATGACTGGGATTTTACATGGTTCTTGTCCTGCTGCTTGTGCTTGCCACTGGATCCCCCCCCCCCGGAGAAGGAGGGTTGTGACCCCGAAGACAGGGCTGGAGAAGAGGAATAGCTTCTGGCCTGCAGCTCTCATTTCATGTTGGTGACATTCTGCTGTAGGAGGAACTCTTCTTGGGCCCACTAGCAATGACATTGCGTGGCCTGCTTGAAGCCTCGGCAGATGTCACAAGCCTGAGTGTTGTAAGTAGGTCCAAGGCAGTAGACCCAAGCACAGTGGCTGTCCTTCTCCCAGAACTGCTTCCCACAAGCACACTTCATCTTGGAGGCCTGGTCAGAAGACAAAGATGGGTCCGACATACAAAAATAATCAGAGAAAACTCATAAATAGGGTCAGAAAATAAAAGAAATTTGAAAGAAAATGACAGTTGACAGAAGCATGCTGCGGTCCTTGGAGATACAACATGCGTTGGACGACGACAGGAAAAAAACTGTGGAGGGAGCGAGGACCGCCCACTCTTACAGAATTGGCTGATGTCAGAGGGTGACATTGGAGTGGGCATCCCCCAGACAGACAGCTAGCTAGAAAAGTTTCTGGGTGGCCCTAGTTCCTGGTAGCAGTGGTTCCATAGTTGTGGCCTGCTGCAAGAGATACCCTGATGTCAGATCTTTGTACTGGCTAACAGTGGCTATGTCAGGGACATCAGAGTTCGGTATCCTCTGGGAAATAGTAGTGACCACGTACACCAACTCCAGACATGTGTCCTAGATATCATAAGGGATAATTTTGATCAAATGGGGTGGGGGGATAAAATAAAAGGTATTTGAGGTGGCAGGAGTGAAAGGAAATTGGTCATCACCAGGAACAGCTTTCAAGATGTCTCCTACTGCTGCTTGAAACAGGTGGGAAACAACTATACTGTTCACGAGGAAGGATGAAAGTACAGTGAAGGAGAAAAAGAAGGCCTTTAAGAAATTCAAAGGGAGTCGGGGGGGGGGGTTGGAGATTCCTAGCTACTGTGGTTAAACTGAATAATGCCAACAGTGGTGAGAAGGGCCACAGTGGACACACAGCTATGGATTGTGGAAGGAGTTAAATAGAAGGACAAGGCCTTCTTTCACCACATATGGGAGAAACAGCACACTAAGGCAGGCATTGTCTTGCTGAAACTAGAAGAGGAGTGGGTAGAGAATAAGAAGGGGTAAGGCAGAAATCCTGATTGATTACTTCTATTCAGTATTCACAAAAGAGAAGGAATGGTAACTACCATAGAAGTGGGTTGCCATGGATCTAGAGAGGGTGCCAAAACTGTACTTAGAACCCGTTGTCATGGAGGGGGTATGCAAAGGATGTGTAGCCCTGAAACTAAATAAGTCTCCAGGACCAGACTACACCATAGGGTCCTGCAGAAAATGGTTCAGGTACAAGCTGCACCTCTTCTATATCTTTTAATGCTTTCTAGTGTCTGGGGTATATGGACTAGAGAGAAGTGGAAGTGGTATTCCTACACAAAAATTAGGTAAGTGATGAGCCTGGCAACTATAAGTCAGTTAATTTAATACCAATAGCAGGCAAATGTATGGAAGCCATTTTTAAAGAGAGGCTGGTGGAACTCCTAGCAGTAAATGAGCTGAAAGATGAAAAGCAGTAAGGGTTCTGAAGCTGAAATATCATGTCCTGCCACTGTACAGATCACAGGTGAGGCCACACTTGGAGTACTGTGTGCAGTTCTGGCACTCCTACTTGAAGAGGGACATCAGACAACTGGAGAGGGTGCAGAGAAAGGTGACCGAAACGATAAATGGGATGGGAGGAAACCCTATGAGGAAAGGCTGGGGGAGCTCAACATGTACAGTACTCCTTGGAGAACAGAAAGGACAGGGGGGACATGACAGAGACCTTTAAATACTTAAAGGGTATAAATAAAGGAGATACAGGCCACTTATTCAGGCTGGAAAGGGAGGGGATTACTAGGGGACACAGCATGAAGCTGGAGGGGGGAAGGTTCAAGAGAGAATTGAGGAGGAACTACTTCATGGAGAGGGTGGTGGAGGACAGGAATAAACTCCCAGAGGAGCTGGTTTCACAGAAGACAGTAGATGGCTTTAAAGTGGATGGCACAGAGTCAAGGGCAGAATAATTATCAGAGAAAACTCAACTCAAGGGTAAAACTCATCTCTGATAGGAAAAGGAGTACAGGGAAGGGAACAGGCAACTGTGGTGTAAACTACAAGCTGACAATCGAGCAGATGAGATAGACCTTCATGGCCTGTATCTGCTGGCTTCCTTCATATGTATGTTCATATGTCAAAGAACCAATTTGATTAACTTTTACAACTGGGTAACCAGGGCTGTTGATAAGGATCAAGCAATTGGTATACTGTATCTGGACTTTAGCAAGACCTTTGACTCTCTTCTACACAAAAGGCTAATTGAGAAACTGGGGGCCCAGGGAGTCAGGGACACACTGACAATGAGGGTGGGTAACTGACTGGGAGAGAGAGGACACCAAAGGTGGTGATAGCCAAGAGAATCCTTGGGTGTGAAGGAGGTCTCTAGTTTGTTACCACAGTAATCTGTGGTTGGTCCTTCTTCATTAATGACATCTGAGTCAACACCAAGTGGGAGATCTGCCTTTGTGCAGAAGACACCAAGCTCAGCCATTTAGGTGCATATTGTGTGATCCTGAACAAGTCACTTAACTTCCTTGTGCTCCCAGGTCACATCTGGAAACAAGCTTCGGCTTAGTGTGCTACTCCTGAATAAACAATGTTCCCTTTCCCTTTCTATGACAGGGTCAGCTGAGCGGAAGATATGCAGGACATGAGAGAGCACCTGGAGAGAATTGAGAGGTGGTCCAAGATCTAGCAGTTGGGCCTCAGTGCTAGAAAGTACAAAGTTATGCACGTGGAAAGCAAGAATCCATTTGCAGAGTACAGGCTGGGGGAGTGGCAGTCACAGTGACTGAGAAGGAAAGGGATTTAGGTATGGTGATTTCAAGCAACCCTTAAAACATCTGCACAATGCAGCAAAGTAGTGGGTAAGGGAAACAGAATGCTGGGATTCATGGATTGAGGGTTCAGCAGTAGGAGGAAAAAGGTCATCTTGACCTTGTACAGAACCCTTGTGAGCCCACTCCTGGAATACTGTGAGTAGTATTTGAACCTTTATTTAAAAAAGGACCTTAACAGGCTGGAATCTGTGCAGAGGAGGGTGTTCAGGGCAATCCAGGGCCAATATTGGAAGTCATATGAGCAGAGGCTGCAGAGCCTCAACATGCACTCACTGGAGACTAGGAAAGAGAGAAGGGACATGGCTGAGACATTTAAATATGAGAAGGTAAAACAAAGGTGGATTCAGGTGAGCTGATCAAGATTAGTAATAACAGAACCACTACAGAGAGCAGCAGCAAGCTATTGGGGGTAAATTAAGGTGCAACACTAGTAATTCTATTTTACAGAAGAATTGTGGAAGGGAAGAACATGCTCCTGGTTTAGCTGATCAGCATTAAAACAGTGGAGATCTTCAAGAAAGGGTGACACTGACATAAAGGGCTGGTGAAGGGAGCAGGGGGTGGGATGGGGGGACAGAAACCCCTAGAAGACATGCTCCACCACACAGGGCAGACTGGATAGACTATCTTGCCTTCTTTTGCCAGCATATTTATATGTTTTTACCCCAAGTGGAAATACTTTATCTTAACTCCAAATGACTGTTATGCCTTACACCCCCGCCTTGTTGACCCAAGTTGAACTTCCCCTCCACAAATTAAAAATCTGTTCCTCCACAAGGTACACCCCTCTCACTTCTGTTGCCATAGGGTGAGTTGCTTACAAGCGTTTCCTTTCAGAAAATCCTACAGAACATACTCTGGCAGCCACAAACGGTCCTCCCCGGTGGTGTACAATTATGTTGTCTGTAGACTCATGTTCCCCTGTATCTCCAACCTGATGTCCTTATTTACATGCTGAATAGCAGTGGCCTCCAGGATAGACCCCTTAGGCACCCCACTAATCAATGACTCCTGTGTGGAGAAATTTATTGAAGAGCACATAGTGGAATTCCTGGAGTCACTGTAAATGTTTTCATGAATAGGAACCTGCATGGGCAAGGCAGATCTTGTTAAATGAACTTGATTAGTTCTTGTAATTCAGTGTCATAAATGGTTAATAGAGGCTTGAGACTGGACAAGAAAAATAATGCACTTGGATTGCAGCAAAGCCTTAGATTCAGTGTGGTATAGGAGCCTATTGAAAACATTAGGGGATCTAGGAGGACTTGGGGATGGGTTAGCTACTGTAAATGGGCGGAGAACTGGTTTTCAAGTAGCACACAGTGTGTTGTTCTGAATGGAAGATACCTTGATGCCAGGAAGGTGACTAATAGTGTGCCTTGGGGGTTTAACCTGGGGCCACTACTGCTCAACATGTACAGTATATAAGTGACATCAAGATGGCGATATATGGGAAGGTGAGCCTGCTGACAATACAAAGCTCTGTGGGAGGATGGACAGTGAGGAGGGAATTGACAGCTTGAAAAAGGATGTATAAAGACTGGAAAAGTGGCTCAGTATTTGGCAATTGAAATTAAATCCCCAAAATGCAAAGTAATGCACTATGGCTGCAGAAATCTGCAAACACAATACTGCTTCCATGGGGTTAAGGGTGGAACAGCCAAAAGAGCAAAGGGACCTGGGGATGAGAAGTATCAATAATCTAAAAACCTCTTCCCAGTGCTCTGAAACATATGAGATGGGTAACACATGATGTTGGGAAGCATCAGCTAGGGGTTCACTACCTGCAGGAAGGAGGTCTTACTGCCCATTCATCGGTCCCTGAAGAGGCCTCACCTGGAGTGCCTTACAATTCTGAAGCCTTTATCATAGAAAGGACAGGGGTTGGTTGGAAACTATACTGCAAAGGAAATGATGAAAATAATCCAGGAATAGCAGTGTAGGTTCTGAAGAGGATCCAGGAAATCTAAATATTCATTTACAGGAGGACAGAATGGAGGGGGGATGTGACAGCCACATACAAATACATGCAGGGGTACAATAGGGTGAACTCCACAAAGAGTTGTTTAAGTTGAGGAACAGTTTATCCACCAAGGAGCACAATCTCAAGCTGGAAGGTAGGAAATTCAAAAAGGGCATTACTGTAGGAAATATATTTTTTACAGAGCATATGGTAGAGGAGTGGAACAGTTTGCCTAGCAATGTAGTCAGTGATAGGAATGTGCCTGGGTTAAAAATGCAGTGGGACAACACTAAAAGGGTTATCTTGGAAAAAGAGGGCAGTAGGAGACAGAGAAGACTCTGAGGGGAAGACAATTTCAGAATAATACAGCAGAGGGCATCAGGGCAGACTTAATGAACTTAGAGTAACTTTCTGTTCTTACCTCATTCAGTTCACAGCAGCCATTTTGAATAAGGTTGATCATAGACATTTCCACTCATATAGGCGCTACATCAGTAAGTGACCTATTTTTTATGCTGCAAATCCCTTTATCATAATTCGCTCTCAGAGTTCTGTGTCCCCTGCTAACAGACTTACTATACCCTGGAACCTCACTCCAATGTTGCTTATGTATAGTACATGATAAATAGAATTGACCCCAGGACAGACCCTTAATGCACACCATGAGCCTGATTCTGAGTTGGGTTATGCCTGGCACAAGACGATTTAAGCTAAACCCTATGCTGCAAATCGCACCTTGCACCAGGCATAATGCAAGTTGGAATTCCAAGATGCGACATGCCATATGTGGGTTGCCCAAAGGTGGGATACGCCACCCACTATGCCTGCAACCCACTGCGGCATGACACAAGGGTGGGTTATGGCAGCACCTGCACCCTATCCTGAAAGGCGGCTGCCATAACCCACTGACACAATTCCAAGTCCAGACATGGCCCTGCGTGGTTAGACCAGCATGGAGGTGGTCTAAGGGGCATCCATCCTGGCAAAATAAAGGATGTCCCCCCCCCGCAGTGCCATGGTACACACATTACCATGCCCCATGCACTGCCCCAATGCAGTGATGCCCCCCGAGTCTGGGGTGCCACCTGGGTCAGTGTTGCATGGTGCCCCCCCATTTCCTGTGCCACCCAGCCTAACCCCCCTCAATGCCCCCTGGAGACTGCGGGCATGTTTTGGGTTGGGGGGCTCCAGGAGGGCAGTTAATGTGGCTGCAACTTGTAGCACCCAGGTCCATTGTGCCATTCCCATGGTGCAAGCTGGCAGCTGCTGGAAGTCACAGGTCGTAGGTGCCGGGGACCCTGTCTGTCTTGGAATAGGGTGCAGGGTCCCCTGCATAGCGCCACATGGTGCAACTCGCATATGCCCATGAGTTGTGCCATGCGATTTGGAATCAGGCCCCATTTGTGGCCCCACTGACATCAGAGAATTTACCATTCAGAACCACTCTCCGAGTCAAATTTATCACCCAGTTCCCAATCCACCTCATCAGCCTACTTCTAGTACTAAATCCCCAGTCTTTTATACAAGCCCCTGATGCAGTACCAAATTAAAAACCTTTCTTAAGACCAGGTGCTGCCAGGCCCTTATCAATCATATGTGTCACCAGGTTTGAAAAAATTTGTCAAGTTCATTTGACATGACCTACCCTTCATAAACCCTGTCACTGAAGTTGTTTTCCTCTTGGAAAGCTATCTGTACTGTTATTATTGACTCCACCAGATGGCCCACTATTGACATCACGCTCACTATCCTGTCATTACCCAGGTTTTTCGTATCCCCACCGTTGTGCAGGGGGATAATTGTCACTATCTTCCTATCCTCTGGCACTTTGCCCGTTGCCAGTGACTCGTTAAATAGGTGTAATCTAGGGGATGCCAGGGTCTGTCTTCTCTTTTCGAGTGCCCACGGGTATAGCCCATCTTGCTCTGTGAATTTGTTTACATTCAGATCCAGCATACCCTTTAGAACTCTTTTCCTTGTAATATACCCTATCTCTAAACTGGGGGTATTTTTTCCCCTGAATCTGTTCTTGCTGTGAGGAACTGGGCCTGATCCCTGCACTGTCAACACAATACTGAAGTACTTGTTTAAAGGGGAACTGTCAGCAACAAGAGCCTCACACCCAAGTGTGAGGCTGATCCCAGTTAGCCCTTTGCGCGAAAAAACACTTTTTTTACTTACTGAATACTGCAGTATTGTAGATTGCATCAGGCTAATTTCATTGACTTGTAAGCTGACATTTCTTGTAACCAGAAATGCCAGATTCCCCTGCAGCTGATATCAGAGGAGGGCTACAGCAGTGGGAGATTCAATAGCCTGCAGTGAATGTCAAAGAGTTTTTTTTAGAAGCTATAATCTTCTGTGTCTTGGTCTGCTGTTCTCTTGGGGCAAGGTACAGGTCCCAGAGGACTGTATGAAGCCCTGTGAGCACAAAAGGACCAGCTAACATCTGAATTTAGCTTACAAATTCTTTAACATGTATACTGCAGGCTACTGAAGGCTACTGAATCTCCCAGCTCTGCAGCCCTCCTCTGATGTCAGCTGCAAGGGATTCTGTGATTTCGGGTTACAGGAAATGGCATCTAGAGGTCAGCAAAATTAGCCTAATATATTCTACTATACTGCAGTAAACAGTAAGTCAAAAAAATGTTTCTGTACACAAAGTGCAAATCAGGAACAGCCTCACACTTGGGTGTGAGGCTCTAATTGCTGGCAGTTCCCCATTAATGCAGTATGTTTGTCCTTTCTTTGTCTTCCTCAATGTTCACTGCATCTTTTTTCTGTGCTACCCTTAGCCTGATGTTTATTTCTTATGTATTCAAAAGTTTTGCTTTCCACTAGCTTATCTTTTTACATTCTGTTGCCCTGTTGGTCTCATTCTGCTCATCCTTTTGCACCCTAAATGCTTTCCTTTTGACCCAGATTGCCTCCATAACTTGCTTGTCTAGCCAAAGTGGCTTCTTTTGTGTCTTTTGACTATTAATATAATATAGATAGTTTTGGAAGGCTCCCCTTATTTTCCCTTTAATTGTTACCCTCATATCACACCCCTTCTGTCTTGTATATGTCCTTCAGCTGATCTTTGAATATTTCTTTAATTTAGCCAAAGTCAGCTTTACTAAAGTCTGGGACCACAATGCAGGATTTCAGTTGCTGGGATTCCAGCACAGTGTTAAATTTAATACTATTGTACTCGCTGGCCCAGATATTCAAACTGTGCCCAAAAAGTGCGCATCAGCAGGAGCAAGCACAAGTCAACTGAGCCCATGCACAAGAAGCACGATATTCAAAAACTGCGCAGGCCAAGATGCGCCTACGGCCGATGACTGAATATCGCACCACCTGTGCCATAGCGCAACTAGGGATGTGAAGCTGAGCATATCTGATGTGCTATAGCGCAACAAGGAATGTTCAGCTGAGCAGTCCAGATGTGCCATAGCACAATCAGGGATGCCCCCTGCAGCACGGCAGCAATGCAACAGCACAACCAGGGATGCAGGGGCCCATCACCCATGCCACAGATGGGCAGAGGAACACACAGCAGAACAGACATCGTCCCCCACACCCCATGCACTGCACAACCGGGGGAGAGCTGGAATAACCACTGGCCCATGGATACCAGCAACCAACCCACAGCCAGGCCATGGTGCCCAGCACACCCCCTGGCAAGCTGTGACCAGCACACAAGGAGGGCCAACCACCCCATACCACACCATTCCACCAATGCAGAGCACACCCTGCACCATAATCCCCATACTCCCTGCCCAGGAGTAGCGCCCAACAGTGCAGGACACCCCATGCATGCCACCACCCCCACTGTGACAATGCAACCCTGTGCACCATGGAGCCATGCAAGGCAGCCCCACCATGAGCACCCTACAGTGGGCGGCAGCAGACAGTGATGCAACAGATGCATACACAGTGCCACCCAGCACGTTCCCCCACGAGGTACAGCTGAGAGACCGACCATGCATCAGCACACGAGGTACCCCACATGCGACAGGACATGCCCCAGACCCCATCTCCAGTGGTACAGCACCCTTCACACCCTCCCAAGGACACATCCCGTACCAGCACTGGCCACAACAGCCAGCACAGACACGCACAGTGTAGCATGGAGGCATGCAGCACACAGGATGCAACACAGTGCATGGACAAACACCCACCCATACCCAAGGACACACCAACACAGGGACACAGTAGTGGGTCAACCAAGCCACTGGCATGTGGCCACGGCTGACATGTACACACGGCCAGCACCCCTACAGTGCACAGGTGTGCCAGCCATCCTGCGCAGGCACCATGAAGCTGTATGCCACCAGCATGCTGCTGGAGCACAAGTGACAGACACTGGAGCACATCCCCTGCAACAGACACAAGCGACAGCATGGATGGGGGACAACAACAGCGGAGGCCACAGTGCCACCGGAGGCAGACGTGCACCATACTGGTGATGGCAGGCAACCTGGCATTGTGCCGGGTACAGTTGTTATCCAGCATGGACAGCCACCACTGACATGCCAGCAGACCGGGCATATCACAGACATGCAAGGGTGTCAGCTGCACAGGCCATGGACGGTCTGACAGGGGTGCCATGCACACAGTGCAGGCCCCGTGGACCACTGCACACAGGCATCCAGTGCACAGAGTACAACACACAAACCACAGACAGTGACTGATCCCCCTGCCCACACCATAGGCGGTTCACCTCTGCACACACACACACACACACACACACACACGCCCATGCGGGCACCACCCCTGACACCATGCACACTACTGCAGCTGAGCACCTGTAGCCCGCTGCAAATCAGAGACCACCACAGCTATCATAACAAAATGCATATATTTAAAAGATGTAAAGAAAAACTATGTACAATTATTTACAAGAAGTGGGAAGGGCCACATAACAGGTGGGGGCGGGTAAGGGGCAGGGATGAACATATGCGAGAGGGAAGAAGAGGTGTGAGGGTGGGTCAAAGGAGGGAAGGTGGTAGTCGGGGCATGGGGACATCAACGACCACCCCGGTCCTCCTCTTCCTGGCGCCGATGTGTGCTCCTCCATCTCCTCCTGACCCCGTGGCGGTGTATTCGCTGAAGGAGCTGCAATGTCTCCCTAGCCACCTGGAGCAGCTCGTGAATACCCTGCTGTATTTGCAGGAGTCGCCGGCCACCTAGGATGAGGGAGCAGAGTCAATAGGTGTGACTGTCCATCCCCCTGCAGCCCACCCATTGTGCATGGCATACAGCCATGTGCCATGCCCCTGTGATGGTGTGTGACCACCCTCAGTGACCGTGTCCACAAGACCTGCCCACCCAGGCAGCCACAGCCACGTGGACCACTGCACACACCCACCGCCCATGTCCTGCACAGCACCACCATGGCTGTACAGTGACTTGGCTATGTGGTGTGAAGGCAGTGCCACAGCCATGTGCCCGGTGCACGCATGGACCACCATTGATGCACTCCCAGACATGCAGTGCCGCTGGACAGTGCTGACTGTAACAAGTTGCATGCATGGCAGTGGTGTCAATGGATGGTGGCCATGCCCCACTGCCCGCCCAGTTATACAGCATGCAATAGTGATCATGGATGTAAGGAACTCACCATCATCAGGCTGGTCCATGCGCCGCGGACCACCATCACCCATCCTGTCCCACTGCTCCTCCATGCAGCACCTCCTGTCCCTGTTCCACCGCCGTTTTTCTGGCCCTAAGGTGCAAACATGGAGAAAGGAACATCAGTACAATCCAGCAGCAAAGTCCCCCCGCCCTCATGTGTGTGCAATCCCATACAGCCATACCCATCCACCCCACACCCGATACCACCCCGGCCAACACAGGATGGCCCCCCCCATGTGCCGGACACATGCAACCATGATACTCGTATGGATGATAAAAGTGTATGGATGTTGCACCTACCTGGCCGTGGCACCATGCCCCTCCTGGCATGTGCCCGCAGGCGGACAAGCAGGTCCGGGTCCCTGCATCTCAGGTCCCCATAACGGTGGCGGCACTGCTCCGCCATCCACCCCATACCGATGGCCTCCTCCAGGGTGTTGGCCACCTCCTGCCAGACTGCAGTCCTGGCCCAGTCCAGGGGTGCCTCTCCAAACAAAGCCACAGCATGGGGCTCAAATATCACCACCAGGTTGGCGAGCTCTACCTGGCTCCAAACCACAGCACACCTCTGCGCCATCTCTGCTGTCTGGTTCAATCAAAATGGTGCTCTGCAGCACGGTCCTGCCATGTGCAGATGATGCGCGGTACAGCGCTGTCATTTCCTATCATGCTGTCACTGAACAGTGTGATAGTGGTGCACCCATGCCTGATACATGGTGCCTAGGGGGAAAAGGTCGGGCACAGGGTCAAGGGTCTCTGGTGCATGGACAGCCACAGCGCGATTGGAACCAAATGCATGTAGCGCGATTGGGTGTCTGTGTGCCACCTCCTGTAGCGGCCTACAACGCTGTTGCCCCAGTGCGCCTATGACACCCCAGTGCCACAGCACCATATAGATGAACTGTGCTGTTGCGCCACTGGCACAATGGTGGCCATGCCCTGCATTGCCTCCCACACACAGCATGTCAGCAGCGCAGCAGGCGCCTGCGTCATCAACCCGGGCATGCGCAGTTAGGTGTGTACTGCGCATGTCACAGAACTGCGCCTTTGGCTCAGCACGTTCAACACAAATGCACAAAGCGCAACAGCGCTATATTCAGCCGGCATATGCAAATCATCTAATCAGCCATTCAATGGTGCAATCACTGCATTTGCATCCACTTAAAGATGCGCCTCACCTCATTTGCATGGGTTGCACTATAAAAATGCAACATTGGGCTGCACTGGCCATAGTCGGTTACTGCAGTCTATTGCGGTGAGTTGCATGCTGTTTGGGAGTGTGGACTGTGGTGTTTGGGACATGCATGGGACTGCACAGTCACAGGTAACACCTGTCATTCTCACAGGATGAATCATGACCGATCGTATGGTGGAGGAAGAGGAACAGAGTCGTGGGAGGAAGAGGAGGCCAAACTTTACAAAGGCTGAGACAGATGCCCTGTTTGAGGCCTACCTCGACCAGGAGCTGCTTCTCAGTGGACACCAGGGAACACCACAGGCCCATACTGCTACATGGGAGGAGGTGGTTCATGCTGTCAACCTGCATGGCAGCCACCAGCGCTCCGTGCAGGAGTGCAAAAAGAAGATGGGCACAGACAGGTGGAGGATTAAAGAGAAGGTGGCTGCCATCAGGGCAGCATGGTCTGAGACCGGTGTGGGACAGCCAGAGGTGCAACGCCAGACCCCACAGGAAGAGCGTGTTGCTGGCAGCATGCAGCGTTGCGCCATTGAGGGTGTTCCGGGTGGTGGATTCCAGATGGGTGGTAGCCCGTCACAGCATGGTAGGTCATGGTCTGTCTATTGGGAGGGGACAGGGTAGGTCACATGCAGTAATGCTACTTTTTTTCCCTTACAGCTCCTGAGCGTCTGCATGGGTCAATGGTGGTGGGCTTCTCCACTTAGGCCAGTAACATGGAGATGGAGGAGGACCCATCCACCTCCACAGGAATACGGTGGTCAGAGCGACAGTGGGCCTGCCTGGATGTCTGGACTGATGTTGGTGGAGCAGGTGCGGAGGAGGCCCTGCCCGTGTCCCAGCATGCCAGCGTCCATGGATGCCAGCGTGCTGAGACTTGGGCTGGTGCCAGATCCATCACCGATGATGATGGAGCTAACATCATGGGCAGTGACACGTGTGTGCCACAGGATGGCCACACAGCAGGTGACATCGCGGCCATGGCTGTGGGTGGTGCCGCCGTGGAGGCCTGCATGTCATCACAGTCCCAGCCTGTGCCTGTATGCACCAGTGGGGCAGCACTGGTGTGTGTGTCCAGGACAGTGGGACTGTTGCGGCCACTGCGGCGGCACCATTGAGCCCTGGAGAGTGGCAGCCAGAGGGGCAGCATCAGCAGTCGGCCAATGGCCATGGGGGTACAGTGTCAGGGGGTTGCGTCAGTTCACTGCCTGTGGACATGCCCAGGCCTGGCCCTGGTGTGCAGTGCCCACCTTCAAGGCGTGATGAGCATCAGGGCCGCAAACACCCTGAGGGACAGCATGCCGATCAGGCAGATGACCTCTTAGATGAGCACACCCGCATACTGCAAGCATCAGTCAATCAGCAGATGCGGCTTGAGACGGCGGTGGGTGCACTGAGTGTGGCTCTGCACCAGGCAGAGGAGCAGTGCAGCAGAGACACCGCTGTGCTCCTGGCATGGATGGACCAGTTGTGGGAGGATGTGACCGTTGCCATTTACAGGCAGACACAGGCATTTACAGCTGTCATGGCCACAATGGGCACACAGTTATTTGCCCATGCATCGCAGACACCATGCAGTGCAATGTCCACCCTCCATTGGTGCGACACCATCCTTGTTGACACCGGGTTCAGCTGTGGGCATCCCCAGCATGCCTGGTGCAGGCATGTTCAGTGTGCTGCAGACCCCTGCACTAGCATGGTCGCGTTCACGCAGTAGAACCCCTGGGGGACCGTCGGTGCCACCCCATGAGGCCAGTGGTCAGCCTGTCACTGCTGGTGGGTCTCAGCGGGGCTGCCCACTCATCCGTGGCAGCCGTGGCACTGTGGCGCATGACTGACCTGTCTCCCAGCACGGCTACTTCTGATGCTGCCGTGTGTGCATTGTGTCATTCAGTGGGCAATGCACGGGTGGGGTACCTAGCCCTGCACATACACACATGTTCCATCTGCACACCCTCCCGGCTGCTGTCAGCTGTGGCGTCTGCATGATGATGCCTGCATTGCGCTGTACGCCAGTGTGCAATGGTGCCTAGCATCTGACACACGCACAATGACAGGCAGTGGGCATGGTGGTCTGTGGACATGTGTGAGGTTAGGGGTGGTGGTCTGGGTCGGCGTGCTTCCTACCCTTTGTGCATGTCTTGTGAGGTGTGTGTGTGTGTGCGTGTGTGTGTGTATGACTGCGTGCCATGTTGGACCATGCCCATCTCTGGCGGTGTGTGCGGTTCCATGCTCGGCCACTTCCCTTGACAGCATGCACCCCTGGTGTGTGTCCATGCGTGTTTGTGGATTGTGCCTTTGCCACTGGTGGTTGGACATGGCCCCATGACTTACCTGGGTTGGCTGAAGTGCTCCTCTGTGATGGTGTCCAGGTGCAGCTATGCCAGCCAGAGCAATTGGGGGTCCCGTCACCCAAGGGGGACTGCCCATCACCATCATCACTGGCGTCCTCATCATCCTCATTGCTGTCCCCCTCTTCGACCTGTATGGCTATCCCACAGTCGTTGGCCATGTTGTGCAGGATGCAACAGGCTAGGAATAGCCCACAGGCCTTTGAGGTGCTGTACTGTAGGGCACCGCAGAAGGTGTCCAGGCAATGGAAACGTGCCTTCAGCATCCCGAACACCCACTCGATGACATTGCATGTGGTGGCATGTGCCTCATTGTAGCATTGCTGCGATGGGGTCGCGGGCCGCCCGTATGGTGTGAGCAGCCAGGGATGGAGTGGGTATCCACTGTCACCTGTGTGTAGAGGGTGGAGGTTAGTTTGGTGATCAGCATTGCCCTGCCTTGGGCCATGTAGGCCACTACCCATGTCACCTCTGACCATGCCCCTCCCAAGCTCTATGTTTGTCCATGTGGTTTGCATACTCACCCACTAAGTGGCCAGTGGGGATGTCCCCACTCGAATCTGTGGCACAGTGCTGACTGGTGCCAGATGAAGGCATCATGTGCTCCTTCAGGTGTGTGGCACAGACATGATTATGCGCGCCTGCACGCGCGCACCACCTGGCAGTTGATGTTGCATAGCCCTTCTGATTGATATATGCAGCCCCTCGCCAGGTGGTGCGGATGGCCACATGGGTGCAGTCTATTGCCCCTAGCATGCCAGGCATACATGCTACCCTGTGGAACTCCTGTATGTTTGCTGTGCGCCTGGCCGGTGTGCTTGGGAAATGGATGTACTCTGCAGCATGTGGCAGCAGTGCACTGAGGAATTGGATGAGGTGGCGGACGCGCCGACTGGGTTATGCCTGTGGTTTCCCCTGTTGGTCTCTGGAAGGTACCCGTGGTGAGCAAGCACATGCAAGCTGTCACTTTAGTCTCCACTGACAGAGCATGGCTCCGTCGTGTGGGTGCCTGCATCACATTACTGCACAGCTCACAGATCCACCTCAGAATTGCCCGATTCAGGCGGTACCGGCCCACGATCTCGGTATCGCTGTACAGCTCGAAGCTGTTGTGTGCTTGGTACTGCCTGTTGGGGGCATACTGCCAACGGGCCCTTCCAAGGCCACACACCCCCCCGCTGCCTGCCTTGTCACCCCCTTCATTACTACCTCCATCTGGATGGTGGCACTGGCCATGTCCCTGGCTTGTGCCCCCCCCAGCAGCTGTTTCTGTGTTCTCCCCGCTGTCCTGGCTGCAACTTCCCCTGCACCGGGAATACCTTCCTGTGGTGGCCTCAGTGCTGTGTGGCACTTTCCCCTTCTGCACTGGCTGTGGCTATGGCTCCCCACACCTTCCCTGTGCATGTGGGTTCAGGGTGTCCTTTCCCTGTCCTGCTCTGTGTGTCTCTCCTGCCCTGTTTGTCTGGCTAGAGTTCAGCCACATGTGCCTTCCCTGTAGTGTTGTTGCACCTCTCCCTTGTTCCTTTTTATTTTGGCTCATTTCGCTATTCATAACTTCGCTGCTCCCCATGCATGGCATGTTGTTGAATATCGCACTGAGCCATTTATGCATGGTTCCTCCCCTTCAGTTGCGCATGCATTCATTATCATTGCGCTCTTGCTCAGCGTGATTTGGGGGCGCATCTGCCTCCCGCTGAATATCACAGAATGGTGCATTTTTGGACTTGCGCTGGAGCAACCCTGTTGCGCATGGCACAACCTTTTGAATATGTGGGCCACTCTGTCTAATGGGGCCTCAGTCAATATTTTCTTTATAGTGACCTGGTAGGTATTAACAGGCCCGAAATTACTCCCTCTTTTCACCCCCAGCTGCTTCTGTCACACACACTGTATAAGAAAACATTCCTGTGTTACTTCTGTAAAGCCCTAGCTCTTTTGGCCTGCTACCATCAGAATAACCCAGTCTATGTCCAGTTACTCATCTTTGTTTGCTCCCTGCTTTAGTGGCCTATAGATCACTTCTGTCTTGCATTCACCACCAGCCTTATCTGCTATTTAAATCCTTAGTGACTCAACTTCCTCCCTACCCTGCAATAGATGCTATCAGTTTACTGAAACCTCATTTCCTTCTTTACATATTCTGTCACTGTTCCTCCTTTTGCCACATCCCCATTTCTCCAAAATAAAGTATAGAGACATGTAGGTCCCTGCTACTGTTTTGATTTGACCTTGTTTCAGTTAATTCTACTATATCCATATCTCCTGCAGTCAGTATCACTTGAAATTCATCAATTTTATAAACTAAGCTCTCTGCATTTGTATGTTAGATCCAAAATTTGCCAGTGGGGTCGAGAGCACAGTGTATTTCCAGAGTCCACAGGACTTTGGCATTCTCCAGCTCGCTTCCCCCTCTTAACAGCAGGAGCTGCTTCTCTCCCCAGGGCTCATTCACTAATTAGCACCTGAAGTGATTGACAAAGGGTGGGACTTAGTCCTTGCAGCCATTCACTAGCTAGGATGCCCAGAAGCTACACATCCAGAGCCTCCATTAACCAGTCAAGGACTGGGAGACCAGCATCTTACCAGGCTACCCAGGACTTTTGCTGTTCTCTATCTCCCTTTCACCTCATAACAGCAGGAGCTGTGTTTTCCCCAGGACTCATCCACCAATTAATACCTGAAGTGGTCAACTGAGGGCAGGACTTAGCCTCTGAAGCTGTTCACCAGCCAGGGTCCACTAAAGCCACACATCTAGATCCTCCATTTGCTAACCAGGAGTCAAGAGTACAGCATCTTCCCAGGCTACCCAGGACTTTTACAGTTCTCTAGCTCCCTTCCCCCTCATAGCAGCATGAGCTACTTTTCTCACTCTCTCATCTCCCCAAAGGACTAAGTGTGACTCATATCAACATCTGAAGCCTCTTTCACAAAGATTCATCTGCTGAAACTGCTCATGAGTAATTTGAAGTCTGAAGTGCTGGTAATCTGGGAGTCTTTGCTATCCCCAACAGTTCCTGATTCTGCAGTTGCCATCCCTGGATACACAATTATCTGGCAGGATCATGCAAAGATGGGCAGTAGAGTTGCAATCTACCTCTTTAATATCCAGTTTGATCCTGTACTCTCAGTCATCTCCCCCTCTGCCTATAAATTGCTGCTCCTCAGTCTCTCCCCCCTTCTCTGACCCTATGACTGTGTACTGCTACCCTGGCGTGTCACCACCTTCAGTCACCAAGGACTTCACCACTATTTCATCCCATGTTTCCTCGGATAAGTAGCTTATCCTTGATGATCTTAAACTCAATTGGCTCTCCCCATCTTTAAATAAATTGTGCCAAAACAATAAGTCCCTCTCACTTACCCCAAGCAAGGGCATGGCAGCTGAGTTTCTATGTAAAAAGAGTAAAATCATGCACTTGGGGCACAGGAACCCAGAGGCAGAATACAAAATAAGAGAAGAAGTATTGTCATTCACCAAACAGGAAAGGGACCTGGGAATAATCATATCTGATAACCACAAGGTGGCAAAGCAGCCCAGTTGGGCCAGTGGGATATTGGGATGTTGGGGTAAATAGGAAGGGATATCTCCAGAAGAAGGAGGGTGGTGGTGTTGCCACCATAAAGATCACTGGTGAGACCCCACATGGAGTACTGAGTCCAGTTCTGGAGGCCACATCTCAGGACAGACACAGACAAAGTGGAGACAGTCCAGAGTAGGGCAACTAAAATGGTGCACTGTCTGCGTCAGATGCTCTATGAAGAAAGACTGAAGGATCTCGGTATGCACACCCTGGAAGAGAGAAGGGAGAGGCAGAATATGATTGAGACCTACACATACTTCGAGTGGGTAAATAAGGTACAGGAAGGGAGCATTTTCAGAGAAAAACATGCACAAGAACAAAGGGACATGCTGTGAAGTTGGGCTGAGGTAAATTGAGTACAGTTGTGAGGAAGTGTTACTTTAGTAATGACCTCAGGCTTAGTAAGCACTGCAAATATGCTGCACAAATATCAAACAGAATCCTAAATAATATAAAAAAACTTATGTAAACAATCATCACACTGTATTCTGGTGTTCAAAATATACATATGGTAAGACCACATGTGGATGACTGTTCACAGGATTGGAGTCCATACCTTTGGAAAGACATTGATCATGTTGAAAGAGTCCAACATAGGGCTACTAAAATGGCAAAAGGGCAATACCAGCTCATTTTTGTATTCCTACCACTTTGCTGCTAAGAAATTAATTTACTGCTGAGTAAACATGAGGTAATCCAACTAGAAACTGACACTCGTACATATCTATGAGCTCCAAAGCTATTACATCTTCAGTTGAACCCTCTGGAGTGAATTTTCTGCTGGCAGTTAGGATTGGAACTCACCTCCATATACTCATCAGTGTTTTTTTACTGTTGATTGAGGGATGAGCAGTTCCAGCTTTTACCTCTACTAAAGAAATAATGCCTGACAGGGTGGGTGTTATGATGGGATAACATCCCACCTCAGGTGGCTGGGCCCGAGGCCACTGGCCGAGGGCATCCAACACCTGAGAAAGGATGTTATCCCAGCATAACACCCACCCTGGAGGGCATTATTCCTATTATACAATGGCTCATTGTTTTATACAGAAAAAAATAATTTTAAAGAATTTTTTTTAGTGTTTAAAAAATGTTTTTTAAGAGAAGATGCAAACAATGATCAAGTGGAAAAATAAAATGGCAATAGGGTCATCATCTAGTTGATCAGCAGGGATGTTATGTCAGGATAATATCCCTGCTGTGATGGCCAACTGACCAATCAGAAACCAGGATTCTTTCTTGCCATTGTATAATGCTTGGTAATTCTGTTGCAATTGTTTGTTTTTTCTTCCACTGTGGTAACAATCAGCACAGAATCCTTGTTTGTCTTAACAAGCAGGATTTTACATTTAACCAAACTTGCTGCTTAAAAAGTTCAAATGGCTCCTGCTTTTTAACCCAAAGTCATCCTGCATGTCTGGCTTTTCAGCCTGCCATTGCTTTATTTTCTATGATTATTGTTAAAGAAGACGGAAGTAAAACACGTAAAAATGTTTGCCATTTGGTCTTCTTGCTAGCATAGTGTCTGAAGTAAGTTTGGGTATATTTTTCTTTTTAAAACAGTCCCTTCTTCAGCATCAAGGAGATTCTGTTGTTTTAGCTATATTTAAGTTGCTTTTATACCAAATTTGACTTTTTTTTTATTATTGTGATTTGCAATCTGTTTTCATGCCATTTCACCAATTCTGACACACTCACCTATGCATATTGGGGGCTATGCACTATTGTGGGCAGGGTACACATGAGAGGCATGTACCCACCCCCGTGCATTTCCACACCCATGGATAGTGCACAATGGCTGATATTCACAGTCGCTGGCCATGACAAGTTACCTGTCTGTGGTTCTGCTTCTCCAGCACACAGCATCAAGGGGGTGGATCACAGTATATAGGTGGGCATCCAGTCAATGTCCATCCTGGTTGAAAAGTAGATCCCATACACTGTGTGGAGCAAGGGATTGTCTAATGGCATGAGTCCAAAAACTGACAAACATTGAGTGAGTGAGTGTCCAAGTGGTTGCCTCTACCCTTCCCTGCTTTACCAGACACCTGAGGCACCATGGTAGGGTGGGTCTCACTTTTCCTACAGCCAGTGGGGGTACTCAGTGGGGAGTGCACAACAGATATGGTAGGATCCCTGCTGCCATATCTTGTGCCCCCTTACCCAGCACTCTACAGTTTTGTGAATAGTGTGGGGTGATGTCACACCCACAAACACCCCTCTGAATTGTCCATGCATGTAGCTGCAAGAACGACAGGGGGATCGTGTGTGGAAGGCATGTATGTTCCATCTGTGAATACCACTGGGGTCTGTAGAACACCTTATGCATGGCCATCAGACTTAGGTATGCCTATGGGCCACAGATCCATGGTGCAACTGTGTTGTGGTCCTTAATGCAAAGGGGCCATTATGCATGTCTTCAGCAAACTTAACTGTGCTTCTAAAGAGTTATGCAAAAAGTGATTCTGATGCAAAACCAAATCATGCAAAATTTGTTGCAATGCAAAAAATGTAACAAAAAGTGCTGCAACTCAAACTTCGACAAAAATCTTCTCTGTTTGCTGATGCAGCCAACTGTTTTAATGCAAACGTTTGCCACAATCACAAGGTAGTACAAATGCAAATTGCTGCAGAGAGTACCACAGACACTTGCACTGTCATATAGAAGAGGATAGTGCCAATCTTGACTGCAAGTACGAGCTAACTGCTCTTAGAACTGTAGCAGTTTTTTCATGGCCATATGCAAAACTATGCAGTCTTTTACAAAATCTCCATGGCACTAAGCAAGCCATTTGTCTGAAGGCAAAGTATGTTACTGTGCAGACCTTGTGCAGTGATAAGAAAAGCAGAATATACCTCATAAACTCGAAACAATCTCCATGTACTACTAGCTTTGTTGCTAGTCTCAGACAGTTGGTAACCTGGGAGAAGATATGTGTGGTTTTTAGGTGGCAGCAGCTACAGGTACCCAAATCTGCTTGCTGTATGGACTTAAGGTTATGCACTTATATATTCAGGTGGCACCTCAGCTAACACATCCAAATTGCAGGGCATCCTCCCCAGAATTTGGGCAATAAGGATGCCCTTCCTGCATGGCAGTATTCCCAGACAATCTGTGCAAGGTACCTCTCCTTAGCCAGAGTGTCTATAAGGCTCCCGAGGCAATGACAGCTCTTTGTATCCTTTGGTGTTGGCTGAATCCTGAGGGTGAACCAGGGCAGGAATGAGTATCAGAGGAATTTGCAATTTTCCTCAGTATCATCTTCTTTGAAATGTAGGTTTTCTCACAAGGTAGAATTGCTACTGAACATTTAAGCTTATGGTTATCAGAGACCTAGTCTACCACTATTAAGGTGGCAATTTGCCTCACATTTCATATCAAGATAACTAATTTTATTACTCATTCAGATTCAGGGGATTCTTCCCCTTCACTATGCTGATATTTCTCTTTCTGTGATCTATATAAGGGTTACTTCTATGCCTCCTTTAAGGTTAAACATCTGGAAATACTTGAAATTTAAAATAATTTAGGCAAAGGAGTAAATGTTTGGCCACAAAATAAATCCTGTTCTGTACTTACTGTCTACTTTAGGGATAGTATTATCAAGAGTCCCTCCTCATGATATGGGTGGCCTACATGGCCACTGACAGAGTTGGCCAGTTGAAGTCAAGGTGCCTGCCATTCCAGTGGAAGGGGCAACTTCAGGATGATCTGAACGGCTGTGTACAGATTAATCTGAATAAAAAGTTAGGTTAGTCTCAGCCTTGGTGCTTGGGTTCCAGTCAGCCCACCTGTGGACAGTGGACAGGTTACTATTACATTATTTGAGTTATCTTTGTGGTCATTGTATGATGAATATCATGTCACACTCACCCATTAGTGACTATGTGAATTAGGCATTGTGAATCGGATACACCACTGAATGGTCCATGTGACTTGGTCTATGAATCAGACTTCCAAGTCTCCAGTGTTGTGAATCAGATTTTCAAGTTACCTGTGTCATGGTTGCTAAGAAGCCATGTCAGCTTTGATTTTAATCGTGGGATAACATGCAAACAGAGGTATTTGGCTTGATTCTGCTAGTCAGTTTTACAAATTCCCTGATTCTGGAAAATATTTGAGTTCTTACTGAGATATTTTTAGATTCTTGGCTAGAGCACCCCTGAAAGACAATTATTGTAGTTTTAGTATACTTTTCCAGTTATTGGGTGTTATCCCGCTTACAGTCACAGTAGATGTTATTGATTGGGTATGGGGTATGCCACCTGAGTTTTTTTGTTTGTTTGTTTTGTTTTTTTACTTTGGTCTCAGATCCAGACTTCCATATCTTCCTGGCTCCTCCTTTAAGGAATTGGATAGCTCCAATTTGAATTGAACGTTGTCACTAAGCGTGTCCCCCTATTCTTGGCTGTAGTAGCTATGTTAGTCATGGGTTATGTCCTGAGTATACCATGCCAGTTGTTGTCTGTTATTTTGGTCTGCATTTTAGTCTTGCAAGCATCCTTTTACTGGGTGCTTTTCAACAATTTGGATATTTCCATTTCAAAATTCAAAATTCCTTCTGGGAAAGAATATTTTGCTAACTCTGACAGGGCAGCAATGCTATACACTGAGTTTCCTGTAGGAAGATTTCTCCACAGCTGCCTACCACTGGACCAGTTGCACAGCACAAATAATGAGATTTCCAAAGGCCACTCCATCAATCATGTGTCTATTGATACTTTTATGGTGATGGGCACATGAGGTATACATGGCAGAGAAACAAATTAGTCTGAAATTTCTTAGATTCTCCAAGTGGAGGTATTTTCAGCACATGTGTCTCTGTATTAGAAATTTCTACAGAAGTGATGCTCAGTAGAGAGACCCTTTTGAAATACAGGATTTCCATCTTGTTAGCTCTAGGTCAGTAGCTCCACTTCCTCTCTTTAGAAGGTGACAATGGCCACATATTCAACATGATAATGGAATGGGAATCCTGATCATATTCCAGAGACATTCCAGACACATTTGGATCCACTTGTGAGGAAGGACATGTGCCCTTCGTGTCTGGACATCAGATCCAACTGAATGCACCAGCACATGGTTACGAGACAAGACAGGATCATGGAAAAAATTATCCTGGGTATATAGTCTGGGTACTTTGCATATTGGATTAACATCTGGGTATCTGTTTTTCTTAATCTGGCTCAGTTCGCTGTTATGTGGAGATGCCCACATATGATTGAAGGGAGTTCTTCCCCTCTTTTTCTTGCAGAACATAAAGAATGAATAGTGTTCTTATAAAACAACAGGGTTCAGTTTTTTCTTATCACTGCAAAATTAGGGCCTTTCTAGACAGTGAGCTGCAATACAAAAGTTGTGATAGACCACCTTTTATCACTGCGATGGTTACAACAGAGGCATGAGACATCAGCAGCTTCCACCATCTGAGCCACAAAATGT
This sequence comes from Neoceratodus forsteri, assembly GCA_016271365.2. NCBI lineage: Eukaryota > Metazoa > Chordata > Ceratodontiformes > Ceratodontidae > Neoceratodus > Neoceratodus forsteri. The sequence continues at coordinate 162,157,370 of CM057453.1, forward strand.
GACTCCAGCACTTTAACTGTAAGGGCCTTCTGTACTAATAACTTTCAAATTCATAGGGCAATCACTAAGACATCTTAGGAGTTCTGCCCTTGTCTACTATTTCTTTTTAATGACGGTGTGCTAGTTAAGTAGTTGTGAAGTATTTGGTACTGCACAGTTTTTCCCATGCAAGAACTCATAGACTACTGAGCAGCAAAGAAATGGAGACGGGAATATCTCTCAGATGAGGTTCCTCCCTCAGTAGAGTGAATAGTATAGCATATCGATGAAAGGTTTACCTCTTTTTGTATAATGGCTGAAATGGCTCAAAAACCACTGGATGCTTACAGATGTGTTAATGTCTTTTATGCCTTACCTTGGAAGATTAGATCAGCTCACATGGTGGAGGACTTGAAGACTTCCCTGAAAACATTTCTATTTATTGATGCCTTCCAGAGTGCTCTTAGATTTTACTGAACTGTAATATTTTGCTGCTGTTTTATTTTAATGCTGATTAAATATTTTGTCTTTCTGAGGAGCCTTGAGCCTTCAGGAAAGGGCACTCAAGAAATGAAATTCCTTTTCCTTGACAAAGAGTCCAGTATTGTCTCATGTTTTGATAGTAAACTCTGAAACTGTAGGTGTAGCCCTAGGCTTGAATCGAGCTAGAGAAGAACCAGAAGAGAGAAGATGGAGCCTCCTTTCCCTATTTTGCTTATGCTTTTCTAAGAGTGCAGGCTGCAGCATTGTGTGAGGGCTTGCACCTTTTAGAGAATGCTGACATTGTAGTCGGCACTCCGTCATTGTAGAATGGTCTGATACAGATTCTCAACACTGCTGAGACTCCAGAGTGCTCTTGTCCATTACTTCAGGAATTGCTTTTTGCTGATTTAATATAGCCACCTAGCACAGTAGACTCCATCAGACAGCTGAAGTTCACAGGCCTCTTTTGTACTAGTAATCTGATCCTATTTGTTTCTGAGGAACACTTGTTTTGCTCATATGTGCAGTATTTATTAACAAGGGTTTCTTTCCTTGCTCTGTGTTATGTATTGTAGCTTGCACTGTCACATTTCTAGAAATTTAATTGCTTAGAAATGCTTGGCAAATGCCTTAACACTTCTAGAACCTGTTATCTAGAAGTTTAACAAAAGAACTGTTTCCATAGCAGTTTGCAGTTATAGGTTTTTTTCTTTGTCTGTTTAACTTATGTATTCAAACAGGTTGTATATACTGTACCTGTTCAGAGTGAACTCACATTCTTTTTGCATACTGTAGGTCTAGAAGTCTTTCAGGCATATTTGCCAATACTAATAGACTGCAAGAGACATCAAGTGAGTGCATAGACAAGGAGAAAAACAATGTACATGTAAAGCACTAGAGATGGTGGCAAAACAACGTTTATAGAAGTGTAGGAAGAACATTCTCCTCCTGTCTGATATCGGCTCTGGGTAATACTTTTTAAGCACTAGCAATGCATGAATTTTCCAGTGACAACTTGGAATGTAACAGAAAGAAGAAATGTTGTTTCTGTTTTTGTGCCTGTCTCCCAGCCATATATACACTATCACCTATTAAGCCAAAGAAATACTTACCTGATGGAGTCACGTGATCCGCATGCAGGGGTGGCAGCTCCATGTGTTTGCTGTATCAGGTCAGCCTTTTAACAAGTTTTAAAACCTGCTTTCCCTATGGGTTTGTCATGTTTGGGTGAATTATTGCTCCTTTTAGGCATTGTTTTTATAGTGTGTACAATGTCAGATGCTTCAGACTACCAGTCTAAGGAGAACTCTCTGTCAGAGGTCCCGGACTTGAATTGCCTGATTGCATCTCTGGCTCTGGAGCCTCAAAGGCCTAGACAAAGTGATTCACACTTACCTCCTTCAATGCCTGCACCCTCCGAGTTAACGACTGAAACATTTTTTTGGGGAATTAAATTCAGGGCTGGCAGTATAGTCTAGAGGTTAGAGTAACAAGCTGTGAACAAGCTTGGTACATCCAGCAGAAAGGGTTTGATTCCCAAAGCCTCCACTTGCATATTACGTGACTCTGAGCAAGTCACTTAACCACCCCAGTGCTCCCAGGTTGCCTCTGAAAACAGGCACTTGTGCCTAGTGGACCTTACCCGGCTACTAAAGAAAACAAATTCCACTCAAGAAGTTGTGCTCCTACTTATTGCTGACTTCAGAGGTTTTAAACCAGCATTACAAAAGCTATCTAGGAGGGAGACTGATACTGAAGTGAGGGTCTCTTCTGTGGAGGACCGACAGAATTGTCTGGAATGGAGGTAGTCACACTTGGGTGCATGGTAGCCAGATTAGAAGAGAAGCCTGAAGATTCAGAGGACAGAAGCTGGTGTAATAACTTAGTCCTTCTTGGTTTGCCAGAGTTTGCAGAGGGACCTAATGTGGTGGAGTTTATCCAGAAATTTTGCACAAAAATTACAGTTCCCTCTCCTAATGGCCCTACATATGTGGTGTGATGCGCTCATCAAGCATTGCGGCTAAAATTGGCCTCTGGAGAATGGCCGGAACACTTCATATTTGTTTTGTTTAACTATTTTGACCATGTTCATATTCTTCAGTCTACTAGAATCTTGAAATCTCTTCAGTGTGTGAAGGTCATCTGTTATGGTTGGTTCAAGATTTGACCCTTCAGGTTAGACAGCTGAGAACCAAATACAGTATAGGGCTATCACGTCTAAACTCCGGGCTGCGCACATTAAACATAAGATGTTGTACCTCACTCTGTTGGAAGTCTGTACTCTGACAGGCTTTAAGAGATTTGGTTCAGCTGCATAGGCTAGGAAGGAGCCATCTTCAATTTAGCCAGACCTTTTTGTCACTTAATGATTTTATAAACCTAGTGTTTGATTTTTTTCCCCTAGTGGTTGCATTCCAGTCACCTGCTGACTGAGACTGTTTACAGATATGCGGCCACTTTGTCTACCTTTTTTGCCATTATAATTGGTGGTTCGAGACATTTATTTCATTTTACTGTTCCTTTGCTTGCAGTTTGATATTTTAGTTACCTCGCTCAGACGACTGTTGGGTTTATGTTTTACCCCTGAACCTTCTTGTCTGGTACTTATGAATGTACTTTTTCCATCCCGTTAGTGCTTTCTGTTTCTTCTGACCTGTGGCCTGAATGTTTAATCTTAATCCAGCTTGCTTCACATTATTTGTGATGTGATTTTTTTTTATGCATGGCCACTTGCTGGATGGTATTTTGTGACTGTGACTGTATTATCTCTAGTTTGTCATTTATTTTTAGTGCACAATTACTATGGCATATGCCTATTTTTTTGTGTGCGTAATGGATGTGGTGTCTGCTTATTTCTGCCAACAACGACCTTTGGCAGTTTGGACTGTAATGTTATTAGATATTTAGTACTGGACTCTGTACTTTGTTGAGTTTAGCCCATATGTTATTTTTAAACAATAATGCACTACAGGGTATGGATTGTGCTGGAATAACCTCACACCTGGGGTGGTTAAGCATGATGTTGCAGGCCGAGTGAGTCCAACACCCCAGAATTGAGATTATCCCAGTACAACCCACACCCTGTCATGCATTATTACTATTATACAATGGCTCCTTCATAGTAATAAAAAAAAATAAAAAAAGCTTTTTTTGCAGAGTTTCAATGTGGAGGTATATTAAGAACAAAAATAGTTCTGTTTTGGCCAGTAGGTAGTGCTGCTAGCAAATGAGTGGGTCACTCCCCCACAGACACACTTCTGTCTTTGTGTTCTAGTTCCCCTGAAGTTTCATTTTCTGTGTGTGTTGCCTATTGTGTTTTGTTTCTACCTCGCAAACCACCATGCATGTGCTGCCTGTTCAAACCGCAAACCATGATGGATGGGGAACGAGTGGGGAACTAAGGAGACTTAAGGCTTTGCAAAATGGGTTGGGTAAGGGCCCAGTACCTTGCTAGGTGGAAAACTAATGGTGAAGGGGATGAGAGCAACTAAGTTGGTGCATGGAATGTGGGGAAAACATATGAACAGCGGTGGAGGGAGCTGAATCTATACCCACTAAAGACTAGAAGGGAGAGGGGGGACATGATTGAAACATTTAAGTATTTGAAGGGTATCAATAAGGTGAAGGAGTGGAGCTTGTTCAAAATGAAGGAGGGAGTTAAAACAAGGGGGCATTGCCTCAGATTGTAAGGAGGGAAATACAGAGGCAATGTGAGGGGGATGTTCTTCACGGAGAGCGTGGTGGAGGCCTGGAACAGGCTACCAGAGGTGGTGGTGGGATCCAAAATGATTGGGGGATTAAAAAGACAGGGCATGGGACAGACATATGGGGTTGGGAGGAGGGGGGAATGTTCTGAGCCAGAAAAATGAAGAGGGGTGGAAGGGGGGGATATAAGGGCAGACTATATGGGCAGGTGTGGTCCTTTTCTACTGTCAAATTTCCGTGAAATCTGTGAATCTGCCCTGGGAGCAGGAAAAAAAAAAAGAAAAAAAAACACATAAAGCTTGTTGAAGCGGAGTTGTGGAGTGCGAGGTGAATGAGTGCAGGCGCTCTTGTGTGTGAAGTCACTCATAGCAGGGATTAAAAAAAAATTGCTATTTCACTGTGGGGCAGTTTTTCCCTATGTTGAGATTGAAACAGAGCAGTGTTGGCATGTGTTATGACTTCTTTTTTGTATAATTTAAACAGTGACAAGGCGAGAATGAGGAGGGGCCGGACATGCTGTCAATCTCTGGTCATTGGTCTGTTTCTAAACCACATAGTTCAATGAAGCAATTCTGCTTGGAGAAAAAATCAGGTGTATGAAATTTGAATGTGTTTTGTGGCCTGTGGTGGTGTGTTTTTATTTTTCTTCAGCTTTTTATTGTGAATTATGTCAGGGACAGAAGGGCTGGTAAGCATGGCCGGAAGATTCATGAGGGGGAAAAAAAACACTGGGAGAAGACAGGCATGCAAGAAATTATTTTAACATGCCATCTTCATGTGAAATGGTCATTTGTGTACTTGGACTTAATATAGTGAGGCTATGCTGAGATAACATCCCTGGCCCAGGGACACACTGACCAATCAGAGCCCAGGATTCTTTCTTGCCATTGTATAATGTATATTATTTTCCTTTAGTCATTATCTGCAGCATTGTGCTTTCTTCCCCCCTTTGTAAGCTTTTACTGCATAATGTTCATTTAGACTTGTGATGTTTTTTATATTGGACCTCCTGCACTGTGTTTCTGGATGGTTGTGCCTTTGGGAAGGGTGTGGGGAGATGAACTGACAAGGTATTTAGTGTATTTGTTAGGGAAGGTAGGTCTAGTATTTTTTATTGTTTCCTTTGATCGGTGGGTATAGCATTAGCAGCCACTCAAAGAGACACTGTTAAAGGGACATTGTCAACCTTTTTTGCATCATATTATCTTTAGGTAAAACCCCACATTTTGTGATTGCTTACTGCCTCTAAAATTCATTGATGTTGCTGGTTGTTTTATCTGCCTCCTTGCTGAATAGAATCAAAATGCATGGTAATGTACAGCTTTGCCCATCTTTGTTTTGCTTCAGATCATTGAACTTCTCTTAGTGAAAACTTCCGGAACATTAAAAACACCCTCAAACAGTGTAACCACTCATGATACAATAGTCTCCTCTACTCCCACTGCATAATGAGTGGCTAGATTGAGTTGGGGGTGTTTCTGAGTCCAGAAAAGATGCAGTTGAAGCTGGTCAAGAAATGTAAACAAACATGTTTTGGTGTGGTAACACCAGTATGGTGGGTAGTCCATTTTCCATTTTTAAAAGAAAAAAGGGGTCTGAATCAAACTACCAGCTACATCAACAGTCTATAGAATGTGAACAATCATGAAATGTGTTTTTACATCTACAGTGGACGTAGTCTGCAGATGTTTTGCATCCAAAAAGGACCTACGTCATGTTTTCCATCTGTACAATATGATGAAGAGTTAAAATAGTTTCTTCCATGGAGAGCCCTATTGCTACGCAGATTGTATGAGGTATGGGAGTTGAAGAGCCCTAATTTCTCGGTGCTTGATGTCTTGAGAGTTCCCCTTCCCCGAGAGTATGGTTAACCCACCTCAACTCCACCCCCAACTCACTGTATTTTTCTCAGCACTTGGAAGAGGTCCCCTCCCCCGAATCTCCCATCCAACTATCCCAAAAGGGAAAGAAAAATACTGCCCACTTAAAATTCAACACAAGATCATATTTAACCATCTGTAATGGGCCACTAACGTCAAACGGAAAACCCAGAGAAACTGCTTATGTCTGAGCTACCTTACACCTCCTTAATTTAAGAGTCCCAAATGTTGAAGGCCAGCCCCCTTCCCCTCCTCCACACACACCTTTAGGTGACAAAGGGTTGAGAGGCAGGACGGAGTGCCAAGCTTGTTATTGCGCTTATTGTAAAATTCCAGAGATGATAGGAACACTTTTTTACTCACCCATGGTGAATTGCAGACACCACAGCATAAAGAGCGGCAATAGAACCCTTTCAGTAGGAACCTCTTTAGTAGTAGCGATTCCTCTCATATTTTGCAACAACCGGCTGCAAAGATGAGTGCAACCAGCAAAGCCTTCTTGTTCACTGTGTCCAAACCTGCATGTTGGCTGAGAGGCAAGCGATTCTGGAGTTAATGTGGCTAACTAGTCAGGTTTTGCTAAAATAACTTACATTTACTGCCATAAAGAGGTGCTGGATGTAATGTGGGCTACCATATACTATGCTATATTTTAAGACTATGGTTTATCATGGAAAAAAAAACAACACATAGACATGTGTCAGCAGAAAAGGCCCCTCCTGGCCCGTCATGTCTGCCCCTTACTCCATGGTGTTCTGCAACATGATTTGTTAACAAAAAGGGAGATTTCAGTTCAATGTATACTTTGAAATGGCTGTTGTAAAATAAATACATAAATAAAAAAAAAAAAATCTATAAATCATATCCATTTGCGAATCTACGTCTTAAATAAAAACAGCAGCTCATCTCTAAAATGCACTCTTACGTGGAGCTCACAGGTTTTATTGTGAACACTCAGCCAGGATTGGGGTGAACTTTATACAGCTTACTTACCCAGAATAGCTGAGAGGCAACACCTCATTTCCAATTGGGACCATCGCCTGCCTGTTCCACTGCTGGGTAGATTGGAGCATCGGGATGTTAAGTGGCTTGCCAAAGGTCACACAGTAACAATTTGGCTCTAGCAGGAGTTAAACCTGTGATGCTCTTACCACTAGATGAGCAGCATACCACTGTGCACAGCTACTTTTACATGCACTTACCAACCAGGGAACGAGTAGCGCAGCAGACAAATGGGCAACTTCCGTAAAAGCAGCAAGTTATCAATATATGTGAAAGGCCTTGCAGGAATCAGACATAGTGAGGATGTCTGATAGACTGGGTGCTAGAACAGGCATTTCACGTGCTAAATATCAAATAATACATGCCTGCATCCCATGCATTTATGAAAAGTGCACATACAGAGAAGTAATTTGATACGATGGTGGCACAATAGACAAGAAAACACTACTCAACCGTTTTGCTGCTGTATGGCTTACTATTTTGATTCCTGCTACTACCATCCAGACCAACATGTGTCTTATCCTCGCAGTGTCACTGCTACCAAAATTGCAAAGTGTATGGTTGAGACACTCAGGGCATGAGTGAGGGACGAGTCAATTAAAAATATACAGAGTAGATCACTTTGACAGTTCTGGTGGCTGGGGAAAAATGCCTTTCTCAAAAAAACACTAGAAAAAAGGCAATGCAGACAAGCTATTACTTAGGTTCAAATCCCACCACAGTCAGCAACTGTATTAGTCAACATGCCATCCTACTGGAAAATTTTGTCACCTCAGAATGTCATTTCTAAATTCTGACTGAAAATGAGCCTTTAAATTACAGAATCAACAGAGAATAACATTAATGTCATTGAAGCTGACTCACCAAGAATCAGTCTCCCCTCCCCCCACCATAAAAAAAGGGTAAAATGTTCATTGTCAGATCATGAGTGTGTTTTACTCTATGCACTGCTGAGCTGTCAGACTACATACAGCCATGGTCACTGATGAAGTCTATGGCTCAGATATTCAAAAAGGTTGCACATGGCGCAACAGTGTCGAGCCATGCACAACCTACTGATGCGCCCCGGCGTGATATTCAAAAGGGAAAAGTGCGCCGCACAAATCCCGATGCGCCAGAGCGCATCAGTAATGTATGCAGGCACAGGTAGGGGGGGCATGCCCATGCATAACCTGCACAGCCTGATATTCAGCCCGGGATGTGCAGAGTCATGCATGCGCAACCCCTACCTGCGCCTGCACAAAGTTAAGCCAAAAAAAAAAGGAACAAGTGATTGCCACCCACAGGTGAGCTGCCACATTGCAGGGCGCAACACGGCAGCTGTCACCTGTGGGTGGCCACCCGAGTTCCTGCCGCACCTGGCGGCGCGCCCCAATGCCCCATCATGGGCATCTCTGGAGCGAAATCCCCCCATCCAATATCCCTGGTGGTCCAGTGGACCTCTATGTGCCCGATCGCGGGCATCGGTATAGTACCCCCCCACGTCCAATATCCTGGTGGTCCAGGTGCGATCGCCGCCAATCAAGGGCATCTGTAACATAAAATACCCCTACTACCCTGGTGGTTCAGTGTACCCCCTCCCACCCACCCACTGAGCCCCACCGCCTCTGCCCCGCCAGCCAGTGAGGTAGCACTCACCTGCCTGCCGCCCACCGCTCGCCGACCGATAGTGCCGGTTGCATCGACTGGTTCACAGCATGAGCCAATGGGTGTGCAGCCCATACTGTACTATTTCATCCAGATATGTGAATGATTCATTCACATATCTGACTGAGTAGAGGTATAGCTGCACACCCATTGGCTCACTGTGAACCAATGGGTGCAGCCCTACCGAACTGTCAGTTGGTGGCGGCGGGTGGCAGGTAGGTGGGGTGCTGCCACCCGCCGCTGATGGGGGAGGGGCGGTGGGGCCTGTGGGCAGGTGGGGAGGGGGTACACTAGACCACCAGGGTAGTAGAGGTATTTTATGTGTTACAGATGCCCGTGATTGGGCAGCGATCGTCCACTGGACCACCAGGGATATTGGACGGGGGGTATTATACCGATGCCCGCGATCGGGCACATAAAGGTCCCTGACCACCAGGGATATAGGAGGGGTTATTTTCACACAAATGCCTGCGATCAGGCACATAGCAGGTCCACTGGACCACCAGGGATATTGGACGGGGGTTCTTTACCGAATGCCCACGATCGGGCTGCAGGGGTGTCGGTCCCCATGGCTGCTGCTTGGCAGGGCAACCAGGCTAGAAGTCGTCGGGGATCAGCGCATCGCATGTTGATGTAGAGTGCAAATGGGCTATAATGAGATGCAAATTGCCCCTGTGCTCCTTGCATAAATTATGGCCCCATTTGCATGTCCCCTTTTGAATATCGCAGGTGCTGTGCATGGGGCAATGGCACTTGAGCTAGTGCATTTCCATGCTCCACTCTGGCCACTTGAGCTGGTGCAGTGCCACTGCGCCATGCACAGTGGGGGTGGCCAGGGTGTGATATGCAAAGCTGCTGTGCCATAGCGCAGCTTCGTTGAATATGGCCCAGGCCACACCCCTGTGCAACAAAGTTGAGCTGTGCCCAGGCTTGTGCCACAGCCTGGCGCAGTTTGAATATCCAGGCCTATATTTGTAACATGGCAATCATATCAAGTCTACAGGCATTCATTCTGTTGTAAATGTACTGAAAATAGCCCTTGACATGTAGGCACTTGAAGGATAAAATTCACAGGCAGGCTGCATGCCTTGAAAGTACATGGGTGAAAAATCTAGAGCAGACAAGCCTACACTAAGGGCAGAGTATATTCCCAGCCTGGTCCAGCCATGTGTACCACATATATCCATACCTCATGCAATACACATTGTCTCGGTGCTACTGATGTGCAGAGGTGCGCTGTTCATTTTCTGCATTGCAAGGGCTGCAAGACTGTATCACAACACGTCGCATCCAATCCAGGGCAGGGGAGTGAGAGGGAATGGAGCTCTTATTTTGCCATAAACTTATTGCTGTGTCTGCTTGCCTGCTGTCCATGGGATATGCAAGTGCAGCATTTGATGCAATAACAGGGGCTTACAATCCCCACTGAATGCAAATGAACATCATGAAAGACGCCATCTTTCCTGTCCAGAGCAATAGCCTTATCGAGGGCTGTGTCTCATCATAGTGTGTGTGTGTGTATGCATTTGTGTGTGTGTTGGGGAGTCTCATTAGTTAGTATGTGTGTGTGTATGTGTGTGCATGACAGAGAGGGAGAGTGACAGCGTGGGACAGGAATAACAGGCCAGGTGGGGAGGGGGGAGGTAGCAGTCCCACATCCCGTGCTCTCACATCACAATCCACAGAGCTTGAAATATTTACTATAAGATCTGTATCTCAGGCAATGCTTAGGCTGTATAACAATCCTCTCAGAGAAATTTTCAAGCTTTATTTGCGCCACTAATTTCACTTAACATGCTGCAATGTCTCACTTCACCCATATTTTAACAGTAAAGCGAGGTTTGAACCATAGATTATTTGATGGTTTATGGACTCACTGGCTAAAATACGCTTCACTAACAGTGGTTGTCTCAAATGCCCAAGTTTACTCAGCTGAACAGTATTTGTGCCAAAAGTTTGTGCACGGAGCGGAGAGCAGCAATTAATGAACAGTTGTCGGCTTAACCTGTATGTACTCTAAACAGCCAAGCACAAAAATGTCACTCACAACAGCTGAAACTTAGACACACTCTGAAGGAGTCCTGTGTTTATAGTTCAGCGTTAGAAGAAGACATGGCTGCATGCAGGTGTAAAATAAGGTACTAGACTGACTACTCTGCACTTGACACCAACGGAGACACAACATATGGGAATGATCTTTCCTATGGTAATGCAAGTACAAACAATCTTTTTTTGGTTATTTATTGTCAATAGCGAGCTGGCTGCTGTATAGCCCAGTTGTTAGAGCAAGGAGCTATGAATGAACTGGGTGCATCCAGAAGACATGGGTTTGATTCCCACGATTTCCACTTGCATATTGTGTGACCCTGATCAAGTCACTCCCACATCCTGCTTCTGTATGTTTTCATACAGCCAGGCATTTACAAGATAAATAAACTCCCTACGCTAAAGTTTGGATCCCTTTCTATCCTCCGACAGCCCAGTTCTTCTCATTTGTGCTCTCAGCACAGAAACACAGTATTTACAAGATAAACAATCTCCCTATACTAGCACCAATTTGCAGAGAAAGTCATTTTTACATCTGAGTCTGAGTGTCCTATTGCAGTTGGAAGCAATGCGTGCAAGAGTGCAGCCTGGGCGGTGCATGCTGTGTGAGCAATTTCCCTCTATGAAATTGCTGAAAGCACACAAAGGTAGAGTTACAACAAAGTTAGCATCCCTTTCCATCCTCTGGCAGCCCCATTCTTTTCATTTGTGCTCTTAGCACAGAAGAACAATATTTACAAGATAAACGATCTCTCTATGCTAGCACCGATTTGCACAGACAGGCATTTTTACGTCTATTGTCATGTTTTTACTGCCTCTTCTGATGGCTAAGCCCACACGAAGGCAACATAAACAGGGCCAATGCAAATTGGGTTAACTGTCCTTGCACACGCAATGTCTTCTGCATTTCAAGCAAATCGCACAGAGGGGACAATTTGGGCTAACCAATTCCTTCTTTCACTCCGGACAGCCACGGAGAAGCAACTAAGCACAGGCTCATTTGGGAGCAAAGGGAATGGGGAAAGTGGGTAGAATGTATACAGATCGGGCAGTGTAACAATGTACCCCAACTGTAGATTGGTAACAATGCAACTGAGAAGTTTTAATGTGTTTATGTGCCTTTTTGGATCAATACAAATTGTGTCTTTCTGAATATAATGCAGTAAGGCAAGCTAAAGTTCAAGATATATAATATATCAAGCTATGATATCTGATGCAGATGAGTATACCATTCAGACCTCCCTGTTAGTCTCTACATCATGCTCAATACTGCCTATTAATATAAATCTACCATATATAACAAGGTTTATGATACCTTTACAATGATAGATATGTTTTATTTATCAGCGTTCCTTTCCCTTCCCATTTTATATAGACTGTAAAATATCTCACCTCAGGACAGAATGATGTCCTCAGAACTTCTATGTTTAAACCCTATGCCTGTCGTATGATGCAGTATTCTGAAGCTGCCATATGTACCAATGTTCCTCTTTTTTACATATAAATACAATAAATAAACATGATTAACTTGAAAAACGAACAATATAGAAGTGGCATATCATGGAGCAGAAGCAGTTTCCAGGAACCGAGGGCTAATGGCTTGGACACCTCAGGACACTATAAATTAGCCTAAATTAAGCAGCGACTGTGTTTATTTCACTTTCCCCTATTGTCTTGTTTTTACTGTTGGTTCTTTCCAACCCTATTTAGTTCTCATGGAATTGCGTGTTTTGTATGGATGGCAACAACATGTAAATGGGAGATTTTGTTTTCCATCTCCTGCAGTTCATGCAGGAAAAATTCATGCAATTGATGTGTTGTCTTTCTACAGATCCATGAAGCCTCAGAGTTTAAACATATGGGTTTATGGACACTTAAAACAATGAACTCAACTGTATTTTTTTTGTTATAAAGGTTAAATGCCATAGTCTCTTATAAGAGTATTTGGAATGGGATGTTCTGTTGTATATTGTTTGCAAAACTGTAACTTCCCAGGTCTTGCGTGAAAATATACAATTTCTTGTCTGGTGCACCTGGTCAAGAAAAACGAAATAAATAAATAGCATCATGGACTACTGATTTGTTCTCTATAGAACTGTTGCATCGACATGTCTGTGGGTTCTCAATGTGTGTTCCCCAAGTGCTGCTGTAGGAAGGCCTTGTTTACCCTGTCTCAGTCTCTGGTGGGTTAAGGATAACATTGATTAGCAGTGAATGTGCTCAACTTGTTTCTATTGAGCTACTGAGTTTGGTCTTAAATAGCAAAGGTCGCATCCACACGGAGTCAGTAGGAGGGCAGGGAGTTCCAACTGAAATAGTGAAAAGTTAGGGAAGCCAGAAAGAGCTGTTGAGAACTGTTATGTAAGCTCTTTGCCAAGTCAATTAATTCTACAAATAAATCATTTAAATACCTCAACGAGCTTCCCAGTATAAGCAGACAATAAAGGCATTCATGTTAAGCACTCATATAATAGCGCAGCACATGAATGCTTTTTCACTTCTGATGAGCATACCTGCTGTTTTTATTTTCCTTTTATATACTGGATGTGTTGGTTAAATCCCTTTAACATGTTTTATTCCTTACTGTATATTATTAGTGTCATGTGCCCCTATTAAAGAAAAATAAAATACACACACATCAATTACAACTAGAATCAGCAGAGAATAAAATCAGTATTATAATGCGGGACACCAAACACATTTAATCTGAATATAACGGGTGTCTAAACAAGCTCTGTTTGTGGGGACTGAGAGCATCAACGTCTGAAGATGTATTATGAAAGTATAATACACCAGCATTACATTTAATACCATTAGGATACACATAGAATTTAGTTTATAAATTTTTGTCGGCTTACTGAGTGTGAGTGACCCTCTCAAACAGTAGCTATGAAAACATTTTTTTTTTAAATAGGACATAGGTATTATCTATCTCTCTGTCTAGCCATCTATATTATAATGATCAGGCTCACCTTGATTCTTATGAAAATATGCATTGTTTTAGTCCCTGCGTTGTAGAAATACTAACGCCATCTGGGACAAATGACATTTTAGCCCCGGCAAAGAACACTCTAATGCCCTGTCAGGCAAAATCAGTTCACCAGTTTGTAGTAGAAACTGATTTTGCAGGGCACCAGCCAATATTTCCCCTTGCAAATATTTGCACAAAAATAACATTTGGGTGAATTGAAAATAAAAGATTTATGGCCTAATACTAGGGTGCTTTGTTTTAGATCAGACTTTATCACTGTTTGTCTTTTCCACTACACATTAATTTCTGTGTTTAAGTTAATTTCTGCAAAATATAGCTAACTCTCAAGTTTTGTTGGTATCAGTCTTGCAATATTTAGGCCTCTTACTATATATCTATATCTATATATATATATATATATATATATATATATATATCATACACATATATGCATGCAATGGTTAGATAAAAAGGTTGTGAAAACATTGGGTGAGTCGCATTATAATCCAAAGAGTTTATTGTGTGAAACTAGATCATGAGGGGATGATCTTTTTGGGCATGAGTTTTTAACCACAGTATCACACCATTCAACTTTTTCCTGCAGGGGATATGAAAACGTTCATTAAAAGTTGTCCCATCTTCTAGTAAAATAAACTGCTTCTATTTCTCATCTAAGATTGACAAATATATGATCGATTGCTATTCCAAATACTAACATACTAACATACTAATTGCCAGCAGATTAGGCCTTATGGTCTATTGAGTCTGCTCGATTCTCAGATCCCATGTTGGGAACCAGACCCCCCCCCCTTGTGTACCAATAACCCCTGTCATCCCTCCCCATCCCTCTGGGCCAGGCCCTCATCTGGTGCATCCCCTTTCTGTATCTATCCCACCCTCTTTTGAAGCCCTCCACCATGGAAATCTGAACCAGCTCTCCAGGCAGCGCATTCCAAGGATCCACTACCCTCTCAGTGAAAAACCTCCTCCTCTTTCCCCCCTCATCCTTCCACCTTCCAACTTCAAACCATGTCCTCTGGTGATACCTCCCTCCTTTAGTTTAAAGATTCCCTCTGTGTTTACCCGATTTATTCCCTTGAGGTACTTAAAGACCTCAGTCATGTCCCCCCTGTCTCTCCTCTCATTCAATGAAAACAGGCCAAGCTCCTTAAGTCTGTCCTCATATGTCAAATCCCCCAGTCCTCATATCATCTTGGTAGCCCTCCTCTGTACCCTCTCCAGGAGCTGTATGTCCCTCTTCAAGTGCGAATGTGAATGTTCTGTTATACTAGTATTAAAGCAGGCACCTTTTTTACATTTCTCACTATCCAAATATAAGAAAAAAAATGTAAGAACTGCAGCGTGTTTCCTTTCTTTTTGTCTGTTTGTTTATAAACCCTGTTTATTGGCAGGAAAAGCATACAAAAAAGTATAATACTTACAATTTCAGAGATTAACCTTGAGCTGGTGACAGGTTAGGACAGTAAGGGACCCAGCAGTCGCTGGACTTGCCTTTTCTAATGCAAATTTGACTGTTGAGTCATCTGAAAACCGGTAACACCAAAACACTTTCTTGCCCATTTAATATTTATGCTGTTCTCTCTCTCTCCCTCTCTTCTCTCTCTCCCTCTCTCTCTCTCTCTCTCTCTCTCTATATATATATATATATATACACACACACACACACACACACTCCCTTTTGATTTTTGTTGGGGACTGCAACTCAGAAATTGTCATAAAGTGCTGAAGTTTACTTTCTCCTGAAATAAATCAAATTTTGATCTTGTTTGCTTTGTGTTTCTGGAAATAAACTTTTACTTTTCAATTGTAAATTTCATGAAGGGGCACTACGTCAAAGAATTTCAAATAATTTCTGAAAATGGCATGCCTGTTTAAAGCTTAGCCTTTATTTTCTTGTTCATTTTGGAGTGCATGTAACATATTTGTGTGTGTGTGTGTGGGGGGGGAAGGGGTACAACTAATTCTGCAAATGATACATTTGACATATTACTGTGTTCAGTCAATTAGTAAGATAAGATTTATAAAATAAGTACACAAGATACAGAATCTCAACACGAATGCACCGAAAGGAGAGTTTAGACAGTTATCATAATGATGACTTTATAAATGCACTTTTCTCTCAAGCCACAACAGTGGCTGCCATCATTTTGTCTTCCTTTGCACATGCTGAGTCTGCCACAGCCCCTACTTGCATACTGTGTGATCCTGAGCAAGTCATTTATCTTCTCTGTGCTACCAGGTCACACCTGTAAACAGGCTTTCAGCTTAGTGTATCTCTTCTGGTTAAATAATTGAAAAAAATCTTGCATGGATTTGGGGTTTCCACATTTCCACAGATGATTTGTATGCTAATTCATTTGTCCTCCATATGCAGTGTTTTGCCATGTTGTCTGTACTGTAGTTCATTACTGTATTCGGTCCCAGTTCTCTTCTACAGTGATGCACCCTTTGTCCTCAGTGCAGAGATCGTTGGTGGTGTGTGTTTTTTCCACTGTCCTTCCCCTCTATGGCTGAAGTTCCTCTTTGTGGTACAGAAGTCCCCCCTCAGGTGCACTTCTTTAATGTGATACTTCCACATTTTGCCATGTCATGGATGTGCAAGCGGCTCATGGCAGAAATGCTTGCTGTGCCCAAGATGGCCACTGTATCTTATTGCACATGTGTGAACTCCACTGACCATCTTGGACACAGCAGACATTTACACCCTGAAATCCATAACACAGAGACCCTTTCCACCATCACTTCCATGCTCTCTTAATAGCTTCATGCAGACGTGTAGGCTCTGACCAGAGTTTGTTTAAACTAGGGATACTTTGAGGCCTAAGGAGGTTGACAGTGTCCCTTTAATGTACCTCTGAAGTATCAATCATTTCCTTTTTTTCTCTCGGGGGAATTTTCTTTTGTTATTGATCTATTACAGATCAGCTTTTGCTCTTTTTCTATCATACTAAATAGTTCTAGTGTTTTCCTTAGAAGGATTCCCATATCTCTGTCATTGATTTTTTACATTCTTTATCATCTCAGATTGTCCTGGTATGGATCTCATATCTGGTGACTTCCCTTGTGTCCATTTATTTAGTGTGGTGAGGTCCCCCATTGATTGATCAATCTTACTGTTGTGGCTGCTTTAAAATACTGACTCCTACTGGAGCTTTTCTTTCCCCCTTTTTCTTTGTGTAATCTTCATTAATTAGTCTGTTAAATGTCTTGGTTCTTCTTGGTCGGTTATCCCTTGCATTCTACCCCACTGTATACAGTATAGTTAAGGTACTTGAGTGTTGTGATTTGTATTCACTTTCTGGGAGAATACTTAATTATTTCCATTCATCCCTCTTTTTTTTCTTCTTTTGGGTGGTATCAATCTTGGTTCAGTGGATGGGAAACAGCTTGTCTGTAGTCCTCTTTCCTTTGCTGGGCCTGAAGGGACCTGCTTCACTGTCAGCCTGTCACAGATTGGATGGCGAGGAGAGGGCTCTCAGAGCCTGGGTTGGTTAATTCTTATGTGTTTATAGATGGTCTTTTTTATTTTGGTAGCTGGAGGGTGGGAGAATATATGGTCATGCAGGTTGTTCGTTCCCCTTCTTTAAGCCTGACATTTGGACAATACCTTCTTTTATACTGTTATGTATCTTCCCTATGGAGGGGGGAACTTATCCATATTGCCACCTCCCATAATAGAGTTTAGGAAACCTGGGTGAACGCTTGGATACATGATATTCTGGAATTGGAAAGATGGCTCTCTCCCTCGTCTCTGGACAAGGTGAGACTCTGTCTCTCAGTTTAAAGCCCAGTAGTTGAACTATTTGTTAGAACAAGCCAAGATGGGCATAGCACAAACTAAGGCCAGCTATGTGGGCCAGGGGGAAAAGGCTAGTAGATTACTGGTTCTTCATCTTAAACAGCAATCCGCATCCCCTTGGACTAATGCTTTACATCATCCTGTATCTGGTACTTCGACAGTTGATCCTAGGAGGATGGCATCTATCTTCTGTGATTTTTATTTGGCATTGTACACTGAAGAGTCGTCCCCTCCAGATATTAGCATAATCTTATCACATTTTATGGATGGTGTCATTTTACCTCAGTTGATGAAGGAACAACAGGTGCTTTCAGGTCTCATTTGACAGAGTAAGGTTAGAGAAGCAATTTCTTCCCTTCCACTGTGCAAAATTCCTGGGCCAGATGGGTTTCTGTCTGACTTTTATAAATTTTTATGGCAGAACTTTCTCCTCTATTGACCCAATTATTCATATGCTCTTGATCTTCAGAAGTCTCCTCTCCTTGAGGCCCGTATAGTCTTGCTGCCCAAGTCAGGCAAAAATGAAACCCATTCAGATAGCTACAGACTGATTTCACTTATGAATGTAGACATGAAAATCCTTTCTAAAGTCTTTGCTTCCCAGTTGAATAAGGTTTGGAGTTGTCTCACTGGAATGGAAAATTTCTGCATTTGCTGTTAACAGATCCTCTGACTTCTCTGCCCAAAGTTCTCAAAGTACTTCATTTTTTTGGCTCCTTTTCGTGGTATAAATTGAACTTTTACAAAACAGTGGTTTATCCCTTGTCTCCTCATATAATTAAAAGTGATATTTTGAATTTAGGGTTGCAGTAGGAGACTAGGTCTCTAACATATCTAGGTATAAAGCTTACCAGTGACTTATCTTCCTTAAAAGTGCTTAATTTCAACCCTTCTTTTTAAACAGTAGGAGCAAGATTTACATCATTGGAAAGCTTTGCCTTTGTCTTTATGGGGCAAAGCTAATATTATAAAAAATGAATATTTTACACCACTTATTGTACCCTCTACAAATGTTAAATTATTGTATCGCCTAAATCTTGGTTTCAAAAATTACATGTTCTGTTTACTAGATTTTTGTAGTTGGATAAACCTCTTAGGAGAGCATATGAAAAGTTAATCCATCTTTGGAAGTTAGGGGGCTTGTAGCTTCCACGTTCTTTACGTTACTACTTTGCTTTGCATGGGACAAAATATTTTCAATGGTGTCATCTATCAGGGCCTCAGGTCAATGCTGGCTATGTGCTCGCTTGGTTGCAGATTGAGAAGGACCTCAGCGGTCAACATGACATCCGTCTTCCTTCATTATTTTACCTCACTTTGTCATGGCTCCCCTCTGGGCTTCAGCACTCCTTAAATGCCTGGTCCCTCCAGGCCCATGCTCAATTGTGTAGACATTAGAATTTCTCATATGATGCTCCAATCTTTATTTAATAACCTCAATCTTCGTATTGATAACAGATCTATAATGCCTAATTATTGGAGAGAGCTTATGATTTATTGTTTGGAGGAGCTTCTCACTGACAGATCTGTTGTTTCTTTTAGTATTCTCCAAGACAAATTTAGTGTTTCAACTGAATACTTTTTTAAATTCTGCCAATAGAAAGCACTATTTACAGCAATTCATGAGCAGCCTTCCCTGGTCTAATAAAATGGGTCTCTTTTTTTTTGAAAAATTGCCTGTCCCATCCCAGCAACCTTATCCAGTTTCTCAAATTTACCATGCTATTAGTGAGCTTTTTTTTGGGATATGACTTCTCTCATTGCATTTCACTGCCAAGTGCCCTGGGTATTGATCATCCCACAAACTATTGGCATCAAATATGGGCTGATGTTTATAATTATGTCAAACAAGATCATCTGCGATTGCTGCAATTCAGTATCTTGCACAATTTATAATTTACCCCTGTGAAGCTCCATCAGATGGGAAAGCTACATCTTCTATTTGCCCTAAATGCAATGTTGCAGTGGGCATGCTGCTTTACCTGTTTTGTCATTATCCTCCAACCCGATCTTTTTGAGGCACATCTGCAGGGGTTTAGGTGCACTTTTAGGCCTCCAGAGCACTTTCACTCCTGAAGTTTGTGTCCTGAGAAACATAGAAACATAGAATTTGATGGCAGATAAGGACTTAGCCCACCCAGTCTGCCCATTTCCCTGCCTAACGGATAAGCTGCAGATCCTAGTTAACCAACAGCGTACTTCTTCCTACCTCCCACCCCCTAGAATTGCCTTACGACTGTCTCATGCATTCTTGAATACCACCAATGGGAGATTATGGTTCTCCTCTCTGTCGGCCTAAAAGAGCATATATGGCTTCAATTATGGCTGTGGTTGGTTGCTTATTCTTCACCACTGGTTAGATTCAGCTCCTTCATCTATGGCTGAATGGGTGACTGAAATGTTGTATGCCCCCCCCCCCGCTTTGTGGAAAAAGTCAATTGCTTGTTTTTACCGAACTTTTCACATCTTTAAATCTCATTGGGACACTCTCTTGTTACTGTACTCCTAACCCATAAATAGCTGGGATTTAGTAGAGTCCATATTCTTTATAGGACATCCTTTGGAGCCTACTTTGACACTATGCTCTTTTCAGGGGGTGGGGCCCTCTTCTTCATTTTCATTTTATGCTTTTCTGATCATACACACTGCATGGCTGCAGGAGTGTGTGTGTGTGTGTGTGGGCTGAGTGGTATTGCTGTTCTTATTTTTTTATATATTTTATTGTCGATGTTCATGTTATAGAAGTGTTATTGTTGGTGTGTTCTTGTCGTAATTGTTGCTGTTATTATTGTATCCAAAAGTGCAATAAAGTTCATTTAATTGCAAAAAGAAAAACTTACCTGAAGATGGGTTGCCATTTCCAGTTCAAAATTTTGTACTGATTTCTAGTAGAAGAAGGAAGAGGGTGGCCATGCTGGGTTGCCGTCTGATTGGGCTTTAATGCCTGAGCTGAAAAATATACAAATAAACACTGCAAATAAACATTGCTCAGAGATTTTCTGGCTAGCATTTTGAATTAGCCTAATATTATAGCTAAATTTGGGGAAGAAGTCCTGTATTTCGGCCTCATCAAGGTTTTCAGTTAGAGTTTAGGTTAGGGGAATTAGTGTTAGGCAGGGCATGCATAGTGAGGAAGCATAGGAGTTTTAGGTTTTATTTTTTATTTATTATATTTTTATTTTTTATTTAGATTTTGTTGACCTGGTAAGACCACTAGGCCTAGAAGTTCCTTTTTCAGGTGCTACCAGTGGGGAGGGAGGATACAGATGGTAAGCAACTGAAATTGAACTGGATTAAACAGTTGATGGTATTTTTAGTGAATGAAGGAAATTTGGCCAGGCCACCGGGGAAATTCCCTTACTCTTTTTCAATAAGTGCCATAGGATCTTTATCATCTACCTGAACTACCACCAATCCAGGCAGATGGGACCATGGTTTAACTTCTCATCTGAAAGACGGCAGCTCAGAAGTGCAGCACCCCCCTCATGCTGCACTACACTGTCAGTATTGGGATATTAACCCAAGTGCCAGATGTGGGAACTGAACTCACAGTCCTCTGATCTCCCAGCCTCAGAGGCAAGTGTGCTACCTACTGAGCCACTGAAATGCTCAGTAAACATTTGCTGCAGGATATCAAAACAGTTACTGGCTGTGTGGGGTCGCGTGGAGGAGCTAACTGAAGTCTTGGTACTCACCACATAGCAGGAGGAAGAGAAGTGGGCGCTGTTGTAGGACTGGAGTATTGACCATCTGGTTGTGGTTGTGGACCATTAACTGTCTATTGTGGCAGGTTTTTTGGCTGATGTCCTGCACAATGAAGGAACCCTGTACTGTTACCAGAAGCTGCCTCATGGGCTTAGGGGATATGCAGTGCTGGGGTGGTGGTTGAACAGTAGGGGTAACTGGTGTGGCAGGAGATGGGAGTTCCGCTGCCTCCTGGGAGAGCCTCGCCTGTCTCCCACTGCCCAAAAGTAATCTGTGGTGTAGATCCTGGGCTGAAGAGAGGTGGCCCTTTTATTTTCATCTGGTTTTGGAGGGGATGTATGCCCTCCTGAGGGGCTCCTTATGGTGACCAGTAAATCACTTTGTCCTGTACTTTTGGATTAGTTTGCACTGCAGGGACGAACTGTGCTCAATCGAGGAACTAAGTTGGGAATTTGAGGACTTAGGAGAGTTGTCCGTCTTTTCATCATTGGACTTTCTGGTTCACGGGGTGAGTGCATTTCCATCTGTAACAAATTGATTTCTGAAGCTGTTCTGGTAAGAGGAGAGCGGTGTTTCTGAGGATTTCTTGGAGGTGCTCCTGATGACCAAACGCTTCATTGTTTGGGCGTGCAGTTTGTAAGATCTGGGAACTATGGTGATGTGATTACTTTGCTCCCTCTGCACATAAGAGATTATGAACATGGGAAAGGCTTGGACTTTTGGACTGGACAGTTAGTTTTCTTCCTGTTCTGAACATTTGCTATTCTTTGATCTGCATTTCTGCAGCACACTTGTGTACTTGTGTTTTTCCCCATTTGATAATTTTATTGTGATTTTCCTTTTTTGTTTAGATTAGGGTGATTGGGTGGGATAGAAGTTAGTGGTTGTGTGTGTTGTGTGTGTGGGTTAGGTTTGATTGTATTAGTGTATGATTGTTGTGTGTGTGGGTTATTTATTAGTGATGTTCTGTGCTGTTTTGGGGGTCTTAGTTGGCTGACATGTGTCTGGGGGTGTCCTGGTTGTGGGACGAGCTAGAATTGAGTATGGGGCATCCCAGCTCTTTGACTTGTGGCCCTTCACTGACCTCCCAGTATCTAACATCACAGCGCATCTCTGTCGAGAGGTCAGGATTAGGAGGTGCCGCACAGGTCAGAGTTGGCAGGGCACCTCGTGCACATTAGAAGGGGGCAGAATAGAGGTGGTCAGGTGCAAAAGTTGCCTTGGGTTTCGACGGGTTCTGGAGAGATGACAGACATGTTTGTTTCCCATCCCCAGGGTTCCCATGAGACTGAGTGGGCAGGGAACCAAAAGGGCTGCACTGTCCATTAATCCCCTGATGGTGGTGCTGTGCAATGCCAGATTGATCAGAAATAAGACCACAGTTATTGTGGATCTGGTTTTGTTGGTTGATCTGGCATGCATTACTGAGAGCTGAGTAGGGGATGATGCTAGCCCAGTTTTAGAGGCTGCCTCCCCGGTACTCCATTGTGCACTGCCTCAGAGTGGAATGCAGGGGCAGGGGTGTGGCCATCTGTTTTAGATCTGAGCTAGGCTTCACTGTGCACCCAGTGAGAACATCGAGTTCTTTTGAATGTGTGGCCATCCATGGTGGTCCAGGCACAGGTTGCAGGATTCTTCTGATTTACTGCTCCCAGGGGTGGCAGGAGAATTTCTGCAGGAAGTAGCCAACTTTGTCATCAGTGAAACATTGGAGGCCCCCAGGTGCTTAGTTCTGGGGGACTTCAATATTTGGGCCAACAATGAATCATCTAGGCTGGGTTATCACTTCCTCCAGATGATGGCATCTCTGGGCCTATTGCAATAGGTTTCTACCATGACTCACTAGGGTAGTCACATGTTGGACTTGGTCTTGAGATTAATAATCTCAAGACTGACGGGGTAATTTGGTCCAATCATTGCACGGTGCAGTTCTTGCTCAGGGCCCCCCTGTGATCTGCCCCCCTGCAGAGATAGTAAGCTACTGCCCTTTGAAGGGTTTGACCCCAGAGGGTTTTCTGGCAGTGGTTGACCTATTTAGTGTGCGCAGTGCACACATGGGGGTGTGGGCAAAGCAGTGGCTGCCTATAATGAGGCGATGTCTGGGGCACTCAACTCCCTTGCACTGGTCCGTGTATAACCCAGATCCTCTCACTTGAGGTCCCCATGGTTTGATGGGGAGCTCAAGGTAATGAGGATCAAGGGTAGGAGGTTGGAGCACTGCTGATGGAGTACTGGACTGGAGGCAGACAGACTGGCCCTGCGTGTACACTACATCGTGTATCAGGGGGCAATCAACCATAAGAAGGCAGTGTTCCTGTCCAGGGAGATTGCTGCTTTGAAGAACCAACCAGCTATGCTTTTTGGAACTGTGGATGGGACTGTGGACAGGCTATTACATCCAGCTTGTCTACAGCTGAAAAAAGTGTTTTCTGATGCTTTATGCAATGAGTTTGCTCGGTTCTTCTCAGACAGAGTGTCCACCATCAGGCAGGAAATTCTACCAGTGAGCCAGTGGTCACCCAGATTGTTCAAGGTGCACTTCACCTGGTTGGGGGAGTTTAAACCACTGAAGGTAGCCAAGGTCATTGAGGTTGTCTCGAGGCTGAAGCACACATATTGTGAACTCATTTCTTAATGGGATGTGTTGACACTGTTGGCCTGGTGTTCACCTTGAGTGTCCAGTGCTCTTTGTCAGAGGGAGTCTTCCCAGATGCCTTGAGGAGGCACTGGTGAGACTCCTTCTGAAGAAACCATCTTTAGACCCTGACATCAAGGCGAATTACCGTCCTGTCTCCAACCTTCCATTTCTGGGAAAGGTTGTGAAGAAGATTATGGCACAGCAGCTGGGAGAATACCTCATGGCCTTTGATATCTACGAGCCACTCCAGTCTGGGTTTCATGCCAGGCATTGTACAGAAACTGCATTAGTTCAGGTGCATAATGATCTCCTCAGGGTGAGAAATCGAGGACAGGGGACAATTTTCGTTCTCCTTGATCTCTCCTTATCTTTTGACACCATGGACCACTGTGTGTTACTCAACCAACTGAGGGAATTTTGTGGACTCACCGGCACTGTCATCCACTGGTTTGAGTTCTATCTCACAAACAGGAGTCAAAGGGTTGTGATAGGGAATTTCTCCTCCTTCCCTAGCCTTCTGTCTTGTGGAGTGCCTCAGGGTTCGGTCTTGTTGCCAGTGTTGTTTGCCATGTATATGCTTCCCCTGGGTGGGATCATTAGGATGTGCAGTTTGGAGTTTCATTGATATGCTGATGATACCCAGCTGTATCTATCCTTTGCCCCTGGGACATCTGATGTGGCAGACATACTGAACAACTGCCTGGCTGAGATTAATGACTGGATGGCCTCTAGCTGGTTGTGACTGAACCCCAATAAGATGGAGGTATTGGTGGTGGAGTTGAACAGGAGGCATGATAGGATGGCCTCTGGTGCAGAGACTGGATTGTTTCTAGGATATGTGCCATTGAAGGCCTCCTCTAGGGTGCATGATCTTGGTGTTTTCTTCGACAGTGGATTGACATTTGAATTTCAGGTGTCATCCATTGTCCAGTTCAGCTTTTTCCATTTTAGGAATATTGCTAGGATCAAACACTTGGTTCTGCTCTGGACCTCCCCACCACGGTACATGCATTCATGACATCTAGGCTTGACTATTGTAATGCACTCTACCTCAGGGTCTCTGGAGGCATCCTCTGTTGATTGCAGCTAGTGCAGAATGCAGCTGCCAGGCTGTTGACAGGATAGCCTAAATACTGTCACATCACCCTGGTGCTGCATGAATTACACTGGCTGCCTGTTCAATGGAGAGTTCTCTTTAAGGTGAACTTGCTCACCTTAAAGGCCCTACATGGACTGGGCCCTGGGTACCTGTCGGACCTTCTAACACCTGCTGCCCCAGTCCGCTCCCTCTGATCCTCCTCTAGGGGCCTCCTCATGATTCCCAGGATGAGGTTAAAAACTGCCGGTGACAGTGCCTTTAGTGTCACCGGACCCATCCTGTGGTATTTGCTTCCTCCATCAGTAAGGGAGGCCCCTTCAGTTGAGGCATCCAGAGCCCACCTCAAGACCTTTTTATTCAGCTGGGCATTCCCAAATACTGTCCTTTAGACAATGTCTTGAGATATTTGTATTATGGCATCTTAAAATTCTGCTGACAATTTAGACCTTCATTTTAGTGTTTGGATTTTAAGTATTAATTGGAATGTTTATATTTTATTTATTGTGTTAATATTTTGATGTTTTAATTGTATGGCACCCAGAGCCTCTGGGATTGGGTGCCTGAAAAATTTAATTTGCCTTGCCTTGCCTATTATATTTATTTTCTTTTGTCATACTATTTTGATACTTGAAAGAAGAAAGTTTGTCAGACTTATCATCATTACTTATTTTGTTGGTTCCAATATTGTCACTAGGACCCTCTCAAGAGGTAAATGTAAGCCTCCTCTGCAGAAAATAGCCTTCTTCATTTACTTTTTGTCTCCTATGGTACATTTGTATTGGTTGCCAGAGCAGAAAGTTGAATTCTATACCAGCTGATGGTCTAGTTTGTTTTAGTAAAAGTTCGCTCCCAATAGTTTTCTGATATACTGTGTACTTAAAGTATATCACCATCATCATCCATCAGTTTATTGTTTGACTATAAGCCTTTACAAACAATAAAATATATTCAATATTTAAGAACAAATATACACAGTTACATTCCATAAGTACTGTGTTACAGTTTATAAAACATCACTAAAAAGTTGTGCCTTTTCAACATTTTAAATACAATTAACAGCCTAAAAATTGTATCATCCTTATTTCTAAAACATATACTGGAAGTCTAACACTATTTCCATCTTGAATATTATTCCTCATCACTGTAAGTGAACTAATGACAGAAAACCACTTACTTTGTTCAAAACATTTTCATCGTATGAGTTACAGAGGTAATTAATCATTTGGTCAGGGGGGAAGTCAAGATTCATAAATAGAATACTCAGCAATTCTTTTCTTCCTTAGTATATCACCACAGCCATTAGTTGTTTTAGCTTGTCTAACTTGCAGAGCTATACAGGACGTGAGTTCCAAGAACAATTAGTTTAGGTTTGAACTGTCATATGGAAGACAGGGGGTGCTAGAGAGTACTGAAGAGAAAATGTTGCATGCCAGCTGGATGGCATGAATGGCAGCAGCAAAGCTAAAGTAGGTCAATCAACTTCCCTTTCTTAGTTTTTAAACAGACCTGGTATTAGTTACATCTGTTGAATCTTGACTGTGGAGGAAGTTCCTATCCTAACTGTCAGTAGAACACTTACAACATGGGGTTCCATTCTTGGTGTAACAGTTTTGAAACTCATGTATATGCATGCATGTTGGTCCATAGTTAATTGATGTCATGTTTACTGAGCAGTAAATACATTTTCTTGTGACAACATTGGAACTCACAAAAAATTATGGTAAGTCTGCTAAAATGTCTTCTTTTTTACACCCTCTTGGTATGTGATGACCTCACAACCTTTTGGAATTCTACTCCTGTGGATTGTGAGGTCATAACAGACCTGGGGTGTGTAAGAATGGCTTTTTATTCAAGGCCTCCCATACATTGTTCCATATGTGTAGGGCAAAGCCAAATAATTTCCTTCCAGAACTATTTGATTCCTGTGTGCACAGTGTGTGTGGTTGCTATGTGCAGGAACAAGCCTCTGTATTATTTTATTGGATAAACTATACAGAACCTCAGATAATGCACTTTCCAATGGCATTCATTTTACTGGCTTTAGCAAGGATAATTGATTTGATTTGTGCTCCATCCACTCTATAGGTGCTGAATTCTGGAGAAGGAGGCTATGGGGCCTGAGCCCCCCTGTAATTTCTAGCTTCCTCTTTTATTAAGATTGAGCCCAGCCTGTTATTTCAGATTACCCTCCCCCTGGGAAAAACAAAAAGTCAATCCCTATGATCTCACCTTATTCATATTTTTTACCTCTGTTCAAATGATTCAAAATTGTGTGGGTAGTATCAGCTTAATCCTACTCAGGATACATTGAAGTTACAAAGGAAAGGAAAATGATGACAGATATTTACAGTACATATCACCTCATTCAAAGCAAACAACATTGAAATTAAGCTCATTATCATAACTGATAAAAATGTATTTCTTTATTTAAATTCATTCCTGCACTAGGATTGTCACGTTAAGACTGAGCACCTATTTTCAAAGTGAATTCCAGTAGCCAACTGCAGAAGCAGAAGTCTATGCTATGCTATGTTTCTTTAGTATCTATTTCCATTACATAATGTAATTAAAAATAAGCACAGACATATATACACACATGGTGGAAAGCTGTAAATGAGAAAATTCTTGGCACAACCATTCACCAGACAAAATAGAGCACTCTACAGAGGCAGTACAATAACACTGAAATCAATAAGTTAAACAATTCACTGCTTGTGTTTAACAAACACTTCCAATTTTCTATCCCTGCAGGGTTAATTATCATCGTTGTGATTGCCATCTTAATTGCTATCATTCTCATCATTCTCGTTTTTTGCTTACTGAGAAACAAGAACAGGGTAAGTGGATCATAGTTTGATTTATAAATGCATGAGTGAAATTATCTTTGCATGGACAATAGAGCTGTGCAGCAGAATTAATGCTGAATGGCAGTTTCATTTCTTGAAATGCATTTTAAAATTTCTTTTTAATTCTGAAGAATTTCAAAAAGCAATTCTATATAAACTGCCCAATAATATTCCATGGATAATGTACTGTGCTGTTTGCAGAAAATGAATCCATGGTTTACTTAAACCTATATAAACTGCAGATCACAAATTCACAGTTTAAAAAAATCCACTTTCCGAATTTTGGAACTCTGCTTCTGATGCAATTTCACAGAATTAGATTGAATGTCCAAAATTCCACAGAATCCCAACAGAAGTAGAATTTGAAAAATCTGCACAGCCCTAATGAGTATCCGTACACTTGTCTTTTAAGTTGGTTTCTGTAAAGTCATAAATCTTTAACAAAATTCCCTAACTAAAAATGATAGAATCCTTACCAGGAGCCGATCAGGGAGAGTAAACCTGTCTTTACATTTATCCAGGCTCAAAGGTTTATTGATCAATCCCAGGGATCATTGCAATCTGTTACATAGATATAATACCAATTAAAATAAAAATTAAGATCAAAACATTCATTCCACAATTATGCTGACACCAGTATAAATTAATCAAACGTATTCAGGCTCAAAGTTTATTGATCAATCCCAAGGATCATTGCAATCTGTTAACTAGATATAATAACATTTAAAATAAAAATTAAGACTAAAACATTCATTAAACAATTATGTTGACACCAGTGTAAAATCACAAGACAACAGTGTCATCATAAAATATAAACAAACTCTGGTAAGAGGCATTATGACTGACAATAGATTAACTTGAAAAGGGTTTTTAATGGCCTTTAACATAAATATTTCTTGCCTTAGTCAGTTTCATTTGTAAATTTCATTTTTAGGTAACTGTAGATCATTTTTCTGGTTGGTACTGTAGTTCCCATGTGTTTAAAGGTCCGTGGCAGGTGCATGTTTTACTATATGTGAAAGGAGAGGGAACTCCATGCCAAGGCCTTCAAGTAATGGTAGAAGGAATGGTGCAGGGAGGAGAGTTATGTCTACATTGGGGACTGTGGGCCAAGCTAGAAAGATAAGAACCTATGACTGAGGGGGTGCCTGCTTTCATACAGGAGGCAACCACAGTCCTCAGTGGACAATTCAAATGTTACTCTGACAGACATTTAAAGTAGATGGGGGAAGGGGTGATGGAAGAAATGGGGGCAGAAAGTGGGCCACTACAAGCTGAGATAGAGAGTTGGGAGACCCAAGGGGAGAGAGACCCACCAGGGTGCAAATTATTCAAAGAAGTAAGGGGTTAGCAAAGGAAGAAGGGGGAAAAGGAGCAGTGAAAGAAGAAGGATGAGGAAGGGGGAACAACAGGAAAATGGAGAAAGCAGCAAGAAGAGAGGTGAGGGCTGTCAAAATGGTGCAAGGTATGAATCAGAAGCCCTATGAAGAGAGACTGAAAGAATTCAATATGTACCCCCTGGAGGAGAGATAGGAGAGCAGGGATCTTATAGAGACCTTTAAATACCTCTTAGGGGTTAATAAGGTACTGGAGGGAGATATGTTTCAGAGAAAAAGGTGCTATAGAACAAGTGGTCATGATATGAAGCTAGAAGGAAGTAGATTTAGGAGAGATGTGAGGAAGTAGTTCTTCACAGAAAGGGTGGTGGATTCCTGGAATAACCTTCCATAGGAGGCAGTGGGGGTGAAACCAGTGGTGGGTTTCAAAAATGCCTGGGACAGGTGCAAAGGAATCCTAGGAGAATGGAAGGGGACAAGTTGAGTCTGCAGCAAAAAAAGTGATCATAACTAATAATATGCAGACTAGATGGGCCCAGTGGTCATTATCTGCCATCAGTTTCTATGTTTATGTAACCCCCCCTTTGGGAGATTACTAGTCTATTTGCCCCACCCTGGATTCTCATGACCTAATTCTGCCAAGTGAAAAAAGGATTATTTCTTCTCAGCACTCAGGTGGAACCTCCTGCATGTTGGAAGGTCACCATTGGTGCATGGGGGAGATAAAGCCAAGTAGTTAATGTGGGAGGAGGAGGAGGAGGAGTTCTAGTCAGAGGAATGAGCAGTGAGGGAGTGAGAGTGAGTCGGGGAAAGGCAGGGGCAATTGCTCACTCTGGTCCTCAGCCAGTGGCACTTAAGGGGGCACAGAGGAAGAAGTGGAAGCCAGTAGCCACAACCTGCACAGTATCTTGGAGGCAGCTAAAGTCGAGAGGGGAGACAGCAGCCACAAGTCACAGAGTGCATAGCAGCCTGTGCCAATTCATGAAAGGATCCAGTGGCAAGAATGCAGCAGGGAGTGTAGTGTTCAGAGAATGAGCTGCCTTGGAGCTCCATGAGAGGTGTTCCCTTCTCCATTGAGGGACAGTTGCTGCCTGTTCTGGAAAAGGATGTTGGGGTCATGAGGGAACCAGTAAATCCCCAAGTTAAGGCTGGCCCAGTGGTACAGAGGGCTGAGGCATCATGTCTTACCTCATGCTACACTAGTGACCCAGATTCAGGAATGACCTCAGGTTGCCGGGGTGCTGACACGGGGGTGGGTAGGAGCTGGATCAAGCGTTGGCTCTCCTCTCTTGGGTAAGGGGTGGGGTCACCCTCCTGTAGTCCTGCCCTCACCGAATGGAGGTTTGATGCTGGCGCAGGTGGTTAACAGAGTGACTGGTAGGGAGAGGTATTCCACATGGTGTGATGCATGCAAGCGCCACACACGAAAAGCATCAGGGACGGGGGTGTAGAGACCGAGAAAACCTATAAAACCTAGAAACTATATATATATATATATAAATCTCCAAGCTATGAGGATTGCATATTCCAAGCGGGACCTGCCAAGCCAGTGCAGAGAGAGAGAGAGATAGAGAGAGAGAGAGATGGGCATCATTGAGAGTTTGAGTGCCTGTGAAGAATAAGAGGCTGTTAGGCACTGTGAAGTGTTTTGGGACTAGTGCTATCTTCAGACTTTTGCAACCATAGTGGTCCTGATTTAATGCAGCCCTAAAGACTGTGCGGCCTACTGAGTTCAGGTAAAAGCTGCTGTTATGGCCACACTGGCCATGTGAAAGTTGAGTGTGTTCCTCACAAATTAACTGATGCTCCCCGGAGCTATGTGTGAATATGTTTAATGAATTTGGGATCCCTGTTGTTTCTTCAAGTTCTGTGTGGACATTCTGTTATTGAAAGGAACTGTTTAAAATGCATTAAGCTGTTGTTTTTATCCAGCACCAGCAAGGAAAAGGGACCCTGTCTGTGACATCTGGGCCTTGTTAATGTGGCCACTGGAAGTGTTTTTGCTGTTGTGGGCAACCCCTTCCCAGGGGCATATTCCATCCATAACCCTAGACACAGGGAGAGAGGACTACATTGCTATGTATGACAGATTATGTGATTAAAATGGATAAGGCCCACCACTGTTACAGTTTTGCACTCATGCTGTTGGTGTACAGAGCAAGTTTAAATACACGTGTGTAGTGGATGTTGAGGGGAAGGGTAAGGAGATGCGAGCATGAGGATTAAATTAAACTAAAAACAAAACGAATGAAATTCCTGTGCATATAGTACTATGCACTTCATCAAGCCCAGCAGTGATGAACATTACATACATATTCTGTAGGTTACAGTCAGTGATTTCAGAAATACATAATTTTTCATCAAAGCCATCAGCCTCCATTTAGTGCACATAGTAAACTTTATTTGTAAAAGGCTGGGAAATATTTCAAAAGTTTAAACATTGACAAAAAAGTCAAGTAAGTTATCACTTTTGGTCAGCTTCACCTTTTAGCATTTCCTTGTATAATTCTGGTTTCTATTGGGGGGATTGTGAAGCTCTGTTTATCATTTAGTCTTAGATTAATCCTGAAAAGGTCAATCCCTACAGACAGCAGTAATCATTGTACACTGCCAGACACACCCACAATTGGGAGAGAGAAAGAAAGTGTAATCTGAATCTCTACTGGAGCAATGCAATTGTGTTACAAACTCAGTTTTGACAAGCAGACAGTGGCATAGTGCTACATTTAGAAATGTGCGGTCTTCATGAACTACGTTGTTACCAGTCTCCTACTGGCCGGGGGTCTGGGGGATGCCTAGGCCCCATAAGCTATCAGGCTTTAGATGCATTCTGGTGCATTCTGAGGGTCATTTCGAGACTATCTGGCTGATTTTAAAGCCTTCTTTGACTTGTTACATGCAACCAATATCACTATCAAAATAACTTCTTTTTATTTTCTTCAAAAAAAAAAAGGTCTGGGGCCAGCCTGGTGGTGTAGAGGGGTGAGGCCCTGGACATCTCACCTCTCGCCATGCTGATGACTCATTTTTGGGAACAAGCACAAACTATCGGAGGTCAGCTGGGGGGAGGGTGCAGTGCAGGATCAAGCTGCCAATAGGCAACTCTCCTCTTGGGAGAAGGATCTGAGCTTCCATTGGCTCTTGGCTGCCTTGCAATGGAGGCCAGGGGGCTTCTCCAGCCAAAAGAGCCAGGGTGCTAGGCCAGAAGGGTGGGAGGAAGGGGCCATCAATGGAGCAAGAGGGCGCATGTGAACCTCCATGCACATGCGACTCTCTGCCTGGGGCCCCAGGTAATTGGGCACAATTTGGGACAAAACCAGAAAAGGTTGGGGGGCCATGGCAGGATGAAGCCTCTGAACCAGCTACGGGGGGTGGGGGTCAGGAGGACACACATTGTGTCACAAGGTCCTGAACATCCCCCAGAGACTGGTAGGATGGCTGATGAGTAGCTGTGGCTTGCCAAGGATGATAAACACCTTGATGGAAAACAAAAAATTGTCAAAAATAAAGCAAAAAACCCCACTCCAGCCACCCTTCAAACATCTGACTATATACCACTTCTCTTGAGTACAGTCAGCTATCACTGCAGCAGGCATTTCACTTGTTACCTTGCAACCAGAACAGAAGATTCTGCCCCCTCCCAACAGTGCGCCACACAGTCAGACATACAAGGCAGTGAGAAGGGCACACAAAACACCAGCCTGGAGGTACATGTGTCTGTCACACAGCAGACAAGTACATAGACCATCCATGCCAGAGACTGGAACTGATACACAGGTCCCACTGAAGGGTCCATCAAGGCCCGGCATTGACACAGGATGTATACCAGGTCATGAATGCTTTATCTGTATGTACCCAGAACTGAGACAGTTGGAGCAGGGAGGGTAAGATTCAGTAGGGACAGCTGTGTTAAATACAGGGCATATACAGTGACATCACAGCCCACAGACATGACATGCAGCAAGGGTTATGCAACCTGTGTGAGACCTCAGATAATGGCATCACCATAATTATCACTGCTCTGCAGCAGGATGATGTTTCCCATTCATATCCAGTATATGCCAGTCAACCCCCAAATCCCCATATGTCTTACACCAGAACAACAACACCATCAAGCACTCCAGCCTAACCCACATGACAGACAACCTGCAGGGGTGCACAACCAACTGTAACAGATGATGATCTAATGCCAAGCATGACCCATGGCATGTACACAGCCCAGTCACATGGCAAGGGCAGGGGCGATGCCAGTGGCAGGCTCATCCCACCGTAAACACCGTCTCAGAAGTCATCCCAGACACCAAAGTAAAAAATCACACGACTTAATGCCTAATCCGAATACAGCCCAGGCTTTAATAGAAACATAGAAACATAGACTTTGATGGTAGATAAGGACCACTTGGCCCACCTAGTCTGCCCATTTCCCTACCTACAGGATAAGCTGCAGATCTTATTTAACCAACAGCCTATTTCTTTCTACCCCCCACAAAAATTGCCTTATGTCTGTCCCATGCATTCTTGAATTCTTCCACAGTTTTAGACCCCACAACCTCCTCAGAATGGCTGTTCAATGTGTCCACCACCCTCTCTGTGAAAAAATACTTCCTAACGTTGCCCTTGAGCCGTCTCCCCTCTATCTTCAAATTGTGTCCCCTTGTTCTTGCACATCTCTTTTTCTGAAAGATGCTACCCTCTTGGACTTTGTTGATTCCACTGAGGTACTTAAAAGTTTCTCTCATGTCCCCCCTCTCCCTCCTTTCCTGAAGGATACACATATTAAGCTCTTTAGTCTCTCCTCATATGGCTTCTCTTGCAGACCCTGCACCATTTTAGTTGCCCTCCTCTGGACTGCCTCCATCCTGTCTATGTCCTTGCGGAGATAGGGTCTCCAGAACTGGACACAGTACTCCAGATGGGGTCTCACCAACTGTCTGTACAGAGGCATAACAACTTCTTGTGTTCTGCTGCTGATGCCTCTCCCTATACATCCCAGTATCCCCTCAGCCCTCCCTACTGCCTTCTCACATTGCTAGCTAATCTTAAGGTCATCTGATATGATTATCCCCAGATTCCTTTCCATTTTTGTTGTTGTTACTACCCCCCCCCATTGTGTAATCTTCCCCTTGGTTTTTGTTTCCCAGGTGCATTATTTTGCACTTCTTTGCATTGAATCCAAGCTGCCATACTTCTGACCACTCTTCCAACCTTGACAAGTCCTTTATCATCCTTTCCACGCCTCCTTGTGTATCAACCCTGTTGCAGATCTTTGTGTCATCTGCAAAGAGACATACTTTTCCTTCCAGTCCCTCTGTAATGTCACTTATAAAGACTTTAAAAAGGACTGGACCCAGTCCTGAACCCTGCGGTACCCCACTAGTAACCCCTCTTTCTTCAGAGTGGACTCTAGTTACAATTACCTTCTGTGTCCTGTTTTCAAGCCAATGTTTTACCCAGGCTACCACCCTGGGACCCACTCCCAGGCTTGTTAATTGACTATTAATCTTTTGTGTGGGACTGTGTCAAATGCCTTGCTAAAGTCAAGGTAGGCCATGTCCACAGCCCCTCACTGGTCTACTACTTTGGTCCCCCGGTCAAAGAAATCAATTAGATTCATCTGACATGACCTTCTTGCTGTGAACCCATGCTGCCTTGGGTCCTGTGCCTCACTGGCCTCTAGGTACTCAACAATTATTTCCTTCAAAAGTGATTCCATCACTTTCCCTACCACAGAGGTCAAACTGACAGGTCTGTAGTTTTCTGCCTCTGTCTTGGTCCCACTTTTGTGAAGGGGAATCACATCTGCCTTCCTCCAGTCCTCCGGTACCACACCATCCTCCCACAATTTGTTAAAAAGGGTAGTCAGTGGTGTCACTAGTTCTTGTCTTAATTCTTTTAGAATTCTGGGGTGAATTCCATCAGGCCTCATTGCTTTGTCCACCTTCAGTTTTAGGAGTTCTTTTAGAACCCTTTCTTCTATGAAAGGACTGAGATCGACCCCTCTATCCAGAGTGCTTCTGTTTATTGGATTAGGCACCTCCCCTTCCTCCTCTTTTGCGAATACTGAGCAGAAGTATTCATTCAGTATCCCTGTTTTTTCACTGTCCCTCTCTGCCCACCCACCGATCATTCTTTTCAGCCTCACTATCCCTCCCTTTGTCTTTCTACGCTCCCTGATATACCTATAAAAGGTTTTATCCCCTTCTTAACCGAGTTGGCTATATTTTCCTCAGTTTGGGCCTTTGCTATTCTGACTATCCTCCCTGCTTCCTTCTGCTTTAACTGGTACAGTTCTCTGTCCTGCTCCTTCTGTGTTTCCTTATACTTCCTAAATGCTATCTTTTTCTCCCTAACCTTCACCACCACCACCTCTTTTGAGAACCATAGTGGCTTTTTCTTTCTTTTGATTTGTTTATTTGCTTCACACAAAGGCTTGTTACCTCTGTGATGGCAGTTTTGATGTTTTCCCATTGTTGCTCCACCCCTCCTTCTTGCCTGTTTGCTAGTGCTTTTCTAAGGCACTCTCCTATCTTGCCAAAGTCAGCCCTCCTGAAGTCCAGAACCCTCACTTTTTTATGGCTTGACTCTGTAGCTGAGTTTATCGTGAATCACACTGTTTGGTGGTCACTTGTTCCCAAATTGCTACCCACTTCTGGATCCAAGATCCTCTCACTGTCCCCATTTGAGAGTAGGAGGTCTAAGATTGCTCCCTTATGAGTTGGTTCCAAAACTAGCTGCCTGAGGCATGCCACCTGAAGGGGATTGAGAATGGTCCTGCTTTTGGAGGTGGTTGCAGCAAAGGTGCTCCAGTTAACATCTGGCATATTAAGGTCCCCCTTCAACAGTATCTCCCCTTTCTCTGCCATACTAAGGATGCCTTTTATCATATCCTTGTACATTCCCTCTCCCTGCCATGGGGGTCTGTATACAGCCCCTGTGTGGACTGTGGTGCCATTTCCAGTCTTTAAGGTGACCCACAGTGTCTCCTCTCCTCCCTGTTTACTCTTTTGTTCAGTTGCTTTTATCCCTTCCCTTACATAAAGAGCTACTCCACCCCTCTTCTCCCCACCCTGTCTCTCCTGTAGGTAGTGTACCCTGGTATGTTAACATCTCAGTCATGATTCTCTATGTACCATGTTTCTGTGACTGCTACAATATCCAGGCATCCCTCTTCCATCAAGGCCACCAGTTCAGGGAGTTTGTTGCCCAGACTATGAGCATTGGTACTCATTACCTTCCATTTCTTGATGGCCTTACCCCTTTTTGCCCCATCCCTGTCCTTATTGCATTCATCATTTTCTCCATTTACCCCTGCCCTTCTCCCTATCGACATCTCTATGTTGGTGTTTACTTCACTTAGTACCCTGATTTTTGGGAGGGCGGCTAGGATTTCCCTGCTTCTCTCCAGTGCCTCCCCCCCTTGGCTAGTTTAAATGCTTGCCAATGAAGCATTTAAACCTATCACCTAGACTCCTGGTTCCCCTCCAGGACAGATGCAGACCATCATGCCAGTATAGGCCTGCATCCATCCAGGTGGACACCCAGTCCCCAATGAAGCCAAATCCCTGAGCTCTGCACCAGTTTTTCAACCAGTGATTGAATCCCATGATATGGAGCACCCTAGCCTCACCTGTGTCATAGACAGGCAGCATCTCCAAGAAGGTAACTGTGTGTGCTACTTGTCTAAGGCCCCTCCCCAACTCCACAAACAATTCCTGCACTACTCTGATCCCTTTCTTAGCCAGGTCATTTGTCCCTAGGTGGACAATGACATCCAGCTCCCTCCACTGTGCAGTTGCTCCAGCAATCCTGAGAATTCGCTCCCTGTCCCTCCAAGCCATGTCACCAAGCAGGCACCTTACCTCCATCTCCCCTTCCTCTCCCAGTTCTACCTTCCTAACAATGGAGTTCCCCACCAGGAGTTCTTTCCTTCCCATGTGGGGTCCCATGCCATCCTCCTGTGGGTCTCATTTGTGGAGGTTCTCAGCATCCTCCTTGGTCACCACTGTGGGTGCCTCCATAGAGGAACCACACTTTGCCAGAACAGCATATGAATTGTGGAGAGGTACAACTGGAGAGATGTGCCTCTGTTCCACCACTCTCACCCTCCCTGAGCCCACTGTGGTCCAACCGCTCCTTTTTCTTGGCAACCTCTGAGGCAATGGCAGTGGCCCTGGCTGAAGAATGCTGAAGAATTGCCATCCATCATCAGATGCATGTGGACTTCACTTCATGGGTACCATACTTGCTCACTGCGAGGGGATGGGAGGCTGACAGCAAGGGGTAAGCTTGGTGGAAAGAAGATCACTTGAGTGACTGGATGCAGCCAAGCCCCTCACTATTAATTAATTTTGTTTTGTTGGCACTGGCTGTCTAACTCACTTTGTCCTGGCCAAGTCCTGACTCCCAGCTTGTGAGAATTAGTCCCTCACAGACTCGTACACCACGAATAGTCAGCTGCTCCCTGCTCACACTCTGCATAGTACAAGCTGCACCTCCAGTCACACAGATACAACTAGCTGCTCACTGTGTTAGAGGATTTCTGCAGGACATTCCCCAGATTGCAGATCTATCTTTCACATGGACAAACAGTACCAACTTCAAGACAAGAACAGAGTGATCACTGCCAGGTTATTAAGTTACTAATCCTGCATGAAGAAGACATTTAAACATGCACTTCTGCTTTGCTACATTAAATATGTTAGTTAAATAAATAAGACCACTATATTGCTCTATCATGCAAAAAAATACATAGTAAAAGCTGGACCCCACTAAAATGAGAATTGCCTCTCACTTGGGCTGTCCTGGGTAAATGCATTATAACAATGGGTAAAAGGAGTACCCCACTGAAAACAGAGATCTTGCATCTCTGCTGTACTATCCTAGGTAAATACAGTGTAAAAACTGGGTCAAACAGAACCCCACTGCAAACAAGAGATTACAACTCATCTGGGCCATCCTGAGTAAATATATTATAAAACTGTAAAAACAGGACCCTACAGCAGAACCCCACTGAAAAGCAGATGTTGCATGTATGCTGATCCTTTTATAGGGTACCACAGTTGTGACATTTCCTGTGGCAGAGCAGGAAGGGGCGGATCAGTGGGGCCTCCACAAGGTGATCTCATTTACAGGGCACTAGTACTTTAACTTGTTATAACAAGTTAAACAAAGCACAATTAAACCATTACTTGCATTTTTTTTTTCCTTCTAATTACTCTGACTAGGTTACAAACCCAGCAACTTATTTGGAATGGATTTCATTAACTGCAGGTATGTGGAACAATTTTCAGAAGGACAGTCTTACAGGATTTAGGACACTGTCCTACATGCTGGGCCTTTGGAGATCTTAGGTCTCAGCTCCGGGCAGCATGGGCAGAGATTGCACGCCTCAAATTTCATATTGAAGAGGAAATACATTATAAGAACCACCCGCCATTTCCCCAGCATCCAACAGAAAACCTCGACTCAGCAGAGGGTAGTTGGTCCAGGAGGTTGGCAGGTGGTTAGGAGGAGCAAATCAGGTGCCCCATCACTCTCTGCTCTCCAACACATTACCTCCAAAAACCATATAAACACTACAAACAGGTATCTGCCTCTATCTCTGAAATCAAATAAAGAGGCAGAAGACACTGCAGAGCAGGACACTGCGGCACAGGAGCTAGCACAACAATACTCACCCAAATCAGGAACCAAAACTAAACAAGCACAAAGGAAATCCAAAAAAAACTTCTGATCATAGGAGACTCCATGATTCGGGGAGTTGATACCCATCTCCAGCCAGGGGTGATGGTCAGATGTCTCCCAGGTACATCGGCATGGAGAGACACTGACCGCATTGCTAAAATTGTTCACAAAGCAGGAGAAAACATTGATGTCCTAGTACACATAGGGACTAATGATCTCGCCAGCCGGTCAGTTGTGGAGACCAAGGAACACCTGACTAGGCTGGGTGACAAACTATCATCTACCTGTCCGGCATCTCCTTCTCTGAGATCCTGCCAGTCTGGGAGAAGGGAGCAGATGGACAGAAGGTCAGAGAAGGGGAGATAGGGGAGCTAAACACGTGGCTCAAGGACTGGTGCCAGGAAAAGGACACAGATTTGTAGGGAACTGGCAACAGTTCTGGGAGCGAAAAGTTCTTTAAATTTGATGGACTGCATCTGACTAAAGAGGAGTCAGTGCATTGGGGCAGAAGTTTGACGCCTTTGCAGAATATTTAAACTAGCAAATGGGGAGAGGGGTGCAGCACCCCATACATCGAATGGGAAGAACACCCCTCCCCCTCTCAGCTAGTGGTCAAACAGGAATTCAGCTGTTTGCCGCTCATTTGCATCACCAGGTAAGAAAAAGGTTTGTCTCCCCATACGATGCACAGGGTAATGCCAAACTTCACCCAACAACTACACACCAAAATCTGGACAATGGAAAATCATGTACACAAATGCTCACAGCCTGGGAAATAAGATCCCAGACCTGCAGGCAATAATGTCAGAGGCTAGCTGGACATAGTAGCGATTAGTGAGACGTGGTTTACCAGTAACCACACTGGGAGACTACAGTACCTGGCTGTGTATTGTTCAGAAGAGACCGAGTGCAAAAGGGGGAGGAGGCCCTGTATGTTAATGAAAATATCAAAGCTACAGAAATCAGAATACACATAAGGAGCCAGAAGAACTGTGGGTCACCCTGGAAACAGGAAATGGGACAGCCATAAGAACTGGGGTTGTCTACAGGCCCCCAGACCAGGGGAGGACATAGACACATTACTGTTAGAAGATATACAAAACATGACAGCTAAAGGGAGGTTCTGATAATGGGAGACTTCAACATGCCAGATACAGATTGGTCAATACCAGCAGGAACATCTGCCAGAACTAGACTCATAGTGATTCCCTGCAGGGGAGGGCCT
The DNA here is from genome assembly GCA_016271365.2 of Neoceratodus forsteri. Lineage (NCBI taxonomy): Eukaryota > Metazoa > Chordata > Ceratodontiformes > Ceratodontidae > Neoceratodus > Neoceratodus forsteri. The sequence goes on from CM057453.1 coordinate 162,197,437, forward strand.
CAAACAACTGGTACAGCAACCCACAAGAGACAGAGCTATCCTAGATCTAGTACTGACTAACAAAGAAGGGATCACAGATCTCCAGGTAGAAGGTCACCTGGGAGCCAGTGACCATCACATGGTATGGTTCAATTTGGCACTACATCTAAATCATCCCATTCCAAGGCAAAAATATGGGACTTCAGAGGAGCTGACTTTGATAAGATGGCCAACAGAGTTAAGCTAGCCCTGGCAAAAGAAACACAGGTGAGGAGGTACAGGCAAAGTGGGCAAGCATTAAGGATACAATACTTGAAGCAACATCCCATTGTGTTAGACAGAAAAGGAAGTGCAAAAGAAGAAGGAAACCACTTTGGTTCTCAAATACAGTAGCAGAAAAGGTCAGAGCCAAAAGGCTGGCCTTCAGAAAATATAAGGGAACACAGCGGATGAAGATAGGAGGCATACCAAACTGCCCTAAGGGAAGCAGGTAAGGCAGTAAGGCAGGCAAAGTCCCAAACTGAGGAAACACTAGCACGAACAGTAAAGAAGGTGACAAGACTTTCTATAGATACATTAGTGAAAGGAGAAAGTCCAGAGGGGTATTGCTAGCTTAATGGAGAAAAGGGAGCATGTGAGGAGGAGGACCCTGTAAAGGCATCTATCCTAAATAGATACTTTTGCTCAGTATTTACTGAAGAGAAGGTAGGGCAGGGTCCACAGCTCAGCATCATGGACACAGGGGAGGGAGGTGAGCACTACTCCCTTCACAAAAGAAAGGGTCCTACAAGAGCTTGCTAAGCTCAGGGTGGATAAGGCAATGGGACCTGATGGCATACATCCCAGGGTACTTAAGGAGCTAAAGGTGGAACTAGCAGAGCCATTAGCAGAACTGTTTAGTGAGTCTCTGAGCACAGGAGAGGTCCCAGAAGACTGGAGAAGGCTCATGGATCCCACTCACAAGAGTGGTAGCAGGGAGGAGGCGGGAACTACAGACCGTCAGTCTTACCTCAGTAGTGGGCAAGATTATGGAGGCACTCCTTAAGGAAAGGATAGTGCAACACCTGGAATCCATAGGGCACAGGATCCAAGACAGCATGGGTTTACAAAGGAAGGTCCTGTCAAACTAATCTCATAGATTTCTTTGACTGGGTAACCAGAGTGGTGGACCAAGGGGAGCAGTTGATGTCGCCACCTTGACTTCAGCAAAGCTTTTGACACTGTTCCACATAGAAGATTGATAAATAAGCTAGGTAGGCTCGGGTGGGTCAGAAGTTGGTCAACTGGGTGGCAAACTGGTTGACTGGCAGAAAACAGAGAGTGGTGGTAAATTGTATACAGTCAGAAGAGATGCAAGTCACAAGTGGGTACTTCAGGGATCAGTCCTGGGGCCAGTCCTATTCAACATCTTCATTAGTGACCTCGCGAGATGGACTAGAGGGTAAGGCTTGTCTGTTTGCAGATGACACCAAGATCTGCAACAGAGTAGATGATCCAGATGGGGTGGGCAGAATGAGAAGAGATCTGGATAAACTAGCAGAATGGTCAGAAGAGTGGCAACTGGGATTTAATGCAAAGAAGTGCAAAATCATGCACATAGGGAAGAGAAACCTGAAGCCACTTATAGGCTGGGAGGGAGTTGCTAGCAGTCACAAAGGAAGAAAGAGACTTGGGCATCATCATCACTGATGACCTAAAATCATCCAAGCAGACCTCTAAAGCAGTAGGTAAGGCTAGGGGGTGTTAGGGTGTTAGTAGGGTATCACAAGTCGTAAGAGGGAGGTAATAACCTCTGTACAAGACATTGGTTAGGCCCCATCTGAGTACTCGTGCAGTATTGGAGGCCACACCTTCACAAGGATATTAACCAAATTGAGGCAGTCCAGAGAAGGGCAACCAAAATGGTGCAGGGACTGCATCAGAAGACATATGAGGACAGATTGATGGAGCTCAATATGTATACCCTTGAGCAAAGGAGGGAGAGAGGTGATATGATCGAGACATTTAAACACCTTAAGGGCATAAACAAGGTGAAAGAGTCTAACATGTTTAAATATAAGAAAAATAGCAGGACAAGAGGACACAGAATGAGATTAGAGGGAGGCCGATTAAGGGGGAATGTGAGGAAATTCTTTTCACAGAAAGGGTGGTAGATGCATGGAATGGCTTACCACAAGAAGTGGTGGCTATGAATACAGTGCAGGGCTTCAAACAGGCATGGGATAGGCATAAGGGAGCAATACAAATGACTATGAATAGATAGGTCACTGACAGAGCAAAGGCCGATGGCACATTTATAAGGTAGAAAAAGAAACGGGCAGACTGGATGGGCCTTGCGGTCCTTATCTGCCGTCAACTTCTATGTTTCTATGTTTCTATGATCTGTCCTGGAAAAATTCATTGCAAAAGCATCCATCTTGTAGCTGTCTGGTATATTCCTGGTGGTGTAGTGGTACCCCCATGAGGGCATCTGATTCCCTCCCGACTCACCCTCTCAGGCACCCCCACAGCCCTGGTCACATAATGCAAACTGTAACAGCAGTGAAGACTGGCACAGCCCTCTGCTCACTACCTCAAGTTGTTTTAATGTGATGGTCTCTGAACCATCACAAGTATAATACAAACACCTGTGTCTACTGTACTCATGAACACTCACTGGTAATCAGACGGTGGCCAGCCAAGATGGTGAGCAGAGAGCTGTGTAGGTCCCTGTCACTACTGCCATACTTTGGCTTAGGTGACTTGAGTGGGGGAGTTGTGGGGAGGAGGTCCTGAGCAGGTGGGCTGACAGAGGATCAGATGCCCTTACTGGAGGGGAAGACCACTAGACTACCATGAATATTCAAGACAGCTACAGGGTGGTTGATTGGGGGTGCAGGAACCACTACACCAGCAGGGATATTTGAGACAGCTACAAGACAGGTGATCAGGGGGTGGGAGACCACTAGACTACCAGGAACACTCAAGACAGCTACAGAGCAACCAATCAGGGGGTACAGGAACCACTACACCACCAGGAATAATGGAGACAACTACAGGACAGGTGAACGGTGGGGGCAGGGGGTCCACTAGACCACAAGGAATATGTAAGACAGCTACAGAATGAGGGCCATGCACACATGTTAATGAGCCCTTAATGGACATGCAAATGGACCATAGAGTCTTCTATGCCCAAAGGGGTCATTAGCATGTTAGGGCTAAATATGGCCCACAGAAGTCCTGCCGTGATCCTATTTGATCTGTGCTATGCTTCTGTCAGCCATAGTCACTATGTACTGTATTGACATGGTTCCATATTTAGACAGTTTGCATGCTCCAGTTGCAGTGAGCTAATTGTCTGAATATTGCCCAGGCAGGCTGTGTGCAAACTACCAAAGACCACACATGGCCAGCTCTGAATATGGGGGCCTATACTCCTTAGCCCAGTGGAACCCAAAGTCCATAAAACAATGGCAGATGGGGGTAAGAAAGGCCAGTCTATAGCCTCAAGATGCTGTTGTTCTAACTTGTAACAGCATGAAAGCAAACATGTTTGGCTCTGACATATATATATATTTTTTTTTTAACCAGGAGAGACTTGTATACTTTTTTGTTTGAACAGCAAAACATACATAGCATTACCACATCAGCTAAATGGTTCATTTAATACAAACAGAAAAATATCATACAAGTATTGTAGATATTGGTGGTGGGGGACAATCTCGATGGGCAATAGCCTTCTTTTGTCCTTTAAAACCAAGTAAAGCAGAGCAGTGCGTTCAACTCCAGGGTCTGTGCTATCACAAGTGCATAATTAGGCACCACCAATGGTAGGTATCAGCTACATGTAATCCCATCTTTATATCATAGTTATTCTATCTTACTGTTTATATTTTTGATTATAGTACTGAATAGAGTAGACTCTTGTTTACGGTACCTTACATGTCTCAGAGGGAAAATAGCCATTAGACAGAGGCACCAATAAAACTGTCACTTTATTATCAATTAAGCAGGCTTTCCAACTAAATTCCTTACAAATGCAAATAAAATGTAATCACCCAATTTGTTCCACAGGATTGTCAATACAAAACCTGGACAGGGCATTATGTGATCTTTACTTACCTCAGTTAGGAAAGTAACTTTAACTTAGTAAACAAACAGATTTACTAAAATATGAAACTGCCTGTTTTACTCAATTGAGGGCTCATCACGATGACTGTCTGTCTGTCCCAGGACAGTGACCCCATTACCATAAGCCAAAACCTGATTTCAAATCACATTGTGCTCCTCTGTGAAGAAAATCAGCAGAGAGATAAAGCAAAGCTCCCTTACAGCTGTGCTTCAAGGCTGTTCAGTTCCTGATTTAAGACTGCTGCCTAAAGAACTACCTAAAAAAAATCACTGAAGACTTTAAGAAGTATGGGAGCACTATACCCCTACCAACAAGGCATTATTTAGATAAAAATGTGTAAAAAAAGAGAGTTTAGGTAATCTTTCAGACTAAAACAAGCTGCATGTGCTGTTTACACTCCATTAATTATAATTTGAGCTGGCAGGAGAATGCTACATGTAGGAAAGGAACTTTTCTCCCCCCAGCACCACCAGTGAAGTGATTTCAGGTAGTGGAAGGATTGTGATTCAACTCCAAAATTGTGCTTCAGAAGGAGTCTACAGTGCCTTTTTTCCCCAAGTGATAGAAAGACATCTGCAGGGCTCCGCCCATGCAGTCATAAAAAGAGAGAAAAAGAATGTATAATATAGCAATTGTCCCTTGGAGGTTATTAGTGAAGATAATGTAGATCTACTGTATTTTAATAATTATAGTTGCCCATTGAGCAGCTTACATTATTGTGATCTGATTACTTTATCCAAAAGAAAGGACAACAGGTGGAAATAGCCTAATACCAAATTTGCTATGATGTGACCAAGATACTTATCATGCTGTGTCTTATTCCAGTTGCATAATAATAATTGATGAGCATTAGCCTCGATAATTACAATTTAAGACTGTATCTCCAATGTCCATCACTTTCTTTCATCTCTGGATTGGTTTTTTTATATTTTATTTGGGCCAAGTCTAAAAGTGGTCAGAGGTTTCCTTTGTTCTATAGCTATACCCATAGAAAATGTGACTGAAATTAAACCTGAGATAAAACCAATGTCAAAAATGGATTTAGTTTTTATTTCCCTGTCATTTTCATGTTAGCCTTACTTGAGATTGTAAGAGTCTATTTATTGACTTTCCCTTAGGAAAAAGTAATCATAACATTTTTCCTATGCTCCTCTAACAGGGCCATCAACCATATTGGGGGGATGACCTAGTGATGCTAACTTAAAAATGTATTGATAGCACATGTCCAGAAGTTTTGAATTTGCCATATTTGTAATCCTTAACAAATAGTTAAGGACATGTAAATCAGTGTTGATACTAATTATTTAATAGTCTCAATTCTGCCCTAATCACAGGAGCAGACATATCTTGAAGTCCAAAAATCGATCCCAAAAAGTGCATAACTAGTTTCTCACATCTTTACTGTACATAGTTTAGTTACCCAAATATTTGCCATGTAGAGTGTTTGCATTTCTACTTTAGCATTTAATGCAGCAGTTACACAAACTACACTGTTACCCAGTACATATAAATACATCTTTTAATACCCAATAAAGATTGATAAGTTTAATATTACACTCCTCAAAATGTGATTTTCAATATAAACTATTGTCCAACATAATCAAAGATAATTACTTATCCTAACTGCATCCAGAGATTTATCTTCGATCTTCAATCAAACAGATTTGGGACATCTTCCATATGTCAAACCTTTTGATTTGTCTATGTGAGCTTCCAGTTTTCACCTGTCAACCTATCCTTGTAAAAGGTTGAGTTGTTTTTGTAAGCCCTTTTATGTCAGGGAGAATACAGAGAGGTCATCAGTGTAGGTCAATATTCCCACTACAGGACTTTTGACATGTCCTTATTCACTGTAATTAATTCATTTATTATCTCATATATAAAAATATTAATCAGTGTCAGGTCAGAATGCAGTCCTGTTTAATGCCCACACTGGACATAACATGTGCTGTTACTGACCCTAAACCACTGTATTTAATAACAGTCTACTGTATGTTTGTGAATATAAGAACTGTAATATTTAATGAATTGGTGTTAATACCATATGTTGACATCATTTCCCATAGCTTAACTCTGCAAAGGTTACCAAAGGCTGCCCATAGGTCAATGAAATACACAAAGATTGGTTGTTAACTAATTTATATTTTTAAAATATATGGGAAAAGACAACACAATTATCTATAGTTAATTTCTCTTCCTGAATCCACCCTGGTACTCAGAATTTTTTCCTTACTACGCCATTGCTGACATTTTTGAAATATAATTTTACTGAATACTTTGTACTGTGTATTAAGAAGTTATATGGGCCTGTACAATTTCAGATCATCCTTTCTCTTTTTTTGTGTGTATTGGAAATATAATGATTATTTTCCAACACTCTGGAACAAAATTCTGGGTTATATACAGTACCTGTTGAAAAAGTAAGTACTACAGCCCAGCAGGAAGATTCAATTCATATTTCATGACTGAGTTTTTTTTTACGTTAGGCTTTTTATTAGATTTTCACATTCATCAAACACATACAGTCCAAAAGCGATAAAGTCATACAGCTCAAACTTTGTACTTAAACATTGTTACAGGTACTTGTGGGTACATTAAAAACAAGCTTTGGTTATATATGTGGCCAAATAACTGACAGTGGACCAGAACATACCATTCATACACAGTAACTGATGAAAGAGAAAAATAGTCTTGTGGAGAGCTGAGGAAAACAATCTTGTGGAGAGTTAACTAGGGTGGGTACTGGGAGATGGTTAAAATCAGGTCGAGTGCACATAGTTGGGGTTCCACTGAGCTACTTATTATGTATGTAGCAATAACTCTTGACTGAGATTTTGCCCAACCCCGGGGTTTGTTATTTTTAAATAACCACATAGCCCATATGTTTCATATTAATTGATAATTAAGAAGCTCTGGGAGCATGGTCTTCAAGGTTCCAAGATGTCGTACAACTCTAGGACAAAGGGCCTTTGCCCACCAGGCACCTAAATGGACTAACAACCTGCCACCAAGCCTCTTTGATATTCCAATGCTGGGCCCATTCAGACACAGGCTACGATCATATCTGGTTACCAAAGCAAGTTGCGACTGTTTCCACTAAGGCCTCCAGCCCCTGGCAGTTTGTCAACCTAAGTACCTCCTGGCACCGTCTATACCACCATTTCTTCCCTCCCTAAACTCCCCTTCACATCTACTTCCACACCACTGGGTGCCTCTCCACTCCCTACTGCTTCCCTCCCTAACTGATCCAACCTACTCCCCACACCTTTTACCCTACCTCCCCTCATCCCCTCTCCACCACTCCCCTTCAGCTCCCATTCCATCTTCCCCTTCTTATACAGACATCCTGCTCTGATCCTGCATCACCCCTCACCCTCTCACCCGACACCCTCTGTTAACATTTCCCACTACTGGCACTGCCAGTATGCTTAGTATAATCCTCCCTCACCAGTGATGAGGCCCTCCTTCTGGGATGATTTTCAGTATATATTCTCTCTCTCTCTCTCTCTCCAATTTGTCTTCTCACTATTACCCCTTTCTTCCTGAGCCAACCCCTTCCCTTGTTCACTCTCTCTCCCTCCATTTTTTCCTTTTGTCTTGGCAAGTACCATTGTATACAGTGTTTGCTTATTTCAGCCACATATGTAACCTCTTACCTAATCTGCCTTAATTGTTGTTGTTCTTCTTACAGCATCCCATAAGCGGTAGTTTTGTTTGTTACTGTAATGACCCTGACGTGGAACCTATGTAATGAGCCTGTAATCAAAGGTTAATCCAAGATCTTAATAAATAAACAAATAAAATAAATAATCTCCCCATTCCTTCCTATTTGTAATGCTCATGAGCTCGAGACCCACTGGTGATACTAACCACAGGTTTGTCCAGAGCTGACAGCAACAGGCCCCATGTGCACTCCTACCCCATTCCTTCATCATGTCTCCAGTCCTCTCCCTCCTCACAGGCTGCACGTTCAGTATGCCTTTGCCCGTGGGCTCCTCAGACTCACCTTTTGGTCATGGTATGTCACGATTCCCCTCTTACAGGCCACTACTCCTCCTTTTTACCGCCCTGGTGATAAACTATTGCCCCTGGATGCCCCCCCCCCGATCTCCTCATTATGCAGTACTCTCTCACACAACAGCTTCTGCTGTGTTGACATGCATTTGTGCACCAGGGATGCTTCGCATGGAGACTTCTGGGACATGTCATTTTGAACAAGCACATCCCTCCCGTGACCAGCGGTAAACACCTACATGGCAAAATTACAACTCCTAGATGCATTTCGCCATTCGCTCTCACAAGCATTTCATGCTGGGTTCTGCTGGGAACTAGGAATTGTAGTTCTGCACTGTCCCAAAGCATGTGTGAGGGTGACCCATTGGAGTAGGCAGTCAGTCCCCAGTAGGGATCGGGAAATGAATGAATGAATGAATGAATGAATCAGTCAGTCAGAATCTTTATTTAACCAGGCAAGCACCACCTTCCTTGTCACTGGGCCACCCACCCTTACCCTGTTCCAGACCCATCAGCTGACCTTCCTCCCTGCATTTGAAATCCCCTTCCCGCCCACAGACCCACCTTGTCCCCCCCCCAGCATTGTTGTGCTGATCATGGAAAGGGTGCTGCCACACACGTGCTGTGAGCACATAGCTAGTTTTTGGCTGTGGGAGTCCAGAAACATGGAGGGAGGGGGGTCCAGTTGTACAGGGGCCAGATCTGGAAGGACTGCCCACATTCCTCTCAACTGTCCCTCATGAGGCTAGGTTCATGGCACCTACTTCTTTACTCCTGCATTGCATGGTAACATGTTAATTCATTCCAATCTATCTGCACCGTGAGAACTAATTCTGTACTATTTGCTCTGATGTTAATCATCCCTTACAAATCATTCCCTGACAATTTACCCCCAGCATAAATTTTATATATTAAACTCTGGGGGGAAGGGAGGTACAATTTGGGAACAAATTAGGCAGGGAGCCAATTGACGCTGGAACTAATAGTACAGAGCAAATTTTCACACAGCAGATTAACTGTTGACATGACATGTGGACTCCAGCTGTAACAGAGGAAGACTCACCATTATGGCTCACATTTCCCACCTCCCAATCAAGTAACTAAATCATGTGTTGGTCCAGAGGGAACTTGTGTGTAGATTTCAATTCTGGATGATAGGGAGTACCTGTAAAACAAAAGTTACACCGGCATCACAGAGGAGCCATAGTTATTAGGGCAACGTACTGATAAGACAAATAGTAGATAAAAGTATACTTATCTGATAAGCACAAGTCAAAGTCCAGTCAGTCCTGTGGAAAATATATGTTTGACACATAAAATTGCCATTAATGCATTGGCACAATGTAACCATAATGATTAATGGTAATGAAAAGCTCATTTGGACAGTTTTAATTGCCATTAATGTAGTGGCACAACATAAACATATAATTGTCATGGCAATATGGAAAGCTCATTTGGATGGTTTTAATGGCCATTAATGTATTGGCATAACATGAACATAATTTTCATGGCAATGAAAAGCTCATTTCTTAATTTTAATGGTTATTAGTGGAAAAGCATATCGTTTTCATGACCATTAAACTCTCAGCTGAAGACATTTAATGGCCATAAATGTATTTAATAACCACAAGGATAGTTTTAATGGCAATGAAACTAGGTTATTACATTTTAATGCCCATTAAACTCTCAGCTGAAGACATTTAATGGCCATTGTCATGCCCATTACTGTTTTAGCAGACATGCATATCAATTTCATGGCAATTAAAATCAAAGTAAGCCAGATTTTAAATGGCCATTAATAAATTAATGGTAACAATGACAGTTTTCATGGCAATGAAACTAGATGCTCATGTTTTAATGGCTATCAAAATCTTGTTGCTATGTTTTAATGGGTATTAAAACCACCATTAACTGTACATTAAACAACATTTTAATGGGCGTTTAACACCTGTTAAACATTTAATGGGAGTCAGTAATGGTTAATTAATGCCATGGATGACTACATTAATGGTTTTCACCCATGAAACCACAACACTTAATGGAAATTTAATGGGAGAACAAATTTCACATTAAACAAGATTTAATGAGGTAAATTAATGGGTTTGCATGATATTAATGGAAAAATAATGGATTTTAATGGAATTTTAATAGAATTCAATGCAGTAGTGTAGGATACAGATAACAGGAAAGCAATGCAGACTGAACTATAGGGGTGAATGTGATTGTATAATCTGCTGCTATGAAGCTAAGCTTCAGAAACAAATGTATCAGAAATCCAGTAGAAACCTCACAAAATATGGGGAGTAAATAAAGCATAATATTATTTGCAAAATGGGCAATAAACTAACAGAATTAAAACTTAGCATGCTAGATGATTTTTCTGACTATCTTGGCTTTCATAAAAACAAGTTATGTTAATGTGAACTAAAAAAAATATAAGCACATACTGCTTGACATCATGAAACTCCTAGAGTAGAATTTAAAGACACATCAATTTCAGATTAGCCCATCTAATTTTCAAACCATACAAACTGATAGACTATTAATTAGATGGGCTAACAGCATCAGAAGTTCAGATGCTGTAGAATCCAAACTCCCAGCACTTGCATCAAATAATGAAATACACATAATTTTGTAATGCAAATTGTTGCAAATGACAGAAAGTGTCACAACACTCAGGATCCTTTGAAAATATGGTGCAGAAATCAGAATCTCTTTTTTCCCTCCACATGTCCTGCTCAGACAAGAGGCTTGATTTTCAATCGGCCCTTAGATCAGCAAAATGTGCCATGATCTATCGCTACAGCAAACTCTGGGTGCATCAGGGACCCTGCTCCCTATTCTAGAAAACTGAGAGTCCCTGTGCCAAAGTCCTGAGAGTTGCCACAGCTGTAGGGTTGCACCAAACATTTGGTGCACCTGATGTATTTGACGCAGGGTCCTGTCAAACTCCCACTACATGAATAGTTTTATGTGCTCAGCATGAAAACATTTCGTATAATTATTTCTGTAAGGGAGAGTAGTTGTAGGGGGGAACTCTCAACTCCCAGAACTGTAACCAGCAGGGTCCCACAAGGCTCAGTACTAGGACCAGTGTTGTTTAACATCTTCTTTGGCAACAAATTAGATGGAATTAAGAGCAAAATTAGCCTCTTCACAGATGACATAAAGCTCTGTACACAGGTGGATAGTGTGGAAGGGAGGCAAGAACTACAAGAGGATCTGGCAAAGATTGAGCGGTGGTCAGAAACATGGCAGCTGGGGTTCAATGCTAAGAAGTGCAAGGTCATGCACTCGGGAGCCAGAAACTCTGGGAATAGCTACTGGCTGGGGGGGTGCAGTTATCCACTTCAGAGGAGGAGAAGGATCTGGAGGTAATAATCACAGGAGATATGAATCATTCTGCATAGTACAAGAAGGCAGCAGCCAAAGCTAATAGGATGCTGGGGTACATTGCCAGAGAAAGTAATACTGCCACTGTACAGGTCACTGATGAGACTACACTTGGAGTACTGTGTGCAGTTCTGGTGCCCCTATTTAAAGGAAGATGTCAGACTACTGCAGGGGGTTCAGCATAGGGCAACAAAGTTGATCCTTGGACTGGGGGACAAACCATATGAGGAAAGACTGAGGCAGCTCAACATGTATTCCCTGGAGGATAGAAGGGAGAGAGGGGGTATGATTGAAACCTTCAAGTACTTAAAGGGCATGAATAAGAGTCAGTACTAAAGGCATTTTCAGACTAAATGGAAGGGGAAGAACACAAAGGGGCACAGTCTGAAATTGGAGGGGGGAAATTCAAGAGGGAAATGAGGTGGCACTATTTCATGGAAAGGGTGGTAGCAAGGTAGAACAAGCTGCTACAGGAGATGATAGCACAGAAAACTTTGGGCAGTTTTAAGAGGGGGTGGGACAGTGTCAAAGGTAAGGTCAAAAATTAGGGCAAGGCGGGGGGAGTCGGTGGTCTGGGGCAGTAAATCAGATGGATGGGAAAGGGGTGGAGAGGCAGCTGTTGTAGATTAGACTGGGAGCTGCACATTCAAGCAGACTTGATAGACCATATGACCTGTATCTGCTGGCATTTTCATGTGTTCGTATGTACCCTGTGATACCTCTTAAGATCTTAGAGGTCTTAATTATGTCCCCATTCTCCCCTCTGGGCTGGAGTAAGTACATATTCAGGTTCTCTAGCTTCTCTTCACACGCTCTTCCCTGCTGTCCCTGTTTCACATTCACAGCCTTCATATGAACCCCTCCAGGCAGTTTCTGCCCTTTCTGAGGTGATGTCTCCAGAACTGGGCACAGTACTCCAGGTGTGGTCTCACCATAGACCTGTATGGGGCAGTATAACCTCCTTCCTTCTGCTTGAAAATGTCCTATCTATGCACCTCAGCATTCTTTTCACCCTCCCATATGCCTTGTTGAATTGGGCTGAGGACGTAAGGTTAATAAACTAAGGTTGTCACTGTTGGCAACTCCAAAGTCCCTTTTTTGGCAGTCTCAACCACTCTCCCCCATGCAATAGTCAGTTCTAGGTCTTTCTTATCAATATGCATAATCTTACACTTTGTGTGCAAACACTGAGGCAAGGGTTACCCCAAAGGGCATTTGGCTGGGAAGCCAAGTTTCAAGAAAATACAAAATCTGATTTGTATATGCAGCCCGTGATGCTTTGCATTGTGAGAGCATGTGTGATTTTGTATTATCTTACACTTTGTGGCATTGAATTTGAGTTGCCACACCTTAGATTACTTCTCCAGTCTTTCTTGATACTTTTCATGTCCCTTTCTCTCCCCTCAGATCTTGGTTTTGTCAGCAAATAGACAGTCCTTGATCTGGTTATGGGAGGGCTCACCCGAGGTTCCATGTGGGGAATAGCTCCTCCCACAACCTCTGCTTAAGCCCTCCTCTAACACACCTCCCTTGCTTAGGAAGTGTTTTTTCCTAGGCTCCTGCATGGCTTGTGCAGCTGCTCCCTCGTCTCGCTGCTGTTAGTTGTTTCTCTTTACCCCTTCCATCTTGTGTTTGGTGTAGTGTCTTCATCATTTTTGGTCACCTCCAATTTTTTTGCTGTTTGCTCTCCCTGGTGCCTCTCCCCCTTTCTCTTTGTCATTTCTTTTGGGCGTTTATCATGCCTAGCACTTGCAGTGCCTCCTCCTTCCCAGTCCCATGCGTTCTCCTAGCCCTACTTCCCTTTCAACTCCAGCCTGATTCCCATTGACGTTTGCATCATCATCTCCCCTGCCTCTCACCTCTTTCCCTGTGTCCCTACTTTGTCCTGGCACACAATCTAATGTGGCTATGTTGCCACATTACTCTAGGCTTCCTAACCTCTCCAGACTTCATGGACCCAACACTACTGTACCAACTGCCTCAGGATTCCGCCACCAACCCTTCCGCTCTCGGCTCTGTCTGCACGGCTGCACCATGATTCTCTCAAGTGCCCACAGCAGCCGTTAGTATACATTCCCACAATTCCCAGACACTTCAGCAAATCACCAGTTTTTCAGACCTGCACTGTATATTGATCCCTTCTTCAAGGTGTGTGGCTAAAAAATTACGAATGTACAATTGACAAATCTGTAACTAATGAAGAGGACTAAATATCCATTTTACCTTTAACAGTACAAGACAGGAGCAAAAATAAAATAATCTTTCATGCTGTTTTAATGCTTCCTTACCACGTGGACATTCTTATAGTTTTCAGCAGTGCCAATTATATATATATATATATATATATACACATATACATATATAAATATATATACCCCCCCGATACTGCATAAGGGAGCTTCCTGCTCCTCTATGCTTTAGTTACTAAGGCCTTTATTTATTGTATGCATCCCATGACTTTACTACTGGTCGGACTGGTAACCCGGAGGTTAAATATCTTTTAAAATCTCTCACTAGTATGTGTATTTATACAGTGTGTTTTGCTTACTACCCTTAACATTCTCTTATTATCATGACACTGCTATATTGGGGAGTGGGGAGGGGTGGATTTGGTTATACATCATCTGCCTGCAACCTATTATTACTGATTCATGCCTATACTACCTACCTGGATCATGCATTCTCCTTCGGAGCAATTATTCCTCCAAGGTTCCTCTTCTTCTCCTCTTATTACATTATGAAACACTTCTAGCCCAAAATACCTTTCCATGTCTCACAGTTCCTAGCCACGTGCAACCTCCTCCCTTCATACATCCATTGCTTTTACCTATTTACTCCATCATCCATCTCTACTAAACCATGTTGTCATGTGCTGCCATCTTGTCTATTAACTCTATACCTACCAATTTGTCTGTAATTTCTGTTAACTGTTTCATACCCGCTCCTTAGTTCCTCTACTGTCTCTACTGCAGCATCATGCGTTGGCCAGCCCATACCAGCAGTATTGTGGACTCCATCCCTAACTTGCACTTTCTGAGGTGCTGAGTGAAGGTAGGCTTCCCCTGTCTACCGGAGATGGGATTCTGTTACAATCTACCTCCTACTACTTCCCAGCCTGACAGGATTGGGAGTCATGTCTACAATCTACTGACTATTATCATACTTCTCCACCTCATACCAGTTGCTGCTTCCCTTCGAGAACAGAACTTCCTCCTACTTACCAACTTGACATCATCCATCCCTAACTCTGCTTGGCAGCATTGATTGCTGGTTAGTTCACCCCAACTACCAGGGATGAGAGCCATGTTTTCAATCTAGAGACCCTTTCCATACATTCTCTACCTCGTACCAGTTGCCACTTCCCTTCGGGAATGGAACTACCTCCTACTTACCAACTCGACATCCTCCATCCCTAACTCTGCTTGGCAGCATCTAGTGCAGGTTAGCTCGCCCCGACCAACCAGGGATGGGAGCTATGTCTCCAATCTACAGACTTATACCATACCTTCTCTATCTAATACCAGTTGCCACTTCCCATTGGGAATGGAACTTCACACTCTGTGTACCCTCATCATTCTACTTATGCTGCTTCAGGTCACCACTGTCCACCTCTGCCATCCCTGATAGTTGCCTGAGTCTGCAGTCTACTGCTTCATCTTATATGTTCTCAGCCTGATACCCAGCTGCCACTCCCTTCAGGACCAGGACTTTGGCTGACTTGCTTCTCCATCTTATCTCATCTGCAGCCTAGCCTCTTTGTCCCATCTGCCGACTTCCATGGCCGGAAGCCTGACTCTGTCATGGACTGTCTCCACTGTTTGCATCTACACCGATGTGGATTTCCATTTCCATTCATGAATGGAACTTCTTCAACCAAGTTCTCTCATCATTCTACACTCACTAGCCAAATCCAACCTGGATCGTCTCACCTCGACCATCCTATCTGGATGCATGTCTTTCCATTATGCTTTCACATGTGTTTTTTCTCCACCCGCAACCTGATGCCACAACTCTTCTGGACCTAAACCTCCTACTTCTGCCTGCGACTTTGTTTGTGGAACCTGGACCTCTTGGGCTTGTTTGCCTCAATCCTGCCTGTTTGCCACTCCCCTTCGATCACAGGACCCTTCTGCTTCGGATGACTTCACTCGCCATCCCGCTCTTCCATGGATCTTCATTCTCTAGCCCCTTTGACCTCCTTTCCCTCACCAGATGGATCCTGCCAGCTCGTTCATCCCCATTATCACTCCAGGTCGACTGCCTTATGCACTTCTTCACTGCAGGTCTCCAGTTCAGTTGTTGTACGAACTTGTTTTCTCCGCAGATTTGGGACCTTGTCCTTCATCACTCCAGCACCTTCCTTCATTTTCTCTGGTCGCTTCCAGCCTTCATCAGATGTGGGACTCCTGTTGCTCATTGTGCTTGGCTTGACTCCTCGGCCTTCCATGGATTGTCATCTGATGCCTTGCTTCAGCTTTCCTGCAATTCACTGCTGTTCACCATGGAACTGACCCGGCCCTGTACCTTTCTGCTCTGGATTTCATCCAGCTTCACCTAGCCCATAGCTTCCTCTGCTTACTTCTTCAGTTCCTCAGGATCCACTCTAGAGTTCCTTCCCATTTTGAATGGCTGCTTTCTCATCCTCGCCTTGCTGGTTTAGGGCTTTGTACTGTTAACTGTGGCTCTTTTGGGCCTTGTATCCTATCTCTAACCAGTACTCCTACCCAGTCATCTGCTTTTCCATATGATCCATCCCCTACTTCTACTCCAGCCTTTCTAACAGTTCCTTTAAACTACTCTTTGGATCATTAATTCATTATTCTGGAGTAATACTACTGCCAGTAAACATTCCTCGGCTTACATGCCCCATGGACTCTTACGTTATCATAGAGTCTCATACTGCCCATTCAGTTCTTCTCAATCATTCATGGCATCCCATTCACCTGGACAATAGGAAGATCTCCTCTGTCTCTATTGGATATTCCCTCTGATCCCTGTCCGTCCAATCTCCATGACATCCCTGTGTGCCTCATCTCATTGGCTATCCTCATTCATGGAAAGGACTTAAATCCTGCTCTTATACTCAGACTTTGTAATCAGCATCACTTCTACAGATACCAGGAATCATAAGATAACTCATCAGCTATGGACATCATCCATTTTACCTTCTGTGCCTCTAATTTCAACCATGACTCAGATGACCAAGTTACTAGGCTCTATCTTCCCAACAGTCAATGCTAGTTTTAGGAATTGCACAGATATCTTCCAGAATATTCATTGTGGGATCTCCACAGCTAGCTGATTATGGACTCCACACCATCCAAACCTCAATTTTCACTCCCAGACATTGCTATTCCTTATACTATTATCTGCATCTTTTCACCTAGTACCTTCAGCTGGGTCATGCACTCTCCAGCAGACTCTTCAGCCACTTCTTCTTGAAGTACTTTCATTAATCTCTACAGTAAAGACCATCACTGAGAAATGGCCCTCCTGAATTCTAACTGGCAATCCATAACAGCCAAGACAAATTCACCAACTCAGCCTTGCATTCCAATCAGTATTAATCAGCTGCAGCACAAAAATTCTATGGCATCCTGCACTAATCGATCTCACTACCAATCCAGCCTACAGAATCTTTCTCTCATCCACCCCAAGCTTCTTTCATGTACTTCAGCATCAGGATTACCTGTAAACTTAACCACCTATGCCACCACAATGCATCTCCTAAATGATCACACCTCAGGAATACCCACACTTACTTCAGGCAGTGTACCAGCAGAGGATTTGAGTATAAAGTCACAAACGTCATGACCAAAGAAGCCATCTATTCCTTATAGCAAATTATAATCATTCCTCATATATATTAGCCTACTATCTGGATGGCTCTGCAAATCTTCATCTAGTGCTTACTAATCACTGATGGCATTACTCTCATTAGGCACTCAAAATCTTCTTTACTCATTTTACTCTGAAATGCTTACCTAGTGACTTATCACTCACTAATCAATTCTTTACCTCCAGACTACCTCAAATATCAAACCTTATAAGAACTGGATCAGTCACCCATAGCTTTACAAGTCACCACAACTCCCACAGTGTACTGTCTAGCCTTATATTGATCAAATCTTGCTCTCCCGACCCTTCAGTCCCTTTGGACATGCATCCTTTGTCACATTGGGAAGATGAACTACATTAGCCCTTCTTTAACTGAATCTCATACCCTGCATATCCTTCATATCCTTCATCCTCAGGATCATCATTTAGTCTGTATCATCTTTGGATCGAGAATGAACCATCATCTCCAGGGTACTCAAAGACTCTTCTAGAATTTCTACTCTATGATGCTTCCTTAGCAACTCCTTGTTCAATTCAGACTTCCTAGCCTCCAGACCATACTCTTACATTCAAACCTTTCACAAGTTGGATCATTCACCAGTGATTTCTTCTACCACTGCATTTCCACCATTCCCAGTTTAGTACTGTACCTTATCGATCTGGTCATGGTCCCTCTGCCCATTACACCCTTGCAATTCTGTTGGACAAACGTCATTCATCATCTTGGAAACCTGGACTTCCTTCATCCTCCTTCACCCTGATTTACTTCATACTTAGGATTCCATCACTCATTCAGAACAGACTTACTCTTCAACTTAAGAATCATTATGCGATTGGCATCATCCATGGACTGAGGATGGATTATCATCTCTCCAAGCAACTCACCAACTTCAGATTATCTATGGTTACTAGAATTTAGGTCCTTCTCCATTTAGTATGCCCAGAGGATGGGCAGACCTCGAGCCATGGGTCTGCAGAGGTTTCCTCCACCTGGGGGTTTTTCCTCTCCTGAGTGCCAGGGGGTCATACTCTCCATGAGTTGGAGGAGGTATCATTTTGGGCCTTCTTTTCCCTACAAATTACTACCTACATACCTACCACTCAAGGGTGGGAATAGAGTAAAGCCACAAAAAGTACTACAAGTTACATAAGCACTATATACCCCATCTCTCCTTATCGCTAATCTGTAAACATTGAATGGGAGGGCTCGCCCAAGGTTCAATGTGGGGAATAGTTCCTCCCACAGCCTCTACTTAAGCCCTCCTCTAACACACCTCCCTTGCTTAGGGAGTGTTTTTTCATCCACCTCCATCCCCTCCTCCTCCTCCTTCTCTGGTGCTCTTTTCACCCTTGTTCCTGTGCCTTCAGTTCCCTACAAATTAGTACCTACATACCTACTACTCAAGGGTGGGAATAGAGTAAAGCCACAAAAAGTACTACAAGTTACACAAACACTATATACCCCATCTCTCCTTATTGCTATTCCACAAGCATTGAACTCTTTGCTACATCAGCTGTTAAATGTTGACTGATCCCTGTAGCATCTCACTGGTAACCCCCTTACACCTGAGAATTCTACCTACCACCCACTGAGTCCAGCCTCAATCAGTTATATATGCATTTAGTGAGACTGTTGCCCCCCCCAGGTCCTCCAGCAATTTAAGTAACTGTCTGTGTGGTACAGAGTCAAAGGCCTTGCTGAAGTCCAAGTATAGCACATCAGCTATGTCTCCCCATCCACAGTCTTTGTACCCCAGTCAAAAAAGTTGATGAGTCTGGCATGACTTGCCTGCCATGAACCCATGTTGACTCTTGATGTACTCAGTTACCCTCCAGGAACTCCAGCAAGTATTCCTTTATAATGATTACCAGCAGATTCTCTGCTACTGACGTCAGGCCTTCAGACCTGTATTTACTTAACCATCTCTGTCCCCCACTCTTCTGGAGGGGCACCACATTTACTGTTCTCCAGTCCTTTAGAATTACCCCTGTTTCCAAGGAGCTGTTAAGTAGAACAGCCACTGGTAATTTGTTCACTTTCAGATTGCTATGTCCTTTGAGCACTGTTTCCTTTGATACCATTCCTACTCCTTGTCTGCTTCCCTGCTCCCCTCAGGCCCTGATGCCACAATTTGGGTACGGCCTGCCTTCTATTACCCTAAATACTGAACAGAAATAGTTGTTCAGGATATCATCCTTTTTGCTGTTATCCTCCACCCATCCTCTCCCACTCTTCAGCCTGACAACACTCTTATTTTCCTATTTCCTTAGCATAATGAAAGGATGCTTTTTCTCCCTTCCTGACCCCTTCCACAGTTCTCAGCCCTGTATCTGCCTTTCCCTTCCTGACTTTCCTGTTAGACTATTTTAGTTTTTCTAAATATCCTCTCCTATTTGCTCATTCTGCTCTCCCTTGTTCTTCTGGAAGCTACCCTTTAAAGTCTCAATGCCTCCCCTACACATTTGGTAAGCCACATTAGTTTTCTGTGCTTTCTATTCTTACCCACCTGCCTAATGCAGCTATATGTCATTTCAGCTATCCCCCTCTTAATCATAACCCATTTAGCCCCCACCCATCTGCCCCACCTACCTCTGCAAATCTTTTTCTGAGTAACTCACCTATTTCCCCAAATCTGCCCCTCTAAAGTCTGGGAACTTTCTTTTTGAATTGGAGTTATGGGCATCCAAGTCAATCTGAAAACACCCTGACATCCCCAATGAAATCCAGTTAAACAGTACCATATCTAGGGTATCCCCCTCCTTTCTAGTTTCCTTGACCTACTGTACAGGAAAGCAACCTAGTAGCATCTCTACCAGTGCTTAGCTTCTTGTACTCTTGGGAACAGGAATTGCCCAGTCTACAGCCAGTAGATTCAGGTCTCCCACTATCCTATTTACTTTCTTGCTGACAATTTTCTACTTTTGTGCCCCAGGCCCAGTACTTGTCCTTCCTTTCACTTAGCAGTCTCTACACTGTGCCACCCATACCCCCAAGGTTACACCAGACTAAGTCTATGTCTCCATCATCTCCCTCGGATGTGTCAACAGTGGTCTCTATGTCCTCTTTTACATACAGGGCCACCACTCCTCTCCCCTCAATTTACTGCCATGGTCACATATTCATCCTCCCTGCCTTCCTCATGTGTGCCTGCTAAGATTTCTGCTCTCTGGTGCACCAACTTAACACTTAAGTTGAGTGGGTTTCTCTCTACTCCCTGAATGTCTCCACTAGTTGGGAGAGTGTTAGCTAAGTCTCCCATACCTGATTACCCCCAGAGGATGCCCCTTGCCCAGCATTATTCCTGCTAGTTAAAACAACCAGTAATGTGTGCCTCAAACGTCTATCACAATGCCCTTGTCCTCTTCCCGTTTGGATGTAGGCCATCTGGTATAAATAGGTCATTATTCCTCAGAAGAACACTCCAGTCTCCCAAGACATGAAAATCCTCTTTAATAAAATTCCCTTTCAACCAAATGCTAAACTGGTAAGAGTTATCTTTAACTGTCCTCTTTTACATACATTTCCCTTAATCCTTCCTCTTCTCATTCTCTATCCTCTGTCTGCTGCTTTTCACTGTCCTCTGTTGATTTACTTATCCTATCTCCATCTAAGCTACCTATTAATAATTATGTTTTATTCTGGCTATGCCCTATGATGATACATTCCCCTACTGCCTGGCTTCTTACTTCAATGTCTACCCCAGTCCCCTCCTGTACTGTTACCCACCTAACCCAAATTAGCATACTGTCACTTAATTCTGAGATATCCACAATTTGTCACTTGCAGATGATACTGCTGCAGCATTGTTTGTTATGTGCTATTGGCTGATATCTTGTATGCTATGACCTATATGTATCAAATTGTCCCATTGTCATTACATATGTATCCCTCATCTCTTGTATTTTGTCTGAGATTTTATCATAACCAGGTCCATCTTGTAAATGAGCTCTGCTCAATGATGTTTGCCTAGATAAATAAAAATTTTGATTGATTGACTGATTGATCTGTTTCACTGGGAGGACCTCTAAGAAAGTCACACAACCAGCCAAACTTTTAAGCCTGGAAGATAGCTCCCAAACTCTAACCTTCACTTCTAATCTCAAGACTGACCCAGCCTCATGGTTTGATCACTGCACAGTGGAGTTCTCATTCAGGACACCCTGTTAGCCCCTCCCCTGTTGAGATGGTCTACTACCACGCTTTGAGGGGGCTGCCCCCAGAGGGACTGATGGTAGTGGTGGTAGTAGACTTTTCTGGTGTGAGTGTTGCATGTGCAACAGGCTTGAGCAAGGCAGTGTCAGCATATAATGATGCTGTCATCAAGGCACTTGACAATGTCACACTGGTCCATATATGACCCAAGTCTTCTCATTTGAGATCTCCATGGTTTGATATGGCTCACAAGGCGATGAAGACTAAGGGTCAGAAGTTGGAGCATTGCTGGAGAAAATCCAGGACCTTGGACAACAAACTGGCTTTGAGAACTCATTATGGTCAGTATCAAAGGGCAATCAACTGTAAAAAGACACAGTTCCTGTCCAGGGAGATTGCTGGAGGAAGAAACAGACCGACTTTGCTCTTTCGGACTGTAGAGAGGCTATTACATCCAGTCTATCTGCAGCTGAAAAGAGCAGTTTCAACCGCTCATTGCGAGGAGTTTGCCCAGTTCTTTTCTTACAGGATGTCCTCCAGTAGGTCTGGGATCTTTCCAGTGGGGCATGACCATCCCCACAGTATGGAGTCTGGTATTCACATGAGCACTCTGTTTGTCTGGGAAGAGTTTTGGCCAGTGGGGTTGGCAGTGGTAATCGAGGTAATTTCAAAGTTGCAACCCACTTTTTGTGAACTGGACCCTTGCCAGACACATCTCCTAGTGGGATGTGTGGAGTCCATTAGTCCAGTGTTCACTGAGATTGTACAGTGCTCAATCTTGAAGAGGCTATTCCTAGTGGCCTTGAAAGAGGCATTGGTGAGGCAACTTCTGAAGAAACCATCGCTCGACCCAGACATCTTGGCGAATTATCGACCTGTCTCCAATCTTCCATTCTTGGGGAAGACTGTGAAGACACTGATGGCTTCACAGCTTGAGGCCCACCTGATGACCTTAGACATCTACGAGCCACTCCAGTTGGGATTTAGGAGAAAGCAGAGCACTGAAATAGCATTAGTTAGAGTGCAAAATGTTCTCCTCAGGGTGAGAGATAAAGGAGAGTGGTCAATTCTCATTCTCCTAGATCTCTCCTTAGCTTTTGACACCGTAGCCCACATGATCTTACTTGATCACCTTAGGGGGGCTCTTCAAACTCACCGGCAAAGTCATCAGCTGGTTTGAGTCCTTTTTGACAGGTAGAAAGCAACGGGTAGTGTTAGGCAATTTCTCATCCTGCCGAAGCCTTTGTCCTGTGGAGTCCCTCAGAGTTCGATCTTGTCACCCATGTTGTTTGCAGTGTACATGCCACCCCTGTGTGACATCATTAGGCAGTACAGCTTGAGTTTATACTGCTATGCAGTTGATACTCAGCTGTATATGTCCTTTGCACCCAGAACATCAGATGCTGTGGACGTACTAAATTAATGCCCATCTGAGATCCAGAACTGGATGTCCTCTAACTGGCTGAGGCTCAACCTGGACAAGATGGAGGTGCTAGTAATTGAGCCAGGTCATCAGATGGATATGGTCACCACTGGAGCAAGGACAGGATTGTTCCTGAGTACCACCTTATTGGTGGCATCCAATAAGGTGTGAAATCTAGGCATCATCCTCGGCAGTGGATTGACACTGGAGGCTAAGGTGTCTTCCATCATCTGAAATAGTTTCTACCATCTGAGGAATGTCACCTGGATCAAGCCCTTAATACCACCTGATGACCAGCCCACACTGGTACATACTTTTGTGATGTCCAGTCTTGATTTTTGTAATGCCCTATACTTCTGGGTCAATGGTGGTAATCTCTGTCGCTGCAGTTGGTGCAGAACGCTGCGGCCAGATTGTTAACGGGCCTTCCTAGATCAATTCATACAACTCCAGTTCTGCGCAAACTGCACTGGCTACTGGTCAGGTGGAGAACTGCCTTCAAGATGGGCTTTCTCACCTATAAGGCCCATACAAATTGTGTCCTGGTTATCTGTCTGACTTCTGACACCAGCCCACCTGGTATGCTCACTCCTCTCATCCACAGAGAGCTTCCTTATTGTTCCTAGGGCTCAACTTAAAACATCTGGTGACCGCACTTTTGAGGTCATTGGACCGGCCCTATGGGATATGTTACCACGTCCACCCTCTGTGGAGAGTTTTAAGCAAGCACTCAAGACCCGTCTATTCATGCAAGATTTAATATTTAAGTTTATTAGTATTTTAAATATAGGATTTTAGAGTTTTAGCTTATTAATTAGGTCTTAATATATCTGATTTTGTTTTAAATTACTGCGTTAACTGAAATACTATATCTTGTTGTTGCATTTGCATGTAAAGCACCCAGAGCCCCTGGGACTGGGTACTGGATAAATACATTTTACTTACTACTGTACTACTACTTACTTACTTCTACAAATGGACTCCCTGCATCTGGTTTCTACTTCCTTAACCATGTGGGACACACATTTTCATGTGCACCCGACCTCTTTGATATTCCAGGCCCTATACTTTGGTTTGTATACAAATGAACTGTGTAATGGCCCTTAGTTCACCATCTTCTTCTGCAGTGAACACATTGCAGGAGATTTAGAAAAGATGTGTTGATAATTTATGCTTCTTGACAAACAAACCTGCCAGCTGCAGCATAATGTTCCAGCTGCCCTCTCTCCAATAAAATGTGACAGCTTATAGATCAATTTAGGTGGGCATTGTTACAGTATAGGATCCAGGATCAGTTTTCAATTAGGTAGAATTTTTTTTTTCTCACCACAGTTTGTGGTATGTATGTCTAGTACTAGCTAAAACCATACAAGCAACTGATAACACTTCAGATGTTACCAGTTGCAAGTTTTTCAGTTTATGAAAGAACGACACTGCTTGGAACTCAGACTAGATAGTTGGCCTGATAACTCATCTGCTAGAATGCTGGGATGGCATTGGGTTGGGGTGGGTGGTGGGTGCTGGGTTCAATTTCCAATCAGGTCTCCTCATTTATTTCTCATTACAATTAGTTTTTTTCTGGTAAACAATTGTAAACAAATACATGGAAAATTAATCAACCACGTTAGTTCAGAATAAAAGAGTACATACAGTAAACAGCTTCCTGTTTCTGAAAGAATGGTATTGCACACTATCTATCAGATAACCATCATGTGCTGCACAAGAACCTATGATGCAACATACAGTATCAGTCATTAGCATCAGCATGCTTTTGAATGGTCAGAACTGAGGGTTGCCCTTTGAAAGATGACCTCATAATCATGGCTTGAAGATGCGACTTATGCCACTGTACTGGAGAAGGTTCTTTGTAATAAAACAAAAAAAAAATGATTGTTTCATTTACATTTTTTGAACAGTAACATAAAATGATGTGTAATGTATTACTGGGTCACACTGCTGCTCTTTGCAGTATAAAAGTGTTACCTCACATATATCTAGCATCATGGAATCTCTTGGCATCACTTCACAGTTCTCTCACTTTGCAAGACAATGTTCAAACCAGAAAACAACACAGTCCCAATTCAGCATTAATGTCTCCCAGATCAAACCATCTAGTTTTTCTTTAAAAAGCAAAAAAAAAAAGTATAATGTAATAGAGAAACATAGACACTGTCGGCAGAAAAAGACCATTGGTCTGTCCAGTGTGTCCTGTTTTACCATGCCCTACCCAGTGATCTATTATCTAGATAGGATTTTCACCCTCTCCTCCCCCATTTCCTCCCTGCCTTATTGCTACCTCCTGTGTAATTATCAATTCCCTTACTCTTCCCCAGCTATGCATGAACCCATTTATGGGTCTGGATTCACAAAAGGCAACTCAGGACGCAAGGCAACTTGCGTCCAAAAAAATGGTGCAAGTAGCACTTGCGTCATGCGTTGCATCATGTTGGGATTCAGAAAGGCAGCCTGCAACATGCTGCAGGCTGCCTGTGCCCAAGTGGACCAATGCACCATAAACCCCCTTGTGACATGGCGTAAGGGAGTTTATGGCAGCAGTTGCACCCTATTCAGGAAGGGTGGTGGCAAAGATCCCAAATTGGGATTCAGAAAGAACCCCCTGTGGACATCCATCAAAGAACATGTAAGCTTACTATAAGGCGGCATAAGTGGTCTTTGCTGTCCACCAGGGGTTGCCAATGTGCAGCCAGTGCTGCACAATGGATAGCTCTCATGGGCTTTGGCCACCTAAAGTCCCGTTCCCCTGTAGCCCCATGGTCTTGTGCCCCCCACATGTCCATAGTCCCCACCAGTAGTACTGTAAAAGCCCAGTGTGGGCTATGCCCCCCCATCCTCAACCCAAAGGTCTGGTGTATAAATCCTCATGGGCTATCATAACACACCCTACCTTACCGCGATGCCAATCCCCGCACCCGACCCAAAATGCCATCCTGGTCCAGTGGTACCTGCAGTGCCCCACATATCCCAGGTGTTCCAGTAGCCCCCCACACCCCCACCCGACAGTGGCAGACCACCCCACACACCCACACCTCACTGACGACTGGCACAGCCCACCTCTCACCACCATGGCCAGCCACCAAGTGAGCATTGCACAGAGCATGTACAGTTAACATTTGCTCTGGGAGAATGACAGCAGCTGTCATTCTCCAAGCGCATATATTAACTGTTGTTGACTGGCCATGGTGGTGAGAGGTGGGCTGTGCCAGTCACCAGTGGAGTGTGGGTGTGCAGGGTGGGCTGCCACTGATGGGTGGGCTACTGGAACACCTGGGATATATGGGGCACTGTGGGTACCTTTGGACTGGGACGGCATTTCGAGTTGGGGTGCGGAGATTGGCATCGGGGCTGGGGAGGAGGTCTTAAAATAGCCCATGAGGGCTTATACACCAGAACTATTGGGGACGGAATGGGGGGCCATAGCCCACACTGAGCTTTTACAGTACTACTGGTGGGGACTTTGGGCATGTGCAGGGGCAGGACCACTGCCAGTCTCCCTTATGTGGGTGCATCTGCCACCCTCCCGTCCTGCAGCTTGAGGCATTCTTGGTTGCTGTGTCCTTTGATGTGTGGATGCCACAAGCCATAGGATGCAAGCTTCTGGACCCTGTCCAATACTGAATCAGGCACAGAGTCCAGGACGCAGTGGCCATTGCTGCAAGCTGCCAATGTCTCAGCTTGTGGCCAATGTTTGTGAATCTGGCCCAAGATTTTTAGTCCTGCCATCTCAGCTAGTAGACTGTTCCACAGCTTCACCACTCTCTCAGTGATGAAAAATTTGCTCACATGCCACCTGAGTCTTCCTCCCACCAGCATCCATTCAATACCCCCTTATTATTGATCAGTAATGCATGTTGAACAGTTCTTCACAGTTCAACTTGGTTAATTCTTTCAGGAACTTGAGGGTCTCTGTCATATTGTCCATCTTCCTTCTGCCCTCCTGCTACTATGCGTCTAGTTCCATAAGCCAGTTCTTATAGCTTCCATTCTGCTGACCATGTATTATTTTGGCTGCCCTACTCTGCACTGTCTCCAGCCTGTCTGTCTTTCTTTAGGTCAGGACTCCAGAACTGGGCTCTGTATTCTAGATGGGGTCTCACCAGTGTGCTATAGAGATGTAGTAGTACCTCTTTTCTCCTGCTATCAGTCCCCTCCCAATACACCTCAACATTCTGCTTGCCTTGCTGTAGGACTTTTTTACATTGGCTAGCTTGTTTTAGGGAGTCCTTTATGACTGGCCCCAGGATCCTTTTCTCTTAAATGGTAGCCAGCCTAACCAATCGCATCTATTCTGTCCTGGGATTCTTATTCCATATGTGAATCACCTTGCACTTTTTGGCATTGAATTTCATCTTCCATGAGAATCTCATATATCTTTGCTGGTCTCTCTGCAACTCTCTCATACCCTCCAGCCCCCAATGCCTACCCTGCCTTAGTGACATTTGCAACAAGAACCCTCTTGCCCTCTATTCCTTCCCCTATGCCGCTGATGAATATATTGAAAAGAACTGATCCCAGGACTGACTCCTGTGCCCCCCCCACTCATGACCTCCCCCTCTGTGGCCTCCCTCCCAGACAGCTTCCCACCCATTTAACTAGTTCATTCACTGCTTCCAGTTCCTCTAACTTCTTCGGATGCCTTCTATGTGGCACTGAACTGAATGCCTTGCTGAAGTCGAAGTAGAGTGACTCTACTGCTTATCCTTAACCACGTCCCTTGGAACCTAGTAAAAGATTGCTATCAGTTTGGGGTCTATGCCATGAACCCATGTTGTTTAACATCCTGAAGTCCAGTCCTTTCCAGATATGCCATTAGGTCTACTTTGATTGGTGTCTCCATTAGTTTACCCACAATGGACTTGAGATGGATGGGTTCCTCCCTATACCCCCTATCTCTATATGGGACAGTGGCCCACCCTCCAGATCAAGCCTGGGAGATGTGCGCCACATAGTTCCTGCACTGGCTATCTTCCTGCTCTACCTGTGCTCCATTCTGTCTATAGTTACTCCCCCTAAAATACTTTCTATTCCCTTCCCATTGTGCCGATCACCTTACCCTATATGGAGTAATGCTGACACTACCAGATGCTACCTTTCCTGCACTGACCTCCCAGATCCCATTCCCTATTTGTTAACTTACCCTGTCCCAGAAAGTGTTTTAGGGAAACTCACCATTTACAGCCTCGATTACAAATGGACTGTGGCATAAAGCCTGAACTTTGCTTTGTGCAGAGTCTCCTGCTCTTCTTGCATCAAATCCCACTCCTGTTAAGTCA
This sequence comes from Neoceratodus forsteri, assembly GCA_016271365.2. Taxonomy (NCBI): domain Eukaryota; kingdom Metazoa; phylum Chordata; order Ceratodontiformes; family Ceratodontidae; genus Neoceratodus; species Neoceratodus forsteri. Next base: position 162,225,639 of record CM057453.1, read on the forward strand.
TGGTACAGCACTTAACCTTATGGCCCCTCACCGAATGGCACAGACACCACCGCTCAACTCACTGCCACTTGTGGAGGTTGCACTTTATACTCCTGAACCAGGAAGAAATAGCACCACTTCCTGTCCTGGTTACCCATCAGAATTAAAGTTAAAAAAGTTAAATCAGATGACTAGAAACTGGCTTAGACAGACCATCAATCTGATTTCTAACCAGAAGCATTAACTACTTACAGTAGCTGCAGTTTGTGCTCTACTCACTAAACCCCCACTCGGTGTTTCCTCCAACCTCTGTAAACACGCTGGAGTTTGTCCTTCGCTTGTTTTATTTGGCTTTGAGTCCATTTAAAGCCCCTTTCTACAAAATGTTGGTGCTGGAGTGAGATTGGCATTCATATTTGTAGAGGGTTGAATTTCTTTTGGGGTTGTTGACTGCATATTATCGGCAGGTACCCTTTGGTCTTTAAAGCTCAACTGGTGATCTGTTCCATTGTCTGACTGGTGTTCCCTAATGCTAGTATTTGCATGCAGTCAAGTTTGCATCTCCAGGTGTTTCAATGACCAACTAATTGGTTCGGCTGAGTTGGTGTTCTTCTGTAGATTGTTCTTCTTCTGAGTCATTTTACCAGCAATTTTCAGATAGCTTTTTTGATATTTTTCCCTCTCTCTCTCTCTTTCACTCCATTGCCTCAACCCCTCTCATTCATGGTCATAAAGTTTTTTCTTCCTCCCTTAAACTTTCCAGGGTGTTTTCACAAGTAGTTTTGTAAAGAATTTTTGTCAGCGAGGTACACGTCTGCATACTGGGAGGCGGCTCATGGAGTTCTGAATTCAGCTGCCAGCTGAAATCATCTTGATCAGGCACGTTTTCCCTGGACTTGTTTGTTCTGCTGCATGCTCTAACCCATCTTACTGATTCATACTGATGTATAATAACTTCATATGCATGTTTGAATTCCTATTGGAATTTAGGCCACATTTAGTGTTACTAATAACATCTATGAAACTAGGAGTATGAATCAAGGTGCTTAACAACTACATCTTGGAAATCGTCCATTGGACAGAAGTCTTTTCTTATGAGATCTACTAAATAATGAAACAGTTTTATAAGTTACTTGGGGAAATGTGGTTCTTTCATTACCTATAAAGACCATATGCATCAATTACTTCTTTCCTTTTTTATTTGCTACTGTAATATTTTTTTTACATTTTCTGACAAAGAAAGGTATGCTGAACTGAAGCTAATTACAGTACCCAGGGCATCCCTGGAGCACAGGTAGGTTACATGGCTTGCTCAGGGTCACACAGTATGCCAGTGGAGGTTGTGGAAATCAAACCTAGGTCTGCTGGATCTACTAAGCTTGTTCACAGCATGTTGCTGTAACCGCTAGGCTGTACTGCCAGCGTAAATAATATAGTCAGTTAATTAAGTAATAAATGTGGTTTTTCATGTGAGTATTAAGTTTTTGTATTATCTATTGAAATTGTGCTTTATGATCTGTTTTGTTTTTATTTTGTGGCACTACAGCCTATGAAAATGTGAGTGTTTGCTAGTCAAAGGCACTTATTCTAAATAAATGTGCTGTTTTATGCTTATTTTTATTACACTCTTGTAATGCATACTGTAAGGAAATCAGACACAGTAACTCATGACATGGAAGGGCCCAGGCTCTCCAGTACCACACCACTGCACCTCTCACCAACTCCTAGCAAGAAAAGAGAGGCACAACACATAACCAGAAGGGTATAACACAGTTTCAAAGAAAAGGAGAAAACATGCTTGAACATAGGAATGTAACGTCAGTCTACTGTTGACAGTTAACACTGAGATGTTTCTTCTGTGATGTTGACATGCTAAGATGTCTGTCTTTCATTTCCAGAGGTACTCTTTTGACCTTTACCACAAAAGCCCTGAAGATGCAGGCATTCCTTTAAGTGCTGTTGATGGAGAAGGAACCATGGAGCAAATGTCAGGTAAAATACATTTCTTTTCCAAAATTTACTTCTTAAAAGGAATGTAGAAAAAAAAGCATAACTTTACTGGAAGTTATTTATTGTGGATGGACTTTAACGGGGATGATAGACATTCAATTAAGGTATTTTTGCTGCAACTTTTCTCCATTCTTTTCATGGCTTTTGTATCAGCAAAATGAATGATAAGATTTTCATCAATAAAACACTTAGGCACTAGCTTCAGGAATTTCAATGACTAACAAATTGAAATTCTGTACTTCCACCACAACCCCCATGCCAATATCTATGGGTGTGATCACTTTGATGAAACAAAGGCTTCATTCTCAGTCACTCTCCAGGAGGTCCTACCACCAGACATTGCAATACACAATGGGGTGGGCACCATGTAGGGAGAGGAGCTCCACTGTAAGTATGGTGCAATGGGTGCATCACAAATTACCTTGCCAGAGGATTCTGGGTGCTATTAGGGATTGTCTTGGTAACCACCTGGCATGTGCCAACAACTGCAGTGCAGTAAAACATTACAACATGTGCCTGTCATATGTCATTGTTAGGCAAGAATGACTGGACAACCAGGCATTTCCATAGGAATAATGCCCAGCTATGTAATGTTGATGCAGAGGGCCATTTATTCAGTTTTACTATGCTGCTGCAACATCCCCGACAGCAACAGCTGCTTTGCTGCCGAGTGTTGGCATTGCACTGTTGGGGATACATCAGTGTTTCTATCAGGGGGGATGTGCCCCCGAACTCCCATGTGGGGGACTCTGCCCCCACACACCCCCGTCTCTAGGGATACAACTCTGAGTTGGAGTTGTCCCAGAGAGGGAGGTGATACACCCTGTGAGGCAGTCCTGGGGCCAACAGAGACCATCACGGTGATGTGTGGTTTTTGCTCGATTCCTGTCACTATGATGGTCTTCATGCTAGGGGGTTTGCTGTGGTGATGGCATACCCATTTATCCCAGACAGTGCATTAGGATCCAGGAAATGAAAAGTTTTGAGGATATTATTGTGATTATAAGTCTAATGGCTTTTAATCATTGTTTTATTGGTTTTCTTTTTAAGTATAAAACTTACTTTTTTGCAGTCGGGAAGTGCTGAAAGGGTCAGGCATGGAAGGAGTGAGGATCTCATGCTAAATATGCTTGTCATATGTGGGGCATTTATTTAAAGTCTGCAGTTATGTAAAATAATTGTATCAAAGGTATTAAAATACAATCAAAGTTGGTTAATTTTATTATGTATTAGATGACAGTATGAGTGTGCATGTTGAAGGGTAGAAGGGTTGTAAACCCCAAGCTAGGATACTGGTCAATAATACAGCAATGTCCCACTCCCAGGTTGCCCCTGTACAGTGACAGTACTACCCCACTCACAACCCAACATTCGAGGCACTTCCCACCACCACCCAACAGTCACAGCAATGCCCCTCACAACCCTCCACAGTCACAACACTGTCACACACCCATCAGTCACAGTACTTCTCTACACCATTCACCAGTTATAGCACTACCTCCTCCTCCCAGTCACAGTAGTCACTCACCCCCACAGGTACAGAACTGGCCCCACCAGTCACAACACTGTCACCAACAGTGACAGCACTGACCTCACCTCCTACACAGTACTGAAGCAATGCAGCAGTCATGGAACTGACCCCCAACAGTTGCAGCACCACCCCAACAGTCACAGCACTGACCTTACCTCCAAACAGTTATAGTACTGAAGCACCACAGCAGTCATAGAACTGATCCCTAACATTCATAACACTGTCCCTAACAGTCACGGCACTGACATCACTTCCCCCCAACAGTCACAACACTGCTCCAACAGTCAGAGCACTGACCTCACCTCCCAACAGTTACAGTAGTTAAGCACTCCAGCAGTCATAGAACTGGCCCCAACAGTCACGGCACTGATCTCACCTCCCAGCAGTCACAGTACTGAAGCACTCCAACCTTCATAGAACTGACCCCAAAAGTTACAACACTGCCCCAACAGTTACAGCACTGACCCCAGCTTCCAACAGTCACAGAACAGAAGCACTACAATAGTCATACAACTGACCCCCAACAGTCACAGCACTGACCTTACCTCCAAACAGTTATAGTATTGAAGCACCACAGCAGTCATACTCATAGAACTGATCCCTAACAGTCACAACACTGTCCCTAACAGTCACAGCACTTACATCACTTCCCAACAGTCACAGTACTGAAACACCACAATAGTCATAGAACTGACCCCCCAACAGTCACAACACTCCTCCAACAGTCACAGCACTGACCTCACCTCCCAAAAGTTACATTATTTAAGCACCCGAGCAGTTATAGAACTGGCCCCAACAGTCACAACACTGTCCCCAACAGTCACAGTACTGACCTCACCTCCCAGCAGTCACATGACTGAAGCACTCCGACCTTCATAGAACCACAGGTGATGGAACAGGGAGGGCCACTATGATCATGGCCGTATCACTTTCATAAGTGGACCTATTAGTTTTTGTGTAACCCCTAGGGGGCGCTACCCTTAGGGCTACGATCCCTGCCTGCCTCCACTGAGACAGGGTGAGGGGCCCAGATCCGTTGTCGGGTGCCTCCACCCAGAGGTTGGGGTTAGAACGGTCGAGACCGCCTTGGTTACAGCCCTCTGGGTTACTGCAACCCCCTTTTTGTCCCACTAGTGGCTCATCCGGTGTACCAACAATTCTTTTCACCAGTACACTTACCCCCCGGGTAGTATCTCTCCGCACACTCCGGGGACCCCCTGTAAAATAAGGTACAATTATGTCACAGTCACTATGCAGCAGTTCACCAGGGATGCTCAAACCAGCCAGGATGTAGTTGCAACATGATAATCTGATTTATTAAAGGGGGAATAACAAGGAAGAGGGGGAAAAATCAGGTTAATTAGCTTATACTAATATTAGTTACCTAGGGCTCTGTGCACAGGCCTAACCCTTGAATTTACTGTCCCGGGGTACCCAAGCCCTAACGGCTAGTCCAAACGTGGCAGCTGGTTGGGGCCCTTAACACAGATAAACATTACAGTCCTGAGCAGGCCAGAACAGGAGGAAAGTTTAATTAGGCAGTCAGCAGTATAACAATGCACTGGAAACCACTATGTACACACTCTGCAGGGAGTTACCCTGAATCAGTACTCACAACCCCAGCAAATAACAATTCCTTCAACGCTGCCAGGATGGAGCCCAAACTTCACCAGCCTTCTCACACATTTATATGGCAACAACAGAGGGGTACCATACCAGGCAGTTGCTTTCAAGCCGTCACAAATTGCAGAAGAACTCAAACAGTGAATGGCAGTTTCAACATTACAGGCGGACCGAGCGCGACTCAGCAATTCTCTCTAGTCCCTTCAGGTTGAGCCTGGTAGGTAGCTGGGCTGGCACCAGCCTCCTCCGACCGCACGCCAGCGGATTTAGTCCGAATTCTCACAAGGGGCACAAACAGCCGCTTCCGGCCTTCACGCACTTCCCGCGTGAACACTCCCACAGCACAGAAGCACAGAGCTCCTCTCCTCACCTTTGCCACAACGCATCTGCCCACAACAGCCAGGGGCTCCTCCTTCAGTTCAGGCACTACCCACTTCTATTGGCTGGCTGAACATGCCAGTCATTTCCTCCTGCCCTCAGTGGTGCGAAAAAGCGCCATAGCCCATAATGCCTTTCCCAAAATACAAGCAGTCCCTCTATTGGTCAGCCGACTCTGTAGGGTCCCGAGGTACTGATTGGCCCAATTCAGCAGTTCTGGAGCAAAATGGAGGAGGCAATCAAACAGTCCTTACTGCAAAGGAAGACAGGTTAGAACAACCACATTATCATTTTTATTTTACATCGTTTCCATCAAACAATCGCATCCTCCAAGAGAACTCCCTCTGCACCACTAACAATGGCAGAAGGGAGTCATTCTTTCAGTGTCCCGGGAGGGACTCGGGCATACAACCACACAGTCCCCCTCCATTTTAGTTACTTATGGCTGCAACAGGCAGCCCTTAAAGGGACAGCTTACGGAGGCTTTTAGGAGTGCTCAACTGTTCCCCATTTAAGCGGCGTTTATGCAGATTACGGACCAGGCATGGAGCATAAAACGAGCTCCGAGAAAGCGTTCACAAACCCCCATTCACAAGGGGGTTACACCTGCAATCATGTTAATTTATTACTATAGGAGAATTTACCCCTTGCATCCTTGGCCCTACCATTATTCAGACTGTTCCACCACCAATGCATAGAACTGACCCCCAAAAGTCACAACACTACCCCAACACATACAGCACTGACCCCAATTCCTAACAGTCACAGAACTGAAGCATCACAACAGTCATAGAACTGACCTCCAAATGTCACAACAGTCACAACACTCTCCCGACATTCACAGCACTGACCCCAACAGTCATGGTACTGAAGCACCCCAACAATCATAGGACTGACCCCAAAAAGTTACAACACTGCCCTATCAGTAACAAAACTGACCCCACCTCCCAGCAGTCACAGTGTTAAAACACCACATACATTCTTAGAATTAACCCCAATAGTTGCAGCACCATCCCAACAGTTACACAAATGAACCCCAACAGTCACAGTACTGATCCCAACAGTCATAGTACTACAGTCCTAGAATTGACCCTCAAAAGCCACAGCACTGACTTCCCAGTCATCATAGCACTGACTCCCACCTCCAGTTATGAAGAACCAAAGAATTAGACCCATTAAGTAACCAGCAAAATGTAGTAAAAATAAACCTGATGGCACCAGGTTTGTGACAACAGTACATGTGTATTCTCCAAGTGAGATATAGACTAAAGTAGAAGTTAGGGCCCAGAAAAGCACGTGAAGTAGCAAGTTCTGAGATGCCGTCTGAAAGAAGGATAAGAGTGGGAGTGGCAGATGCTTTCAGAAAAAGAGTTCCATAAAGAAGTCAAACACACTGAAAAGGCAGATTGAACAACAGAGGTGTTACAGCAAGGAATGCTGAAAGAGTGCATGTCCACATAGTGGAGTGAGTGAGAGGGGGCAATATAGGGTGAGAGAAGCACAGGCAGGTAGAAAGAGAGGGAAGCTATAGCCAGTATTTTGAAAGGAAGGTAGGTAGCACAGTGTGACAAAGTGATGCGAGAGGGGGATAGAAAGTTTCTGGTTCTATGTATAGATCTAGTTTGTGTTTGATTACTGTAAATGGGATATTGTAAAATAAATACATATGGGCAACACATAAAGTTTAGCATCAGAAGTGCATTACAATACCTTTTTATCAGTGTTGGTAGAATCTTAAATTCTGATTTCTACAGAATTACGTGGAATTTCAGAAGTTCTGCCTAATTCTGTAGAATTCTATTTTAAGTGGAATTATGGCATTTGAAAGTACTTTAAATTTTTGGGCCTATTCATCATGCTTACACACTGTGTATCTCAGGCGCGTAGGCACCCATATGCCAAATGCCATGCAGTGGGGGGTCCCGAAGATCCCAGTCAGCGTTCACCAACCATGCACCATCAGTTCACACACGATCCCCTAGCTGTGAGGAAGGCACCATACCATGGGCAGTCTGAGGGGGTTGTCAGAGGTGTGCCTGCACTATCCTCCATTCACTAAGGCATGTAGTACCAGGTACGGGAGTGCAGGTTATGGCAGCCGGGACCCTGCCAAAACCTGGTGCGTGACCCCAAGGATAATACTTGCTGGCCACAGCTGGACTAGGAGATTACCATCCATGTTGCCCCAGCCCATTGTGCAGGGGGGAGGGTTGTGAGCAGCTGTCCAGATGAGTGCCCACACTTTGTTCAGCTTGGGATCTGCACCTTTTCACACATCACTGCTCCCATGGTGCAGGAGATCCAGTCTGTGACCCGGGCCAGGTATCCAATTGGATGCCTGCCCAGGTCCACTGCTTCTCACCTTCCCACCTCCCATGAACCTGAGCACTGGGGGGGTGGAGCCATGGACAGGTGGCCAGTGATAGTGAATACTGCCGATGTGCACCTGTCCACGGGTGCGGAGCTGTGTGGGTGGGGTATGTGCTTTTGGCATGTACCTTTTTCCCCTTTGATGCATAGAGACCATTATGTTTAATAGGGATGGGTGAAAGTAGTGAATTCTGCTTTAGTGGAACTTTCATGAAATTTCACAACTTTCACAGGACTTTCCTGAACATTTGCCTTTGGCAAAATTGGAAATCTTCGAAAGTGTTTGGTGAAGTTTTGCCATCTTCTGCAGAATCTTTTTGCTGAACTGTGGAATAAAATGCATGAACTGGGGAATTAATACATTAATCTGCAACTCATGTGATTATTCCTCAGTAAAATGATTAGCTATGCACTGTCCCCATAGTAAAAAGAAAAGAAAAAAGTACCTGGTGTCCAGTGGCACCCCCCACTCTCTGAATGCTCGCTGTTGTCACCCCATAATTATTGTTTCCCTGGCATCTAGTGGCACCCTCACCCTCTGATCACTCACCCCAGCCACCAATATTGTTTCCCCAGTGTCTAGTGGCACTCCCACCTCTGATCACTCACTCTGCTTGTCAGTATTATTTCCCTGCTGTCTAGTGGTAACCCCCACCCTCTGATCACTTTCCCTAGCCATCAGTATTGTTTTCCTGGTGCCTAATGGCACCCACCACCCTATGATCACTCACACTGGCCATCAATATTGTTTCCCTGCTGTCTAGTGGCACCCCCTTCCTCTGATCACTTGCCCCAGCCATCAGTATTATTTTCCTGGAGTCTAATGGCACCCCCACCCTCTTATCACTCACCCTGGCTGTCAATATTGTTTCTGTGGTGTCTAGTGGCACCCCCCACATTCCAATCACTTACCCTGGCCATCAATATTGTTTCCTAGTGTCTAGTGGCACCGCCATCATCCAATTGCTCACCCTGGCTGTCAGTATTGTTCCCTTGTGTCTAGTGGCATCCCTCACCCTCTGCTCACTCACCCCAGCCATCAATATTGTTTTCCTAGTGTCAAGTTGCACCCCCACTCATCTGATCACTCATCCTCACCATCAATATTGTTTCCATGGTGTCTAGTGGCACCCCCCACCCTCCAATCACTTGCCCTGACCATAATTAATATTTTCCTGGTGTCTAGTGGCCCCCCACACTGCCCATACTGGGTTGGGTACAACAATTTGCCACCCACTTCCAACATACTCAATCATGGCCTGGGTTAGAAAATAGGGACTGGAGAGCCCGCATGGTGACCAGCACAGGCCTTCTCTCATCAGGAGAGGAAGACAGGGAGGTGTACCAAGTAAAACAGAGGGAAGCAGGAAAAGTAGTAAGGGGAATAAAAGTGCAGACAGAGCAAAGGATAGCCATGGGAGTAGGTAAAGGGGCTAGACTTTCTTCAGGTACATAAGTGAGAAGAGGAAGACAAAGGGAGGGATATCGAGGATAAGGAGGGCAGCAGTGGGGTTGACTGTGTAGAAGGGGACCAAAATAAAGCAGACATCCTGAACGGGTACTTCTGCTCAATTGTGACAGTGGAGGGAGGGGGGACTGATCACCACGGAGCAGCAGGAACAAAGGGGTTGAAGGTGGACTCAAGTCCAGTTTCAGAGGAAAGAGTCCTGAACTGACTTGCAGCTCTGAAAGTGGCCATGGCTATGGGACTGGGCAGGATACACCCAAGGGTAATAAAGGAACTCAGGGAGGTGCTAGCTGCCCCACTGATGGCCTCATTCAACAGCTCTTAGTAAACAGACATAGTCCCAGAGGACTGGAGGTGAGCAGAAGTGATCCCTCTACACAACAGCGGCAGCAGGGAGGAGACTAGCAGATTTAAGCCAGTCAGTCTCACCTCAGTGGTGGGGAAATTGATGAAAATCCTGTTAATGGAAAGGTTGAGAGAGTATCTTGAATCCAAAGGGCTGAAAGACCACATGAAGCATGGATTCATGGATGTGAGGTCATGCCAGATGAATCTGACTGATTTCTTTGACTGGGTGACCAAAGACATAGATCAGGGAGGGCAGTGCGAGTGGTCTATTTGAACTTCGCCAATCATTCTAGTGCAAAAAGTTCCATGCTTGGCATACGCAGATGACATCATCCTGATTTCTACCTCTTTTCATGGTCTCCAATGGAAGTTAACAGTTTTCTCTGAACTCTGCAAAAAAGATGGGCTAGTTATAAATCTGAAAAAAACAAACATGGTTATTTTTGGCAATAGAAATAAAAAATTCCTTCGATATACATTGATAATAAAGTTGAAATGATACATTGTATTACACTGTCCTCAATATCAAATTGTAAGGAAAAAATGGCTGGCTCCGATACTGAGTTGAATACAGCCAATTATATTTTATATGATCAGAAAAGATCCAGAATTTCAGCTTCCAAATGTAGTTTGTATGGATACGAGGATGGTCTCAAACATATTGTATTACACTGTCCTCAATATAAAATTGTAAGGAAAAAATGGCTGGCTCAGATACTGGGTACCCATGGTCTCCCCTCCGAAGAACTTATAATTTTTTTGTTTAACTCAGATGACAGAAATATTCTTACTCCTCTGTATAAATTCTTACATTCTCTTAAAAGATGATAATAAGGAGATATTGATGATATAATTTAAAAGAGTCTATGTGCTATAATAATTTTATTTTGTGGTGCAAAGACCAAATTTCCCTGCACAGTTAAACTTTTTATAGAATTATGCACTTTATAAGTATTAATGTGCAATGTTTTATGTAAGTGTGTTTGTGTATTTATCTTGTAAAGACTTATGTCAATCAATACAATTTATCTTCCTACCTACCCACCTATCTGAACTTTAGCAAGGTTTTCGACACTGTGCAGCACAAGAGGCTGATAATTGATTGAGCAGCATAGAGTGGGATTCAAAGTGATGAACTGGGTTAAGAACTTTAATAGATGGGAGTAAGTAGGTGGCAGTTAACGGCACTCACGCTAATGATGGGAGAGTGACCAGCAGGGTGCTGCAAGGCTCAGTATTGGGACTGGTTCACTTCCAGTAGAACTGGAATGAAAAATATGCCTTTCTGCAGATGACACCAAATCTGTAATAGAGTGCACACTCAGGAAGGGGTGCATAAAATGGGTAGGGATCTTTGGAAACTCGAGGAGTGGTCAAGAGCCTGGTAGTCGGGGTTCAATGCCAAAAAGTGCAAAATCACCCACCTAGAGGATAAGAACCCAGGAGCTGAGTTTAGGATGGCAGGGTACTGACAGTCACTAAACAGGAAAAGGACCTTGTGGTTATCATATTTGATGACCTCAAAGTGATAGGGCACCGTGAAAAGGTAGTGGGTATGGCCAGTGGGATGATGGGATGCATAAGGAAAGGTATCTCCAGAGAAGGAAGGTGATGTTGCCATGATGTCACTTGCTGATGAGACCCCACTTGGAATGTTGTGCCCAGTTCGTAAGAATGTACCTCAGAAAGGACATAGACAGGGTGGAGGCAGTCCAGATAAAGTCATCTAAAATTGTGCAGTGTTTTCACCAAAAGCCCTGTGAGGAAAGACTGAGGGATATCAACATGTACACCCTGGAAGAAAGGAGAATGAGATGGAGCATGATAGAAACCTACAAATACCTTAAAGGGGTAAACAGAGTGCAGGAGGAGAGTCTATTTCAAATGAGAAAGACCTTCAGGACCTGAGGGCATGCAATGAAGTTGAGGAGTGGAGTGTAAGAGGGATATCAGTAAGTACTACATCACTGAAAGAGCTGTAGACACCTGGAACAGACTTCTGGCAGAAGTGGTGGAGGAGAAAACAGTAGGGGGCTTTACACATGCATGGGCTAGACGTAGGAGAATAATAGTAAAGAGGCAGGGAGGTGGGAGTGTCACCAAAGACCAGTTAGGGTCTGCAGAGTCAGACTAAGCAGGTGGCATCTGGGCAGACTGGGTAGGTCAAGTGGTCCTTTCCTGTTGCAAATTCTATGTTTCTATGTTTTGTCACTAAAGGGGTCATTCTGGACCCCTAATTTATGCTACAAAAACTGACATCCATAAAAACAAGATCCCTTTCAAGAACCTCTTACTTCATTACACATGGGTCCAGAGCCCATCATAAATGAATATATGCTCAACAACATGGAATTGGGACTTTTGTGTTCTTGCAGCATGGCAAAAAGGTGGTTGGTAAAAATCTATTCCAAACAGGTACAACACTGCCAATCAAGTCATCAGTTTGGCAGTTTTTTATCAATCAATAAGTGTGGCCAAGCACCTCACATGATGCAGTGATGCACTCAGGAAATCTGCTAACCATGATGTTGTCTGCCTTGTCTTCAGTAAGCTCTCTGAGTTCTGTGCCCCTTGATAACACTACATAATCAAAGCAGGTATGGTCCAGAAACCTGGAAACAAAGTAGGAACAGTAAACCAGCAGTGTTTTAGGAACCTAAATCCACTCTTTTAATCAGTCATAAAATAATTGTTTATTGATGGTCACTGTTTCTTAATAGGCATACCCTGCTGCACTCACATATACTGTAACAACCCCTTCCTTTCAGCGGGGGCTTAACTACTAAAATGCCAGACCACAAAGCATACTAATTGGTACAGTCTCGGACAGGGGAGTCCAGAGGGTGTAGCCTAGAGTGCCAGTTGTGTGTTGGCAGGGATTGCGTAAGACAACACAGTGACAGGAGGGTGCAGGTGTGCCTACTAGGCAACCATACCTCAGGTCATTTGCCAGACTGCTAAGGAAGCAAGGACACCCCACAGCAGCCGATGTCTATGGCTCCAGTGTATGGGATCAACAGAACTCATTGCCCAGTCACCTGGTAGCCTCCAGGGATAGGCACAATGACATAAGTGGCACTGCTGAGGGTTTCAGAGTCTGTAGGCATTTATTGTAGATCACCAATAATTCTGGAGAGTGTGTGTAAGGGAGACACCATGAAGGTGCGGGTACCCTAAGGGGCTACCCCTTAGGAGAAGTTCCTGTTGACCTTGCAGGACAGAAAGGGTCCATCAAAGATTGGTGTTTACCTTTTAGGGAGTGATCATGGTCCTGTTCATGAGAGATGCTGCCAGCTGCACTGAAGATGGTGAGAGACCTGGTGAGAAGGATCGAGCTGTTAATGAATGTAAGAGATGTACCAACTTTTTGCAAGGGGAATCCCATGTCAGGTTGGATATTGGATACCTTGCCTCTGGTAGAGGGGTTGGGTGATTGATTGCCAACCATTGCCATAGAGCAAGCCAGAGTATGTACTGCCATGCTGCACTCTTCCCACCATCTTTTGAAAGAAGAAAGGTTAATGTGAGGTGTCCAATGCAGTGGTGGCCTGTAGTTGCCACAGGAAGACTGTATTAAGTGAAGCTATGCCCTGCTGGTTGGGGCCTCTGGTGGCTGTCAACCAGGATTGCCAAGAGAATTTGATGCTGCCTCCTGTACACCAGCTGAACACACATGGTCCGATTCTCAAACAGGATACACTGCCATAAGCCCCTGGTGGGCTGAACACACAACGCAAGGGGCTTGCAGCAGTCCCTGGTTGGCAATTGGGATTCTTGATCTCATGCGCCACATGACGCAAGTTAGACCAACTTTTGCTGGTCTAACATTGCAAACCTTTTTATGGTGTTTGCACCACATATTTGGTCAAGCCGCCATAAAGGGGGTTAAGAGTGCCGCAAATGGCATGCAACCTCTCAGAATCAGGTGCATGGTGTAGCAATATGTGCATTGCAGCTGCAGGGCTGGATGCAGGGCTTGTGCAATCTTTGCATCAACCTTTGAGAATACGGCCCACAGTGTCACTGAGTGTACATGTAAAACAGTGTGCGCACAAAGCTAATAACAAGGTGGGAGTTTTGATAAATACAGTGCCAGATGGGGAAGGCTCTGTCCCAAGGTATAACCACACCTCCTGGTGATTGCAAGGAATAAGAGTTCCTGTAGCCCAAAAAGTATGCAACAGGATACAAAACAAATACAAGGGGATTCTGTAGGTTTTGACTTGTGTCCAAAGTCGGGATCAAACCAATCTGTAGAGCCTCAGCCAGGAGACATACCACCTTGCCCCTAGACACTGAGGGTTATCACTGGGGTATGCCAGGCTCCCACTGTCACAATCATAGGGTTATCACATGGTGTCAGCCTCAGCTGAAGGGGTTGCAGAACCTATTGTACAACATCTGGTCCAGGAATTGCACATACATATGTAAATGTTGCCTCCAATGACAGAAGCAGTATATACAAATTGAAATGTAAGTGTAGCAGCAGAAGAAATATCTCCTAGTCACATCACTAACTTGTAATTGGTGCAGAGAATATGTAATACTGTATCTCAGCAAATCACAACCTCATATACAAGGTAAAATAACTTAGATTGCTCGTTTAACATAAAGAGACAGTGAAATACTGCTCAATGACCAGTGAAAAAATACCAGCCTTCTAGGCCCAGTTTTAGTAAGGTTGCCCCCTCAGTACTGCAAACAGCAATATGTCATTGTAGCACAAAGCTAATATTCAAAGTCAGCCCTGGTGGTGCAGCAGAACAATGGACAACACTGTGGCAGTTGAAAAGCAAAATGCACTGCTACTGAACTTCAGTAAATAAGCTAAAGGGGGGGGGGCAAACCTCTGTTTAGGCTTTAGGGGGGATTGTTCTGTAATTTTACAGGCCAAATATTAAAGTAGAAGGCTGTTCCTGAAATGTCAGTCTTACCTGATAAAGTGGGGAAATGGCACAGCTGGTCACAGTTTTAAAGTACGACATCCCAGTCCAGTCCTTTAATTATAGATATCCTGTCTGCCCCAGGCAATAAATGATGTACTACTGAAGTGAAAGTGGCCAACCATCACTGTTCTTGATAAGTGGGTGGGTTAAAACAGCAGGACCCAGAGCAGCTGATTGCAACTTCAAAACAGGACCTTTGCCCTGTCAGTTATTGGTCTTGTACTATAGGTGGTATCTGGCAACAAAAACTCTTAAATGCCTCCCAAAAGATATCTGCAACACATAGTATGGGCTATGCAACAAAAAGAAATAAGAAGCTGGTAAAAAAGGAAAGACTTATGCCCCCCCCTCATAACTTGGGACAGTTCTTCCCCATACAGACAGTCAGTGTAGCAGATCAAACCCTGTGTAATCTGTGGCAATCTCAAGAAATTCAAAGCAAAACAGAGCAGTAGTGAAGGAAAAAAACCTGTGTCAGACAGCTA
This sequence comes from Neoceratodus forsteri, assembly GCA_016271365.2. NCBI lineage: Eukaryota > Metazoa > Chordata > Ceratodontiformes > Ceratodontidae > Neoceratodus > Neoceratodus forsteri. The sequence goes on from CM057453.1 coordinate 162,240,777, forward strand.
TGGTCTGTGTTCAAGAAGACTGAAACAAACTGCCATCACAGGCTTTCCTGAAACTGACTGCAGTAGTTTAAATGCACAGTGTGGATATGTGTGTAGGGAAGGTTAGGAAGAAAAAGATAGCATTCAGGAAGTATAAGGAAACACAAAAGGAACAGGGTAGAGAACTGTACCACTTAAAGCAGAAGGAAGCGGGGAAGGCAGTCAGAATAGCAAAGGCTCAAACCGAGGAAAAGATAGCCAACTCAGTTAAGAAGGGGAATAAAACCTTTTATAGGTACATTAGGGAGCAAAGAAAGACCAAGAGAGGGACAGTGAGGCTTAATAAAGGGGAAGGTGGGCGGGCAAAGAGGGACAGTGAAAATGCAGGGATACTGAATGTTTACTTCTGCTCAGTATTCATAAAAGAAGAGGAGGGGGAGGTACCTAATCCAATCAATAGAAGCACTGTGGATAGGGGGTCTGATACCAGTCCTTTCACAGAAGAAAAGGTCCTGAAAGAACTCCTAAAACTGAAGGTGGACAAAGCAATGGGGCTTAACGGCATTCACCCCAAAATTCTAAAAGAACTAAGGGGAGAACTAGTGACACCACTGACTACCCTTTTTAACAAATCATGGGAGTATAGTGTAGTACCTAAGGACTGGAGGAAGGCGGATGTCATTCCCCTTCACAAAAGTGGGAGCAAAGCAGAGGCAGAAAACTACAAACCTGTTAGCTTGACCTCAGTGGTAGGGAAAATGATGGAATCACTTCTGAAAGAAATAATTTGTGAGTACCTAGAGGCCAGTGGGACACAGGAACCAAGATAGCATGGATTCACAGAGGGAAGGTCATGTCAGATAATACTAATAAATTTCTTTGACTGGGCGACAAAAGTAGTAGACCGGGGGGACTGTGGACATGGCCTACCTAGACTTTAGCAAGGCATTTGACACAGTCCCACACAAAAGATTATTAAACAAATTAGCCAGCCTGGGAGGGGGTCCCAGGGTGGTAACCTGGGTAAAACATTGGCTGGACAACAGGACACAGAGGGTAATAGTAAATGGAGTCCACTCCAAAGAAAGGGGATTACTAGTGGGGTACCACAGGGTTCAGTATTGGGTTCGGTCCTTTTTAATGTCTTTATAAGTGACATTGCAGAGGGACTGGAAGGAAGAGCATGCCTCTTTGCAGATGACACAAAGATCTGCAACAAGATTGATGCATAAGGGGGGTGGAAAGGATGAGACGGGACATGGCAAGGTTGAAGGAATGGTCAAAAGTATGGCAGCTTAGATTCAATGCAAAGAAGTGCAAAGTAATGCACCTGGGAAACAAAAACCCAGGGGAAGAGTACACAATGGGGAGATGTAGTAACAACAAAAATGGAAAGGAACCTGGGGGTAGTCATATCTGATGACCTAAAGGTAAGCAAACAATGTGAGAAGGCAGTAGGGATGGCTTGGGGGATACTGGGATGTATAAGTAGAAGCACTGCCAGCAGAAAACAGGAAGTTGTTATCCCTCTGTACAGTTGGTGAGACCCCATCTGGAGTACTGTGTGCAGTTCTGGAGACCCCATCTCCACAAGGACATAGACAGGATGGAGGCAGTCCAGAGAAGGGCAACCAAAATGGTGCAGTGTCTGCAACAGAAGCCGTACAAAGAGAGACTAAAGGAGCTTAATATGTATACCCTTGAGGAAAGGAGGGAGGGGGGACATGATAGAAACTTTTAAGTTCCTCAAAGGAATCAACAAAGTCCAAGAGGTTAGCATTTTTCAAGAAAAGAGATGTGCAAGAACAAGGGGGCAACATTTGGAGATAGAGGGGGGACGGCTCAGGGTCAATGAGAGGAAGTATTTTTTCACAGAGAGGGTGGTGGATGCATGGAATGGCCTTCATGAGGAGGTCATGGGGTCAAAAACAGTGGGGGAATTCAAGAACGTATGAGACAGATATAAGGCAATTCGTGAGGGGTGTAGGAAGAAGTAGGCTGTTGGTTAACTAGGATCTGCAGCTTATCCAATAGGTAGGGAAATGGGCAGACTGGGTGGGCCAAGCAGTCCTTATCTACCATCAAAATCTATGTTTCTGTACCTGTCTAACCCTTATGCGCTACTACCCAGAAGGATATCAAATTGTTTAGTTTATTTGCATGCCTCTATGTAAAGAAATCCTCCGAGCCTAAATATTTGAGAGAGACTGCAGCAGGCTTCCAGGTACTGTATATAAAAAACGAATTAGAAATGATAAAATCACAAGAGAAAATCACGAAAACACTACTCCCTGAACTAGTCTTTAAGTCAGTTCTCTTTTGGAACAGGACATACATTTTATTTGTCAGTTCTGTTCATATCTTGGTATTATTGATGAATTGATGTACTATAAGCAACATTCATTGGAAAACTGACCCTAACTGTACATGTGTTTCTAGAATGCAAGTCTTTCAGCTCTTGTCTAGCCACCATCTCTTGTGCAGTAACTGGAATGGGTGTGCTGTTCGAGCATGTGAACTCACTTTTTATCTTGGCTGACCACTCATACGTGACAGTAGCAGGAACTAACACAGTTGCAAGACAGTTGACAATGATTACATGTGCCAGACCTGCTTAAAGGGAACAGTCTGTCAAGCTTGATGCATCAGCAGTCAAATACTGCAACTTGCACCATATCATGTACATTAAGGGGTAGATTACAAGTTGAAGGCGCTCCGTGAATTCATTCACAGTCTAGGCATCAGCATGCCGTGCATAACTGGTTACAAATGTGTATGACTTCAGGTACCCTCACTGATTTTCTGGCAGTGTAACAGAATAGGAAAAATAATTAATAAATGAATATAATTCCCTGAATAACTCTAACTCACTCTCTCTCTCTCTCTCTCTCTCTCTCTATATATATATATATATAGATACAAAACTTAAATATTCAAGCAAAAATGCTAAAGGAAAACTTCTACCTGGCTTGTTATTGTGATATGCAGCCATGATAGTTTTTGTCTTGAATTGCTGCTTTTCACCTCTGTTTAAAATCATCAACTGACTGGTTTGTAAGTTTCTGAAACTGCATGTTCTGATCACTAAACTGTCTCCTGCTTTACGAAGTATAATATTAACCATTTTACTAGTTTTTTTGCAATGAATATCATTAAAAAGGGGAAATCAAGAAATTATACATTTAAAAGAAAAGTTTTAAACTGGACAGAAAGTTTGGAGAATTCCTGCATCATTCCCAGCTTTCTTCTTTATGACTTTCCAACCAGTTTTTCTCCCCCAACCACCCATCATCCCTTCTTTATTCCTTTACCTGCACCTTTCTAAAGGATCCCTGCAGCCTTAAACCTTCAGCATCTTCCTCATGACTTCTGCCCACAGCAGAACCTCCCAAGTAGAGCGGGCAAGGATCCAGGTTACCAAGGTGACAGAGGTAAGCCCCATCTCCCTCAGATGTTAGCCCGTGTTGTCAGCCTTCAGTACCACTGTTGTCACCTGTTCAGTTTCAGACCACATCATCCTGTTTTCAGGGACCTTCTCTGGGGTCTGACTTTGCTCAGAGGCAGCCCAGCTTTTAAATCATTGTGTGGCCACATAATCTTAAAACATTCGGTTGAATCATTTAGTGTTTTAGCTGCAAGTCCAAGTTACAAATAAGTCCTGATGTCATATAGATTTTTGCTTGCAAAACCAGTCAGTCTGGAAGGGTACAGGGTATAATGCATGGCTGGTAAGACTTAGCAGTACCTAATCTAGCCGAATATTTTCCTCTCTGCATTTCCGTATGCTCTTCCTGCTCCACTAAAGTCTTCTCTGACATTAGAGTGCAGTACATTGCCAGTGTCAGTGGCTCAGCAGGTTGCAGACTTGCCTCTGAGGCTGCAAGATTGGAAGGTTATGGGTCCTAGCCTCAGACCAGAAACTTGGGTTAAAATTCCAGTACTGACACTGTAGCACAGCATGAGTGGAATGCCACTCTCTTGAGGTGCTGTTTTTCAGATGAGACATTAAACCAAACTCTCATCTGTCTGTTCTGGCGGACATTAAAAATCCCATAGAACTTCTCGAAAAGAGTAGGGGTATTTTATTCAAGGAAAGCAGAAAAAAACATGCAATTATACAATATACATCACCATTATCCTAAGTGATTGTCTTATCCCACTATTCTCAGTGCTAATGTAAGAAAAAAGGTAAACAAAAATAGATTATCCAAAAGTAAGATACACAGTTTCTATCAAAGCGAATTACCCAAACTGTGTCAGTCATATTTCACATATCTTACACTTACTCCATCCTACTAGTACTAAATAGATATATCCAGACCATACCCAGTTAAAGGACTTCCATCTATCTCTCATCTGTGCTTCAGCAGATATTTTGTTCTGTTTTGCATTCCTGAGAGCTTTCTCCAGCTGTTGCTTAATGGATTTATAAGATAAAGTTACTTGCTCTAGCACCAACTGGCACCTTCCCTGCCACAAGTAAAATTTTATACAGGCAATGAAAACAATCAAGGTGCCATATTTTAACCCTTAGAGACCATCAGGAAGAAACCTAAAACAATATTTTCATATAGCAGACTTTTAAGCCAAGGTATTTTCCATCTTCTTGTTGCAAATGTCCAAAAATCTTTCACATATTCAGTCCATAAAAAATGTTTCACTGTCTCCAGGTGTCCTACACATTGTTGTCTAGGGCACATTATTTTTTAAATTCTGTCATGCTTAGTTCCTCTGAACCCCAATATCCTATGGCAACAGAGACAATTCACATTCTCAAATCTGTCTGGGAAGTGATTTGTCAGTGAATTGTGCAATCACTAGTTGTATGCTGATTGTCCTACAATGCAGGAAAGGTGTTATTAAGAATTTAAACTCCATCACCCAGTTATACAACTGTTTTTGAGGCATAGCATCTACTTGCAACCCAGTGAGTTTCCAGGCACTCTGTTTCGTAATGGCAAGGATCACATAATCAGGGACCTGAACCCATTTTGTTAACTTTGGTACAGTTCCAGTCCATTTGTGCAAAAGTCAAGCGTACTCTCTTTCTACCACTTTACACAGCTCTGTGAAGTTAATGCCCCATTAACTTTAAAGATGCCAACCCTAAAAAGGACTGAAAAAAATACCACTGGATGGATCATAGTTAAACCACCCTTATTCGTATTTACCAGTAAATAAGTAATTTATCTTTTAACTGAATTTAATTGACTTTCCAAACCATTTGACATACTAAACTCAATAAAAAGGTTTCCAATGCCACTGGTGAGGGGAATACATGACTTAAGTATAAGAAAATAGAATCACAAAAATGTGTTTACCATATCCACCCATTTCTTGTTTAATTAATGTTCAAGATCTGCATTTAGACTCAACACCTAAAAGAGTACAGGAATTTTATTAAAATGAAAAATCAAACAAATAATCAAACACACAATCAAATAAACAGTTGATACATATATATATATAGAAACCTCACCCCCTCCCCACCCCTCATCTTCCCAAAACCCCATAGGTGCTAGTAATAAAAAATGAAAAACATAACTGAAATAAAACAGTAAAGTGCACTCCACTGCCTACAGCCCTTTCAACCCACTCCTAGCACCTGTCACCTTAGTAGAAATAATCTCAGCTTAAGGCAGTCACATAACAAAATGTTTACAGAGGGTTCCATACCCTCCGACCCTAATGAGAAACTAAACGAGTCCAACATTTCCACAAATCAGACACATTTTCTTTTGGTACACATTGTATATCTGTATTGTACTCCTCCCAGAAAGCTACCTCACACAGTCTGGCTACTGATACATAAGACATTCTAAGTTGCTCTAATACTAAGCGATATCTGACTTGCCACATATAACAGGCACATAAACATCACAGTCAATGTGCTGTTATTGTACTTCCATAAATTCTGTGCACAATCACCCAGAACTAAGCACTCTTCTGTGGGTCTTTCCACCCATGGAAGCTGCCACCTGTTTGCTAAAACCCTCCACAAACCAACTGTAAAATCACATTCAAATAGGAAATGTTCCATTGTTTCTGCTACTGCTGGACATTCAAATCGGGACAGACCTTTCCTCTAAAGCCTTATACTTATTATTGCCCCTTGTATTTAATCTCCCATAGGCAGAGAGCCACACATTATCCTACATTTTCCAAGGAACCTGGGACTCTGTTAATTGAGCTAATACTAAGGGTTGGATATTCAGAAATGTGCCAGAGCCCAGAGCAAGTCCGGCGCAGCGCAAATCCAATGCGCACTGGAGCAACGAGAGCAATATTCAGAGACTGTGCTTTCCATAGCATGCCAGAACAACCTGGCTGAATATGGCACAGTTGTGCAATGTCACAACTGGGAATGCACCATGGCACAAGGAGAGGTAGCCCTGGGTTCACACACACACAGTTGTGCCACAGCAGCAGAGTGACGGGGGGAGGCATGGCACAGAGAAGTGACCCAGAGACAGAACCAGAGAGTCACAGTGACAGACCACAGGAGGCCACCACCAGTAGGGCACAGCAGGGTGCATACAGGCACCCACCCCCACCCCAGAGCACAACAGTGGCACCTCAAAGAGGCAACGGAGATGCCAATGGACAACTGAGGGCCACCAAGGGGACCTCAAGAGGCTGCATGCTGTGCCCCCAACACAGCCAGACCAGAGCAGGACACACCTAAGACCACACAGCCAGGCACACACACCCACAACACACCCGTGACAGCCCACACATGGGCACCCCATGACACACCCACTGATCGGGGGGGCACCACCACAGAGGGACACATCACAGCACACAGTAGGGAACCACAGCAGCACAACAGGCACCCTGACACATGCACACCACACAGACAGGCACTGGGCCACTGCAGCGTGGCATCGCACACCACCTGCAAAGCAGACACTGACACAGGCAGGTAAGTCTAAATAATGTGGTGGACAAGTGGAACACCCTGCCAGAGGAAGTGATAGGGCCTGAAGCAATCATGGGATTTAAGAATGCATGGGATAGACATAAAGGAATTCTGGCGGTCAGGGATAAGGGGCAGCAGACTTCTAGGAAAACATAAACTGAACTTACAAGCTCAAATGGGAAGACTGGGTGGGCCATAGGCCTTATCTGCTGACACTGTCTATGTATCTATGTATCTAATGTATTAGAGAACAGAACAGACAACTATGTACAAAACAATGGGGGAGAAAAGGCGTAGGAATGTGAGGGATGGGGACAGGTAACAGGGACTGTACAGTGGGAAGGGGGACTGTAGGGGGAGGTACAGCAGGGGAAACAGGGGAAAGTAGGGTGCACATTAGTGGCTGCCATGCCGTGCTGCCTTGCAGTGTCCATGGCGTCCACCTCCCAACACCTGCTGGTATATCTGGAGCAGCACCTCCATAGTGGTCGATGTAATTAGGATGATCTGCTGCAACAGGCTGCAGTACAGGGGCATCCTCCTACATCTCCGGACACCTAGGAGAAGGGACAGGACAGACGATCAGTGCAGTGTCCCAAGGAAACATGCCCAACTACTGCGTGCATAGGGCAGAGGGAACACACCCCACCAGAGGGCCTGAACAGGCCACCTGCAGGGGGATAGGCCTACATCTGCCAGCAATGCAGCACACCACAACAGTACACAATGGTGGTGCTTGCCACACAGTAGCCACCCAACTGTGCAATGCCAGTCACTTGGCACAGTGCCCATGCAGCACCACAGCATCGACAGTGGCAGCTGGGCACACACCCACCCCACCAACAGTTGGCACAAGAGTACAATGGATGCACCACAGTGGCGGGCACTATGCACAGTGCAACACACACAGCTGCCACGGCACACTGCACAGGTGGCCATGCCCGGACCCATGCCCCCACCAACCCTCAATACAAGTGTGAAGGCCCATGACAGTGCCTACCTGCTCTCTGTGGCTCTGCTGGTGCTGGGGCTGCTCTGGTGCCACCTCCGGGTCCTGCTGCAGCCTGCTGTCCTGCTGCGGCAGCCGCTGCTGCTGCTGCTCTCCGGTGATTCTCAGGGCCTGGGAATGGAACATAGACAGGAACACATCAGTACACAGTCACAGCAGCTGCCCCCCACACAGTGTGGTCCCCTGCCTGGCATGGTCCGCACAGCGGCATGGCAATGCAAGCAGTGGTGGGTGATGCATCCCTGCGATGCATGCAATGACAGCACACCACCATGTGGGACATGCTTGGCAACCCAGCCAACACCACAGTACAGCACCAGGGCACACATGCATGCTGGGCCTACTGACCTGGCTGTGGCACATGCCCATGCCTGACACACGCTTCCAGGCATCGGAGGTGACCTGGGTCCCTCTGCAGCAGGTCCCCATACCGGTGCCGACACTGCTCGCCAGTCTTGGCCACCCTAGTATGCTGCACTAGTGTGGCAGCAATATCATGCCATACAGCTACATGGAGCTGCTGTAGTAGGGCCTGTCTGAACAGCTGGGGTGCATGGGGCTGTACGCAGGCCACGAGGTTGGCCAGCTCCACCTACATCCAGTTACTCATATTACAAACCTTGTGCTGTTCCATGTCCCTCCTGAAAGCTGTGGAGCAAAATAGTGCCCATAGACACACATGGCAACAGCACGCGCCAGATGCACAGACCATGGGGATTTGCACTGTGTCCGCCAATCACGCAATGGCAGGGATGCATGACATGGGCATGGCTGGGCAGGGCCACATGTGTGGGGTCAGCTAGGGTCAGAGGTCACTGCAGGGGTCAGAGCATGGCCACACAGTCGCCAACTGAGCAATAGCATCCATGGTGCACAGAGTACACCATGGATGCTATTGCACAGTTGGCGCACTGTGCAAAATAGGTGGTGGTGCACCACATGGAGCATGTGCACAGCGCCAATGTGCACCATGCATGTGTGCGCATTGTGCCACGTCGTGCTCTGGAGCAATCATCTGACTCACTCCGGAGCACTCTCATTGCACACGGCAAAAATACACGATATTCAGCCGCCACTTGATAATGAGCTCTTCAGCCAATGCGTGGCTCAATGGGGGCATTAGCTTATCATTACTGTTGTGCCAAAGCCCATTTGCATACGATGAGCCATAAAAGTGCCACGGAACAGCACAGGCCATGGACCGGTAGTGCATCCTTGTGAGGTAAGTTGCGTATGCTGCTGGAGCACACTGAGCACAGAGGGCACAGCAAGGGGATGGCACTGGGTGATGCAGCCACTGACACACTGTGCTGTCCATTACCACAGGAAGCTACATGTTGGAATCTGAGGAGGTTGGGGAGCGTGGGCCTGCTCACAAGCACAGGCCCAACTTCACAAAAGCAGAGACAGAGGCCCTGTTTGAGGCCTACCTCAACAGGGAACCACTCTTGAGCGGTGCCAGAGGAACACCACAGGCCAGGGCTGGGGCCTGGGTGGAGGTGGCAGAATGCGCCAACCACCAGGGCAGCCACCAGCGGTCAGTGCAAGAATGCCACAAGAAGGTGGGCACTGACAAGAGGCAGATCAAAGAGAAGGTTGCAGCTATCCGTGCAGCCTGGAATGCCACTGGGGGGACCCTGCGTATGCACCACAGTTCATGGCACAGGAGGAGCTGGTGGCAGCCACCTTGCACCGCAGCACCCTGGAGGGTGTGCCTGGCAGTGGATTCCAGACAGGTGGCAGCCCATCCCTGCATGGTATGTATGGTGGCAATGCACAGCATGCTGTGGCATAGTGGGGCGGCACGTGTGGCCACTGCATCAATGACTCACCTGTTTTATCTTCCAGCACCGACACACCTGCGAGCAGAGGATGGGGCACTGGCAGCAGCTGTGGAGGCAGGTACAGCACTAGATGACCAGCCATCCACCTCCATGGGCATCTGGGGGCCTGGGAAGCCACTGCACACCACCACTATCCAGCCAGATGTCCTGGGCATGGGGTCGGACGAGGCCCTGGATGTGTTTCTATAGCCAGTCTCGGCATCCTGTGCATGGAGACACAGACACAGGGTGGGGTCCAACACCAATGATGACCTCACCATAATCCTGGACAGCATGAGCGGTGTTGTGGGGGAGACACCCATACCAGGCACAGGCAGCATGTCCAGCGACCTGTCAGCAGGAGGACCAGCTGCCTGCCACCACTGTGGGTGCCGCTGTGTGCACTGCCACAGCTGTGCCATGCAGTGGAGGTGGTGGTGTGGCCATGCAGGTGCTGGGCACTGTTCAGCAGCCAGAGGGGCAATGGTAGAAGGCTGCTGGTGCCACAGGGCAGCCGGACACAGGGTTCACCACCAGGGCACCAGCTAGGGACATACCCCAAGAGAACCCCACTGTGCAGCATTCACCTGAGGTGGGGCTGTGCAGCATGGCCGGTCACCACAGGAGGGTAGGCATCCCACCCAGAATCCCCAGGATGCTGATCCAATGGCAGAGCACACCTGTTTGCTCTGGGCATCCATTGAGCAACAGGTGCAGGTTGCCACTGGGCTGTGTGCACTGCACGCAGACGTGCACCAGCTGGCTGAGTGGCATGAGAGGGGCATTGCACAACTCCTGGTGAGGATGCAGTGCATGCAGGAGGCCACAATGGCTTCCATGGATTGCATTGCTCACCACATGCAGGAGGCCATGACTGCATCCATGGATCACATTGCACAGATGGTCTCGGATGGCTCCGCACTGCTGGCTACCACAGGGCATGGCCAGCCATGATGGACCACATGCAGTGCATTGTCCACCCCATGATCTTGGTGTCAGGTGACACCCACACTGTCAACACCAGGCTCTACTGTTGGCATCGCAGGCATGCCTGGGGTGGGCCTGTTTGGGCGCCTACACACCTCCGTGCTGACCCAGTCATGGTTCTGTGAGTCGACCCTGCGGCCCACCCTGTCTGCAATCTGCAGTTGCTGCCCAGTGCATGCATGGGTGATGTGTGCATACCACTGGTGTGGTGTCTGTGTGTTGTGCCGGTTGATCTGCACCGGTTGCACCTGTGCATCGGTGCTATGCATCTGATTCTCACCACATACCAATATGTGTGTGTGTGTGTGTGTGTGTTGCTGTGTGCTGCTCTGTGCAGTTGTGTGTGGTAGTGTGCCACAAACTCCCCTGACCCTGCACGACGCCTCTGTGTGTGCATGCCCATTGCCATGCATGCACCTGCCTGTGTGCTGTACCTGTATGTGTGGCTCATGCATGGGTTTAGCGCCACCTACCTTCGTGCACCATAGTGCTCCTGTGCAATGGTGTCACGGTGTTGTCGGGCCTACCTCATCAGCCATGGATCCCTCCACCCGGGGGGGGGGCTGTCCACCTTCCTCTAGCACATTGCCTCCATCATCCCCACTACTGTCACCATCATCAGCCTTGACAGCTATCCCATGGCCAATGGCCATGTTGCGTAGTATGCAGCAGGCCAGGAATAGGTCACAGGCTTTCGAGGGACTGTACTGTAGGGCACCACTGGACCTGTCTAGGCAATGGAAATGTGCCTTCAGCAGGAGGCACCAACAGCGCGGGTGCTCAGGTTCTCCAGCACCCACAAAAAACCTCAGTCAGTGAAAAAGTGTCTCCCAAATCCCTGTACTCACACAGGTACAGACAGGCTCCTCCTTGCTCCATCTCCACTACTAGCCCCACCCAGCAGGCCAACGCTGATTGTGAAGATCCACCTCCTGGCTGCAAGTTGCAACATTCACAGGTTTCTCCATGCTCTGTCTCCACCTCTTGTGCTCTGGCCCCACCCAGATCCAGTGGGCTGACCCACGGTCCCACCCTTATTAAAGTTTTGCTTGGTACCTGCCACTGTGCGCTCACTGGTCGCCATGCCATTAGTCAGTCAATGATCTCCACTAAGTCAACTTAGCCTATCAGTCATTATGCATCAGGGGAGGTCATCATCACACCGCTCATATGGAATACTGAACAGCAGTAAGCAGAGATACCTTCTGGAACTGCTTAAAAATAAATTAAGCTTACAGGTACTTTTAACTTTGTGATGCTCCGTGGCCATGCCGTGGCTTGATCGGACCTTGTGGGAACTCTTGCGGGCCATGGGCAGCAGCCAGGAGTATTTTTGTGACTTGTGATGGGGCTAGGCTGGGGGTGCCACTAGAACTGGTTAACTGGGTCAGGAAGGCCAAAAGTTTAAAAGCAGGAGATGGCAGGCTGCAGCCTGCTACTACAAAATACCCAGCTTTTTGCAGATTTGTGGTGGGATTTGACTTTGGCGATGATGCGGGGCTCCAGTTCATTGAAATTCACAGCTTTCTTTCATTAAGCAAGCATCTTCCCTTAATAAAGTATATTACTGGCCAGTGTCAAAATGCTGTTATTCTTTCTACTGGTACAGCACTTGGGTGTTGGTAGATCTTGATGTAGAGGGCTGCTATACTATAGAGTTCTGTCATGTGCATGGCAGAAAAAGCATAATTTGCATAAACATTACATAACCACTTTATTTTAACAAGTTAACACATTAACTACAGAGCTGGAGTATCTTCAAGTCATGGCTGCCACATTCATCTTGTGCAGAGTCAGGACTGCAGATTTTTTTTTCATCTAGTTATATATTTACTCATTACATAAAACTGCATTCCTAAAGTGACAAGGATGCAAATCTTGTGGAGCTGCTGCTGACAAAAGTTTATATTTTGCTGTTACTGTTTACTGATTGGTGGCTCTTTGTGTTTGTTTTTTGGGGGGCTAGAAAGAAAACAAACTTATATGTGAATGGGGTGAGTAAGAAAGAATATGGAACTGACTGCAAATGCTGTAACTTGCTGCAAATGATAGTGTTAGCAGGTAGCAATGATTGTTATTTACTGTCTTGAGAGAGCGATGTGGGCTGTGCTGATACCGAAGGCCTCTGTGCCCGAGTCAGATCTTTGCTGACCATCGTACCTCTCAACCTTTTATCAGAGATGAGGAACACATTCTCAAACATTAAGATCAATCCCAGAATACTGTGGAAACCATTGGGTTTAGTAATAAAAAGTTTATTTTTTGATTCAGCATCATAGAATATTATGAATTTCTGCTTTAATGTCTAAACAGCACATTCTCTGTATGGGTAGCACCTTTTCCATGACAAGGGATAGCCATTTTTGGGGGTAAAATGAAGGATGTCCTTTGTAATCAGTGACAGTTGAAAGATATGCTGACCATCAGTTTACTGCTATGTTTGCAGCTGGCTTTTCCTGCTATGTTTTTGTTTTGTACAAATGTGTTTGTGAGTGTGTGTGTGGTGGGGTGGGGGGGGTAGGCTAGGGCCAGCAGCTTTACTAAAATAAATCTTTTACAAATAAATCCAAATAATTTGAAGGCTGTCTTGAGATATAATATCAATACCCAACAGGAAGGGCTGTCGTGGTGGTCCTCTTGTCCACTAAAATATAAATAAATGAAACATACAGAAAATCAGTAGGGTTAGGGGATTATTAAAAAAAGGAAAACCCCTGTTCAGTAGATGACTGCAGTACCTGGCAGCAGCACAGAGCCCTCAAAGGCACCCTTATATCCTCTATTGTGGAGTACTGGTGATGGTGGTGGCACACTTATTCTAAAATGCTTCAACGCCCCCCCCCCCCCAAAATGCATCACAAAGCTTACAAAATCCTATAGCTTCTGGGGGCCTGGTCGGCCCCCAGATCCCTGGCCTTTCTTTAACTGCTCTGATCATCCACAGCATTTTTCAAAACTTGGCACCCTTGCCTTCAGCATTCCAAATACATGCTCAATGATGTTCAGTGTGCTGGCGTGTACCTTGTTGTAGCGTTCTTCGGCTGGGAACGACGGGCGCCGGTAGGGGGTGAGCAGCCAGGGCCTCAGTGGGTAGGCGCTGTCACCTGTGTGGATAGTGACATGGTTAGCTCTCTGTCTTCGCTTGCTGTGCCCCTTGCCTGCCCTTGTGCCCTCACCTGCTTGCCCACCCTGCCCTTCCCCGTTCCATGGCCTGCCCTGCCAGTCACCCCTTGCCCATCCCATACTCATCCACTAGGTGGCCTGTGGGGATGTCCCCATGTTCAAATCTGTGGCACAGCACAGAGCTGTGCCACATGAACCCATCAAGTGCGCTGCCAGGGTGTGTGGCACAGACATTGGTGATGTGCCCTGTGGCATCGCACACCACCTGACAGATACTTGGTCTCCCCTTCCTATTGATGTATGCTAGGTCCTTGGGGCCAGGTGGCATACAGATGCCCACATGGGTGCAGTCAATGGCCACAAGCATGCCAAGCATATGTGCTACCCTGTGGAAGTTCTGCATGGCTGCTGTATGCTCCGCATGTGTGCTGGGGAAATGGATGTATTCCGAAGCACATGGCAGCAGGGCATTGAGGAACTATGTGAGGAGGCATTACGTAGCCAACTAGGTTATGCCTGTGGTGTCCCATGTTGGTCTCTGGAAGGTGCCCGTGGCGAGCAGGCACATGACTGCTGTGACTTTCATCTCCACTGACATTGCATGGCTCTGTCTAGTGGGTGCCTGCCTCTCCTCACTGCACAGCTCACAGAGCTGCCTCAGAATTGCCCTATTCAGGTGGTACCGGCCCCATATCTCCATGTCAGTGAAGTCCTCGAAGGTGGTGTGGGTACGGTACCACCTGTGTTGGGCATACCATCAACGGGCCCTCACTCAGCCATGTCACTGTTCCGTCTGCCCCCCTCACACCCCTCATTAAGGCCTCCATCATGTATGGTGCACTGTCCATGACCCCTGCTGTCTAGTCTCCTCCTGGGCAGTTGGCTGCTGCAGGATGTATGGCACCCTGGTGCACTGCCTGGAACTGTGCCTGCCTGTCCCTCTCACTCTCTCTTCCCCTTCTCCCTTTCCAGTGCCACCTCTGTGACTCTCCCTCCCTCCCTCTTTCTTTCTTTCTTTCTTTCTTTCTTTCTTTCTTTCTTTCTTTCTTTCTTTCTTTCTTTCTTTCCTCTCTCTCTCTCTCTCTCTCTCTCTCTCTCTCCCCTTCCCTCTCTCACCTGGTGCAAGTGCTGTCTGTGTGCTTGCGTCCGGTATTTATAGGCTCAAGTCTGCTTGGTGCATCTTGGTTTTGCTCCCCACATACACCATGGTTCCACAGTTGAATATCGCACTGCACTGTATATTCATGGGCATGCCCCCTGCGATTGCACTTGTATTCATTATAGCTGCGCATTGGCACAATGGTATTTGCGCTGTGCATTGGCTCCCACTGAATATGGTTCCTTGGCGCAATTCCGCACTTGTGCCGGCACAACTCAGTTGTGCCATGCGCAACTGCTTTGAATATCTGGGCCTAAATGTACTTCTGTAAGACTACAACACATAAATGCTAGCTATGTTGGGCATATTTTAGACATTACTCCCTTGTATAGTTGTTTTCCTGACAAAGAAATCAACAGGTCCCTGGTTACTGCTATCTAAAGCCCAGCTCTAAAGCTATTAGATTCTTGTATGTCTGTAATGTTAGCCAAACAACACACACACAGAAGCAGTAAGTAATAACAAAAAGTTTATTACAATATTCACACCAAACATGTGACAGAAAATCACAAGAGAGTCGGTTTCTCACCAGTCCTCGAGGAAGGTATAATTCTCTCCATGAGGAACAGGCTTACAGAAGGTTATATAGTAGTGATAACAACATACTGTAGTTACAGATGTGAGAAACACAACACATTGGACATGTATCCTACATAAGGTGTAACCAAGGCATCTGCCTTCAGCAGTTACTTAGGAAACAGAATTACTGATGGGTAAGAAGTTAGGACAAAGGAAATACTATGTCAGCCATGAATCACATACAAACAGAATGCTGAGTAAACAGAAATACATGTGGCATGATACCTAAGTATAAGACACAAACTACATATGATTATATAAGAATATAAGAAAATATAGCAATCACTGATGATCCACAAAGGCCCTGTTATCAATGATATGGGTCAGAATGCATGTGTATAAAATACATAAAAGAAAACATAACCTAGGTAAATACATTATAGTGAGGCATAATGGATCATGGATGATGAGCATAAAACATAAATCATAATAGTAAAACAACATATAAAATGATGTAAATATAGTATACAGCAGCATATATTAGCAGCAAAGTACATTCCTAATACGCATGCTTGTATGACGGGTACCTACATCTACATATTAGTGCAAATAGCAGTATGGCAGTATAAGTTACCAAGAATACAATGTAATGTGTATGTGGGATAGTAGAAACATAGAAACATAGAAGTTGATGGCAGATAAGGACCGCAAGGCCCATCCAGTCTGTCCATTTCTTTTTCTACCTTATAAATGTGCCATCAGCCTTTGCTCTGTCAATGGTCTATCTATTCATACTAATCTGTATTGCTCCCTTATGCCTATCCCATGCCTGTTTGAAGCCCTGCACTGTATTCATAGCCACCACTTCCTGAGGTAGGCCGTTCCATGTCACACCACCCTTTCTGTGAAAAAGAACTTCCCTCACATTACCCCTTAATCGGCCTCCTCTAATTTCATGCTGTGTCCTCTTGTCCTACTGTTTTCTTATAATGAAACATGTTAGACTCTTTCACCTTGTTAATGCCCTTAAGGTGTTTGAATGTTTCAATCATATCCTCTCTCCCTCCTTTGCTCTAGGGTATACTATTGAGCCCTGTTAATCTGTCCTCCTATATGTTTTCTGATGCAGTCCCGGCTCCATTTTGGTTGCCCTTCTCTGGACTGCCTCAATTTGGTTAATGTCTTTGTGAAGGTGTGGCCTCCAGTACTGCACGTAGTACTCCAGATGGGGCCTAACCAGTGTCTTGTAAAGAGGGATTGTTACCTCACTCTAGTAGAGATGCATAACCCAGGCATAACATTACTTTCCATTTGTATGACTTCTAAACCAAGGGGGCCACATATCCATTAAGTTTCAACCTTTGGGTTACTTTTGGTGACACATCCCATCATACCAAAAGAAATACCCCTAAATTCCACTGTATCCAGGCTTTTGCTATGGAGTTCCCTGGAGCTTATGATAGCTTTAAAGTTCCTAACCAAACCAATGTGGAAAACACAACTGGGTGCAGCATTTTAAGCACACCCTTCTCATTTTGGGGCAGATATCTTATTTTCCTCCATACAGGGTTCAGTCTACTCCCCCCGACCATTTTGAAAAAAGATGCTTAGCAGTCTGATTTCCAGATTTGACAGGAGTGGGAAGGCATACATTACATAAAGTAAAATGGGAACTAAAAACTGTCAAATAATAAAAATCCTTTTTTGTTGTGTAACTTTTTGATCACATTTCTCCGAAGCTTCAGCCCAGTTTAGCTGTGCCAGCTCACTAAGACCAATTCTTAACCCTAGAATATTGATAGGCTGAGCAGATACTTGAATGCCTGCCAGCGTTTCAGGAATTGTAGTTAGAACAGCTGATAGCCACACTTTTCTCTACAGTACAGTCTCCTCTACAGTACATTCAACTGGGCTCTTGATAATGGTGAATATTCTGCAGTTACTTGCAGTGTCCTTTCCCCACTTGGTTGATCTGCCACATAAACTTTGAAGCGGTGGTGGCTGATACTGGTGGATGAGTATGATGGCAGAGTATGGTGGGTGAGTGGCAGTTCCCCCTATAACTCCTGACCATCAGTGTCTAGTGGACGTATAACAGCACACTGGGAGTGCTAGTCAGCTGCCCCCTGTTTAAGTATCCTGCTGTCAATAGCATTCAGTGACCTGTGGAACATGCCACCAGCTGAGCTGTAAACACTGACTGTGTTCCACGAACTGCAGAGTTAAGACACTATGAGATTGCAGGCAGAGTCGCCCACAGTTTCAGTTCCTTGGGGTCCCATTTGTATCTGTGCTTCTGTAGCGGAAACCAAGTCTGTGAACAGTGTCATACTAATTATTGCTGTGAACTGCACTTTGTACTGCAACTGCCATTTTATTCATATGTGTGTGTGTCAACACTGTGATCTGGCTGAGCCTGCTACTGTGGAACTGTGTTGTGCTATTGTGCCGAAAGTGACTGAGACTGTTGCTGCTATTTTCTCTGTGAGTAGCCTCATAACTGCAAATTCTCCCTAATCATTAATTCCTCAGTAATTAGCCAATGCCTTACATCTCCCACCACCTGCTCAACCTACCAATCAGCTGCTGTGGCACAGCT
Organism: Neoceratodus forsteri; assembly: GCA_016271365.2. Classification (NCBI taxonomy): domain Eukaryota; kingdom Metazoa; phylum Chordata; order Ceratodontiformes; family Ceratodontidae; genus Neoceratodus; species Neoceratodus forsteri. The sequence continues at coordinate 162,258,894 of CM057453.1, forward strand.
GCAGGTTGTGGGCTGGTGGGCTATTCAAACAATGCAGCCCAGATGTGGCCACATCTTTGAAGTGGCAGTGACTGATTCCAGCAGTGGAGCATGACAGCAGATTATGGAGTCTGCTGGAGTTAGTTGGGTTAGCCAGGGTGAGGGACCTGGAAATCTGACTGGTTTGTGGAACTTTATTTATTATTGGCTATAGCTTTATTTTGTTTTATTATTTGTAAGTTTAATTTTTGTTCAGAATGCTTACCTTCAGTTATTATGTGATATTGTTGATATGGGTATTTTTGGGGGAAGTTGGGATTGGTAGGGGTGGTATAAGTACTGGTACATGTTTATTTGGAACAGTATATGAGGAATTTTTGTATTGAAAAAGGGGTTAACAACAAGCCCAGTTGCTGATGAATCTTCTGAGGGTTTTTTTTTATGGTAGAAAAGTGCAGATGTTTGCAATTCGTTTTATAATTATCTGCTTAAGTTATCAGATGGGAAGTATTTCACTCGATATTATAAGAGAGTGTAAGGAATTAAAAACTAGGTACATGAGGAAAATGCATAAAGGAGAACAAACATTTGTAGCAAGACTTCTGATTAACCTGTAGATAATAATGTCTGGTAATGTGTATGTCAACCTGAGCACTGAAAACATAAATGTGCATCAGAATGTAAAGAAAAATGGTTTGTATTTGGTGCGTTTGAACATTGGCAGTTTTCTTTTTGTTTATCAAAATTAACTGAATGTTGTGCCTGGATTGAGTTACATAAACCAGATGCTATTATGTTAACAGAAACATAGCTAACTAAAAAAACTGATGATGTAGCAGACATTGAAAGGCATACTGACCGTATGGTGACACCATTATAGCAAACATGTCGATGCTGACAACACCGACAATTCACTGTAATGGTCTGCTCGAGATCCGGCACTTGTCTCCCAGTTGCACCCCTCCCCAAATCAACTCCAACTCAGAGTTGGAATCCAATAGTTCGAGGGTATGGGGTACAGCCCCCCGCATCAGGGGTTTGTGGGCGAAGCCCCCCCCAATAGAAAAAGTACTGGGGTCTCCTGCAGAATTTATGTCATCTGCAATTTGTGGTCGACATAAATCCATTGCTGTGATGTCGGTCGACAACATAGTTGTTGAACCAGCATCATAGAGCTGCACTGAAATATCACTTTGCATTTTCAATGGACAAGGGGAGTGAGAAGAGTGGTGGTTATTTAATTTATGGTAAGGATTATTTAATAGTTAGTGAAAGTAAATATTAGAGTAAGCAAATCAGAATGTGAGTTTTGGCATTTACACTTGCAGTTGGAGGATACAAAGATGGTTATTGGGGTGGTACATATTCCATCAAAGTTTAAATAGAATAGATTGCTTTGGTGAGCATGTAGTACAGAAGACTGAGGTGCATATATATATATATATATATATATATATATATATGTATCCGAATCCATATACTTTCAAACATATTCAGTTCTCAAAGGGTTACACAGATATCATGAAAAGCTGTTGTTTGGAGATTTTATGATTAATTGTCTAGATAAGGCTAATGTCAAGTTCAGTGATAAGATAGCAGCACTACATTAGAAACAAATGGTAAGTGCATCTACCAGGACAAATTATAGAACAAATTCCAGTACTTGACTGGATTGGATGCTAACAACAAGTTGTAAACACGTGAAGAAAACTGCAGTACTTCCAGATGATCTGTGCGATTATTCTCCCATGTTATGCCATGGGATGGTAAAAATGGATAAGCCAAAACCCAAAACAGCATTAGGAAACTTTCTGCTAGTAAAATAACACATTTTAAGCAAATGTTGAATAGATTTGTTTGGTCATTTTTTTATAATATTCCATCAGCTGATTTGGAATTAGATGTTTTTATTACTGAATTTAATCAAATCTGTGACAAATGTTCACCAATAAAGAAAGTAAGGAAATGAGGAAAGGGTCTTGCATTGTTTAACAGGGGAGGTTAGACAGTTAATGAGGGAGAGGGACAGAATGTGGTTAAAATATAGCATAGTGGCCTGGACTGGGATAAAATAGCATACAAGCAATAGCATAATAGAGGCAGTATAGTGCAGTGGTCTAAGGCTCTGAGCTGCAAATCTGGTGACATCCAGCAGACCAGACCTGGGTTTGAATCCCTCAGCTTCCACTTGCATACTGTGTGACCCTGAGCAAGTCACTTAACCTTCTTGTGCTCCTAGGTCACTCCTGTAAAAAAGCTTTCAGCTTAGTGTGCTATACCTGGATAAACAGCTAAAAATAAAAATAGATGAAAAGTAATTATTCAGAGAGCTAGGGCTAATTATTCTCAACAAAAGCAAAATGAGGAAGCAGAAAACCCAAGAAAGTTTTGGGATAAGAACATATGAAATTTGCCAGCAGATAAAGGCCTCATGGTCTATCAAGTCTGCTTGAATGTGCAGCTACCCCCCTTATTCTGCAGCTGCCCTTCCCTCCACCCTTCCCTCCCTTGACTCTCCCCTTGCTCTGTCCCAGCCCTTTCAAAGCAGTCCACTGTTCTACTGGATACCACTTCTGCCGGTAACACAATCCACCCAGCTACCACCCTCTCCCTGAAAAAGTATCTCCTCAACTCTCTCCTGAACCTACCTCCCTACAGTCTATATCATGGCCCTCGGTGTTCCTCCCCTCCTTTACTTTTAACAGCCCCTCCAGTTTATTCCTTTCATGTACTTGAAGGTTTCAATCATATCCCCCCTGTCCTTCCTCTCCTCCAGTGAGTACATGTTCAACTCCCTCAGCCTCCTCTCATATGGTAAGTCCCCCGGCCCCTTGATCATCTTTGTCACTCTGTGCTGCACCCACCCCCCGTAACTTAATGTCCCTCTTCAGATATGGGCACCAGTACTGCACGCAGTACTCCAGGTGCGGTCTAACTAATGATCTATACAGTGGCAGAATCACCTCCCTCCTCCTTGAGGATATACCCTTGCAATGCAACCCAGCATTTTGTTGACCTTTTCAGCTGCCTTCCTACATTGTGCTGAGTTGTTCATTGACCCGTAATGAGCACTCCCAAATCCTTTCCTCCTCTCTCTCTCGGCTAGCTACTCCCCCAGCTGGTAATTCCCCTTGGGTTTTGCCCAAAATACAGCACCTTGCACTTTTGGCATTGAACCCCAGTTGCCAGGTGTCTGACCAGGTTTCCAGCTTTGCCAGATCATCCTGTAACCCCTGTCATCCCCCTAGGTTGTCCACTACTGCTCCCATCTTGATGTCATCAGCAAACAGGCTGACCTTACTCTTTATGCCCAATGATATGTCTACAATGAATATCTCAAACAACACTGATCCCAACACCAAGCCCTGTGAAACACTGCTCATCACTACCCTTGGGAATGAGAGCTCCCACCCACCACCACCCTCTGTTGCCTTCCCAAAGCTAGTTCCCTACCCATCTCACCAACTTTGCACCCACCCTGTGCCTTCTAACTTACTTCCCAGCCTTCCATGCTGCACTGAGTCAAATACATTACTGAAGTCCAGGTACAGGACATCCACTGCATGGCCCCCATTCAGTTGCCTAGTTACGTAATCATAGAACTCCACCAGGTTGGTTTGGCAGGATCTGCCACTTACAAAGCCATGCTGTCTGCTGTCCTGTAGTCCTTTGGCCTCCAGGAGGCCACAACCTCTCCTTTAGGATAGTCTCCATCAGCTTACCCACAATGGATGTGAGGCTGACCGGTCTGTAGTTCTCCGGTTCATCCTTGGGGCCACTCTTGTGGAGGGCACCACATGAGTATTCTCCAGTCCTGAGGTACACACCCTGAGAGTAGTGAGGCATTAAATAGGTCTGCCAAAGGTCCCACCAGGACCACTGCCAGCTCCTTTGGTACCCTGGGGTGGATGCCATTTGGGCCTGGTGCCTTGTCCACCCACAGTGCCCTCATATCCTCCAGAACCCTGCCCTCCATGATTTCCCCATCCATCACCCCTCTCCCTCTGTTTCTGACCTCTCCCTCCCTTTGGGTATCACCCCCTCTTCTCCTTAGTAAATACTGAGCAGAAGTAATCGTTTAGTGCTTCTGTTTTATCACCCCCTGCTTCCACCCAATCCCCCTCCTTCCTAATCTCTACTATATGATCCTTACAGTTCCTTTTCTCCCTGATGTACCTGAAGAAGTCTTTCCCTCCCTTCTTAATGCCCTGCACCAGCCTGGGCTCTATAGATACCTTGGCAGCCGTTACTGCCTTTGTCACCTCCTTCGATTCCTTCAGGTACTCCTCCCTGTTCTCCCCCTCCCTGTTTTTCTGTACTTCCTAAAGGCAGCTCTTTTCCTTCTTACTTTTTCCATGACCTCCTTGCTCACCCAGCTAGGTTTCTATGCCCTAGCCTTCTTGCTGTGGGCCTTGCTGCAGGTTGCGGTTGCCTCCACCTAGCCCCGTTTTATGAGCTCCCACCTGTGATTAGTGTTCATACTAGGTTGAATTCTGGCCAGGTACCCTATTAATCAAACTTTATGCAGAAATAATAAAGTGGTTTCCAGAGCAGTGCAGAGAGGTGATAGCTTGCTGGTACAACCATTTGATCTAGCAAATTAATTTATTACATTTTTAGTGTTGGTGATATCACAGCGATGGATTTATGTCGACCACAATTTGCGTTTGACATAACTCAATCACAGACACAGTTGCTCCATACAGGGGGCTCTGCCCCCCATCCCCCGAACTTAAGGATTATCAGTTCCCAGTTGGAGTTGATTCAGGGTGGGGGTGCAGGACTGGGGAAAAGAGTGCCGGGTTTGGGGCAGACTTTTACAGTGACCTGTTGATGTTGTCAGCATCGACGTGTTCACTGTAAAAGTTTCACTGTGCAGAAGAGTATATCCATTTTCTACACAGACAAATACTGCCTGTGTGAAGGTAAAAAAGAGAAAGAAATAACAGGGTTGAGAGAGAATGTTATTTTAAATAGGTTACAGAGAAGGAATTTAAAAAGTATCTAAACAAAATGTATACGAAAAACAAGGAAAAGGTGGCAGTTTGGAGATGGTACTCTTGAAAATAGCAGTGGGTGAAGTGGCAGTTCCTTAGAGAAATATTAGAAATTAATCATTGTGTACACAAGAGACTCAGAACTTTAGAACGAGACAGCGGTGGTCCTTGTGTTTAAGGGATGGGGACAGTACAATAACCAGCAATTGTAGGCTGATTTCGATCTTGTCCCCACTGTCCAAGGAACTGGAGGAGATTGTGTATGATCAATTGATGAGGTATATCGAGGAATGAGACAAGTTGATTAAAGCTCAACATGGCTTTCGAAAGAAATGCAGTACTACTTCTGCTCTATTAGAGTATATGGACTTCACTGGTGGTACCTTGGACAGTAGGGACATGGCTGGGGCACTCTTTATTGACTTGTCTAAAGTTGTTGACTTAGTACATCATGAATTGCTGGTAGATAGGCTATTTGAGATTGAACTTGTGAGTAATGTATGCAGATGGTTTCATAATTATTTGGTAAACAGATAACATAATTATTTGGTAAACAGAAAACATAATTATTTAGTAAACAGATAACATAATTATTTGGTAAACAGAAAACATAATTATTTGGTAAACAGATAAGATAATTATTTGGTAAACAGAAAGATAATTATTTGGTAAACAGATAAGACAATTATTTGGTAAACAGATAACATAATTATTTAGTAAACAGATAATTATTTGGTAAACAGATAAAGATAATTATTTGGTAAACAGATAACATAATTATTTGGTAAACAGAAAACAGAAAGTTAAATTGGGCATTATGACATCTACATTAAAAACATCAATATTGGAGAACTGCAGGCATCCATATTAGGACTGATGCTTTTTTAACAGCTTGCCTTCTGCTTGCCAAGACTGCAAAGTCATACTTTATGCTGATGATGCAGTACTGGTAACCAGTGGTCAGAATGTTGCAGTTCTTTTGCAGGAAGATTTTGCAAGAGTTCAGGACTGGTTTATTAGAAGCAAGCTAATGTTGAATATTAAAAAGATCCAGTCCATGGTGTTCTGCAATTCTAAAAGTATTGGCAATTGTGTACAGCTGAACATTAAAACAGTTACAGGTGAGGTTTTGGAGCAAGAATTGTCTTTTAAATATCTGGGTATCCATTTGAACAGTGTACTGTCCTTTACCATGCATATAGACAAGGTAGTAAATAAAAATAAATAGAACAATGGGCTTATTGTATAGAAATAACAGCAACTTTTGTCAGGAGTCTCATAAATTGGTTGCTCAGTCTAATTCTGTTATGGATTATGGATTGTCCATTAATGCTATGACTGTGGACAAAGTGCTGTCAAAGCTTAAGAATAGTATATAACCATATATGTACTGTAGGTTTGTTTTGGGTGTAAAACAAGATGTTCATCATTGTATTCTCTATCAACATATGGACTGGTTTCCTTTGGACACAAGAATTAAGTACTTTGATGGTATTTGGTGCCAGAAAATAATTCATGGACAGAGCAACAGTAATCTGAATGTGTTACTGTCCAAATGATCAAATGTTTAAATACTAAACACGCAAAGAAAAGTATCTTGAAATATCTAGCTGCAGAACAGCATTAGGACAATGGTCTTTAAGGAGTATGGAATTCATTACCACCATCTGTAGCTATTAGCCATCAAATTGTTCAGTTCAAGAGAGAGATGAGATTAGTTGAATGCTTTGGTATATTGTAAATGTTTTAAATAGTCTCTTTTGTAAACTAAAACTGTTGGAGGTTATGAAGAGACTGAATGTTTGCATAGGGTACTCTACATGTAACAGTTGTATGTTAATTTTAGACATAGCCTAACTTCTATTTTATGTTTTTTTTTTATGTATGTTTATCATTTTAATGACATGGTGCTGTCATACTACCTGCCGAGAATTTTATAATTAATATAAGATGTATTGTAATTTTGATTGGGTCACCTTTGAGAAAAGGCAGTAGTTGCCTAAAGGTATTACCCTACTAATAAAATAAAATCAATAAACACAAATATTATCAGCATACACAATGATCTTAAGCACTCCACTACCAGAAGGACCAGGGATACTGTGTATATGCTGGGAGTGGACCACCCTCCAAATTAAGTGGTCCAAAGCAAAAATATATAGTAAAGGGCTTAATGGACACCCCTATTTTAATCTGATTTTAAACTAGATAGACTCCCCTTGGGGCCCCATAATAAACGGTGACACAGTTGTTGAAGGTAAAGATCTGTAAGTCATGTAACAAAACCTGGATGAATTCCATACCAAACTAGGATGGTGAATAAATCAATCAATCAATCAGTCAATCAAAATCTTTATTTATTCAGGCGAACATCATTGAGCATAGCTCATTTACAAGATGGACCTGAGTGGTCATAACAAAAAAGGTTACAGAGGGTATACAAAAACATGATATTGAAATAGCACAAATACAAGCATTTATGAGTGAGATAGATGTACAATTATTTACATATATACAAGGCAAAGGACAGTAAACCAAAAACCTATTAAAGGTGAGAAACAAACAGTCTGGTGGGGATAAGGCTTGGATAATGGTACATGGGTGGGCATATATGTTTGAGGTTTGATGGAAAGGACCAGAGCAATGATAGAAGAATAGGGAGGAGATTTAGAAGGGGTGAGGGTGAGAGGGTGTGGGGGGTGGGGATGTGGGAGGACTAGGCCTTGTGGAAGCAATTGCATGAATCTGGGATTAGGGCTGGTGTACAGCTTTTTGAAGGATGTAAGGGGGATCAGTGTTTCCATTTTCAGGGTCTTTTGGATAGAATTCCAGATAAATGCCAGGAAATAACTGATTGCAGCTCTTCCATACCGGGTGCAGGTGATAGGAATCTTCAGCAGGATCAGTTTGTTGATCCTCAAGGTGTAGGGCCTGGATGTGATCTGGTTGAAGCAATCTGAGATGTAGGAAGGGAGTTTGTTTGTCAGAGCTTTGTAGATCCAGATAGCAGCATTTTTTCTTCTTCTATGTTGCAGGGATGTCCAGCTGACTGCATTGTAGAAGAGCAATGATGGGTGCTAGAGGGAAGGTCAGTAATGAATCTAATAGCTCTATGATACAGGGTGTCTAGTTTGTTTAGATGGGAGAGGAGCAATGACCATAGAGGAAGTCAGCATAATCAATGAGGGACATGAATGATGCAAGGATTAATCTTTGTTTGGAATCTTTGGTCAGGTAGTGTTTGATTCTATAGAATAGACCAAGTCTTTGTCTTAGCTTTTCAGGAGCTCTTCAACGTGGGTAGTATAGTCTAGTTTATTGTCTATCCATACTCCTAGGTATTTGAATTTGTCAACATATTCCAGATTTTCACCAAGGATGGTAGAGAGTTGTGGGAGGGTGAATGATGGGATAGTGGAAGAACAGTTCTTGTGGGCAAAGAACATAGCTTTGGTTTTCTTAGCATTTAGTAATAATTTCTTTTTTAATAGGTTATGCTGGAGGAGGGAGAATTGAGACTGTAGGAGCTCACAGGCTTTTGATGGTGAGGGATCGCTCACATAAAGTACAGTGTCATCTGCAAAAAGGTGGATATTAGAAAGAGAGAGATTGGAGTCAATATTGTTGATGTAGATGGCAAAAAGGATGGGACCCAGGATGGAGCCTTTGCTGTACACCTCTTAGGGTGCTTAGGGTAGATAGATCACCATCATTCTTTACCAGTTGTAGCCTTACAGAGAGATAGCATCTGAACCATTTAATGGAGAGTGAGTCAAGGCCTATGGAGTTTAGTGAGGTGATTAGAGATCATGATCCACAGTGTCAAAGGCTTTGCTTAGATCCAGAAACACAGCACAGGTATTATTCTTTTTGTCTAGGGCAGTCTGCCAGTCATTTGTGACTTTTGCTAGAGCAGAGATGGTGCTATGCATAGATCTAAACCCAGATTGAGCTGGATTTAGGAGATTGTTGGTATCAAGGTAGGCAGTTAACTGAGAGTTTACCAGCTTCTCAAGCATCTTGGATAGTATTGGTAAGATGGAGATGGGCCTGTAATTATTGAGGTCCATGGGATCACCTGCCTTAAGTAGTGGAAACACTTGAGCTGTTTTCCATATTGAGGGGATAGTACCAGTGACAAGTGATAGATTGAAGAGATGGGTGAGGGGGGCGGTTAAGGCATACAGTGCTACTTTTAGAAAGTAGGGATCCAGGGAGTCTGCACTCACGCTTTTGGTGGTATCTAGTTGGAGTAGGAGGTCTTCTACATCTTTGAACAATATTGGTTTGAATGAGAATGTGGAAGCAACCTTTTGATTCTCAGTAGATTGTAGGTTTAGAGATGATCTTAATAGGTTTGCAGGAGAGGTCAGCCAGGCCAGCTGTAGTGAAATGGTCATTGAAGGCATTCAAGATATTTTGCTTGTCAGTGATTTCAATATTATTTAATTGAATTTTGGATGGTAAGACAGGGTAGACGTTTGACCTAGGGATGCCCTTTATGGTACCCCAGAACCTGGAAGGGTTGTTATAGGAGGCATCTAGTTCAGCTGTGTAGAAGGTTGCCTTGGCTTTTCTTACTTGTTTTGTGCAGGAGTTTCTGGCTTTCTGAATTGGAGCCAGTCATTTGGGTCCTTTGTCTTTCTTGCCCTTTTCCAGAGTTTGTCTCTGGTAGCAGTGCGGATTTAAGGTCAGCAGAGAACCAGCGACAGGATTTGAGTTTGGTTCTGACACTGGTGAGGGTGCATGTGAATTGAGGCACTTATGATTATATCATTTAAGATTTGAAGAGCTGACTCTATTGAGGCTGTGAGATAGAATTCTTGCCAACGTGTGGTGTGGCACAGATCATGGAGATATCCTGTAATATTAAAGTTCTTTTTGACCTTCGGGAGGAATTTTGCAGGATTGGGTGGCTTGATTGTTGATCTAATGGCAGCTATGGGACAGTGGTCACTTATGTCACTGAGAAGTACTCCTGCATAGGGATAATGATGAGGTTTATTTACCAATATAATATCCAGGAGTGTGCTGTTGAGAGTATTCTTTGGTTGATCCTTGTTGGTTCTTTGATTAATTGAGAGAAACCATAGGTGTCACAGAAGGTTACCAGGGGTGCAGATGCATTAGTCCCAATTTAAGTTCATGTCTCCTAAGATGATGGTGTCTTCAGGACCCAGATTAAGTATGGATCCTAAATGGGATAGGAGTTTGAGGCCTGCAGAGGGGCCTATAGCAACCAACCAGTTGAAAGGAAGATGTCGGGAAGGGTTATTTTTAATAGACAAGCATTCGAATCCTTTGGTTGAGATGTAGAATTGAGGCAGAATGCAGAGATATTTGCTTTGACATAGATGGCTACCCACCGCCCCTGGATAGATGGTCAGATCTGAAGAGCTGATAGTTGGGAAGGTTTATTTCACTATCTTTTGTTGCAGATTTGAGCCATGTTTCAGATATAACCAGACAGTCCGGTAGGGTGTGTGCAACCAGGCCTGTATTGATGAGAACTTTTGGAGGCTGCAGGCATTGAAGTAAGAAAACTCAATCCATTTATGGAGGTTAGGTCAGTTGAGAGATCGAGCTTTCAGTGGGTCCAGGGTTGATTTCCACAGTGCCAACACAGACCAGCAGAAAGAAGATTAACTGATGAGGGCACCAAGTGATAGGAGTAGTGAGCAGTCAGGCAGTTTTTCTTCTTTCTTGGGATCCAATATATAGTGGCTGATGATTCTGCTGCATGGTTATCGAGATTATCATAGATTGCCAGCTTAATGGACAGGCGAGGGGTAATGTAGTGCCAGTATGGTAGCAGGGGATAAAGGAGTTCCAAACTGGTTGTGAGCCTTTTGGGATTCCCCAAGGATTATTGTGCAGAAGTGTATTATAAGTATGTATAGTTTAGGGGTATCCACTGGGGACAGTAGAGGGGGCAGTGTTGAGTGGTCACCCTAAGCACCTTAGTATGGGTTCCAACAGTTATCTCATCTGGATCTAAGGAAGGTGAGAAGCAAAGCAGCAGTAGTAGGTGCAGTAGCATGGTGGAGGGTAGGAGAGGGTTAAAGAAAAGAAGATGATGTAAGAAAATGAGCTGGAATTGGCTGGGAGAATAGCTATGGGCGGGATGAGATTTTATGGGAAGGTGTGTATAAAAGAAACACCCTGAAGGGGGGGTGGGGGTGGGCAAAATTTTATGGCTTCTCAGCATCTTTCTGGCTTTTCTCCCGGCCTCCTGGTTCCCCTTTTCGGCTATTTGGTGGCCCCACCCGCTTGGCGGCCTGGAGCCCTCTGGAGAGTGTGTGTCCTCGAGGCAGACCAGCTAGAAGGAGGGGACAGAGGAGGGGCAGTGAGAAGAAGCACTTGCAGGCAGTGGCTTGCTGGAGGTGTTAAATTTGAGATTTGCACAACAAAGACTGGGAGGGTGGGGGTTAGGCGCCCATGCCTAGCCCAACACCAAATTAACCCAAAAGACTGTAATTGCTAGCTAGACAGTTAACAGGCATTACACAGAACTACACAGTAAAACAGCAAAACAGCCCTTTTAGATAAGTTAAATCTTTTCAGATAAAAGGCAAGTAAACTCGAGCAGTTTTGGTGGTGCAAAGATACAGCAAAGTCAATGGGAGAAGGCGCACCAATCAGAGGCAGGCAAAAGTACGGTCGCCTTCCGATTGGCTGTAACTCCCGTACCTTTCTAGCTTTCTCCCTGGCCTCCTGGTTCCTTTTCGGCTGTTGGTGGCCGCCCGCCGCTGGCGGCTCGGAACCCTCTGGAGAGTGTGTCCTCGAGGGCAGACCAGCTTTCGGCTTTCTCCCCGGCCTCCTGGTTCCCTTTTTGGCTATTTGGTGGCCGCCGCCCGGCTGGCGGCTCGGAGCCCCTCTGGAGAGTGTGTCCTCGAGGGCAGACCAGCTTTCTGGCTTTCTCCCCGGCCTCCTGGTTCCCTTTTCGGCTATTTGGTGGCGCCCGCCCGCTGGTGACTCGAAGCCCCTCTGGAGAGTGTGTCCTCGGGGCAGACCAGCTTTCTGGCTTTCTCCCCGGCCTCCCTGGTTCCCTTTCGGCTATTTGGTGACGGCGCCCGCCCGGCTGGCGCTCGGGGCCCTCTGGAGGAGTGTGTCCTCGAGGCAGACCAGCTTTCTGGCTTTCTCCCCGGCCTCCTGGTTCCCTTTCGGGCTATTTGTGGCCGCCCGCCGCTGGCGGCTCGGAGCCTCTGGAGAGTGGTGTCCTCGAGGGCAGACCAGCTTTCTGGCTTTTCCCGCCTCCTGGTTCCTTCAAGAGTTTCAGGCCGCCCGCCCGCTGGCGGCCTCGGAGCCCCTTCTGGAGAGTGTGTCCTCGAGGGCAGACCAGCAATCAGAGGCAGGCAAAAGTCGGCGGTCGCCTTCCGATTGGCTGTGCGGCTTTCCCGTACCTTTCTGGCTTTCTCCCCTGGCCTCCTGGTTCCCTTTTCGGCTATTTGGTGGCCGCCCGCCCGCTGGCGGCTCGGAGCCCCTCTGGAGAGTGTGTCCTCGAGGGCACACCACTTTAAATAATCATGGCACACCCTCTAATGCAATACTCTGATCAAGGTAATGCAGCTTATCATAGAAACATAGACTTTGACGGCAGATAAGGACCGCTTGGCCCATCTAGTCTGCCCATTTCCCTACCTACAGGATAGGCCACAGATCCTAGTTAACCAACAGCCTATTTCTTCCTACCTCCACAAGAATTGCCTTATGTCTGTCCCATGCATTCTTGAATTCTCCCACAGTTTTAGACCCCAAATCTCCTCAGGAAGGCTGTTCCATGCATCCACTACCTCTCTGTGAAATAATACTTCCTCACATTGCCTTGAACAGCCCACCCTCTATCTTTAAATTGTGTCCCCTTGTTCTTGCACGTCTGTTTTTCTGAAAAATGCTACGCTCTTGGACTTTGTTGATTCCACTGAGGTACTTAAAAGTTTCTATCATGCCCCCCCTCACCCTTCTTTCCTCAAGGGTATACATATTAAGCTCCTTTAGCCTCTCCTCTATCCTGTCACATTAGTGGATTTTCAAAATTCTATGACTTCTTTCACTAGAAATAAATTTTCCTGAATATGTCTTGAGGGTATGGAACATGTTTGTCTTGGGCGGATCAGACCTTCTGCTGCTGTTTGCGGTTGTACCTGCAATAGTTTTGCTAATATCTTAAAGTCTGCATTCAACAAACAAATGGGTCTCCAATTTCTAATATTTAATGTATCCCCCTCTTTATATGACCAGATCATCAGACATCTTGTGAAACATGAGGGTACCTTCCCTGTACCGATCAGAAATCTAAACACAGTCTTTAATAAATTAGCTATTTCAGTCACAAAGATAATATAGAATTCATTGGGTGTCCCATCCCAGCCTGGCAAAGCCCCCAATTTTAAAAATTTCAGAATAGCTAAAATATTCTTCTTATATATGGGAGAAGTAAGTTCCCGCTCTTCTGAAAGTCCCAGATGTTGCAAGAGAGCCCCCAGTCCCTCCAGGGAACTACCAAAAGTATTTTTGATATACTGATTTACCAATTTTTCACTTCAGTGGTCTCTGCTACCAGCAGTCCCTCACTATTTTTAAAACAGTAAAGTTAGATACCTCTTCCTGTCCTTACACGCCACAAATTGGTCCCCAAAATGCATTTTCTGCATTTCGTGCTTCAAGTCTGCATCAAGAAAAGTGACTCAATCATACTGATAGAGCCTCTATAGATTTTGAATTTGGTCTGCATAATTCCTGGTGCCATCACACTGACCTGAGTACTTTCCATTTGCAATTTTTCCCTTCATTTTAAGTAATAAAAACATTATGTTATTGATTTTGCCAGACGTTTGGAACCAGTGATGTACATCCAGTTCTGTGTCCTCCCACTATTCCCAATATCCTCATGTAGGCATAAAGCTGACTGCCTTGCCTGTAAAATATGCCTGATTGCTTCACTTCAGCTGCTGAGTGCACCAAGAATTCAACATCCATCAATGTCCAACCTTTGGGACCCCCTGCTTTTAACAATCTGAACCATCAAAACCAGATGATCAGAGATTCAACAGGCAGGACATTAGATTCCATAATAACCAGCTGTTGAGATTGAAATATATAATCAATATGTGTGGCTAATGTATTCCTAATATACGTCTTATCCCCCTCCGCATGCTTAGGGCAGTAGCTGTCTGTCAACCCAGCCACAGAGACACATTTTTTCAGAGTTACAGAATCAGAATAAATCTTTTCCTTCTTAAATGTATGACCCATACAATCTAAACTACAGTTGAAATTGCCTCCCCAAACCAAGTGTTTTGAAGCAGCTATAGTATATTTGGTTGGATTGCCTCAAACATGTGTGACTTAATGTGAGGGGCATACACATTAATAAATCTGTATTCACAAATTTGCCATGTACCATCCAGAATAAGAACCCAGCCTGGCCACAGATCAATTACTTTATCAATCTTGAAACTCACACCTTTAAATAAAATGCCTACCCCATCAACCTTGTCCTTGCCAAAGGGCTAGAATGAGAATATCTAATCTTCCTTTGCTTGATTTATACTATTCACTGAAGTCATCCAGATTTCCTGGACAAAAATTAAATCCAAATTAGCCTCCTGGAGTAAGGAGAAGATAGCCTTCCTCTTTTTGGGGTCCCTGTAACTACATATATTCAGGGATGAGACTGAAACTCTGTTATAGACAAAGGGAAAATGTAATTAGAAAAATCACAATCTATCATTGGGTAATATTTCCTTCTTGTTCTGGGCTTTAGTTCTTCCTTCTCCATCTGCATCTAGTCACTGGTTGTTCTGGAAGAGAAGGGGGCAAGGATTGTGAATAGAGGTTTGAGGATGTGTCCGAATCTAAATCCCTTGTGTCAAAATCTCCCCAATTCTTTTGACATGAAGTATCTTGTATTTATTTGCCAGTGGTAAATCAGGGGACTCTTTGACTACCTTGGCCAATCTGGAACTTCTCCTGGTAATTTTAGCTATACCCTTCAGGCATGGGGAGAGCATGATGAAATCCTCATTTAGGTGGACATTGACTTTCCCCTCAACTGAAAGTCCCGCTGGTTTGGGTACTAAGACCTCAATATAATGTTCTGGCAATTTGGGGTCCTCCTCAGCCATCACAGCAGGAAGAATTTCATCACCAACAGTCAGACCCTGGGGCAAGGTGGGGTTTCATCTTGGATGGAAGAAGGGCTCAAAGTGTCTTGCTGGGCCTCACCATCAATCTTGGTGAGGAGGGGGGTGAGGTTAGTTGGAACTGAATGTGCACAATTAGATAGTTGAGTTGGGCCATCTCTGGGCTTTCTGAACCAGGGCATTTTGGTTAAATCCATCCTTCTAATTATGTACAGACTAGGGGCAATTTTTGAAAATATGCCCCTTCTTCTCACAGATGTTGCACCAAAACCAGCTCCTACAGGTCAAGCTCACATGCACAGATCTCTCCTAGTGTAATACAAGAGATGGACTTGTATGGACAAAATGTCTATTTCCATCTCTGAAACTTCAGTATTAAACTCAATATGCCTGAATTCCCAACACAGTCCACATTATAAATGGTCACATGCACTGGAAAGCTGAGAGCTAGCACTGCCCTGGTAGAATGTATTGTATATCTAATGCTCACCACATTTGTTCATGGTGCTGGTTCAGGCTCTGTTTAACACAATCTGTAAATCTAGGCCCATAACAAGATGGAGAGTGCTGCCTGGAGGATTCCCTCTCCTACTCCTCAGATTCTGAATGTTCTGGAGTATGCTCTCTAGTATCACTGTTTGGAACCTTAGAAAACCCCTTGTTGTGAGGATTGCCCCTGACCAGACCTTGAGGGTCTTTCAGTATTCACATTAGGAGACTGAGGGACCTACTCTGTACCCCATGTCACAAGAAACATGTGACCTGGCATTCCCTCAGTTCTAGTCTCTCCCACATGAAAAAAATATCACACTCCTTTACAGGTTCTGAAGGGGAGTCATACTCCATCTACCACTTCTGTGTGCTTTAGCATGCAATTTGTACTGGATTCAGTGTCTACACAAGCACCCTCCACTTGAGCAGCCTGTTATTTCCCAGAGCTTGTCTGGAAGTTTGTCTTTCCCTCCCCAGACTCTGCCTCAGCAGAGCATGGTGCCATAACCGCATTCTTTGTTTTGTCAGTATTAACAGCAAAAGTTTGTACTTGGAATTCCTACTCCACCAACCTTGTTATTTATTAGGTACAGTGCAGTTCAGGAAATTAACTGGCTCTTCTGGGACTCTGGCCCCATTTTTATCCCCGGTGCTGCCATTTTCCCAGCAACACCACTGACTCAAGATCCAAATGTGCAATCCTGGTACCCATTTCTGTTCGGGACCCTTCATCCATCCAACACTCAATAATACATTCTCCTTTAACCACAGAGCTTCAGACTGCTACAATCCCGGTTACCTGAAAGGCAGTAGGAATACGTCTTCTGAGTCTGACACTCATTGGATGGCTTTAATCTTCTCTTGCCAGCCGACTGTCAGCATCTGCTAGGTTGCTGTAAGAGCAGCCATTTAATGTGGACCAGGACCACTTTGAAAATGAGCTTGCTTAATGGTGTTATACCTGGTTAAATAAAGTTTGATTGATTGATTGAATGATTGATTGAATGATTGATTGATTGACTGATTGATTGATTGATTGATGGATGTGGAGACAGCTGCATTTCCACCTCTTCTGACTGGCTGAGAAAACATGCCAGACTTCACCTGCTCCACCATGTCTCCCTGGGCTGGATGCAAGGCTGCTGGCCCTTCAAGCAGCCTTTCTCTTGGAGTGCTTCTCTTCGTCCTTTGCTAACATCAAGACCAACAATCTGGTCTCCTTGCCATTTCAATTCAAGCTGCTTTTTTGGTCACTTCAGTATTACTGGTGGATGTGCCAGGTAAACGTTGTTCCACCATGATTTCACAGCCTCTGCTCTGTCAACAGCTGAAGGCATATACAAAGCACTGTCTTCTGCCTGTCTAACACGGCTGGGATGGAAGAAAGCTCCACAGGCTGCTGTAGCTCACCATCCTCCTCTGCAGCCTCGGATCCTCCATCTTGGATAGATAGCTGAAAGTGCCCTCTTCCAAGTGTAGGAGGATTTTCCAGTGTCCTGGCCTAACCCCCCATTTATTAAAATACCACCAACAGATTAACCTGATTCAATAGGCCAGTGTGCATCTGTACCCCCCCAAAGTGGCTAAAAATAGGCACAATTGCCTAGCCTTCCTTTCCCAGTCAACAAAATCTTAATAAAATAAATTAATCAGTAAATCAATACATTACAGATGGTTTTGGAGGAGGAATGATGTACTCATTAGGTGAAAAAAGCTAGGGCTACATGCAGAATTTGGGTTGTGGTCCATTTTCTAGTTTTCTCCTCATTCAAAGGTGGCAACACTATTCAGTGCCCCACTGGACACTGGGGAGGCATAAAAGGGAACAACTCTCCCTTAGAAATATAGAAACATAGATGTTTACAGACAGAAAAAGACCTGTGGCCCATTGTGTCTGGCCAGTTACTTATCAGGTGGTCCTCACCAGCCTAGCACTGGCCAGGCCTTAAGTGGATCACTCATTATTCAGTTCTGCTTCAAGTACTCCACCATTGTTAACATAAACCCTCCTCATCTACTTCATCAGCCTCATGTATCTAACCCACACTCTCTTGAAACTTGCAACCATCTTAAGACTGACCAGTTATCCTGGCATTAAGTTTAACTTTTCCATGAGGACATATTTCCACACATCCCTCCTGAATTTCCCACATACAAGTTTATAGTTGTGGCCCCTTATGATGGGCCACTTGCAAAATGTAAACATTCACTGGCTGTTTACCCCTGTATAATTCTTTTCCCCCTAGCCAACCAAGGGGAAGTCATACACTTCACCAAGTAGGTGTTAAACATTTGGTAGGACAGCATTGCAATCTGCTATCAACCCAACTTGGATCTCAGATTCTGGATTCTAGACATAAACCTGGGCCATCACATGGCAAGTAGATTTGATCGACACTAAATCATCCATTTGACTTTGTGTCAAACTTTAAAAATGCATTGTGTGCTCAGTTTCTGCTTACTTTCTTTAAAATGTCAAAACAATGTGTAAAATGTCCTGAAGTAGTACTAAGTCACATAGAAACTGGATGCAGTTTATGTTGTGTTAGTGTGGTCCAGCTATACCTTGCTGTCAAACCTGAGCTACTGAGTATTTTTAGTTCCAATTGTTTTCTCAGCAGATACAGTAAAGGAGGAGAAGGCCATTACTAACGACACAAAGCCCCCTACAGAGACAGCAGCTACAGATGATGCTGCTCAAAATGGAAAGAATGTGACTGATCCCACTGGTAAGTGAAAACCTCAAACAACACCTAGTAAAGGCTCTTTTACCTTTAACAGCTAGTGTCTCATATTGACATGCCATGGCAAACAAAAGGTTTCTATGTTACAGAATTAAGCCATCCTTTTTTTAATCCTACATGATGGCCAAAAATAGAAGGGACAAGGAATCTGATAACTTTATGGCACCTTCCTTTATCATTTTAGGATCATTTAGGGGGAAAGAGTCTCAAAAGATGTCTCAAAGGATTAGCTTTCAACAAGGCATCGTATTGTACACTCTTAAGCAGAATGGTAGTATTACTTTCTCATCCTTGCAGATGGGATTGGATGAAGCAATTCCTTTTAGTCTAAGTATTCTGTCTAAGCTCACCTTGAGCAGGACAACCCCCTTTAAACCTTCATAGCATCATTCTGATCTGTCAGAAGACTGGCTGACAAAATCTTGATGTATCAAACATTTCAAAAAAGCTTTTATTTTTTTTCTTTCTGAATTTGAATACCTTACATTTTGGATTGTTGCCCTTTGACAATCAGCCATTTGTTATCATGTGAAAATTGTTCAGAGACATTCCCAGTCTTTTAGAAACTCTATTGCAATGGTTCAAGCCAGACATTTTCCTGCTCCAAGTTTTCCCATTTTATGAACATAGTTTTGGCACAAAAGAACACATGATCCATTGAACATTTAATTGTTCCACTTTGTTTTCTGATCACATGTTTCTGAAAGTCTTGTGAGATTTAGGAGGTGAATGAAACCAGTAGCTAGCAATGATAGTAACTGAGAGATGAAATGAAAGAAATGCAACAGTTGCCTAGGTTTCGCTCATACTGTACATCTACAGGCACAGTCTCAAATTGCCTTAGATTACTCATAAGAAAGACACCGCCACCCCTGCCTGCACCAACCCAGCTTGGGTATGGACTGGAGTCTGAACTACACTCTCACCTATGTGGTGCTCCTTATATCACAGGATTGAGGCACATATAGTAAGTAGGCTGGTGAAGAGAATCTGGCACTGCAGTTGCTTGTGCTTTACCTATCATGTGGCTACACAAGCTTTAGCATCCAGCATTGTTGGCATGGTACATGTCTCAAACATTACAATTTACTACAAAATGTTTTTGTTTTTTTTATGAAAAATGACTCTGAAAAGTGTCTTATAGTTTAATTTTGGTTACATAATTTTTTAGAAAGCATTCACAATAAACATTGTCTTCTGTATACATCTAACCCATCATATACTGCATACATTGGCACATATGGCATTCCTTTTGTAAAAGTGACGTTGGAGAGGGAAACAACAGGAGTTTGGGGAAGACTGCACTGCTGGTTGTATTTTATTGAAATGAGTACACAGCACATGAGAGCCATTGGGCAGTACCAGATAGAGCTGTTTATGAATAATTATACCACATCTGGACTCTCGCCTCCAAGCACAAGCATGAGTTACAGTTTATTCCACAGCAGATCCACAGCAGTCATTTTCTTCTCAATAAAATAACTGCTGAGAGCTTTGAACAGTCATTATATTGTCAATAAAATGACAGTAGTGACATTGTCACCTTGCCTTACATTATGTTTGGTCTGCATTCACAGCAGCAGCTATAAACAAGTGTAGTGCTGGTAGGGGAGATGTGGAGTTACCACAAATGGGATCGATGATGCCAGTTTGACAACAAAAGTTGTTGACGATGTTACAGTGACAGATTTATGTCAACTGCAATTGTGGTCAGCATAAGTTTGTCTGAAAAAAGCGTTGTTTCTTTCAGGGGGCTTCACCCCCCCCCCAGACCCCATAATTCATATAATCAACTCTGAGTCAGAATTGATTTGGGGAGGGGGTACAAGACCCTAAGAAAGCAGTGCTGGGGTCCAGCAGTGACAGTACAGAAACTCGTTGCTGTGTTGCTGTACTGTTGTTCATGGTACAGGTGTCACTGTTCGATCAGCATATACCAAAAATGTACCTAGCGACAATTTACTGTACCACTAGCTTTTTTTAAAACACAAAAAGCATAATACTGTAGTGATAATTTGTTAACTGTCTTATTGTCCTCAGCAATAAGGTGATAGTCTCATGAGGATAAAGTACTCAGCCTTATCTTATACTTTATTCACTGAACAATCACATTATTGCGTCATATAGTGAATCAACTAGCAAACTATCACTTAATTAAGACATGACCAGGGTTGGGTTGCCATCTGTTAGTCTAATTATAGGATAACCATGAGACTGACTTTTTGCTTCATAATTTGATTGTCACAGTTAATAAGAATGCCACCCTGGTGCAAAGGAGGTACAAAAACCTCTGTTCAAAGTGGCTTACCCCCTCCCTCTATAACTTAATGAAACTAAGGGACAGGGACTGGGGTGCTTACAAAACCTCTGGACAACAGCAAGACTGGCTGGCATATAGGCAAATGTGAAATTCCTGCAGGTCATCCTTAAAAAAGTCCCAGATAAACTACATGAAGGACCTGCAGGTGAACAACTTACAAAATCCCAAGTGCTTTTGGAGTCAAATTAACCTCTTTTTAAAAGGATGGACAGTCATGCCAACTCAGGAAATCCAAATCAATAATGAGTACATAAGTAACCCACTTCAAATTGTTGAAGAGTTTAACAGATTCTTCAGAAACTTGGATGTCTATAAAGACCCTTCTGCTAACCCCTCTCCCCCTCCACAACTCCTCTGACCAAGCACCCTAGTTTCCACTTCAAACTGATCACTAAAAAGGAAGTTCCAGAACAGCTACTAAAGATCAAACCTGGTAAGTCAGCTGGCCATGATGATCTAGAACCAAGGCTCCTAAACCTCACTGCCCAAGTTTGAGCCTACCTGCTGGTCAAACTATTCAACCTGTCCCTTCTCAGAGGGGAGGTTCCCCAAAATGGAAAGTGGTCCATGTTGTCCCTGTCAACAAAGAAGGAAACAAAGAGCTGATTGAGAACTATCACACTAGTTCAATACTTAATATTTTTTAAATCAAGAGAGACTATGCTACAACCGACACCCTATATTGAGTCCAATTCCTTGCTCACTGACATCCAGCATGGTTTTGAAAGCATCACAGAACCAACACAGAACTTGTTCAATTCATCAGACATCTACAGGGCCACTGACTCCAGAAAGGTCACAGGAGCTATTTTCAATCATTTGACCAAGGCCTTTAACTTGGTTAACCACAAATTTCTGCTAACCAAAATGGCGAGATTGTGGCTTGCTCAATTATCCTCTACCTGGTTCAGGAGCTATCTTACAGGCAATAGCCAATCTGTAAAATGGGGACCCGGCCTCTCCTCAAGACGTAGTATATCTGATGGAGTACCACAGGGTTCCATCCTAGGACCCCCACTCTTCTCCCTATGTATCCATGAACTGCTCCCTAACTGTGGCAAGGCTAAAGCACTACTGTATAGTTTCATAGTAAGTTTCAAGTCTTCTAGTCGTTAGCCCTTTGATGACTTGCCATATATCAGTGGTAACATGTTGCCATATCAATACCCATATAGTTGACTAGCTCTCTTTTAAATTGAGTCATTGTTTTACGTTTACTACTCTCTGGTAATGAGTTTCAGGTTCTAACCACTCTTTGCCTAAACCACTAAGCTCTTTTATTCATTTTGCAAATCTCACCCTCAGTTGCATCCCATGAGATTTTGTTTTCTCTACTCTCATTTTACACAGACAATATGTTCTCCATAAGTATTCATCAGTATATGCTTTGTACATGTAACCCCCAGGGGGGCCCTATCCCAAGGGCTACTACCCCTGCCTGATTCGCCACTAGCAGGTTGAGGGGCCTGGATCCAATGGCAGGTGCCTCCACCCAGAGGTCGGGGTTGGAACAGTCAAACACGACTTGGTCACAGCCCTCTGGGTCACTGCAACCCCCCTTTCCTTCCGCTAGTGGCCCACAAACACTTCTCACCCAATGGTTACAACTTACACTTACCCCCAAAGTGCAGTGACCAACTTGGTGCCGAGGACCCACTGTAAAATAGGATACAGTGACACAATAATCCATGCACAAAAATGGAGCACAAATATACAGTTCAGACAGTGTACCTTGTAAACAACAAATTTGATTCATTGAGGGGGAAGTAACAAAGGTGGGGGAAATCAGGTTGATTAGCTTAACACTCTACTATATCAGGGCACTGTGCACAGGCCAGTCCTATAAGTCACTGTCTCTGGGTACCCAGGCAATAAGAGGCTAGCCTAGTCGGTGTAGCTGGTTGGGGCCTTGATGGAAAAAGCAAGCATTCAAAATCTAAATTGGTTAATCAGAGCCAGCAGGCTCAGTTCATGCAGCCAGTGGGGCGACCAGACAGATCTTGCCCTCGCTATAAACAGCTAACAGGGAGCTACCCTGATTTAGTACTCACGACTCCTGCAGAAAGATCCCTCTCACACCACTTGCAGGATATAGCCTGTGATCCAAACACTTCACCACACATGTATATATAGAACAGAGAGTACCATAACAGGCAGCTGCTTTAGACTCCTAGCGACTTTCACTGCGAATCGGGTGACGCAACACAGCTTCACTTGTCCTGACAGACCAAGTGCAATTGAAGCCAATTCTCCGTCCTCTACAGGGTGAGCCTGGTAGGTAGCTGTAATCATGACAGCCTCCTCTGTCTAGACTCCTCCCACGGATCTTGTCCGCTCCTTACGGCGATTCTGCCGCCCGACTTCTTGGCCTGCACACTTGCTTCCCGTGCGAATACTTGCACAACGCTGGAGCCAGAGCTCCTTGTGCCGTCACGATCACCAACGACTCTGACCCTTGGCAGTTTGGGCAGGGAATTATAGTTCGGGTGCCACCCAATTCCATTGAAGGGCTGCATATGCCAGTCACTCAATACTGCCCTCATTGGTGCAAAAAGGCACCATAGTTAAGAACTTCACTTCCCAGAATTACTGGCTGTATCCCCTATGGCCAGCTGGCTCCAAAGAGAGTCATGATTCTGCTGGTGGCTCAATACTCCATTTTAGGTGCCCTCCTTCCCATTGGATCCAAGAGGCAGTTCTGATCCAAAATGGAGGGCAGAATACCAAAGTCCAGCTAAAAGGGAAACAGATTAAATAAACAGCAATTTTACGCCACGCTACATTTGTTCCAGAAAACAGTTACATCCTTCAGTAATGCTCCCTCTGCTCGCTTAGCGATGGCAGAAACAGAGCGATTCAAACAGCAGCTCGAATGGGAGTTGAGCAGTAAACCCACAGTCCCCCCCTGCAAACTAATAAAGCCTGCAAGCAGGCAGCTCTTAAAGAGACAGTACTAGAGGCTCTAAAAGCACTCACAGCATCCACATTTAAATGGCATCACGCCGAATGCCAGATAGGCAGGGAGCACTTAGGCAGGCTCCGGGAAGGCTTTTAGGAATCCCCATTTGTAGGGGGTTACACCCTTCCTGGCCTGGAAAGAACTTGGCATCTGTGTCAAGTAGTTACCCTTAAATCACTTTAAGGCAAAACTGACAGCACATCAAAACCTTTTGTTACATAAACACTAGTACTGCATTACACAGTTCACTATGGGTTATACAATATTACATATACAGACAACCTTTTTCTTTTTAAAGCAGGTCATTACTTCCTGCTTATGACACCTGGGAAGAGGGGGCCCTTCTGTATCAGCTACCTGTGGGCTAACTGGGGCAGGGGTACCATACTCAAAGGACAATACTAGCAGCCTGGAATCATCCCCCAGGGTTAGTTTGGACAAGGAGCTCGGGGACACGTACAACACTTTATGGACCACACTCAAAGGCAGATCCACAGGCTGGCCCAAGGACTCATAACTCAATCTCACTACAGGCTGTACTTCTCAGTCAGTTCATCTAGGAGTCTCGGGGAAAATTTCTGAAGGCTCAGACTCCATCCCAGCCCTACTTGGAACGGCTGGGGAAACCTCTATAGGAGCAGGGGACCCAGAATCCATGGTACCTTCGGGGACAGGGCCCTCTATTTCTGAACTCATACCACCGGGCTCAGCTGGGGACATTTCTGGTACTGGTGGGAACCATCAGGGCACTCAAAATATTCTTCTTGCACTGGTAGGTCCCCATTTGCCTCCCCCACATCACTTCCTTCATCTGAGAAATTGGATAGTTCAGCCAGTCCCAATGAGCTCATATCTTCAGATTTAATACCACTCACTTCTCCCTCTGGGAGCATTGGCTCCAAAGACAAAGCTGGGGGCTCAGACCATCCAGAAAGCCCAGTTTCATCCTCAGGGTTGATCAGGGGATTGCCTCTAAACAACTGATTCAGTTCATAAAAGGGGTAATATTCAGGATTACATTCACTGTCCTCGGACACAGACTGGCAATCAGCTTCAGCAGAGTGGGCTGGAGAAGGCCTCGTTAGTTTGATTTCTGGGGAATCAATCTGTCTTAGTTTTTTCTTGGCAGTGGCTCTAGTCACAGGCCCGGGGGGGGGGAGCATTTGGCGGTTCAGCCTCTATCAGGATCTTTCCGATTGGCAGCAGATGATTTCTGTGTATAGTTTTCACGACTTTTGAGTTGTTCTCAGGCCGCACTTTGCATACAGGTAAATCTTCCAACTTTCCCACAACAATATGAGGAAGGTGATGCCATCTGTCAGCAATCTTGTGCTTGCCATGCAGTCCCATATTTCTCAATAGCACTCTATCCCCTTCTCCAAGCTCCATTGCTTTCACTTTTTTGTCATACCTTTCTTTATTGGCTAAATTTCATTTTGCAGACATGGTCTGGGCCACTTGGTAGGCATGGTTTAGTTGGGCCTTCAGCTTCTGCACATACTGTAGATGAGTAGCTGCTTGAACCCCATCAGGAGAAACTCCAAAACAGACATCTACTGGCAGTCTAGCCTCTCTCCCAAGCATCAGTCGGTACGGGGAAAATCCAGTGGAATCACTTTTGGTGCAGTTATAGGCGTGTACTAGAGTGCTACTCTGCTGGCTCCATCTAGGCTTATCTTTAGGTTGCAGGGTGCCCAACATGTCAAGCAATGTGCGGTTAAACCTTTCAGGCTGAGGATCTCCCTGGGGATGATAAGGAGTAGTTCTTGACTTTCATACCCCCCACAAGGATAGCATTTCTTTAATCAAGCGGCTCTCAAAATCTTTCCCCTGATCGGAATGGATTCTTTGAGGGGCCCCATAGTGGACAAAGAAATTCTCAACAAGTACTTTAGCCACTGTGGTTGCCTTCTGGTCTTCAGTGGAGAAAGCTTGTGCATACCGGGTGAAGTGATCAGTAACCACCAATATATTGCTGATGTTCCTCTGATCTGGTTCTAGACTCAGGAAATCAATGCAGACCAATTCCATGGGGGCACTAGTAGTGATGTTAACCGGGGGGAAGTCCTCTGGGGCAGGGTCTTTCTTTGTAAACATCGGCTACAAGTCCTGATATGCTGTTCCACATTGGCACCCATTTTGGGCCAATAAAACCGAGACCTCACCAAGTCAAGGGTTCTGTCTATGCCGAGGTGTCCCATGTGATTGTGTAGGGACCTCAACACCAGTTCTCTAAAAGCAGTGGGCAGCACCAGCTGTTGTTTGTCTACTCACCCCTCTTTATCTACTGTCTCTCCGAATAATAGTCTATTAATCAGTTTCAACTTGGGACCTTGTTTGTATAACAGGGCAGTTCTCAAGTCAGGGGAATGCAGTTTTGACACATCACTCCCCACGTGCAGAGCCTCCAGAGCAGTTTTTATCATGGGGTCTTGGGATTGAGCCAACCGGAGACTATCATTATTGAATTGGGGCAATGCACTAGTGTCTAATGCAGAGAAATGACAGTAAGCAGCAGGTATACAGTACTCAGATGGCCCCAGACAGTCCACCATGCAATCCACAGTATCAGGAGATACCTGTTCCTCCTTGTCAAATTTTTGGCAAAGAGCTCTAATGGCAGGTTCGGACAACCTGACCCAGTTATCTCAGGACACAGGCTTCCGGGAGAGAGCATCAGCGTCTATGTGGTTCAGGCCTGCTCTGTATTCAACAGCATAATCATAGGTAGACAATGCAGAAAGCCACCTATGGCCAGTGGCATCCAACTTAGTTGAGGTCTGCACATAGGTTAGTGGATTGTTATCAGTCTTCACCAGTATCTTAGCACTGTACAGGTAGTCATGAAATTGATCAACAATGTCCCACTTCAAGGCCAGGAACTCTAGCTTGTGCACTGGATAGTTCTTTTCTGAAGGAGTTAGGCTCCTGCTGGCAAATGCTATGGGTCTTAGACCATTTGTGTGCTCTTGATGTAACACAGCCCCCAATCCTTGTAGACTGGCATCAGTATGAAGAATGTATGGCCTGGCAGGGTCAGCATAGGCCAGCACTGGGGCATGAGTAAGTTGATATATAATATCATGGAACGCTACCTCACAATCAGCAGTCCAGTGGGGTCCAAACACTTCATTTGGATGTAAATATTGTTTCTCAGTTTTAGAGGGCACAGCTTTCTTATACGTTTTGTGGGTTGGAGGATACCCTTGAGTAAGGTTGAGTAGAGGGCGGATCACTCGAGAATAGTCTTTGATAAATCGTCTATAATACCCACAAAACCCCAGGAACCTTTGCAATTCTTTCAAATTCTTTTGCTGAGGCCAGGTAGTCAAAGCTTTCACTTTACTGGGGTCAGTCTCTATGCCTTCAGTGGATACTATGTGCCCCACATATTTCATGGATGTCTGAAAGAATTGACACTTATCTATAGCCAATTTGAGACCAAAATCCTCCAGTCGATCCAGGACTTTGAACAACCTGCTTTCATGTTCCTCCAATGAGCTGCCAAATACTATGACATCATCCAGGTAGACTAAACACTCAAGTAAGTTCATATCCCCCACAGCACGATTCATCAAGTGCTGGAAGGTAGCAGGGGTGCCTGAAATCCCTTGGGGCATCCGCATAAACTCATAGAAGCCTAATGGGCAAATTAAAGCAGTCTTCTCTTGATCTTCCAAAGCCATCGGGATTTGGTAGTACCCACTGCGAAGGTCTAACACTGAGAACCATTTACTACCATTTAGACAGTCCAAGGCATCCTGAATGCATGGCATTGTATACTGATCAGGTATGGTTCACCTGTTTAAAGTGCGGTAATCCACACACATCCAAACAGTTCCATTCTTTTTCCTCACTGCTACAATAGGTGAAGCATAGGGGCTTCTAGACTCTTGTATCACCCCAGCCGTGAGCATCTCCGGCAGGTGTCATCTCACATCATCTATATCAGCAGGGGCCAGGCATCGAGATTGCTCACGGAAAGGTCACTCATCCTGTAGCCAAATGTGGTGCTCTGCTCCTTGCACACATCCTACATCCCATTAATTCAAGGAGAACACCTGCTCCCTCTGAGCGAGCCTTTCACTAATCCTTTTCTTCCATTCTGCTGGCAGTGGGGAGTCACCGAAATCAAACAAATTGGGGGTCACTCAGTCACTCCTCCCGGAAGTCTTGTTGCTGGGTAGAACAGCTACAGTGCACCATAGCCAGAGTGCAACCTCGCTTTACTTGAATCTCTCGATCAGATACATTATGCACTTGAACCATTACTCTTTTAGCAAAAGCATGGGCTCTAGCAGGCAAAATGCTGGGTTTAACCAGCAACCCCTCTGGCAATTTTCCATCGCCAGGTGCATCCAGCATCAATATTTTATTCTTAACATCCTTCTTAATCCGGACCTCTCCTTGGAGAACACACTGGGTATTCGGGGCTAGCAGCAAAGACTCTGGATCCTTTTTCCAGACAATACCCACCGGGCCTTCGGGTTCCACCTGGCTGGCCTTTCTCTGGGTCTCATAGGCCTTCTGAATCAAGGCTGGAATTCTGAGAGCTCGCCCAGTCCAGCACCTCTGTTTTTCAGAGCACAGCTGTGCTAAATGGCCAAACATATGAGCATTGGTTCCAATCAACAAGGGCACCCCATCATACAGTCCAGTAGGGGGACACACTAATGCCAAGGTCTCCACTTGCTCGGCCACCCCAGCCACAGAAGTAGGAAAAGATAACCAGATCCGGATATACCCAGAGTAGGGGTAGCCCTTATCTCTCAGTCCCCAAACATGTAGTCCATCTAATGGCTGTAGGGGCACCTCAGGCAAATGATTCTGATACCAGTCCCAAAACATAATGGTTACTTGAGAACCACTGTCTAACACAGCCTGGGTGGGTACTCCATTCACTCTCACTGTGGTTTCCATTGAGGGACCCACCATATCAGACCATTCAGGGGGCATGGTTTTGGAGGTTACCTGGGCATTGGCCAGGTTGACAAAACTTTTCCGAGGAGACCCCCCTAGGGGTCGGGTATAGGCCTTGCGATGCCAGGCTACTAGCCTGCTATTGACCCTCCTTAAGTTCTATGGTAACCTGCACTCAGTCTGAAAGTGCCCATCCTCCCCACAATGGTAGCAGAACTTAGTATCTCGGGGGTCTTTTTGGGTGGTAGATATCTCGCTGGCCTGGCTGCATCGGGGGTTCTGGAAGGTTCCTCTTGACTAGGTCATTTGTTTCTGGCTAACTCAGGCTCTCCAAATTTGGAAGGGTGGGCAGCAGTTTGTTTCAATTCTCTCACCATTTCCCGTAAGTCTCTAATCTTGGCCTTCAAATCACTCTCCACCCGGGGATCAGAGGAAACAGCATGCACCCCCACTCCACCCTGGGCCTCTGGGGGCACAGGAAAGGCATCAGGTCCCTTGTTCAATCCCCTTGAGGGGTGGGTCTCATCGGGTTCACTGGGATCAGGGGTCTGGCATATATTCACAACCCCCACATAGGGTTTCCACCCCTCTTCATCAGTCTCAACTTCTTGAATCTATCTCATCAATTGGCAGTATTCAGGAGGGGCAGCCCGTCGGTCATGTAGTTTGAGCTTCAATAATATCACACTGGAAAACCGGGCAGATTTCAAGATATGATCTAGGCAGACCTGACTTAAAGCAGTGGCAGTTACCACCCCTTTTCGATAAGCTTTTTGCAGTGCCCTTTCCACTCTGGTAACAAAGGCTGACAGTTTCTCATTCCTCCACTGTTTAGCTGACTTGAACTTCCACAACAAGTCTTCCCCAGTTTCTATACTCCCAAACACCCCCTCCAAGGCAGAAAGGTACTCTACTGCAGTGGCTTCGGGGCTAGTAGCCCGCAAGAAACGGATGACTTCCAAAGCTGGGTCCCTCAAGCTCTCCATCAGTCTCTTTCATTTCTGCCCCTCAGAGCACTGCCACTCTTGGACTAAAGGGGTAGCATAATCCATCCAAGTTTCCAAATCATCTTCTCCCGAGGGCACAGGCACAGTACCAGCAAAAAGTTTCAATCTTCAATAGGAGTCTAACTGTATGGGGGGAACAACTATAGGTGGTGAAGCCAGGATGGAACTCTTGGAGGACCCAGGAGATGTACCCGGGGACGATTGGGGGGTGGGATTACTGGAAAGGTCTAACACCTGTAGTAATTCCTAAGTGGTCCTCCCTTCTGCAGCTAACAGTTTAAGCAATTTATCTTTGAAGCTATTAGTCTTGGGGGACCCCCTTGGGTGACTGAACCACTCCAGACATGAATGACCCTTCACCCCTTGGGAACACCTTCTGGGTAAATCACTGGGGGTACCCTCTCTGGGTCTATAATTATACTGCATAGCAGCAACACCTGTAAGGTCTGGTCGAGTAGGTCAGCCATTCGCCCCTTCACCTCTACCTTGCCTAACCATTTAACATGCTCAACTGCAGAAACAAGGTCTGCGTTCTTTATCCCCAGAGATACATCCAGTAGTAGCACAATTTTCTGGGAATCCAACTCTTCAGCTTCACCCCACCCCATTAGTTTGTGCACCATTGTCTTAACAGGGTCTAACTTAATTTTAGACATGATATCCCTCTCCAGTTTTTCCTTTGGTTTGGCCATGTTAGGGTAGTTCATCTATTCAGCCACTAGGGGATGCTAATCCCAACGGTGCCTCCAAAATGTAACCCCCAGGGGGAGCTATCCCAAGGGCTACTACCCCTGCCTGCTTCGCCACTAGCAGGTTGAGGGGCCTGCATCCAATGGCAGGTGCCTCCACCCAGAGGTCGGGGTTGGAACAGTCAAACACGACTTGGTCACAGCCCTCTGGGTCACTGCAACCCCCCCTTTCCTTCCACTAGTGGCCCACGAACACTTCTCACCCAATGGTTATGACTTACACTTACCCCCAAAGTGGAATGACCAACTTAGTGCCGAGGACCCCCTGTAAAACAGGATACAGTGACACAATAATCCATGCACAAAAAGGGAGCACAAATATACAGTTCAGACAGTGTACCTTGTAAACAACAAATGTGATTTATTGAGGGGGAAGTAACGAAGGTGGGGGAAATCAGGTTGATTAGCTTAACACTCTACTATATCAGGGCACTGTGCACAGGCCAGACCTATAAGTCACTGTCTCTGGGTACCCAGGCAATAAGAGGCTAGCCTAGTCGGTGTAGCTGGTTGGGGCCCTGATGGAGAAAGCAAGTATTCGAGACCTAAATTGGTTAATCAGAGCCAGCAGACTCAGGTCATGCAGCCAGTGGGGCGACCAGACAGATCTTGCCCTTGCTATAAACAGCTAACACGGAGCTACCCTGATTTAGTACTCACGACTCCTGCAGAAAGATCCCTCTCACACCACTTGCAGGATATAGCCTGTGATCCAAACACTTCACCACACATTTATATGTAGAACAGAAGGGTACCATACCAGGCAGCTGCTTTAGACTCCCGACGACTTTCACTGCACAAATCGGGTGACACAACGCAGCTTCACTTGTCCTGACAGACCGAGCGTGATTGAAGCCGATTCTCCGGTCCTCTAGAGGGTGAGCCTGGTAGGTAGCTGTAATCATACAGCCTCCTCTGTCTGCACTCCTCCACGGATCTTGTCCACTTCTTACAGCGATTCTGCCACCCGACTTCTTGACCTGCACACGCACTTCCCGCGCGAAAACTTGCACAGCACAGGAACCAGAGCTCCTTCTACCTTCACGATCACCAACGACTCTGACCCTTGGCAGTTTGGGCAGCGAATCATAGTTCGGGCACCACCTGATTCCATTGGAGGGCTGCATATGCCAGTCACTCAATACTGCCCTCATTGGTGCAAAAAGGCACCATAGTTCAGAATTTCACTTCCCAGAATTACTGGCTGTATCCCCTATGGCCAGCCGGCTCCAAAGAGAGTCCTGATTCTGGTTGGTCACTCAGTACTCCATTTTAGGTGCCCCTCCCTTCCGATTGGATCCAAGAGGCAGTTCTGATCCAAAATGGAGGGGCAGAATACACAAAGTCCCAGCTGCAAGGGAAACAGATTAAATAAACAACAATTTTACCGCCACGCTACATTTGTTCCAGAAAACAGTTACATCCTTCAATAATGCTCCCTCTGCTCGCTTAGCGATGGCAGAAATGGAGCTATTCAAACAGCAGCTCGAGTGGGAGTTGAGCAGTAAACCACAGTCTCCTCTTGCAAACTAATAAAGCCTGCAAGTAGGCAGCTCTTAAAGAGACTGTACCAGAGGCACTAAAAGCACTCACAGCACCCACATTTAAATGGCATTACGCGGAACACCAGATAGGCAGGGAGCACTTAGGCATGCTCCGGGAAGGCTTTTAGGAACCCCCATTTGTAGGAGGGTTACATACACATAGCATAAATCCCCCTCAGCTTTCTATAGGTAACTGAGTGTAAGTCCCGTGTTTGTAGTCTATCTTTATATGTCATAATTTTTAGTCCATAAACTTTTTTAGTTATCTTCATCTGAATCCCCTCCATTAGTTTAATGCTACCTATATTGTATACTGATATGACAGGTGCACAGTATTCTAGGTGCAGTCTTACCAGTGCTTTGTAAAGTGGAATCAGCACCTGCCTTCTCCTACATCTTACACCTCATAGTATACATCCCAGCATCTTTTGTCCTTTCTTAACCATCTCTCTGACGTGATCGTCAAATGTTAGGTTGTTGGAAAGGTATACCCCAAGTCCTTTTCCAATACCATAGCGGCCAGTGTTATATTATTTAAGGTGTATTGGATCATATTATTGTGTCCTAAGTGCATTACCTGCACTTTTCTGTATTAAAGTTTAGACCATAATTATTTGCCCACATGCTTAGATGATCTAATTCCTGTTGGAAGTTTTCAGCTGCTTCCGCATTATTAACTATGGCTCCAATCTTAATGTCATCTGCATATTTACATATCCATGCCTTCTTTGAGGTCTGCATGGTTGAGGTCAAGATGTTAAAAAATACTGCCCCCAGACCTGGCTCATCAGTGCAGTGGTAGCGCTACCGATCACAATGCTGGCGACCCGGGTTTGGGATCGAGCCTGGGAGTTGGAGGGCCAGCCGGGGGGAAGAAGGCTGAGCATCCGTGGACTGCTTGCCTTCTCCAGGGAGGAGGGGGACAAGGTTTGGTGCTTGACTGACCCAGACAGAGGCCTGGGGTGCAGCAAGTGCTTGGCCATTCCAGGAGGGTCAGGTGTGCCAGACGTTGGCAGAGCTCTGACTTGACGTCAGAGTGCATGACACACCCAGGAAACAGGGAAAAACACCTCCTTCACTCCAGGTGGATGGAACACCAGCACAGACCTCAGTGGTCACCTGCCTGTCCAATGCGGCGGTCCCGACGAAGTGTTGTTAGTTCGGGGTGCAAGGGCCCCACCTTGTCCCCACCTGGGCGGAAATCCAAGGCTACATGGGGGGACCGCCGCAGGGCTCCAGGTATGGAAGGAACTGGGGCAGATGCCAGGCGCTCCCGAAGAAGCAGAGTGCAGGGGGCAGGGGAAGGTGGAAAATAGAAAGTACAAAAAAAAATGAATACTGTCCCCAACACTGGTGATGATCAGCTTGTTCTCTATATAAGCTCAAGAAGCAAGATTTCATTCACAAGAAGGCAGATGGCTGTGGAGGAGGGTGGGCTACGCTGGCTGCCTTTTTATTACATTTACTTCTTCTTTAGGTGCAGGCAGGGTGAGGGGGTTGGGGTCTGCTTCTGCTGGCTACTGGGGTGGGGTGTAGAGGGGGATAGACTACAGGACAGGGGACCACCAGAGGATCTGTCATTGAGCAGCATTCACTTAATAATAAAACCTGGCTGCCGATAGTGGAGGTGGGTGGGTTGTGTCTGTTGCACCAAATGAATTTGCTGGATTTTTTTTTTTCACAATTGTAAAAGTGGTTGGGGAACTTGGGGGTGAGGAGGGGGTTTGGGTGCTATCTGAAGGCGAGGGAAGGGGGGTTTAAGTGTTGCCAAATACCAAATATTCAGCTCAATATTCAGTCATGCAGGCTCCGAATACCGAATATTCGGCCGAATATTTGAAAAAAGGTATTTGCACAGCCTAAATAATTGGCCTGAAATTTTGGATATTACTCCTGCTACCTTTTTTTGTGGATAGGTGTAACATTAGCCCTTCTCCAATCGGCCACAGTATGCAGATAATGCTCTGTGCTTTACAGAACTGACTTTGATGTAAAAAAATAGAATCAGGTCTATGTGCAGAATTTGCACTACTAGAAGAGCGGCTAATGACTAACCTGAAGCAAAAAGAATGGTGGCACTCGGAAACATCCAAAATATTCATGCAAGTATCCACACAATTTTGCAGTGCATAAAGTAATTTGTTTGCCAAATGGCTTTGAGGAAGGTTCAATAATCCACAGTGCTCCTTCCTGGCCACTAACCATTTGTACAAAACACCAAGAAAACTAAGGTAATGCTTCTTGGACTCAGAAAACTTTGTGCAGATAGGTCAGAGTCCCTCAGCATTGTCACCTCCAGGGTGCTAAACTTGAGGTAGTAAATAACATAAAGTATCTAGGTACCCTAATAGATCAAGAGCTTTCCTTCAGGCCTCAAGTAGACTGCACAATTAGGTTAGTCTCTCAAAAACTAGTCCTACCCTTTATGATCACTGTTACCTTACAAATGAGGCCTGCTGCTGCTGCTGAATAGCTTGTTCACTAGTACTTCCAGTGTGTCATTATGGAGCTCCTATTCTCTCCATGCTTCAGGGAAACTGAGCTAAGTAAACTCAAACAACTCTACCATAGAGTAGGCACATTTGTGGCATGTACTGGCAGTAAGAAACACCACTGTACTGTCCTTGCTTCCTAAATTTGCCTACCCGCGAAGAGAGACTCAACTACCCCAGACTTTGCCTTATACAAAATCATACATGACTACCTCCTTAGCTACAAGGGAATAGTGGTAAAAAGACCTCACAAGAGAAACCTGTGCTTCTCTGTCCAGTCTCTCTTGGAAGTTTCCAGAGCCAAGATCAAAAACTGGCCAGCCATCTTTCTCATATAAAGTCTCTCAACTCTGGAATGCACTCCCATTCCCTGTATAGAAACTTACTTCATTAGAGTCCTTCAAAAGTCTTATCTAAGAGTGCTCCCCCTGTAACAATGTGCACTTGTACCTGCTGAGTGATTGATGTGGTGGCTGCCACCACCCTTGTTCTTCCCTCTCTCATGAACTGAGGAGCAAAATTGTGTCTAATTACTTTTACAGTCCTATAATTGCAATATTGCACTTTGGACCTCATGTGATATACTGCACAACAGTATGCTTATTGATGAACTGCACTGTTGTTGTCATGTCACCCATCATCTTGTATATCCCTGGTGATCTGAACATCATTTTCCTTGCAAAGTAAAATGCTTTCCCTGCTTAATGTAACTAACTCCAGGTCATTCCAGGAAAAGGGATGTCAGTCTAACTGAGCCAACCCAGTTAACAAAATTCAATAAATAAAAATAAAAATATGAGGCAAAGTTGAGTGTCTTATGCTACTATGGTTAGAATAGCGATGGTATCCCAACTCTTGAAGTACCTTAATGTTATTAAAACCTTAGCACTTATCACTCCTTATTTTTACAGGTTGTTCTACCTGTATTACAGCCTTTTCATTTGCTCCTTTATTAACCTGACGCTATATGTACAACTCCCTGTTTTTATTGTACCCATGTACAGTATATCATTTTATTGTGTACTAAGATATCCCTTTTGTTATTGTACTCATGTTTTTCATTGTTATTTTATGTAACTGGACACTTATGAAAATGGACATTTTTTCTCACATGCCTTTCCAGAATAATAAATAAGCTGAAACTGAAAATAGACTGTATTTTTATATTACTATCTTTAAAGCTAAAAACCAAAGGGCTCTATTATACATGCAGATTTTCAGACATTAAAATAATCCTTTTCAAATGCAGCCAGCCAATTAGAATGCTGTCTTTCCAGTCCTTCTTTAACCCTTAGGCTGCCAACAGAATTAGAACATACAGGAATTCTGGACTGATACATCCGTGGCACAGCAAGGGTTAATAGTTGATGTTATGATAATGTGAATATTTATACTACCTATTGTATATCATATGATCCCCCCACAGTTCACTTGTCAAACTAAGTGACTATCTAATACGAAAATTCTTAACAGCAGAGCGAATATTGTTTGGATAATTGACCAGATATTGACTTTCCAACCCATGAAGTAACTATCAGACCTGACAGGAGAATCAAGGGCTTAAAGGGAACTTGGGCAGACTGAGTGGACCACTGACTTTTCTCTGCAGTCTCTGCTACATTTATGTGTTTCTAAATTGGTCAGACAATGATATGCCCAGATAAGGTTTTGGAAACACAGTGTGGTTTAATGATTAGAACACTGAACTGGGAGACAGGAGATACCAGATACAAATTCTCCCCTAGCCTCTGTCTCACCTCTTCACTTTAAGTAAGTGACTTGAGCATCCTCTGCTTCAGTCTCTCCCAGATGTGAAAATGGGTATTTTTGGGCCCTATCTAAATAAGATATTGCATGTTAGTTAATCTGTCTGGACTAAATAAATTGTAACAACATGTGCCATATATGTGTGGGTGGTATGCAATGAATTTACTCAAAATATCAATTGATCTTCAACCATCAGGGGCAGTCCACAACTCATGAGTGGCAGAGCCACTTGTGAGTTATGAAAGAGCCTCCTCACAAGTGATGAACAACTGCCTATTTGGGGGTCAGACCATTGCATATTTGATATCTACAACATTTGTTCATGAGCTTAACTTTTATAGCTGCTTTTTATTTGCAATGTAACTGTTTCTCTTTGATTGAAACTGTTAACTTCAGTACTGAACTAGGCAATTTTGATGTCATCAGCATTGTGAAAGCTGCTCTCTGATTGGTTTACTTTCCATTCTGTTGATGGGGCAGCTTCAATATAATGGTGCTAGCTGCGCGTCCTAGCAGACTTGATAGACTGTGAGGCCTGTTTCTGCTGGCAAGTTTCATATGTTCGTATGATACTAACCTTCAAGATATCCATTGTGACAACAGTAACAGCATAATATTTTTGATATCTTGCTGTTACTGTTGTCACTATCCAAGATATCACTTTTATATATCATTTTGCCACCACTCCTTTTGATACACTGCGCATCAAATGCTCTTGTTTCAATCAGGAAAGGCACCCTGAGCTAAGGCTTATTTCTATGTGCATCCTGGAAGAGAGGATTGGTTTAGTGTGATTGGTGGTTGTGGGTTACAAACCCAGGTCTGCTGGATTTCCATGTTCATAGCTTAGTACTTTAACCTCTTGGCTATACTGTCTCCAAATTAAGCAGATAAGTAATAACACTGTGAACTCAGTTTTCAAGGAACTCTTTAGAGCGATGCAGATTGTGTCACTCCATTGCTGCTGTGAACTCTGGGAACAGCAGGGACCCTGTGCCAAATTTTATAAAAGATGGGGTCCCTATGCCAAAAACCTAGGAGCTGTCGCAGCCGCAGGCTAGCGCCAAACATATGGCACACCTGCAGAAACCGCCACAGGGATCCACTGCCCCACCCTGTGCAACACTAGAGGGGTTGGGATGGTTATGGGGTGAATCTGCTGGACAGGAGGGGTCTGGGGCAGGGAGGTGGCATGGGGAATCAAGAAGACAGCTGGGTATGGGAGGGAGTGATTTGGCACCAGGCAGGGTGCATTTACTTTTTTCTTTATTTTTTATTGTCTTTCAATTCATATTAGTTTACTACAAAGTGCCATATCACTTTCTGTCTCTGGACCCCCCCCCCAAGGTGGTCCCATCCCATCGATTGTGAGCATATGCAAACAGCACCCCCAATAATAGGTATATAATAGATAATTGTTACGGTCTGTATAACTTAAAGGTTTTGAGGTCTGCTGAGTTACGTTTAAATATGATTAAGTTGTTATTAAGACATATTATTTGGTTTATTATTGTCTCTGTGAAAAATTCTATGAGGATGAAGCTGCATCTTTTAAATCACTGTGGTTAAAGAACGTAATACATTATCTTGACAAATGTAATCTTTCTGCACTAGGGAGTTACTTTAAAAATAGTATTTTGATTGGTAGCAAATGCAAACAATATGTAACAAATTCAGTTCAGGGTGTGCAGGCCTGTAGGGATTTTGAAATTACAAGTGCATCAAAATTTTCTTCATGGCTTGTAACAAATTAGAACAGACATAGATTAAGATATTATCCTCATGAAATCACAGACAAAAAAAAGGAAAAGGTATGCTAATTTTAGATTTGAAACAGTAGCCCTTAAGATGATTAGAAGCATACATTTTTTAATGATCAGAGATGAGAAATTTGCCTTTTATATATGGGATTACTGGCTATACTACGTTTCAGGCTGTGTAGGTATCCAGACTCGAACCTCATTAGGGCCAGTTGACATCTTGCTCACAGGATTACCTTTATGCAATACACTTCTAAGCCTCTAAACTGTGCTTGGATCTTTTAAATCTGAAACAGCAAATGTAATTATATATTGAAATATATGACCGATAAATTGTTGTTTTTTTTTCTATTGAAATAAGAGATGGTGTTGTGTGTTTACAGTATACCGTGCAGTTTGTGCTTTATACTGTTTGTTTGTTTTTTGCCTTATCTATTTACATCCCCACTGCATCTCAAGCAGCCTCTCCTTCGAGCTGCCAAGGACTGAGTTCACCTCCCTGGGAACCCCCCATCGCCAACTCCTGCCTGATATTGCAGCCAGTCCCCAGGGTAACCTGATGTATCTCTTCGTCGGACAGGTTCTCTCCTTCCAGAGGGAAAGTGCCTTATGGCTTACCTTCTTGGCCCTGGAAGCTGCTGAGGTAGGTCCTGGCTGTCTGGGGGCTCCGTGGTGGCAAGGGTTTGGGCAGCCATCATTTGGTCACTTGAGATGCCATTTTCTCTCTTTTCTTGGCCCAGCTGTAGCTCTGCTCTGTAGTGCTCCTAGTCTCCACCAGGGGCCTCTACGGAGTGAGGCAAGCTCCCTAACCCACTCCAGGAGAGGAGAGCAGTCCTCCAGATGCTCAGTCCTCTCCTTCCCTTGACGACCCCAGTGCCCTGATTCCTCTTCCTAACCTGGATCACCAGTGTGGTGTGAGGTGTGGCATCCAGTGCCTCAATCCTCAGTGCCACCAGCCAGCTTTATACTGTTTAATATGATTGTATTTTAAAGACTTACTGTATGTCGATCAAATAAAATCTGAACTGAGCAGAACTGATTTACAAAATTGCAAAATCATCAAAAGAACCATGATAAAATCCAAATATCATGTTAGTCTTAGCATTTCATCTTGGCAATGGGCAGGCCATTGTTTCTTTACTTTTATTTTATGGTTGGAAAATATTGCTAATGTTGGAACATGGGTAGTGTTGCCAAATCAATCTGGTAATTCCTTTTAAAAATGAGATGCAGAATGCTAATATCTGCTGGAATACTTTAATGAGTCCATTTCCCTGATAATGTATTGTCAACATGAAACAGAATCTTGTCACAGTATGTATTCTCTGTAACTCATCCAAAATAAGCACAGACATGTCAACCATAGAAAAACCACATTCTTTTTGTTATGGTTGCATTGTGTGACTATGGTGATCATATCACATCAAGTCTGTTTTTTCATTATCTTTTCAGCAGCTTTGCTATAGTACATAAATGAAAGGCTGAAATTCTAGATTGCTTTCTGCTATTGCAGGAAGTGGGACATAGCAGTGCTTCTAATGGATATGTATGCTCTGCTCCGGAGACGTATAAAAGTGAAGTTGTGTGCATAATAAAGTCAATGGCATCTCCCTATTCAGAAGGAGGCAAGGTGAGACCCAGGTAACCAAAGCCCCTGCGATCCTTACCTCATTGCTTAGCAATGTGTTGGAGTCGGTCATAAATATGTGGTGGTTCAGCACATGGAAAGGTAAGTTTGTTTTTATAGCAGTCTACCCCATAGGTCTCGGAGTGTCGTACAACAACTGAGTTGCAAACAAAAGTAAATAAATTATATAGACAAGCATTAAATAGGTGAAATAGATTACTCAAACAGAAATAAAATCCCATAAATTACAATTTAACCTACATACCAGATCTAAAAATAGATGAAAACCACTGGTATGCAGCTTACAACAAGGTTTCACAAAAAGCAGGTCCTGCTATACCAACCTGATTGCCTTCTGCAAGGCTAGTGGCAGATCAATGGATGCATTCAGTCTAAACTTCAGCAAGCACGTTGATACTATACTGTGTGGAAAACCCATGAGGACTGCAGCACAATATGTAGCTCACAAGGTGTACAGGAAGTGGCTAGCAAATTTGCTGACAGATAGGAAGCAGAGAGTGGTGGTGAATGTAACCATTCAGAGTGGATGGGGGTGCAGATTACCTTATCAGTTGATGCTGGTCCTTTGCTCTATAACATGTGTAAGCAATAAGACATGACTGGATGTGCATTGAACAGATCTGACCGCACACCCAGGAGTGTACTAAGGCACAAGGCTGCAGGCTGAGTGCATTCAGCCCCAGGAAAGTGCAGTTAGATCTGTCCAATGCACACCCCGCAGTGTTTTATTGTGCTTATAAAATGGTTTCCCTTTTTTAAATTAATATTTAAAGTTAAACAAAACCATTTAGATATGAAAAAAATGAAATAATTTACTATATGTATTATAAAATAATCCTTCCACCTTAATGTGGTGTGATTTCTTTAGGACATTTGTCCTTTATTGGGATCTATAGTTATCATACAATGAGCTTAGCCCCCCACACACACACCATGGAGCATGTGGCCATACTTCCCCACCCGCCAGCTTAGTACAAGAATGGAGTCTGTGATCTGACTTTCAATTTAACAAGCAAAAAATGAAGAAGAAGAAGAAGCAGCCTTGCAGCAAGTGAGCATTTCGGAGGGACTGGCTGTACTTCCACGGTGCCCTCCTCCTTCACTTAGCATGAGGCCAAACCTCCCCCCCCCCCACAGTGTAGTAGGGGAATGGAGCCTGTAAGCTCAGTTTAAGTTTAACAAAAAAAAAAAGTAAAAAAGAAGCAACAGAATTAAAATTTTAAACTGTGGGAGTGCGATGGGTAGTATGGACAGTGGGAGCAGATGGCAACTCAGGATGGAGGCATAGAATGAAAGTGGGACATAAGAGCATACAGTTTTACATTTAATTTTAAATGTAAAATATGTGCACAGCTTACATCGACTACACAGACCTGCCAACTATGGCTACTGGAGAGCTGAGTTGTTTATAAATGTTAAATAATGTGATTCAGTAAATGACAATTTCCTTGGTAACTGAGGGGAAAATGGCAGCATTTCAAAAATACAGTGTTCTAATGACAAAATTATTTATTCTATAGTGTGGTCCTGCTTTTGAGCACTTTTTCTTGCCTGTGCATTGAACAGATTTGATGCACAGGTAACAACCAATGAGAATACAGGATTTTCTCTCCCCATTTTATAATTATTGTCATTGTGAAAGGGGCAGCAGCAGCCTGCTGAGGTTTGCAGATGACACTAAACTGGCAAGTAGGGCAGACATAGAGTAATAGAGGAAATAGATGCAAACAGGGGGACCTGTGCTGTCCATACATTGGGGGTATGGGCTGAGAAATGGGAGCTTAAGTTTAATGGGGGAAGTGCAAGGTACTAAAGAAAAATATTACATATTCTCCCAGTGTGAAGGGATTCACCCTTTATCTAAAGGCTATGTTTTAGTTGCATACAACAACATAGCTTGGGGAACTGAGATGAAAGACACTGTACATAGAGAGGAGAACTGGTATTAGGGATGGTCAGCTGGTATTCTTTCTACCTGCATGTTTTAGTGTCCCAAATACTGTATAGTGTTCAAAGATTTGAAATAAAAACTGTGTGCCAAAAATAAGGAGATATGTACCTACGAAATGCCTAGCAGGAACTGTGTTTTCAGATGGTAGCCCATTCTACCCCTTCTGTTATATAGCAACTTTTCCTTGGCTCAGACAACATTACTGCAGAATCATATGATACTGTATGTCAACATTTTGTGGAGAATAAAACTTGTTAACTGCCATTTGTTTTGGTAGCTGTCTGAGCACATAAAGAGGTGATGTCATATAGTGTTTTTGTAAGCAAGTACAATACAATATCTGAAAATGTAAAGTATTATAACACATGACATTTTCTTTTGATATGTTGATGAGATGCCACTGGAGTTTGAAG
The DNA here is from genome assembly GCA_016271365.2 of Neoceratodus forsteri. Classification (NCBI taxonomy): domain Eukaryota; kingdom Metazoa; phylum Chordata; order Ceratodontiformes; family Ceratodontidae; genus Neoceratodus; species Neoceratodus forsteri. Next base: position 162,300,781 of record CM057453.1, read on the forward strand.
ATAGCATGAACTGGTGTGTATCACTGAATAGTAATATTATTTATGCTGCACAATTATATATATACTCACATGAAGCAGGAAACACCCAGACATTAACAGCCCCCATCACACACAAGCATGCACTCATGTGCTGTACGTGCATATGCAGTATGTTTAGTAGATAGAGGTCTTAAGAATAAGGAAGTGGTTAACACCAGAGGGTATGTGTGTGTGGTGTGTGAGGGTGTGTGTGTGTGTGTGTGTGTGTGTGTGTGAAACAGCAGTTACTTTTTTTCTTATTAATTAGGCAAATGCTGAGAATGAAAAGTTATTTTATGAAAAAAGCTGTGACTAAAATTAGTAAGATGATATTACTGTAGCAAGACCCACCAAAATAAATCGCCATAGTAGACTAGGTTGAATGGTATCTTCTGTCAGCTTTCGGCTGTTGTTTATTTTCTTCTTGCCATGGAGAACCAAATAACTTTGCACCTGAGTATCATTGTAGTAGTAGTAGCAGTGATGGTGGTGGTAGTAGTAGTAGTAGATTTTATGTGTGTGGCACCCTTCCCCTGAGGATCAGGGTGCCATTACAATTAACAGAGATAGCAGAAAAGACCATGTAGGGCCTTATAGGTTAGTAACCCAACTTTAAAGGAGATACACCACTTAATCAGCAACCAATGCAGTGCCAGGGAAATATGGCTAGACCTTGAAAGGCCAGTCAGCAACTTAGCAGCTGTGTTCTGCAGTACCTGTAGTTGCCGCAGCATACCTCAACTGACCCCAGGGTACAGAGTAGTACAGTAGGTGAGCCTCAAGGTCACAAAAATGTGCACCAGTGTGGCCAGGACATCTGGGGGAGGAATTTAGTCTGCTAGATGTTCCTTTAATAGTAAAAACCATTCAGGGCAATGGCCAGCACTTGAACCTCACATGTTAGCCCATCGTCAGGAATAACTCCAATATTTCTCACCTTTGCAGCAGCCACAAGCCCAAAGGAGCCAAGCCAAAGCCATGTCTCTCTCTCTCTCTCTCTCTCTCTGTAGCTGTTACTCTCCCCCCATTACCTAGCTCAACCACCAGTGCTTCAGTTTTAGCAGGGCTGAGTCTTAGCCCACTCCATGACATCCAATCTTGATCTCAGTCAGGCACTTATTAAACACATCGACAACACCAGGAGTCACAGGTGAAAAAGACAAATAGAGTTGTGTGTCATCTGCGTAGCAGTGAAACCCAACTCCATATTGCCTAATAATCCTTACCAGGGGCAGCATGTACACTGTGAATAACATGGGTGACATGGCCACGTGCTGGGTTACTCCACAAGGCATGGCCATTGGGAGCGAGGAAATATTTCCCAACTGTACCCTTTGTGTCCTGCCAGTGAAGTAGGACTCAAACCAGCTGATGACTTTACAGTTGAGTCCTATGTACTCCCTCAGCCAATCCAATAACAACCCATGATCTACAGTGTCAAATGCTGAGTAGAGATTGATGAGAATGAAACGTGACTGTTCTCCCCATCTCTCACCCTGAGAAGGTTATTGTGCACCCTGACCAGCATGGTTTCTGTGCCATGCCTTGACATAAAAATGGACTGGAGAGACTTATATATATGGAAACGACAACAGGTGGTCCAGGTGCAGGTTGCAGGATCCCGCTCATTTACCAGCCTCAAGGATTCAAGGGTGCTGAGTTACCTAGATGGTGGATTCTTGGTGATTTCAATGCCTGGATTGACAATAAACTCTCATGATTTGGACAACTCTGCCAAGTTCTGGAGCATCCTCAGAGAGATCGAAAGCCATACCACTGATGCCTCCCTCCTTACCAAAATGGTGTCTGGGGACACTACCTTTACTGGCAAAGCTGATATACTAGAACAACTTAACAAACATTTTGCTACTGTGGGGCTGGCTTCGATACCTCCCCAATCAGTAAGCTCAGTCCACATGGGGATAATGCTGTTGACTCTAGCTCCAACGTTAACACTAACCAGTGTTATTCCTCAGCTTCAGCTTCCGACATGTTACCTTCAAAGAAGTAGAGGATCTTCTATTAACACTGGATATAAAAAAGAGTGTGGGTGCCAACAATATTGAACCCTTCTTCCTAAAAATGGGCTACTACTATCTGACCGCCCCATTACCCATTTATTCAACTCTTCCCTGATGCAAGGCACGTTACCCAATTCATGGAAAATTGCACACATCATCCCCTTGTTCAAGTCTGGGGACCAGAGTGACATGATCAACTATCAGCCAATCTCCCTACTATCTACTCTCTCAAAATTATTTGAAAAAATTGTTAACACCAAAGTCAGGGAGCAGCTGGACTCACAGAATCTCCTAAACACCGTTCAATTGGGTTTTAGAGCTAAGCACAGCACAGTCTCTGCCATTGCTAAAGCAACCACAGACTGGCAAATGGTCTTGGATTCTAAGAAGTATGTGTTTACTCTCTTCCTTGACCTCAGTAAGGCCTTTGACGCCGTGGACCATAACATTATGTTTAATGCTCTGAATAACATCGGTTTCAACAGTTCTGCTAATAAATGGTTCACCAGCTACCTTACTAACAGATTTCAGCAAGTCAAAGCCACAGGAGATTTATCTCCCCTAAAACCACAACTACGAGGTGTCCCTCAAGGCTCCGTTTTGGGCCCAATCCTATTTGCAATCTGTATCAACAATCTTGACTCACAGTTGAGCACAGCTAATGTACACCTATTTGTGGATGATACTGTCCTCTACACCTTCAACTCCACTCTGGACTTGACCTATGTGGACTTACAGCAAGACTTTATTTCCCTCCAGCATAATCTAATTAAACATAAGCTCATACTCAATGCCAAAAAGTCCAAAGCCATGATTCTCTCGCCAAAGGCAGGCCCTGGTACATCTTGTAACCACAAGATCCTAACTCTACTGGGTGAACCCCTCGAAACTGTGGATAACTTTAAATACCTATGGTTCTGGCTGGATAACAAGCTTAACTTCTCATGCCACCTGAATGAGGTCACCAAAAAAACTAAGACAATGCTTAGGCATCTTCTATCACATTAAACACCTCCTCACCGAAGAAGCCAGAAAGAGGCTAGTGCAATCCACATTCATGCCACTTCTGGATTATGCCGACTTCCTTTATAATAACTGTCCTTCCTCAGCGCTCAGTAAACTTGACACTCTTTACCACAGGGCTTTGAGGTTCATCCTTAACTTACCTTCTCGCACCCACCATTACCTGCTATACCGTGAGCTGGGATGGTCCTCCCTTTCTAGAGGGAGGAAAATAAATGCTCTCCTCTGGTTCTATAGAGCACTGTTTGATAAGCTTCCTGCATACATCTCGAGCTTCTTCGGGCGCACCAAGGGGTCTTATGGCTTGAGACGCTTCTCTATACTATGCTTTCAGATACTTAGATTAAAAACATCCCATGGTTTGGCTGCAATTAAATTCTCCTTCCCTTCCCTATGGAATAACTTGCAAAGTTCTCTAAAACTCTCAACCCTTCCCAGTCCATTCACCTTCACAGCACTAATAACTGAATATCTGAAAGAAACCTGCAACTGCTTTAGGTGACCAAGCTCCCTTAATCTCTGATACTTCTGGCGAATACTCTGACACTTACTTACACTCAGTTCCCCCAAAAGAGGGCACCCAGCACTTGTTCATTCCTTTTCTCTCTCTCTATTCCTCCCCAAGTTCTACAACTGAATATATACCAGCCTACATACAGAAGCGTATGTACGGGCCTTCACAAGCCAGTTAGTGCCAAGGAGTTAATATTTTACCTCCTCTGCTTCCATTTTAGTGCTGACTTACCTGCATTTAACTATGCAGTTCCAGAATTTTCTGGCCTGATAATTCTCACACATGTACAATGACTTTTGTGTATCCTCCCTTCTCTCTCTCTCTCTCTCTCTCTCTCTTTTGCTCTCTCTCTCTCTATCTCCCTTTTCTCTCTCTCTCTCTCTATTGTGGCCTGATTTATCGCATACATGTATAATGGCTTTTATGTCTGTTCAACTGTTTGTAATATTATCATCTAGTATATTATGGCCATACTGATCTTTCAAATGTACTTTTATGTTTTTGTCTGTCCATGCCTGTAACCTGTTTTATGTCCAGGACCACCTTGAAAATTAGCTCGCTCAATGGTGTCTACGCCTGGTTAAATAAAGTATGATTGATTGATTAAACAGCCACATATTCAAACTACTATGTATCCTTGCTGGGTACACTAGGTTCATATCAGATCAAAAACAGATGGCCACCCCTCCCACACTACCCTTCCTCAAGAAGAGCACCATCGAGGACGCTGGGACAGCTGCCTCCAATATCAGACCAGCATCGTCACCAAGCCAGGTTTCTGTGAAGCAAGCCAGGCAAACAAAGAAATGAGATACAAAGTCTGCTATAATAGCAGTATTGTTCCTCTTCAATCTGGCATTGCATGGTGTAGAGAATGCTCAGTGGTGGCTGTCCCATCAGCTACCTGCCCACTCGGTCTGGTAGGTCCCCTGGGTATGGGCATTAAACTTGTCTGGCCTCTCCCCAATCCCCATTTTACCCCGGGCATCTCCTCGTTCTCACTGTCCTAATTAGACCCCACCATCAGCTCTCTCCAAATGTCTTGCCCCCCTCTCCGTGCCTCATACTGATCCCCATCTCCTTGTGAGGTCAATGCAGCTAATTTTATTTATTTATTTCAGTTTGGAATTAACACCTTTGAGTCAAGGACTTGTTTTCAATGGTTCCAAGTCAGTGTTGCACAAACAAATACAATAAAACAAGGTATACAGAAATGACATTGAGACATTTACATAGATATGTAAAAAAATAAAGTTGAGACTTATATACATCTTTTACAGAGGCAGTAATATAATACTGAAACTTATATACAACAGTCAGTAATTTAACAGGAAAGAGGGGCTGATAAGGAAGGTTGGCAAGCCTCAAGATTGGAGTTACCTATATAGTGGGTCAACCTAGGATGTCTAGGGGTAGGGTTGTCAGCCAGAAATTGCATCGTTAAAAGTGACAAGAGACGGTAGAGTAGGGTTGTCAGCCAAAAGTGGGCATCATCTGTGAGTGAGGGGTAGAGGAAGGGGGATGTGTTGTGAAGCAGTAAGTCGTGGGAGGGTGCAGTCTCGTCTCATTATCGTAGGCAGGTACATGTCATTTTAGTGCCAAGAAAGGATCTGAGCCCGGATTTGAAAGTACTGATCTTGAGCATGGCAGTGAGGTAAGCAGGGAGCTCAATGTACCATTTCAGTTCTTGGTACAGTATGGAATTCTGGGCAAGTTTTGTCCTTTTGAAGGGAGTCACCAACTTGTCAGTAGCCACACTTCTAGTTGATTTTGTTGGTACTACCAGCTTAAAGTGACTGTCCAGAGAGTGGGAGGTGAGTCCAAGGATCACTTTTTTTAGTAGTAGGCAGGTTTGGTGTTGCACTCTAAGATTTAATGGGAGCTACCCAGTATCAGTGTAGACCAAACAGGTGTGGGTATCAGGAGCAGCCCCCAAAGTTAGACGGCAGGCCTTATTGAATAGTGTGCTAACCCTATTAAGAGCAGCTTTTGTGCCAGCCCCATAGATAGGCAGCCTGTAGTCAATAGATGACAGTATTGAACTACTTGCGGCAAGTCTGAGAGCATCGGGTGTCAATGAATGCCTGTGTCAGTACAGAGCACCAAGTTTTATGTTTGCAGTCCTGATTACAGAGTCTGTGTGGCTGGAGAAGGTTAGTGTGTCATCGAAGGTAATGCCTAGATATTTGAACTTTGTTACTTGTTATGGTAACTCATCCTTTTGATTATGTATAAGCAGTGGCAGGTACCTCTTTTTGCTATGGGAGGTGGAGAAGAGCAGACTCTTTGTTTTTTTGTGGTTTAATAGTAGCTTGTTTTGTGAGAACCAAGATTCAAGTTTCAGGAAGCTGCTTTGGCGTTCAGTAGTGATGGAGTTGTGGTCATTACCAGTGACTGATATAACAGCATAATTGGCATAGAGTACTGTGCATGCTGAACAAGCAGTTGGTGCAGAGTTGATAAAAAGTCTGAAGAGTAGAGGTTATAGAATAGACCCCTGCAGGACCCCTAGTAGCACCTTCTTAGCTGTAGGTAAGGTATCCCCTATTTTCACACACTGTGACCTGTTGGAGAGGTAGCTACCAAACCATAATGCCATATCTGGGGATAGGCCTGTAGCCACGAGGCGAATTAGAAGCAGGTTGTGATTTACAGAGTCAAAGGCCTTCATGAGGTCAATGAAGACTAACCCCACTGCCTGCCCCTTATCTATGGCATCATATAGTTGAGATGAGTAATCGACAAGGGTGGTAAGTGTAGAGTGCTTTTTTCAGAAGCCGTGCTGCTGTGGGCAAAGTAGATTATATTTATCAAGGTATTCAGTAAGCTGCTCCAAGACCATTCTCACAAGGATATTTGAAAAGGGAGGTAGGATGTATATAGGTCTATAGTTAAATGTTTGGGATTTGTCACCTGCCTTAAAGACAGGTGTGACAATTGCTGACTTCCAGGCATTAGGAAACACTCCCGATTTGAAAGAAGCATTGAGCACCATAGTAATAGGACCAGCCAGTTTGTTCAGTAGTAGTCTAACCAGCTTCATGTCAATCAGATCAGCCCCCATCCTGATTTTGCCAAGTGCCCCTTTTATGTGCTTGATGGTTTCGGTCTTGGTGACACGTCTAAAATAAAATGGTGGTACATCATCCCTTGGGGGAATTTGCTGAGTGGTTGTGCGTTGCTGACCTTGCAGATCTTTAAGGTATTCACCAGGGAGTACACCAGATAAGTCTGTGAATGCATTTTTGAGCTCATTGGCAATGTCAATGGGTTCCTGTAAGAGCCCCTTAGCCGTAACTATAAGATCTGGGGTGTCTTGGGGGCTTCACCTGTTAGTGATTTCAAAGAGCTCCAAAATTCTCTTCCAGAACTCCAGGTTTTACTTAATAGAGCCTTATAGTAGAAGGATTTAGCCTGCCTGATAAGCTTGGTGCAGGCATTTCTGGCTGCCCTGTAGGAATTAGTTGCTACAGGTGTTACAGATGCTTTAGCTATGTGCAAAAGATTGTCTCTGTTCTTCATGAGTCCAATGGGGAAGTTGGTAAGCCATGGATTAGAGGTTCCCTTAATTGTTTTTGTTTTATACGGCGTGAAAATGTCACAAGCACAGTTGAAGATCATTACAAAGTAGTTGAGGGCCTCATTACCATCTATATCTCCAGCCAATGGAGACCAATCAAGTTATATCAAGTACTGCTTGAAGTCTTCAAGTAGCCCCAGCCTCAGGCAGTGATTCTTGGACACCTTCAGTGGATCCTTGGTGAAATTGCTTGACCAGGTACACTTCACTGGGGAGTGGTCACTAAGGCTGTCAGGCATGTCTGTGACATCAGATACATGCTCCAGATGTGTGGTCAGGAGCCAGTCAATAAGGGAACTGCTCCATGTTTTGTAATTAATTCGGGTGTCAGCAGTGACCATCTGGGTTAGGTAGAGGCTAGATATTAGGTCCTTGGCATTTGTTTCCTTCTGGGACTGCCAGTTAATATTGAAGTCACCTACAATGATCTTCTCCCCTTGATTGTCTAACTGCTGCTGGTTAGCAATGACATGGTTGAGACTGACAGCTTGGTGCCCAGGTGGTATGTATATTGTAGTGAATAGCAGGCTTTTATTCTGAGGACCTGTTCTTAATTTGAGGTTCAGAATTTGGACCTCTTTAGTGTGCAGACTGCTATGAAGTGTCTGCACCTTTATTCCCGACCTGGTATATACTAAGCGCCCGCCACCATATTTAGCAGTCCTGTCCAGGTGCATTTTCTCCTCGAGAGGGAGGCTGTATAGTGGGAGTCAAACTACAGGTGGAGGCTTACCAGAGCAGCTAGGGAAATAGGACAGATGATTTTTTACTGTAATACGTATGTGGTATCCAAGTGGTGGAGAAAGCAGGTAATCTCAGGGTCTGTACCCCTTCTGCCATTCATTTCTTGCCAGTGTAGAACTAGATTGTAGGAGGAGTCTGCATCATGCTCAGGATGGTCCATGATTGGGCTCGGCAGAAATATGGCAAGCAGTGTCAAGGCCAGTTGAATTCTAAGAGGCAGCCCCATTTCAGCTGCAATAGTGTGAGATGGTAGACTTGATGAGTTTGAGCTAGGTAGGTGCATTTGGGATGTTCCAGTGAGTTAACACCAGTTAAGGAGTGGGGCGGAGCCCAGGCCTGCCAGCTATGTAAACCACCAGGCCGTTATAGTGGTGAAATTTAGACCTTCGACTCCAGATGCAGGATAGTTCAGTGGGTGCTTAACTTAGTAAACCAGTGGTTGTGTTACTACTCCTAGTGAGCTCCCTGTTCTAGGGCCAGAGAGTGAACCCTGAGTCTTGGGTCTTTGAGGAGCGCAGAGGCACTGAATCCCTACATAGAGTAAGTCAAGGGCAGCGATTGTTGCATGGGGAATGGGAGACAGGCGACACCATGGGTGAATAGAGGTAGGGCAAGTTTGGCTAGAAGAGGAGTAATTTGCACCAATGGATGTTAGTTTCCTCACCCAGGAGGCAGGGTGAGAGCGCATTTAATGGAGGCCTGGGTGAGGTTGGGGGGGCAGAAGAAACTTCAGCCCAAAGTCCTGGTAGAAAGGTGAGAAGCTAGCAAATTCAGTGGAGACCCAGCGAGGTTTGGCCGGTGCTCCAATCAGGGAAAAGCAGAGGCAGTGCAGAACAATCAGAGCTTGATGAAGAAATAGCCATGCCAATCAGAGCTGAAGTGCTATGTTTTAATCCAAGTGGTCGTACCTTGTGTTAGGAGCTGGAGTAGAGTTCCAGGAGCACAGCGAAAAATGAGGTGCACACACACAAATACCGAATACTAATAATGTGATAGTTATTACTCACTACCACTATTTCCACTGCTTTAAACTATTTGTATTATTACCAATTAGGAATTAAAAAACAAAAGTGTTAACGTTTAAACAAATTCTCTATTACTCCTGAGGTGGCAAGGGTTAGACCCCTGACCTCTAACCTTTCTCCCCAGTCATTTCCCACCCACCTCCCTCTTCCTTGTAGTAAAACACGTGTTTTAAAAAAATACAGTATTCCAATTCCATTGACATCTTTTAGTTGAACAGCACTCCATTCTCAAGTTCACCATTCCTAAATTACAATACTTTTGAGTTGTGCCTTCCCTGATCACTGATCCATGATTTCAGGAAGGGGCAGTAGAAGGTCTAACCCAGTGAACTTTGTCATCCCCTTTTTGCAGTACTACAAGTCCATGGTAAGTATATGGCAGACACTGGGGCTAAAGGACATGCAGTCAGGAGGAGGCAGAACAGTTGTCTCATTGTTAAAGCTAGGCAGATTGATTGGCCATTCTGCCTATGATCATTAGTGCCATAACTGCTCTGCCCCCTTCCTCCAGGTTCTCAGCTCAGGGCCTGCCACATGCTTACCATTGAGCAGGTGTCTAGTGGGAGGGGAGAGACTAAGTTAGCAGGGATTTTACATACTATCCTCATCCCAAAATCATTGAATGGAGCATCATTGGAAAAAATATGCAAATCGCCATGAAAGTAACTATGAAAGTCATTATTTCCAATGTCCTTCCAGGGTAACAATTACTACTGTGCTTTTGTACTGAGGTGCTTTGTCTTTTAGATTGCTTTTCTATTTTTGGGATCACCATGACCCAGACCAGTAAGACCATCATAGGGCTGATTCCCCTGTTCACTGGTCAGAGATATAGATGAGACACACAGATGAATAATCAGCAGAATGAAGTACATGTCTATGTCTTTTTTTTTCAGTCATTACATATTGTGTGAGGGGCATGTGACATCATACAAGTCTGCTTAAAGCAGAACCAGTCTAATTTCTTTCATGGCGATTTGCATTATTGGGGTACAGTATGTGTAATTTTGTAGTTCTTTGAAACTTGGGTTTACTGCCAATTCCCTTCAGTGCTTTTGCAGCCATGATCGAAATAAATAAGACTGTCACAGGGCTGGGTCTTCCTTCACCTGGACTGAGAGAACAAATGAAATACACTGATTAGTCTTGAAAAGGATAAAACATATGCTTGCTGCTTACTGTTTTCAGCCTTTGCAGATTGTATGAGAGACCATTTGGCACCATACACTTCTGATTAAAGCAGACCCAGTCTAAATTCTTTCATGGGGATTTACAAATGTTTGCCATGATGCTTTCCAATGTTGGGACACGTGTAATGTTGTATTTCTTTGAAAGCTGGCATTATTGCCAATATACTTCCAAGGGTACTCTTGCATCAGTGCTTTTGCACTGAGGTTGTTTGGATGTTAGATTAAATTGTTGTTTTATGTAAGACAGATTTATTTTTAGGCTCTAGTTGAAGGTCTTTAGTGAAGAGAAAAAATGGCTGCCAATTAAAGTTTTCATTCTGTATTTCTTTGAAACTTGGTGTTATTACCAAAAAAACTTCAAGGGTAACCCTTGCAACAGTGCTTTTGTGCTGCGTTACTTGTCTTTTAGATTTAATTAATTTGTTTTAATGAAGACTGTTTTATTTTTAGGGACTAGTTGAAGGTCTTAGTGAGGACACAAAATGTCTGCCAAGTAATAGCTTTTACAGAATGTGGTGATATGGCTTTGGTGAAGCATCCTGGCTGGACAAATGAGTGCAAAACCAATCAGATCCCAGAAAACTTCCCAACCCATTTTATAAATTTCCACAATCCAAGCCTTCCAATATTTTAGTGACTCTGATAATGCATAACTCTAGGCCAGGCATATTAAGTTCCTGCCCTTCAGCACACCCGGTCCCTTTTGCAAAATCTGCCCCAGGCATGGCAATGGTAGACCAAATCCATTGGAAGAATACAGCACAAACATATGAGAGGGGGTCCTATTTGAAATCCCCATTCTAACTTGGGTAGAGCCCCATGATGCAGGGATGGAAACACATTATTTTTGAGGTTGGTGGTTTTGTGAGTGGTTGCTCTCGACTGACCCATTTCTTTTTCTCTATTAAAAAATAAACATACTGAAAATGGGCTGCAACTGAAGGACATACAAAATAGTACTTCACCAGTGGTAAATAAAATGGGTATATAAATGATGTTAATTTTCAAACAGGATACAAAATTATTTCCAACATAGAACACATGTTAGTTCAACTATGAACATATTACTTACACAGCTAAAACATATTTCAGTTTAGAGTCTGGAAATAGAATACAGAGGACAGTTGGTCAGATAAAGAGTTTACAATGGAAAGAAAAACATTATTAAATTAAAACAATGTAAAACACCATTTGAACCACGCAATGGGTCATGCTAAGTCGAGCTAAATACCTTAGTGTGGCACTAGTCGCTGAATATCTCATAGCACCTGTATTCATGTTCAGTTTGTCCCTTGCATATATTATGGTTTGCCTGGTGCTAATGCAGTTTGTGTGCTGTATTTGGCCTTTTGAATATAGCAGACCTGCTCTAATCCCGTGCTAAACCCACTCAAACGATTTGCACACAGAGCAAAGCTTTGAATATCTGGGCCAGAGTGTTATACTAATCATTAAGACCTTTCTATTAATGCATACATTGTCCAATAACTCCAAAGACTGATAGAGTAACAGCTTGTTAAAGTTGCAATGTCATCCTATGAGAATTTTAAATTTTACATTTTTGTATGGCCCCTAAGTTTTTGAGATGTTTTATGTATTAGTAGCGTAGTACTCATTATGCCCTTAATTTTGATATATAGATTGTCCCAAATCTACATATATTGATGGAGTTATGGCTTGTTAAAGCTGAAATGTGAAAAATAAAAAAACTAAGCCCAAATTCTTTTTTCATATGAAGGGATCTTTTTTTGTGAGTTTGTGTCATTTATACGTAAAAAGATTTCTTCATACAAAAAACGAATCTGATAAAAAGAAAAAGAAACTAATTTCAGATTCTGTTTTCATATGAAGGGATCCTTTATCCTGAGGTTGTGTCATCCATATGAAAATAGATTCTAAGTCTAAATTCTTTTTTCATATGAAAGGAATCTTTTTTTGTATGGCCCTGTTCTTTTTTCATATAAATTTTAAAGTGTGTTAAAAACATATTTCTGTGAGATTTTCCAAAACTAACTGCAGAATCCACCTAAGGGGGTCCAGATTAGCTAGATATATGTGTTGGTGTCTCTACAGGATGTCATTGTTAATGGCTTAAAAAAATGGAAACAAGATGGCAGCCATATGAAAAAATAATTTTTTTCTCACAAAAAAAGATCCCCCCCATATGAAATTAGTGAAAGACACCACCGTGGTCAAGCCCTTTCTAGCATGACTATTTCAGAGCACAATTCCAACCATCTGGGCACTAGGCAATGACAAGAAAAACAATTACTGTATTTCACTTTTTTCACTATCCGGATCTTGGAAACCGCATATCCAACCACAATGAGACTTGACAAGTAAAGATAGCTTGGCCTTGAGACTGCACATACATAATTTTGTACAAACCTGTTGAATGGCGCTAAAGCTATTAAAGTGCAAAGTTAGGGGGTTTAACACTAAACAGCCTTCTCGACCCTAACTATAGTGGTGCTACCGCACCACTATAATACAATAATGGGCTACAGTGAGTAACACTTCGATCTTCACGCATGAGTAGTAAAGACCTTCTTAATTAACTTGTGGCTTTGCGATTTGTGAGTTATGAGTCTTACCAGTCACTAGTGAAGATCGTGAGTGGCCGATTTACCTCCAGACACGTCACGGTCCAAAACTCACAGGTAAATAGCCACGAGGACAAAAGGTTTCTGTTCATTGCATCGTAATACAAGTTGCTGACAGGTGTACTTGTCACAAGTTAATAATGTAGACTAACAAAATGCCAAAGTTCCCCATTGCACTAAAACAGGAAGAATAAAACATTTAACATTTTAAGAAATATGCAATACTCATGTACACAACAGAGAGCTGACTTTCTACACCTGGTGTCAGTTCCAAAATTCCTCTCTTCCTGTGTGTCATTGTTTTCATTCCCTCACACAACCAACAATCCGATAACAGAATCCAGAGGTTTTTAAGATTAAAACATTACTTTTTATTTTGTCTATTAAAATCACAGCAATACACAACAAAGAGAAGCATTTTAGGTGCAATGTGTAACAGCAACCATCGTGTGCAATGTAAGTAATAATACCCAACAGGGTGGGCGTTATTGGGATATAACGGACCGCCCAGGGGTGTAATGAGGCAGAGGGCCTTATAGCCCCTGGAAGGTCCGTTATATCCCATAACGCCCACCCTGGAGGGTGTTATTACACTTAGATAATGGGGTTACATTAGTTTTTTAATGTTTTTATTAAAAAAAGTGTCAAATATAATTAAAATAAAGAGAAATGTGGGCTTGTAAAATAGTCCATTGCCACTAGAGGGTGCTGTTGTTTTTTTTAATACATAGGAATGGAAGTGAGTGTGGTGGGCAGAGTGAGTAAAATGGCACTGAGGAATTGGAAGAGGAGCGCAACTATGAGGGAATACAAGCTGCAGTAAAGTATATTTTTTTATTTATTTAAGAAACAAAAAAGAAACGGAGTTTGGCATTTGTGGCTAAGCGCTGTCACAATGAAGGTGAGCTGGGAACGGAGTGGGTGGTGAACGAGTGAAAGCAGAGCCGGTGGACTGTCTGAAATGCTGTTGGGGGGTGAGAAAGAGAGCAGAGCTGTGAGGCAGGAACCTTTTTGTAAAAAAATAATTTACTTTTTTGTGCTGCGGTTTGTGTTTGAAGGTGAGGGAGGCGAGTGGAATGAATTCAGAGTGGGTTATCTCGGTGAGCCGCTCTCTTAGCGAGGAAAAAGAAATGACGCTGGGGAGTTCGAGAATTGGAACTTGTTTTAGAGCGGGCCGTTGTTAAGAGATAATGGCCCGGGTGGTAGGGTGTTTGAACCAATCAGGAAGCAAGTTTTAGTTTCCACATTATCTAAATGGGTATAATGTGCCGATTGATACAGGATAACAATTAGTACATGATCCCTTTAAATTTATTTATGTATGTCGGTGTGGGGTGGGGAATTACAGATGCACACACAGAATAGGAGGAAATGGAGGAACAGACACCGGTTGTAGGAAGTGAGTGCCTGGCAGAGCTGTGTTTATATATGAGTAATGAGTACTGAGTATTTTCTTAAAATGTAAAATACAACATCGCAGATGCCATAATATTTTTGTTTTACTCTGTTTTAGTCTCCCTGCTTGGAGAACTCTGCCATGAAGGATAAGCCAAGGGGGACTTATGGGACAGGCGAGGTTGGCTGAGTGCATGGCATAAAATAAAAGCACAACGTCGAAGTGACCATCTGTTCGTCATCGACAGAGATTTGGTTGGGTTGGTGACTTATTGTCCGTGACCTCTACACTGGCAATGCAATATTTTTCCAACTAATTGGCCACTACATTTTGATAGCAACGAATAACAATGCAACGTTGTGTCCATATGCCGTAGAGATAAATGTGTTATTCTACTGCACTCCCTTATGAATTCCCAGTGTTTAAAACTTTGTATTTCCTTTATCAAAAACATTGCACAGGGTCAGCAGTATGATGGATTGTAAAGTGAGCATGTTTAACATAGAAACATAGAATCTGATGGCAGATAAGGACCGCTTGACCACGTAGTCTGCCCATTTCCCTATCTATTGGATAAGGTGCAGATCCTAGTTAACCAAAAGCCTACTTCCTCCTACCCACAACTAGAATTGCCTTATGGCTGTCAAATGCATTCTTGAATTCCCTCATTGTTTTTGACTCTACGACCTCCTCAGAAAGGCTGTTCCATGCATCTACAACCCTTTCTGTGAAATAATACTTCCTCACATTACCTCTGTGCAATCCCCCCTTTATCTTCAAGTTGTGCCCCCTTGTTCTTGCACTTCCCTTTTTCTGAAAGATGCTACCCTCTTGGATGTTGTTCATTCCCCTGAGGTATTTGAAAGTTTCTGTCATGTCCCACTCTCCCCCCTTTCCTCGAGGCTATACATCTTAAGCTCCTTTTGTCTTTCTTCATATGTCTTCTGGTGCATACCCTGCACCATTTTGGTTCATAGAAACATAGACTTTGATGGCAGATAAGGACTACTTGGCCCACCTAGTCTGCCCATTTCCCTACCTAGAGGACAAGCTGCAGATCCTATTTAACCAACAGCCTATTTCTTCCTACCCCTCACAAAAATTGCCTTATGTCTGTCCCATGCATTCTTGAATTCTCCTACAGTTTTAGACCCCACAACCTCCTCCAGAAGGCTGTTCCATACATCCACCAGCCTCTCTGTGAAAAATACTTCCTCACATTGCCCCTGAGCCATCTCCCCCCCATCTTCAAATTGTGCCCCCTTGTTCTTGCACATCTCTTTTTCTGAAAGATGCTATCCTCTTGGACTTTGTTGATTCCACTGAGGATGTTGCCCTCCTCTGGACAGCCTCCACCCTGTCTATGTCTTTGCAGGGATGGGGTCTCCAGAACTCTACACAGTACTCCAGATGTGGTCTTACCAACTGTCTGTACAGAGGGCCAACAACTTCCTGATTTCTACTGGTGATGCCTCTCCCTATGCATCCCATTATCCCCCAGCCCTCCTTACTGCCTTCTCACATTGCTGGCCCAACTTTAGGTCATCTAATATGACTACCCCAGGTCCCTTTCCATTTTTGTTGTTGTCAGTATCTCATCCCCCATTGTGTACTCTTCCCCTGGATTTTTGTTTCCTAGGTGCATTACTTTGCACTTTGCGTTGAATCTAAGTTGCCATACATTTGTCCATTCCTCCAACCTTGCCAAGTCCCTTTTCATCCTTTTCACCTCACCTTGCATATCAACCCTGTTGCAGATCTTTGTGTCATCTGCAAAGAGACATACTTTTCCTTCCAATCCCTCTGCAATGTATCTTTTAAAGACATTAAAAAGGACCAGCCCCAGTATTGAACCCTGCAGTACCCAACTAGTAACCCCCCTTTCTTCACTGTGGACTCCATTTTACTATTACTGTCTGTATCCTGTTGTCCAACAAGTGTTTTACTCAGGCTACCACCCTGGGACCCACTCCCAGGCTGGCTAATTTGTTTATTAATCTTATGTGCGGGACTGTGTCAAATGCCTTGCTAAAGTCTAGGTAGGCCATGTCCACAGCCCCTCCCTGGTCTACTAATTTGGTCACTCAGTCAAAGAAATCAATTAGATTTGTCTGACATGACCTTCCTGCTGTGAATCCATGCTGCCTTGGGTCCTGTGCCCCACTGGCCTCTAAGTACTCAACAGTTCTTTTCTTCAGAAGTGATTCCAACATTTTCCCTACCACTGAGGTCAAACTGACAGGTCTGTAGTTTTCTGCTTCTGTCTTGCTCCCACTTTTGTGAAGGGAATCATATCCACCCTCCTCCAGTCCTCAGGTACCATACCATCCTCCCATGATTTAGTAAAAAGGTACTCAGTGGTGTTACTAGTTCTTCCTTAGTTCTTCTAGAATTCTTGGGTGAATCCCATCAGGCCCCATTGCTTTATCCACCTTCAGTTTTAAGAGTTCTTTCAGAACTCTTTCTTCTGTGAAAGGACTAATATCAACCCCCTATCCAGAGTGCTTCTATTGACTGGATTAGGTATCCCCCCAGCTCTTCTATTGTGAATACTGAGCAAAAGTATTCATTCAGTATCCCTGCTTTTTCACTGTTACTCTCTGCCCAATCACCTTCCTCTATTCAGCCTCAGTATCCCTAGCTTAGTCTTTCTTTGCTTCCTAATGTACCTATAAAGGTTTTATCCACCTTCTTAACTGATTTGGCTATCTTTTCCTCAGTTTGGGCCTTTGGATGCCTGAGACTGCTCAGATTAGGCAGAATGAGGAATGGTGCCACTGGTACCACGGACTACTTAGCACAGGATCTGAATAGAGGACAGTGGACTATAGTGGCTTTTTCAGTAAGTGTGGGGAGAGAGTGTGGAGTGTCACTTAAAATCAAGGATTGCTTGCCATTAAAAGTATTGCCAATGCCAGCATTGTCAGTTCCCTGTGCTTGGCACAGTCTCTCAAAGCATTGGTTTTTGAGTTGATTAAAGTACCTTGAAAGACAATGCCAGAATAAGATAAAGTTGCACTGTATTTGTTCCAATCCCAGGAAACACACATTCACTTATATTCTGAGAACCATTGTTTAACTTCATGTTTCTCTACTTTTGTGGCCTTGTGTTTCAATCCTATCTGATGCCTAAACATTGTTTCTGCAATGAATACTTATACCAATACACTCAAATTGTAACTGTTTAAACAATATGCATATATTTTTATCTCTTTCAAACTTTTATTATTCTGGCTCATATTCATTTCAAAAATATGACTGGCATGGTTCTTCAGAGAATACAAAATTCCTAAAGTGGTGTGATCAAGTTGCAAAAAATCCATTTCTCCTCGAGTAACTCTATAATCTTCCTATACTTAAACAGGCTTTGCTTGCAAAAGCATCAGAAAATAGTAATTACCGGTCAAGCAAGTGATTGTAAGGCTTACATAACATAGTGACAGGAAGTGTTCAGTTGTCAAGTGGTTGTTACTATTCGTCATTATTTTCTAGCAGCTTCCATATTTTGTGTGATATGCATGGTGAATGGAATGTATTTTACACCAGATTGTGCTGCCACCAGCAGAAAATACATCACAGAACTAATGTAGCATATTTTCCTTCCTTGTTTTTTTTTACCTGGGTAATATGCAGATGGTTCATCAGTGGAGAGACTGCTCAGCAATACAATATCTCCTGAATTCCTTCCACAGAATGAACCAAGATTTGTACTGGTAGTAATCCATTCCTGGGGTGGGCCCCAAACTTGGTTTCTTTTTCCCTACCTCCCAAAAGTCAACTACAAAATGTATTTTTCCTAGACTATTCTGACTCTTATTAGGCCCACGATGCCCATATCTCAGATATGGGATCAACAAATGTCTGTGACTTTAAGGCTTTCGTTTTTAACAAGGACACCATGTAGCATTAATTCCTCCACGGTCTCTAAATGGTGTCAAAGACATCACATCCCAGAAAAGACGTTCCTTGTGCTGTGAGACATATTTCATATTTCTGCTCCAATAACAAATTATTTATGTATTTATTTACAGAGTTGGGCCTGGAAGGCATGCTAAGCTTGGAACAGTTCATTCCCAGGTGTGATTGTGGAAGAAGGAGAGCATTAATGCATCAATGCAGAGATAAAGGAAAAAACTGTACACTATACAAACACACATCACAGTACTTATGGTGTGCATTACTGTACAGTATATATTGTATATAGAGTAGTTATATTAAAACACAAACAAAAGTGCAGTGTAAAACCTTCAAGAAGGATAAAGGAGGGTGGGAAGATGTAAGATACAGAACAAATATAAGAACATCATGTTGCACTAAATGCAGTTTTACAGCTTTACAGTTATGTTATTTTCTAGACAATCTGCTGTAGAACTGGAGCAACTGAGTCTAGTCAGACTGTGTTCTTGGTTAAAGCTGAGAGGTGGAGGACTCAGTTTGTTTGTCTAGGTTGTTCTACAGGTTAGACACTATCCACAACAAGCCTACCTGACTATCAGTTTTTCAGCATCTACAGATAATGAAAATGGGAAGATTTGTGTTTAGTGGGGGGTAGGAGTGGGGAAAGAGGAAGGAGAGAATAAAAAGGATAGGTACAGGGAATTTCTTAGACCAGTATTTGAGGACAAGCAATACACCATGCCTAAGCCTCTACCTGTCCAGTGAAGGCAGGCCCAAATTGCAATACAGTACTTGTTGCACTTATGGGTATGGGGGAAGGACTTTAGAAAGTAAACTGGCAAAAGCCATTCAACAGAAAATGTACAGCCTAGTCACCTTATGCTTTGTAGTGACCTGCCATTTCCACACTCACTTTGACCCTCCTCCAGCTCGGCTACCCTCTGCCTGCAAGCTGGTGAGTCTCTAATCGCTAATCCAATCACAGAAACTGGTTGACATATTTAACAAATATTTTACAAGCTGTGCTAAATCCCTCATCAAGCAAACTTTACCTACATTCCTCTTCCTTTCCTGTAACATGTACTCCCACCACCTCTCATAGTATTTCCTCTTTTTCATTCTCCCCTGTCTCTTCTACTGATACCTGTCACAAAAGCACTCAACAGGTCAGGGCCTCTGCTCTCACAGTGCCAACCTCTGAGTGCAATAGTGCGTACAGGTAACAGATAGGGTAACCCTCCTGTCTACTTTTGGGTCCAAATCACCTTTAGTCTCAAGTTCTGAGGGAACTCGAACTGTGAACCTTATGCTAGTGTACCCAATCTATAGGCTCAGATACCTACCCTCTTCAGGGCTTGTGGTACAATCTTTCACCAGGGGCACCAAGCCAGGATTCCAAAATTAAACCTTAAAACTCTATAAAAGACCTTAGGTATATTCTTACCTTTTCCCAGTTTAGTAACACCATCAAGCTTTTGGACAGCTTTTGTCAGTCTTAATCCTCTATACATCACATGCAAAAAAGAACTGGTAGACACCACAGGCAGTCTTTTAAAAAAAAAGATACTTTACTACAAGATGATAAAAATATGAAAAATGTAAACACAGAACAATATATCAAAGAGCATGCAATCACTTAAAAGAACAAGGGCAAAGTACAAAACAAAAACTCCTACCACAATACATTTGGACTTTTTCTATCCAATGAATTACCTCTTTAAGTGCTTGTCAGAGCTGTGTTTCTCTACAGTCCCAAGATGGAATATATCTAAACAGTTCAGACACAGTATAGTTTAAACTGTGTCTCTCCACACCCCTTCTCTGAATCATCTAGCTCATCCTTTTAGAATATAAAAAAAAATACAAACAGGATGTCCTATCAGGAGGTGTATTAAATAAGGTGACATCAGCAAAACTCCACTTCCTAACTATGACTCCTTAATTAAACATTTTCTCTTTGATCTGGTGTAGTTCCTATTCCCAGGGCATATAAAAGGGTTTTACAGCTTTAGCACCAGGTTGGTATAAAATGTTCTTCGTATAGGAATCATAAAACTTTATGAGCCCTATATCCTGGTAGCTGGGTCAGTTCTAATTAAGACAAAAAAACAGGAGACACTTAAGTCTCTCTGGTTTTTTAATTACCTCCTGGTTTCAGGTTAATATATCCTGTAGCTTCTCTGAAACCTGGGAGGGCACCCATAAACACAGTCTGTCTTATGTGAGATAATCACCTACTAAATTTTTATATTACAAATCACAAACAATAATCATAACCAGCTGGCCAAGTGTCACACTCCTCCCCACCTAGACTGAATTTGGGGGCTCTATCCCCTATATGGGATGAGCTTCACAAGCCAGTTCACTCCTCATATAGATGCGATAAGCCATCTGCATTCTGATTGGTTGCTTCAGCCCTATGTAAGATCGTTATGTCATTCCTTTTTGAGGCAAGACTCCATCTTAATAGTTTACGATTAGTTTTTCCCATTTGTGTCAGCCTATCCAGGGGGCTGTGGTCAGTTTGTACCTCAAAATGCTGCCCATAAATGTATGGCTCTAACTTCTTTAGGGCCCACACTTTGACAAGATACTCTTTTTCCACAGTAGAGTAAGCCTGCTCCCTGGGAAAGAACTTTTTACTCAGGTTCACTACAGGGTGATCTTTCTCTTGGTTGGATGTCTGACTCAGTACTGCCCCAATACCCACATCTGAGGTATCAGTCTGGACTATAAAGGGTCTGCTATAGTCAAGACTTGTCAATACAGGATCACTGCACAGTGCCTCTTTCAGTCTGGTAAAGGCTTTTTCACAGGCTGGTTCCTAAGTAATTTTTTAGGCATCTTTTTCTTTACCAGGTCAGATAGGAGAGAAACCAGGGCACTGTAATTGGGTACACATTTCCTATAGTAACCTGCTGTACCTAGAAAACTCAAGATCTGCTTCTGCATTTCTGGTCTGGGCCATGCCTTGATCACCTCTATTTTTACTTGGTTAGGATGGGACTGTCCTCGGTCAACAACATGCCCAAGGTATGCCACTTCAGCCATGGCCACCTGGCACTTCTCAGCTTTGACAGCGAGCTCAGCCATCTGTATCCTGCCCAGAACTTCCTTAAGGTGGGACAGGTGTTCTTCCCAGCTGGCGCTAAAGATGACAATATTATCCATGTATGCCACGGCGTACTCCTCAACACCATTTAACACCTGGTTCACCAACCTTTGGAAAGTGACTGGGGCATTCTTCATTCCAAAAGACATTACTTTAAATTCAAATGTGCCTATTGGAGTGATGAAGGCTGACCTCTCCCTAGCTCTGTCAGTTAACTCTAACTGCCAATACCCCTTTGTCAGGTCAGTAGTCATGCAAAAAATGCAAAAAAAAAAATGGTCACCATGGTCTTTGGCTCCAGACAGAAGCTGGTCACCCTCCCAACCCCCAGCAGTCACCACCTTGGACAGCTCACCCTTGAACAAGTCCCAGCCTTCAAGTACCTGGGCATATGGCTGGACAGCCACCTTAACTTCTCAAACCATGTCGAGGCAATCTGCAATAAGCTCTGGCCCAAGCTCGCTGTCCTCTATCACCACAAATCTTGCCTACCGATCCCCACCCGCTGTGAGCTAGTACACAAAACAATCCTACCAGTGATAGGCTACACAGACATTGTCTATGGCACAGCCCCATCCTCCTCCCTCTCCAGGCTGGACATCCTCCTAAACTTTTTCTGCCATTTCACCACAGCTCCCCCCCCACACACACCACTGCCTGCTCTACGGTCCTCTCTCCCTGTCCCCACTCTCCCACAGAAGAACCATCCACTGTGCCTCCTTCTTAGCAAAATTTTGGCTGGGTTCCCTCCCATCCTATCTCACTTCCCACCTCACCACAATGACCTCACTCAATTACCCTCTTCGCCACAGGGACCCGCGTTCCTTCCACCTCCCCCACCCCCACACTCTTTCAGGTCAAGAAGCCTTCTTGTACCACCTCCCCCACATCTGGTACTCTCTGCCCTCAAGCCTCCACATGGCCCCTTCCAGTTCTGCTTTTACTCAGCTACTCAAGCTCCTACCAAGCCCACCATGCCCTAAATACTCAAACACCCCAACACGCTGATGAGTCACTACTCAGTCTCCTCCCACTTGCCTTAGCCGCAGCCACCAAAGCTGACATCTCTTCCTCTCTCACTCCTCGCTAAGCTTTTATGGTTTAGCTTAGGTGATGTAATTTGCACTCTCTGTAATAAGTACATGTGTTCCACCCATCTCGCAAAGTTTTTTTTACTGTATAGTTTAGACAACGTATTGCACTCTCTGTTAAAATGTTTTTTGTGTGCCTCCTGTTTTCCTCACCAATTTTGTTACTGCTTGTACGATCTGTACCCGGGTCACACCTGGAAATGAGCCTTGGCTCAGTGTGCCTTTCCGGTCATCTAATTTTTTAAATAAATAAATAAAATAGTCATAAGGTATGTCACCACTCCCAACTTGTCCAGGAGTTCATCCATCCTGGGCAGCGAGTGTGCGTCTAACTTCATGACTGCATTCAGTCCATGATAGTCCACACAGAAACAAGTACAGCCATCAGGCTTTGGCACAAAGACTACTGGTGAAGCCTAGGAGCTGTGGGATCTTGGGATTACCACTAAATCCAGCATTTCCTCCACCTCCCTCCTAATGTCCTTTTGGACAACCTCTAACACCCGATATGCTGTGCACCGTATGGGCATCTGTGTCCCTGCCTCCACATCATGTGTCACTAAGGGGATTAGCTCAGGTTTGGCACTAAACAGTGGGGCAAAGTCTGTTAAAACCTCCCTTACTTCCTGGATCTTGTCTGGGGCCAGCTGGGGTGACAATTTAACTGCCTCCACAGAGGACTCCCACTTGCTTTCTTCCAGCAAGCCCAGAAGGGAGTTTCCTTCATCTGTCCCCTGCCCAGGACTACATACTGCAAACACCGTGTCAGCCCTATTAGCATATGGCTTCATCATGTTGACACGGTACATTCTTTCTGTATGTCTTCTGTCAGGTGTCTCTATGATACAGTTCACATCATTTACCTTTCTAACTACTTTGTACGGTCCTGCCCACGCAGCCTGTAGCTTGTCTTTCCAGACCAGAATAAGAGCCATGACTTCCTGACTCACAGTGTACAAGCGAGCTCTGGCTCTGCGGTCGTACCACACTTTTTGCTTCTGTTGGGCAGCTGCCAGTTTGCTCTGGGATGTCCCCATAAGCTCCTTCAGCCTTTCCCTTAACCTAAGGGCGTAATCCACTATGGGATTGCCCTGGGTGGCATGCTTGCCTTCCCAGTCCTCCCAGATCAAGTCTAGGGGCCCATGTACCCAGCGTCCATATAAGAGCTCGAAGGGGAAAATCCTGTTGACTCTTGGGGCACCTCCCTGTATGCAAACAACAGGTGGGGAAGGTACTTCTCCCAGTCCCTCCCATGCTGTTCAGCAAATGCTTGGAGCATTGACTTCATGGTACCATTAAATCTTTCCACAAGCTCATTGGCTTGCAGGTCATAAGGTGTCATGTGCCTCTGCACCACCCCACACTTCTCCCACAAACATTTTATCAGGTCCAACATGAAGGAACCCCCTCAATTGGTGATAACCTCCTGCAGAAACCCAACACAGAAGAAAATCCCAATAAGGCATCTGCCACTTTGTCTGTCCTCAGTGAGGATAGGGCAACTGTCTCTGGATAACGGGTGACATAATTCACCACTGTCAGGATGAACCTTTTCCCAGAGGAGCTGGGGGTGTTTAAAGGCCCCACAATATCCATTCCCACCCTCTGGAATGGCTCCTCAACTATGGGCAATGGAGTTAGGGTGGCTTGGGTTTTCTTACCCACTTTCCCCATTTCTTGGCACAGGAGACAAGACCAGCAATACTCTTTCACCTGCTGAGTGAAGCTGGGCCAATAGAAATTCTGGGCCAACCGCTGCATAGTGTGCACAATTCCCAGATGACCAGACAAGGGAATATTGTGGGCAGTCTTGTGAAACTGCTCATGATACCCTGGGGAATGACAAGCTGCCTGCCTATCACCCTCCCTCCTCCCTCCCTCAGTCTTCACATCCTGAGTATACACCAGTCCATTTCCCAATACACCTTATGTTTACCATCACCTCCCTGAGCTCTGTCAGAGTCTGCCCAAGCCCTCAGCTTCTCTAGACTAGGGTCACTTTTCTGAGCTGCTGTAAACTCCTTACACATTCCCAAGGCATGGGACAGGTCCCCTTCAGTCTCTAAACTAGTGTCCCTAGCACTAGCATCAAGGCACTCGGGATCACTGTCATCCCTAACACTCTGACAATGGGTCACCTCTCCTTTTTTGGAGTAACCATCCATAGCTCTTTGGTTAACTGCTACTGGGGAAATGTCTACCCACTTTTCATTAGTCTCCATATCAGGAGACACAGGCTGGGGAACCAGTCTCCCAGTGGTTTTCACAATGGCATCTGTGGGGTCCAGGAAACTACAATTTTCTCTTGCCAAGGATGACATCAACTGATAACATTTTGGCTATAGCCATCTGTTGCATAGTTCCCCCTGTTTCACCCCAGTCTAGGAGACCACTAGTGAGTGGCAATGTGGTCTCCTCACCAGTGAACCCTTGCACAGTTACAAATTCATTGGGTATAAGCTGATCAGGCTCTACAAGGTCCCCTTTTACCAGCATCAGGGATGCCCCTGTGTCCCTTAACCCTTGTGTCTATACACCATTCACAGTGACTGGGTACATGTGTTCCCTCATGTTCACAGGCATGCCTCCAGGGACACGTAAACAACCCACTTCTTTCTTAGCCCCATTCTGCATATTGCTCATCCTTTTGGGACACTGTCTGGCAATATGCCCAGTTTCTTTACAAACCCAATATTTGTTTCTTTTCTCAGAAAAATCTTTTCTTTGAAACCTGGGGCTAACTGATTTCAGTGGAGGCAGTGAGGGTTTTAGCTGCCCTGGTGGAGTGTTTTTCCCTTTCTGTGCTGCCACGCCTGCCCCATTCATTCTCAGAGCAGGTCTGCTCTTGGAATAGTGGTCTGAGAGTTCAGCAGCCTCTTGCACTGTTTTAGGATCTCGGTCCTCCAGCCAGGTTTTCAGCTCTGCTGGGCATACCCCAAAAAAGTGTACTAACAAAATAGCATTTTCAATTTTATCTGCACAGTTTGCTTCAATTCGCTCCTACCAATGTTTTAAACATTGACGTTGTTTCATGACTATCTCCTTGTAGCTCATGCCAGGGTTTCTCCTGAGTTTACCGAATTTAGCTCTGTATGTTTCTGCAGTTAAAGCAAACTTTTTTTAAAGTGCAGCTTTAAGTTTGCTGTAATCATTACTGTCCTCATTGTCCATTTGACCCAATGCATGCTGAGCTTCCCAGTAAGTAGCAGGGATAGCTGGAAGCTCCTGGACCCTCTAGGAATATTTGCCGGAATAAAAACTTTTTCAAAGGAATTTAAAAAGGCATCCATATCCTCCCCCCTTTAAATTCAGCTATCAATTTGGAATTCAATTTGTAACCCAGTCCTGTAGTTCCAGTTAAACCCAAGACATAGGACAGGTCCCCTTCAGTCTCTAAACTAGGGTCCCTAGCACTAGCATCAGGGCACAAAGAATCACTGTCATCCCTAGCACTCTGATAATGGGTTATCCCTCCTTCTTTCGATTAACCCTCCATAGCTGTTTGGTTAACTGCTACTGGGGAAATGTCTACCCACTTTTCATTAGTCTCCATTTCAGGAGACACAGGATGGGGAACCAGCCTCCCAGTGTTTTCCACAATGGCTTCTGTGGGGTCAGAGGAACTACAATTTTTCCTTGCCGCTTGGTTATGGCTAATTGCACACACCATCCCCTGTTTGAGATTATTGCCAAGGATGACATCAACTGCTAACATTTTATCTACAGAGTTTGCTTCAATTCCCTCCCACCAACGTTTCAAATACTGACGTTGTTTCATGTCTAGCTTCTCATAGCTAAATGTCAGGGCTTCTCCTGAGCTTACCGAATTTAGCTTTGTATGCTTCTGCAGTTAAATCAAACTTTTTTAAAAGTGCCGCTTTAAGTTTGCTGTAATCATTACTGTCCTCATTGTCCATTTGACCCAATGCATGCCGAGCTTTCCTGGTAAGTAGCGGGGATAGCTGGATGCTCCAGGACCCTCTAGGAATATTATCCTGAATACAAACTTTTTCAAAGAAATTTAAAAAGGCATTCATATCCTCCACCTCTTTAAATTCAGCTATCAATTTGGAATTAAATTTGTAACCCAGTCCTGTAGATCCAGTTAAACCCAAGCCACTTACCTGCTCTAGTGCTGGTGGCTGGAGTCATAACTTCTCCATTTCATGTCACCTCTGGCACTCATGCTCTTTACGGCCCACCTGTCACGGTTCACATTCAGCTTCTCACTGTTCTCACTCCCTCTTCTCCTCTGCAGCTTGCTGCTCTTACTTCTCTTCTCTCTGGAACTCCAGCTCCATTCTGCACAACTCAATCTGCAGCTTGATTGCTTCTGGCTCCAGAATGCTGGTGACCTTCCCCTGCAGCTGTGACCCTTCACTGGCACTGGCCCTGCTGTCATCCTCACTGGATCTGGACACTGCACTGGCAGCTAGCCCCTCCATGCCCAAGGTTTGGTCCTTTACAGTCAGAGTCTGTGACTCGATACTCTGGTATCTGCTGCCATCAGGGCATCCACAATGTTCTGCATGGTGGCTCTCAACTCCTGCAGAACTCCTCTGTCCTGGCAAAACTGCCCCAAGTAGTCTGCAGTGTACCCACTGTAGTTGGAAGCCATCTTCTTCCCTAACTATGGCTACTCTAACTTTCACTTTAGAAAAAAAAAATAAAACAGGTAGGAACTTGACAGTAAGTAAAATTATGTAGTTCTGTTTCCTCTTTAAAAATATATCACTGCCTTATTTTGCAAGTGAGCTGTACAGTATTAAGCTGACACACTGAACCGTTAAAGCTTGTGTTACTAATTTTGTCACACTGCTGCCAACCAAATCTGTCACAGATGCACTCAGCAGGTCAGGCCCTCTGCTCCCACAGTGCTAACCTCTGAGTGCAATAGTGTGAACAGGTAACAGACAGGGTAACCCTCCTGTCTTCATTTGGGTCCAAATCACCTTTAGTCTCATGTTCTGGGGGGAATTCAAACTGTGAACCTTATTCTAGTGTACCCAATGTACAGGCTCAGATATGTACCCTCTTTGGGGATTGGGGCACAATCTTTCACTGGGGCATCAAGCCAGGCTTCCAAAATTAACCCTTAAAACTCTATAAAAGACCTTAGGTGTATTCTTACCTTTTCCCAGTTTAGTAACACCATCAAACTTTTGAACAGTATTTGTCAGTCTTAACCCTCAAAAATGAACTGGTAGACACCCCAGGCAGTATTTAAAAAAAAAAAGATACTTTACTACAAGATGATAAAAATATGAAAAATGTAAACACAGAACAGTATATCAAAGAGCTTACAATCACTAAAAAGAATAAGGGCAAAGTACAAAACAAAAACTCCTACCACAATACATTTAGACTTTTTCTATCTAATGTATTACCTCTTTAAGGGCTTATCAGAGCTGTGTGTCTCTACAGTCTCAAGATGGAATATATACAAACAGTTCAGACACAGTATAGTTTAAATGGTGTCTCTCCACACCCCTCCTCTGAGTCATCTAGCTCCTCCTTTTAGAATATAAAAAAATACAAACAGGATGTCCTATCAGGAGGAATATTAAATAAGGTGACATCAGCAAAAATTCCACTTCCTAAATATGACTCCTTAATTAAAAATGTTCTCTTTGATCTGGTGTAGGTCCTATTCCCAAGGCATATAAAAGGATTTTAGAACTTTAGCACCAGGTTGGTATAAAATGCTCTTTCTATAGGAATCATAAAGCTTTATGAGCCCTATATCCTGGCAGCTAGGTCAGTTCTAATTAAGACAGACAAACAGGAGACCCTTAATTAAGTCTCTCTGGTCTTTTAATTACCTTCTGGTTTCAGGTTAATATATCCTGTAGCTTCTCTGAAACCTGGGGGCACCCATTAGATCAGGCTGTCTTATGTGAAACAATCACCTACTGTATTTTTATATTCCAAATCTCATACAATAATCATAAGCAGCTGGCCAAGCATCACAATACCTTCATGGCTTTTCAGGCACCAGATCCACAAAACAATAGCAGCACAAATGGTTTGAAACAGACCCCTCTCTTGTGCTGCTCCTTCAATCACCATCCCAGTTCTCTACTTTCTAAACCTCTTGTTCAACTCCTCCACAGTTCCTCCAGCCTGGAAGGTGTCAGGAATTATCTGTCTCTACAAGGGGTGGTGTAACCCTGCATGGCAACAACAGATCCATCTCTTCCTCCTCCCTTCCTGCTCTCTGCCCTTGAAAACTGCAAGACTACCTTGTTCACTCTCAGCTTAATGCTTTTCTCTCTTCCTCTGTATTCCTAAGCCCTACCTTGTAAGACTTGAGGGGCAAATCTCTCTAACATCATCACCCTTTTGAGGCTAGCTGACTACCTCCTTACTGGGATGGATTTGGACCTACTCATTTCTGCCATGTTTATGAATCTCTAAGGCCTTTGACACATTGTCCCACCCTTACTATTAAACAGCTGCCAAGTGCAGAATTGTCTGTGCAGGCCATCTCCTGATTTACAGCTTGAAGAGAAATGTACTATAGAAACAGAGTGTGTCAGCAGAGAAAGACCCAGAGGTCCATCCAGTCTGCCCATTCCCCTGCACAGCTCCATGCATGGCCTAATGCTGAACTGGATTTAGAGTTTCAATAGCCCCAGTGGCTAATTATCTCCCCCTTTCCCAGCCTGTGGGTGCCACTATTTAATTATTTATTTATTTATTGTAAAGATCTGTTTTACAACCTTTGAGTCAAAGACTCGTTTACAAAGGTACCTCATCAAGAAAGGTGGGGGAGACGAGAAATAGAGTGGGGTTAGGACAGGGATGACAGACAGGTTAGATACATAAAATATACATTTGGAGAGTGCAGACAGCGAAGCTGTACTGGAGCAAACTCGTGTAAGGTGCTAACATTGGTAAAACAACAGGAGATACATTATTCAATTAACAACATGTCACAACTAATATGTAGAGTTAAACGGACCGGACGGCAAGGGGCTTGAAAAGGTTAGAAAGGACTGGCACAGGGCAGCTACAAACATTTACAGCATCGGTTGTCAATAATATGCTGGCAGAGGGCGATTTTGAAGCGGCCAATGCCTGGGATCTTGGAGATGGTTTCAGGAAGGGAGTTAAACCAGGACGGGACTAGGTGATGGAAAGATCTTTGGCAACGGGAGGTCCTTGCTCTGGGAACGTTGAAGGTGGCTGCGGTGGTGTACCGGGTTGGCAGGGATCTAGCAGCCCGCTGCAAAGGTCCAGAGACCCCAGGAGGCAGAGACCTGACATGGATTTTTGGCCAGTAGGCAGGTTTGATATTTCAGTCTTTCCTCAAGAGTGAGTATTTTGTGGTGGAGTATAGCAGACAGGTGTGGGTTCTGCTGTGGGCACCGGTAAGGAGCCTACAGGCTTTGTTGATGGAGGTCTGGACTTTGGATAAGGCAGAGGCGTCAGCAGCTGCGTAAACAGGGAGTCCGTAGTCAGCCAGTGATAATACCGATGAGGTGATGGCAAGTTTTAAGGCGGGTTCGGGGAGACAGTCTTTGTGGCGGTAGAGAAGACCGATCCTGGAGTTCATTGCAGATGCCAAAGCTTTAAGGTGGGCGTGGAAAGTAAGGCCGGAGTCAAAGGTGATGCCCAGGTACTTGTAGGACAAGACCTGCTCCAGAGGGAGGGGCACGCTGGTGGTGATGTGGAGGAAAGTCCCTGGCATTGTTTTGCCGATGAGAGAATATCATGGACTTAGTTTTCTTTAGGTTCAGGACTAAGCAGTGATTACTGAACCACTTTTCGGTTTGGAGGAAGGCGCTTTGGCATGACTTGGAGTGGGAGTGGGTCAGGGTGTGATGCAAGGATAACAGCGTCATCAGCATAGAGTAATATTTTACTGGAACAGGAGCTGGGAGGTGTTCAGGAATAGGCTGAAAAGGGTCGGGCCAAGGATGGAGCCTTGGGGACCCCAGTGTACAGGAAGGTAGGGGAGAGGGTCCCATTTAGCTTGACTCTTGGGACCTGTTGTGTAGGTAGCTTGCGAACCACTTAAAGGGGGCGCAGACCCAGTACGCTAAGGGAGTTTAGTAGCAGGGTGGCACACCATGTCAAAGGCCTTGACAGGTCTATAAAGACCGCCCCTGCAAGATGACCTTTGTCAAGTGCTGAGTGAATGTGGTGGGAGAATTCCAGAAGGGCAGTGGACGTGCTATAGCCAGGGCAGAAACCATGTTGCTCTGGACAAAGAAGGTTGTAGTTAGTAAGATATTCCGAGAGCTGTGTGTTCACTATTTTTTCTAAGGCTTTGGATGGGGGGAGGATGGAGATGGGCCTATAGTTATTAGGGCAGAGTGCGGTCCCCAGACTTGTGGATGGGGGTTATTTTCAGCTTGCTTCCAGGCCTTAGGGAATTGGCGAGGCATAGGGATTTGTTAATGATAAGCGTCAGCATGGGTAAGCATGACATCCAGCATGAGGCAAAGTATCCTGGAGTCAAGAGGTCATTGATAGGGTTCTGAGAGGCGAGGATTTTGTTAAGAAAGGTTGGCATCGTGGGGTGAGATCATCGAGTGGAATTGTGGCCTGGAAATGGGAGCGTGGGTGGGTTTACAACCGGGTCTGAAAAGTGGGCGGGAGGACGGCACTTAAGTCAGTGAAGGTTTGTTAAGGCAGTCAAGCGATACAGGTGGGGTCAGTCGAGACAGTCCATTTATGACAATCTGGGATGGAGGGGGAGCGGGTCTTACCATTTAAATCTTTAATGTTGTCCCAGAAGGCTCTGGATGAGCCCCAGGAGGATGTCAACGCAGCCTGGTAGAATTTAGCTTTAGCCTGCTTGATTGACCAGGTGCATTGATTTGGTGCTGTCCTGTAGGCTTGTCTGTCAGCAGCCTACCGAGTCATTAGCTAAGTGCCAGAGGTTATCTCTCTTTAGTTGTTGGATCAGTGCAGGAGTTATCCATGCAGCAGTCCGTTTTTTATCCTAGGAGAGTTGAGGGTGCATACAGGTCACAGGCATGGTTGAAGGCCGTGGAGAGGTAGGTTAGGGCAGAGTTAACGTCAGGAGCGCTGGCCAATGGGGACCAGTCGATATGGGCGGTGGCGTTTGAGGTTGGCGAGACCTCCGGGGAGAAAAGCGGCGGGGTCCTACTGTACCCAGGGCAGAGGTGGGGAGGACCAGAAGCAGATGACAGGGAGTGGTCACTGAGTGAGTCCGCAAGGACTTCAACGGAGACTATTTTATGAGGCCGGTTAGAGAGGATGACATCCAGGAGGGAGCTAGTTCCTGTGACTTTAAGTCTAGTGGGCTGAGTGACCATTTGGGACAGGTCAAGGGCTGCAAGCTCATTCTTCAAATTATCAGCCGACGGGCTGAGCCAATTGGAATTTAAGTCACCCATAATTAACTGTTCGGCTTTCGGGGGTAAGGTAGCCAGGTAGTCAAGGAGAGAGGTGGCCGCAGAGTCTTTGTTAGACCCGGGTAGAATAGCCGCAGTTAGATAGAGCGGACTGCGTCCAGGGTGAGTGTGACTTTTAAGGTGATGGCTTAGCCCATGGTTTTAGCTCAGGATTGGGGAGTCTTGAGCCCGAGGACCGAGTTGCATAGTAGATAGCACCCCCACCACGCCTGCCCATCCTATCGGCCCTGAAAATGGTAAAGCCAGGAAGGGAGATGGCAGAGTCAGGCGTCTGGGGAGGACAGCCAGGTTTCAGCAAGCAGGAGAATATCCGGAGAGTGTTGGGTGACCCAACATAGAAGGGCTGCAGTTTTCTTTAGGAGACTGCATACATTAATGAAGCGATTTGAAGGCCTTTGCCATCTGTGGGCAGAGGCGTGGCTGGGACGACCGGCCGGGGTTTGGAGTTCACGTTGCGAGGCAGGAGCAGCAGGAGAATTGGCACCTGCATGATGTTTGTAGCTGGTGGTGGGGTGCATATGGCAGCGGGACCTCGCCTGGGAGGAGCAGGGGATAGGAAGGAGAGAACAACTGAGGCGCTAGCTGGGAGGTCCATTTGTGAAAGGAAACAAATACTGAGAGGCACATAAGTGGTTGGTGGGTGGGGTGGCATGGTAGTCCAGGGTACGTGAGGGATTTGGGGTGGATAGAGGGTAGATGTGGGGTAATCCATGGTGAAGCAGGGGATTGCAAGTGGGGGCAATGTGCTTTGGGTGGAGGCTGGTTAATGGGGATATAGAGGGCAGAGAGAGAGCATAGGGTGCTGTAGCAGGAGGAGGGCCAGCATGGCAAGGACTATGCTTGGGTGAGACATTTCCCAATATAGAGCAAGAAGTGAGGGCAGGCTCCCTCTAGTGCTGGAACGATATAACCAGCAAATGGGAAAGTAGGCTGATTGGTTTTTGCGCCTCATGTGACAGAGAAAAAATACACTATATAAGGGAGAGCCGAGCAAGGGTGGTGGTGGGGGCGGCGGGGTTTTTTTCAGTGCACCGACTGCAGAAGAACAGAGGGTGCTGAGCCTAGTGGAAAAAAATCCGTAAACCGCATTTCAAATGCAGAGCAGAAGTCCACAGGTAGGCTGGCGGCTGGCTCACTGACTATCGTGATTTATTTTATTTTTTAGTTTGTTTCCCAGAGCAAGAGTTCCCCAGGCAAGAGTTTAGCTCCGTGGACCCCTTGCGACCAATGGCTCCTCGGGGGTGGGGGTGTCCTGGCGGCAGGTAGAGTCTGCAGGGAGGGCAGTTCAGCTTTGCCCTCGCGACCAACGGCTCCGCTCCTCGGGGGTGGGGGTATCCTGGTGGTGGTTGCAGGATCCAGGGAGGGCACTTCTAGTGCAGCCCTCGCGACCTTCCAGCTCCTCGGGGAGGGATAGATCTGTGGAGAAAAGGGCAGAGGTTAAGTAGGCAGGCAGGGGGGAGTAGCGATTAGGGGGCGGGCAGTGCAGGCGGGGGAGTTTTGCATCTGAGATGCGCGTGGCAGGATAAGGTAGGGATATGCTGTAGTGAGTAAAATAAATTAATTTATGTGGAATACAGAGGTTCAGGAAGGAGAGAAAAGAGCAGGCTGGCAATAATACAGGCAGATGAAAAAAAACTGTTCTCACAAAGCAGTACTTGAGGCTCAGAAACTAGGTACTAACAAAGCAAGCAAAAACAGTGCAGAAAAAAAAAAAAAAAAAAAACAGGAACATCCTCAATAAATTCATACAGTCCCAGAAATGCATATGGTGACACAATTCATCGGGGTTTTTTCCAGTGCACCGACTGCAGAAGAACAGAGGGTGATGCGAGCCTAGTGGAAAAAAGGCACCAAAGCCGCATTTCAAATGCAGAGCAGAAGTCCACAGGTAGGCTGGCGGCTGGCTCACTGACTGTCGCGATTTATTTTATTTTTTTTTAGTTTGTTTCCCCAGGCAAGAGTTCCCCAGGCAAGAGTTTACCTTCGCGGACCCCTTGCGCGACCAACGGCTCCTCGGGGGTGGGGGTGTCCTGGCGGCAGGTAGAGTCTGCAGGGAGGGCAGTTCCAGCTTTGCCCTCGCGACCAGCTCCGCTCCTCGGGGGTGGGGGTATCCTGGTGGTGGTTGCAGGATCCAGGAGGCACTTCTAGTGCAGCCCTCGCGACCTTCCAGCTCCTCGGGAGGGGATAGATCTGTGGAGAAAAGAGGCAGAGGTTAAGTAGGCAGGCAGGGGAGTAGCGATTAGGGGGCGGGCAGTGCAGGCGGGGGAGTTTTGCATCTGAGATGCGCGTGGCAGGATAAGGTAGGGATATGCTGTAGTGAGTAAAATAAATTAATTTATGTGGAATAAAGAGGTTCAGGAAGGAGAGAAAAGAGCAGGCTGGCAATAATACGGGCAGATGAAAAAAAACTGTTCTCACAAAGCAGTACTTGAGGCTCAGAAACTAGGTACTAACAAAGCAAGCAAAAACAGTGCAGAAAAAAAATACAAAAAAAAAAACAGGAAGATCCTCAATAAATTCATACAGTCCCAGAAATGCATATGGTGACACAATTCATCGGGGTTTTTTCCAGTGCACCGACTGCAGAAGAACAGAGGGTGATGCGAGCCTAGTGGAAAAAAGGCGCCAAAGCCGCATTTCAAATGCAGAGCAGAAGTCCACAGGTAGGCTGGCGGCTGGCTCACTGACTGTCGCGATTTATTTTATTTTTTAGTTTGTTTCCCCAGGCAAGGTTCCCCAGGCAAGAGTTTGCGGACCCCTTGCACGTGCTTGTCCTCTCGGGGGTGGGGTGTCCCTGGCAGATAGAGTCTGCAGGGAGCAGTTCCAGCTTTGGCCTCGCGACCAACGGCTCCGCTCCTCGGGGGGTGGGGGTATCCTGGTGGTGGTTGCAGGATCCAGGGAGGGCACTTCTAGTGCAGCCCTCGCGACCTTCCAGCTCCTCGGGGGAGGGGGGAATAGATCTTCGCGGACCCCTTGTGCGACCAACGGCTCCTCGGGGGTGGGGTGTCCTGGCGGCAGGTAGAGTCTGCAGGGAGGGCAGTTCCAGCTTTGCCCTCACGACCAATGGCTCGCTCCTCGGGGGTGGAGTATCCTGGTGGTGGTTGCAGGATCCAGGGAGGCACTTCTAGTGCAGCCCTCGTGACCTTCCAGCTCCTGGGAGGGATAGATCTTCGCCGACCCCTTGTGCGACCATGACTTCTCGGGGGTTGGGGTGTCCTGGCGGCAGGTAGAGTCTGCAGGGAGGGCAGTTCCAGCTTTTCACTTATTCTTGTCCTATGTGTTTAAATCCATACAGTCTTAGCTTCAACCACCTCTCTCTGATAGTCTATTTGATTTGTCCACCATTTGCTCTATGAAGAATTTCTTCACATCCCCCCAACCCCCAATATCACTCTCCACCCATGCCCCTATTTATTGTGCTGTTGTTCCTCATGAAGTCAGCTCTTTATTCCTGGCCTATAGTGTATACATGTTAAGGTCTGCCAACCTTTCCTCTTATAACCTCCCCTGCTGCCCCTGGATCATTTTCTTTGTCGCCTTCTTTTGAATAATTTCTATGCAGTCACAGTCTTTTTTGAGCTGTAGAATCTAGAACTGGGCATGTCAATGTTATCCAGGTGCAGGCTTACTAGGGACCTGTACATGGGGCATTATCACCACCTTCCTCCTACTATCAATTATCCTTCCTATGCATCACAACATTCTGTTTGCCTTACCATAAGTTTTGTTGCCCTGTGAAGTGGACTTCAGGCTATCTCCTCAGGTATCTGCAACACCTTTACTCCCACTATGAAGTAGAGACAAAGACTCACTCACCGGTAATTTTTTTCAGGTGTTTTATTTGAACAAGATATAACACACTGGCATATTAATGCAAATAGTTTGTTGTTTCAGGTCTGTGCTCTGACCACTTTATCAGAAATTAATAAGCCATCTAAACCAAGGTATTTCTACTCTTCTCCTGATTTGTTTCACAAATGTGCAGTTTATGCTAGTTCAATGTCTCTGGCTTCTCAAACCCATCAACACCTCATCTGACAGTGTTTCACTAGTGCAGTAGGGTTCCAAAACTGTTAACATTAATATGCCAGTATGTTATGATCTCATTTGAATAAATTATCTGAAGAGATTAACTGGTGAGTGGGTCTTTGTCTCCACTGTGTAGTGGGATTCTATTTGAGTGCTTGTGGAGCAGATCCCTCCCAGTGTTTGTTTTTGTTTTGTAGGTACTTGGATGGCCACACTGCTATATGTGATGAATTATCCTTACACCCCCCCCCACACACACACACTTCCAATAGTCCATTTTAGGGTTCTAGCTACCAAAATGCATAACTTTTCACTTTTGAATTTAACTTTAGTTGCCATAATCTGAACCATTATTCCAGTTTTCCAAGTCTCCTTTCATTTGTCACTCAAGGATGGATCAGAGTCTCATCACTTCCGCCATTTTTGTTGATCTAGCTGAGGCATTCAACACTTTTTCCCCACCCCAACCTCCTCCTAGCAAAGCTCTCTACTGCTGGCCTCTCAGCAGCAGCTGCCAACTGGTTTAGCTCCTACCTTAAGGGCAGGTCCCAGTCAATCAAAACTGGGGACACTATCTCCCCTCCCCTACCCATAACCACCGGTGTTCTGCAAAGCTCTGCACTCAGACTGCTGTTATTCTCTATCTTCCTCAATGACCTCCCCTCAACCTGTTCATACACTTCCATTCTCATGTATGCAGATGACAGAGTCTGTATACCACTGGCCCTTCAACAACTGCTGTGGCACATAGACTCCAGCTTGACTTTGACCAAGTTCAGTTCTGGCTACACTTGAACCAGCCCTTTTTAAATGCCAAGAAGACCATCTCAATGTCCTTTGGTATCAAGCAGAAACTCTCCAGGCTTACTTTCCTTCCCTCCTTCCACATCCTTGATGGCTCCTATTTGGAGGATGTCACCTCCTGTAGATATTTAGGGGTATGGTTAGACCAACGCCTCAGTTTCTCTGGCCATGTGGATGCTATTGGCAAAATATTGCACACAAAGTATTGTGTCTTATACTGAAACCGTAATTGCCTCCCATTGCCAGCCCACCGAGCTATTGTTCAGAGAATGAGCCTCCCAATCCTTGACTATGAGGATGCGATCTATAGTGCTGCCCCTACTACAATCCTTGCCAGACTGAACACTCTTTATCACTGTTTCTGCAATTGTGCACTGGACTGTCCCCTCTGTACTCACCACTGTCCTTTGTACCAAGCCCTTTCCATTCCATCGCTTGAGGACAGGCACCTCACCCATTCTAAAAATATTGTCAGTAAATTCTGGTTTGGTTCCATCCCCTCCTACCCCACCTTCTCACTCTCCCTACCCCTGTCCACCTCCCACTTCCTCAGGAGCTCAACCAATCGCTCCCTGGCCATCCCTTCTGCTGCAACAAAAATCCGCCAACTGGCCTTCAGCTATCATTTCCCTAGGCTCTGGAATTCCCTCCCTCACACCATCCAAAATGCCCAGTTGTCTTGTGCACTCTCCTATCTCCTCATAACCTCACCCCCTCCATCTGCAACTGTTCCTAATATCATTCCACACTCTTCTTCACTCTCCTTCCCAACCCCCATGCCCCCCCTTTTTGCACAGCTAATTTATCTTGTGCCTATCAGTATTTTGCACTTATCACCTGTGCACTTTGATCTCAGTATAGCTCAGAACTCTACAGTGTAATTCTGTAAATGTACTTTGGATGTAATGCTCAAAATTTCTTACATTGTTATTTTGCGATGGTTTTCTTGCATTGTCTTTAAATTCCTGTACTGTATTATCCACCTCCCTTCCCCCCAGGATGCATCTGGAAACAAGATTTTAGCTCAGTATGTCTTTCCTAGAGAAATCTTTTAAATAAATAAACAAATAAATACATAAATAAATAAATGTCACAAACTCCCTCCTGTGAAATACAACCCAATCTGTACTTGTTGGGGGTCCACCTCCCCTTCCTTTCTGCTGACACAGGATCCCCCAAGGTTCCATCTTTGGCTTTAGTCTCTTTTCAATATTCCTAAATTACCCTCCCTCAGCCTATTCTTTGTCACTCATACATGTGTACTCTATGTGAGCATTATAGATGTTTGCCAGTGGCTCCAACATTTCCTTACACACAGCCAGTCTGTCAAGGAGGCCATTTTGTGGTGATATTAGTCAGATCTGTTACCCTGAGTGCCCCCCAAAACTGGCCATGACCTTCAGTGCCATCCCTCAGCTGGCATCACTAACTCCCCACCCTCTACTCAGAAAATGTGATGACACCCCCACTCCCAGAATGATGTCACATATCTCAAAGTCCTAGACATGTAATAAGATCAGTCATTGGAATTCTCTAACCAAATTGACAACATCTCATCCAAGGGTCTCACCAAGCTTGGCACCCTTCACAGAAACAAAGCTTGCCTAATGTAGTAAATGGGTGACTGTTTAGAAAATTACTCCTCCTTGTTTTTGACTATGATGACATTGCCTATGGTGCTGCCTGCAAGACCCTGTTAGAATGACTGGACCCCCTGTGCTATCCTTCTACTGATTTACCCTCAACTGCCCATCTTACAATCATCTCTGTAACTTCTACTTTGCCCTCTGGTGGCCTTTCCATGAGAACCACCTTGACTTGTGCTCTGTCCTATTCATCTAGAAGCACTGGTCTAACAGCCTCACCGAACACTTTTTCTCTCTGCTGATGCTCACCCTGCCTTCCGTCTATCTCATGAGCTGCTCCAACTACTTACATCCCTTACCCCCAAGTGTTGCAGGCCACTTTGGAATGGAGCTTTTTCCTGGAGGTTCCAAATCATATGGCATTTCCTCCCTCCTCTCCTTCAAACTTTTTAATCCCTTTGGTCACTGCAGAAGCTTTTAATGGAGCTGCTCCCTATATCCTGTGTCTGCTTCTCTATGGCCTAACTATGCTGGAGTTCACTCACTAGCACCTACAACTTGTTTTGCTTCTGTTTCTAATATTTGCTGCAATGTTCTCCTTTAGGGTATCTGTTTCTTTGGCTGCAATTGTCTACTTTACAAGGTTTCTTTCATTCATGGATGTTCTGTGCTTTTATTTTGCACCATGTTTGACTTCCTATGGTTTGCACATCTGATGGCTTCATTTTTATTGTTTTATTTGCTGTATTATCTTGTATATTTGTATCATTCCATTATCCCCTTGCTACAGGATGTGCTTTGTAAAGAGTTGTATAGCACAGTGTGTCTTCCTGGACAGAAAATAAATAAATTTCTGCACCAATGATAAGGATTATATTGGTCACACCTTTATATTTTCCTTGAATGTTTTTCTACAGTGACAATACACCACATTATATTACATGGATGGGCCATCTTCCCTACAGAAAAAACCATCAGATATTTCCCCATATCTGATAGAGATAATTGTCATTTATACATCCAAATAGCACCCTTACTTAATTATTGTTATGGAGCTGCAGTTTTATGGATTAAAAAAAAAGACTAGCTATGAATGTTTATTATTGTTTATGTTTGATTTTAATTTATGTACAAGTGCTTTGGTCTTTAAAAAGGTGCTTTTTTATAACTAAAATATGATTTGATTTGATCAATCTGCCAATACCTTATTAACACATTAACACCTGACAAGCACTTTATTACAATGTTACTAACACATGTTGTACCTCAATGTCTGCCGTTGTACTTGCTGTATCTCCTTATCTACCATTGTATTTTGTACCAAAGTATTCTTGCAATTGTCTCTCTGCTATTTTACCAAGACCCCTGGTTGACCCTGAAAAAGGGACTGTATTATCTCAGTGGACTTACCCGGTCACCAAAACTCAAATAAATAAATAAACACATGTAACAACCACCTGACTAACACATGTAGCAACCATCCTTAACACCTCACAACCTCTTCCATACAGTATACAAACCTAAAAAAGAGGAAACATACAAAAACATTATTCTTACAAAAACTGCGCTATCCTATTGGAACCATTAAGCCCTTTGCTGCATCTTACAATTGCATGGTTATTTCAGTTTGACTAAAGGCAGTATAGAAAAAAGTTCCCTAGCCCAAAAATCCTGCCACTAACTCAAAACCTAAGGCATCTTCCTTCACCTTCCTGTTGCTGTCAACTACCACCTGGATGTCTCTTTCTCTCTCTCTTCTGAACTTTTCCTGCTCTGACTCCCTTCAACTGATGCCATTTAGCATTGTCACCTACTTTGTCTCCAACAGACACTATGCACCTTATTGTCCACAGTCCATAGCTTTATTCAATTGCTGTTTTATATCTGATCACCTCACTTGCTATTACATCTATCTGTATATGTTGCCTATATAACTGTATTATGTTTTGCAATATTGCTTATTCTATAATCCTCTCCCTCGTATCAAATATAGGTTGTTAAACGCTTAGACTAAACAATCTAATTATTCTTTAAGGGAGAATTACCTTGAACTTGCAAGCCTGTGGTTTCTCTGGATTGTTATCTCTTTTCTTGATTTAAAGTTACTTCTTTGGCTGTTCCCTGAGTTAAATATTTGTGATAAGGACAGTTTTAGAAGGGCAGTGATGTAGGTTAAGTCCTTGATTAACTCATACATTGTTCCAATGCATCTGAGTTCTACTATGAACCTTTGTGGTTGAAAGCGACATACACCATATCATGCAGTTCTAAACTGGTATTTATCATCACTGTGTGAGTCAGAAAGGCCCACCGAGTTTTCTAAGGAGACAATAAAAATGGAACGATAACTTATATTGAACCACTGCTTCAAATATAGTTTTACAAGAAAAAAATGGCTCACATGTTAATGCATTTCTCTTTTAGAGCAAAAACCAACTGAATGGGAAGTATAATTGCAAATAGAATACAATTAAATAGATAACATTAAGTTTTGTAAAATTACACACATCTCCATAGTGCAATGCATACCTGGAAGTGTAGGCAAATCAACATGAATGAAGACTGGTTCTGCTTTAAGCAAGTCTTCTGTTTTCAGCCTTTGCAAACTGAGAGGCCATTTCACACCATTCACTCTTGCTTAAAGCAGAACCAGTCTAAATTATTTCATGGTGATTTGCATATATTTCCCACAGTGTTTCACATTATGGTGATATGTGTAATTTCTTTCATACCTGGCTTTATTGCAATGCCCTTTCCAGGTATCTCTTGCCTCAATGCTTTTGTGCTGAGTTTCTTTGTCTTTTAGATAACATTAAGATTTGTTTTCAAAGAAAAGAAAGAAGCCAGCCAAATGTTATTTATTTGTAAGTTTTTGATGAGAAAAAAACACACTGAGCCAATACAGCTAATTTCCAGGTGCATCCTGGAAGCTGGGTTAGACCAGTTTTATTGATAGGGGTAGGAATGTTGGCCAGGACACTGAGGGCAATTCCCTACACTTACCACAGTTGCAGTAAGTGATATATGAATTGGTTTATGGGCTCCATCCAAGGTCTTTCAGGGGTGTCACAATAGCAGGAATTTTCAAACTTCAGAGCAAGACTTCAAATTTCAACTCCCCAATCAACTCTGCTGCTGAGCCACCCCAACGGATATTAGTCATGGGACCTGCAAAGGGACAGAGTGAGAGTTTCATTTCATCAGCTAAAACTCTCCTTTACCTTTCATTTCACTTCTAGCACCAATTGTTTCACACAAGGTGAGCAGCCTATCGGGGACTGGATTTTCAAACTTTGGGGCCGGGATTCATACTTCCCTTCCCTTAACTCTGCACCTCTCAAGCCACCCTTCTGCAATGTGGCCCTTCAGTGCTAAGGACCACAGCACAAAGGACATAGAGGAGCCTGCTGGAGTCAGCCTGTGGTTGCTTGTTGACATCATCACCTCCTGGTGTTCTAAGGATTTTGGACATTATCCAAAAGTGACTGTTACATTATGTCTTGCCTAATTTGCTGCACCTTCAGCCCCAGCCTATCGGGTATACTCTGTATACTTATTTTGTTCTTTCCATATTGTGTCAGCAGCAGTTTTCCATATTGTGTTTGCTTAGTTATCAACAATTTGTCTGTTGCTTTATTACAGTCTGTTTCATTGCTGCCTACTTATTGGCCTACTCCCAGTATAGTCTCCATATTTTACAGCCTCTCACTAACATAAATGCCTAGCTGTGTCTGCCTACATATTCTCAAATTTCCCTATTTGGATCAGCCATTACATTTAGCTTCATATTGCCTAATCCTGTAGCTAGTCTTTATTACTATCCAGCTTGCCCAAACCATTGTTCTCCCAATTGTTCTTGCTAATGTGCTGCTTGCACATAAGAGTAATACTAATTAACTACTCACTTGCCTTAAGCATCCTGAGTACTGGCTGCTTAGCCACTCTTTGTTTTATCTGCAAATTTTCTGATAAATCCGGTTACTTTTTATTTATGTTCTCCATCTTACCAGTGCCTTTGCTTATCTGGGGGGAGCCCACCTTCCAACTGAAGACTATGCCTCCTCATGTTATGGTTGCCACACAGCTTAAAGAGACTCTCCTTATCAACCTTATTTATCCCTTTCAGATACTTGAAGGTCCCAATCATGTCCTCTCTCTCTCTCTCTCTCTCTCTCTCCTCCAGGGAGTGCATGTTTAGTACTCTCAACCTCTCCTCATATGCCTTACCCTGCTGACCGGCTATTATCTTTGTAGCCCTCCTCTGGACCTTCTTCAGTAGGTTAATGTACTTTTTGAGGTGTGGGCACTGGTACTGAACTCCTTGTGTCCTTACCAGTGACCTGTACAAGAGCAGTATAACCTCCTCTCTCCTAATACTGATCCCCCAGACATTCATCCCAGCGTCTTGTTTGCCTTTGCTGCTGATTTCTTGCACTGTGTGAAGTGCTTCAGGTCACTAGTGATCATCACTCCCAAGTCCTTCTCCTCCTCTGATGCAGATACCTGGACTCTTCCCCAGGTAGCACTCTGTCCTGGGATTCTTTGCTCCAATGTGCATAACTTTGCATTTCTTGGCATTAAAGTCAAGCTGCTAGACCCTGGACCACCTCCACAGCTTTTCCAGATCATCAGGCAGGTGCTGTATCCCTTCAGTTGTGTCCACTCTCCCACAGAACCTGGGGTCATCTGTGAATATGTACATTTTGCCCTTAGTGACATTCCCAATGTCACTGATGAAGACATTGAACAACACCAGCTCAGCACCGAGCCCTGCAGGACCCCACTGGTGAATTCTCTGGTGCCAGATAACTCTTCCCTCACAACCACCCTCTGGGTTCTGTCCATCAGCCAGTTTTCCACCCATCTAGCCATCTTATCCCGAAGCCTGAGAGCCACCAACTTCCTGATCAATCTTTTGTGGGGCACAGAGTCAAAGGCCTTGCTGAAATTTAGATAGATGATGTGTGCCACTTGGCCCCTGTCTACTGTCTTAATGACACAGTCAAAGAAGCCAATCAGATTTGTTTGACAGAACCCCCCTCCCATGAACCCATGCTGCCTTGAATCCTGGAGACCATGCTCCTCTAGATATTCTACCAACCTTTCCTTTAGTATGATCTCCATGAGCTTGCATATGATTGAGGTCAGATTAACTCATCTGTAATTCCCTGGGTCATCTTTGGAATGGCTTTTGTGGAGGGGCACCACATGTGCTGTTCTCCAGCCCTGCGGTATCATGCCTGACACCAGTGAACTATTAAATTGGCCTGACAGTGGTCCTGCCAGCTCCTCAGCCAGTTCCTTTAGTACCCTTGGATATTCTCTGTCTGGGCCTGGAGATTTGTCCACCTTTAATGCTAGCAGCACCTCCCTACCTCACTCTATCCTCCTCTTTCACTACATCTGTGTTCCCCTCCCCCCGCTCCTCTTCTCCCTCCTGAAGGCACTGGTCCATCCTTCTCCCTGGTGAAGACAGAACAGAAATATTAATTTAGAGAAAGATCACGTGCCACGCTCAAGATTTATGGCAGCTTGATCTGAAGGTCTCCCACTGACTGCAATTAATCATAATCCTTTACCTCAAAAAGTGTGGAAAAATAATTAATTATTATCTGAGGCTTTTGCCAGTGAAGCGGTGGTACATTGGTGAAGATCTGAAATGATTGAGGCATTTTTTCTTAAAGTTATAATCTCGATAAGTTTCACTGTTTCTCCCATCTGGTCCATGCTCTCTGACAGCAGCAGTAACGTGGCTATGGCTTCCTGGTACTGGAGGGTCTCCCCTCCAAGGTTTGCTGATTCTTCCAATGGGCACAGCTCAGTTAAGTCCATTAATACAAAAAATAGCAAATCCTTTCCCAATGGGTCAAGAGATATGGACTATATAAAAGATAAATTGCAGAGTATGCATATTGATATTGTTTATTTAAAGCAGCAGGCAGGCAGGGGTAATGAAAGAAAAATCAGAGGTGCTAGAGGAGAGCTTAAACACAACTGAGGAGAGATTAGCATTTATTGAAGAGTCTCTATGTAAAACTGAAGACAAATATGACTACAATGCTTCAAAATAGACATTTTGGGTGCCAAAGTAGACGATTTGGAGAACCGCAGCAGGCAAAACAACTTGAGAATTGTGTGGGGTCCTGAAGTATTGGAGGGTAACAACATGTCTAGATTTTTGTAGAAATTTATCCCATCCATTTTAAATTATAACTGGTCCTTGCCCCTGGAGATTGAAAGGGCTCATAAGTTCCTGAGAGCCATTCCTAAGCAGGGACAGAAATCAAGGCCCATTATTGTCTGCTTCCTGTGCTTTAACGTGAAAGAAGTAATATTGACAGTGGCAAGAAAAAAAAAACGTTATTCTGGGGGAAGGAAACAATTTATCTATTTCAGGATTTCTCTGCAGAGGTGGTGGAGAAGCGTAATGCCTATGGTTACATTCGTTTTGCCCTACAGAAATGTAATGTGCCCTATATATTAATTACCCTTCAGTTTTGGTGCTTTCTAAAGGAAGAGGGTCTCATAGTTTTAAGACCCCTGAAGAGGCTTGGGAATTTATGGTAAGGAACTGGCCACATGCGTGTGCAGATTTTAAAAGAGGCCTAAATTTCACCTGAGCTCCAACACTTTGCCAAACTGCCATTTCTGGTGTTCAGATGGTCAATAGTTCTAAATTAGAATTGTAGCCTTGAGCTCCTTCACTGAAGAGTAATTCACATGCTCAGCCTTTCAATGTTGAAAACCGTGCTGAAGTGCATAAACAAACTCTCATAC
This sequence comes from Neoceratodus forsteri, assembly GCA_016271365.2. Classification (NCBI taxonomy): domain Eukaryota; kingdom Metazoa; phylum Chordata; order Ceratodontiformes; family Ceratodontidae; genus Neoceratodus; species Neoceratodus forsteri. Next base: position 162,345,580 of record CM057453.1, read on the forward strand.
CTGTGCTAAAACATGGATCTAGGCATCCCAACACCAGTACCAAACCTTCACTTCTTAAATCTCCTGCTTGGTCCTCAAAGATAAACAGAAGAACCCAGCCCCCGTACAAAAACAAGTGTGCCATTCTGCCATCTATTGCTCCAGTCTCCTCCCCCAAAAAAACAAAAGGAGATTTCCAAATGCTAAGCATGTGGATTTACAAGGCTCACCTGCGTTGGATGTATCTAACTGTCTGAAGTCTCCTGATAGTCCAGTTTGTGATACGTTTGAGGAATTCTTCCCTCCTGACCAGGACATGGCTGAGATAAATTTTTAACTAACTTGAGTGGCATAAAAAAAAAAAGCTGAAACAGGAGTTCCTTATTGTGATGGATTGGTTCATTCCTGCAAATTTGAATGGGTGGATTTTGATTGGCTCTTGTTAAGCACATGACTGCCTAAAGCTGCGGATGAAAACTCTCTGTTGATTCCTTTCAAAAAGTATTACTTGTTCACTGAACTTGATTTCTGGCATGGATTCAGTTTTATTATATATATTGTCAGTATGTTTTAGCTAATATCTATGACTTTATTTCCAGTTCGGAGGGCAATTTGGGGGGGCAGGGGTCAGCCTTAACTTTTTTTGAACTAGCTAGCAGGGCAAGTTGATTCAAAATTGTACTAGCCTGCAGATGGTTGCACTAGCCCTTAATTATTATGGTAAATTTTGATCATTTATGCAGGAAAAATGCAAGCAAAGCCAAGAAATACTCTGATTATTGCACATTTATCCTGCTCCACATTGCTTCCAGCTCCCCAGCAGAAAACAAAGACTGCAATGCCATCACAGTGAGCCCCCCTCATTGTTTTCTACCATAGTCTCCTCTCCTCTCCCTCTTTCTGCCCCCCACACCAAACAGAGAGAGGATATCACAACAGCAAATGATCAATCAAGCAGTCCTAGCTCTGCAGCAACAATAGCTGACATCGCCATGCTCACCACACTGTCACCACCATCCACAGGGCAATAAACAGAGTCAGGCAGAGAAAGACACTCTCGGTCCCCGCCCTATAGTCAACTAGAGACCTGCACTTTTGAAAGTTTTTGTACAGTCTCAAGTGAGCCAGGAGCACATCTAAGATTTCTTTGGGGTGGGAGCTAGACAAACCTAAGGGGCTTAGGAAATAGAAAACTATGAGATTTTTATTTTTAAAAGCATTGATTTTAATATGATCAGCTCCAACAATAACAGATTTTTCTTAAACATTGTCCTTTCATCAGCCCAGGGGAAACAGTACACAGGCATAACACTATACTATTTCTATTTCTGTATAGGATGATCTATGCACCCCAGGAATGCCTATTTTAAGGTTTCAAATTATGTATTTTATCAAGGTTTATTTTTGTACCACACATGATCCAGAGCTTTGTTTATAGGTTGAAAGGACATGCTGAGTGGGATAAGGGTGGAACTGTATGGATGGTGATGGCTGGCATATGAACATACGAAATTTGCCAACAGATAAAGGCCTAGAGGTCTATCAAGTCTGTTTGAATGTGCAGCTAGCACCCCTTATTCTGCAGCTGCCCCTCCCTTCCATCCTTCCCCTTCATTGACCCTCCCCCTTGTCTTGTCCCATCCACTTTTGAAGCAGTCCACTGTTCTACTGGATACCACTTCTGCAGGTAACGCATTCCACCCAGCCACCACCCTCTCTGTAAAAAAGTGTCTCCACATCTCCCTCCTGAACCTTCCTCCCTCCAGTCTCACATCATGGCCGCTGGTGTCCCTCCACTCCCTTACTACCTGTCTTGTTTATTCCTTTCATGTACTTAAAGGTTTCAATCATGTCACCCCTGTCCCTCCTCTCCTCTCCTCCAGTGAGTACATGTTTAACTCTCTCAGCCTCCTCTTGTATGATAAGTCCCTCAGCCCCTTGATCATCTTTGTCACCCTGCGCTGCACCCCCTCCAGTAACTTAATGTCCCTCTTCAGATACGGGCACCAGTACTGCATGCAGTACTCAGGTGCGGTCTAACTAATGACCTATACAGTGGCAGAATCATCTCCTCCTCCTCGAGGATATACTCCTACAATACAACCCAGCATCTTGTTGGCCTTTGCAGCTGCCTTCCTACATTGTGCCGAGTTGTTCATTGACCCTGTAATGAGCACCCCTAGATCCTTCTCCTCCTCTGTCTGGGCTAGCCGCACTCCCCCCAGCTGATAACTCCTCCTTGGGTTCTTCATCCCAAAATGCAGCACCTTGCACTTTTTGTCATTAAACTCCAGTTGCCAGGTGTCTGACCAGGTTTAAAGCTTTTCCAGATCATCCTGCAACCCCTGCCATCCCCCTATGTCATCCACCACCGCTCCTACCTTGGTATCATCAGCAAACAGACTGATCTTGCTCTTGATGTCCAATGATATATCTGCCATAAATATCCCTAACAACACTGGTCCCAACACCAAGCCCTGTGGAACACCGCTCGTCACTACCCTTGGGTGTGAGAGCTCCCCACCCACCACCACCCTCTTTTGCCTTCCCTGAAGCCAGTTCTCTACCCATCTCACCAGCTTTGCACCTGCCCCTGTGCCTACAACCTTACTTCCCAGCCTTCCATGCAGCACCGAGTCGAATGCTTTACTGAAGTCCAGATACAGGACATCCACTGCATGGCCCCTGTCCAGTTGCCTAGTTACCCAGTCATAGAACTCCACCAGGTTGGTTTGGCAGGATCTGCCCATATGAAGCCATGCCGTCTGCTGTCCTGTAGTCCTTTGGCTTCTAGGAGGGCCACCAGCTCACTGGTCTGTAGTTTCCCGGTTCATCCTTGGGGTCACTCTTGTGGAGGGGCACCACATGAGTCATCTTCCAGTTCTGAGATACACACCCCGAATGTAGTGAGGCATTAAATAGGTCTGCCAAAGGTCCTGCAAGGACCTCTGCCAGCTCCTTCAGTACCCTGGGGTGGATGCCATCTGGGCCTGGTGCCTTATCCACCCTCAGTGCCTTCAAACCCTCCCAAACTCTGCCCTCCATGATTTCCCCATCTGTCATCCCTCCCCTGTTTCTGCCATTCTCCCCCTTGGGTGTCACCCCTCCTTCTCTTTAGTAAATACTGAGCAGAAGTACTCATTCAGTGATTCTGCCTTATGGCACCCTGCTTCCACCCAACCCCCCTCCTTCCTAATCCTTACTATGTGCTTCTTACAGCTCCTTTTCTCCCTGATGTACCTGAAGAAGTCCTTCTCCCCCTTCTTAATGCCTTGTGCCAGCCTGAGTTCCATAGATGCCTTGGCTCCCCTTACTGCCCTTGTCACCTCCTTCGATTTCATCAAGTACTCCTCCCCTGTTCTCCCCTCTTCCTGTTTTCTTGTACTTCCTAAAGGCAGCTGTTTTCCTCCTTACCTTTTCCATGACCTCCCTGCTCAACCAGCTCGGTTTCTTAGCCCTAGCCTTCTTGCTCTGGGCCTTGCAGCAGGTTTTGGTTGCCTCCACTTTCCCGAGCTTTATGAGCTCCCACCTCTGGTTAGTGTCCATACTAGATTGAATTCTGGCCAGGTACCCTTTTACCACTTCCTTCATACTCCTAGAATTGGTCCTCCTGAACTCCAGGGCTCTTGTGCCAGATTCCACTCCTTCCTTGCCCATATCCAATGTGAGTCATACTGAGTGGTGGTCACTCCCTGACAGTGGTTCCTCCACTATAAGTTCTCTCACAAAGTCCCCATTTTCCAGCACAAGGTCAAGGGTATTCCCTAATCTGGTTGCTTCACTTACCATTTGCAGCAGGAGGCTGTCCTGGAAGGCATCCAGCAATACCTGCTCCCTTCTGTTCCTGGTTGTTGGGGTATTCCAGTCCACTCCTGGCATGTTGAAGTCCCCCACAATCATCACACTACCCTTCTCGCAGGTCCTCCTGATCTGTCCTACTAGTTCCCTGTCTAACTCCTGTGTCTGAGATGGCAGCCTGTACACCACTCCCATTCTAAGAATCCTATTCTTGGAATCCTGGATTTGCATCCAAAGTGACTCTGTACTACCCTCCTCCCCTTCCTCCTTACACACTTCAGTCCTTCCTTCCCTCACATATAGTGCCAAACCCCCTCCTTTCCCAATCACCCTGTCCCCATGAAATAACCTGTACTCTGGCACAGACAGGTCCCAGTCATTGCATTGGGTGGCCCATGTTTCTGTGATGGCTGCAATGTCCACCTCTCCCTCTGCATGAGCACCTGTAACTCTACAGTTTTTCTCCCAAGGCTCCTAGCATTAAGGGTAACCACCTTCCACCCTTTTCCCCCTCTCCCATCCTGCCCTCCTTTACTAGCATCATCAGTAGTACTTGCCATTTGTCCTCTGCCACTGTTATGGGGGGTAAGCTCATATGGTTTCCCAGCCTGTGGTCTCTGCATGTGTCTTGCCCAATTGCCACCCCCCACTCCTAGTTTAAATTCCCTACTTCCTTTTTGTACTCCTCCATCCTCTGTTTCAACACTTTCTTTCCCTCCTCACTCAAGTGTAGTCTGGCATGGTCCATTTAGAAGAGCTGTGGACCCCCTACACTCGCTAGTAATGGCAGCTATGGATCAATGGATTGTCACTTCAGAGTCTGGTCTGCAGTGGTGTCCAGGGAAAGAACAGAGTTAAGAGATTTGGAGGAGAGAGGGAAGTTATGGTGAGGCTGGGATAAAACCCGCCACCTTCCTGTATACCTCTTTGCATTTTGTCACTAAAACGATGGATACAAACTCTCAAAATGTAGAGAAATGAGGGGCACTGGTCTTAATAATACCAGACAAATTGTTAAACATAGACACATTCAAAAAACTGGAACCTAGTGACTTAATAGCACTCTACCCTTGATCACACCCTGAACACCAACTGAAAGTCTTAACAGTGGAGTGATAATGACTCACATTGAGTCTTTTGTGGGATCGATCTCTTGAACTGCCAGATAATTGCAGCTGTTAATGAGCTGTTAATCACACCTGGCCATCTGGAACATTGAGAGAGATTAGCATGAAGACTAGAGCATGCTAAAGTAGAGACATCTTTAACTACACTAACAGCCATGAAAATCTGCACTAGTCAAGGTGGGAAAGTAGAGAGCTAGCTGCACTAGCCCTGGTCAATTTGCACTAGTGTTTGGGCTAGTAAAACAATGTTAAGATCGACCCCCTGTGGAAAGGTAATGTTGCTCCTCTCCATTTAGCAGTACCATTAAAAAGTTTAATCTGCCATATGCATTGCTATTAATTTCTCAGTGACCTTTGAAGTAATGAATGAATAGTACTGTCTGAGTCAGTTTGAGGAAACTGTGTTTTCTTTACTCCTTTACTCTGGGCTATCCCACACCAGGGGCGGATTGATATGCTGGTTGTTTTTTTTTTTTTTGAGGGCTTAATGATAGATTTCAGCCTATGGATGTGGTATGGCTTTTTAGGGGGTAGGGTGGCAGGAATGTGGTGTTCACATATCATTATATACATTTTTATATTCAACCTAAATAGCTCCTATTCCTTCACTGTCTGTTCTGCTTGATAAGTGCCAATCTGCTGCTGCTTTCCTATAAAGCTGTTGGCTGAGACTCCTATCACTGTTATCCAGTCCAGAGTGTAATAGTCCTTAGAGCCAAGGCAATTAACTGCATGCCTTGAACAATGGGTTTCCTGCTTGCCTGCTGTTCCATTGCCTTAGGTGATTACATGTTAAAATGGCATATAATTTTGCTGGTGCTACCGGAAGAAAGGAAATTAGGTTTTCTGCTGCCTTACCAAAGGATGTGTCTCTTACAGCATCAGCTTCCTGCATCACGGTGAGGTAAGTATTGACATGTGAGGGGACACAAGTTTGTTTGTGATTTTATGGTAGGCCTCCTTATATAACTCTTTATGTATAACTGCTAATGTTATATTGCTTTTTAACTCATTTGGACCCTTGTTTCTGCCTCCCTTTCTCTAACTGCCAGTTCCAGAAAGACTTGTTAGTGGTTAAATAGGAAGGAGCGGGAATAATCCAACATTTCAAATGGTACTGTATGGGCTAGGATGAAAACACAGTTTCACCTTTTTCTCTTCCTCCCTGTTTTTTGTGAGCTATTAGTTCTCTTATTCTAAGTTTCTACTTTTTAGGGTAACCTATGCAAGTGTAGATTGTTCACCGTTTAGCTGCCAATTAACTGTGTGTCTCCACTTTGAGGTCTATCCTCAGTGGATTTTCTCACAGTTTACTTGTGGTGTTTGTGTGGGTGTGTGTGTCTGCAAATCGTGTGTTCAATGTTTATCTATAAGTACTCTTTCTATAATCCCCAGAGGGGTTAAGATGCATTAATATTTTACAGCTGAATATAATTTGTAGGAGATAAGAGGTTTCTGGTATTTGCTTATTGCAGTTTACTTCATTAGTACTGTTTAGTTTATATCTTACTCCTTGTGCTTGAAGGCTTTTTGGTTAATACTATTGTTAACTGTACTTTACAGTAAGTGGCACAAATGCATGCAAAATGAGCTTGCTTAATTTAGTTACCTGAAATGTATAAGGTTTGGGTTCGCCCATTAAAAGGTACAGGGTCTTAAACCTTCTAAATAAACATAAAGCAGATGCGGCAATGTTACAGGAGATGTATTTAACACCTGCAGAAGCAGACAAACTGGCATGTAGTTGGGTAGCTATGGTAGAACATTCTTGTTTCTCTTCCAAAGGGGGGTAGCCATCTTGATCAGAAATGGGATCAGTTTTATAAAACATGGTTATTTAACTGATCCAGAGGGTTGGTACCAGTTGTTATTGGGATGCCGGCATGGTAGAAATGTGGCTCTTTGTAATGTTTATACCCCAAATTCAAGACAAAAAGATTTTTGTTCAATCCTTAGGTTATGTTTTAGCCAATTTGAGTGTAACCCCCTTGTTCCCAGGGGTTACTAGAATCCCACTTAGAATCAATGGCAGGCAGGGAAGGCAGCAATTGAAATGCCAGGTAAATGGGTTTCACTCTGTCATGCTCTGTTTTCAGCCTCAGCTGAGCTGGAGTGATGATGTAATCTTAGAACTCTCGCAGCTTCATAAGTCACACCCTGGCAAGCAGTTTTGTCAGTTAGCTTAGAACGTTCGGTAGTCTTAGAGTGGAGTTCAAGAAGAAGGCTGCAGCTTGCTGTGCAACCCCTCAGTTTAGCTCTGAGAAAGAGCTACCTCCTTGGTTCTGGGTAGTTTGTTCTCACCCTAGAAGAAGAACATAGAAGGCAGTGTTTGAAGTGGTGGAGACCTTGCCAAGTGGGTTTTCCTTTGCCCCATCCCAGGAGGGATGGGGATGATCTTCAGGATTCAGGGGCAATCCCCTCAACCCAGTCTCTCTGGTGAAGCTGCCTTTGTACAACTTCAGCAACTGTGAGTACTACTTTTGTGTCAGCCCAGGAGGGGCACCTGCAATACCTAGGGGTGAATTTCTCTGTCAAAGGGACTCTGTCACCTAGTCTTTCTGTGTTTAAAAGTGTCTGCCTATGTTGAAGTCCAGTATGTGACCATCCAAGTACAGAACTTTTGATTTTCTGACACCTCTGAGGCATGTCATGTAGTATGTTAAGTGTAAAAAATATTTCAAGATAGCATCTACAAGTTTTCTGTGATGGTGTTATTAACTAGATGAATGGCTGAGTATAAACTTTGAAGCAAAAGGTGGGAGACCCCTCCAATCTGGAGTAACCATTTTACCTCTCCAGGTTCAGTTTGGGCACCAGTAAATTTTCAGTCAGTGCATTTGGCCAGTGCCTGATGGAAATAGTTACCCAGATGTGGGTTTTGAATTCTCTGTTCTCAGTTCACCTCAGTATAGTGGGTGCTGGAAGATTTTGAGCCTGGATGTGTTCCTTTGTGGTCATGTGTACCACCTTCATTCCTCATGAAATATGGGAAAGTGACCTAGTACTGGCCGTGTGTACCTAGTCAGTGGGAAATGTACCAGTTCTGGCCATGTGTGCCAATCTCCATTTCAGAACCAGGGTGTTTGCTGTTTGTGTTTCTTCTGCCTATGCTAAATGGGAATTCAGGAATGTTTGTACTCTGGAGAATCTGCATTACCAGTATATGTAGCCCTGTGGGGGTTGCTACTTTGTACCGTGAATAAAAGCCACACTCTAGAATCCCAGCCTGGTTTGGACAGTATTGTTATTGCTTCCTTGTGTGGATTTACTTGGGTGCCCCTGTCCAAGAGTGTAAATCTAGCATAATTGTGAGCAAATGTTTTCTCTCAGGGACTTGGGTTGCTGGCCATGGTAATTGGTCCCCCCAGGTGTGTGCCATGTAGCCACACTTAAGTTTGACTGTTCTAGAGTAACAGTCAGGTCACCTAACCTAATTGCCATTTCTCTGTTTTTCCAATCTGTATTCACTTATGTAAACCCCCATATCTCTTGTTTGCCCCTAGATTTCTGTGGTGAGAGGAGCACCCTGCTAGTTAAAGAAGGGGGGCCAGTGGGGGGGTTATATGAGAAATTATGAAATCATAATCGGGGATGATTTTAACAAAGTCATGGATCCCATGTTGGACAGATCTAATACAAAAATCCTGGGCCCTTTATCTGTTGGGGGAATTTGGTTTATTTGACACCTGGAAAATGGCCCACTGCAGTGAGCGTGATTTCTCCTTTTTTCCTTTTATTGGCTAGGCATGGTGTATTCAGTAGATTGGATGATTTTTTTATGCAATTAGAGCTATGTAATAGCTTAAGTCAAATAAAGTATGAAAGTATTCAAATTTCTGACCACTGTTTGCTGATGGGATCAGTATTTTTTGAGAACAACTCAGGGAAATATAGCAGATGGAAATTCAACATATCTCTTTTGCAAGATGAGAAATTCAAAAGCTGGTTACAGCAGGAAACAGTGTCATATTTTAAAATAAATTGCAATGGGGAGGTCTGTCTTAAGAAAATTCTGGAAGTCTTTAAAACATATATAAGGGGAGGTATTCTAAGCTATGCATCCAAAAAGAGAAGAGAGAGAGAGAGAGAGAGAGAGAGATCTAAAACTTATGGAGGAAAGTTTAAGTGAGGATATGGAAGAGCTTAAAAAAATACTCGGGCTAACAAAGACTTGGTATTTAAAATTTTGGGAAAACATATGAAATAAATAAGATTCATTATTCAATGAGTGAGTACTCTTTGTTCAGGGTAAAATGATGATTCTGGGAGCCAAGTGAAAAGCCAAGGAAGCTGTTGGCATATCGGCTGAGCAAATAAAAAAATCAAAATAATGTAAAGGGGATTAGGTGCGGGGGGGGGTGGAGTGGCCATTTATGTCAATGAAAATATCTAAGCTACAGAAATTCAGAATACACATTAGGAGCCAGAAGAACTGTGGGTCACCCCGGAAACAGGAAATGGGACAGCCATCTGAACTGGGGTTGTCTACAGGCCTCCAGACCAAGGGGAGTACACAGACACATTACTGTTAGAAGATATACAAAACATGACAGCTAAAGGGGAGGTTCTGATAATGGGAGACTTCAACATGCCAGATACAGGTATGTCAATACCAGCAGGAACATCTGCCAGAACTAGACACATAGTGGATTCCCCTGCAGGGGGAGGGCCTCAAACAACTGGTACAACAACCCACAAGAGACAAGGCTATTCTCGATCTAGTACTGACTAACAGGGAAAGGATCACAGATCTCCAGGTAGAAGGTCACCTAGGGGCCAATGACCATCACATGGTATGGTTCAGTTTGGCCACTAGAACTAAATCCTCCTATTCCAAGGCAAAAATATGGGACTTCAGAGGAGCTGACTTTGATAAGATGGCCAACAGAGTTAAGCTAGCCCTGGCAAAAAGAAATACAGGTGAGTGGGTACAGGCAAAGTGGGCAAGCATTAAGGATGCAATACTTGAAGCAACATTCCATCATGTTAGAGAGAAAAGGAAGTGCAAAAAAGAAAGAAACCACTTTGGTTCTCAAAAACAGTAGTAGAAAAGGTCAGAGCCAAAAGGCTGGCCTTCAGAAAATTTAAGGGAACGCAGTGGGTTGAAGATAGAGAGGCATACCAAACTTCCCTAAGAGAAGCAGGGAAGGCAGTAAGGCAGGCAAAATCCCAAACTGAGGAAACACTAGCACGAACAGTAAAAGAAGGTGACATGACTTTCTATAGATACATTAGTGAAAGGAGAAAGTCCAGAGGGGGTATTGCTAAGATCAAATGGGATAAGGGGATATGTGAGAAGGAGGACTATGTAAAATCATCTATCCTAAATTGATACTTCTGCTCAGTATTTACTTAAGAGAAGGTAGGGCAGGGCCTACAGTTCAGCACCATGGACACGGGGGGAGGGAGGTGTGCACTAGTCCCATAAGAAAAGAAACGGTCCTACAAGAGCTCGATAAGCTCAGGGTGGACAAAGCAATGGGACCTGATGGCATACATCATACATCCCAGGGTACTAAAGGAGCTAAGGGTAGAACTGGTAGAACTATGGGGGGGTGAGATACTAACAACAACAAAAATGGAAAAGGGACCCGGGGGTAGTCATATCAGATGACCTAAAGGTGGGCATGCAATGTGAGAGGGCAGCAATGAGGGCTGGGGGGATATTGGGATGCATAGGGAGAGGCATCACCAGTAGAAAACAGGAAGTTATTATCCCTCTGTACAGACAGCTGGTCAGACCCCATCTGGAGTACTGCGTGCAGTTCTGGAGACCCAGTTTTCACAAAGACATAGACAGGATGGAAGCTGTCCAGAGGAGGGCAACTAAAATGGTGCAGGGTCTGCACCGGAAGACATATGAAGAGAGATGAAAGGAGCTTAATATGTATAGCCTCGAGGAAAGGAGGGAGAGGGGGGACATGATAGAAATTTTCAAGTACCTCAAGGGAATCAACAAAGTCCAAGAGGGTAGCATCTTTCAAAAAGAGGTGTGCAAGAACAAGAGGGCACAATTTGAAGATGGGGGGTGGTCAGAGGTAATTTAAGAAGTATTTTTTCACAGAGAGGGTGTGGATGCATGGAACGGCCTTCCGGAGGAGGTCGTGGAGTCAAAAACATTGGTGGAATTCAAGCATGCATGGGACAGTCATAAGGCAATTCTAGGGGATGGGGGTAGGAAGAAGTAGGCTGCTGATTAACTAGGATCTGCAGCTTATCCAGTAGGCAGGGAAATGGGCAGACTGGGTGGGCCAAGCGGTCCTTATCTGCCGTCAAATTCTATGTTTCTATGTTTAACCATTATCCGAACTGTTTAGTAAGTGTCTGAGCACAGGAGAGGTCCCAGAGGACTGGAGAATGGCTCATGTGATCATGATCCACAAGAGTGGTAGCAGGGAGGAGGCAGGGAACTATAGCCCAATCAGTCTTACCTCAGTAGTGGGCAAGATTATGGAGGAACTTCTTAAGGAAATGATTGTGCAACACCTGGAATCCATAGGAGCACAGGATCCAAGACACCATGGGTTTACAACAGCAAGGTCCTGTCAAACTAATCTCATAGATTTCTTTGACTGGGTGACCAAGGGGGAGCAGTTGATGTCACCCAACTTGACTTCCGCAAAGCTTTCGATACTGTTCCATATAGAAGATTGATTAATAAGCTGGGTAGACTTGGGGTGGGTCAGAAGTTGGTTGACTAGGTGGCAAACTGGTTGAAAGGCAGAAAACAGAGAGCCGTGGTAAACGGTATGCAGTCAGAAGAGATCCAAGTCACAACTGGGGTACCTCAGGGATCAATCCTGCAGCCATTCCTCTTCAATATCTTCATTAGTGACATTGCGTATGGACTGGAGGGTAAGGTTTGTCTGTTTGCTGATGACACCAAGATCTGCAACGGAGTAGATGATCCAGATGGGGTGGGCAGAATGAGAAAAGATCTAGATAAATTGGCATTATGGTCGGAAGAGTGGCAACTGGGGTTTAATGCAAAGAAGTGCAAGATCACGCACATAGGGAAAAGAAACCCTGAAGTCACCTATAGGCTGGTAGGGGAGTTGCTGGCGGTCACAAGGGAAGAAAGACACTTGGACATCATCATCACAGATGACCTGAAGTCATTCAAGCAGACTACTAAAGCAGTACGTAAGGCTATGGGGATGTTGGGATGTATTAGTAGGAATATCACAAGTCGGAAGAGGGAGGTAATAATCCCTCTTTACAAGACACTAGTTAGGCCCCATCTGGAGTACTGCATGCAGTACTGGAGGCCACATCTTCACAAGAACATTAACCAAATTGAGGCAGTCCAGAGAAGGGCAACCAAAATGGTGCAGGGACTGCATCAGAAAACATGAGGACAGATTAACGGAGCTCAATATGTACACCATAGAACAAAGGAGGGAGAGAGGTGATATGATCAAAACATTCAAACACCTTAAGGGCATTAACAAGGTGAAAGAGTCTAACATGTTTCAATATAAGAAAATTAGCAGGACAAGAGGACACAGCATGAGATTAGCGTGAGGCCGATTAAGGGGAAATGTGAGGAAGTTCTTTTTCACAGAAAGGGTGGTGGATGCATAGAATGGCCTACCTCAGGAAGTGGTGGATATGAATACAGTGCAGGTCTTCAAACAAGCATGGGATAGGCATGAGGGAGCAATACAGATGAGTATGAATAGATAGGCCATTGACAGAGCAAAGGCCGATGGCACATTCATAAGGTAGAAAAAGAAATGGGCAGACTGTATGGACCTTGCAGTCCTTATCTGCTGTCAACTTTTATGTTTCTGTTAGGGGAAAGAATCTGGAAATAACAAATAACCTTAAGAAACTAATGATCATTTCAAAGATTATAATGAGGATCTATATAACTTATCTGGCACAGCAAAAGGGGAACCTCTGAAGGAATTTTTAGGCCAGACGTTACTGCCATCTTTATCTTCTACTGATATACTTCAGCTGGATGCCCCAATAAAATTACATGAAATCATGGAAGTTATAACTGAGGCACCCAATGGAAAAACTCCTGGTCCAGATGGTCATCCCTGTGAATTTTATCAACATTTATGTCCTAATATTGCTCCCCATTTGTTGGAGGCTTTTCAGTCCTCTTACCATGAAGAATCTCTACCTGAATCATTGAACATGGCCTATATATGTTTACTTAGCAAGAAAGGAAAAGACTAATTGTAATGTGGCAGCTACAGACCAATATCCCCTTTAAACTTCAATTATAAGGTAATTGCAAAGGTCTTAACTATCAGAATTTCCGATTTACTAAACAAGATGGTAGGTGAAGAACAAGGTGGTTTTATGAAGGGTAGGCAAGCTGCAGATAATATTTGTAGGTTGTTCTCAATAATCTGGGCAGCTCAGTCATCAGAAGGTCAAACAACTTCCAACTCTGGCTAGTTCTCTTGACATAAGTAAGGCATTTGATTCACTGGAATGGGATTATCTTTACACCAGTTAATAAATTTGGCACTGTCATTATGAGATGGATTCGAACTTTATATGCCAATCCAAGAGTTTGTGTCATTGCTAATGGCCTTCGATCCTCCCCCTTTAAGCTTTACAGGGGCTTTAGGCAAGGATGCTCACTTTCCCCTTTACTTTTGTCCTGGATATTGAGCCCTTAATTAGGAGACTGATACAGTCTGACAGGATTCATGGTGTCCAAACTGGAAATTATTTCATCAGAGTTCTTTCTTCTGTGGATGATATTCTCCTAACACTAACGCAGCCATCTGTCTCCCTACAAAATGTAAAAAACTTGTTACCAGATTTTAGCTCAATTTCAGATTTATTTGTCAACTGGTCTAAATAAGAATGTTTAATGTTGCCTCAATTCCTGATTGACTAAAGTGAAACTTAACGGGGTGGCTGATGTTTCCTGGCCTCTGATGGTTTAATATACCTAGGGGTAAATATTTTCAATTCATTTGCCAAAATTCTATAACACAATATGTCTAAGATTATGGAAGATTTAAAAGGTGACTTGGATAGATGGTCAAAATGCTATAAAAATGGTTTCAGCCCCTAAATTGGTTTATTTCATGAACAACTTTGCAGACAACATCCAAATGAGTTGGTTTAACAGGATTGAGAGAACAATTTCTAGATTCTTAGGGGATGGCAAACCTCCCAGATTATCAAAAAAAAAAGTTAAGAGCCCCAGTGAAGCTTGGGGGCTTGCCCTTCCATGGTGTCAGGGTTACTTCCTGGCTTTCAAACTAAAGCAAGTGGTAAACTGGTTCTGCTCTGAGGAAGTACCCTATACTCCCCTATGGATGAAGGTAGAAAAAGAATTGGTTACACCTCTGAATCTGACTGATTTATTTTTTTGTACACATCCCATTGAATTTGAAAAACCATCCAACTCTCCAAATCTCAGTAGCAGTGTGTAAAAAGTTCAACCAACTTAAAAAGGCGGAATATGTCCCTTTTTCAGTTTATGCCTTTATGGAACACTAGGCAACTTTTGATTGATGGGCAATGTATAAGAGATATAGGATGGGTGGGAAAAGGTATTACAGCCTTGGGTGATTTACTTAATGGTCATGGTAGGCTTCTTCCTTTTGAAGAACTTAAGTCAAAATTCTGGATAAATAAATTTGAATTCTGCCTTTACCTACAGCTAAGGAACTTTCTTTTGAACACATTTTTAGATTCAAACTTCACCATCCCATCATCTTCAGCGTGCGACACTCTCCTCACGATAGCTTATTTGCCAAAGGGTTTAATTTGGTTTACAAATTCCTGAACAATGTTGATCCCTAACAGATTCTGCTTGGTTTAAGTAGCAAGTAGACCTGGGTGTAACAATATCTGAGGTAGTTTGGGGGAAAATGTGGGACAATGGTTTGAAATCTTGTAGAGAGATCCAAGAGAGATTAATCCAATACAAAATACACCACTATTTTTATTATTCTCCCCAACAGCATTTCAGTCTAGGACTAGCCCCAAGTGACACTTGCTGGAGATGCAGAGAAAGGATTCCTGGTTTAGGGCACTTATTTTGGTTTTGTAGTAAAATTCAGGGGAGCTGGAAGCAGGTTTATTCTATTTGGTAAACTGTTTTGGGCACTGTTGTGCCCTTTTCTCCTTTGATTTTTGTCCTGGGGATATTTGAAGTATTAAAGGTTTCTCTAAACTAGGAAAACTTTGGGTTTTGGTGGCTGCTCTAGCTTACAAGAGACTCCTCTGGCAAAACTGAAAAGAAGTAAAAGTGCCTTCAATTAAGCATTGGTTGGACTCCTTAGCTGGGGTTGCAAATAATGAAAGAGTCTCTTACATTGCATTAGGAAAAATCTTACATTTTCAATGAAGTATGGGGCCCCTTTTTATCCTTTTTGTCTGGAAAAATGATAAGATATGTTCTCTATTTAGGATTTTAAGCCTGAGGACATTCATCTGTCATGGACTGATTTTTGTTTTACTTATGTCTTAAAGATAAAAAAGGTATTTACATTATTTATCTTGTTGCAATATACTTTATGCCTTGAAGTGATAAATTTATGTGTTCCATTTTCTACTGATTTTCCTGTATGCATTTCTTTACATGTTCTTTGTATATGTGAATAATCAATAAAATTTAAATTCCAAGGGAGGGGCGCTGTGGAGCCCGAGCTTGATGGACGCAAGAAGCCATAGCTCCATGCATTTATTTAGTATAATACAGATAAAACAGTTTTTTTGCCACTGTTCTGAGCAATTTGGAGTGTGGGAATAATAGGCCAACCATAAATGTGGATAACATGGGAAACCCAAAGAGGGACAAAGAAGCAGGAGGACCTGACAGAGGACAGGTGCTAGCATGGCCCAGACCTCGTGGTCAGGCCTAGAAGATTTAGCCAGGACACCCGCAGACACAGATGAATCTCTAGCATTACTAGGGTTAAAAATGCAAACATTATTTAATTCAGTCACCAGTCTCTCCCAGAAAGTGGACTCCCTCAATGGCCGAGTGGTACTACTTGAATCTTCCGTGGAGGGCCTAAAATCAGAATTTGTGGAGGTGACTAAAAAGGATGACTCTGCGATGAGAGCTACTGCACAGATGACTAAAGAGCTGCAACTCTTCTGCACGAGACTCCAGACCATGGAGAATCAAATTAGGAGTGCTAACATTTGTGTATTGGGCTTACCCAAGGGTCTTGAAGGGGATCACCCTATAATGGCAATTCAGGACTTTCTCACTGAGAAGCTGGTTATTTCAGACCAAGACAAGATTACAGGGCTACAGAAAGTCTATAGAGTCACTCCTTGTGGCCATCAACAAACAGAAGTACCCCATACTTTGATGTTGGTTACCTCTGGGATTGGTGTACGAGACAGAATCCTAGCACTAGCTCGATGCCATGGTCCGGTGATGCTGGAGGACTGCCAAGTTTATCTCTTCCTGGACTTAAGCTATGCAACGCGGCAACACTGCAAGAAATTTGATGCAGTCAGACGTACCCTTAGAGAGACTGATATTGCTCATACCATCACTTTCCCGGCTCGCCTCCGAATTGTGCATGAGAAGAAGGTTTACCTTTCTGGGGATCCTGTAGAGGCCAGTAAATGGGCTACTAGATTGGCAGCGAGGTCCATGAGTATCCCTGAGGATCCCAATCTGGACACTTGAAGATATTATGTGCAGCCATTTTTCTCCTTCATTGTGGCCAGAACAGAGTCAGATTTCAACGTAACGTTCATTTTTGGGGTGGGGGGGGATTTTCCCTCTCACTCTCCTAATGTTCTTTTTATGAAAAAAGTGTTATTCTTAAGATACTAATGTTGTTTGATTTCTCAAACTTTAAATTTAAATTTTGTATGGCTTCTTGCTCCAAGTAAAGTTCAAGATTTATTTTCTTTAACTTAGGTATATCGCATGGTGCCATAGCTCTTTTGAGCAAGGCCTATTATGAGACTGATGCTGGACATTAATAACTTTTAGTAACTGCCGTGCTGCTCTTTGGAAAATTTATTCAGCGATAATATCAGGTGTTATTCTTTTTATTTAGGTCAATAATTGTACAGTAGTACTACCCCGTATGTGGTAACTCTATATGGCAAATGCATATATGTACTTATATTAAGGGATTTATTCCCAGAAGAAAATGCTTTTATGGTCTGTTTGCTGTATGCATGTTCGATGCTATGACATTGGAAAACAAATAAAAAATGAAGTAAAAAAAAAAATAATTTGAAAAAAAAATATTAATTTAGTAAAATATTAATATAGTATCTCTGCTTTTCCCCCATTATCCTCCACCCACTCCTCCTCTTTCTTAAGCCTAACTATCCCATCATTCTTGTCCCTTTTTTCATTTATATAGCTAAAGAAGGCCTTCACCCCCTTCTTAATTCCTTCCGCTATCTGCAGTTCCTTCTGCGCTTTAGCTTTCTGGACTTTCTTACTTGCCTCACTAGCCAACCTTAGGTAATTTTCCCTATCCACCTCTCTCTCTCTGTCTTGGTCTTCTTGAATTTTCTATAGATTCACAGATACTGGTCTGCAGAAAAGGACCATCTTGGCCCATTGAGTCTGCCCAAGTCCCCCTCATTACTTGCCCCTCCTAGCCAACCCCTTGTGTTTGTCCCATGCCCTTTAGAATCCCTCCACCATTCCGGCCCCCACCATCTTCTCTAGCAGACTGTTCCAGGGCTCCACCATCCTCTCTGTGAAGTAATGTCCCCTCTCATTTCCCTTAAACCTCCCCCCTCCACCCTCAGTCGATGACCTCTAGTTTTAGTGTCTACCTTACCTGTGAAAAAGCCTCCCCCACATTATTTATCCCCTTCATGTACATGGACATTTCTATCATGTCCCCCTTTTTCCCTTCAGGTATCTAGTACAAATCCAACACACTCAACCTCTCTTCATATGGCTTTCCACTTAATCCATGCACCATCTTGGTGGCCCTCCTCTGAACCATCTCCATGCCATCCTCATACCCAAGGGCTCCTGTATGTCAGGGCCGGTAGCCCGGATGGCTAAGGAACCTCGTCCATCTTGAGTGGTACTGTGTATGCCAGGTCTATAAACAAACAAGTCAGCTATTATAGCTGACCTTGTTGGAACAGCAGACCTGTCATGCATCATCAAGACCTGGCTGGATGGAAATGCTGGTCTAATTTTGGAGGTGGCTATTCCCGCTGGTTTCTCGGTGATGCACCACTTGAGATCGGACCACAGGGATGGGGGTGTAGCTATCTGTTTTAGAACAGAATTGGGACTTGCAGAGGTTCCAGTTGAAGGTTACAGATCATTTGAGTGTACTGGCTGCAGGTGTGGGTTGCAGGTTCATTCTCATTTGCTGTTCATCAGGTAGTGAGAGTGTGTTCCTGCAGGAAGTCACAGACTTCATCACCGACATGGTATTGGAGTCATCCAGGTTGATGGTGCCGGGTGACTTAAATGCCTGGATCGATGATGAACTCTCACAATTTGGTCTGGACGTCCTCCAATTTATGAATATGTTAGGCCTCACACAGGTTGTTGCATCTGCAACCCATGTTCATGGTCACTCATTTGATCTGGTTTTCCTCCCGGAAATGGAAGCCACCGACTTGGTGGTAGAACTGGTTGGTTGGTCGGTCTGACCATTGCACTGGAAGATTCAATTTCCGAGTACCCCCCTATAGGCCTGCTCCTGTGGAGATGGTTAGATTCCACCCTTTGAGAGATGTTACTCCCACTGGTATCTCAGCGGTTCTCGGTCTATCGGAATGTACAGATGCTAGTGAGGGTCTGGAGCACCTAGTCCAGGCCTATAATAAGGCTGTGGGGGACACTCTGGATTCTATCGCTCCCATCTGTTTTTGCCCCCTCACTCTCTGCCCTCGGTCCCCTTGGTTCGATGGGGCCTTGAGGCATGCGGGGTGAAGGCTAGCGCGGTGCTGGCAGAGATCTGTCCTGGATGCCAACCACCTTAGATTGATGGAACATTATCCGTGTTTATCAAGCAACAATCTCCATAAGAAGGCAGAGTTCCTGTCCAGGGAGATTGCTGTGGCTCAGAACCCACTGGCTCAGCTCTTCTGAATGGTGGACAGACTGTGCAATCCAGCCTGTCTTCAGGTCTGGAGAGCATTTTCACAAGATAAGTGTGATGAGTTCACTCAATTCTTTGCCAATAAAGTTGCCGACATCAGAGCTGAGATCCATTCGGCATGCTGTATGGGGGATTGCGATGATCGGTATGGGGTCAATACAACCCGGTCTTCTTGGGATCACTCTGACCGGCCGTCAATCTACGATGTTATGCGGATTGTCCAAAGTATGCAGCCTCCTTGCTGTAGTCTTGACCTGGGCCTTACATGCCTCATTTTGGGTTGTGTAGATGTTATCGGCCCTGTATTAGCATCGCCCTTCAGTTGGATAACCATATGACCATCCATGACATCTATGACTCCCTCCAGTCTGGTTTTCAGAAATGGCACAGTACAGAGACTGCTCTGGTTCGGGTGCTCAATGATCTCCTGATTGCTAGAGAATGGAAGTGTCCTTCAGTCTTGGTCCTTCTTGATCTCTCCTCAGCCTTTAACAATGTGGACCATTCGGGGCTGCTTGAGTGCCTGAGAGACATCTGTGGTCTGTTGGGCACAGTCCTCAGTTGGTTTAGATCTTTACTCACTGGCAGAACTCAGAGAGTGGTATCGGGGATTTATTCCTCAGCTCCATTCTCACTACAATGTGGGGTTCCTCAGGGCTTTGTGCTGTCCCCTATGTTGTTCGAGTGCATTTGTTACCATTGGGAGACATTGTAAGACTGTATGGGCTGCAGTTTCATTGTTATGCAGATGATACCCAGCTCTACCTGTCTTTTGCCCCTGTCCAGGATAGTGCAGTCTCTGTCTTTAATAACTACCTTGTAGAGCTCCAGGACTGGATGCGGGCCAGCTTGCTAGATGAACCCTGATAAGACTGAGGTGTTGGTGGTAGATCCAGGTTGCGGATAGTGACCGAGCATGGCTTGACTCCGGCTTTCACCGTGGGTCGCCAGCTCGTGTCCTCTGTTCAGGTGCTGAATCTGGGTGTTATATTTGATGAAGGGCTGACACTTCATTTGCAGGTGTCAGCTGTAGTCAAATCCTCTTTTTTCCATGTGAGGAATATCGCCCAGATTAAGCACCTTGTTCTGCCCCACAACTTCAATGTTGATCCACACCTTTGTGACTTCCTGCCTTGATTACTGCAATTCCCTATACCTAGGGCTTCTGGGGTTGATATTCACCACTTGCAGCTGGTGCAGAATGCTGCAGCCAGGTTACTAACTAGGTTTCTTGGATTAGCCATGTTACCCCTGTGCTGCACGTAAGTGCACTGGCTGCCAGTTCAGTCGTGATTCACCTTCAAGGTTGGTTAACTGACCTATAAGGCCCTGCATGGACTGGGTCCAGGCTACCTTCAAGAGCTCCTGGTTCCTTGCCACCCACTTCAACCCCTCTGTTCAGCTGATGAGGATTGCTAAAGGTTTCAGGGTCCGACTGAAAACTTCTGGTGCGAAGCATTTATGTATGTAGCCAGGAACCTGTGGAATTCTCTACCTTGTCAGATTAGAGAGTGCCTGACCGTGGAGAGCTTTAAGACGGCTTTAAAAACACACTTATTTAGCTGTGCTCATGGGTATTGTTGAAGTTATATTATTTGATTGTTTTTTTAGCATTTAATGTTTATGTGTTTTAATCTTTTGTACAGAATTTTGATATATGTTTGAATTGTGCTATATAAATACAATTTTATTATTATTATTATCAATGTCCTTGCGACGGTGAGGTCTCCAGAACTGAATCCCATACTCCAGATGATGCCTCACCATAGACTTGCAGACTGGCATCAGAACCTCACGCCTTCTTCTAGCTACCCCTCTGTCTATACATGCCAGCATTCTGTTTGCTTTGCCCACTGCTTTGCTGCATTGGATCCCTGCTTTAAGGTTGTCTGTAATTAGGATTCCTAGATCCTTCTCCTGCTTAGTTGCTTTCATTCCCTCACCCCGAGTGTGTAATTTGCTTGTGGGTTATTCTGCCCCATGTGCATCACTGTGCATTTTTTAGTTTAAATTTTAGCTGTAATGTTTCCAACCACCCTTCCAACAACCTTAGACCTTCCCTCTTAGCCTCCACTTCCTCTGGGGTATCCATCCTAGTACAGATTTTTGTATTATATGCAAAAAGGCAGACCTCCTTACAGTCCCCTCTACTATGTTGCTGATTTATATATTCATGGGGATGGGCCCCAGCACGAGAGCCCTCTGATGTACCCGCTTGTCACCTACCTCCACGGAATGCACCCCATTTACCACCACCCTCAGGTTTATACCCATTAGCCAGTTCTCCACCAACCTTGTCATTCTTTGTCCCATCCCCAAGCTCTCCAGTTTGTTAACCAATTTTCTGTGGGACACAGTGTCGATGGCCTTCCCAAAGTCCAGATAGGCCATCTCCACTGCCCCACAATCAATCATCCTCCTCACCGAAACTAAGAACTCGATCAGGTTCATATGACATGACCTCCCCTGTGTGAAGCCATGCTGATGTATGTCCTGCAGCCCACTCTCCTCCAGCTATCTAACCACCATTTTCTTCAGTATCGCCTCCACCACTTTACCCACCACCATTGTGAGGCTGACCAGGGATAATTGCTCATCTCTCATTGCGTGCCACTTTTGTGAAGTGGCACCATGTCTGCCCTCTTCCAGTCCTCCAGCGCCACCCTAACTCAAGGGACAAATTGAGCAGCCTCACTAGTGGTGCTGCCCGATCCTCTTAATTCCTGGAGCACCCTTAGATGCAGGTCAATGGACCCATAGCTATCAGCCCTCAGCTTACTTAATTCCTCCTGATCCTATCCTCACTGATTTGGCTGGGATCTACCTGTACAACCACCCTTCCCTTCCCCTAACACTAGTCTCCTTCCTTCTCCTCTAACTGGAAGACTGAGCCAAAGTACCTATTTATCACCTCTGCCTTCTTGAAGTCCCCTTCCATTGTTACTCCCCCTCTCCCTTTACCCTTACTAGTCCTTTTCTTGATCTCCTCTTCTCTCCTGTATACCAAACAAAGTCTCATCAACCCTTTTGTCCTGTTGAGCAATTTTCTCCTCCATTGCTGCCTTCACTTTTCTAACCCTCTGCCCTGCCACCCTGAGCTTCTCCCTGTAAGTTCCCCTGTCCTTCTTCACTTGTGTCCTCTTATATTCTCTGAACACCCTTTTTTTTCTCTCCTATTGCCATACTCACTTCCGTGTTGAACCAAAGCAGCCTTCTTCATCTTCTGCTCTTTCTTCTTTTCTTACACAGCTCTCTGTGGTTTTAGTATCCCCTTGATCTCATTCAATAGGTCCCTCCACACTTATCTTCTCCTTCTCCTCCATTTCATTCCAGAATATCTCCCTCATTCTGGGAAAATCTGCCCGCCTGAAGTCCAGGACCTTCATGATGGTTCCACTCGTTTCATACCCCACTCTAACCCTGAAGCTCACTGAGTTATGGTCACTTGCTCACAGGCTGATCCCCACCCCAACTCCCTCCACACTATCCCCTTTGGTGAGGACCAGTAGGCTAACTTCTTTTCCCTTACTGCCTGGGTGACCCCAGAACTGACCCAGCTGGGTGTTTTGGCCATTGTGTTCTTTCTCTTGAGCCTAATGTACTCCTCTGTGTCAACCAGTATTCCTTCCTCAATGATGAACTACTTTTGGTCCTCCCCATATCTGCTCTGATGCCCTCCAGGTAAATTCTTAGCACATCGCCCATCTTCCTGAAGTACGCCCTCCTAAAAGCTAAGGTTTTGGTCTTAGTCGAGATGCTTTCCCTGCCCATTTCCAACTGGAGCCACACTGTGCAATTATCACTCCCACCCAGGGGATCCCTGAATATTATTTCCTGTACATGCTCCTCATTTGTGAGCACCAGATCAAGAATTGCCTCTGCTCTTGTTGGTTCTGTGATGCCCTGAGTCAGGAACCCACTTTGAAGTCCTTCCAGGATGGCTCCATGTCAAGTCTGCTCATGAAATCCCATCGCGGAAAATAGCAGCATGGTCATTTTGCTAAAAATAAGAAAGCAGGGGGTGCTGCTGAGTGGCAACATGGTGGCAGCATTATGAGGGAATTCTACTAGCCTAAGAATAGAAACATCGAATATTGCTTAAAAACCTTAAAATACAGACTCCTTTTTGAAGGCGGTGTGCACCGGAATACTCCCACAGCAAGATGAGCCTTAAGAGAGATGTCAAGCGCTCATCTCAGAACCTAGATTATTACCTGACCCCCCAAGGAGTGGTGAGCAGCGCTGGGCCTACTCCATCTAAAGAGCAACCCGCTTCAGAGTTACTGACCTCACAGATTTTGGCCTTGTTATCTAAAATCCAAGCTACAGGAGATGAAAGGAACACACTCCTGGCAGTGGTAGAAGCTAAGCTTTTGGAAAACGATCATCGTGTTCAGGAGAATGCTGCAGCCATCTCCGAGTTGAAGGCAGAGGGTGATCACCAGCAGCAATACAACTCAACATGTATAAGGGATGTTAATCTGTTGAGGGCAAAGATGGAAACCTTGGAGAACTTTCAACGTATAGCTAATATCCGCATTGTAGAATTCCCTACTAAATATGCCTGATCGGAGGAGTCAGTGCCTGCTTTAACAAGACTAATTTTCCAGGACTTACAATTATTGCCAGGAGATATGGGGATTATGGTCCTGAGAGCCTTCTCGATTCCCCAGTGTCAGAAGCCAAGAGACAGGGTGCAGCAACAACGTACTGCGATTGCCACACTCTCAAATTCAGATGCCAGGATCATTCTTCTGCAGGCCGCTCGCTCCAGAGGTGAGACACTTTGGAAAGGACACTGTCTCTCCTTTTTTCCAGACCTATCATCCCAAACCCAAGCCCACAAAAAGAACTGCAGGTGATCAAGAAGGATCTACTATCGAATGGTATTGTAGCCCAGCTTAATTTTCCAGCAAGACTGTTGGTAAAACATGCATCTAAAACACATGTATTTGTTGATCTGGCTGCAGCCTCCATTTTTTCAGAGAAGTTAATCCAAAGCCTTAAACCGACCGAAGAGAGTTCAGATGAGGAAGGCTGAGGTCTGTGTTAGAATTATTAGGAGCTCTACACTTTATTATAATGCCTGTCAGTATCTAAATGGAAAGTATGGGTGCAGGTTGTTGAAGTAGATAATAGATGATGTTCCTCATGTTGCTGTACATTACATTTTCTACATTAAGTCTTACAGGCCTGTGCTGCAATTTATAGATGGATGCAATAAGCATCACTTAATTTGTGAACTTGATTAACAACCTAACATGATTTGTTCCTCCCCTAGAGTGGGTTGCCTTGCCTACTGAAAACTGGTGGAGGGTAATCTAACTTAATTGAGCCCAGGCAGTCTGAAAATGTTTATGCAGTTTTGTTTTCTCTCCCCACCCCCACTTTGAAGTTCTACAAGGAGGTCGGCTTCTTGGACATTTTAATTTTTCCTCAGATGGTTAATCTTAGGTGAGAGGACCAACTCTCTACAAGAAGTATGACCAGGACTGTACTCCTGTTTAAAAGATAAATGGACTCCGTCGATTTATGGTCATTGATATCGGATTATATTTAATTGTAATAACATCTGTACATGGCTTTAGGGGGTCTGTGTACCTCGCTAAGTGCTGTTTTGTTTTTGAGATGCAGCTGGCTGTAAATCAGAAATTTCATAAATAAAAAGTTAAAAAAAAAAAAGAATGCAGACAATTTAGCATCAGCATACTTTCATCATGCTTTTGCTGCTTGAGTACAGCAGTCCCAGTAGAAAAGATTGAATGTCGCATAGCAGTGAAAGCACCATAACATTCAGAGCCATACTCTGTCCATTTACAGACAGCTGTGTGAGTGGAGTGACAGTGGAATAGATGACAGAGCTGTGTTTGGTGTGCCATTACAGCCCGGTGTCCCTCCCTCACACTGCAGATCTTCTTGCCTTCTCTTCTCTCACTCACTGAAATTACTTACATGTAATTCACAAGGTAGAATTTCTAGTGCTGGTATTAATGCGTGCAATTGACATGATACCTTCCAGGATCCCTGACTCCTAGCACATGTTGTGGCTAGTACTCTCCAGTCCAACTTGGGAAGGTTGAGGTTCCCCCACAATGACCACCTCTCCTTTCCCCACAGCTGCCAATATTTGCAAGCTCAGTTCCATGTCCGTTTCCTCATCCTGGTTGTGGAGGTCTGTAAACCACCCTCAGCCTCAGCTTTCTGCATCTATTGGACTGTAGCTGAATCCATAATGCCTCCACCTTCCCTTTCTCCAACTCCTCCCTCATGTAAGTTATTCCCTCCCTGATGAAAACTGCCACACTTCACCCCCTTCTCAACTACCCTGTCCTTCCTGTATAGTTTATATCCAGGGATTGCAAGGCCCCATTCATTGTGTGGTGTTGCCCAGGTCTTTACAATTGCCACTATGTCCACCCTACAGTCTGCTAATAGTGCCTGCAGGTCATCCATCTTGTTTCCAAGACTTTTTCTATTCAGAGACACCACCTTCCACCTAGAATCTGATCTTCCTTCCCTTCCCTCTATTCTTCTCTTCACATTTCTCCCTTTTGTGTTCACCCTCCACCTACCCTCATTATGTGTTCCTCACCCACCACACCCTTTGCTGTTTTCTCACCCCTTCTACCTCCTCCCTCCAGATCTCTTCTATCACTGTGGGGCACAGGTTCAGTGACCGAATCCTCTTGGATTCTTTCGGCCTGCAGGCCCACCCCCCCTTCAGTAGTTGTGTGTGGGTGTTGATGTGTGATATGGCCTCCATTACACATTCAGTCACTTCACTACCAGTCTAGCACTGCTTGTAAAGTGCTTTGGGATACACAGTGTATGAAAAGTGCTATATAAATGCTGATTCTTCTTCTTTAAATTAAGTGTAGTGGTAATGTATTTCTCCAGTGTGTCCCTAAGTACCCTCAAATCCTCACTACTGAGGTATAGTCAGTCTGGTGAAAAGAGTGCTTTGCTTGACAAGGTTTTCTCCCAGTCCCAACTCTCCACTACAGATGAACATCTCCTCCCTGCACCATTTCCTCAGCCAGTCATTAAAATCCTCTATTTTTCTTTTTCGCTGTGTGTTAGCTCTAGGTACTGGTATCACCTCTGAGAATGTCGGAAAACTTTCTTCCTCACTTTTACCATCCAAATGTAACAGTAAATCTCAATAATCTAGAACTCAGTGGGCTGCTACTTCAGATGTTCTATCAGTACTAGAACACTATGCAAGGAAAGCTGTTTCCTAGCAACAGCCTGATCCTAGCACATAAAATATTTTCAATAAATGCCTTTTTTAAAACAAGAAATCATCAGCCCAGAAAGCCCATCAAACAGTAACAAAGACACAGTATCACATAATCAGCAGGCCACAACACAGGAACAAGTCAGCTAATCCTGGTGACAAGGACAACCCACAAAATCTCAAACAAACTGCCTAAACACTGTACATAAACAAAATGAAACCTACACAAGATGTGAGTCACCACAGAACAAACATACTGACTATCCTGTCCCCTACCAACATGAAACACACAAATTCCATACCTTTCTGTAGGCAACAATACCCTCTTCTCAATCCACAAACTGTACACAAAAATATTTAAAAATTAGAAAAAAAATATAGAAAATGCTCACTTAGCTATGGGAGCTCCTCACAGACACAAACGCTGCTGCTTCAGCACTGTAAAATTGTATGAAGTACTGTAAAGTGAAGAAATACGATGGTCTACTGAATACATTACAATGCATTGCTTTACTAAAGAACAGTTGTATGATTTCTGGAATGGTCTTTATCTTTCAGGTGCAAGGGTAGTTTTCAGAATATAGGGGAGTTTGGGTCAATACAGTCTGACATTTTTTAATTTGGATATTTGGTATTGCACTCTTATTTTTTGCATTGTAGGAATTGCCTCTTTGTTCTGGCCAGTATCTAATGTGTTATGCTGTATTGTGTTTTGCACTGTTTAACATAAATAAAATCCTCTACTCTTACACTAAGTGCCTTTTCCATTTGGTCAGCCACCAGAGATAGGCCAAAGGGACTTGGGTTCAAATGTCATACCGAGTGAAATGTCAGCAGTGCAGCTCCCCCCCCCAATGGTGCTCTATAATATCAGTATTGAGCTTATACACATTGCTAATAATGTTGTGTGGTATCAGTATTGCTTATACACAAAACTGACACAGTAGTGGGTCCAGCCTACCTGGCAAAGCTCCTGCACTTGAACACCCTAGTTCACCCACTACAACCTTCCAAGGAGGGCCTCCTGGTGATGCTGAGGGCAAGATTGAAATCCTTGGGTGATCAGGCCTTTGAAGTAGCTGGCTCATCCCTTTGAAATTCCTTGCCCAAGACCTTGAGGAAGGCCCCCTAGGTGGACATTTTTCAAAAGGGGCTTAAGACATACTTATTTCAACAAACTTTTGGAGAAGCTCTATTATGTACATTTTCAGCACATCTTATAGATTTATTGAGTTTTAATGTATTTATGCTGTTTTACTGGATGAAGGTGGTTATTGTATGCATTGGGAACTGTCATAGTTTATTGACCGTATTGTTTTTATTTCTGTATTTTTTATCATAATGGCACACTGGGATTCAGTGGAAGGGCACCAGATATAAATAAAATCTACTACTACTATTAGTGTAGTATCAGTGTTGCTTATACACAATACTGATACTGTAGAGTACTATCCATATGTTTATACTCAGTACATATACTACACTAGTGTATGGTGTCTAAGCACAAGTCCCTGGTGAGGGACTAAAACATGCAGCAAGTCAAACACAATGATGAAGAACACAGTTTACACATAGCATACTTATGTTTCATGGAATAATGCTAAACGATGGCAGAGTGGAAACTGAAAGAGCAAAGTTTAATTCAGAGTTGATTGGTTTGTGAAAAGTGAAGCACAGAGTGATGAAAAAGGACTTAGCCTAGAAACATTATTTGGAAAGGTTCACTGATAAAACACTGAAGAAACATATAGGTGTACGGTCAGTATGGTACAGACCAAGAGCATTCTGACCAGGCAAAAAAGTTGTCTGCTATAGTGCTGTGCATAGCTTGCAAATTATACTTTACTGGATCCTGCTGGATTTAAATATTATAGACTTTTATGGAATTGTGTGAGTTTTTATTAAGCACTGTCTCTGCTGTTTTTTATCTAGAGTCTTGTAAATCATCATGCTTATTTGTATATAAGTGGGTTCATCACTTTTGAAAAATATAAAGAACAAAATATTTAGACATAATTCAACTCATAGTCCTTATATTTTCTGCATCTCTTCTTTGTTCTTTATAACTAGGTTATCTTGCATAAAAACATAAACCTTATCCCCCAAATTCATCTGCTTCTACCATTTAATTCTCTGTCAAGTCATATAATCAACTGTTTGTGACATTACATGTTATTGCCATGGAAAGGTTTATGATGATTCCACAGATAGAAAATTGTGACTTCAGCAAGAAATAGATATCAGGAGTGGATCATTTATAGGGAATAAGGATTCTGTTTCAAAGAAAACTGACCTAGCAATGGAGAATGAAAGAAACTGGAAAATCTATAAACTGAACTCTGTCTAAATATTATGTTTATCAAAATGTTATCAAAAGTAACAATATCCCTTAAGGGACCTAAATGCCTGCCAAATATCATTGTTTGTACTTGAGTAGTTTTTAACACAGGGGATCAAAGACTAGTATGTTATTTCTTTGTGAAATCTTAAGAAAATATTTCTCTGTTAATAACTCTGTGATCTTTGGAGCTAAATAACTTAAAATTATACATGTATATATTGTGCATAACCTTGTTAGAAAGGATCTTAAATACTGCTCAGTGTTAGCCCATCAGTCCAAAAGCTTTATTATTTAGCAATATGCCATTATAGTTCAAAGTTCAACATATTAATGGTATGGTATGGTAACATTTTATTTATACAGTGATACAGCCATTAGGGTTCTGAAAGTTCCTATTCACAAGGCTTACCTGTTTACATTATGCAAAATTATTACAACTATACATTTATAACAATATAGGTTACAGAAAAGTACAAAACAATACATCAGAGTTTACAAACTCATCAATAACAGGCATATTAGCATTTTTAGATTTACATTAATTTCACCTATTACAACAACAACGAAAACTAAGTTTGTGATTCAGGCCACTTTTAAAAACATAATCAGTAGTTGTTAGTTCACGCAAAAAAGAAGGAAGACAATTCCAACTTTTAGCTACTTGATATTGAAGGGTCATTTCACTAAATCGATTTTTTAACTTTGGTATTATTAAATCTCTAGCACCAGTTTTTCTTAAATTTAAACCATGTTTTGGTTTTTGTAATTTGTTTTTTAAGTTATCTAAGGATTGATTTTCAAATATATTTCGAACCTGATTTAGCCAGATTCCCCTAGCCCGTAAGTCTAATGGAATCCAACCCAAATCCGGATACATAGTGCATTAATACAAAAATGCCAATAAATATTGACATTCAAACACACAGAGACACAATGTAACACTTTTTCAGAATCCATAACATTAATGTAATACAATAGCTGAATTACAAGACATCATAAACTATTTGTGTTAGCTAGACACCTTCAAATCAAGTGGAGGGATATGTCTGTAGCAAAGACATACAGTATAAACAAAAATGATGATGATATTTATAAGTATTTTCTAGCTTAAGGCTGCTTAGAGGGATTTAGATAGACCAAGAAACAAATACAATTTCAGATCCTTTGAGGAAGTCTGTGCCATGTTACAAGTCAACAATCAATCAATCAAAATCTTTATTTATCCAGGCAGGCACCATTGAGCAAGGCTCATTTGCAAGGTGGACCTGATCATGAATACATCAAAGTATAGTACAGAAGCAGGTATATTAAAAGCAATAATATGTAAGGAAGAAAAGTATATACAGTGTATACAGTACAGTACAAGGTTGAAATAAATAAAAAAGCATTATTTTATAATTGAAGAAGTCAGCAGATGTACAATCAACTATAGGCATACAGGGGTTATAAGCAGAGATCTTTTGAGTGGAGGCAGCTGGCAACTACACATATAGGGAAAAAGGCCGTGTATGGGGTGGCAGGTTAGAGAGGAAAAAAAGAGGAGGGATGTATTACCAACGACTGGGGAAAAAATGGGCTAAAACCACAGAAAGTGACGATGGCTGTCGGTACTTGTTTACTATGATAATGATGGAGGAGGGTAGATCATTGGGACACTACTATGGATGGGTGGGACTTTATCCAGGCTGGAGCAGACAGGGAAGGGTGGGTGCAGCAGGAAGAGTTAATAGGGAAAGAGTGAGAGCCAGGGGTAGAAACATGGTGAGCATCAGAATGGAAAGGGGGAGTTGCAGAATTAGTGGGCTAGCTGTGAGGAAAACATTTGCAAGGTGCTTTCATGTAGTGATCATAGAGCGCCTTGAAGATATTCAGGCTAACAGGGCAGCTCAGCTTCAAGTTCCTTTGTAAACCGTTCCACAATGTGGGTAAAGAGAAGCTTAATGCAGCTTTGCCAAAATGAGTTTTGACCCTTGAAACTTGGAGGGCAGTTAGGGAATAGCTCCTTAGAGCATAGGTGCCTAACTCACTCTGGGGAATACAATCTGAGACATATGAGGGGAGCTTGTTGGTCACCACTCTGAAGGCCCATAAGGTGGCATTTCTGCTCCTTCTATAGTGAAGTGAAGTCCAGCCTAATGATGAGTACAGGGAGCAGTGTTGTGTGGAAAGTGGAAGGCCAGTAATGAACCTGATAACTCTGTAGAAGAGGGTGTCCAACTTAGCCAGTGCAGAGGCAGTGCAGTGTCTGTAGAGCAGGTCCATGTAATCTATTAAAGATAGGAAGGTAGCTTGAACCAGTTGAATCTTGGCCTCCATGATGCATGTCTGAGCCTCACTTTATCACCCTCAAAAATACAGAATTTTCAAACATTTTAATAAACCCCTCAACAGAAAGCTATGTATGATCATGACTACAGATTCTAAACACATGGGACAAACTCTTCCAATGTCACTTATTTAGAATATTGAAGGTGCCTCAGGCCTCAACGTTCTCTCCTTTGGACAATTATATGGGCAAAACCACACTGAATGAGGATGTCATTAAAGTAATATCAGAAGAATAGTCTTCTAATTGAATAACATTTTTCAGACATTGTAGTCAGTTTGGTCCAGGAAAATTTGTTGCAAGTGTAACCACCCAGTCCCCTGGGGTTACTAGAATCCCCTCAGTATCAGTGCTAAGCAAGAAGAGGCAGCTGCTGATTAACTAGTTAAATGGTTTTCACCTGCTCACTCTTCCATTTACTTGGCTTCAGCTGAGATGGAAGTGATAGAGCTCATTTTGGAACTCTCACAGCAGCTAACCCTTGTGCCAGCTGTTGAAGTGGGAGCTAAAATGTTGAGATGGGAGGCAGTGTCAATTTGGAGTGTCTGGAGCTGGACTGAAGGAGTGAGAGTTGCTGCCAGTGGGCTCTGAGTTGAGTGACCTTAATTATCTCCCTAGTTCGGGTGTTCTCCAGCTTGCCAAGTGAAGTGGTTGAGACCTTTTCTACAGCAGGATTTCCTGATTTTCATCCCTGGAGGGGTGAAAAGGACTGCTAGTCGATGGATCCATGGGGCAATCCACAGTTTGATCCAGGATGTTATGAAGCTGCCTGAAATGTCTAACAGTGTGTGAATTCTGATTTTTGCTAGAGAAACCAAGTACCATGTGCAGTTGTGTTCAATGTCTAGAGGGAAGGCACAACTTATTTTCTTGTAAGTACAGGCATCTAAGACTGTCTTTGAAGTAAAGTTGGCTGAGGTGTGTGATGTCCATAGGTATGACTATACCACACTGTTCAGGACTTTTTACCTTTGCACTACTGAGGTGGTGAATTTGAATTCTGAATGCCAAGTTTCAGTCCATAGTAATTCAAAAGATTTTCAAATGTTTAAGGTGTAACTCTGAAAGAATGGCTGAGTGTGGCTTTGGGAGCAAAGGGTGGGCAGGACCCCATCTGGAGTAACCAGTTCAGGACTAACAGGTTTTAGTAAGGGTGCCTGGTTACTTTAGACAAATGGTCAAATGTCTGAAGAGAAATGTTTCCCCATGGAGTGGGTTACAGTTTCTTCTCTGGTTATGAAGAATGGTGCTAGTGTTAGAAAATGTGTTTTCAGTTGTGGTCCATGATGCCACAGGAAGCAATTTTATATGCCCTACTATAGGTGGGAATACAAGTCCAAGTTTTTCTATGTAGTGCAACATGTGAGAATACAAAGTTCAAGTGTCCTATGTCCTAACACGGTGGGAATACAAAGAGTTTCTGTCAGATACAGTTCTGATTGTGTTGTTCTGCAAGCCCTAGTGCCAAGATATGTAAACCTTGAGGGTCCATCCTTGCTTTAAAGAGTATCTTTTGAATAAAGTCACACTCTAGGACCCCACCTATAGTCTGGACATGTATGTTATTGATTCCTGTGTGGATTTACTGGGTACCCCTCTAGAAGATAGGTCTAAAATATGCCTAGCAGAAAATCTCTCCCAGGACCTAGTTTGTAAATACCAATAGGTTATGTTTTTGTACCTCCACCCTTGATCTCTAAAGGATGAGCCTGGTATACATATATTTCCAAAGCTAGGGGTGGTATTATTTCTAAAATTTGAGTCTGTGCCCAGTATGGGTGCCATGGGTGCTAACTGAGTAAAGTAGCTGTAAGGTTACACAAGCCTACATGCTCAGTCTATACAATACAACAAAGTGGCTAGGCTATGTAATTTTGACCCAGAAAATGAGTCCTTCTCTTGCTCCGTAGTGCTTAAAGTAGCTGCTAGTCAAATGGCAAAACCATTGTGAAGTAATATGGAAGGTACAAAAGTAGATAATAAAAAGCTCCTCCATAACAAAACAAAACATGCATGTCTATCATTTCAGTCTGTAGAAATGCAGGAAAACATGAAAAGAGCTATCTGTTAATCCAGAGGCAAAATGCTATGACTTTGCTTCACATGTTGCAGAAGTGACAGAACTTGAGTAGATACCAAAAGCTAGTGGTCTACAACCCAGTAGATGTGATGCTGGAAAGGTGGTGGAAGGGTTTGTTTAAATTCTTGGGAGGACATATGCCATAAGCTCCTGAATCCTGAGAAAAGATCTCTTTTGACAAACACTCCAGTCTTTACCACTTCCCTGCCATGACTTTTAGGTTACATAGGACCCTGGTAATGTTTCAGTAGTTGATGGATAATGGCTTGCATGATGAGAACTATGCAGCTGCATATTCCTAAACTATTTTATATATATATATACCCGTGTTTTCAAAAATTTGCTAATCTTTGACAAACAGCATGGGTTTGATGCAGGACAATCATGCCAGATCAACCTATTGGTATACATTGACCAAGTTTTGGAACAGTATATGAGGAATTTTGTATTGAAAAAGGGGTTAACAACAAGCCCAGTTGCTGATGAATCTTCTGAGGGTTTTTTTTTATGGTAGAAAAGTGCAGATGTTTGCAATTCGTTTTATAATTATCTGCTTAAGTTATCAGATGGGAAGTATTTCACTCGATATTATAAGAGAGTGTAAGGAATTAAAAACTAGGTACATGAGGAAAATGCATAAAGGAGAACAAACATTTGTAGCAAGACTTCTGATTAACCTGTAGATAATAATGTCTGGTAATGTGTATGTCAACCTGAGCACTGAAAACATAAATGTGCATCAGAATGTAAAGAAAAATGGTTTGTATTTGGTGCGTTTGAACATTGGCAGTTTTCTTTTTGTTTATCAAAATTAACTGAATGTTGTGCCTGGATTGAGTTACATAAACCAGATGCTATTATGTTAACAGAAACATGGCTAACTAAAAAAAAACTGATGATGTAGCAGCGGCATTCGAAGGCATGCTGACCGTATGGTGACACCATTATAGCAAACATGTCGATGCTGACAACACCGACAATTCACTGTAATGGTCTGCTCGAGATCCCGGCACACTGTCTCCCAGTTCTGCACCCCCTTCCCAAATCAACTCCAACTCAGAGTTGGAATCCAATAGTTCGAGGGTATGGGGTACAGCCCCCCGCATCAGGGGTTTGTGGGCCAAGCCCCCCCCAATAGAAAAAGTACTGGGGTCTCCTGCAGAATTTATGTCATCTGCAATTTGTGGTCGACATAAATCCATTGCTGTGATGTCGGTCGACAACATAGTTGTTGAACCAGCATCATAGAGCTGCACTGAAATATCACTTTGCATTTTCAATGGACAAGGGGAGTGAGAAGAGTGGTGGTTATTTAATTTATGGTAAGGATTATTTAATAGTTAGTGAAAGTAAATATTAGAGTAAGCAAATCAGAATGTGAGTTTTTGGCATTTACACTTGCAGTTGGAGTGATAACAAAGATGGTTATTGGGGTGGTACATATTCCATCAAAGTTTAAATAGAATAGATTGCTTTGGTGAGCATGTAGTACAGAAGACAGTAGGTGTATATATATATATATATATATATATATATATATATATGTATCCGAATCCATATACTTTCAAACATATTCAGTTCTCAAAGGGTTACACAGATATCATGAAAAGCTGTTGTTTGGAGATTTTATGATTAATTGTCTAGATAAGGCTAATGTCAAGTTCAGTGATAAGATAGCAGCACTACATTAGAAACAAATGGTAAGTGCATCTACCGGACAATTATAGAACAAATTCCAGTACTTGACTGGATTGATGCTAACACAAGTTGTAAACACGTGAAGAAAACTGCAGTACTTCCAGATGATCTGTGCGATTATTCTCCCATGTTATGCCATGGGATGGTAAAAATGGATAAGCCAAAACCCAAAACAGCATTAGGAAACTTTCTGCTAGTAAAATAACACATTTTAAGCAAATGTTGAATAGATTTGTTTGGTCATTTTTTTATAATATTCCATCAGCTGATTTGGAATTAGATGTTTTTATTACTGAATTTAATCAAATCTGTGACAAATGTTCACCAATAAAGAAAGTAAGGAAATGAGGAAAGGGTCTTGCATTGTTTAACAGGGGAGGTTAGACAGTTAATGAGGGAGAGGGACAGAATGTGGTTAAAATATAGCATAGTGGCCTGGACTGGGATAAAATAGCATACAAGCAATAGCATAATAGAGGCAGTATAGTGCAGTGGTCTAAGGCTCTGAGCTGCAAATCTGGGACATCCAGCAGACCAGACCTGGGTTTGAATCCCTCAGCTTCCACTTGCATACTGTGTGACCCTGAGCAAGTCACTTAACCTTCTTGTGCTCCTAGGTCACTCCTGTAAAAGCTTTCAGCTTAGTGTGCTATACCTGGATAAACAGCTA
This sequence comes from Neoceratodus forsteri, assembly GCA_016271365.2. NCBI lineage: Eukaryota > Metazoa > Chordata > Ceratodontiformes > Ceratodontidae > Neoceratodus > Neoceratodus forsteri. Next base: position 162,380,881 of record CM057453.1, read on the forward strand.
AAAATAAAAATAGATGAAAAGTAATTATTCAGAGAGCTAGGCTAATTATTCTCAACAAAAGCAAAATGAGGAAGCAGAAAACCCAAGAAAGTTTTGGGATAAGAACATATGAAATTTGCCAGCAGATAAAGGCCTCATGGTCTATCAAGTCTGCTTGAATGTGCAGCTAGCCCCCTTATTCTGCAGCTGCCCTTCCCTCCACCCTTCCCTCCCTTGACTCTCCCCTTGCTCTGTCCCAGCCCTTTCAAAGCAGTCCACTGTTCTACTGGATACCACTTCTGCGGTAACACAATCCACCCAGCTACCACCCTCTCCCTGAAAAGTATCTCCTCAACTCTCTCCTGAACCTACCTCCCTACAGTCTATATCATGGCCCTCGGTGTTCCTCCCTCCTTTACTTTTAACAGCCCTCCAGTTTATTCCTTTCATGTACTTGAAGGTTTCAATCATATCCCCTGTCCTTCCTCTCCTCCAGTGAGTACATGTTCAACTCCTCAGCCTCCTCTCATATGGTAAGTCCCCCGGCCCTTGATCATCTTTGTCACTCTGTGCTGCACCCCCTGAACTTAATGTCCTCTTCAGATATGGGCACCAGTACTGCACGCAGTACTCCAGGTGCGGTCTAACTAATGATCTATACAGTGGCAGAATCACCTCCCTCCTCCTTGAGGATATACCCCTTGCAATGCAACCCAGCATTTTGTTGACCTTTTCAGCTGCCTTCCTACATTGTGCTGAGTTGTTCATTGACCCCGTAATGAGCACTCCCAAATCCCTTTCCTCCTCTCTCTCGGCTAGCTGCACTCCCCCCAGCTGGTAATTCCCCCTTGGGTTTTTTTGGCCCAAAATACAGCACCTTGCACTTTTTGGCATTGAACCCCAGTTGCCAGGTGTCTGACCAGGTTTCAGCTTTGCCAGATCATCCTGTAACCCCTGTCATCCCCTAGGTTGTCCACTACTGCTCCCATCTTGATGTCATCAGCAAACAGGCTGACCTTACTCTTTATGCCCAATGATATGTCTACAATGAATATCTCAAACAACACTGATCCCAACACCAAGCCCTGTGAAACACTGCTCATCACTACCCTTGGGAATGAGAGCTCCCCACCCACCACCACCCTCTGTTGCCTTCCCAAAGCTAGTTCCCTACCCATCTCACCAACTTTGCACCCACCCCTGTGCCTTCTAACTTACTTCCCAGCCTTCCATGCTGCACTGAGTCAAATACATTACTGAAGTCCAGGTACAGGACATCCACTGCATGGCCCCCATTCAGTTGCCTAGTTACGTAATCATAGAACTCCACCAGGTTGGTTTGGCAGGATCTGCCACTTACAAAGCCATGCTGTCTGCTGTCCTGTAGTCCTTTGGCCTCCAGGAGGGCCACCAGCCTCTCCTTTAGGATAGTCTCCATCAGCTTACCCACAATGGATGTGAGGCTGACCGGTCTGTAGTTCTCCGGTTCATCCTTGGGGCCACTCTTGTGGAGGGGCACCACATGAGCTATTCTCCAGTCCTGAGGTACACACCCTGAGAGTAGTGAGGCATTAAATAGGTCTGCCAAAGGTCCCACCAGGACCACTGCCAGCTCCTTTGGTACCCTGGGGTGGATGCCATTTGGGCCTGGTGCCTTGTCCACCCACAGTGCCCTCATATCCTCCAGAACCCTGCCTCCATGATTTCCCCATCCATCACCTCCTCTGTTTCTGACCTCTCCTCCCTTTGGGTATCACCCTCTTCTCCTTAGTAAATACTGAGCAGAAGTAATCGTTTAGTGCTTCTGTTTTATCACCCCTGCTTCCACAATCCAATCCTCCTTCCTAATCTCTACTATATGATCCTTACAGTTCCTTTTCTCCTGATGTACCTGAAGAAGTCTTTCCTCCCTTCTTAATGCCCTGCACCAGCCTGGGCTCTATAGATACCTTGGCAGCCGTTACTGCCTTTGTCACCTCCTTCGATTCCTTCAGGTACTCCTCCCTGTTCTCCCCCTTCCTGTTTTTCTGTACTTCCTAAAGGCAGCTCTTTTCCTTCTTACTTTTTCCATGACCTCCTTGCTCACCCAGCTAGGTTTCTATGCCCTAGCCTTCTTGCTGTGGGCCTTGCTGCAGGTTGCGGTTGCCTCCACCTAGCCCCGTTTTATGAGCTCCCACCTGTGATTAGTGTTCATACTAGGTTGAATTCTGGCCAGGTACCCTATTAATCAAACTTTATGCAGAAATAATAAAGTGGTTTCCAGAGCAGTGCAGAGAGGTGATAGCTTGCTGGTACAACCATTTGATCTAGCAAATTAATTTATTACATTTTTAGTGTTGGTGATATCACAGCGATGGATTTATGTCGACCACAATTTGCGTTTGACATAACTCAATCACAGACACAGTTGCTCCATACAGGGTTCTGCCCCATCCCCGAACTTAAGGATTATCAGTTCCCAGTTGGAGTTGATTCAGGGTGGGGGTGCAGGACTGGGGAAAAGAGTGCCGGGGTTTGGGGCAGACTTTTACAGTGACCTGTTGATGTTGTCAGCATCGACGTGTTCACTGTAAAAGTTTCACTGTGCAGAGAGTATATCCATTTTCTACACAGACAAATACTGCCTGTGTGGAAGGTAAAAAAAAAGAGAAAGAAATAACAGGGTTGAGAGAGAATGTTATTTTAAATAGGTTACAGAGAAGGAATTTAAAAAGTATCTAAACAAAATGTATACGAAAACAAGGAAAAGGAGTGGCAGTTTGGAGATGGTACTCTTGAAAATAGCAGTGGGTGAAGTGGCAGTTCCTTAGAGAAATATTAGAAATTAATCATTGTGTACACAAGAGACTCCAGAACTTTAGAACGAGACAGCGGTGGTCCTTGTGTTTAAGGGATGGGGACAGTACAATAACCAGCAATTGTAGGCTGATTTCGATCTTGTCCCCACTGTCCAAGGAACTGGAGGAGATTGTGTATGATCAATTGATGAGGTATATCGAGGAATGAGACAAGTTGATTAAAGCTCAACATGGCTTTCGAAAGAAATGCAGTACTACTTCTGCTCTATTAGAGTATATGGACTTCACTGGTGGTACCTTGGACAGTAGGGACATGGCTGGGGCACTCTTTATTGACTTGTCTAAAGTTGTTGACTTAGTACATCATGAATTGCTGGTAGATAGGCTATTTGAGATTGAACTTGTGAGTAATGTATGCAGATGGTTTCATAATTATTTGGTAAACAGATAACATAATTATTTGGTAAACAGAAAACATAATTATTTAGTAAACAGATAACATAATTATTTGGTAAACAGAAAACATAATTATTTGGTAAACAGATAAGATAATTATTTGGTAAACAGAAAAGATAATTATTTGGTAAACAGATAAGACAATTATTTGGTAAACAGATAACATAATTATTTAGTAAACAGATAATTATTTGGTAAACAGATAAGATAATTATTTGGTAAACAGATAACATAATTATTTGGTAAACAGAAAACAGAAAGTTAAATTGGGCATTATGACATCTACATTAAAAACATCAATATTGGAGAACTGCAGGCATCCATATTAGGACTGATGCTTTTTTAACAGCTTGCCTTCTGCTTGCCAAGACTGCAAAGTCATACTTTATGCTGATGATGCAGTACTGGTAACCAGTGGTCAGAATGTTGCAGTTCTTTTGCAGGAAGATTTTGCAAGAGTTCAGGACTGGTTTATTAGAAGCAAGCTAATGTTGAATATTAAAAAGATCCAGTCCATGGTGTTCTGCAATTCTAAAAGTATTGGCAATTGTGTACAGCTGAACATTAAAACAGTTACAGGTGAGGTTTTGGAGCAAGAATTGTCTTTTAAATATCTGGGTATCCATTTGAACAGTGTACTGTCCTTTACCATGCATATAGACAAGGTAGTAAATAAAAATAAATAGAACAATGGGCTTATTGTATAGAAATAACAGCAACTTTTGTCAGGAGTCTCATAAATTGGTTGCTCAGTCTAATTCTGTTATGGATTATGGATTGTCCATTAATGCTATGACTGTGGACAAAGTGCTGTCAAAGCTTAAGAATAGTATATAACCATATATGTACTGTAGGTTTGTTGTTTAAAACAAGATGTTCATCATTGTATTCTCTATCAACATATGGACTGGTTTTTGGACACAAGAATTAAGTACTTTGATGGTATTTGGTGCCAGAAAATAATTCATGGACAGAGCAACAGTAATCTGAATGTGTTACTGTCCAAATGATCAAATGTTTAAATACTAAACACTAAAGAAAAGTATCTTGAAATATCTAGCTGCAGAACAGCATTAGGACAATGGTCTTTAAGGAGTATGGAATTCATTACCACCATCTGTAGCTATTAGCCATCAAATTGTTCAGTTCAAGAGAGAGATGAGATTAGTTGAATGCTTTGGTATATTGTAAATGTTTTAAATAGTCTCTTTTGTAAACTAAAACTGTTGGAGGTTATGAAGAGACTGAATGTTTGCATAGGGTACTCTACATGTAACAGTTGTATGTTAATTTTAGACATAGCCTAACTTCTATTTTATGTTTTTTTTTTATGTATGTTTATCATTTTTAATGACATGGTGCTGTCATACTACCTGCCGAGAATTTTATAATTAATATAAGATGTATTGTAATTTTGATTGGGTCACCTTTGAGAAAAGGCAGTAGTTGCCTAAAGGTATTACCCTACTAATAAAATAAAATCAATAAACACAAATATTATCAGCATACACAATGATCTTAAGCACTCCACTACCAGAAGGACCAGGGATACTGTGTATATGCTGGAGTGGACCACCCTCAAATTAAGTGGTCCAAAGCAAAATATATAGTAAAGGGCTTAATGGACACCTCTATTTTAATCTGATTTTAAACTAGATAGACTCCCTTTGGGGCCCCATAATAAACGGGTGACACAGTTGTTGAAGGTAAAGATCTGTAAGTCATGTAACAAAACCTGGATGAATTCCATACAAACTAGGATGGTGAATAAATCAATCAATCAATCAGTCAATCAAAATCTTTATTTATTCAGGCGAACATCATTGAGCATAGCTCATTTACAAGATGGACCTGAGTGGTCATAACAAAAAGGTTACAGAGGGTATACAAAACATGATATTGAAATAGCACAAATACAAGCATTTATGAGTGAGATAGATGTACAATTATTTACATATATACAAGGCAAAGGACAGTAAACCAAAACCTATTAAAGGTGAGAAACAAACAGTCTGGTGGGGATAAGGTTTGGATAATGGTACATGGGTGGGCATATATGTTTGAGGTTTGATGGAAAGGACCAGAGCAATGATAGAAGAATAGGGAGGAGATTTAGAAGGGGGTGAGGGTGAGAGGGTGTGGGGGTGGGGATGTGGGAGGACTGGGCCTTGTGGAAGCAATTGCATGAATCTGGGATTAGGCTGGTGTACAGCTTTTTGAAGGATGTAAGGGGATCAGTGTTTCCATTTTCAGGGTCTTTTGGATAGAATTCCAGATAAGTGCCAGGAAATAACTGATTGCAGCTCTTCCATACCGGTGCAGGTGATAGGAATCTTCAGCAGGATCAGTTTGTTGATCCTCAAGGTGTAGGGCCTGGATGTGATCTGGTTGAAGCAATCTGAGATGTAGGAAGGAGTTTGTTTGTCAGAGCTTTGTAGATCCAGATAGCAGCATTTTTCTTCTTCTATGTTGCAGGGATGTCCAGCTGACTGCATTGTAGAGAGAGCAATGATGGGTGCTAGAGGGAAGGTCAGTAATGAATCTAATAGCTCTATGATACAGGGTGTCTAGTTTGTTTAGATGGGAGAGGGAGCAATGACCATAGAGGAAGTCAGCATAATCAATGAGGGACATGAATGATGCAAGGATTAATCTTTGTTTGGAATCTTTGGTCAGGTAGTGTTTGATTCTATAGAATAGACCAAGTCTTTGTCTTAGCTTTTTCAGGAGCTCTTCAACGTGGGTAGTATAGTCTAGTTTATTGTCTATCCATACTCTAGGTATTTGAATTTGTCAACATATTCCAGATTTTCACCAAGGATGGTAGAGAGTTGTGGGAGGGTGAATGATGGGATAGTGGAAGAACAGTTCTTGTGGGCAAAGAACATAGCTTTGGTTTTCTTAGCATTTAGTAATAATTTCTTTTTTAATAGGTTATGCTGGAGGAGGGAGAATTGAGACTGTAGGAGCTCACAGGCTTTTGATGGTGAGGGATCGCTCACATAAAGTACAGTGTCATCTGCAAAAAGGTGGATATTAGAAAGAGAGAGATTGGAGTCAATATTGTTGATGTAGATGGCAAAAAGGATGGGACCCAGGATGGAGCCTTGCTTACACCTCTTAGGGTGGCTTAGGGTAGATAGATCACCATCATTCTTTACAAGTTGTAGCCTTACAGAGAGATAGCATCTGAACCATTTAATGGAGAGTGAGTCAAGGCCTATGGAGTTTAGTGAGGTGATTAGGAGATCATGATCCACAGTGTCAAAGGCTTTGCTTAGATCCAGAAACACAGCACAGGTATTATTCTTTTGTCTAGGGCAGTCTGCCAGTCATTTGTGACTTTTGCTAGAGCAGAGATGGTGCTATGTATAGATCTAAACCCAGATTGAGCTGGATTTAGGAGATTGTTGGTATCAAGGTAGGCAGTTAACTGAGAGTTTACCAGCTTCTCAAGCATCTTGGATAGTATTGGTAAGATGGAGATGGGCCTGTAATTATTGAGGTCCATGGGATCACCTGCCTTAAGTAGTGGAAACACTTGAGCTGTTTTCCATATTGAGGATAGTACCAGTGACAAGTGATAGATTGAAGAGATGGGTGAGGGGGCGGTTAAGGCATACAGTGCTACTTTTTAGAAAGTAGGGATCCAGGGAGTCTGCACTGCGCTTTTGGTGGTATCTAGTTGGAGTAGGAGGTCTTCACATCTTTGAACAATATTGGTTTGAATGAGAATGTGGAAGCAACCTTTGATTCTCAGTAGATTGTAGGTTTAGAGATGATCTTAATAGGTTTGCAGGAGAGAGTCAGCCAGGCCAGCTGTAGTGAAATGGTCATTGAAGGCATTCAAGATATTTTGCTTAGCCATTGATTTCAATATTATTTAATTGAATTTTGGATGGTAAGACAGGGTAGACGTTTGACCTAGGGATGCCCTTTATGGTACCCCAGAACCTGGAAGGGTTGTTATAGGAGGCATCTAGTTCAGCTGTGTAGAAGGTTGCCTTGGCTTTTCTTACTTGTTTTGTGCAGGAGTTTCTGGCTTTTCTGAATTGGAGCCAGTCATTTGGGTCCTTTGTCTTTCTTGCCCTTTTCCAGAGTTTGTCTCTGGCAAGCTTGATCGGATTTAAGGTCAGCAGAGAACCAGCGACAGGATTTGAGTTTGGTTCTGACACTGGTGAGGGGTGCATGGAATTGAGGGCACTTATGATTATATCATTTAAGATTTGAAGAGCTGACTCTATTGAGGCTGTGAGATAGAATTTTGCCAACGGTGGTGTGGCACAGATCATGGAGATATCCTGTAATATTAAAGTTCTTTTTGACCTTCGTGGAGGAATTTTGCAGGATTGGGTGGCTTGATTGTTGATCTAATGGCAGCTATGGGGCAGTGGTCACTTATGTCACTGAGAAGTACTCCTGCATAGGGATAATGATGAGGTTTATTTACCAATATAATATCCAGGAGTGTGCTGTTGAGAGTATTCTTTGGGTTGATCCTTGTTGGTTCTTTGATTAATTGAGAGAAACCATAGGTGTCACAGAAGGTTACCAGGGGTGGATGCATTAGTCAGCCAATTTAAGTTCATGTCTCCAAGATGATGGTGTCTTCAGGACCCAGATTAAGTATGGATCCTAAATGGGATAGGAGTTTGAGGCCTGCAGAGGGGGCCTATAGCAACCAACCAGTTGAAAGGAAGATGTGTCGGAAGGGTTATTTTAATAGACAAGCATCTGAATTCCTTTGGTTGAGATGTAGAATTGAGGCAGAATGCAGAGATATTTGCTTTGACATAGATGGCTACCCCACCGCCCTGGATAGATGGTCAGATCTGAAGAGCTGATAGTTGGGAAGGTTTATTTCACTATCTTTGTTGCAGATTTGAGCCATGTTTCAGATATAACCAGACAGTCCGGTAGGGTGTGAAACCAGGCCTGTATTGATGAGAACTTTTAGGAGGCTGCAGGCATTGAAGTGAAGAAAACTCAATCCATTTATGGAGGTTAGGTCAGTTGGAGAGATCGAGCTTCAGTGGGTCCAGGGTTGATTTCCACAGTGCCAACACAGACCAGCAGAAAGAAGATTAACTTGATGAGGGCACCAAGTGATAGGAGTAGTGAGCAGTCAGGCAGTTTTTCTTCTTTCTTGGGATCCAATATATAGTGGCTGATGATTCTGCTGCATGGTTATCGAGATTATCATAGATTGCCAGCTTAATGGACAGGCGAGGGGGTAATTGTAGTGCTAGTATGGTAGCAGGGGATAAAGGAGTTCCAAACTGGTTGTGAGCCTTTTGGGATTCCCCAAGGATTATTGTGCAGAAGTGTATTATAAGTATGTATAGTTTAGGGGTATCCACTGGGGACAGTAGAGGGGGCAGTGTTGAGTGGTCACCCAAGCACCTTAGTATGGGTTCCAACAGTTATCTCATCTGGATCTAAGGAAGGTGAGAAGCAAAGCAGCAGTAGTAGGTGCAGTAGCATGGTGGAGGGTAGGAGAGGGTTAAAGAAAGTAAGATGATGTGAAGAAAATGAGCTCGGAATTGGCTGGGAGAATAGCTATGGGCGGGATGAGATTTTATGGAAGGTGTGTATAAAAGAAACACCCTGAAGGGGGGGTGGGGGTGGGCAAAATTTTATGGCTTCTCGCATCTTTCTGGCTTTTCTCCCGGCCTCCTGGTTCCCCTTTTCGGCTATTTGGTGGCCCCACCCGCTTGGCGGCCTGGAGCCCTCTGGAGAGTGTGTGTCCTCGAGGGCAGACCAGCTAGAAGGAGGGGACAGAGGAGGGGCAGTGAGAAGAAGCACTTGCAGGCAGTGGCTTGCTGGAGGTGTTAAATTTGAGATTTGGCACAACAAAGACTGGAGGGTGGGGGTTAGGCGCCCATGCCTAGCCCAACACCAAATTAACCCAAAAGACTGTAATTGCTAGCTAGACAGTTAACAGGCATTACACAGAACTACACAGTAAAACAGCAAAACAGCCCTTTTAGATAAGTTAAATCTTTTCAGATAAAAGGCAAGTAAACTCGAGCAGTTTTGGTGGTGCAAAGATACAGCAAAGTCAATGGGAGAAGGCGCACCAATCAGAGGCAGGCAAAAGTCGACGGTCGCCTTCCGATTGGCTGTAACTCCCGTACCTTTCTAGCTTTCTCCCCTGGCCTCCTGGTTCCTTTTCGGCTGTTGGTAGCGCCGCCCGCTGGCGGCTCGGAGCCCCTCTGGAGAGTGTGTCCTCGAGGGCAGACCAGCTTTCTGGCTTTCTCCCCCGGCCTCCTGGTTCCCTTTTCGGCTATTTGGTGGCCGCCCGCCCGCTGGCGGCTCGGAGCCCCTCTGGAGAGTGTGTCCTCGAGGGCAGACCAGCTTTCTGGCTTTCTCCCCCGGCCTCCTGGTTCCCTTTTCGGCTATTTGGTGGCCGCCCGCCCGCTGGCGGCTCGGAGCCCCTCTGGAGAGTGTGTCCTCGAGGGCAGACCAGCTTTCTGGCTTTCTCCCCGGCCTCCTGGTTCCCTTTCGGCTATTTGGTGACGCGCCCGCCCGGCTGGCCTGGGAGCCCTCTGGAGATGTGTGTCCTCGAGGCAGACCAGCTTTCTGGCTTTCTCCCGGCCTCCTGGTTCCCTTTTCGGCTGTTGGTGGCCGCCCGCCGCTGGCGGCTCGAGCCCCTCTGGAGAGTGTGTCCTCGAGGCAGACCAGCTTTCTGGCTTTTCCCGGCCTCCTGGTTCCTTCAAGAGTTTCAGGCCGCCCGCCCGCTGGCGGCCTCGGAGCCCCTTCTGAGAGTGTGTCCTCGAGGGCAGACCAGCAATCAGAGGCAGGCAAAGTCGGCGGTCGCCCGATTGGCTGCTGTGGCTTTCCTGCACCTTTCTGGCTTTCTCCCTGGCCTCCTGGTTCCCTCGGCTATTTGCGGCCGCCGGCTGGCGGCCCGGAGCCCCTCTGGAGAGTGTGTCCTCGAGGGCACACCACTTTAAATAATCATGGCACACCCTCTAATGCAATACTCTGATCAAGGTAATGCAGCTTATCATAGAAACATAGACTTTGACGGCAGATAAGGACCGCTTGGCCCATCTAGTCTGCCCATTTCCCTACCTACAGGATAGGCCACAGATCCTAGTTAACCAACAGCCTATTTCTTCCTACCTCCCACAAGAATTGCCTTATGTCTGTCCCATGCATTCTTGAATTCTCCCACAGTTTTAGACCCCACAATCTCCTCAGGAAGGCTGTTCCATGCATCCACTACCCTCTCTGTGAAATAATACTTCCTCACATTGCCCTTGAACAGCCCACCCTCTATCTTTAAATTGTGTCCCCTTGTTCTTGCACGTCTGTTTTTCTGAAAAATGCTACGCTCTTGGACTTTGTTGATTCCACTGAGGTACTTAAAAGTTTCTATCATGCCCCCCCTCACCCTTCTTTCCTCAAGGGTATACATATTAAGCTCCTTTAGCCTCTCCTCTATCCTGTCACATTAGTGGATTTTCAAAATTCTATGACTTCTTCACTAGAAATAAATTTTCCTGAATATGTCTTGAGGGTATGGAACATGTTTGTTGGGTAGGATCAGACCTTCTGCTGCTGTTTGCGGTTGTACCTGCAATAGTTTTGCTAATATCTTAAAGTCTGCATTCAACAAACAAATGGGTCTCAATTTCTAATATTTAATGTATCCCTCTTTATATGACCAGATCATCAGACATCTTGTAGAACATGAGGGTACCTTCCTGTACCGATCAGAAATCTAAACACAGTCTTTAATAAATTAGCTATTTCAGTCCAAAGATAATATAGAATTCATTGGGTGTCCCATCCCAGCTGGCAAAGCCCCCATTTTAAAAATTTCAGAATAGCTAAAATATTCTTCTTATATATGGGAGAAGTAAGTTCCGCTCTTCTGAAAGTCCCAGATGTTGCAAGAGAGCCCCAGTCCCTCCAGGGAACTACCAAAAGTATTTTTGATATACTGATTTACCAATTTTTCACTTCAGTGGTCTCTGCTACCAGCAGTCCCTCACTATTTTTAAAACAGTTAGATACCTCTTCCTGTCCTTACACGCCACAAATTGGTCCCCAAAATGCATTTTCTGCATTTCGTGCTTCAAGTCTGCATCAAGAAAAGTGACTAATCATACTGATAGAGCCTCTATAGATTTTGAATTTGGTCTGCATAATTCCTGGTGCCATCACACTGACCTGAGTACTTTCCATTTGCAATTTTTCCCTTCATTTTAAGTAATAAAAACATTATGTTATTGATTTTGCCAGACGTTTGGAACCAGTGATGTACATCCAGTTCTGTGTCCTCCCACTATTCCCCAATATCCTCATGTAGGCATAAAGCTGACTGCCTTGCCTGTAAAATATGCCTGATTGCTTCACTTCAGCTGCTGAGTGCACCAAGGAATTCAACATCCATCAATGTCCAACCTTTGGGACCCCCTGCTTTTAACAATCTGAACCATCAAAACCAGATGATCAGAGATTCAACAGGCAGGACATTAGATTCCATAATAACCAGCTGTTGAGATTGAAATATATAATCAATATGTGTGGCTAATGTATTCCTAATATACGCTCTTATCCCCTCCGATGCTTAGGGCAGTAGCTGTCTGTCAACCCAGCCACAGAGACACATTTTTCAGAGTTACAGAATCAGAATAAATCTTTTCCTTCTTAAATGTAGACCCATACAATCTAAACTACAGTTGAAATTGCCTCCCAAACCAAGTGTTTTGAAGCAGCTATAGTATATTTGGTTGGATTGCCTCAAACATGTGTGACTTAATGTGAGGGCATACACATTAATAAATCTGTATTCACAAATTTGCCATGTACCATCCAGAATAAGAACCCAGCCTGGCCACAGATCAATTACTTTATCAATCTTGAAACTCACACCTTTAAATAAAATGCCTACCCCATCAACCTTGTCCTTGCCAAGGGCTAGAATGAGAATATCTAATCTTCCTTTTGCTTGATTTATACTATTCACTGAAGTCATCCAGATTTCCTGGACAAAATTAAATCCAAATTAGCCTCCTGGAGTAAGGAGAAGATAGCCTTCCTCTTTTGGGGTCCCTGTAACTACATATATTCAGGGATGAGACTGAAACTCTGTTATAGACAAAGGAAAATGTAATTAGAAAAATCACAATCTATCATTGGGTAATATTTCCTTCTTGTTCTGGGCTTTAGTTCTTCCTTCTCCATCTGCATCTAGTCACTGGTTGTTCTGGAAGAGAAGGGGCAAGGATTGTGAATAGAGGTTTGAGGATGTGTCCGAATCTAATCCTTTGTGTCAAAATCTCCCAATTTTTTGACATGAAGTATCTTGTATTTTTTTGCCAGTGGTAAATCAGGGACTCTTTGACTACCTTGGCCAATCTGGAACTTCTCCTGGTAATTTTAGCTATACCCTTCAGGCATGGGGAGAGCATGATGAAATCCTCATTTAGGTGGACATTGACTTTCCCCTCAACTGAAAGTCCCGCTGGTTTGGGTACTAAGACCTCAATATAATGTTCTGGCAATTTGGGGTCCTCCTCAGCCATCACAGCAGGAAGAATTTCATCACCAACAGTCAGACCCTGGGGCAAGGTGGGGTTTCATCTTGGATGGAAGAAGGGCTCAAAGTGTCTTGCTGGGCCTCACCATCAATCTTGGTGAGGAGGGGGGTGAGGTTAGTTGGAACTGAATGTGCACAATTAGATAGTTGAGTTGGGCCATCTCTGGGCTTTCTGAACCAGGGCATTTTGGTTAAATCCATCCTTCTAATTATGTACAGACTAGGGGCAATTTTTGAAAATATGCCCCTTCTTCTCACAGATGTTGCACCAAAACCAGCTCCTACAGGTCAAGCTCACATGCACAGATCTCTCCTAGTGTAATACAAGAGATGGACTTGTATGGACAAAATGTCTATTTCCATCTCTGAAACTTCAGTATTAAACTCAATATGCCTGAATTCCCAACACAGTCCACATTATAAATGGTCACATGCACTGGAAAGCTGAGAGCTAGCACTGCCCTGGTAGAATGTATTGTATATCTAATGCTCACCACATTTGTTCATGGTGCTGGTTCAGGCTCTGTTTAACACAATCTGTAAATCTAGGCCCATAACAAGATGGAGAGTGCTGCCTGGAGGATTCCTCTCTCCTACCTCAGATTCTGAATGTTCTGGAGTATGCTCTCTAGTATCACTGTTTGGAACCTTAGAAAACCCCTTGTTGTGAGGATTGCCCTGACCAGACCTTGAGGGTCTTTCAGTATTCACATTAGGAGACTGAGGGACCTACTCTGTACCCCATGTCACAAGAAACATGTGACCTGGCATTCCCTCAGTTCTAGTCTCTCCCACATGAAAAAAATATCACACTCCTTTACAGGTTCTGAAGGGGGGGAGTCATACTCCATCTACCACTTCTGTGTGCTTTAGCATGCAATTTGTACTGGATTCAGTGTCTACACAAGCACCCTCCACTTGAGCAGCCTGTTATTTCCCAGAGCTTGTCTGGAAGTTTGTCTTTCCCTCCCCAGACTCTGCCTCAGCAGAGCATGGTGCCATAACCGCATTCTTTGTTTTGTCAGTATTAACAGCAAAAGTTTGTACTTGGAATTCCTACTCCACCAACCTTGTTATTTATTAGGTACAGTGCAGTTCAGGAAATTAACTGGCTCTTCTGGGACTCTGGCCCCATTTTTATCCCCGGTGCTGCCATTTTCCCAGCAACACCACTGACTCAAGATCCAAATGTGCAATCCTGGTACCCATTTCTGTTGGGACCCTTCATCCATCCAACACTCAATAATACATTCTCCTTTAACCACAGAGCTTCAGACTGCTACAATCCCGGTTACCTGAAAGGCAGTAGGAATCGTCTTCTGAGTCTGACACTCATTGGATGGCTTTAATCTTCTCTTGCCAGCCGACTGTCAGCATCTGCTAGGTTGCTGTAAGAGCAGCCATTTAATGTGGACCAGGACCACTTTGAAAATGAGCTTGCTTAATGGTGTTATACCTGGTTAAATAAAGTTTGATTGATTGATTGAATGATTGATTGAATGATTGATTGATTGACTGATGATTGATTGATTGATGGATGTGGAGACAGCTGCATTTCCACCTCTTCTGACTGGCTGAGAAAACATGCCAGACTTCACCTGCTCCACCATGTCTCCCTGGGCTGGATGCAAAGGCTGCTGGCCCTTCAAAGCAGCCTTTCTCTTGGAGTGCTTCTCTTCGTCCTTTGCTAACATCAAGACCAACAATCTCGGTCTCCTTGCCATTTCCAATTCAAGCTGCTTTTTGGTCACTTCAGTATTACTGGTGGATGTGCCAGGTAAACGTTGTTCCACCATGATTTCACAGCCTCTGCTCTGTCAACAGCTGAAGGCATATACAAAGCACTGTCTTCTGCCTGTCTAACACCGGCTGGGATGGAAGAAAGCTCCACAGGCTGCTGTAGCTCACCATCCTCCTCTGCAGCCTCGGGATCCTCCATCTTGGATAGATAGCTGAAAGTGCCCTCTTCCAAGTGTAGGAGGATTTTTCCAGTGTCCTGGCCTAACCCCCATTTATTAAAATACCACCAACAGATTAACCTGATTCAATAGGCCAGTGTGCATCTGTACCCCCCCAAAGTGGCTAAAAATAGGCACAATTGCCTAGCCTTCCTTTCCCAGTCAACAAAATCTTAATAAAATAAATTAATCAGTAAATCAATACATTACAGATGGTTTTGGAGGAGGAATGATGTACTCATTAGGTGAAAAAAGCTAGGCTACATGCAGAATTTGGGTTGTGGTCCATTTCTAGTTTTCTCCTCATTCAAAGGTGGCACACTATTCAGTGCCCCACTGGACACTGGGGAGGCATAAAGGAACAACTCTCCCTTAGAAATATAGAAACATAGATGTTTACAGACAGAAAAAGACCTGTGGCCCATTGTGTCTGGCCAGTTACTTATCAGGTGGTCCTCACCAGCCTAGCACTGGCCAGGCCTTAAGTGGATCACTCATTATTCAGTTCTGCTTCAAGTAACTCCCCACCATTGTTAACATAAACCCTCCCTCATCTACTTCATCAGCCTCATGTATCTAACCCACACTCTCTTGAAACTTGCAACCATCTTAAGACTGACCAGTTATCCTGGCATTAAGTTTAACTTTTCCATGAGGACATATTTCCACACATCCCTCCTGAATTTCCCACATACAAGTTTATAGTTGTGGCCCCTTATGATGGGCCACTTGCAAAATGTAAACATTCACTGGCTGTTTACCCCTGTATAATTCTTTTCCCCCTAGCCAACCAAGGGGGAAGTCATACACTTCACCAAGTAGGTGTTAAACATTTGGTAGGACAGCATTGCAATCTGCTATCAACCCAACTTGGATCTCAGATTCTGGATTCTAGACATAAACCTGGGCCATCACATGGCAAGTAGATTTGATCGCCACTAAATCATCCATTTGACTTTGTGTCAAACTTTAAAAATGCATTGTGTGCTCAGTTTCTGCTTACTTTCTTTAAAATGTCAAAACAATGTGTAAAATGTCCTGAAGTAGTACTAAGTCACATAGAAACTGGATGCAGTTTATGTTGTGTTAGTGTGGTCCAGCTATACCTTGCTGTCAAACCTGAGCTACTGAGTATTTTTAGTTCCAATTGTTTTCTCAGCAGATACAGTAAAGGAGGAGAAGGCCATTACTAACGACACAAAGCCCCCTACAGAGACAGCAGCTACAGATGATGCTGCTCAAAATGGAAAGAATGTGACTGATCCCACTGGTAAGTGAAAACCTCAAACAACACCTAGTAAAGGCTCTTTTACCTTTAACAGCTAGTGTCTCAATTGACATGCCATGGCAAAGCAAAAGGTTCTATGTTACAGAATTAAGCCATCCTTTTTTAATCCTACATGATGGCCAAAATAGAAGGGACAAGGAATCTGATAACTTTATGGCACCTTCCTTTATCATTTTAGGATCATTTAGGGGAAAGAGTCTCAAAAGATGTCTCAAAGGATTAGCTTTCAACAAGGCATCGTATAGCACTCTTAAGCAGAATGGTAGTATTACTTTCTCATCCTTGCAGATGGGATTGGATGAAGCAATTCCTTTAGTCTAAGTATTCTGTCTAAGCTCACCTTGAGCAGGACAACCCCCTTTAAACCTTCATAGCATCATTCTGATCTGTCAGAAGACTGGCTGACAAAATCTTGATGTATCAAACATTTCAAAAAAGCTTTTATTTTTTTTCTTTCTGAATTTGAATACCTTCTACATTTTGGATTGTTGCCCTTTGACAATCAGCCATTTGTTATCATGTGAAAATTGTTCAGAGACATTCCCAGTCTTTTAGAAAACTCTATTGCAATGGTTCAAGCCAGACATTTTCCTGCTCCAAGTTTTCCCATTTTATGAACATAGTTTTGGCACAAAAGAACACATGATCCATTGAACATTTAATTGTTCCACTTTGTTTTCTGATCACATGTTTCTGAAAGTCTTGTGAGATTTAGGAGGTGAATGAAACCAGTAGCTAGCAATGATAGTAACTGAGAGATGAAATGAAAGAAATGCAACAGTTGCCTAGGTTTCCTCATACTGTACATCTACAGGCACAGTCTCAAATTGCCTTAGATTACTCATAAGAAAGACACCGCCACCCCTGCCTGCACCAACCCAGCTTGGGTATGGACTGGAGTCTGAACTACACTCTCACCTATGTGGTGCTCCTTATATCACAGGATTGAGGCACATATAGTAAGTAGGCTGGTGAAGAGAATCTGGCACTGCAGTTGCTTGTGCTTTACCTATCATGTGGCTACACAAAGAGCTTTAGCATCCAGCATTGTTGGCATGGTACATGTCTCAAACATTACAATTTACTACAAAATGTTTTTGTTTTTTTTTTATGAAAAAATGACTCCTGAAAAGTGTCTTATAGTTTAATTTTGGTTACATAATTTTTTTAGAAAGCATTCACAATAAACATTGTCTTCTGTATACATCTAACCCATCATATACTGCATACATTGGCACATATGGCATTCCTTTTGTAAAAGTGACGTTGGAGAGGGAAACAACAGGAGTTTGGGGAAGACTGCACTGTTGGTTGTATTTTATTGAAATGAGTACACAGCACATGAGAGCCATTGGGCAGTACCAGATAGAGCTGTTTATGAATAATTATACCACATCTGGACTCTCGCTCCAAGCACAAGCATGAGTTACAGTTTATTCCACAGCAGATCCACAGCAGTCATTTTCTTCTCAATAAAATAACTGCTGAGAGCTTTGAACAGTCATTATATTGTCAATAAAATGACAGTAGTGACATTGTCACCTTGCCTTACATTATGTTTGGTCTGCATTCACAGCAGCAGCTATAAACAAGTGTAGTGCTGGTAGAGGGAGATGTGGAGTTACCACAAATGGGATCGATGATGCCAGTTTGACAACAAAAAGTTGTTGACCGATGTTACAGTGACAGATTTATGTCAACTGCAATTGTGGTCAGCATAAGTTTGTCTGAAAAAACGTTGTTTCTTTCAGGGGGCTTCACACCCCCCCTCGAACCCCCCATAATTCATATAATCAACTCTGAGTCAGAATTGATTTGGGGAGGGGGTACAAGACCCTAAGAAAGCAGTGCTGGGGTCCAGCAGTGACAGTACAGAAACTCGTTGCTGTGTTGCTGTACTGTTGTTCATGGTACAGGTGTCACTGTTCGATCAGCATATACCAAAAATGTACCTAGCGACAATTTACTGTACCACTAGCTTTTTTTAAAACACAAAAAGCATAATACTGTAGTGATAATTTGTTAACTGTCTTATTGTCCTCAGCAATAAGGTGATAGTCTCATGAGGATAAAGTACTCAGCCTTCGGCCTTATACTTTATTCACTGAACAATCACATTATTGCGTCATATAGTGAATCAACTAGCAAACTATCACTTAATTAAGACATGACCAGGGTTGGGTTGCCATCTGTTAGTCTAATTATAGGATAACCATGAGACTGACTTTTTGCTTCATAATTTGATTGTCACAGTTAATAAGAATGCCACCCTGGTGCAAAGGAGGTACAAAAACCTCTGTTCAAAGTGGCTTACCCTCCCTCTATAACTTAATGAAACTAAGGGACAGGGACTGGGGGTGCTTACAAAACCTCTGGACAACAGCAAGACTGGCTGGCATATAGGCAAATGTGAAATTCCTGCAGGTCATCCTTAAAAAAGTCCCAGATAAACTACATGAAGGACCTGCAGGTGAACAACTTACAAAATCCCAAGTGCTTTTGGAGTCAAATTAACCTCTTTTTAAAAGGATGGACAGTCATGCCAACTCAGGAAATCCAAATCAATAATGAGTACATAAGTAACCCACTTCAAATTGTTGAAGAGTTTAACAGATTCTTCAGAAACTTGGATGTCTATAAAAGACCCTTCTGCTAACCCTCTCCCCTCACAACTCCTCTGACCAAGCACCCTAGTTTCCACTTCAAACTGATCACTAAAAAGGAAGTTCCAGAACAGCTACTAAAGATCAAACCTGGTAAGTCAGCTGGCCATGATGATCTAGAACCAAGGCTCCTAAACCTCACTGCCCAAGTTTGAGCCTACCTGCTGGTCAAACTATTCAACCTGTCCCTTCTCAGAGGGGAGGTTCCCCCAAAATGGAAAGTGGTCCATGTTGTCCCTGTCAACAAAGAAGGAAACAAAGAGCTGATTGAGAACTATCACACTAGTTCAATACTTAATATTTTTTTTAAATCCAAGAGAGACTATGCTACAACCGACACCCTATATTGAGTCCAATTCCTTGCTCACTGACATCCAGCATGGTTTTTGAAAGCATCACAGAACCAACACAGAACTTGTTCAATTCACATCAGACATCTACAGGGCCACTGACTCCAGAAAGGTCACAGGAGCTATTTTCAATCATTTGACCAAGGCCTTTAACTTGGTTAACCACAAATTTCTGCTAACCAAAATGGCGAGATTGTGGCTTGCTCAATTATCCTCTACCTGGTTCAGGAGCTATCTTACAGGCAATAGCCAATCTGTAAAATGGGGACCCGGCCTCTCCTCAAGACGTAGTATATCTGATGGAGTACCACAGGGTTCCATCCTAGGACCCCCACTCTTCTCCCTATGTATCCATGAACTGCTCCCTAACTGTGGCAAGGCTAAAGCACTACTGTATAGTTTCATAGTAAGTTTCAAGTCTTCTAGTCGTTAGCCCTTTGATGACTTGCCATATATCAGTGGTAACATGTTGCCATATCAATACCCATATAGTTGACTAGCTCTCTTTTAAATTGAGTCATTGTTTTACGTTTACTACTCTCTCTGGTAATGAGTTTCAGGTTCTAACCACTCTTTGCCTAAACCACTAAGCTCTTTTATTCATTTTGCAAATCTCACCCCTCAGTTGCATCCCATGAGATTTTGTTTCTTTACTACTCTCATTTTTACACAGACAATATGTTCTCCATAAGTATTCATCAGTATATGCTTTGTACATGTAACCCCCAGGGGGGCACTATCCCAAGGGCTACTACCCCTGCCTGATTCGCCACTAGCAGGTTGAGGGGCCTGGATCCAATGGCAGGTGCCTCCACCCAGAGGTCGGGGTTGGAACAGTCAAACACGACTTGGTCACAGCCCTCTGGGTCACTGCAACCCCCCTTTCCTTCCGCTAGTGGCCCACAAACACTTCTCACCCAATGGTTACAACTTACACTTACCCCCAAAGTGCAGTGACCAACTTGGTGCCGAGGACCCACTGTAAAATAGGATACAGTGACACAATAATCCATGCACAAAAATGGAGCACAAATATACAGTTCAGACAGTGTACCTTGTAAACAACAAATTTGATTCATTGAGGGGGAAGTAACAAAGGTGGGGGAAATCAGGTTGATTAGCTTAACACTCTACTATATCAGGGCACTGTGCACAGGCCAGTCCTATAAGTCACTGTCTCTGGGTACCCAGGCAATAAGAGGCTAGCCTAGTCGGTGTAGCTGGTTGGGGCCTTGATGGAAAAAGCAAGCATTCAAAATCTAAATTGGTTAATCAGAGCCAGCAGGCTCAGTTCATGCAGCCAGTGGGGCGACCAGACAGATCTTGCCCTCGCTATAAACAGCTAACAGGGAGCTACCCTGATTTAGTACTCACGACTCCTGCAGAAAGATCCCTCTCACACCACTTGCAGGATATAGCCTGTGATCCAAACACTTCACCACACATGTATATGTAGAACAGAGAGGTACCATAACAGGCAGCTGCTTTAGACTCCTGACGACTTTCACTGCACGAATCGGGTGACGCAACGCAGCTTCACTTGTCCTGACAGACCAAGTGCAATTGAAGCCAATTCTCCCGTCCTCTACAGGGTGAGCCTGGTAGGTAGCTGTAATCGTACAGCCTCCTCTGTCTAGACTCCTCCACGGATCTTGTCCGCTCCTTACGGCGATTCTGCCGCCCGACTTCTTGGCCTGCACACGTGCTTCCCGTGCGAATACTTGCACAACGCTGGAGCCAGAGCTCCTTGTGCCGTCACGATCACCAACGACTCTGACCCTTGGCAGTTTGGGCAGGGAATTATAGTTCGGGTGCCACCCAATTCCATTGAAGGGCTGCATATGCCAGTCACTCAATACTGCCCTCATTGGTGCAAAAAGGCACCATAGTTAAGAACTTCACTTCCCAGAATTACTGGCTGTATCCCCTATGGCCAGCTGGCTCCAAAGAGAGTCATGATTCTGGTTGGTGGCTCAATACTCCATTTTAGGTGCCCCTTCCTTCCCATTGGATCCAAGAGGCAGTTCTGATCCAAAATGGAGGGGCAGAATACACAAAGTCCCAGCTAAAAGGGAAACAGATTAAATAAACAGCAATTTTACCGCCACGCTACATTTGTTCCAGAAAACAGTTACATCCTTCAGTAATGCTCCCTCTGCTCGCTTAGCGATGGCAGAAACAGAGCGATTCAAACAGCAGCTCGAATGGGAGTTGAGCAGTAAACCCACAGTCCCCCCCTGCAATTAATAAAGCCTGCAAGCAGGCAGCTCTTAAAGAGACAGTACTAGAGGCTCTAAAAGCACTCACAGCATCCACATTTAAATGGCATCACGCCGAATGCCAGATAGGCAGGGAGCACTTAGGCAGGCTCCGGGAAGGCTTTTAGGAATCCCCATTTGTAGGGGGTTACACCCTTCCTGGCCTGGAAAGAACTTGGCATCTGTGTCAAGTAGTTACCCTTAAATCACTTTAAGGCAAAACTGACAGCACATCAAAACCTTTTGTTACATACACTAGTACTGCATTACACAGTTCACTATGGGTTATACAATATTACATATACAGACAACCTTTTTTCTTTTTAAAGCAGGTCATTACTTCCTGCTTATGACACCTGGGAAGAGGGGGCCCTTCTGTATCAGCTACCTGTGGGCTAACTGGGGCAGGGGTACCATACTCAAAGGACAATACTAGCAGCCTGGAATCATCCCCCAGGGTTAGTTTGGACAAGGAGCTCGGGGACACGTACAACACTTTATGGACCACACTCAAAGGCAGATCCACAGGCTGGCCCAAGGACTCATAACTCAATCTCACTACAGGCTGTACTTCTCAGTCAGTTCATCTAGGAGTCTCGGGGAAAATTTCTGAAGGCTCAGACTCCATCCCAGCCCTACTTGGAACGGCTGGGGAAACCTCTATAGGAGCAGGGGACCCAGAATCCATGGTACCTTCGGGGACAGGGCCCTCTATTTCTGAACTCATACCACCGGGCTCAGCTGGGGACATTTCTGGTACTGGTGGGAACCATCAGGGCACTCAAAATATTCTTCTTGCACTGGTAGGTCCCCATTTGCCTCCCCCACATCACTTCCTTCATCTGAGAAATTGGATAGTTCAGCCAGTCCCAATGAGCTCATATCTTCAGATTTAATACCACTCACTTCTCCCTCTGGGAGCATTGGCTCCAAAGACAAAGCTGGGGGCTCAGACCATCCAGAAAGCCCAGTTTCATCCTCAGGGTTGATCAGGGGATTGCCTCTAAACAACTGATTCAGTTCATAAAAGGGGTAATATTCAGGATTACATTCACTGTCCTCGGACACAGACTGGCAATCAGCTTCAGCAGAGTGGGCTGGAGAAGGCCTCGTTAGTTTGATTTCTGGGGAATCAATCTGTCTTAGTTTTTTCTTGGCAGTGGCTCTAGTCACAGGCCCGGGGGGGGGGAGCATTTGGCGGTTCAGCCTCTATCAGGATCTTTCCGATTGGCAGCAGATGATTTCTGTGTATAGTTTTCACGACTTTTGAGTTGTTCTCAGGCCGCACTTTGCATACAGGTAAATCTTCCAACTTTCCCACAACAATATGAGGAAGGTGATGCCATCTGTCAGCAATCTTGTGCTTGCCATGCAGTCCCATATTTCTCAATAGCACTCTATCCCCTTCTCCAAGCTCCATTGCTTTCACTTTTTTGTCATACCTTTCTTTATTGGCTAAATTTCATTTTGCAGACATGGTCTGGGCCACTTGGTAGGCATGGTTTAGTTGGGCCTTCAGCTTCTGCACATACTGTAGATGAGTAGCTGCTTGAACCCCATCAGGAGAAACTCCAAAACAGACATCTACTGGCAGTCTAGCCTCTCTCCCAAGCATCAGTCGGTACGGGGAAAATCCAGTGGAATCACTTTTGGTGCAGTTATAGGCGTGTACTAGAGTGCTACTCTGCTGGCTCCATCTAGGCTTATCTTTAGGTTGCAGGGTGCCCAACATGTCAAGCAATGTGCGGTTAAACCTTTCAGGCTGAGGATCTCCCTGGGGATGATAAGGAGTAGTTCTTGACTTTCATACCCCCCACAAGGATAGCATTTCTTTAATCAAGCGGCTCTCAAAATCTTTCCCCTGATCGGAATGGATTCTTTGAGGGGCCCCATAGTGGACAAAGAAATTCTCAACAAGTACTTTAGCCACTGTGGTTGCCTTCTGGTCTTCAGTGGAGAAAGCTTGTGCATACCGGGTGAAGTGATCAGTAACCACCAATATATTGCTGATGTTCCTCTGATCTGGTTCTAGACTCAGGAAATCAATGCAGACCAATTCCATGGGGGCACTAGTAGTGATGTTAACCGGGGGGAAGTCCTCTGGGGCAGGGTCTTTCTTTGTAAACATCGGCTACAAGTCCTGATATGCTGTTCCACATTGGCACCCATTTTGGGCCAATAAAACCGAGACCTCACCAAGTCAAGGGTTCTGTCTATGCCGAGGTGTCCCATGTGATTGTGTAGGGACCTCAACACCAGTTCTCTAAAAGCAGTGGGCAGCACCAGCTGTTGTTTGTCTACTCACCCCTCTTTATCTACTGTCTCTCCGAATAATAGTCTATTAATCAGTTTCAACTTGGGACCTTGTTTGTATAACAGGGCAGTTCTCAAGTCAGGGGAATGCAGTTTTGACACATCACTCCCCACGTGCAGAGCCTCCAGAGCAGTTTTTATCATGGGGTCTTGGGATTGAGCCAACCGGAGACTATCATTATTGAATTGGGGCAATGCACTAGTGTCTAATGCAGAGAAATGACAGTAAGCAGCAGGTATACAGTACTCAGATGGCCCCAGACAGTCCACCATGCAATCCACAGTATCAGGAGATACCTGTTCCTCCTTGTCAAATTTTTGGCAAAGAGCTCTAATGGCAGGTTCGGACAACCTGACCCAGTTATCTCAGGACACAGGCTTCCGGGAGAGAGCATCAGCGTCTATGTGGTTCAGGCCTGCTCTGTATTCAACAGCATAATCATAGGTAGACAATGCAGAAAGCCACCTATGGCCAGTGGCATCCAACTTAGTTGAGGTCTGCACATAGGTTAGTGGATTGTTATCAGTCTTCACCAGTATCTTAGCACTGTACAGGTAGTCATGAAATTGATCAACAATGTCCCACTTCAAGGCCAGGAACTCTAGCTTGTGCACTGGATAGTTCTTTTCTGAAGGAGTTAGGCTCCTGCTGGCAAATGCTATGGGTCTTAGACCATTTGTGTGCTCTTGATGTAACACAGCCCCCAATCCTTGTAGACTGGCATCAGTATGAAGAATGTATGGCCTGGCAGGGTCAGCATAGGCCAGCACTGGGGCATGAGTAAGTTGATATATAATATCATGGAACGCTACCTCACAATCAGCAGTCCAGTGGGGTCCAAACACTTCATTTGGATGTAAATATTGTTTCTCAGTTTTAGAGGGCACAGCTTTCTTATACGTTTTGTGGGTTGGAGGATACCCTTGAGTAAGGTTGAGTAGAGGGCGGATCAC
The DNA here is from genome assembly GCA_016271365.2 of Neoceratodus forsteri. Classification (NCBI taxonomy): domain Eukaryota; kingdom Metazoa; phylum Chordata; order Ceratodontiformes; family Ceratodontidae; genus Neoceratodus; species Neoceratodus forsteri. The sequence continues at coordinate 162,405,451 of CM057453.1, forward strand.
TCGAGAATAGTCTTTGATAAATCGTCTATAATACCCACAAAACCCCAGGAACCTTTGCAATTCTTTCAAATTCTTTTGCTGAGGCCAGGTAGTCAAAGCTTTCACTTTACTGGGGTCAGTCTCTATGCCTTCAGTGGATACTATGTGCCCCACATATTTCATGGATGTCTGAAAGAATTGACACTTATCTATAGCCAATTTGAGACCAAAATCCTCCAGTCGATCCAGGACTTTGAACAACCTGCTTTCATGTTCCTCCAATGAGCTGCCAAATACTATGACATCATCCAGGTAGACTAAACACTCAAGTAAGTTCATATCCCCCACAGCACGATTCATCAAGTGCTGGAAGGTAGCAGGGGTGCCTGAAATCCCTTGGGGCATCCGCATAAACTCATAGAAGCCTAATGGGCAAATTAAAGCAGTCTTCTCTTGATCTTCCAAAGCCATCGGGATTTGGTAGTACCCACTGCGAAGGTCTAACACTGAGAACCATTTACTACCATTTAGACAGTCCAAGGCATCCTGAATGCATGGCATTGTATACTGATCAGGTATGGTTCACCTGTTTAAAGTGCGGTAATCCACACACATCCAAACAGTTCCATTCTTTTTCCTCACTGCTACAATAGGTGAAGCATAGGGGCTTCTAGACTCTTGTATCACCCCAGCCGTGAGCATCTCCGGCAGGTGTCATCTCACATCATCTATATCAGCAGGGGCCAGGCATCGAGATTGCTCACGGAAAGGTCACTCATCCTGTAGCCAAATGTGGTGCTCTGCTCCTTGCACACATCCTACATCCCATTAATTCAAGGAGAACACCTGCTCCCTCTGAGCGAGCCTTTCACTAATCCTTTTCTTCCATTCTGCTGGCAGTGGGGAGTCACCGAAATCAAACAAATTGGGGGTCACTCAGTCACTCCTCCCGGAAGTCTTGTTGCTGGGTAGAACAGCTACAGTGCACCATAGCCAGAGTGCAACCTCGCTTTACTTGAATCTCTCGATCAGATACATTATGCACTTGAACCATTACTCTTTTAGCAAAAGCATGGGCTCTAGCAGGCAAAATGCTGGGTTTAACCAGCAACCCCTCTGGCAATTTTCCATCGCCAGGTGCATCCAGCATCAATATTTTATTCTTAACATCCTTCTTAATCCGGACCTCTCCTTGGAGAACACACTGGGTATTCGGGGCTAGCAGCAAGACTCTGGATCCTTTTTCCAGACAATACCCACCGGGCCTTCGGGTTCCACCTGGCTGGCCTTTCTCTGGGTCTCATAGGCCTTCTGAATCAAGGCTGGAATTCTGAGAGCTCGCCCAGTCCAGCACCTCTGTTTTTCAGAGCACAGCTGTGCTAAATGGCCAAACATATGAGCATTGGTTCCAATCAACAAGGGCACCCCATCATACAGTCCAGTAGGGGGACACACTAATGCCAAGGTCTCCACTTGCTCGGCCACCCCAGCCACAGAAGTAGGAAAAGATAACCAGATCCGGATATACCCAGAGTAGGGGTAGCCCTTATCTCTCAGTCCCCAAACATGTAGTCCATCTAATGGCTGTAGGGGCACCTCAGGCAAATGATTCTGATACCAGTCCCAAAACATAATGGTTACTTGAGAACCACTGTCTAACACAGCCTGGGTGGGTACTCCATTCACTCTCACTGTGGTTTCCATTGAGGGACCCACCATATCAGACCATTCAGGGGGCATGGTTTTGGAGGTTACCTGGGCATTGGCCAGGTTGACAAAACTTTTCCGAGGAGACCCCCCTAGGGGTCGGGTATAGGCCTTGCGATGCCAGGCTACTAGCCTGCTATTGACCCTCCTTAAGTTCTATGGTAACCTGCACTCAGTCTGAAAGTGCCCATCCTCCCCACAATGGTAGCAGAACTTAGTATCTCGGGGGTCTTTTTGGGTGGTAGATATCTCGCTGGCCTGGCTGCATCGGGGGTTCTGGAAGGTTCCTCTTGACTAGGTCATTTGTTTCTGGCTAACTCAGGCTCTCCAAATTTGGAAGGGTGGGCAGCAGTTTGTTTCAATTCTCTCACCATTTCCCGTAAGTCTCTAATCTTGGCCTTCAAATCACTCTCCACCCGGGGATCAGAGGAAACAGCATGCACCCCCACTCCACCCTGGGCCTCTGGGGGCACAGGAAAGGCATCAGGTCCCTTGTTCAATCCCCTTGAGGGGTGGGTCTCATCGGGTTCACTGGGATCAGGGGTCTGGCATATATTCACAACCCCCACATAGGGTTTCCACCCCTCTTCATCAGTCTCAACTTCTTGAATCTATCTCATCAATTGGCAGTATTCAGGAGGGGCAGCCCGTCGGTCATGTAGTTTGAGCTTCAATAATATCACACTGGAAAACCGGGCAGATTTCAAGATATGATCTAGGCAGACCTGACTTAAAGCAGTGGCAGTTACCACCCCTTTTCGATAAGCTTTTTGCAGTGCCCTTTCCACTCTGGTAACAAAGGCTGACAGTTTCTCATTCCTCCACTGTTTAGCTGACTTGAACTTCCACAACAAGTCTTCCCCAGTTTCTATACTCCCAAACACCCCCTCCAAGGCAGAAAGGTACTCTACTGCAGTGGCTTCGGGGCTAGTAGCCCGCAAGAAACGGATGACTTCCAAAGCTGGGTCCCTCAAGCTCTCCATCAGTCTCTTTCATTTCTGCCCCTCAGAGCACTGCCACTCTTGGACTAAAGGGGTAGCATAATCCATCCAAGTTTCCAAATCATCTTCTCCCGAGGGCACAGGCACAGTACCAGCAAAAAGTTTCAATCTTCAATAGGAGTCTAACTGTATGGGGGGAACAACTATAGGTGGTGAAGCCAGGATGGAACTCTTGGAGGACCCAGGAGATGTACCCGGGGACGATTGGGGGGTGGGATTACTGGAAAGGTCTAACACCTGTAGTAATTCCTAAGTGGTCCTCCCTTCTGCAGCTAACAGTTTAAGCAATTTATCTTTGAAGCTATTAGTCTTGGGGGACCCCCTTGGGTGACTGAACCACTCCAGACATGAATGACCCTTCACCCCTTGGGAACACCTTCTGGGTAAATCACTGGGGGTACCCTCTCTGGGTCTATAATTATACTGCATAGCAGCAACACCTGTAAGGTCTGGTCGAGTAGGTCAGCCATTCGCCCCTTCACCTCTACCTTGCCTAACCATTTAACATGCTCAACTGCAGAAACAAGGTCTGCGTTCTTTATCCCCAGAGATACATCCAGTAGTAGCACAATTTTCTGGGAATCCAACTCTTCAGCTTCACCCCACCCCATTAGTTTGTGCACCATTGTCTTAACAGGGTCTAACTTAATTTTAGACATGATATCCCTCTCCAGTTTTTCCTTTGGTTTGGCCATGTTAGGGTAGTTCATCTATTCAGCCACTAGGGGATGCTAATCCCAACGGTGCCTCCAAATGTAACCCCCAGGGGGAGCTATCCCAAGGGCTACTACCCCTGCCTGCTTCGCCACTAGCAGGTTGAGGGGCCTGCATCCAATGGCAGGTGCCTCCACCCAGAGGTCGGGGTTGGAACAGTCAAACACGACTTGGTCACAGCCCTCTGGGTCACTGCAACCCCCCCTTTCCTTCCACTAGTGGCCCACGAACACTTCTCACCCAATGGTTATGACTTACACTTACCCCCAAAGTGGAATGACCAACTTAGTGCCGAGGACCCCCTGTAAAACAGGATACAGTGACACAATAATCCATGCACAAAAAGGGAGCACAAATATACAGTTCAGACAGTGTACCTTGTAAACAACAAATGTGATTTATTGAGGGGGAAGTAACGAAGGTGGGGGAAATCAGGTTGATTAGCTTAACACTCTACTATATCAGGGCACTGTGCACAGGCCAGACCTATAAGTCACTGTCTCTGGGTACCCAGGCAATAAGAGGCTAGCCTAGTCGGTGTAGCTGGTTGGGGCCCTGATGGAGAAAGCAAGTATTCGAGACCTAAATTGGTTAATCAGAGCCAGCAGACTCAGGTCATGCAGCCAGTGGGGCGACCAGACAGATCTTGCCCTTGCTATAAACAGCTAACACGGAGCTACCCTGATTTAGTACTCACGACTCCTGCAGAAAGATCCCTCTCACACCACTTGCAGGATATAGCCTGTGATCCAAACACTTCACCACACATTTATATGTAGAACAGAAGGGTACCATACCAGGCAGCTGCTTTAGACTCCCGACGACTTTCACTGCACAAATCGGGTGACACAACGCAGCTTCACTTGTCCTGACAGACCGAGCGTGATTGAAGCCGATTCTCCGGTCCTCTAGAGGGTGAGCCTGGTAGGTAGCTGTAATCATACAGCCTCCTCTGTCTGCACTCCTCCACGGATCTTGTCCACTTCTTACAGCGATTCTGCCACCCGACTTCTTGACCTGCACACGCACTTCCCGTGCGAAAACTTGCACAGCACAGGAACCAGAGCTCCTTCTACCTTCACGATCACCAACGACTCTGACCCTTGGCAGTTTGGGCAGCGAATCATAGTTCGGGCACCACCTGATTCCATTGGAGGGCTGCATATGCCAGTCACTCAATACTGCCCTCATTGGTGCAAAAAGGCACCATAGTTCAGAATTTCACTTCCCAGAATTACTGGCTGTATCCCCTATGGCCAGCCGGCTCCAAAGAGAGTCCTGATTCTGGTTGGTCACTCAGTACTCCATTTTAGGTGCCCCTCCCTTCCGATTGGATCCAAGAGGCAGTTCTGATCCAAAATGGAGGGGCAGAATACACAAAGTCCCAGCTGCAAGGGAAACAGATTAAATAAACAACAATTTTACCGCCACGCTACATTTGTTCCAGAAAACAGTTACATCCTTCAATAATGCTCCCTCTGCTCGCTTAGCGATGGCAGAAATGGAGCGATTCAAACAGCAGCTCGAGTGGGAGTTGAGCAGTAAACCCACAGTCCCCTCTTGCAAACTAATAAAGCCTGCAAGTAGGCAGCTCTTAAAGAGACTGTACCAGAGGCACTAAAAGCACTCACAGCACCCACATTTAAATGGCATTACGCGGAACACCAGATAGGCAGGGAGCACTTAGGCATGCTCCGGGAAGGCTTTTAGGAACCCCCATTTGTAGGAGGGTTACATACACATAGCATAAATCCCCCTCAGCTTTCTATAGGTAACTGAGTGTAAGTCCCGTGTTTGTAGTCTATCTTTATATGTCATAATTTTTAGTCCATAAACTTTTTTAGTTATCTTCATCTGAATCCCCTCCATTAGTTTAATGCTACCTATATTGTATACTGATATGACAGGTGCACAGTATTCTAGGTGCAGTCTTACCAGTGCTTTGTAAAGTGGAATCAGCACCTGCCTTCTCCTACATCTTACACCTCATAGTATACATCCCAGCATCTTTTGTCCTTTCTTAACCATCTCTCTGACGTGATCGTCAAATGTTAGGTTGTTGGAAAGGTATACCCCAAGTCCTTTTCCAATACCATAGCGGCCAGTGTTATATTATTTAAGGTGTATTGGATCATATTATTGTGTCCTAAGTGCATTACCTGCACTTTTCTGTATTAAAGTTTAGACCATAATTATTTGCCCACATGCTTAGATGATCTAATTCCTGTTGGAAGTTTTCAGCTGCTTCCGCATTATTAACTATGGCTCCAATCTTAATGTCATCTGCATATTTACATATCCATGCCTTCTTTGAGGTCTGCATGGTTGAGGTCAAGATGTTAAAAAATACTGCCCCCAGACCTGGCTCATCAGTGCAGTGGTAGCGCTACCGATCACAATGCTGGCGACCCGGGTTTGGGATCGAGCCTGGGGAGTTGGAGGGCCAGCCGGGGGGAAGAAGGCTGAGCATCCGTGGACTGCTTGCCTTCTCCAGGGAGGAGGGGGACAAGGTTTGGTGCTTGACTGACCCAGACAGAGGCCTGGGGTGCAGCAAGTGCTTGGCCATTCCAGGAGGGTCAGGTGTGCCAGACGTTGGCAGAGCTCTGACTTGACGTCAGAGTGCATGACACACCCAGGAAACAGGGAAAAACACCTCCTTCACTCCAGGTGGATGGAACACCAGCACAGACCTCAGTGGTCACCTGCCTGTCCAATGCGGCGGTCCCGACGAAGTGTTGTTAGTTCGGGGTGCAAGGGCCCCACCTTGTCCCCACCTGGGCGGAAATCCAAGGCTACATGGGGGGACCGCCGCAGGGCTCCAGGTATGGAAGGAACTGGGGCAGATGCCAGGCGCTCCCGAAGAAGCAGAGTGCAGGGGGCAGGGGAAGGTGGAAAATAGAAAGTACAAAAAAAAATGAATACTGTCCCCAACACTGGTGATGATCAGCTTGTTCTCTATATAAGCTCAAGAAGCAAGATTTCATTCACAAGAAGGCAGATGGCTGTGGAGGAGGGTGGGCTACGCTGGCTGCCTTTTTATTACATTTACTTCTTCTTTAGGTGCAGGCAGGGTGAGGGGGGTTGGGGGTCTGCTTCTGCTGGCTACTGGGGTGGGGTGTAGAGGGGGATAGACTACAGGACAGGGGACCACCAGAGGATCTGTCATTGAGCAGCATTCACTTAATAATAAAACCTGGCTGCCGATAGTGGAGGTGGGTGGGTTGTGTCTGTTGCACCAAATGAATTTGCTGGATTTTTTTTTTTCACAATTGTAAAAGTGGTTGGGGAACTTGGGGGTGAGGAGGGGGTTTGGGTGCTATCTGAAGGCGAGGGAAGGGGGGTTTAAGTGTTGCCAAATACCAAATATTCAGCTCAATATTCAGTCATGCAGGCTCCGAATACCGAATATTCGGCCGAATATTTGAAAAAAGGTATTTGCACAGCCTAAATAATTGGCCTGAAATTTTGGATATTACTCCTGCTACCTTTTTTTGTGGATAGGTGTAACATTAGCCCTTCTCCAATCGGCCACAGTATGCAGATAATGCTCTGTGCTTTACAGAACTGACTTTGATGTAAAAAAATAGAATCAGGTCTATGTGCAGAATTTGCACTACTAGAAGAGCGGCTAATGACTAACCTGAAGCAAAAAGAATGGTGGCACTCGGAAACATCCAAAATATTCATGCAAGTATCCACACAATTTTGCAGTGCATAAAGTAATTTGTTTGCCAAATGGCTTTGAGGAAGGTTCAATAATCCACAGTGCTCCTTCCTGGCCACTAACCATTTGTACAAAACACCAAGAAAACTAAGGTAATGCTTCTTGGACTCAGAAAACTTTGTGCAGATAGGTCAGAGTCCCTCAGCATTGTCACCTCCAGGGTGCTAAACTTGAGGTAGTAAATAACATAAAGTATCTAGGTACCCTAATAGATCAAGAGCTTTCCTTCAGGCCTCAAGTAGACTGCACAATTAGGTTAGTCTCTCAAAAACTAGTCCTACCCTTTATGATCACTGTTACCTTACAAATGAGGCCTGCTGCTGCTGCTGAATAGCTTGTTCACTAGTACTTCCAGTGTGTCATTATGGAGCTCCTATTCTCTCCATGCTTCAGGGAAACTGAGCTAAGTAAACTCAAACAACTCTACCATAGAGTAGGCACATTTGTGGCATGTACTGGCAGTAAGAAACACCACTGTACTGTCCTTGCTTCCTAAATTTGCCTACCCGCGAAGAGAGACTCAACTACCCCAGACTTTGCCTTATACAAAATCATACATGACTACCTCCTTAGCTACAAGGGAATAGTGGTAAAAAGACCTCACAAGAGAAACCTGTGCTTCTCTGTCCAGTCTCTCTTGGAAGTTTCCAGAGCCAAGATCAAAAACTGGCCAGCCATCTTTCTCATATAAAGTCTCTCAACTCTGGAATGCACTCCCATTCCCTGTATAGAAACTTACTTCATTAGAGTCCTTCAAAAGTCTTATCTAAGAGTGCTCCCCCTGTAACAATGTGCACTTGTACCTGCTGAGTGATTGATGTGGTGGCTGCCACCACCCTTGTTCTTCCCTCTCTCATGAACTGAGGAGCAAAATTGTGTCTAATTACTTTTACAGTCCTATAATTGCAATATTGCACTTTGGACCTCATGTGATATACTGCACAACAGTATGCTTATTGATGAACTGCACTGTTGTTGTCATGTCACCCATCATCTTGTATATCCCTGGTGATCTGAACATCATTTTCCTTGCAAAGTAAAATGCTTTCCCTGCTTAATGTAACTAACTCCAGGTCATTCCAGGAAAAGGGATGTCAGTCTAACTGAGCCAACCCAGTTAACAAAATTCAATAAATAAAAATAAAAATATGAGGCAAAGTTGAGTGTCTTATGCTACTATGGTTAGAATAGCGATGGTATCCCAACTCTTGAAGTACCTTAATGTTATTAAAACCTTAGCACTTATCACTCCTTATTTTTACAGGTTGTTCTACCTGTATTACAGCCTTTTCATTTGCTCCTTTATTAACCTGACGCTATATGTACAACTCCCTGTTTTTATTGTACCCATGTACAGTATATCATTTTATTGTGTACTAAGATATCCCTTTTGTTATTGTACTCATGTTTTTCATTGTTATTTTATGTAACTGGACACTTATGAAAATGGACATTTTTTCTCACATGCCTTTCCAGAATAATAAATAAGCTGAAACTGAAAATAGACTGTATTTTTATATTACTATCTTTAAAGCTAAAAACCAAAGGGCTCTATTATACATGCAGATTTTCAGACATTAAAATAATCCTTTTCAAATGCAGCCAGCCAATTAGAATGCTGTCTTTCCAGTCCTTCTTTAACCCTTAGGCTGCCAACAGAATTAGAACATACAGGAATTCTGGACTGATACATCCGTGGCACAGCAAGGGTTAATAGTTGATGTTATGATAATGTGAATATTTATACTACCTATTGTATATCATATGATCCCCCCACAGTTCACTTGTCAAACTAAGTGACTATCTAATACGAAAATTCTTAACAGCAGAGCGAATATTGTTTGGATAATTGACCAGATATTGACTTTCCAACCCATGAAGTAACTATCAGACCTGACAGGAGAATCAAGGGCTTAAAGGGAACTTGGGCAGACTGAGTGGACCACTGACTTTTCTCTGCAGTCTCTGCTACATTTATGTGTTTCTAAATTGGTCAGACAATGATATGCCCAGATAAGGTTTTGGAAACACAGTGTGGTTTAATGATTAGAACACTGAACTGGGAGACAGGAGATACCAGATACAAATTCTCCCCTAGCCTCTGTCTCACCTCTTCACTTTAAGTAAGTGACTTGAGCATCCTCTGCTTCAGTCTCTCCCAGATGTGAAAATGGGTATTTTTGGGCCCTATCTAAATAAGATATTGCATGTTAGTTAATCTGTCTGGACTAAATAAATTGTAACAACATGTGCCATATATGTGTGGGTGGTATGCAATGAATTTACTCAAAATATCAATTGATCTTCAACCATCAGGGGCAGTCCACAACTCATGAGTGGCAGAGCCACTTGTGAGTTATGAAAGAGCCTCCTCACAAGTGATGAACAACTGCCTATTTGGGGGTCAGACCATTGCATATTTGATATCTACAACATTTGTTCATGAGCTTAACTTTTATAGCTGCTTTTTATTTGCAATGTAACTGTTTCTCTTTGATTGAAACTGTTAACTTCAGTACTGAACTAGGCAATTTTGATGTCATCAGCATTGTGAAAGCTGCTCTCTGATTGGTTTACTTTCCATTCTGTTGATGGGGCAGCTTCAATATAATGGTGCTAGCTGCGCGTCCTAGCAGACTTGATAGACTGTGAGGCCTGTTTCTGCTGGCAAGTTTCATATGTTCGTATGATACTAACCTTCAAGATATCCATTGTGACAACAGTAACAGCATAATATTTTTGATATCTTGCTGTTACTGTTGTCACTATCCAAGATATCACTTTTATATATCATTTTGCCACCACTCCTTTTGATACACTGCGCATCAAATGCTCTTGTTTCAATCAGGAAAGGCACCCTGAGCTAAGGCTTATTTCTATGTGCATCCTGGAAGAGAGGATTGGTTTAGTGTGATTGGTGGTTGTGGGTTACAAACCCAGGTCTGCTGGATTTCCATGTTCATAGCTTAGTACTTTAACCTCTTGGCTATACTGTCTCCAAATTAAGCAGATAAGTAATAACACTGTGAACTCAGTTTTCAAGGAACTCTTAGAGCGATGCAGATTGTGTCACTCCATTGCTGCTGTGAACTCTGGGAACAGCAGGGACCCTGTGCCAAATTTTATAAAAGATGGGGTCCCTATGCCAAAAACCTAGGAGCTGTCGCAGCCGCAGGCTAGCGCCAAACATATGGCACACCTGCAGAAACCGCCACAGGGATCCACTGCCCCACCCTGTGCAACACTAGAGGGGTTGGGATGGTTATGGGGTGAATCTGCTGGACAGGAGGGGTCTGGGGCAGGGAGGTGGCATGGGGAATCAAGAAGACAGCTGGGTATGGGAGGGAGTGATTTGGCACCAGGCAGGGTGCATTTACTTTTTTCTTTATTTTTATTGTCTTTCAATTCATATTAGTTTACTACAAAGTGCCATATCACTTTCTGTCTCTGGACCCCCCCCCCAAGGTGGTCCCATCCCATCGATTGTGAGCATATGCAAACAGCACCCCCAATAATAGGTATATAATAGATAATTGTTACGGTCTGTATAACTTAAAGGTTTTGAGGTCTGCTGAGTTACGTTTAAATATGATTAAGTTGTTATTAAGACATATTATTTGGTTTATTATTGTCTCTGTGAAAAATTCTATGAGGATGAAGCTGCATCTTTTAAATCACTGTGGTTAAAGAACGTAATACATTATCTTGACAAATGTAATCTTTCTGCACTAGGGAGTTACTTTAAAAATAGTATTTTGATTGGTAGCAAATGCAAACAATATGTAACAAATTCAGTTCAGGGTGTGCAGGCCTGTAGGGATTTTGAAATTACAAGTGCATCAAAATTTTCTTCATGGCTTGTAACAAATTAGAACAGACATAGATTAAGATATTATCCTCATGAAATCACAGACAAAAAAAAGGAAAAGGTATGCTAATTTTAGATTTGAAACAGTAGCCCTTAAGATGATTAGAAGCATACATTTTTTAATGATCAGAGATGAGAAATTTGCCTTTTATATATGGGATTACTGGCTATACTACGTTTCAGGCTGTGTAGGTATCCAGACTCGAACCTCATTAGGGCCAGTTGACATCTTGCTCACAGGATTACCTTTATGCAATACACTTCTAAGCCTCTAAACTGTGCTTGGATCTTTTAAATCTGAAACAGCAAATGTAATTATATATTGAAATATATGACCGATAAATTGTTGTTTTTTTTTCTATTGAAATAAGAGATGGTGTTGTGTGTTTACAGTATACCGTGCAGTTTGTGCTTTATACTGTTTGTTTGTTTTTTGCCTTATCTATTTACATCCCCACTGCATCTCAAGCAGCCTCTCCTTCGAGCTGCCAAGGACTGAGTTCACCTCCCTGGGAACCCCCCATCGCCAACTCCTGCCTGATATTGCAGCCAGTCCCCAGGGTAACCTGATGTATCTCTTCGTCGGACAGGTTCTCTCCTTCCAGAGGGAAAGTGCCTTATGGCTTACCTTCTTGGCCCTGGAAGCTGCTGAGGTAGGTCCTGGCTGTCTGGGGGCTCCGTGGTGGCAAGGGTTTGGGCAGCCATCATTTGGTCACTTGAGATGCCATTTTCTCTCTTTTCTTGGCCCAGCTGTAGCTCTGCTCTGTAGTGCTCCTAGTCTCCACCAGGGGCCTCTACGGAGTGAGGCAAGCTCCCTAACCCACTCCAGGAGAGGAGAGCAGTCCTCCAGATGCTCAGTCCTCTCCTTCCCTTGACGACCCCAGTGCCCTGATTCCTCTTCCTAACCTGGATCACCAGTGTGGTGTGAGGTGTGGCATCCAGTGCCTCAATCCTCAGTGCCACCAGCCAGCTTTATACTGTTTAATATGATTGTATTTTAAAGACTTACTGTATGTCGATCAAATAAAATCTGAACTGAGCAGAACTGATTTACAAAATTGCAAAATCATCAAAAGAACCATGATAAAATCCAAATATCATGTTAGTCTTAGCATTTCATCTTGGCAATGGGCAGGCCATTGTTTCTTTACTTTTATTTTATGGTTGGAAAATATTGCTAATGTTGGAACATGGGTAGTGTTGCCAAATCAATCTGGTAATTCCTTTTAAAAATGAGATGCAGAATGCTAATATCTGCTGGAATACTTTAATGAGTCCATTTCCCTGATAATGTATTGTCAACATGAAACAGAATCTTGTCACAGTATGTATTCTCTGTAACTCATCCAAAATAAGCACAGACATGTCAACCATAGAAAAACCACATTCTTTTTGTTATGGTTGCATTGTGTGACTATGGTGATCATATCACATCAAGTCTGTTTTTTCATTATCTTTTCAGCAGCTTTGCTATAGTACATAAATGAAAGGCTGAAATTCTAGATTGCTTTCTGCTATTGCAGGAAGTGGGACATAGCAGTGCTTCTAATGGATATGTATGCTCTGCTCCGGAGACGTATAAAAGTGAAGTTGTGTGCATAATAAAGTCAATGGCATCTCCCTATTCAGAAGGAGGCAAGGTGAGACCCAGGTAACCAAAGCCCCTGCGATCCTTACCTCATTGCTTAGCAATGTGTTGGAGTCGGTCATAAATATGTGGTGGTTCAGCACATGGAAAGGTAAGTTTGTTTTTATAGCAGTCTACCCCATAGGTCTCGGAGTGTCGTACAACAACTGAGTTGCAAACAAAAGTAAATAAATTATATAGACAAGCATTAAATAGGTGAAATAGATTACTCAAACAGAAATAAAATCCCATAAATTACAATTTAACCTACATACCAGATCTAAAAATAGATGAAAACCACTGGTATGCAGCTTACAACAAGGTTTCACAAAAAGCAGGTCCTGCTATACCAACCTGATTGCCTTCTGCAAGGCTAGTGGCAGATCAATGGATGCATTCAGTCTAAACTTCAGCAAGCACGTTGATACTATACTGTGTGGAAAACCCATGAGGACTGCAGCACAATATGTAGCTCACAAGGTGTACAGGAAGTGGCTAGCAAATTTGCTGACAGATAGGAAGCAGAGAGTGGTGGTGAATGTAACCATTCAGAGTGGATGGGGGTGCAGATTACCTTATCAGTTGATGCTGGTCCTTTGCTCTATAACATGTGTAAGCAATAAGACATGACTGGATGTGCATTGAACAGATCTGACCGCACACCCAGGAGTGTACTAAGGCACAAGGCTGCAGGCTGAGTGCATTCAGCCCCAGGAAAGTGCAGTTAGATCTGTCCAATGCACACCCCGCAGTGTTTTATTGTGCTTATAAAATGGTTTCCCTTTTTTAAATTAATATTTAAAGTTAAACAAAACCATTTAGATATGAAAAAAATGAAATAATTTACTATATGTATTATAAAATAATCCTTCCACCTTAATGTGGTGTGATTTCTTTAGGACATTTGTCCTTTATTGGGATCTATAGTTATCATACAATGAGCTTAGCCCCCCCCCCCACACACACCCATGGAGCATGTGGCCATACTTCCCCACCCGCCAGCTTAGTACAAGAATGGAGTCTGTGATCTGACTTTCAATTTAACAAGCAAAAAATGAAGAAGAAGAAGAAGCAGCCTTGCAGCAAGTGAGCATTTCGGAGGGACTGGCTGTACTTCCACGGTGCCCTCCTCCTTCACTTAGCATGAGGCCAAACCTCCCCCCCCCCCACAGTGTAGTAGGGGAATGGAGCCTGTAAGCTCAGTTTAAGTTTAACAAAAAAAAAAAGTAAAAAAGAAGCAACAGAATTAAAATTTTAAACTGTGGGAGTGCGATGGGTAGTATGGACAGTGGGAGCAGATGGCAACTCAGGATGGAGGCATAGAATGAAAGTGGGACATAAGAGCATACAGTTTTACATTTAATTTTAAATGTAAAATATGTGCACAGCTTACATCGACTACACAGACCTGCCAACTATGGCTACTGGAGAGCTGAGTTGTTTATAAATGTTAAATAATGTGATTCAGTAAATGACAATTTCCTTGGTAACTGAGGGGAAAATGGCAGCATTTCAAAAATACAGTGTTCTAATGACAAAATTATTTATTCTATAGTGTGGTCCTGCTTTTGAGCACTTTTTCTTGCCTGTGCATTGAACAGATTTGATGCACAGGTAACAACCAATGAGAATACAGGATTTTCTCTCCCCATTTTATAATTATTGTCATTGTGAAAGGGGCAGCAGCAGCCTGCTGAGGTTTGCAGATGACACTAAACTGGCAAGTAGGGCAGACATAGAGTAATAGAGGAAATAGATGCAAACAGGGGGACCTGTGCTGTCCATACATTGGGGGTATGGGCTGAGAAATGGGAGCTTAAGTTTAATGGGGGAAGTGCAAGGTACTAAAGAAAAATATTACATATTCTCCCAGTGTGAAGGGATTCACCCTTTATCTAAAGGCTATGTTTTAGTTGCATACAACAACATAGCTTGGGGAACTGAGATGAAAGACACTGTACATAGAGAGGAGAACTGGTATTAGGGATGGTCAGCTGGTATTCTTTCTACCTGCATGTTTTAGTGTCCCAAATACTGTATAGTGTTCAAAGATTTGAAATAAAAACTGTGTGCCAAAAATAAGGAGATATGTACCTACGAAATGCCTAGCAGGAACTGTGTTTTCAGATGGTAGCCCATTCTACCCCTTCTGTTATATAGCAACTTTTCCTTGGCTCAGACAACATTACTGCAGAATCATATGATACTGTATGTCAACATTTTGTGGAGAATAAAACTTGTTAACTGCCATTTGTTTTGGTAGCTGTCTGAGCACATAAAGAGGTGATGTCATATAGTGTTTTTGTAAGCAAGTACAATACAATATCTGAAAATGTAAAGTATTATAACACATGACATTTTCTTTTGATATGTTGATGAGATGCCACTGGAGTTTGAAGATAGCATGAACTGGTGTGTATCACTGAATAGTAATATTATTTATGCTGCACAATTATATATATACTCACATGAAGCAGGAAACACCCAGACATTAACAGCCCCCATCACACACAAGCATGCACTCATGTGCTGTACGTGCATATGCAGTATGTTTAGTAGATAGAGGTCTTAAGAATAAGGAAGTGGTTAACACCAGAGGGTATGTGTGTGTGGTGTGTGAGGGTGTGTGTGTGTGTGTGTGTGTGTGTGTGTGAAACAGCAGTTACTTTTTTTCTTATTAATTAGGCAAATGCTGAGAATGAAAAGTTATTTTATGAAAAAAGCTGTGACTAAAATTAGTAAGATGATATTACTGTAGCAAGACCCACCAAAATAAATCGCCATAGTAGACTAGGTTGAATGGTATCTTCTGTCAGCTTTCGGCTGTTGTTTATTTTCTTCTTGCCATGGAGAACCAAATAACTTTGCACCTGAGTATCATTGTAGTAGTAGTAGCAGTGATGGTGGTGGTAGTAGTAGTAGTAGATTTTATGTGTGTGGCACCCTTCCCCTGAGGATCAGGGTGCCATTACAATTAACAGAGATAGCAGAAAAGACCATGTAGGGCCTTATAGGTTAGTAACCCAACTTTAAAGGAGATACACCACTTAATCAGCAACCAATGCAGTGCCAGGGAAATATGGCTAGACCTTGAAAGGCCAGTCAGCAACTTAGCAGCTGTGTTCTGCAGTACCTGTAGTTGCCGCAGCATACCTCAACTGACCCCAGGGTACAGAGTAGTACAGTAGGTGAGCCTCAAGGTCACAAAAATGTGCACCAGTGTGGCCAGGACATCTGGGGGAGGAATTTAGTCTGCTAGATGTTCCTTTAATAGTAAAAACCATTCAGGGCAATGGCCAGCACTTGAACCTCACATGTTAGCCCATCGTCAGGAATAACTCCAATATTTCTCACCTTTGCAGCAGCCACAAGCCCAAAGGAGCCAAGCCAAAGCCATGTCTCTCTCTCTCTCTCTCTCTCTCTGTAGCTGTTACTCTCCCCCCATTACCTAGCTCAACCACCAGTGCTTCAGTTTTAGCAGGGCTGAGTCTTAGCCCACTCCATGACATCCAATCTTGATCTCAGTCAGGCACTTATTAAACACATCGACAACACCAGGAGTCACAGGTGAAAAAGACAAATAGAGTTGTGTGTCATCTGCGTAGCAGTGAAACCCAACTCCATATTGCCTAATAATCCTTACCAGGGGCAGCATGTACACTGTGAATAACATGGGTGACATGGCCACGTGCTGGGTTACTCCACAAGGCATGGCCATTGGGAGCGAGGAAATATTTCCCAACTGTACCCTTTGTGTCCTGCCAGTGAAGTAGGACTCAAACCAGCTGATGACTTTACAGTTGAGTCCTATGTACTCCCTCAGCCAATCCAATAACAACCCATGATCTACAGTGTCAAATGCTGAGTAGAGATTGATGAGAATGAAACGTGACTGTTCTCCCCATCTCTCACCCTGAGAAGGTTATTGTGCACCCTGACCAGCATGGTTTCTGTGCCATGCCTTGACATAAAAATGGACTGGAGAGACTTATATATATGGAAACGACAACAGGTGGTCCAGGTGCAGGTTGCAGGATCCCGCTCATTTACCAGCCTCAAGGATTCAAGGGTGCTGAGTTACCTAGATGGTGGATTCTTGGTGATTTCAATGCCTGGATTGACAATAAACTCTCATGATTTGGACAACTCTGCCAAGTTCTGGAGCATCCTCAGAGAGATCGAAAGCCATACCACTGATGCCTCCCTCCTTACCAAAATGGTGTCTGGGGACACTACCTTTACTGGCAAAGCTGATATACTAGAACAACTTAACAAACATTTTGCTACTGTGGGGCTGGCTTCGATACCTCCCCAATCAGTAAGCTCAGTCCACATGGGGATAATGCTGTTGACTCTAGCTCCAACGTTAACACTAACCAGTGTTATTCCTCAGCTTCAGCTTCCGACATGTTACCTTCAAAGAAGTAGAGGATCTTCTATTAACACTGGATATAAAAAAGAGTGTGGGTGCCAACAATATTGAACCCTTCTTCCTAAAAATGGGCTACTACTATCTGACCGCCCCATTACCCATTTATTCAACTCTTCCCTGATGCAAGGCACGTTACCCAATTCATGGAAAATTGCACACATCATCCCCTTGTTCAAGTCTGGGGACCAGAGTGACATGATCAACTATCAGCCAATCTCCCTACTATCTACTCTCTCAAAATTATTTGAAAAAATTGTTAACACCAAAGTCAGGGAGCAGCTGGACTCACAGAATCTCCTAAACACCGTTCAATTGGGTTTTAGAGCTAAGCACAGCACAGTCTCTGCCATTGCTAAAGCAACCACAGACTGGCAAATGGTCTTGGATTCTAAGAAGTATGTGTTTACTCTCTTCCTTGACCTCAGTAAGGCCTTTGACGCCGTGGACCATAACATTATGTTTAATGCTCTGAATAACATCGGTTTCAACAGTTCTGCTAATAAATGGTTCACCAGCTACCTTACTAACAGATTTCAGCAAGTCAAAGCCACAGGAGATTTATCTCCCCTAAAACCACAACTACGAGGTGTCCCTCAAGGCTCCGTTTTGGGCCCAATCCTATTTGCAATCTGTATCAACAATCTTGACTCACAGTTGAGCACAGCTAATGTACACCTATTTGTGGATGATACTGTCCTCTACACCTTCAACTCCACTCTGGACTTGACCTATGTGGACTTACAGCAAGACTTTATTTCCCTCCAGCATAATCTAATTAAACATAAGCTCATACTCAATGCCAAAAAGTCCAAAGCCATGATTCTCTCGCCAAAGGCAGGCCCTGGTACATCTTGTAACCACAAGATCCTAACTCTACTGGGTGAACCCCTCGAAACTGTGGATAACTTTAAATACCTATGGTTCTGGCTGGATAACAAGCTTAACTTCTCATGCCACCTGAATGAGGTCACCAAAAAAACTAAGACAATGCTTAGGCATCTTCTATCACATTAAACACCTCCTCACCGAAGAAGCCAGAAAGAGGCTAGTGCAATCCACATTCATGCCACTTCTGGATTATGCCGACTTCCTTTATAATAACTGTCCTTCCTCAGCGCTCAGTAAACTTGACACTCTTTACCACAGGGCTTTGAGGTTCATCCTTAACTTACCTTCTCGCACCCACCATTACCTGCTATACCGTGAGCTGGGATGGTCCTCCCTTTCTAGAGGGAGGAAAATAAATGCTCTCCTCTGGTTCTATAGAGCACTGTTTGATAAGCTTCCTGCATACATCTCGAGCTTCTTCGGGCGCACCAAGGGGTCTTATGGCTTGAGACGCTTCTCTATACTATGCTTTCAGATACTTAGATTAAAAACATCCCATGGTTTGGCTGCAATTAAATTCTCCTTCCCTTCCCTATGGAATAACTTGCAAAGTTCTCTAAAACTCTCAACCCTTCCCAGTCCATTCACCTTCACAGCACTAATAACTGAATATCTGAAAGAAACCTGCAACTGCTTTAGGTGACCAAGCTCCCTTAATCTCTGATACTTCTGGCGAATACTCTGACACTTACTTACACTCAGTTCCCCCAAAAGAGGGCACCCAGCACTTGTTCATTCCTTTTCTCTCTCTCTATTCCTCCCCCCCAAGTTCTACAACTGAATATATACCAGCCTACATACAGAAGCGTATGTACGGGCCTTCACAAGCCAGTTAGTGCCAAGGAGTTAATATTTTACCTCCTCTGCTTCCATTTTAGTGCTGACTTACCTGCATTTAACTATGCAGTTCCAGAATTTTCTGGCCTGATAATTCTCACACATGTACAATGACTTTTGTGTATCCTCCCTTCTCTCTCTCTCTCTCTCTCTCTCTCTTGCTCTCTCTCTCTCTATCTCCCTTTTCTCTCTCTCTCTCTCTATTGTGGCCTGATTTATCGCATACATGTATAATGGCTTTTATGTCTGTTCAACTGTTTGTAATATTATCATCTAGTATATTATGGCCATACTGATCTTTCAAATGTACTTTTATGTTTTTGTCTGTCCATGCCTGTAACCTGTTTTATGTCCAGGACCACCTTGAAAATTAGCTCGCTCAATGGTGTCTACGCCTGGTTAAATAAAGTATGATTGATTGATTAAACAGCCACATATTCAAACTACTATGTATCCTTGCTGGGTACACTAGGTTCATATCAGATCAAAAACAGATGGCCACCCCTCCCACACTACCCTTCCTCAAGAAGAGCACCATCGAGGACGCTGGGACAGCTGCCTCCAATATCAGACCAGCATCGTCACCAAGCCAGGTTTCTGTGAAGCAAGCCAGGCAAACAAAGAAATGAGATACAAAGTCTGCTATAATAGCAGTATTGTTCCTCTTCAATCTGGCATTGCATGGTGTAGAGAATGCTCAGTGGTGGCTGTCCCATCAGCTACCTGCCCACTCGGTCTGGTAGGTCCCCTGGGTATGGGCATTAAACTTGTCTGGCCTCTCCCCAATCCCCATTTTACCCCGGGCATCTCCTCGTTCTCACTGTCCTAATTAGACCCCACCATCAGCTCTCTCCAAATGTCTTGCCCCCCTCTCCGTGCCTCATACTGATCCCCATCTCCTTGTGAGGTCAATGCAGCTAATTTTATTTATTTATTTCAGTTTGGAATTAACACCTTTGAGTCAAGGACTTGTTTTCAATGGTTCCAAGTCAGTGTTGCACAAACAAATACAATAAAACAAGGTATACAGAAATGACATTGAGACATTTACATAGATATGTAAAAAAATAAAGTTGAGACTTATATACATCTTTTACAGAGGCAGTAATATAATACTGAAACTTATATACAACAGTCAGTAATTTAACAGGAAAGAGGGGCTGATAAGGAAGGTTGGCAAGCCTCAAGATTGGAGTTACCTATATAGTGGGTCAACCTAGGATGTCTAGGGGTAGGGTTGTCAGCCAGAAATTGCATCGTTAAAAGTGACAAGAGACGGTAGAGTAGGGTTGTCAGCCAAAAGTGGGCATCATCTGTGAGTGAGGGGTAGAGGAAGGGGGATGTGTTGTGAAGCAGTAAGTCGTGGGAGGGTGCAGTCTCGTCTCATTATCGTAGGCAGGTACATGTCATTTTAGTGCCAAGAAAGGATCTGAGCCCGGATTTGAAAGTACTGATCTTGAGCATGGCAGTGAGGTAAGCAGGGAGCTCAATGTACCATTTCAGTTCTTGGTACAGTATGGAATTCTGGGCAAGTTTTGTCCTTTTGAAGGGAGTCACCAACTTGTCAGTAGCCACACTTCTAGTTGATTTTGTTGGTACTACCAGCTTAAAGTGACTGTCCAGAGAGTGGGAGGTGAGTCCAAGGATCACTTTTTTTAGTAGTAGGCAGGTTTGGTGTTGCACTCTAAGATTTAATGGGAGCTACCCAGTATCAGTGTAGACCAAACAGGTGTGGGTATCAGGAGCAGCCCCCAAAGTTAGACGGCAGGCCTTATTGAATAGTGTGCTAACCCTATTAAGAGCAGCTTTTGTGCCAGCCCCATAGATAGGCAGCCTGTAGTCAATAGATGACAGTATTGAACTACTTGCGGCAAGTCTGAGAGCATCGGGTGTCAATGAATGCCTGTGTCAGTACAGAGCACCAAGTTTTATGTTTGCAGTCCTGATTACAGAGTCTGTGTGGCTGGAGAAGGTTAGTGTGTCATCGAAGGTAATGCCTAGATATTTGAACTTTGTTACTTGTTATGGTAACTCATCCTTTTGATTATGTATAAGCAGTGGCAGGTACCTCTTTTTGCTATGGGAGGTGGAGAAGAGCAGACTCTTTGTTTTTTTGTGGTTTAATAGTAGCTTGTTTTGTGAGAACCAAGATTCAAGTTTCAGGAAGCTGCTTTGGCGTTCAGTAGTGATGGAGTTGTGGTCATTACCAGTGACTGATATAACAGCATAATTGGCATAGAGTACTGTGCATGCTGAACAAGCAGTTGGTGCAGAGTTGATAAAAAGTCTGAAGAGTAGAGGTTATAGAATAGACCCCTGCAGGACCCCTAGTAGCACCTTCTTAGCTGTAGGTAAGGTATCCCCTATTTTCACACACTGTGACCTGTTGGAGAGGTAGCTACCAAACCATAATGCCATATCTGGGGATAGGCCTGTAGCCACGAGGCGAATTAGAAGCAGGTTGTGATTTACAGAGTCAAAGGCCTTCATGAGGTCAATGAAGACTAACCCCACTGCCTGCCCCTTATCTATGGCATCATATAGTTGAGATGAGTAATCGACAAGGGTGGTAAGTGTAGAGTGCTTTTTTCAGAAGCCGTGCTGCTGTGGGCAAAGTAGATTATATTTATCAAGGTATTCAGTAAGCTGCTCCAAGACCATTCTCACAAGGATATTTGAAAAGGGAGGTAGGATGTATATAGGTCTATAGTTAAATGTTTGGGATTTGTCACCTGCCTTAAAGACAGGTGTGACAATTGCTGACTTCCAGGCATTAGGAAACACTCCCGATTTGAAAGAAGCATTGAGCACCATAGTAATAGGACCAGCCAGTTTGTTCAGTAGTAGTCTAACCAGCTTCATGTCAATCAGATCAGCCCCCATCCTGATTTTGCCAAGTGCCCCTTTTATGTGCTTGATGGTTTCGGTCTTGGTGACACGTCTAAAATAAAATGGTGGTACATCATCCCTTGGGGGAATTTGCTGAGTGGTTGTGCGTTGCTGACCTTGCAGATCTTTAAGGTATTCACCAGGGAGTACACCAGATAAGTCTGTGAATGCATTTTTGAGCTCATTGGCAATGTCAATGGGTTCCTGTAAGAGCCCCTTAGCCGTAACTATAAGATCTGGGGTGTCTTGGGGGCTTCACCTGTTAGTGATTTCAAAGAGCTCCAAAATTCTCTTCCAGAACTCCAGGTTTTACTTAATAGAGCCTTATAGTAGAAGGATTTAGCCTGCCTGATAAGCTTGGTGCAGGCATTTCTGGCTGCCCTGTAGGAATTAGTTGCTACAGGTGTTACAGATGCTTTAGCTATGTGCAAAAGATTGTCTCTGTTCTTCATGAGTCCAATGGGGAAGTTGGTAAGCCATGGATTAGAGGTTCCCTTAATTGTTTTTGTTTTATACGGCGTGAAAATGTCACAAGCACAGTTGAAGATCATTACAAAGTAGTTGAGGGCCTCATTACCATCTATATCTCCAGCCAATGGAGACCAATCAAGTTATATCAAGTACTGCTTGAAGTCTTCAAGTAGCCCCAGCCTCAGGCAGTGATTCTTGGACACCTTCAGTGGATCCTTGGTGAAATTGCTTGACCAGGTACACTTCACTGGGGAGTGGTCACTAAGGCTGTCAGGCATGTCTGTGACATCAGATACATGCTCCAGATGTGTGGTCAGGAGCCAGTCAATAAGGGAACTGCTCCATGTTTTGTAATTAATTCGGGTGTCAGCAGTGACCATCTGGGTTAGGTAGAGGCTAGATATTAGGTCCTTGGCATTTGTTTCCTTCTGGGACTGCCAGTTAATATTGAAGTCACCTACAATGATCTTCTCCCCTTGATTGTCTAACTGCTGCTGGTTAGCAATGACATGGTTGAGACTGACAGCTTGGTGCCCAGGTGGTATGTATATTGTAGTGAATAGCAGGCTTTTATTCTGAGGACCTGTTCTTAATTTGAGGTTCAGAATTTGGACCTCTTTAGTGTGCAGACTGCTATGAAGTGTCTGCACCTTTATTCCCGACCTGGTATATACTAAGCGCCCGCCACCATATTTAGCAGTCCTGTCCAGGTGCATTTTCTCCTCGAGAGGGAGGCTGTATAGTGGGAGTCAAACTACAGGTGGAGGCTTACCAGAGCAGCTAGGGAAATAGGACAGATGATTTTTTACTGTAATACGTATGTGGTATCCAAGTGGTGGAGAAAGCAGGTAATCTCAGGGTCTGTACCCCTTCTGCCATTCATTTCTTGCCAGTGTAGAACTAGATTGTAGGAGGAGTCTGCATCATGCTCAGGATGGTCCATGATTGGGCTCGGCAGAAATATGGCAAGCAGTGTCAAGGCCAGTTGAATTCTAAGAGGCAGCCCCATTTCAGCTGCAATAGTGTGAGATGGTAGACTTGATGAGTTTGAGCTAGGTAGGTGCATTTGGGATGTTCCAGTGAGTTAACACCAGTTAAGGAGTGGGGCGGAGCCCAGGCCTGCCAGCTATGTAAACCACCAGGCCGTTATAGTGGTGAAATTTAGACCTTCGACTCCAGATGCAGGATAGTTCAGTGGGTGCTTAACTTAGTAAACCAGTGGTTGTGTTACTACTCCTAGTGAGCTCCCTGTTCTAGGGCCAGAGAGTGAACCCTGAGTCTTGGGTCTTTGAGGAGCGCAGAGGCACTGAATCCCTACATAGAGTAAGTCAAGGGCAGCGATTGTTGCATGGGGAATGGGAGACAGGCGACACCATGGGTGAATAGAGGTAGGGCAAGTTTGGCTAGAAGAGGAGTAATTTGCACCAATGGATGTTAGTTTCCTCACCCAGGAGGCAGGGTGAGAGCGCATTTAATGGAGGCCTGGGTGAGGTTGGGGGGGGGGGCAGAAGAAACTTCAGCCCAAAGTCCTGGTAGAAAGGTGAGAAGCTAGCAAATTCAGTGGAGACCCAGCGAGGTTTGGCCGGTGCTCCAATCAGGGAAAAGCAGAGGCAGTGCAGAACAATCAGAGCTTGATGAAGAAATAGCCATGCCAATCAGAGCTGAAGTGCTATGTTTTAATCCAAGTGGTCGTACCTTGTGTTAGGAGCTGGAGTAGAGTTCCAGGAGCACAGCGAAAAATGAGGTGCACACACACAAATACCGAATACTAATAATGTGATAGTTATTACTCACTACCACTATTTCCACTGCTTTAAACTATTTGTATTATTACCAATTAGGAATTAAAAAACAAAAGTGTTAACGTTTAAACAAATTCTCTATTACTCCTGAGGTGGCAAGGGTTAGACCCCTGACCTCTAACCTTTCTCCCCAGTCATTTCCCACCCACCTCCTCTTCCTTGTAGTAAAACACGTGTTTTAAAAAATACAGTATTCAATTCCATTGACATCTTTTAGTTGAACAGCACTCCATTCTCAAGTTCACCATTCCTAAATTACAATACTTTTGAGTTGTGCCTTCCCTGATCACTGATCCATGATTTCAGGAAGGGGCAGTAGAAGGTCTAACCCAGTGAACTTTGTCATCCCCTTTTTGCAGTACTACAAGTCCATGGTAAGTATATGGCAGACACTGGGGCTAAAGGACATGCAGTCAGGAGGAGGCAGAACAGTTGTCTCATTGTTAAAGCTAGGCAGATTGATTGGCCATTCTGCCTATGATCATTAGTGCCATAACTGCTCTGCCCCCTTCCTCCAGGTTCTCAGCTCAGGGCCTGCCACATGCTTACCATTGAGCAGGTGTCTAGTGGGAGGGGAGAGACTAAGTTAGCAGGGATTTTACATACTATCCTCATCCCAAAATCATTGAATGGAGCATCATTGGAAAAAATATGCAAATCGCCATGAAAGTAACTATGAAAGTCATTATTTCCAATGTCCTTCCAGGGTAACAATTACTACTGTGCTTTTGTACTGAGGTGCTTTGTCTTTTAGATTGCTTTTCTATTTTTGGGATCACCATGACCCAGACCAGTAAGACCATCATAGGGCTGATTCCCCTGTTCACTGGTCAGAGATATAGATGAGACACACAGATGAATAATCAGCAGAATGAAGTACATGTCTATGTCTTTTTTTTTCAGTCATTACATATTGTGTGAGGGGCATGTGACATCATACAAGTCTGCTTAAAGCAGAACCAGTCTAATTTCTTTCATGGCGATTTGCATTATTGGGGTACAGTATGTGTAATTTTGTAGTTCTTTGAAACTTGGGTTTACTGCCAATTCCCTTCAGTGCTTTTGCAGCCATGATCGAAATAAATAAGACTGTCACAGGGCTGGGTCTTCCTTCACCTGGACTGAGAGAACAAATGAAATACACTGATTAGTCTTGAAAAGGATAAAACATATGCTTGCTGCTTACTGTTTTCAGCCTTTGCAGATTGTATGAGAGACCATTTGGCACCATACACTTCTGATTAAAGCAGACCCAGTCTAAATTCTTTCATGGGGATTTACAAATGTTTGCCATGATGCTTTCCAATGTTGGGACACGTGTAATGTTGTATTTCTTTGAAAGCTGGCATTATTGCCAATATACTTCCAAGGGTACTCTTGCATCAGTGCTTTTGCACTGAGGTTGTTTGGATGTTAGATTAAATTGTTGTTTTATGTAAGACAGATTTATTTTTAGGCTCTAGTTGAAGGTCTTTAGTGAAGAGAAAAAATGGCTGCCAATTAAAGTTTTCATTCTGTATTTCTTTGAAACTTGGTGTTATTACCAAAAAAACTTCAAGGGTAACCCTTGCAACAGTGCTTTTGTGCTGCGTTACTTGTCTTTTAGATTTAATTAATTTGTTTTAATGAAGACTGTTTTATTTTTAGGGACTAGTTGAAGGTCTTAGTGAGGACACAAAATGTCTGCCAAGTAATAGCTTTTACAGAATGTGGTGATATGGCTTTGGTGAAGCATCCTGGCTGGACAAATGAGTGCAAAACCAATCAGATCCCAGAAAACTTCCAACCCATTTTATAAATTTCCACAATCCAAGCCTTCCAATATTTTAGTGACTCTGATAATGCATAACTCTAGGCCAGGCATATTAAGTTCCTGCCCTTCAGCACACCCGGTCCCTTTTGCAAAATCTGCCCCAGGCATGGCAATGGTAGACCAAATCCATTGGAAGAATACAGCACAAACATATGAGAGGGGGTCCTATTTGAAATCCCCATTCTAACTTGGGTAGAGCCCCATGATGCAGGGATGGAAACACATTATTTTTGAGGTTGGTGGTTTTGTGAGTGGTTGCTCTCGACTGACCCATTTCTTTTTCTCTATTAAAAAATAAACATACTGAAAATGGGCTGCAACTGAAGGACATACAAAATAGTACTTCACCAGTGGTAAATAAAATGGGTATATAAATGATGTTAATTTTCAAACAGGATACAAAATTATTTCCACATAGAACACATGTTAGTTCAACTATGAACATATTACTTACACAGCTAAAACATATTTCAGTTTAGAGTCTGGAAATAGAATACAGAGGACAGTTGGTCAGATAAAGAGTTTACAATGGAAAGAAAAACATTATTAAATTAAAACAATGTAAAACACCATTTGAACCACGCAATGGGTCATGCTAAGTCGAGCTAAATACCTTAGTGTGGCACTAGTCGCTGAATATCTCATAGCACCTGTATTCATGTTCAGTTTGTCCCTTGCATATATTATGGTTTGCCTGGTGCTAATGCAGTTTGTGTGCTGTATTTGGCCTTTTGAATATAGCAGACCTGCTCTAATCCCGTGCTAAACCCACTCAAACGATTTGCACACAGAGCAAAGCTTTGAATATCTGGGCCAGAGTGTTATACTAATCATTAAGACCTTTCTATTAATGCATACATTGTCCAATAACTCCAAAGACTGATAGAGTAACAGCTTGTTAAAGTTGCAATGTCATCCTATGAGAATTTTAAATTTTACATTTTTGTATGGCCCCTAAGTTTTTGAGATGTTTTATGTATTAGTAGCGTAGTACTCATTATGCCCTTAATTTTGATATATAGATTGTCCCAAATCTACATATATTGATGGAGTTATGGCTTGTTAAAGCTGAAATGTGAAAAATAAAAAAACTAAGCCCAAATTCTTTTTTCATATGAAGGGATCTTTTTTTGTGAGTTTGTGTCATTTATACGTAAAAAGATTTCTTCATACAAAAAACGAATCTGATAAAAAGAAAAAGAAACTAATTTCAGATTCTGTTTTCATATGAAGGGATCCTTTATCCTGAGGTTGTGTCATCCATATGAAAATAGATTCTAAGTCTAAATTCTTTTTTCATATGAAAGGAATCTTTTTTTGTATGGCCCTGTTCTTTTTTCATATAAATTTTAAAGTGTGTTAAAAACATATTTCTGTGAGATTTTCCAAAACTAACTGCAGAATCCACCTAAGGGGGTCCAGATTAGCTAGATATATGTGTTGGTGTCTCTACAGGATGTCATTGTTAATGGCTTAAAAAAATGGAAACAAGATGGCAGCCATATGAAAAAATAATTTTTTTCTCACAAAAAAAGATCCCCCCCATATGAAATTAGTGAAAGACACCACCGTGGTCAAGCCCTTTCTAGCATGACTATTTCAGAGCACAATTCCAACCATCTGGGCACTAGGCAATGACAAGAAAAACAATTACTGTATTTCACTTTTTTCACTATCCGGATCTTGGAAACCGCATATCCAACCACAATGAGACTTGACAAGTAAAGATAGCTTGGCCTTGAGACTGCACATACATAATTTTGTACAAACCTGTTGAATGGCGCTAAAGCTATTAAAGTGCAAAGTTAGGGGGTTTAACACTAAACAGCCTTCTCGACCCTAACTATAGTGGTGCTACCGCACCACTATAATACAATAATGGGCTACAGTGAGTAACACTTCGATCTTCACGCATGAGTAGTAAAGACCTTCTTAATTAACTTGTGGCTTTGCGATTTGTGAGTTATGAGTCTTACCAGTCACTAGTGAAGATCGTGAGTGGCCGATTTACCTCCAGACACGTCACGGTCCAAAACTCACAGGTAAATAGCCACGAGGACAAAAGGTTTCTGTTCATTGCATCGTAATACAAGTTGCTGACAGGTGTACTTGTCACAAGTTAATAATGTAGACTAACAAAATGCCAAAGTTCCCCATTGCACTAAAACAGGAAGAATAAAACATTTAACATTTTAAGAAATATGCAATACTCATGTACACAACAGAGAGCTGACTTTCTACACCTGGTGTCAGTTCCAAAATTCCTCTCTTCCTGTGTGTCATTGTTTTCATTCCCTCACACAACCAACAATCCGATAACAGAATCCAGAGGTTTTTAAGATTAAAACATTACTTTTTATTTTGTCTATTAAAATCACAGCAATACACAACAAAGAGAAGCATTTTAGGTGCAATGTGTAACAGCAACCATCGTGTGCAATGTAAGTAATAATACCCAACAGGGTGGGCGTTATTGGGATATAACGGACCGCCCAGGGGTGTAATGAGGCAGAGGGCCTTATAGCCCCTGGAAGGTCCGTTATATCCCATAACGCCCACCCTGGAGGGTGTTATTACACTTAGATAATGGGGTTACATTAGTTTTTTTTAATGTTTTTATTAAAAAAAAAGTGTCAAATATAATTAAAAATAAAGAGAAATGTGGGCTTGTAAAATAGTCCATTGCCACTAGAGGGTGCTGTTGTTTTTTTTAATACATAGGAATGGAAGTGAGTGTGGTGGGCAGAGTGAGTAAAATGGCACTGAGGAATTGGAAGAGGAGCGCAACTATGAGGGAATACAAGCTGCAGTAAAGTATATTTTTTTATTTATTTAAGAAACAAAAAAGAAACGGAGTTTGGCATTTGTGGCTAAGCGCTGTCACAATGAAGGTGAGCTGGGAACGGAGTGGGTGGTGAACGAGTGAAAGCAGAGCCGGTGGACTGTCTGAAATGCTGTTGGGGGGTGAGAAAGAGAGCAGAGCTGTGAGGCAGGAACCTTTTTGTAAAAAAATAATTTACTTTTTTGTGCTGCGGTTTGTGTTTGAAGGTGAGGGAGGCGAGTGGAATGAATTCAGAGTGGGTTATCTCGGTGAGCCGCTCTCTTAGCGAGGAAAAAGAAATGACGCTGGGGAGTTCGAGAATTGGAACTTGTTTTAGAGCGGGCCGTTGTTAAGAGATAATGGCCCGGGTGGTAGGGTGTTTGAACCAATCAGGAAGCAAGTTTTAGTTTCCACATTATCTAAATGGGTATAATGTGCCGATTGATACAGGATAACAATTAGTACATGATCCCTTTAAATTTATTTATGTATGTCGGTGTGGGGTGGGGAATTACAGATGCACACACAGAATAGGAGGAAATGGAGGAACAGACACCGGTTGTAGGAAGTGAGTGCCTGGCAGAGCTGTGTTTATATATGAGTAATGAGTACTGAGTATTTTCTTAAAATGTAAAATACAACATCGCAGATGCCATAATATTTTTGTTTTACTCTGTTTTAGTCTCCCTGCTTGGAGAACTCTGCCATGAAGGATAAGCCAAGGGGGACTTATGGGACAGGCGAGGTTGGCTGAGTGCATGGCATAAAATAAAAGCACAACGTCGAAGTGACCATCTGTTCGTCATCGACAGAGATTTGGTTGGGTTGGTGACTTATTGTCCGTGACCTCTACACTGGCAATGCAATATTTTTCCAACTAATTGGCCACTACATTTTGATAGCAACGAATAACAATGCAACGTTGTGTCCATATGCCGTAGAGATAAATGTGTTATTCTACTGCACTCCCTTATGAATTCCCAGTGTTTAAAACTTTGTATTTCCTTTATCAAAAACATTGCACAGGGTCAGCAGTATGATGGATTGTAAAGTGAGCATGTTTAACATAGAAACATAGAATCTGATGGCAGATAAGGACCGCTTGACCACGTAGTCTGCCCATTTCCCTATCTATTGGATAAGGTGCAGATCCTAGTTAACCAAAAGCCTACTTCCTCCTACCCACAACTAGAATTGCCTTATGGCTGTCAAATGCATTCTTGAATTCCCTCATTGTTTTTGACTCTACGACCTCCTCAGAAAGGCTGTTCCATGCATCTACAACCCTTTCTGTGAAATAATACTTCCTCACATTACCTCTGTGCAATCCCCCCTTTATCTTCAAGTTGTGCCCCCTTGTTCTTGCACTTCCCTTTTTCTGAAAGATGCTACCCTCTTGGATGTTGTTCATTCCCCTGAGGTATTTGAAAGTTTCTGTCATGTCCCACTCTCCCCCCTTTCCTCGAGGCTATACATCTTAAGCTCCTTTTGTCTTTCTTCATATGTCTTCTGGTGCATACCCTGCACCATTTTGGTTCATAGAAACATAGACTTTGATGGCAGATAAGGACTAC
Organism: Neoceratodus forsteri; assembly: GCA_016271365.2. Taxonomy (NCBI): domain Eukaryota; kingdom Metazoa; phylum Chordata; order Ceratodontiformes; family Ceratodontidae; genus Neoceratodus; species Neoceratodus forsteri. The sequence goes on from CM057453.1 coordinate 162,435,598, forward strand.
TTGGCCCACCTAGTCTGCCCATTTCCCTACCTAGAGGACAAGCTGCAGATCCTATTTAACCAACAGCCTATTTCTTCCTACCCCTCACAAAAATTGCCTTATGTCTGTCCCATGCATTCTTGAATTCTCCTACAGTTTTAGACCCCACAACCTCCTCCAGAAGGCTGTTCCATACATCCACCAGCCTCTCTGTGAAAAATACTTCCTCACATTGCCCCTGAGCCATCTCCCCCCCATCTTCAAATTGTGCCCCCTTGTTCTTGCACATCTCTTTTTCTGAAAGATGCTATCCTCTTGGACTTTGTTGATTCCACTGAGGATGTTGCCCTCCTCTGGACAGCCTCCACCCTGTCTATGTCTTTGCAGGGATGGGGTCTCCAGAACTCTACACAGTACTCCAGATGTGGTCTTACCAACTGTCTGTACAGAGGGCCAACAACTTCCTGATTTCTACTGGTGATGCCTCTCCCTATGCATCCCATTATCCCCCAGCCCTCCTTACTGCCTTCTCACATTGCTGGCCCAACTTTAGGTCATCTAATATGACTACCCCAGGTCCCTTTCCATTTTTGTTGTTGTCAGTATCTCATCCCCCATTGTGTACTCTTCCCCTGGATTTTTGTTTCCTAGGTGCATTACTTTGCACTTTGCGTTGAATCTAAGTTGCCATACATTTGTCCATTCCTCCAACCTTGCCAAGTCCCTTTTCATCCTTTTCACCTCACCTTGCATATCAACCCTGTTGCAGATCTTTGTGTCATCTGCAAAGAGACATACTTTTCCTTCCAATCCCTCTGCAATGTATCTTTTAAAGACATTAAAAAGGACCAGCCCCAGTATTGAACCCTGCAGTACCCAACTAGTAACCCCCCTTTCTTCACTGTGGACTCCATTTTACTATTACTGTCTGTATCCTGTTGTCCAACAAGTGTTTTACTCAGGCTACCACCCTGGGACCCACTCCCAGGCTGGCTAATTTGTTTATTAATCTTATGTGCGGGACTGTGTCAAATGCCTTGCTAAAGTCTAGGTAGGCCATGTCCACAGCCCCTCCCTGGTCTACTAATTTGGTCACTCAGTCAAAGAAATCAATTAGATTTGTCTGACATGACCTTCCTGCTGTGAATCCATGCTGCCTTGGGTCCTGTGCCCCACTGGCCTCTAAGTACTCAACAGTTCTTTTCTTCAGAAGTGATTCCAACATTTTCCCTACCACTGAGGTCAAACTGACAGGTCTGTAGTTTTCTGCTTCTGTCTTGCTCCCACTTTTGTGAAGGGGAATCATATCCACCCTCCTCCAGTCCTCAGGTACCATACCATCCTCCCATGATTTAGTAAAAAGGGTACTCAGTGGTGTTACTAGTTCTTCCCTTAGTTCTTCTAGAATTCTTGGGTGAATCCCATCAGGCCCCATTGCTTTATCCACCTTCAGTTTTAAGAGTTCTTTCAGAACTCTTTCTTCTGTGAAAGGACTAATATCAACCCCCTATCCAGAGTGCTTCTATTGACTGGATTAGGTATCCCCCCAGCTCTTCTATTGTGAATACTGAGCAAAAGTATTCATTCAGTATCCCTGCTTTTTCACTGTTACTCTCTGCCCAATCACCTTCCTCTATTCAGCCTCAGTATCCCTAGCTTAGTCTTTCTTTGCTTCCTAATGTACCTATAAAAGGTTTTATCCACCTTCTTAACTGAATTGGCTATCTTTTCCTCAGTTTGGGCCTTTGCTATTCTAACTGCCTTCCCTGCTTCCTCCTTCTTTAACTGGTACAGTTCTCTGTCCTGCTTCTTCTGTGTTTCCTTATACTTCCTGAATGCTATCTTTTTCTCCCTAAACGTCCCCGCCACTTCTTTTGAAAACCATAGTGTTTTTTTCTTTCATTTTGATTTGTTTATTTGCTTCACACAAAGGCTTGTTGCCTCTGTGATAGCGGTTTTGATGTTTCCCCATTGTTGTTCCACTCCACCTTCTTGCCTGTTTGCTAGTGCTTTTCTGAGACACTCTCCCATTTTGACAAAATCAGCCCTCCTGAAGTCTAGTACCTTCACTTTTGTATGGCTTGACTCTACAGCTAAGTTTACAGTGAACCACAATGTTTGGTGGTCGTTTGTTCCCAGATGGCTACCCCTTTCAAAATCGGAGATCCTCTCTCCATCCCCATTTGAGAGAACCAAGTCTAAAATTGCTCCCTCCCGAGTGGGTTTCAAAACTAGCTGTCTGAGGCATGCCCCCCCTGTAGGGCATCAAGAATGGCACTGCTCTTGGATGTGGCTGCAGCAAAGGTGCTCCAGTTAACATCTGGCATATTTAGATCCCCATCAGCAATATCTCCCCTTTTTCTGCCATCCTAAGGATACCTTCTATCATTTCCTTGTCCATTTCCTCCCCTGAGACAGGGGTCTGTATACAACCTCTGTGAGGATTGTGGTGCCATTTCCTGTCTCCAGGGTGACCCATAGTGCCTCCTCACCTCCCTGTTTACTCTTTAGTTCTATTGCTTTGATCCCTTCCCTTACATAGAGAGCTACTCCTCCTCCTTTTCTTCCTCCCTGTCCCTCCTGTAGATTGTGTACCCTGGTATGCTGACATCCCAGTCATGGTTCTCTGTGTACCATGTTTCTGTGACTGCCACAGTATCCAGGCATCCCTCTTCCATCAAGGCCACCATTTCAAGGAACTTTTTACCTAGACTATGGGCATTGGTACTCATTACCCTCCATATTTTTTATGGCTTTATTTCTTTTTGCACCATCCCTGTCCTTACTGCCTTTGTCTTTTTCACCATTTACCCCTGCCCTTCTCCCTATCAACTGCTCTATGTTGGTGTTTACCTCACTAACTACCCTGATATTTTGAGGGGGCTAGGATATCCCTTCTCCTCTTCAGTGCCTCCCCCCTTGGCTGGTTTAAATGCTTGCCAATGAAGCATTTAAACCTATCACATAGGATCCTGGTTCCCCTCCTGGAAAGACTTTGGGCTAGGCCAGCAAGGGAAACACAGTCCTGGTAGATGTGGGACACTTCCATAAAATGGACATGGTGCTGCATCTGCAACTCCATAATGGCCTCTGGTGGTTTGAATGGGGGCATGTTGTAACTCCTCATTTTCTTCCTCCCCCCACACATGCACAGTGGAGCTGACATAAGGCACTGATATCAATCCAGTAGCACCTAATTAATTTAAGTTGGCATCCTATTTGGATCATCTTAAGGGACTCTAGTTAGCTCATCTTTGTTTTTTGTTTTTCTTTTGTAAATATAATCTTTATTCAATATTTTAAAGTCTTCAAAATTCATAAATATAGTAAATAAGCAGTGCATAAAATGCAGCGTGCAATCATAAAATATTTTGAACTGAAAGGAGTCTAGTTCCATTGCTTGAAAGCGTTAAAAAGAAAGAGGGAGGTATTGAAAAAGATAGAAAGCCTTTTGTAAGATCACCATCTGGATCACCTCCACTCTCCTATTAAGACTAGGGGACAACAAATTCCACCTTGTAAGATCTTGCATTATGTGCTGATAGAAGGGAGCATAGTTACTACTTATGGTGGTAGATGTGGTGTGTACCAAATAAATCCCCAGATACTTTAGTTTAAGTCCCAGTGAAATGGATAATGGTTTTGAGCTCTAGTGTAGGCCGGTAATGAAAGGTGAGGGCCTCTGTTTTGGTGGTGTTAATCTTATAACCCAAGAATTTACCATATTGTTCCAGTATGTGGAACACAGTGGGGATTGAACTGTTGAGATTATTGAGGTAGAGGAGTACATTGACTATGTAAAGAGCAACCCTGTGCTCCTTGCCTCCCAAAGGTATCCTTGACAAGTGCGGGGAATTACCGAATAGCCTGACCTAATGGTTCAATATATATGGCAAAAAAGAGGTAACATTGGGCATCCCTGTCAGATTCCCCAAAACAGAGGGAAGTCCTCAGAATGGTGACCTGAAACCTTAACACACACGTGGGAGAATCCATATAGGTTTTGTATGACTCATCAAAGGCTCCAGAAAGGCCATTTCCCCCAGGATGGCAAACAAAAAGGGCCAGAAGAGCCTATCAAACACCTTCTCAGCATCAAGGCTGAGAAGACAGAAGATAGCTGGTGGGTCTGCATTTCATGGATCAGATGTAAAGTTTATCTAGTGTTATCAGTAGTTGTCCTGAAATGGACAAATCCAGTCTAATCTAGTCCGATCAGTGTAGAAAGGATCTCATCTAGCCTATGTGCCAGTACTGATATTTGGCAAAAAGAATCACATAGCTAGGGATTTTTGTCAGGCTTTGGTATAACTGAGATTGATGTGTGCGACCAGCTTGGAGGAGATTGGTCACTGGAAAGTACTTCATTAAAGGCCTGAAGAAGTAGGGAGGATGACCTGTTCCTTGGTAACTTTATAAAACTCAGCACCATATCCATCTAGTCCTTGCGTCTTTAACGTTTTAGTATGGGCAATGGCTTTCTCAAGTTCATGGGTTTAGACTGGGCCCACGAGATGCTCCCATTGTTCTTCTGTCAGAGTGGGAAGGGTGGTGGCTGGTGTTCACTCAGGAGTGTACATGTTGTGATAATATGTGCAAAATGCTCCAGTAATTTCATGCAATTTGATTTGACCCAGGTGGCAGGATGTAGCAATGCAGAGATAGTCGCAGCTCACCATTGTTTATGGAGTTGGTCACCCAGCAATCTGGTGAATCTAGCACCAACCTCCTAGTACTGCTGGTGGAGAAAAGTAAGGGCAATTTCAGTATGCTGGAGACAGTAAGCTCGATTATAAGTTGGGTGCTTGATGCAAGTGGTGATTTGCATCACTACTTACATCAAACAGGATTTTGGAAGGTGACCTCTGTCTGATCCAGAGACAGCTGCAGCAAAACCCTCTTGCAGCAGGGTTGTGTCCAACAAACCCAGGGAGCCATGTTGCAAGGGGGCTTGCACCATGGTGGTGCTGCCAAATCCTTTTATTTTCAAAGCCCCACCTTGGACGCAGCAGGGGGCACCACTTAGACTACACAGGCAGTAGTTTAAGTGGTTGTGCCACAGGGACTTGAGAGAACAGTAGACAGTGGGATGCAGTAAGAGCAGAGAAGAAGCCATGGTGGGTGTCGAGGCACAGCTGTCCATCACCCCTACTGATGTGGCACCCCAAACAAAAGTTAGAACTCCCACATTTACTATCAAACATGTTCCCTGGTAGTGTAATGCCCTGCCCCCATTCCCCATGCTTATATCTCAGCCCTAGTGGTACAGTGGCACCCCCTCCCCATGATCCCCACTTTCTCCCAGGAATGTGGAATAGTGCATTAACCAATCCCAGATCTCCTGAAATACTAGGAAAAGCAACTCTGGGCATGCTTCCTGGTGGTCTAATGGCCCCCCTCAAACCTCACCCTGAGAGGCAGTGGTTGACCATCCCACTCCCCTTCCTAATCCACTTCTACAACTGCCACTTCCCTCCTCATGCCACCACAGCCAACCGCAGAATGCAATCGTACAGACTGCATAACTGAACAGTATGCTCTGTGCAATGCATCTGACACTAGCAGCTTGTAAAGTCTAGCCCAATGAGTGTCTAAGTATGCCTTAACCTGTTTTAGTTGAGGGAAGACTGAGTTATCCCCTTGGTGACAGGTCAGCTGTAGGAAGTGCAGCGTATCCTCCAACCACCTCTGCTGCTCCTGCCATAGTTTGGTTTGGGTGAAGGTGTATTGGATTAGGTGTTCTTTAAGGAAGCCTTTCGATGTGTCCCATATCCAGGGATATTCTGGTGTAGAAACACGGCTCACCACATCATTTCATAGATCTTTGTTATTTTTATGCCAGTATATCACATCTCAGCATTTTGCAGTGTAACCCACTGCATCTTCAGTAGAAATTATTATGACCTAATATGGCTTTACCATTCACTCTCTTTTCTTTCTTCAATATATATTTTTTATGATATTTTGAATGACTGACTACTCTCAATCAAGCACTTCTGTCTGAGAAAGCTATTTCACATTTCATGTTCTCTGAGCCATAAAGTTCTATTCCTGTGCTGTGATTTTTAATCTGAGTGCATTGATAGAAAACAATATCTTTCCCTCTTGGTGTCTCTCATGTTCCTATCATGGCTGTCAACTAGCAAAAGACTATGGCTTACCAAATAAAAGGCTTTATTAAGGTCTATGAAAACTGTACCTATCATTAACCCATTATCTGTGGCACATAGTATGTCAGAGAACAGCTATACCAAGGCTGTGTCAGCACCGTGGTGTTTCCTGAACCCATGCTGCATGTCAGTCAGTAGATGATGTTGCTCTGTATAAAGTTGGAGTTGGTTATATATCAGCTTCTTCTGTACTTCATGTAGGGAGCTTAGTAGTGAGATGGGGGGATTGTTCTTGACTGGTTCTTTTGGGCCATAATTGTGGATTTGAACCACCAGGGCCACTTTCCATCTCTCCGGGATTGCTCTCTCCAATAAGGACTTATTAAAGAGCAATTTGTGTGGGGAAGCAATGACTGAAGCAGCTAATTTTAGAAAGTTATGTTCAACCTTGTCAAAGCCTGATGAGCTGTAAGTTTTTACCACTCCAGCCGGATTAGAACTTCTTTCCATGTAATTAAACAGTACTGAAATGTGAAATTTGGTGGGTGACCCAAAGGTTTCCACTTGATTTAAGAAAGAGGGGAGAGAGGGAGTGCCGTTTTGAATCTGTCCAGATCAGTAAAATAGAAATGAAGTCATTGGCAGTAGACAAGGGATCATTGTGAAAATGGCCATCAGCAATAATATCATGCTCAGGTGGACCAGACAAACCACAATACAAAAATGGGTAATGGTGTTGAAAGTACTTTTAAGTAGAGCTCCTTTGAAGGTGTTCTATAGTCGTCCAAGAAATAAATCAAAAGTTGGGAGCTCAAGAATTCATTCCACTGTTTTCACTCAATCATTGTTTCATAATTTGCTTTTATTTTGATAAAAATCCCCTACGTTTCGCTCCTTTGAGCTTGTTCACGGGGCATTCAGAATCTGTATCAAGTACAAAAAATATACAATCACTTTTTCGGTTACTTATTTTGTTTTTTCATCACATTTCTTTTTAACTTTTGTATTAAAGGACACATTTCACTTATTTGCCATCAGTATTTCATTTGCTTTTTCCTCTTGTTCTAGAATAATAACTATTCCTATGTGTTCTCTCTAAAAAAAACATAAAAACATATATGACAATTTACGGAAACACTTATTTACAACATAAAAAACAGTCAATAATGTTAGCTCCAAAATATAACTTCCATCGTTTAAATTTGAATTCCCCATCACTGACATGCCTGTGTAGCCACTGCTTTATTATCAAATCAATTCTCCATCTATAATGAACATATGATTAATAATATTTCTCCTCTCGAGCTTTATGCTCCTTTTAAAACTGGCCCGATCATGTAGAATGTAATTTCATTTTAATCATGTTTCTCAGTATTAACTTATTTTTATGTTACCTGTCATTTCAATAGCTACCCGACTGAACCTGATCATTTTCACTCTAAGATTCATAAATCAAATTATTTATGCGTTCCATTGCTTTGCAGTATTATTTTGTTTCAAGTTTTACAAATACAATTACCTTTCTTCCGCAATACGGTTTCTAAAGGATGATAACTTTTGCACTCATTACCCTTGTGCACCTTTATTTTATTTTTTTTCTTTTTCAAAGGTGTTGCCTGACTGGTTCCACTCGTTTTTCACTCTGTAGTACAAAATAAACATTCACAGTTTCCTTTTAAGTTCTTTATACTTCACAATGTTATTTAAAATTAGATTTCACAATTGCTGATACCTTTCTTTTTGCTGCACTGCTTTTTTGGGAGTTCCAACCTTTTAACAACTGTGGTGTTTCTAAAGCACTATCTGGTTCTTAATAATTACACTGTTTTCAGAGGCTAATGACGCTTTACATCCTTAACATTGTGTGCCTCTCAAATTTTAAATGCTGCCGAACTGGACTCAATCATTTTCACCCTAAAATTTAAAACAAACACTCAAATGTACTTTTGTTTTTCTTGTATTTAGTAATGTTATTGAAATCAGGTTTTTTTAAAAAGCCGGTACCTTTCTTTTTGCTGCTCAGCTTCTGAAGGTTCAAACCCTCTCACAGTAATGGCATTTCTAAGACGCTGTTTGGCTCTAAAGGTTTGTCTTCCTCTTGAGCCCACTTGGAATTGCCGCCAGAGTGACGTGTCACTCTCTGTATCTCTCGTGAGTAGCGAGTGTTGCCTAGCAACAATATACTTCAGCACTCTGTGAATAGAGTGATGAAGACAGCTCTTCCAAGTGGGCTCTGTTATGTGAAGCCAATTAATTATGGATCGTGCTTTCACAGTAGATGAAAAATCAATTACACATTCTCTAATATCGTGATGATTCTTGTTATTTTTGTGTTTTAACATATGGCCATATGGATGTTTATATACTCATAAACTATATTATACATTACAGTTTAATTTCCTATTTTTTATCAAGTCATGTGTTCTATCAAACATAATGGTCCAAAATCATATACAGTGATTAAGAATTTTGTTTATTTTTAAATTCATATGTGGACTGCTTGTGTTGCTGTCGTGGTTGATACTGGATGTTTATTTATTACAAAGGCTTAAACTTAATTATTGATATGTACTATATTACTGCTATATACTGCGCTATTTTACTATCACTATCCCTTTTAGTGACATAAATGTTTTTGTGGATGAAATCTAATGCTAACTCCAAGTGTTTTACACTTTTTCTATTTTAACTCAAACATTTAGACATTTTTCATTTCAAAAATGTTGTACATCACTCCAATCTTATAACATAAGAATATCTTTTAACTGCGTATATTCAATCACCCTTTATTCTATTAATTTCTAAGTTCCAATAATCCCTACTAAAGGTTTTTACCTTAAAGTTATTTTATAACAATTGTATTTAATTACCTCCTCCTGATGATGGTTACACTACCTCAGATCCTCTAAATTATTTTATTATGTTCATGGATCACTCCAATATGTATATTATTCAAATACATGCTTGCCAGTTACTATCTAAATTCATTCCTATTTTAGGATCTAATGTTTTTAGTTGGAAGATCCATTTCATTTCTGTTCGTTCTAACATTTTTGTAAAATTACCTCCTCTTGGTGATGGTTGTACTACCTCAAGTCCCCAGAACCTAAGTGATGCTCCTGTGTGACCTGCTTGGTTAAAGTGTAATGCTACTGGTGATTGTTCATCTTTATTTCTAATATCCCCTTTATGTTCTAATATTCTCTTTTTGAGTGCCCTCTTAGTTTGACCTACATATAAACGGTCACATGGACATTGTAGAACATATATTACACCTTCTGTGTTACAATCTATATGTTCTCTAATTTTAAATTCTGCATTGAAATGCGGATGCTTAAAAATATTCTTTTTACTAGTGTTGTTGCATACTGTGCATTTTCCACAACTCGTCATCCCTAGCTGTAGGGAGCCCAGTAGCAACTGTGTTTCCTTTGTGTTTTGCCTTTTAAACTGAGAATGAACTAATTTATCTTTTAAGTTACTCACCTTTTTTGCTGCTATTATGGGTCTTTGTTGTAATGCCATATTTTGTGGGTTATCAGACGCTACAATATACCAATATTTATTTACTATTTTTCTTATATCTGTCATTCTATGGTTATATTTTATAGCTAATACTGTTCTTTCTGTACCTTTTTCACTCTCCTTTTTCTGTAGTAATTCTTGTCTTGTCTTATTTTCAATTTTCTTTTCTGCTTGTTTTAAAATAGTGGGTTTATAACCCCTGTTTCTAAATCTTCCCATCATTTCCTGTTTTTGTTGATTGTAGTCATCTGTTTCTCTGCAATTCCTTTTTACCCTTACTAATTGCACGTATGGTATATTTTTTTTAAGTTTTGGTTCATGATAACTGGTACTATGTAGTAGGGTATTTCTATCTGTCTCTTTTCTGAATATTGATGTACTTAATTTATCTTCTTCCTTTTTTATAAGTAAATCCAAAAAAGGGATGCTATTAACTCCATAATTCACTGTAAATTTTAAGTTGCTATCCCATCCATTCAAATTTAAATGAAATTGTTGTAATTTTTGTTCTGTTCCTGTCCATATACAAAATACATCATCAATAAAACGTTTCCACATAATTATCTTATTTAAAAATGAATTATATTTTTCATTAAATACTCTTTCAGTTTCAAAATTTATCATATAAGCAGTTGCGTATGCTGGAGCCATGGTGCTTCCCATGGCTGTACCTCTATCTTGCTGATAGAAAAGGCCATTAAATTCAAAATAATTATGTTCTAAAATAAATAAAGCTGATTCTTGTAACATTTCTGTTCTGGGTGTCATTTTATTTGGCCGTGTATTTTTTTCCCATGCATTCAACCCCCTCCATATGCGGTATGGAAGGATATAAATCAATCACATCCCAGGTCACTAGGATTGTATCTTTTAAGTCTACTCTTTCTGCTAAACTTTCCAATTGTCTCATAATGTCAGATGAATCTTGTATATAGGAATTACTTTGTTCTATTAATGGCTGAACATGATAATTAATGTACTTAGATATTGGATCAAACAATGAGTCTATCTCTGAGACAATAGGTCTTCCAGGTGGATCTCTCATATTTTTGTGAATTTTTGGGATACTATAGAAAGTTGTTACTTTTGGAAATTCCATAGTTAGCATTCTCAGTTCCCACTCCTGCAACCAATTCAAGTCCACAAATTCACTTAACATTTCCCTTAATTTACCCTGTAATATTGCAGTAGGATTCTGTGGTAATAATGAATAATTAATGCTGTTTGCCAATAATTTCATGCACATTTTTTTATAATCTTCTCTATCTTGGATAACTATCCCTCCTCCCTTATCTGCTTGCTTTATTACAATTTCATTATCATCACTTAAGTCTGTCAATGCCTTTCTCTGTAGTCTTGTCAAATTTTGGTGATTTGGACCAGAGCAACCCTTTAAAAGAAAATTTATCTGCGCCCAGATGTTTTTAGGATCAAATAGGTTTTATTCTTGTAGATTATTAACACAGTTTCTTTAAGCATTCTTGAGGTTCCAAGATGCCACAAAAGACCTATACTTAAACATAAGCCTAATCCAAATTATTAGTAACCCTGCTAGGGCAAATTATAGAACATAACACAAATGCAACCTTGACTGGACTGCAGTGTTGAACTGCTCAAGTATCCACAGATCTGGAGTACTCCCTAACTCTTTAAGCAACCATAATCTAGTTTTCTGTGAGTGGTCTATAAAACTACCACAGGCCAAACCATACCACATCTATTCTAAACAGCTTGGCGACTTAAACCTGAATGCTATTAGAGTGATTTATGGAAGGTTGCTATAGCAAATGAGAGTAGTAACCTGTATGAGTTGTGAATCAGTCTCCTACCATTCAAACTGCCAAAAAATGCTGTTTCCATGAAAAAAAAAAAACATTTTATTTCTGTGTACTGTTTCATTTGCATAACACTGCCCCTTTTTTCTCAGTGCTGCAACCCCCAACCCCGACATCATGGAAGGGAAACAAAGTTTTTAAAAGTGCACTGTCAGTTTTAAGCTGACTCTTTACATTATTTGCAAATAGCAGTATCTAACATTATAACATGTGTATAAAGATTATAGAGATTTGACTGGCTGAAAGCAGTTCAGAGCCATATAATCATTGACTCATAAATACACTCCTGAACTACTTACAGCCATTCAGCCCCTATAACATAAACATAAAAAAGTATCATCACACTTCCACATTCTGACAGGAGCTGTCACTTCAGACCTATCACTTCACCAGCAGGCAGTAAAAGTGAAACAACATCTACACAGAATGGTAAATATTTGCATCACAAAAACATTCTTCCAGAAGCTTTTCTACAGACTTTATTGCTGTAAACACTTCCAAAATAGGAGACTGCACTTTGATAAGGGAGACAGAAAAATCAGATATTTACTGTACCCACAATGCCTCATTATGTAAATTAGTTTTGCAGGCTATTATAGTTCTTTTGTCACCATAGAAATAAAAGACTACATTTCTCAGTAAAGAAATCTTGTCAGCTAGATACTGTATGCCCAATGCCATGTTTTGAAAAAAAAAAATATGGGAGCTTATATTGTTGAAGCCACTACAGAAATATGAGACTACACTTCACAGTAAGGAAATTGTAAAACAACTTCTTACTGTACCCCCAATGCCTTGCTACATACATCTGCATATAAGGTGCTATATTGCAGTCACCACTACCAAAATAAGTGACTGGACCTCTGAGAAAGGAATATTTAAGTCAATGGTATAATTTGTCCAGAATTCTTTGTTACTGTATGTAAAACATTGACAACTCCCTTGCATGACATCATTCTGGGGGCATGGATGCACAGAGAAAACTTGAGGGCAGCCAGAAACAAAGTGTTGATAAAACATAAAAAAATGACTATAACAGATTGTTTTTACAAAACAAATTGCAGTTTCAGCATCTGAAGAATGGCTGGCAACCTGTGCAGAAATATAAATGTGCTGCGTACATGCAGAATGCATGCCATGTGCTTAATGTGCAATGTTTGCATGCGATTCGCATACACAAAGTGAACCTATGCAAATCAGGTCTGAAAAGCACATCAGGTTCACATGCTGCAAGCTTGACATATGTGCAGCAGGTAAGCTGGTGTGAACATCTTCTAAAAATCAAATTAGTTTTGCGTGTTACACTCTTGACATGAGTGCAGCAGTTAAGCTGTTGTGAATATCATTTAAAAATCACAACAACTTCAACATCTGAAGCATGGCTGGCAACCCGTATAGAAATATAAGTGTGCTGTGTACATGCAGAATGCATGCCATATGCTTAATTGTGCAATGTTTACATGCGGTTCGCATACACAAAGTGAATCTAAATAAACCAGGTCTGAAAAGCACAGGTTCACGTGCTGCACTCTTGCCATGTGTGTAGCAACTAAGCTGTTGCAAATCTCATCTAAAAAAATATATCAGTTTCTATTGCTCATGCTACTGCCAGCAATTAGAACCATTAAAATAAGGTAAACTCCTTAATTCTGATCTTTTGCAAGCAGTTTAATGGCTTTTGTTTTTTTGTCATTAAATTGTCATTAATTTGTAAAGTATTGTTTGCTTACTGCATTAAATGCTTAGGATATAGTTAGCCAACATCCCCATTACAGATGTGTGAAGAGGGTCCTCTGTGTTGTGAAGCCTGACATTCTTGTTCTGGGTCCTGCAAATCCCTTTATGCATATTTAGTGATACAAATGTGTTTCTCCATGGCTGTTATGGCTCACTTACTTTCCCATTTTCATTCTACATGGATCATATACACTATGGCCATGCTCGGCACTCTTTGTGCTGAGTAGGGTCTTCGAAACATGCACCATACCTCACATTTTGTCACTGAAATGAGGGACATGGACACTCAAAATGAGGGATAATGAGGGACACTAACCCTCATGATGATCAGGACACATCCTGAAACAGGGAGATACAGTACCTCAGAACACAGTGGAAGCCATTATATTTACTTTACTGATGTTAGCCTCTGAGAATTAATTTCTACCATAAAGCAGAGTTGCCATTTTGATAGGGCAGATGGGGGCAGTTGCCCCCCTCCCTCTGCATTTTTTGCCTATAGTGTGACAATAATAACATTAAATTTAGATTTAATATTTTGCACAATAAGTGCCCCCCTGGCCTGTGTTGCACTCATGCTGCAGGTGGACTCCTGACTAGACTGTATCTATATTGTGTTGTCCACTCTCTCCGTCTATTAGCTGCAGCACCATCACATGTGATATGGAGGAGCACCAGTCCAGCAAGAGCACATGAGACACTTCAGTGGGACACTGTCTTTCCAACCACAGAGTAAGCAGGCTGCACACTATAGCTTTGAGGAGTCAGTGAGCACTGAACTCTCAATAACAGTGTTGTGGTGACATATTTTGTTGGTCTCCTTTTACTGAGTCTCTGTCTCCCTTGGTGGCTGAAGGGGCTTGGGGTGAACTAAAAGCTATCTCAAGACTAGGCTACCTACTTACTCTACTAGGCTCACCTACAAAAAAATCAGTGCAGGGCCCCAGCGGCAACAAGCTAGGCCTCACAGCAGCAGTGACAGCAGTGTGGGTGACCTTCATAGGCCTTGATCAGTGCAGTGTGGCAGCAGCCAGGCAAGAAGCAAGCAACACAGGTTGGGTGGATTCAGTTGGTGAGGTGACTCAGTCGCAGACCACACTGGGGACCTGGGGTGGTCAGTTCTAGCATCCAGCTTCTAGCAGAAGGATGGAGGAGGAGCAAACTTAAACCTGGACTGGTGGCACACTGGCCTAGGTTACAGGTTCTGGCCAAATGACCGTGTAAGTAAAAGTAATTTTTTTTTTTTACAGGAGGATTGGAGAAAGAGGAAGGACTGAAATATTGATGTTTTTTCATGTTTCTTCACCTTTGGGTGATTTCGTGGCCCATATGGGATGAGTATTGAATAGAATGGGGTAGGGGAGAGAAATTGGGACAAAGGTTTTTTTTTAGAGGGGGTCAGAACTTTTGCCAGGAAAAAAACTGGTTAATAACTGGGTGGGTTTAAGCCCAAATCGGATGCACCACCCTGGGGTAGACACAGATGAATCTTATACATTTTAATTTTTCCAGATTTGCATATCACTTCTCAGTCACAACAAATAAGTTTTACCTTTAAGAGACATTCTAGAGCTTGCCACCTAGGGGCTAACTAGCACCTGGCCTCCCCAAGTTTTGGGCTCCCCATTGCTGAAATCTGAAATGGCGCCCTTGCCATAAAGTCTACATTTACAGGACATCCTCTGTGTGAGCAGCATATTTTCCATGATGAGGGGCAGAGCAGTTTTCATCTTTAAAATGAGGGCTGTCCCTTGCATGCAGGGACAGTTGAGCAGCATAGTATGCACAGATTATTGGAGCCCCACTACAGTCAGGCATATGCCCCCATCACCCCCAGTAAAGCTGACCTCCACATCCCCACAATCAGGCACATTATGACATCAGACAAAGGACAGTGCAGGGGCATGCTCCACTGAAATGAATCAGGGGATGTTTTTTATTACTATTTTATATATTATTGGTGGAGAGTTGGAGATTGATGAAGACCATAGCTCAACTAACAAGGGCCTTGTTTGTAGAACAGTGGCCTTCATTATTCTCCAACTCACCATCATAATGTATAAAAGAGTAATAAAAAATAACTCCATTCATTTCAAGGGGGTATCCCCTGCACTGTGACCCATGGTCATCATCTCCTAAAGACTCCTACCTCTGGCTCCCTAATACTCACTTAAGAGACTCTTGACTTATATCTATACTTGGTGGGTTGTCTGTAGCAGCGTGGCCACACCCGCTGCAGTGTGTGTGCATGGACCGGCCATGTGGGTGGGTGGGTATCGAGTTATTGCTACTTTTGTGTTTGCCCATTAAAGTCTATTTGTGTGGAATCATTCAAAACTATGGAGAGAAAATAACAGAAGCACAGAGCAGACAAAAATAATTAAGTAGTTTTGTGGGTAAGTGTGTGTATTGGGGATGGTAAGAACCACATGTGTTTCCATTGGTATATGTGCTACAGTTCGGCTGTGCAGCTAAGATGAAGTGGAACAAGAAAACTAAAATATATATCAGTGGCTATAAGCATGCTGCATGGATGCAGATGTTTTCAGATTTGTATTGCAGTACAAGCAAGCCATATGTATGCAGGCAGTATAGCTTAGTGGTTAAATGCACTGAACTGTAAACCAGGAGACAAGAAGACTTTGGTTTGAATCTCATCAACGCCACTTGTGTACTGTGTGATCCTGAGCAAGTCACTTAACTTTTATGTGAGTAGTTATCAGTGACCACTTGCTTTTTGCATGCATGCCACATGCATGCAGTCTGTTCCAATTTATCATAAAAAGCATGCTTTTCACACTTGCTTGCTGCACACATGCCACATGCATGCAAATGGTTCCAGTTTAACATTTAAATCATCCTTGCAGCACACATATCACATGGGTAGTTTTATGTGTGCAGCTTGAAAATATTTCATATAATTATTTCTGTAAGAAATGGCATACGATGTGAAAAAGGCATTTGGGGAACTTCCATAAATTACTTTAACTCTGTATCAAAAACTAAATATTTACTCCAGCAACTAGTCTCACCTTGATATCATTGTGGATATTGACACTTCTTACAGCAACTTTTGCCAAATTGTCACTAGTATCTGTGACCACCTCTACCCCCCCCAAAGAATCAGATTATGGGGCAACAAACAGAGCTACATTTTCAAGGAGCTCCTTGAGCACTTCAGAGTCAGAGAGAAAAAGGCACTCAATTAACAAAAAAAAAATGACCCCATCCATCAGCAAGAATATCAGACCCTCTGCAAGCAGTGCAGAAAGCCAAAATCAACCACATACAACTTGGCCTCTCCTCTAATCATGAAGAATTGAAAAAAAACATGTCCAACACTGACAGCCTTATGAGTCGGTCCAAGTCTGATCAATCCTGGGCCATAGAAAGCAAAGACAGGGCTACTTATGACCCACAGGCCATAGCCACCCTGCTCAATGACTACTTTGGGGACTTGCATAAATACAGAAAGTTCACACCAGGCTCCCCCACTCCTCAGCAATCGCTTGGTAGCTTGACCTGCTGCCCCACTCCCAAATTCTATTTCAGATACCTCTCTGCTGATCAGATGGACGTATACCTGAGCTGCTTCAACCCAAACCTGTGCTAGACCTTGATGGGCTGAACAATCACATAGTCAAATTAGCTAGCAAAGCTCTGGCCTATCCCATCTCCAAAATCTTCAACAATTCCCTATGCAGAGGTGCCTACCCAAAAGTGTGGAAGATGACTACAGTCATTCCCATCTACATGTCTAATCCCGAACACTTCACTGCCAACTACTGCCTAATTTCTCTTCAGGCTCCTCTAAGTCTTTGAAAGGATAGTCTTCAACCAGACTACTAAGTCCATTCAGTAATGTTCTGTTGACCCACACCAACCATGACTTCCATCTTCAACACAACACAGAGACCACCTTGGTGAGGTTCACAGACTTTGTACACCCAGCAAGTGACTCAGATAATTTCAAAACATCTGTGTTTGTGGACCTCACCAAAGCCTTCAATCTGGTTTACCATGAACAACTAATTCAGGTCCTTTTCTCCCTCAATGTTTCTCCAGAAGTCACCTACAGGTTCAAAAATTATCTGACTGACCGTGTCTATAGCACCATGATTGATAACTCCCTCTCTGACTTCTGTCAGGTCAGCTGTGGGGTTTCCCACAGCTCTATCATTGATCCTCTACTCTTCCATGTTTTTGCACATGCTACCTAACACCTGCCAATCAATGGAAACCATCATCTATGCTGATGACACTGTCATCTTCAGGATGTATAAGGACCTGGGATCCTTGAACAATGCCATTCAACAGGACTTTAAGCTAAACTAGGCCTGGTTTGTAAAGCATAGGTTAGTTCTTAACACCAAAGAAATTAAATCTATGGTTTTCTGCGGGGTGACCAAAAAACAGACCAGTGCCCGTTTACAGCTTTATTGACTTGGAATGATCAATGCCCCTTTACAGCTTTTTGACTTGGAATGACCAGTGCCCCTTTACAGCTTTTTGACTTGGAATGACCAGTACCCATTTACAGCTTTTTGACTTGGAATGACCAGTGTCCCTTTACAGTTTTTTGACTTGGAATAACCAGTGCCCCTTTACAGCTTTTTGACTTGGATTGATCAGTGCCCCTTTACAGCTTTTGGACTTGGAATGACCAGTGCACCTTTACAGCTTTTTGACTTAGAATGACCAGTGTCCCTTTACAGCTTTTTGACTTGGAATGACCAGTGCCCCTTTACAGCTTTTTGACTTGGAGTGACCAGTTCCCCTTTACAGCTTTTTGACTTGGAGCGACCAGTGCCCCTTTACAGCGTTTTGACTTGGAGTGACCAGTGCCCCTTTACAGCTTTTTGACTTGGAGCGACCAGTGCCCCTCTACAGCTTTTTGCTTGGAGTGACCAGTGCCCCTTTACAGCTTTTTGACTTGGAATGATCAGTGCCCCCTACAGCTTTTTGACTTAGAGTGACCAGTGTCCCTTTACAGCTTTTTGACTTGGAATGACCAGTGCCTCTTTACAGCTTTTTGACTTGGAGTGACCAGTGTCCCTTTACAGCTTTATAACTTGGAATGACCAGTGCCCCTTTACAGCTTTTTGACTTAGAGTGACCAGTGTCCCTTTACAGCTTTTTGACTTGGAATGAACAGTGCCCCTTTACAGCTTTTTGACTTGGAGTGACCAGTGTCCCTTATAGCTTTTTGACTTGGAATGACCAGTATCCCTTTACAGCTTTTTGACTTGGAGTGACCAGTCCCCCTTTACAGCTTTTTGACTTGGAGTGACCAGTGCCCCTTTACAGCTTTTTGACTTGGAATGACCAGTGCCACTTTACAGCTTTTTGACTTGGATGGCACTGAGGTGGAGCATGTCACTCAGTTTAAATACCTGGGTCTATACCTGGACTACTCCCTAAATGTTGACTCCCATCAACTACTTGGGTAAATATGCTCACGTGAGACTAAGTTTTCTCAACCAAATCAAAAGGTGCATAGTTCTGGAAACTAAGAGACTGCTTGTCCATAGCCTCCTGTTCCCCTTAACTGACTATGGTTCCCTGGTATATGCGTTTGCCCCTGCCAGGATCCTTTCCATAGTGTACACTGTCTACTACAGTGTAAGGGGCTTTCTGTCTGGCCTGATGTTTTGCACCCACCACTACCATCTGTATTCCGTTGTTTCCTGCCCTTCCCTGAAAGATCATCTGGACCATAGGTCAGCTGTATTCCTACACAAGTATCCATATAGTAAAGCCCCATCATGCATCTATGAGCTCTTTCAGCACTTGTTCAACTCACAGGAACCTGTTCCCAGTCCAGATTTACCTTTGTGCTTTCTTTTTAGTAAAACTACCTCCAGGTAGACGGTGATGACCTACAGAGCCATGGGCCCCAACAAACACTTACCTGCCCGCCTCACTGATATTGGAAACATTTATTCCTTCAACTCCAGGTTCTTCCAGCATGTGTCTGACAATTTGCACTGCAGTTGCGTCTCCACATCCTAGATTGTACTTATCCACTTATTCATTTTTTTATTGTACCCTGTAATTATTGTGATGCTGTCTGCTCTGTACCTTTCTGTACAACTAGTCATTTGTGTGAAAGGGCTATGTTGCTCATCTTACTTTCCAGTATAAAACATAAAAATGAAATGAATAGATTCAATATGTGGGCATTCCTTAAGTCCCTGTATCTGAGCCAATTGGCTGTAAGACCCATTTATTTATAGTGCCCCCATGCCTTTTCTCTCCACCTCATGAGCTTTCTCTGCTCACTTTCCATCCATTCAGAGCAGTGGCCCCACACCCTTAACTGCTTTAAGAGTAGATTTGACATTAGGGAGCTCTTATAGTTTCTCAGTGGATTTTAGAGAGACTGTTTAAAAGAAAATGTTGTAAAATGTTGCAACATTTGGAATACTCACATGTCAAGATAATTCTAGGTGAGGTTTCCGAAAATTAATCTTCCAAGTGTGTGGGATCAGGGAGTGATCACTGAGGGAGTCAGCACATACACCTGCAGTCCTGATTCTGTCAGGTTTGCTGACTAGGAACCAATCATGGAGAGTACTGTTACCTAACTTGTTATTTATCATGGCAGGCTCCTTAATAATTTCTGTAAGGCAGGCATCAAGAAGGCAGCTTTATATCCACTGTACACATCACTGGACCAGTTTAAATTAAAGTCATCAAGCAGTATTAGTTCCCCAGGGATTTATCTGCCAGGGTTTGGTTAGGAAGTCAAGAGCTGTGATCGTACTCCAGGGGATTATAGATACACTCCACGAAGAGTGTCTTTGTACCCTTAGGAAGAAATACAGAGACTCGCAGACTCAATGTTTGGGATGCTGGCCAGGGTGGCATTTAGGGAGGAATTGTCAAACATAAGTATGTCGCCACCTTTTTTCTCTAAACTTTATTTCCTGAGACTGTGAACCCAAGAAGTTTGATCTAATGAGCTGGAACGAAGGGTATCCAGTGATACTAGTGACAGAAAATGAGTGACTACAAAAATAGCTACTCATTTTCAGTGCTATAATTCTGGGCTACCCTGCAAACTAGCAACTGCATGTGAAAGTGACCATGTGGAAAGGCGACCAGAATGGGGAAATAGCGAAGGGAAGGGGAGGGAAAGGGAAGGGGTTTTAGGGGACTGATGTACCTCCTACCACAGAGCTAGCCATGTAGCATGGTGGTGTGGGTGACTAGCTCTGGCACAGCAGGTACTGGGTTTGGGGCTGGGACCGGGAGCAAGTAAATTTTGGCCCTGCAGCTGTGGGACTTCATTTTTGGGGACTTAACTTTTTTGCCCAATATGGATTTGCCCCTCCTGACATACCCCCTGGAGTTGAGAATCTTAATTCAGGGGTGTGGGGCATGGGCACAGCTCCCCCGCACAAAAACACTTTTAATTTTCTGGATGTCGGGTCACCTTGAAGCGTATATCACAGATTTGCTTTTTGGTGATATACACTCACCATAATAGCGATCACTGTTTTACAATTGTTATCATGACATGGAACTGAATGAAGGGCTTAAGCCAGGTCTCGTAATGGCTATTATGTTAGGGGTATAAATGTTCACTTGAGCTTCAAGTTCATGGAATTTGAGCTAGGCTGTTAATACTCATGTGGGCCATCTTTAAGCCTCTTGTTGTGGCTCTACATGGGTCAGATAGAGAAAACACCCTGTAGTTGGCAAGGGAAGCACCTGGTTTAAGCTGTATGTCCCCTTGATAGAAGAAACAAGAGAGGTAGCAGTGGCCTAAATAAGGGCTAAGGGTCAACCAACATTGAACACACCTTTACTTGCTGTAGGAAGGAGAAATGCTAATAGCAATTACCATTCCTATACAGGACATGCACAAGAAAGTGAGTTTACAGTTTACTTTCAGTGTCACTTAACTACACTGCAGTTACTCTGAACTGGGACTGCACACCATGAATCATGACCCATGAGGATTGTACAAAGCAGTGCCAGGATCCAAGGTAATTAGGTCCCTGTTGTTAACCACTATGATATATAAAAGGAAGCAGCAGCAGTCCCTTTGAGAGCCATTGCTGGAGTTACTCAAGCAATCTGCACCCAAAAAGGGGATATGTGGGAAGCCCTAGTACCCTTTTCTCCAGATCACTGGTCAGTACAATAAAAAAAAAACTGCCGGTTTGGGAGTATCTTTGAGCTCTGGTGACACCCACAAAGTATTCCAGAGATGTAGCTAACTACTGCAATGTCATGCTAGGCTACAGATACACTTATCCTATATAGGGCGCAGACAGGAAAAGCCACTAGCACAGCAAAAATAAGGTGTAACCTCTGCAGGAACAGCCTGGGTTACAGATATATACTACACAGGTAGAGTAAGACTAGATAGCAACAAAAGTTAAACAGGATGACTTTATATGCAATACCATCCACCCAGCTGGGATTCAGATGCATGTCACCCAGACAGGATGAAGCTGAGGATAAAACAAGATTCTGAGTAATATGAAAATTGCTTATACTGTCCACCCCACCCAAATATGGAATATCTAAGAGACACCAAGAACTAACAGTAATGTTGCACATACAGTCAGCCCAGATAGGATGTACATAGAATACCTAAAAAAGCCACCACTAGTAATAAGAAAATTAAACCACACCAATCATATAGGTAACTGGGGTCACACTAAGTAACACCATTCAATATAAATGGTTGTAGTATCCAGATAGGGTAGTCAGTAAATACAGATAACCCTAAACAGTGCATTTGACTAGCAGCAGTAAGCACTCTTTTAAAATTACTTGAGACCTAGGCCACTACTTCACAAATCATACTATACTTCATTGCTAAAACATCAAAGAACCTCATCACGTAAGCACTAAGGGAAGGTTTACCCCAAAAGGGCATTGGCAGTAAAGCTAGGTTTCAAAGAAATACAAAACCACACATGCCCCAATATTTCAAAGCACCATGGAATGCATCTGTAAATCTGATGATAGTTCACTGGTCAAGCCATACAATACTGTACATACAGTAGTTTGGTTATATTTAAGCAATAATGACCACACAGCTTGAGTATTAATGACCAACAGGGGGGATGTCTAGGGGCCAACTCCCACCAGTCGGTCATTAATCCCCAGGAAATGAACAGGTGTGAGGTCGTAATTGTGATTATAAGTCTAATCGCAATAATGATCTTTTTTCCCCAGGTGTTTTATTTATTTTTTTTTTTTCTGAGGCAGCATGTGTGCTCTCTGCAGTTGTGTCTGGTAACATATGCCACTCATGCTGAGAGGGATGTTCTTGGTCAGAGGTTTACAGGGGAGGATGAGGGAAATACTGATTGAAGGATTTCACAGCTGTTGCTTTTTATTTATTTTATTGATGAAACTTTTCAGAGAAACATAAAAAACCTTTTAGGCTCAGCTCATTCGGTGACAACACTATTGGTGCCGTAATTGCTGGGACCAATGTTGTTGGGTGGGGGTTTACAGGGGTGGTTGATGACAGAAGTACTCATTGAAGAAATCCAGAACTGTTTCTTTTTTTAATATTTAATTGAGGAAACTTTCTGTCAATATTGCTAGTATAGCACATTTCTGTGTCTTGACATTCAGTGACAGCAGCATCGAAAACATTTGTATTTCCACTGCTGCTGTCAGCATAGTGTGACTGCCATGCAAGGCACTTCAAAGGGATTTCAGATAGGCACGGCAGCCAATCAGTGAACTACATTAGCTCATGCATAATTAATTAGACTTATAATTTACGTTTAATACATAGCAAAAAATATAGAGCAGGATTCTCAGAACAGCAGAAATACTCCCAGCTGCAGGACAAATGCAGCACAAGTGGGTTGCCAGTTGCAGATCTACAAGTTGCCACAGATTTCCCATAACTGTGGGTATTCACAAAGGAGGGCCCAAATTGCGACCGGCTCCATAATTTACAATCACTTGCAGATGGTGTTGCCTGAGAATATCTCTGCAGCTGCAGGAAACTGTTACAGCTTGTAGGACCAGCCGTAACAGCTGCCACAAGTGCTGTGGTTGTGAATCCCGATCTTGGCAGCTGTGGGGACTTTGGGCTGCAACTGCCGTTGTGGTGTGGAATTTAGTCCTATTTGCTTTTGTGAGTCCTGCCCACAGTACATGTGGTGGAAAAGTTTTGTCACTGACTTCGACAGATTTGAAAACTGAGTGATTTCAGAATAATTTCCTCATTATAAAATGAGCAGTACAGATCCAGAAGACCAGTTGAAGCAATGTATGATCCCTCATGTTTTATCAATATATCATCATGAGTCAGAACTGGTTATAAACATCAGCAGTATTCCAACACTTGTGTGTCATTTCACAATCACAATTGTACATGTCAGTGTGTAGTACTGCATACTATGGTAAAGCATTACTTCTCTGGAAGTTGGATGCAGACAGTTACATCTTATGCATCACAACGCACTGGAGGTGATACAGCATACTATGATATACCCTACTCCTTTATCTATTATTGCTTAATAATGTTTTGTTAGAGATGCAAGAACTGCATTAGCCTGTTTCCATGAAACTTTCTCACTACTAGTGAACAGTAGAAAACATGCGCAGCTGTGAAGCCCAGAAATTATTTTGTGACTCAGGAAGGGCAAGATCACATTTTTTCTGTTGCTGCTCTCACAATTTAATTTTTATCTATGACTTTATGCCTTCCCTTAGAAATATTCAGATTGCTATTCCCTCACTTCTAATCAATTTCTAAGGAAGATAAGTCACTGAGGCCAGAAAAAGTACAGGAAATTATGCAAGATTTTTATTTAGCCAAAAATCTTATTTGAAAAGTGTTTAATTAGAACACACAATTCTCTGCAAAAAAACTATATTGCAGTATCTGCTAGGGTTGACCACAATGTAAGACAGGTAAGGATATGCTGCATTAGGGTGAAACAAATTCCCTGAGCCATTGTGAATCGGTGTTGTGGTGTTTCCCAGGCTTGAAATGATTGCGCAATGAGGCATTGCATTGTCGTTACATCAGTACTGTCATTTCAGGTACAGAAAAATACTAACACAGCAGTGCTTGGGAAGAACGTTCCCAAGTTAGTGCAACATCAACACTGCATTGCAGGATCATTCAAAGTCCTAGAAACACCATGACACAGATTAACCAATGCTCAGGGGAATTTTCCTACCTTAATACTGCATTCCTTACTTCAGTGACATTAAAGATCAAACTCTTAACTATTGTAGTTTTTTGCAACAATTTTCCTCACTTTATTTTAAAGGAAATTGTATGTCTATATATACAGTATATGTGTGTGTGTGGGTGTGTACATATATGTATATGTGTGTGTGTATATATATATACAGTATATATACACATATTATATATAGATAGATATAGATATAGATATAGATATAGATATAGATATAGATATAGATATAGATATAGATATAGATGCAACATCTGTTTTGGGATAGCAACAGATTTAAAAACTATATCTGAGGCAGACAGATGAGATATCACTGATGTCTTCCTGTTCCCTGTTTCTGTATGTCGTAGTTATAGCTCCATGTTCTTGTATGCCATCCTGATATCTTCACCACCCTACAGTATATGTCATAGTGAAACTTATCTGGTTGATCTTGCTCAGTATATCTTAACCGAAAAATTACTTTCACTTTTCCTCCTCTAATGCAGTGTGAACTAATGCTGTCAATGGTGATAAATGACATGCTGGCAAACATTTAAAATAAGGCACTCTCTTTTGGAAAAGTTAGAAAACTGTGTATTTCATCATACGTTTACTTTGCATTGTTTAAAAGAAACTGCCGACTGCACAGAGACAAGAGCGAGCGAGTCAGTGGTTTCGGAAAAGTAGCTGCAAGCCCGAGTGACCATTGCTGTAGCAACATACGCCCATTCTTATGTTTACTTTTCTGAAGCAACCAATTTGCTCTCTGTCATTTCTCTACAGTCAGCAGCTTCTTTTCAAAGCAAAGCAAATTTACAATAACAGGTACTGTCTTCTAACTTTTCCAACAGGAAAGTGCCTTATTTTAAATGTCTGCCAACACGTGATTTATCACTACTGAGAGCTCTTGGTCATGCTGCATTGGAGGATGAAAAGTGAAAGTCCTTGTTTATGTAAAAGACTCTGAAAGTGGTAGGATCAAGCAGATAAGTTTTTTAAATAACATATGTCACGTGTTCTGTTGGGGGAATATGGTGGGGTTGTGTTGAGGGGATCATCACCTCTATGTGAGGGATTGTGCTGAGGGGCGATGTGGGGGATTGTGTTGCGGGGGGGCTCCAAACATATGTTATATAAACACAACATGACATGGCCTGACTGAAGATATCATATTTATCTTTACTCAAGGCCAGTTACATAAAGATATCATTGGCCTCTCATGAAGCTGCATATGGTATCTTCAGTCAGGCCATGTCATATCCTCTATAGAAAGCTAGATTAGATAGATAGATAAATAGATAGATAGATAGATAGATAGATAGATAGATAGATAGACAGACAGACAGACAGACAGACAGACAGACAGACAGATAGATAGATAGATAGATAGAGATAGATAAAAAAAACTTTATATTGATTAATGGCAAGCAGAACCCAGTCAGTGTTATACCCAACCTTACTCCACCCTGTATAATATGTTCCCAGAGGTCCACTTCCATGGCCATCTTCACTCCTCCATACCAAGCAGTCATTTGTGCCATTGGCACTCTGGTGCTCTCCCTCCACCAATGTACTAAGCAGTTCCTGGTGTTATGTGGCACCCCTTACTCATCCTGCCCTGTGTCCAAGTATTTATAGTGCCAAGCGGTACCCCTCCAACACTCTGCCCCATGCCAAAGTATCCCTGGTGTCCAGCAATACCCCCACACCCTGCCCCATGTTCAAGTATTCTTGGCATCCATTGGCATCCCCACACCCAGTTACAGTTCCCAGTAGACCTGGCAGAGGAATGGCTCACCACACCTTTATCACGGCCACCCATTCCCACATTTGGCATCCAACTCAAGTGTCAGATATGTCCAGTAATTTAAAACACACAAAAAAGGGAATGTCCCTTTCAGCACCCACTAGCACTAAGCCCTCCCTCTTTCTCCTCCCCACCATGGATCTATATATATTCCCCTTCCCCCAGTCCACTGGCAGCTCAGTCCAACCCCTTCCCTATGCAACCCATAATTTACAAAAAAAAAAAAATGTTGGCAGGTGCAGTCTTCCTCTCCCCCCTTCAGACAGCTGCCATCTGAATAAATATAACCATGATCAGCTGTTTACAACCACAGTTTCATTTATGCAGTTTGAAAAGTATAGCAGAATTTGTTTTCCTCTTAAAGTCTAAGGTGATCTTATATGGGGGGAGGTGCTGCTGTATTCACATGCAAATTAAGGTTTCCCACCAAATGTTAGTGATCTATTTATTAAACCAAACTATATCCTCTCTTTTTTTTGTATGTTTGCTTCAGAGGGCCTGTCATTGGGTTTGAGGATATGGTACAGTTATGTACTTTAGTTTCTGATTGTTCAAAATATTTTTTTGCGCTGGCCAGCTGGTGCAGGGGCAGGGCACCTCACTGTGACACTGATGACCTGGGTTCTGGAACGGACCTGGGAACATTGGAGGGCTGACCGGGGGGAAAAGGAATGAGCATCCTAGGGACTGCTCTCCCTCTCCAGGAAGGAGGGAGGTAAATTGTCCAGCTTGATGGGAATCCCTAGTGGAGGCTGAGGGTACCCCTGGGCTAGTGCCAGCAGTTGTGGAGTGCGGGGCAGACGTGGGACATCATTGCACGTCCACACCCCCGGGGGTAAAACTACCAAAACTTGTGGCTGCAACACAAGAAGCCCCACTTGCCCCGTCTCCTAGCACTCCAATGGCACTTCCGAGGTCTGACCTATCCCATCATCCACTATGGCTGGCATTGGTTCTGCACCCTGCCTTGGGGGGCAAGGTGAGAAGGCAATGCCAGTGGGCTCTCCTGCTGGCACACTTGTCCCATCACTGTAGAAGTCCTGCTGGTGTGGTGGCCCCACCCTGGTGGGGAAATCCAGTGGGTATCGGGGACCCGGTATAAGGTAAGTCCCTGGAGTGTTGGGAAGTGGCCGAGGGCGTGCAGGGACTGAGAGATCAGGAGGGTTGCTACAGAAAAAAAATATATGTTTTTTTGCAATTCCAGAAAAATATCCAAAGGAAAGGTAGTTTCTAAACAAGCAGTAACTTTAAACAAACTTACAGAAATATGACAAAGTTATGTGGTATTTCCATATGTGATAAGCTTTGTGCAAATCTCCTAATGCTGCAGAGCTGTATAAAGGCATGACTGAGGTTGAAAAGTGGTTTACTGTGTATCTGATGTGCAGTTACGGTTATTAAAAGAGGAAGGGGTTTCATGATCTGATAGTCAGTGGTACACTCTTTTGTCCATGGCATGACAGACACAAGTAGAAACAAGCATTTGTCAATGCCGAATGTTTGCTGATGGTATTGCTGTAGAACTGATAGGGAAGGCATGCCTTTTTGCAGATGACACCAATATCTCTAATAGGGTAGACATTCAGGAGGGGATGGATAGAATATATACAGACCTTTGGAAACTCGAGGAGTGATCATGAGCATGGCAGCTGGGGTTCAAGGCCAAAAAGTACAAAATCATGCACCAAGGACATTTTTTTGCTATCCTGCTTCTCTGGTTGGGCTGGAACAGGGTTGTCATCTATAGAAATGTAATAGCACATGCAGTGCACAGGGCTTTGTAACCAGGCACGAACAATGCAGAAGTGCCTTGTAATTGGGCATTGGCAGGGCACAGGGACTACTAACTAGGCACAGACAGTGCACAGGGGCTTTGCAAGCAGGCATGGGCAGGGCACAGAGACCATGTAACCAGGCAAAGCTCAAAGCACAAGGATCTTGTAACCAGAACAGGCAGGGCTCAGGAAACTCCTAACTAGGCATGGTTAGGACACTGGGGACTAATTATCGGGATTTAGTGGGCAGCAGCTGTGTGTCACTGGCTTCTGGGGCACAACTTGGGCACAGCAGATTATTACTGTGTCAAAGTGTCCCATTCGCCCATGCCCTGAGCAACCAGTGTGCTGATCTTCCCTCTGTTCCCAATTATCCCACCCCTGGCTGCCTCTGAGTCTTAGATCTTGGTTCCAGTGCCCCCTCTCTCATGTTCCCAGTACAACCTGCTACTCTGCTCCCAATGTAGGTCATCTCTGTCTATGATCCCAGAGCCTGATATTTTCTTTCCTTCATCGCTGTCTCAGTTAAGAACATTCAGTTATCCCTCTGTCTCTCCCTTCTGCTGCTCCCTGTTTCCAGCACTACATGATGCATTTTTTCTCCCTACTGCACTGTTCCCAGTTAGCAGTGCTCTGAGACATGCTCTACCTTTGCTGTCCTTGATTATCAGTGCCCTGGGAGTGTGACGCGCTCTATGCCTTCCCTGTCCCTGGTTACTAGTCCAGCATTCCTTGAGGAGCTATTTCTCTTCTGGCTTGCTGTAGCTGCACCTCATGCATCTCTCCCATCTCTATGACAATGGTAAAGATTCTTCACCAGACAGAGCTCAGGGCCACGTGGTGCTTTCTCTATTAGATAGGCCGGCTTGTGGCCATGTGGCACATGCTCTGGGTGAGACACCAGCCAGACTTGTGGTCACATAGCATGCACCGGTGTCATGTGGCATCAAGCAATGAATTGATCTGGCTGCCCTCTCCAACTAACACTTTGTATATCAAGTTGTGCAAGTAGCAAAAGGGGAGTGGGTGCTGGGATAACAAAATAAAGAGGGACTTGAATATTGAGAATGGGAGGATTGGAATTGGAAATGCTGGTAAAAAATGCAACAGCAAGCCAAAAACTGCCTTTCACTCGAGCATGAAATGGTAGGCTAGACCTGTTTCCAGAACATTTTTTGTTCATCACCAATTTCAGCCTGGCTTACGTTCCAAACAAGCAAACTGAATATGGGTGACATGAGGCAGGCTGATCAGAACACTGATCAGCTGTTTGCAAACATGTGTATACCCTTGAGGAAAGGAGGGAGAAGGGGGACATGATAGAAACGTTCAAGTATCGCAAGGAAATTACAAAGTACAAGAGGGTAGCATCTTTCAGAAGAAGAGATGTGCAAGAACAAGGGGGCACAATTTGAAGATAGAGGGGGAATGGCTCAGAGGTAATGTTAGAATGCATTTTTTTCACAGAGAGGGTTGTGGATGCATGGAACAGCCTTCCTGAGGAGGTTGTGGAGTCAGGAACAGTGGGAGAATTCAAGAATGCATGGGACAGGCATAAGACAATTCTAGGAGGGGTAGGAGGAAGTAAGCTGTTGATTAACTAGAATCTGCAGCTTATCCATCAGGTAGGGAAATGAGCAGACTAGGTGGGCCAAGCGGTCCTTCTCTGCTGTCAAATTCTATGTTTCAATGTTTCTAGTAGTGTAGATCAAAGGAAAGAGCCAACCCATGATTGGGTCGGCGTTTTCCTTTGAAATACACAAAGTTTCTGCCCAGTAAGCCAAAACTGAGTCATGATCAGCTGGGCTTATGATTTATGACCCTTGCAGACCATTCTGCATTTGACTGACAGTGTCCCACCCCTCAAAAGCCCTGTCATAGCAAGATTTTTGCTGTGTGCATGCGCATGGTGAACATAAAAAGCATACCCTTTTGTTTTTTGTTTTGTGACAAAATGAATGTGCTTACTCTCAGAGATTTGCATACTTTCCAAGAAATAAGGTTTGCTTGCTGAAACTATTTACAGGAGATCATGATTGCGTTTGCTGTTGTTATAACAGTGCACATCTCATTTATAGTTTGAGTTACATGACTTTCACCACTGTCTGGAATTGAAATGAATGCTATACTCTCCTTCTTTTTGAAGTTGATGATCATTCTTGACTTTCTGCTGCTGAGTATATGCAGTGAGTGGTATGGAGTGCTGTTAATATTGATCTCAGAGAAATGTTAGGTTTCAGTGTACACATACATAGTAAGTATATTTAATAATGACAGCACTGTGTGACATTTGCCACAACACTGACAGTAGTGCAGCGGTGGTCACTACAGTGTTTTCTATGATAATCGGATATATAATATAACAGTATAAAATGGGAAA
Organism: Neoceratodus forsteri; assembly: GCA_016271365.2. Lineage (NCBI taxonomy): Eukaryota > Metazoa > Chordata > Ceratodontiformes > Ceratodontidae > Neoceratodus > Neoceratodus forsteri. The sequence goes on from CM057453.1 coordinate 162,465,923, forward strand.
GAAAAATCAGTAAAAATGCTGTCTCCTGACTGGACAAAACATACCACGTGACTGTGCATAATCTCCCAATGACTACATGCCTTCATTTCTTTCTAGTTTTCACCCCCCCCAAAAAAAAAAACAATATTGGCCATTTTATAAGACAGATTATCCACTAGATGGCCTGCAATAATCCACTGATATACCCACACCTTGGGTGGTTGAACACCCTTGGCCTGTGGTCTTGTGCCTCACAACACACACCAAGGCATGTGTATATATGAGTATGACCAAATGCCCTGTAGTGGATTAATTGTTACATATAATGCATTACAAGTCAATGTTCTGCAATCAATAAAAGATGCTACCACATCACACAATAACATAGCCTGGCATAGGAAACTTTCTGGCGAGCAGTGCACCACAGCACATTTATTGACTTCTGCAAATCAATTTTGTTTCCTACACATCCATTGCAACAATTTCCAGACTGAAAGGGACCAGAACTGATCAATTAAGGCTACATCAATTTGGGGGCGCTGTGGAGCCCGAGCAGCGTGCAGCAAATTTTCACAGCTCACACATCGAGAGGATAAATTTTGTTTAAATTGCATATTTTGAAGCTCCCTACAGGTTTTTTGACCTCTCCACGGTAAAGAGCGATCCAAAGTTTATTAGGATGGGTAACCCTTGGAAAGATAGGACGCCTGGAGGGACTGGGAAAAGTAAAGGAACAGCGGGTCTTGGGAGAGTGGAGGAAATGGCACTAGCTGAGGATCGGCCTGTTGGTGAAGAAACTATCAGCACTTTGGGCCACAAACTCCAGACTCTGATAGCATCAGTGGCTACACTCAGCCAGAAAGTCGACAATTTCAACACCCGAGTATTGATTGTGGAGAAAGCAGTGGATGGGCTGAAAGATGACTTTAAGGAGGTCTGCAAACAGGCCGAGGCCTCAACTGGAGCAACCACCCTGCTCATTAAAGAATCCCAGCACCTTAAAGCATGTTTGGAAGCCCTTGAAAATCAAGCACGTGGGGCAAATATCCGGATCGTAGGACTTCCCGAAGGCTCGGAGGGGGATCATCCGATCCTGAACATGCAGGAATGCCTAACGGAGAAGCTGAACCCAGAAGCCCCAGCAAATATTTGGGACATACAAAAAGTCTATCGAATAGCACCACGCGGTCGTTCACAGAAAGCGGACGACCTGCGTACTTTAATGATGGTCACCTCAGGTGTGGCGGCTAGAGACAAAATTCTTCGGTTTGCCCGTAAAGCAGCTCCAGTGTTTCAGGGGGACTCTCAAGTTCATATTTTTCCTGACATCAGTTATGCAACAAGGCAATGGAGAAAAAAGTTTGATGGGGTCAGACGGGTCTTGAGGGAGCTGGGAGTACCGCACACAATTATCTTTCCAGCCAGGCTCCGGATCGTGTATCAGAGCAGGGTCTACTTGTTTTTGGATCCCACTGAGGCTGGTAAGAGGGCAGATAGAAGGGTCCCAGAATTGCGAAAGAGAACCGAGGGATCTGACGAAGAGGACGATGAGGCAACAACTTGAAGGTCTATGGTGGGGACTTTGGACTTTTCTTTTCTCCTGGTAACATTATTATAACTTCACTCACCAGTTATAATTTGAGGAAACCGATAAGGCCTGTACAATTGTCAGATTTGGAGGGTATGCATGTTTTGGCCCTCTTTCTCATTAGTGGCATCTGTAGTAGGAATTAGAGTGGGCCTGGTATATTTAGTTAATTTTTTAAAACTGAAATGGTGGGGAAAGAAAGTGGGAATAAATCCAGGACTAACATGGATAAGTTACTACGGGAAGAGGAGTTGATGCCTTATAGTTAAATGGTCTCCTTCCAATATAGCATAATGATTTGCTGTAAATCAGTTTATGGTTGCATTTTTTCACTTTCATTTAGGACAGAACATGGCATCAAATAGCCCCCATGGTAGGGGCATTGCCTATTACTTTTGGACTGAATTGCTGGACAATTACTTAACATTACGCTAAGCCATGTGCTCTTAGGCTCATTAAGCCGCACGCATTAGGAGTGTTAATTAATCTTGTATTGCAGAAATATAAGATGCCTCCCTTATGATGTAACACAATGTAGTTGATGCATGACATCCTTTTGATTAAGAAGAAAAATTTTACTTTTTCCAGAAGGAAATGTTGTAACTATTGTGGACTGTCAACTACATGCATTATGTATGTCTTGCATAAGATATAATGAAAAAAATAAAGTTAAAAAAAAAGGCTACATCAATTTAAAGTTATTCAAAAACAAACTCTGAGTGCTTATCTACCCCAACAGACCTCACTTTCGGTGGTACAGTCATTCTTATATAAAGTGATAGAAAAATTTAAAGGGAGTTTAATTATGGGACGTGATTTCAATCTGACATTGAACCCCCATCTTGACTCCTCTAACCCAAAGCCAAACACACTATCCACAGCAGGAAAGTATGTAAACAAAAATTTAGCCTATTTGGGGATTGAGGATGTCTGGAGGAGAACATTCCCATCTGTTCCGGGGTATACTTTTTTCTTGGCCCGTAATGGAACATATTCTAGGTTAGACTATTTTTTTGTCACTAGGGAACACCTTACTCTAATTCAGGACATGATAATTGAACCAAGAATTTTATCAGACCATAGCCCTTTAATTCTTAAAATAGATCTGGGAAAGCAGCTAAAATCCAAATCTTAGAGATTTAATGTATCTTTGTTAAAGGACCAGAAATTCCTTGATATCATGAGGAAACGTATTCCTCAGGCTATTAAGGAAAATTTATCCTCAGAAGTGTCCCCCACAATCCAGTGGGATGCACTGAAGGCCATATTGAGGGGGAGAGATTCTGGAATATGCCTCTAGGAAACAGAAAAAACAAAATGCTAGATTAAAATATTTAGAAGATCTCCTGTCTTCTTACCAGCTTTTATGCAGAGAGGGCGATGTTGCCCTCCAGAGACAGATTAGAGGCTTAAAACAAGAGATACAAAAAATTTTGGACTATAGAACACTTCAACATTTGACATATCTACAACAATATAATTATGAAGGAGGGGCAAAAGGGGCAGGTGCATTGTCATGAAAGCTGAGGGAAATAAATGGGCTTCAACTATTTTAAAAATAAGATCCCATATAACTGGCACCACACATTTCTATGAATCTCTGTATATAGCCCCCCGCCCCCGAGACAAAACAATCGAATACAGGAATTTCTTAATAAGCTCCCTTTGCCTAAATTGTCGGATACACAGATTACCCTCTTGCAAAGTCCTATTAGACCAGAGGAGATTCTTTATCAAGTTAAACAAATTAAACCATTGAAATGTCCAGGCCTGGATGGATTTGATACAGAATGGTATAAAACATTTATCCCCCAGCTATTATCTAGTCTTCTTCTGGCTGGCACTGCAGTATTTGATGGAGAGAACCTGCCCCTCTCTTGTAATTATGCTATTTTAGCACCCCTGCTGAAACCAGACAAGGACTCCACACTCCCTGCATCCTACTGTCCAATTTCCATCTTAAATGTGGATTATAAAATATTTATGGTCATATGGGCCAAAAGATTGTATTGTACATGTATGTCTTTTGTATTGTATATGCATGTTTTTTTATGTGGGTTGCGCCTGTAAAAGGAACTAGTCTTCCAGTGTGCTTACCCATTAAGCAAATAAAAAAACAAACAAGATTGGAACCCATATTACTTCAATTAATACATAAGGATCAGGTGGGCTTTGTGAAATTGAGAAGTACTTCAGACAATCTTCGACGATTATTTTTAATTATGGAGCACCTTCAAACCAGAAAGATTCCCTCTATCATAGTAAGTTTAGATGCGGATAAAACATTTGACAAGGTAGGGTGGGATTTTTTATGGGCCACTCTATCTAAATTTGCATTCCCGGATTCCTTTTTAACCTGCCTTAAAAATGTTTATTCGTCCCCCACAGTGTATATTCGAATCAATGGATCTTTATCTCAGCCAATACCCATACAAGGGGGAATGAGACAGGGATGTCCCTTGTCCCCTCTATTATTTGAACTCTATATTGAACCTCTAGCAGAAGCAATTCAGAGAAATGCTGGAGTGGAGGGGGTTCCCTTGTGTCAGAGGGAGTACATGGTGGCTTTATTTGCCGTTGATATTCTGATATCAGCTCTTTCGGCAGAGACTTCCCTCTTGGCCCTTTTGGTTTCCCTGACACTTTTTTTCAGAGATCTCGGGGTTTGTATTAAACATAACCAAAACAGATTTGCTTACTTTGAATTTTAACCCATCCCAATCTTTAAAAAACAAATATCCAATAAAATGGCATAGAACCCAATTTAAATATTTGGGTATAGTTATCCCAAAGAATTTAGATAATGTGGAATTATTGAATTATGAACCACTATCAATAAAAATTCAGTCAGACATGACAACCTGGTCCACTTTACCTTTGAGTTTTTTTCCAGAGGATAGAGTCTATTCAAATGATAATCTTACCAAAATTGTTACATCTATTTCAAAATATTCCAACCTTTCCCTCCAACTTTTAGTTTAAATCCTGGGAGAAAATAATTTCTAATTTTATTTTGCATGGACAGAAACCCCGAATAAGGATGTCTCTGCTACAGCTCCCACTTGCTCAGGGAGGTGCAAATCTACTCAATTTAAAGCTATATGCTTTAGCAGTCTTTTTTAAGATTTTATTTTTGTGGCTTTCCCCGTCTTTTGAAGCACCTTGGAAAGATTTGGAATTTTCTATAAATTACCTATATGTTATATTAAAAATAACTCCGGTTTCAATAGCAAAAGGTCCACATTTAAGAGATTTTACATCCTTTACTGCCCAGGTTGTAACACAATGGCATAGTCTAAAGAAACATAATGGTTTTAGGGAATGTTTTTTTTTTTTATTTACTTTAATCTCAGAAGATGGATCCTTCTTTTCTGCTGTGCTAGACCATACCTTCATCAGATGGAGGAGGGTGGGACTTACATTTTTTAGACAATTTATATCTAGTAAGGGCATTGTCCAGCTTGAAATACTCCAGAAAGACCATGGCCTTCCTGAAGGGGATATATACAGATATACTCAGGTCAAGAACTATCTCCTAAGACAAAGAGAAGTGACATCAACACAACCTAATCCTATTCCAATGTCATGGAAATTTCTTGAAGATGCAATAGCTGGGCACTTGTGGGGACACCAGGTGGGGTATCTCCTGGAAGGAATGGGGACTCATCACTTTCTATTTTAAGGGGCAGGTACAGGGCTCTTGAGATGGATATATCTGAACAGGATTGGTTCTGGGCATCCCCTATGGCTTGTAAGATAACCCATTCCAACATATGCAGGGAATTTGCATGGAAGTGCCGAGTTTGGTTTTACAGCTCTCTGGCTGTTCTCCTTAAATATCTTCCCTCCTCTTATGGCAAATGCTGGAGGTCTTGTGGGTGCCAGAAAGCTGACCTGGCCCACAGTTTTTGGACATGTCCCCTTCTAATGCCATACTGGTGTACCCTACAGCAGACACTGTCAGAATGTCTGGGAGAAGGGGTTGACTTGACCACAGAGATGATTTTGCTGGCTATATTTCCTCCCCATAGACCAGTCTGGAATAAAACTTTGTTACCCATATATATTGAGGCTACTAAAAAAAGTTATAACAAAATGGTGGATGTCTGTGGATATCCCGACCATTGGAGACTGGAGGAAGGCGGTTTCTAATATTTATTACTTGGAGTCTCTTACAGCCAAATTGCATAATAAAACTTCACAGGCCAAGATATTATAGAGGTCATGGCTATTTTACATGTCTAGTACTGACCCAGATTTTGTGCCTTAGGGTCGGAAAAATTGAAGGTATTTGGTCATCAGCAGAATGTTAACTTTCACAAAAAAATAAAATAAAAAGATATTTAGACTCTCCCCATAAGGGCATCAAAAGTGAGCACAATGGGGAGAATAAAGTTATACTGGTTTTAGAGAGGGCAATAATGATGGTGAAATAATACACGCAGTCATTTTGTATAAATGTACCTTTATTTATTATACAATGGTATTGTCTATATATAATGCTTAAACAAATGAGTTCTGTAAGATTATTTTAATTGACAAACCAACAGTGTAATAGACTGTACTGGAATGTGATCACATCCATCTTTAATAAAAAGAAATAAAAAAAGCTCTGAGGGGCAAAAGAACAGAGGCATAAAGGAAAGTGCTATTGAACAAAAAAGGTAGTAGGTTTATCATGATATGGGAGAAATGTGATATATCTCAGTAACACATGCTTTAAAATCTGCCCTTATAGTTCTATTTTTTATTTATTTTATTTATTCATAGAAAGAGTTTTACCAGGAAATACTTATCGAGCTATAACATCTTGTAGTGTTGGGCTGAAAATACAAATTCTGAATATGCAGAAATTTTGTGAAAGTTCACAAATGTTGCAAAATTTTCCAAAATTCCAACTTTGCCAAAATCTGAATCTTCCAAATCTGTTTGGTGAATTGTCACCCTGTTCTGGAAATTTTTTTGACTGAATTGCAGAATGATACACATGAACTGCAGAAAGATAGTTCTGTGGAATTCCGTTCCACAGTTTAATACATCAGTCCACAATACAAGCTATCATTCTGCAGTTCAGTGATCAGTTCTGCAAAATTTCTTCCCACAGTGCCATACATTCATCTGCACTTCACACATTCATTCAATCTTCTAAGTCAGAATTTCTTGAAGGTTTCCAAAGGGCATTCCAAAATTTCACATTAGCAAAATTTCGATTTACACGGTAATTCCAACAGCAGAATATAATTTTCACCCAGCAATATTCCAGAGGTATACTTTGGGTAGGGAACATAGGGAACCACAAAGGCCCAGGGAAAATGAAATAGCAAAGCAACATTCAAAGTTCATCTTTTCATCTAGAGATTACAGCACAGAGCCATCGGAACAGTGCAAGCAGTGCAATAAATACTGTTAATTAGATGAGCAAAAAGGATAAGAAGAATGAAAAGGGGGGGAGTTACTGGAGCAACAGAGTAGTAGGGTAAGAGCAGATATGGGTAGTGGAGGCCTTGAATAGTACCTTCAAAGAATACGGGGAAAAGGCAGATCCGCTAGGAAGAGGGAGGTTGGGCAAAGGTAGGGAAATTGTAGGACAGAATGCAAGCTGATCGACTATGGTTTGGCCCAATGAATGGAAAAGGAGGAAGGGTCATCAAAGTAGAGGCAGTTAGAGGAGGACTGGGGGAAGTAAAGAAGGAAGGAACGATAGCTGGGGATGAGATCCAAACCAAAACAGATATAAGGGAGGCAAAGGGTGAGATATGCTGGCCTTTAAGGAGGGGAAAAGAGAGGACAAAATTTCATCTTCTGCCTACCAGGCAGCTGCAACATTCAATATTAAAATAGTTGTAGCAGTTTTTAATGGGATTTGTCACTAGTAAATGTTGTTGACTTTGGTACTGCACCATGGAGAGGAAAGCCGCCAGTGACAGAAATCTCTTGGAAAATGAGGCCAAGTGCTTTGCCATTTCCTCCTGAGAATATGAATTCTGCCATGAGAGATGCTGTTTGTGACACCCCTTCCCCCAATAAATTAAATGCTACAGTATATCCAGCAATGATGTTCTCCAACTCGAGATTAAAAAATTCAATAATCAACTCGTGCACCATTTCTTTAGGGAGCTTGTTCTGTAGGGTGACCACTCTCAGAGTGAAAAAAAATCTTCATCAATTTCCCTTAATTCTACCTCCCCCTAAAGCACAGGGTACATCTTCTAGTTCTGCCATTAATACAACAAAAATGTATCTGCTTATTCACCCTCTCCAATCCCTTTAAAATGCAAAATCATATTTCCTCTTAACTTTCCTTTTGTCCAGAGTAATATGCCAAACCAGTTTTGGCGTTCCCATGAATTAACATCTCCATCCTCTTTATCATTTTAATTGCTTTCTGCTGCCCTCTCAGAATTGCTGCAGTATACTTTTTGTATTGCAGCAATCAGCATCGTACACAGTGCTCCATGTTCAGCCTTACTGATGCCCTATAAAGGGGCAGAATCATATCACTCTCATAACATATTACACCCCCTATAAAACTTCCCTACATTCAATGTGCCTCACTCACTGCCACTCCACCTTGTTGTGAGAACTTGTCTTCAGCTTTCCATCAGCAATGGTCCCTAGGATTTTTTTTATGGTCTGGTGCTTCTAGTTGCTAGTTATTTAAGTAGGGAATGTCCCCTGAGTGTGCCCCTTCCAGAATTCTTTGGGTCTAAGTGAAGGACTTTACACTTATCACACTGAATTACATTTACCATGTGAAGGTCCAATCCTCCAGATCCTTGAGTGCCTTTGAAGACGGTCTTTGTCTTCCCTGGAGTCTATGATCTGAACCTTCAAACAGTGTTAATAATTCAGAAGTGATTGTCTCTCAGACAATTATGTTTGAGTAATAGTACTTGTGTATAGAACCGCACAGTTAATTTTATCACCTGTGAACTCTTACAGTAGTAGGCAGTGATACAGTAAATATGTAGATTCAGTTTAATAGAGAAATAAAAGAAATCCCATTTCAACGAATTGGGATTTCATGTGCTATAGCTAAACACAGCTGTGTCTAGCTACTGTATACTAGTAATTATCAGTGGCCTCAGCTATGTTTAAATGCATAACAAAACAAAGAGATGTGATTTGGGCACCAGTCTTAAAATGTTGGTCCAACACAGTAGTGCAGAGATGGGAAGACACTTGTTATGCCAGCAAGTTGGGTTCATCTTCCAAGTGCAGGATGTTGCTGAAGGCCAGCAGAGGCCTAACAAGCATCCTGGAGAGACCACAAGATGATGTGCATTAGGAAGAGTACTTTAGTAGGGTGAGCAGAATGCTTGTGGTGCTTCAGTAATGCTAAACGTGCTTCATCTTGGTGGGCAGTGATGGAAAAGGAGAGGGTAATGGAGAGATGATGCCCTCATATCCCCTGAGTGGGATCCTTCCAGACCACCCATTTTCATAGTGGTTACTCCCCAGCCACCATTATCGAATCATGTACCCTAGCACCAACCTGGATAGATCTGACACTGCCATAGGGAATTGGTGTGTGTGTGTGGGGGGGGGGGGAGTCAGACATTGTGCTTAGTGGAGGGAGGTGGGGGACTATTTGGGGGAAGCAGGCACAGTTCACCTTGAATGGGAAAACAACTAGTAGAGAGGCTGAAGTCAGTCTCAGGAAAAAGCAGAAATACTGCAGAATGAAAAAGAATTTTAAAACATGTTTTGGGTCCACCCAGTGGTGTGGCGGGCTAAGGCATTGTGTGCCTTACCTTCTGCCACAGCAGCAACCCTCATTCAGTGATGGGTGCAAGCCCCTGGGGATTGGCCTGGGGGGATGGAGGGCTGAGTGAGGATTGAGCAGACACCAGGCAGCTCTCCTCTCCAACATTAGGAGGTTAGCTCTCTTGGCCTTTGACTGCCACCATGTGGAGGCATGGTGGTGGTGTGGGCATCAGAGGGGAGCTAGGTGTTAGGCCAGGGGTGAGCGGAGGTGAGTTGTATTGGGCCAAGGTGATCATGAGCATCTCAACTCACACCTAACCTTATCTGAGGTTCCAGGGATAATGGGGAGAAAATCAAGGAGTAAAACCGGGCATTGGGGCTTAATAACACCCACGACCTGGTACCAGAGGCTCGCACGGGGCTCAGAGAACCAAGTGTTGGGAGACCCAGATATGGCCACAGCACTGCGGGACGGACTGATACAAGCTGTCCAGCCTGCCAGCTAGAGAGATGAAAGAAAATATGGGGAAAAAAACTGTTTTGGATTGAAGAAGACTGCACTGTAAAATATCAAGAAACACATATTAGAATCCCTATCCACTTTAATCCCCTATAAGGGTTTTCAAAAAGAGTTATTCACCTTGCCAAAAGGTGGATTTTATTTGAGAAGTATCTGTTGCCAGTGTACATAGCTGAACAAAAAACTGCAGGTCAGGTTTTCAGATGGGCATCCTATCTCAAATGACATGTTTATGACATTTCGGAATTCCTCAGTACTGTATGTTATACACGGTGGCAAAGATTAAAGAGAGTTAGACACTTTGTCTAAATATTTTCACATCTACAAATGTTATACATTTTCATTGATGGGAGAATGTTGTTCCACTCCTTCTCAGTGAATTTCAAAATAAAAATCCTAAAACAAGGTGATATGGCAAAAGAAACAGTGTAGCCTGGGTTCATTCCAGTCTTGTGTAAGTACAATATAAACATTCTGTATTGGAATCATTTTTTAGCTTTCTTTTAAAGTGATTTTAATAATTCAAGCCCACTGGAAATCAGACGGAAATGTCAAGGTCTGAATCTGTATCTTGTTCTTCTGCACACAGCATCCTGAGGCTGAGTTAAGAGCAGAGTGTCAGTTGCGTGCCATCAGTAGTTGGTTTAATTGCACAACTCTGCACTGAAAGATGACTTGTGTTATTGGATGTACTTTTACATCTGCATTTGGAGAGGAGCTCTTCTTTAACAAAAATTCTAGCACTGATCAAACAGGCAGCTGTGATGGTGGAGCAGCCCAGGCAAAAGGACACCTGACCTGCCAAGGAGGAAAAAGTAAAAATAGGGGGAGGGAAGAAAGGCTGCAGTCACTAGGGACTTGATTGTAACGGTAGTTGGTGAGGTGAATGGGGCAATGCTGAACCAGGATAGTAACTTGACTGAGGTGATTTGCCTGACTGGATCTAGGAGCAAGAATTGCAGCTGAGAGAGGAACAGACTGTTGTTGTCCACGTTGGCATGAACAACACAGGAAACACAGGTTCTAGAGATATAAGGAAGACATTCATGGAAATGGGGATTTTCTGAAACAGAAAGGTGTCCAGGGTGATCTTTTCCAACATTCTCCCAGTCCTAAGGATTAGTGAGGAGGGGCAGTAAAACATTGGACAGCCTCTTGCTTGAATAAGGGTCTGGTACAGGCGGGAGGGTTTTCTTTTTCTGGCTAACTGGAGGCCCCTCTGAGGTGAGGGATGCTTGTCTGCTCAGGATGGGCTGCACCTGTGCCCGGAGGGAGTGGAGTAATGGCCAGAAGAATGGACAGGGCAGTCAGTGGGGATTCAAACTAGAGGATCGGGGACGGGGTTAGTGCAATGGATCACCACGAGCTAGAGGCAGATGCTGGTAAACAAAGAGAGAAGAACAGCAGAACAAGGAAGTCCAAGAGGGGAGAACTTACAAGTAGGGCAAAGAAGCAAGGAGGGCTAACTATCTTCATTTGCATTCTGGCCAATGTGAAGCACACATCCAGAAAATGGGTGAGCTGTTGAGCCTAATGCACGTCAAAGGCCAGGACTTAGTGGCACTCACAGGGCCAGCCTTAGCTAGGAGCAAGCTGTGCCCCGGCACCTAGGGGGCCCATACTTGTTTTCTTGAGGGAAAAAATAGTTTAAAAATGCCTAAATTTTGTTAGAGATGAAAATGTTTACCAGTAAATGAAAGTGGAAGACAACTGGCTCTGTTACTGTTAAAAAGGTGGGGGAAGCTCTGCTGCTTTGTCACTTTAAGCTGCAGTGGAAAAGATTAGGTTACGTAAGTGCTAATGGTGTTAATGGCCATACATTACACCTCCCAGATTGACTACTTTAACAGAGAAAGGGCTATATGGACAAGAGAACTTGTTTGTAACCTGGACATATAGTTGAAACAATGAATGATATAACAAAATCTGTTTCAAAAGTATGCGAGCACTCAAAATGGCTCAAAAACCTAACCAGCACAGAGCAAAGCTGGATTTCATGATAGGGACCCTGAAAACCTGATCAGCAGGTAAAAAAACTGACAAGTGACAACCTTACTGGTGTCTCATGATAATCCTCTCTATTCTCTCTCACTCACACCTCCAGAAAAGTTAAGTAGTTTAACTAGTTTCCAAATTGGATTATCGAAAGTATGAGTGTCCTGTGCTGATGTCCCTGTCCTTACAGAAATAAATATGGTAGTAGTACCATACTTACTTGCTCCAGGCTCAGTCAGATTCATTTCCGGTGGTGAAGTCAGATAATTCAGTGCAGTCAATGGCACTAATTAAAAGATGCTGGTTAAACTTTACTAGTAGACCTGGTACTACTTTATTAATACAGGACAGGAGGGTTAGTTAGGTATAAATGATGTATGTTGGAGGGGGGAGGCCCACAGGGAATGGAGTAGTGGTGCCCAGCAGGGAGCTGCACAGGGGCCCAAAATGGTTAAGGCCCACCCTGGGCACTCACAGCTACCTGGTGAGGGGACAAAAATGATTGGGACACAAGAATAGAGTAGATTAGTTGCTGTACTGGTCTTTGTAAGAACAGCTCCAAAAGCAAATGGGTCTACCTTTTATTGGACCAACATAGGTGTTACAAAAAGAAAACAATATCTAAGCTTTTGGACTAACCAAGTCCTTTCTCGGAGACTTATGACAATTGTTCAGAGAGTGACAATAGATTAACATCCAAATCCTACATAAAAAAACTCAGAAAAAAATCTGTTTGGTTAGAAGTAACCATTTCAAAAAATCACAAATTTAAATGGCATGAATAGCATTCCTTTAGCTTGCTATTAGTGAGAATCTTTTCACACACACACACACACACACACACACACACACACACACACACACACAAGAATTGAGAGAGACAGACTTTTCTGAAGGGTTTTGCCTGACAGGAAATGGATGGGTGGTTCTCTTTGTAAGAAAGGGATTTACTATAGAAACAAGCATTTATCAATGCAGAATGTTTGCTTGCTGGCATTGGCATTGGTAGTGTAGAAGTTACAGAGCTGTGTAATAGGAATGGCAGTGAAGTATTAAACTGAAGCCAACCCCACCACCACCCTGCAGAGAATGACAGGCATTGGGGTGTGTCTTTGGGTCATCAGGCATAACGGCCACACCATTTCACCACACCCTACCCTGCAGACACTGACAAGTGTCACGGTGTTCCTTGGGGTCTTTGGCCCTTGTGCTCAGCCCATTCCATCAGGAAATATGGTAAGATGGGTGCGGCATATGAGAATGGGGTGAACTTTGGAGCCGAAGAGTCCAAGGCACACCTAACTGCTTCTCACTGGCTGCAGGGTGTGGAATGGTATGTGCATTACAGGCGAGAATCCCAAGTCACACCTCTGATGCCTGTCATTCTCTACAAGGTGGGGCGTTATGGTTGGAAACCCTAACGCCTCAGACATTCGTTGGTATTTTCACTCCAAATTTTCAACATTTTTTTTTTGTGACCCACACCTCATGAACACTGGCAATATAGAAACATAGAAACATAGAAGTTGATGGCAGATAAGGACCGCAAGGCCCATCCAGTCTGCCCATTTCTTTTTCTACCTTATAAATGTGCCATCGGCCTTTGCTCTGTCAGTGGCCTCTCTATTCATACTCATTTGTATTGCTCCCTTGTGCCTATCCAATGCCTGTTTGAAGCCCTGCACTGTATTCATAGCCACCACTTCTTGAGGTAGGCCATTCCATGCATCCACCACCCTTTCTGTGAAAAAAAAAATTCCTCACATTCCCCCTTAATCGGCCCCCCTCTAATCTCATGCTGTGTCCTCTTGTCCTGCTATTTTTCTTATACAGTGGCGTGAAAAAGTATTTGCCCCCTTCCTGATTTTCTCTATTATTGCATACTTGTCACACTGGATGTTTTCATGTCTTTAGACAAAATATAATATTAGATAAAGGGAACCTGAGTGAACAAATAACATTTTTTTTTTTACTTATTTCATTTATTTAATGAAAAAAGTTAACCAACACCAACTGGCACTGTGTGAAAAAGTAATTGCCCCTAGTTAAATCAACCCAATTAAAGGGATAATTAGAATCAGCTGATTGAACACAGCCAGGCTTGATTACAGCCAGCCCTGCTCAATATAAACCTCACTTATTTTGACCACTTACCATCAGAGTCACGTTGCCAGCACAAAGATTCAACAAACACATTATGCTATGATCAAAGGAAGTTCCTGAAAAGATCAAAATACAATTTGTTGCCCTCTATCAGTCTGGAAAGGGTTACAAAGCTATTTCTAAGGCTCTGGGACTCCATCGAACCACAATGAGAGCCATAATCGCCAAATGGAGAACACTTGGAACAGTAGTGAATCTTCCCAGGAGTGGGCGGCCTGCCAAAATTACTCCAAGGGCGCAGCGTAAAATCATCCAAGAAGTCTCAAAGGATCCTAAAACAACATCCAAAGAACTGCAGGCTTCTCTTGCCTCAGCTAAGGTCAGTGTTCATGGCTCCACAATCAGAAAGAGACTGGGCAAAAATGGGCTTCATGTGAGAGTAGCAAGGCGGAAACCACTGCTAACCAAGAAGAACATAAATGCTCGTCTCTCATTTGCCAAGAAGCACCTGGATGATCCACAAGCCTTTTGGGAAAATTTTCTATGGACAGATGAGTCCAAAGTGGAACTTTTTGGATGACATGGATCCCATAATGTCTCACGTAAAACAAACACAGCATTCCAGTAAGAACACCATACCAACAGTCAAACATGGTGGTGGTAGTGTGATGGTGTGGGGATGCTTGCTGCCTAAGGACCTGGATGACTTGCCATAATTAAAGGAACCATGAATTCTGCTCTGTACCAGAAAATTCTTAAGGAGAATGTCCAGTCATCCTTCCGTCAGCTGAAGCTGAAGAGTAGTTGGTCATGCAGCAAGACAATGATCCAAAACACAAAAGCAAGTCCACATCAGAATGGCTAAAAGAAGTAAAATTAAAGTTTTGGAGTGGCCTAGTCAAAGTCCAGACTTAAACCCAATAGAGATGCTGTGGCAGGACCTGAAATGAGCAGTTCATGCTCGAAAACCTACCAAATATTACTGAATTAAAGCAGTTCTGCGAGGAAGAGTGGTTAAAATTCCTCCACAGCGATGTGAAAGACTGATATTGAATTATAGGAAGTGTTTGGTTGCAGTCATTGCAGCTAAATGTGGCATAACCAGTTATTAAGTGTAAGGGGCAATTACTTTTTCACACAGTGCCAGTTGGTGTTGGTTAACTTTTTTCATTAAATAAGTGAAATTAAAAATAAAACAAGTGTTATTTGTTCACTCAGGTTCCTTTATCTAATATTACATTTCTCTAAAGACCTGAAAACATCCAGTATGACAAATATGCAATAATAGAGAAAATCAGGAAGGGGGCAAATACTTTTTCACGCCACTGTATTTAAACATGTTAGACTCTTTCACCTTGTTAATGCCCTTAAGGTGTTTGAATGCCTCGATCATATCACCTCTCTCCCCCTCCTTTGCTCAAGGGTATACATATTGAGCTCCGTTAATCTGTCCTCATATGTCTTCTGATGCAGTCCCTGCAATATCAGTTTGTTAGCTGAAAGCTGCTTTTGCACAGCGACTAAGACACTTAGCACCACAGGTGCAAAAACACATTCTGAACAGGATGTGAAAAATGACAGCTGTACTGTTCATGGGGAGGTGTAAAAAATGGCAATGTTGAAAATCTGCAGTGAAAATATTAAAAAAACTTTGAAGTCATGAGCGTGCATAGAAACTGTGCAACGCATACCTATAATGTAATTAGTTTGGGGATTTTTTACAGCAGATTGTAAACACAGGCATTTAGGGACCTCTGATCATGAACAGTGTCACTGTGATTTTCTTTCTCTGTCCCCAACAATTATTTCCCACAGCAACCACGCACCTCTGCACTGAAAGTGTGAAAACACATTTCAGCCATGTTGTGAAAAATGACAGCTGTACTGTTCATAAGGAAGTGTGGAAAAATGCCACTGGTGAAAATCTGGACTGAAAATATTACAAATTCATGAACTTACTAGGGTACGTGGAAACTACTCAATGTGCACTCGTAACACAGTCATTTTATGGACTTTTTTCACCAAAATTTCAACATAGCCATTTTAAGACCTCTGCTCATGAACAGTGTCACTGTGATTTTCTTAATGTGTCCCATACATTGATTTCACACACCGACTGCACCATTGTGCACTACATGCGTGGAAACACATTTTGGGTGAGATGTGAAAAATGACAGCTGTACTGCTCATAAGGAGGTGTGGTAAAATGGCAATGTTGAAAATCTGGAGTGCAAATATTAAACATTTGCGAACTTACGAGTGTGCGTAGGAACGCACAATGCACGCTCGTAAAGCAGTCATTTTTTGAATTTGTTCACCAAATTTGCAACATAGGCTTTTTGAGAGCCTACCCTATGAACACTGGCACTGTTGTTTCGTTAATCAGTCCTAAAAGGTGATTTCACGCAGTGACTGCGAAATCACCCTTCAGGCCTGATTAATGCCATGACAGTTCAAGAATTCATGAGGAGGGGTCCCAAAAACCCCATGTTGAAAATTTGGTACCAAAATTCCAAAAAATGCCTGAGATATGCATTAAAGTTGAAAACCCTACTTATTGCATTATACAGCTTACTGGCATTTCCTCAGTTCACAGTCGGTTTGAAGAGTGCAGATGTGTTCCCGGTCCACGAAGATCGTCGTGCCAAGCTCCGGTGGTCAAGTATGGGGTGAGGGGTGAGGAGGCAGGGTCTGCAGAAGTGGGTGGGCACTTGGTGGGCAGGGAGACACATGAGGGAACTTTCTTTGTTTACAGGTTTGGTTTTTATACTTAGACAACGCGGACATTTGCCATGCTGGGGTGGGCTCCCAGCGTGGCAGCTGAAGGCTGTTTGGGATCGGAGTCGACAGGGATTGGGCACCCCATCGCCATACAGTATGTGTGTGTGTATTTATGAGCATGCACATGCATGCGGCGTGTGGGGGGGAGGCTGCTCTCACTGAAGCCGAGCCTCCCTTTCAACTGTACAGCATTGCATTTTCAACTGCTGCCATAAACAGCTGCAGTGTTCATTGGAGAACTGCGGCCGTGCCTGCAAACACACTGACTGAATTGGAAGACGGGTGCCACACCTCCGAAAACTCAGATGATGGCACTATGTTTGAAAGCAAACATAAAAAAAGAAGGGCATCAGACGCAAACAATCTCATTGGGTCCATCTGTATCAGATTAGGGGAAAAGGAGGGGAAATAGTCAAATGCCCTTTGTCAGAGTCAGTGAGGTCACAGGGCTGATAATGTATGATAAGGAATAGAACTGGCTATGTCAACTTCCAGATGGAGTACTGCTCCACACGTCAAACTAAGCAGAAAATTATCTAATTAGTAAAAGAGAAAAGAAAAAAAATCACTTCCAACATAAGGAGTAACAGTGAGCTATTTATAGACTTAACATTAATTTCAAGCAGTATACTAGCCCTTTAAGATTGTTCTGTACTAAATTTAGTATATTCAGAAAGAAACCTTTACTTCAGTGATTAAAGAGGGCAGGTGTGTGGGTGTGTGTGTGTGTGTGCATCTGCGTGCACATGCACATTAGTAAGTAAGTCAAATATTTTATTCATACCAATGATATGAATATGGATAAACTCAACTGAGAATAAACTCATTTACAATGAGGTCCATAAGAGTAAATAACAGCAATTACGATATTCCAGATACATTCATATACATACAGATTGCACTCCTTTCATACACAATATAACAATTAACAAAATATAATAGACATGAATTGAAAGCTGCACCACACTTCCTGAAGTAATGAAATCAGCAAACCTATCCACTTAAAATAAAAAAATTGTCTATCATTCAGAACAGCACTGTCTTAATTTCCCTGTTGCTTCTCTTAACCACGCACCATTTGCCTTCCAATATAGATTCCTTAATGACTCTCTTAACCTTGGTTCAATTTTATTCCAGCTCTCTGAGCCTCTAAACGGAACAGACTGTTGTCCTATATCTCGGTTACATTTTGAGAATATCTAAATCCAAGGTATCTGCAGATCTCAAGGAACCCAACTTGGGAACTGTAAACCAGTCTCTCAGAAACATACCCTGAAAGTTTGCCTAGCAGACACTTACAAATAAAAATTATTAGGTGCTCTTTATTTCTTTCATTTAAGTTTGGCCAGCCCAATGTATCATACAAGCGGCACTTATGTGTCAAACCTGGGGCACCCAGTATGAATCTAGCCAAACTTCCATAACAGGCCTTTAATTTAACAAGATCTTTTTTCCTTCCACCAGAATAAAGGATATCTCCATTGTTAAATATAGGAATAATCATAGACTCCACTACTTTCTTATGGGTATCCAAACTCATACAGACCTTACCCTATATAGGGCTCCCAATATGCCTGTGTGTGCGCTCAGTGGTGTCTGTGCGCACTGGTGTGTGCATGTGTCTGTGCATTCATTCTTATGCGTGTGTGTTTTTATGTTTGTGTTTCTGTGTTTGTGTGTAAATCAGTAGAATTTTAAATCACCACTCATCTCTGTCCCAAATCATCTTTACAATAGTGTTGCATGGTTAGTGCATCCACTGCACCTCTGCAGCAAATGTAACATATTCAGAAAGAAACCTTTACTTCGTGTAAGTTGTTTAAGCATTTAAAATGCTTTTAAAAATAAGGTATTATATTGGCTCTCAAATAAGACTGTTTGTGATTGTAAATGATATTGTTTTATTTTATGGTTTGTATTGTCTGATTGTGTATGATGTGGACATCTTTAAAAAAGGGCTATTTTAGCTCATAGATTTTCCTGAATATAATAATAATAAAAAACTTCAGTGATTAGGAAAAACAGTTCAGTGTGTATGTGCATGCGCTAGTGTGTGTTTGTGTGTGTGTGTGTGTGTGTGTGTTTATATCTGTCATTGGCCAGCCCAGAGGAGAGCGGAGGGTCTGTGCCAGTTGTCGTCGGGTGATGGGGCCTAAGGTAGGTGGGAGGGCTGGTGAGTGTTGGTAGTAATGGGAACAGGGCAGACAGGTTGGAGTAGGGGGCTTCTGACTTATGGGGGCAGGGGGACCATTGGACACTGGGGACATGATTATGCTATATCAGGAGGCTTTGGGGAGGGTGGAAACACTGGACACCAGGGACAGGGTTTTGTAATATTGGCAGCTGATCAGCAAGGACCACTGGACCGCAGGGCAGGGTTTTATTGTATTGAGTGGCTGATCAGGGGGGTTGGAGGACAACTGGCACCAGGGACAGAGTTTTGTTATAAAGGGTGGCTAACTGGGGGGCCGGGGCATTGGACACCAGGGACATGGTTTTGTTATATTGGTTGGCTGGTCAAGGGGGCAAGGGGACAACTGGACGCCAGAGACATGGTTTTTGTTATATTGGATGGCTGATCATGGTGACCACAGGATACCAGGAACAGGGTTTTGTTGAATTGGGTGGCTGATCAGGCAGACCAATGGACACCAGGGACAGTGTTTTGTTATATTAGGTGGTTGATTAGAGGGGCAGAGGCACAAATGGACACAAGTGACAGGGTTTTTCTATATTGGGTGGATGATCATGGTGACCACTGGACACAAGGGACAGGGTTTTGTTATACTGGGTGGCTGATCGGGGCAGAGGGACAACTGGACACCAGGGACAGGGTTTTGTTATATTGGGTGGCTGATCAGTGAGACAGGGGAGCAGAGGACACCAGGGCAGGGTTCTGTTATATTGGGTGACTGATCAGGGGGAACAGGAGACCACTGGACTCCAGAAGCAGGGTTTCATTATCATGGGCCACTGATTGTGGAGGGGACCACTGGACACCAGGAGCCTAATTCCAAGATGACTTGCACATGGCACAAGGTGATTTACACCAAACTCCATGGCGTACATCGTACCTGCACCATAGGATATGCAAGTCAGGATTCCAAGACGAGGCTTACACCATGCCGCTTGTGGCTTGTGCCAAAGGTTGGCTATGCCACCCACTATGCCCGCAACCCACAGTGGAATATTGTGAGGGTTACAGCAGAAACTGCACCTTATTGATGGAAGGGTGGCTGCCGTAATCCACCTACGCCATTCCAGGACCGGGTTTGGCATAGCAAAGGTTAGACCAGCATGGAGGTGGTCTAAGCGGCATCCATCCTGCACAGATGCCCCCCCCACAGTGTCATGGAAACACCATGTCTGTACCCCACGTGCTCCCCCTGCTCAGACATGCCCCCCAAAATTTGAGGACCCCCCAGGTCCGTTTCCTGTCATGCACCCCGATTGCCAGTGCCAACCAGCCTGCCCCCCCAATGCCCCAGGTGCATGCAGGTGTGTTTTGGGGAAGGGGGCTCTGGAGGGCAGTAGATTGCATGCCATGACTTGCGGCACCCAGGTCCAATGTTCCATTCCCTTGGCACTAGCCTGCGGCTGCTGCAAGTCATGGGCATAGGTGCCGGGGGAACCTACCTGTCTTAGAATAGGGTGCAGGGTCCCTGGTGTAGTGCTGCATGGCGCAGCTTGCATAAGCCCATGAGTTGCACCATGCTTCTTGTAATTAGGCCCCTGGTGGCTAATAAGGGGGAACCACTGGACATCCAGAACAGGGTTTTGTTATATCAGGAGGCTGAACAAGAAAACCACTGAACACCGGGCAGCTGATTGAGGGGAACCACTGGACACCAAGAACAAGGTTTTGTTATATCAGGTGGCTGATCAGAGGGGTGGGGGGACCACTGGATACCAGGGACAGGGGCAGTTCAGTGTGTGTGTGACCAGTTGATCTGGGAAACCAGTGAATACCAGGGACAGTGTTTTGTTGTATTGGATGCCTGATCAGGGTGGAGAACACTGGACACCAGGGACAGTGTTTTGATTTATTGGGTGGCTGATCAGGGGAAGACCACTGGACACCAGGGATAGGGTTTTGTTATAGTGGGTGGCTGACTGGGGGGACAGGGACCACAGGACACCAGGGACAGCATTTTGTCATATTGGGTTGCTGATCGGGGGTTGGGGGACAACTGAACAGCAGGGCAGGGTTTTATTATATTGGATGTTCAAACAAAGAAAGGGTGGTAGACTCTCACTTAAGCATGCTGTCTTAGAGCTAACTTAGCATATGACCACATCAGATGGTTCCAAAATGGTAATCAGGTTTTCAATGAGCTGTCAGTTGCTATCCAAAAGCATGATCTCAGTGCCTGCAATTTATGTAACAACATATGGTCACAGACAGCTACCTGCTGTTCCAGGAACTATTATAATGTATAACAGGTGGAATTATACCAAGTTACTACAGTCTGTTGAATGCTACTGTATGTAGTGGCAGTTTGGTCATCTACTGGAAGACTTTCAGAGCCTTGTGTGCCTTCATCAAGCGGGAGACTTTGCCAGCAATGGCGTTCACTTTGCCAATACAGTAATGTTGTCCTGGAGGTTGTTGGACATGAAATCTCACACCAACAAGTTGAGATAATGTGTAAGGCATAGTTAATGGGTGCAATTTGTCTTGGACACTGTTTTAATAATAATAATAATAATAATTTTTAATTTTTAGGCACCTTTCAAAAAACCAAGGTGCCATACATAATAAAATCAACACTTCAAATATATAAACAGTCATTCATAAATAAAATCATACACATATCATAATACAACCAACACACTCAATTAATAAAAGCCCGAGACCACAAATAAGTCTTTAAAGCTTGTTTAAATGACTCCACAGTTCCGCTCTCCTGAATCTGATGGGGTAGAGAATTCCAGAGGGTAGGCACAGCGAACTCAAATGCTCTTGTGCCAGAAGATTTTAAACATCCCCTTGGAACCTCTAGCAACCCCTCACCAGATGAGCGGAGTAATCGACCGGGCTGGTAAGGAATCAGGAGCTCTTTCAGGTAGTCCGGGACTATATTAATTACTCTATCAGTTGCCAGAATCCTTCATGACTCTGTGGAGTAAACCGCTGTCAAACTAATACCACAGTGCATTCAGAGCACTGTCATGGGACTGTTCTTTTTTAAAATTACTCATGCACAAGCTTGTCTGCCTTCTATAAACAAATAGACTTGTTTTGGGGTACTGCTTGTTGGAAGGATTGATACTCCTTGGGTTTTTAATGACACCCAGTATACTGGTCCTGCTATTTAGTCCAGGACCTGCCCACTAGTTTATGTGCCAGTGGTGCTATGTATGGACTCTAAAGAAGATGTGATGGTTGGGACAGGGACAAAAATTGCAAAATGCATCATTGGATACAATCAGAAGTCACTAATACATCCTCCTCCTCTTTCTTACTTGTTGTCATCATCCCTCTCCAGCTTGTTCCTGATCCTGACTCCCCACTTGCTTCTTTTCAATTACAGCAGTGTTAGTTTTTCAAGCAGTTATACACTGATGATGTTCCCCACTGGACAATACTCCTGTGGCCTTTCTGAATTCAGAGTGCTCGATGCATGCGTCTGATCATCTTTGGAAGTTCCAGAGAACACCCATACTGGACAGGCATACATCTGTTTCTTCAGGTCCTGCATGTCCTGCATCAGAAAACCAGAACTACATGCCCACTTCTGCTCTGTAAAGGTGACTGTTACCAGCTATGCTGGCAAAAAGGCTGAAAACTGCTGAAGAACCCCTGCAGCAGTAAAAGTATGGCAGTACAATGTAGAAAGCAAGTAAACTACATACAGCATCCAAATGAAAATATGCAAAACTTACTTTAATGAAAATAACAAAAAACACCAAACCAGCACAAACAGTACTCAGCACATGCAGTATGCTTCAACCATGCCAGGTGCAGCATTAGGTAGTCTTATTTATAATAGCACTAGTCACTATTTAATAGTACTAGTCACTTTCATTAATGTTGGTTATTGATGATTGGTTCAATGTCTCATGATTTCATGTCACATGACATATTTGAAGGGGTATTTAAATGGTAAAGAACACTAGCTCACTAAGCACAGCCTCCTAAAAACAGGTTCAGCGTGCCCCAACGCGCTGGAGCATACTGCTTGTGCTGAGTACCGTTGTGCTGGTTTACTGCTTTCGTTACTTTCAATAAAGTAATTTCTTTCCTATTTACTTTTTGGCCCTGTGTGCAGTTTCTTTGCATTCTCCAATGCCCTGCTTCAAGCAGGAGCATTAAGAGACATAGTAATAACAATAATAATAAACTTTATTTTTATGGCGCCTTTCAAAACCAAGGTGCCTAACAAAGTTAAAATCACATGATCAAAACATTTCACAACATAATCAATAGAATATCTCAAAACAAATTATATAATCATAAAATCTTAAAATCTTTCCATCAATTAAATGCCATAGGCTTGACTCCATAACCAGATTTTCAGTGCTTGTTTAAAGCCCTCCACGGTCATGTGCTCACGTAACTGACGGGGTAGAGAATTCCAGAGGGTAGGGTCAGCATACATAAACGTTCTAGCCCCAGATGATTTCAAACGTACCCTCAGACTCTCTAGCAACCCCTCATTGGCTGAGTGGAGCAATCGCCCGCGGCGATGAGGAACCAGGAGCTCTTTCAGATAGTCCAGGCCAAGTCCGTGTAGGGCTTTGAAAGTCAGAAGACCGACTTTAAAGGTGATCCACCACTAAACTGGCAGCCAGTGCAGTCCACTCAGCACTGGTGAAATATGACAGAACCATGAGGATCCCATCAACAGCCATGCTGCAACGTTCTGCACTAGCTGCAGGTGGCGGATTTCCACCCTAGGTAGCCCTAGGTACAGGGAGTTGCAATAGTCCAAGTGCAAGGTCATAAAAGCGTGGATCAAAGTAGGAAGGTCACCAGATGGAACCAGGCGCATGATCCTGGTGATATTCCTGAGATGGTAGAATGAGGATTTAATGACAGTCGACACCTGCGAATGCAAGGTTAGCCCATCACCAAAAATTACCCCCCAGGTTCCACACCTGTTCAGAGGTTGGGAGTGGCTCACCCCCAAGGTATAAGCCAGAGGGTGACCCCCCCCCCTCAACTTCTCTTTCTGGTGACCTGGATCTACTACCAATACCTTGGTCTTATCAGAGTTCAACTTTAACCAGCTGGTATTCATCTACACCTGGATTTCAGCAAGACTGTTATTAAAGACCGAGACAGCGCCATCCTGATCGGGGGCAAAAGAAAGGTAGAGCTGGGTATCATCTGCATAGCAGTGAAACCTCAGACCATACTTTCTTACAATGTCTTCGAGGGGCAGCATATACACTGCAAACAGCATGGGGGATAGCACTGATCCCTGAGGAACTCCACACGAAAAAGAGACCGGGTCCAAGGAAAAAAAAAACCCGGAACCACCCTCTGAGATCTTCCCATGAGAAATTATGTAAACTACTTGAGAATCGTACCCGACAGTCCACAAATGAACCTCAGGCAATCAAGCAGTACCCCATGGTCCACAGTGTCAAATGCTGATGATAGATCAAGGAGGACCAAGATAGAGTGATTCTTCACATCTCTAGTTATCAGGAGATCACTGAGCACCCGAACCAGTGCTGTCTCGGTACTATGCTTCTTTCGAAATCCGGACTGGAGGGGTTCATAGATGGCATGGATGGTCAAATGGTCCTCCAGCTGTGTGACCACTACTTTCTCAATCACATTTCCCACAAAGGGATGGTTAGAGATTGGTCTGTAGTTAGCAAGGCAGTCTGGGTCCAAATAAGCTTTCTTCAAGAGTGGTGTTACCACTGCCTCTTTTAGGGAGCTTGGAAACTCACCTGTCTCCAAGGAGCACCACACTATCTGAGCTAGGACTGGCACAATGACATCACTACAACCCAAAATTAGGGAATTAGGTCCAAGATCCAAACTACAGCATGTAGTGCGCATACTCTGGACAATCCGCATGACATCTATGAAGGCCAGCCAGCCAAAGGTACTCCAAGGAAGACCAAGATATGTGAACCTGCACTGGTCTAACTGGTCTACCACAGCACCCTTTAGAGTGTGGCGGTGAGAAAGCCGATCTGATGTCGGCCATCTTATTTGCAAAAAATCAAGCAAGTTCATCACACTTTTCTTACAAAAAAGCTTTCCAGACTTGTAGACAGGCTGGGTTGCACAATCTGTCCACAGTTTGGAACAGCTGAGCTGGTCAATATTGAGCAGCTGCAATCTCCCCAGACAGGAACTCTGACTTCTTACGGGAGATTTCAGATTGATAGACTTGATAATGGTCCATCAGTGTAAGGCGGTCAGCATCAAGAGTGGACTTCCGACAGCAATGCTCCAACCTATGTCCAAGTCGCCGAATCTCCCTCAGAGTCCCTTCAAACCATGGGGGTCGAGGGCAAAGGGTGAGTGGATGAACACAGACAGAAGCAATGACATCCAGAGCCTTTGTAGTGGCCAAATTATAAGCCAACATGAGGTCTTCTGGGTCATTGTTTGCCTCTGAGAAGGACGAGAGATCCAGGACTGCCATTAGGCCTTGAGAATTTATATCTCGAAAAGGGCAGTACTGAATCATCTCTACAGGGGTTGGCCTACAAGGGGGGGGGTGCTAAAACTAAACCCCACAGTGTAATGATCAGACCATCCTACTGGTTCCACCCCCAAGTTGGAAGCCTCAATCCCCAGGAGGAAGACTAAGTCAAGAGAGTGACCCTGATTGTGAGTGACAGTGGAAATGACCTGCATGAGACCCAGAGATGTCATCAACTGGAGGAAGTGCTGACCAAAGTGTGAGAGTTCATCATCGACCCAGGCGTTAAAGATGCCCAGGACCATCAGTCTAGGTGACTCAAACACCATGTCGACGAAGAAGTCTGCAACCGCCGGAGGAATTGTTTCTCATCACCTGGTAGATGGTAGATGAGAACGATCCTACAGCCTACACCTGCCACCAAGGTATGCTCAAATGACTCCATCTCCCCCACTGGTACATTTGTGAGGTTAAGTTTGTACTTAAAGCAGACCACTACCCCCCCACAACCCAATCTCAGGTGGTGTATCACCGAGTACTCAGCAGGCACTGCAGCCTCCAAGACGGGGCCAGGATTCTCATCCAGCCAGGCCTTGGTGATGCAAGCCAAGTCCACTGATTTAAAAAGATCTGCAATAATTGCAGTCTTATTTTTAATGGACCTAGCATTGCATAACATCATCCGAGTTGGGTGAACTTCCCGGGCTGCCCGGACCACCAACCTACCATTATTTATAGTGCCCTTGGGTATGGAAACCAGACATGGCAAACCATGCTCCTGGTTCCATTTCATCCCAGGGCATCTCCTGGATCTCACTACCCCAATGTGGTGGCCCCCCTCATTCATCCCCACTGTTTACGCCCCCATACCCTTCCTCGATTCCTCTGCACAATATCCAGTGCCCTACAGTGCAGGTAAGTTGTAAACAGAAGTGAGGGAGGAGAAAAGGGGTGGAGGGCACAAAGGGCAGAGGACGAATAGCACACAGCCGTGGAGGCAGAGTCCCAACACATTTTAAAAACAAGGAACCCTCCTCAAACTATCCAACTGTTCAAAACAAAAACAAAAACCTAAAAGAAAATAATAAACCAAAACACAATCCTACCAAATCCTACTAATGTAATAACTATTTTCAACCCTCCCCCCAATAATTAACATAAAACTAAAGAAAAGAAAAGAAAAATAACAAAATATATATCAATAAACACAGTTAATATAAACGAGCATAAAAAACTAATAAAACATAAACCCATTATGGAAGAAATTTCACACATCCAAATCCAGAGGTCCTCTCACCACTGATCAGGAAAGGACAGTCTTCTCAGGAGCTGTCACCTGCCTAAGTAGATGTAAACAGATTAGAAATTCTTCCAAGATAAATAAAACAAAATAAACCCCCAGTTCCAGCCCTCATGTACTCTCACTACTAGAGTCTGGGGAAAAAATTATTATTTGACACTCTCACTGTCAATAAATAAATGAAATAAAGACACTCTCACCATAAATCAGAACAGGGAACAGGAGAAAGGAGTTCAAAGTTCCACACATAAAGGTTTCTCTGAAAATCCTCTTCAGGGTCAGACACTTATTATTTAACTCTCACTGTCTGTAAATAAATGAAATAAAGAAACTCTGACTGTAAATCAGAACAGGGAACAGGAGAAAGGAGTCCAAAGTTCCAAAGGTAGAAGTTCCTCTGAAAAGCCTCTTCAGGGTCAGACACCACTCTGGGACCAGAACAGCCCGATCAGACTGACCTGGCAGATAGCAGCTACCACGGAGATCCCTGGTAGCGCCCACCAAACGATAGGCCCCCAGAGAGCCCTAGGGCTCAACCCTCAACGCCGACTCCCCGACTGCCTGTAGGGTTGAAGTTTCAAGCCATAAACCAAAAGTAGTATGCATTTTGAATATTGTGTTTCCAGATACATACTTTTTGGCAATCAACTAGAACATTTAAGTCATTATCCACCCCCTATCAGTAAAGGAACATATGATTTGAGATCAGACAACAGCACTGGTCTGTATATGTCAAAATGTGTAAAGACGTCTGGTCATGTTGTGTTTATATTTACAGCTTCCAGAATGTGAAAGAACCTCCCAGACTAAATAAAAGTTGTTACGCCAGCCAAAACACATGACAGGTTGTTAGTAGCACTGACAGAAATGCACACTTAGTGGTGTCATAAAGTACAAGGCTGCAGGATGATTGCTTAAATCCCTGAAAGTACATTTATGTCAGTACTACCAACACCCCTGTGTATCATTTTGCGCTTATACATTTCTTTTGTGTAATGTAGAAAAATACTTAAAATATATTAAGCAACACTACAACTTATACAAATAGTCCCTCTGCTACTGGATTGTCACCAAGGGGCACTATAGTGTATGTAGTGTGGATATTAAAGTCATATGTATCATATCGGCACCATGCAATTCTGCTTAAAGTTGAACCAGCATAACATTCTGTGGTGATTTGCATATGCAGCCCATGATGCTTTGCATTGTGTGGGCATGTGTGATTTTGTATTAAAGTCATATGCCTACTTTACTGTTTGCATTGTTGGTACTGTGTAGCTTATTTTACATTTAAAGATGTTGGCAAAACTTTATTTTTTTATTAATGCAATGGTGCCTGTGGGGGAAAAAAGCATTCCCATGTTTTGTAATGTACAGAGGGTATGCATCAAGTTGGATCAGCGTGCAGTCATGACTGGTGCTGAATTATTTTTATTTTATTATATTTATTTAAATTTTGGTGACCAGGTAGGCCCACTGAGACTGAAACAGCACCTTTTTCAGGGGCGACCCGGAATTATTTACATACATCTAGAAACATAACACAATACATACATGTAATTTCAAGATTAACAATTAATATAGACATACTGACTCAGTCAAGGATTCAGTGGCAGGTTAATTACAATCAACATCAACAGGAGAAGTGCTATTATACATGAGACAGTCACTGAGGCTAGATCAGCAGCAAGGAGTCGGCTGACTCAGAGGTAGTAGGTGCAGAGCCTCAATTCCAACAGGTGGGCTTTATGACTTAGATTGGAGCAGAGCCATGACTGGAGTACTATACAAGTTTTTTGTTGTTGTGTTTTTTTTGTTAATTGCCATTTTTAAACAGAAGCAGCATGGATGAAACCAGAGCTGAAACAGAACTTTACGCATTCTGTGAGTTACAATCTGTCTGTCTTTGAAGAAAAGGGAAATGGGACAAGCAGACTGGCAGTTGGGAAATGGGGGGGGGGAGCAGCCTGGAGTTAATTGAAGTTGTAATAATGGCTTTTCTTTACAGACAGAGGGAATTATCAAGTTTACTATTTATGGTGGAATGTTAGCTGTACTATAAGCAAATAACTTTGTGCTCTCTGATTATCATTATACTACAAGAAGTTCTCTATATTTTTTTGCCATAAAAGCTTTTATTTTCCACATCAAGAAGCAGATTATCAACCTTGTCCCTGCATCCCTAACCCAGCCACTGACTTCCCCAGGGCTCACCTGCAGTTGGTGTACTCCCACGAATAATCCCTTAATGGTGGGACCAGAGGGGTGAGGACTGCCCCTTCCCCAGATCCAGTATATAATGCAGACTGCAGATGAGCTCCCAGGTGGTTGCATTGGCTCGGGACATGCAGGCAAGGTTTCACAAAGACCCTGACATTTTCTCCTCTTTTCTCGTCACCCCTTGTTGTTGGTGCAATACAGATGCATGGAGACGCACACACCTGATGTGCCCTCGGCCCCTTCCTTTTTTGCCACCTGCACTGCATTGTCACCAGACCTCCAGCTGGTGTCAATTGCAGGCCGAGTTGACATGCCTCTCCACCCCAGGACAGGAGAGCAGTCCATAGAATGCTTGATCCTACCCAGCCCCCTGGCAACCTGATTCAGTCCGAAACATGGGTCTCTGGCATGGCAAGAGATAGTGTGCCA
Organism: Neoceratodus forsteri; assembly: GCA_016271365.2. Taxonomy (NCBI): domain Eukaryota; kingdom Metazoa; phylum Chordata; order Ceratodontiformes; family Ceratodontidae; genus Neoceratodus; species Neoceratodus forsteri. The sequence continues at coordinate 162,495,160 of CM057453.1, forward strand.
GCATCTCAGCCCTCTATGCCACTGGGCCATCCCCTAGGTTCTCAATATTTAAAGAAAAAAAAAAACAGTCTAAACAAAAAGAGGCAAACAATCATTTTTTTTAGTTTGGACTAAACTTGTTAAACATTCTCCCAGAAATCTGTTTCCTGACCTGTGTATGAACTGTTAAAAACAGATTACATAACTATATGTAAACAGTCATTTATAGCAGGGGTTAGGCCATAGAAATGAAGGGTGATAGGTAAAGGGTAGGTCACAATTTCATGTTGTGGATGCATCCTTTATAGGGTAACTGTATGTAGGGAATAACAGTTAAAAGGGGTATCATATATATCAACCCTAGTGTGCGTATAGGTGAGGGGTCTACATCACAAGTCCTATGAGGACAGATTGAGAAAACTCAACATGTGCACCCTGGAGGAGGGAAGGGAAAGGGGAGATGTGATAGAAACCTTTAACTACCTTATGGAGGGAATAAAGTTCAGGAAGGAAGTATTTTTCAGAGTAAAAGATATATAAGAACAAGGGGACATGCTATGAAGTTAGAGGGAGGTAGGTTCTGGAGGGACGTGAGGAAGTACTTTTTCACAGATAGGGTAGTGGATTTGTGGAATAGCCTACTGGCCGAGGTGATGGGGCGAAATCAGTGATAGGATTTAAGAATGCATGGGATAGGCATAAGGGGCTCTTAGTAAAAATAAATGGGGGGGAGCTGGAGATCAAATCGGGTCAGTGTTGATGTTCTAGGTATGGAAAAATGAGAAGAGTGGGTGGGCCAAGTTGTCCTTATCTGCTGACAAATTCTATGTCTCTATGCTATGAAGCTGGAGCGTGTACATTCAGGAGAGATGTGAGGAATAGGGCTGTGCAGAATGTTAAATTCTGCTGTCAAAATTGCTGCAGAATGGCAATTCCACTTCTAAATAGCTTTGCAGAATTTCTTTTTAACATACTAACATACTAAAATGCCAGCAGAATAGGCCTAACGGTCTCTCGTGTCTGCTCGTTTGGTCAGCCTCCACGCTGGGTGCTGACCTTGCTGCCCCCCTCGCCTCCTTTGGCTTCTCTCTTTCCAGTTCCGGATATTCTTGCTGCATTGGATTTTGCTTCCAGAACCCTTCCCCTGTACCTGTCCCACCCCCTCTTGAACCCCTCCACCGTCTCTGCCTCTACTAGCCCCCTAGGCAGTGCATTCCATGGCTCCACCACCCTCTCAGTGAAGTAGGACCTCCTCCTTTCTCCCCTGAATCTTCCCCCCCTCCAGCTTCCACCCATGCCCTCTAGTGGCCCCCTCCTCCTTCCTTCGAAGCACCCTGACTGTTCCTCCCCTATTTACCCTCTTCATGTACCTGAAGACCTCTATAGAATAGCATTTCTATGTAAACTGTAGGATAATTTTCTGCAGACTATGGAAACTGCAGAATAATTTTCAATGGATTGTGGAAAAAAAAATCCACAGTTTATGTGACTAGCAGATTATTATTCTGCAAAAAACATTTTGCTTGCAGAATGTTGAAATTCTGCAAATGATGGAAATCTGCTGAATTTTCTAAAATTCCATGGAATTCTGTTCTGTCAGAAATTCGACATTCTGCACATCCCTAGTGAGGAAGTACTTCTTCACAGAAAGTGTGGTGGATTCCTGGAACAGCCTTCCAGCAGAGGTGGTGGGGGCAAAAACAGTGGTGGGGTTCAAGAATGCATGGGAGAAGCACAAAGGAATTGTAATGGAAAGGAAGGGGGAAGGAGAAAGAGCTGCAGATCAGGCATGGTCTGTCGTAATAGTGTAGATAGGGAGGAATGGGTAGACTAGATGGATCAAGTGGTCCTTATCTGCCATCAAATTCTATGTTTCTTTGTTTACTTGATTTCAACTACTGCCTGCAGTGTTTTAATGTATGTTGATTATAGTATTTAATATACATGAACATGTACACCTGCACTTGTTTTAATGTGCATTGAAGTCAATATTTAATGTATATTAACAGGTACACCAGCACTGCTTTAATGTACCTTGTGTACAACATTTTATGTGTATTAACATGTAATAATTAATGGGTTACATTTTTTACCATTGAAAAAGCTGTATATTAAATGCCATAATACATATATGTGTATTACGGCATTTAATACACGGATGTTTCTGTCAGACTGTTGACGGTACCTGAGAAGAGTGAATGGTCCAGATCCCTGTTGTGTGCTAAGGTTAGCCTGGTTTTTATTACTTTAAAAATAGCTTTGGTCCCTTGTAAGGCGGTGCCCACAGGGGAACCCACATACTCAGTCTCGTTCTTTCTATTGGGCTGGCCAAAACAGGACTGTCAAGAGCAGCAAGGTCTCCAAGTTGTCCTTCCTACTGCCTGTCTTCAGCGCCCCTCACCAGCCAACATCTCTTGCCTCCTCCTCCTCCTCTAACTTCACCCTGGGCCGGGGCGGTGAGTAGGCGGTAGCACCACTGGCTAGCTGCTGACCGCCTGAATTAAAATAAATAAATAAAAACTTTTCATTTCCACACTCCAGAGCATAAGCAGGGGCAGATGGGAGTCAGCAAAAAAAAACCACAATCCCTTAAATTATATAAAATAAAATATGGGGTGCAGTGGATATACTGTACTCAAATTTAACACACACCCTCATTGTTGGATATCTACTATAAACCCCTTGGGCTTCACCTTTGGGGTTTATGTGCCATCCAACAACTTGGGTGTGTGTTAAATTCTCATAACACACTGCACCCCATACTTTACCTTATATTGAACGATGTAATTCTATTTTGTTATCGCACATGTTGACTTTCAGGTCTGATTTTCATGCACAGCTGTAAATGGCTTTCATTGTCCAGTCAGCCTCCAGGTTAGAAACTGAATTTGATGGGACTGAGAAGGGAAGTTCTGAAGACAAGGGTCAGCCAGGCAAGCCAACAATGTATAGATGTAGCTGACAGGCAGATGTGAATTTTCTGAGACAATTTCATATTACAATATACTTCATTTTTAGATCGCTAAGATGTGGATTAACACATTACCAATTCGTATCTACCTAAACCCTCTTCTCTTTCTGTTTTGGTGTCCACAGTACTGCATATAAAACCAGCTCTGTTAGCAGCCCCATATTGACTGATTGTAGGTGCTCTAACCAGTGACATCACTGGTGGCAATCAGTCAGTGTCTTCTGATGGTGAAACTGCCACTTGCATGTTTTGCTACACTGATGAAAACTGCAGAACACCACGAGTTGCTGCATTTGTATCACTGTTGCAGCCTACGCAAGTAACAGTATCACTGTCAGAAAACACTGACTGATTACAATCAATGAAACACAGAAGCAGAATTTGTCTTCAGATAAGGACCATTTGCCCCACCCAGTCTGCCCTTTTTCCTCTGCCTATATAATCACTGTAGACCCTACCTGATCTCCAGCTACCTCACCCACTTCCTTAATATGATTCCCTTGTGCCTATCCCTAGCATGCTTGAAGCACACTGCTGTTTTCACACCACTACCTCTGCTGGAAGACTGTTTCAGACATCCACCACTCTTTCAGTGAAGAAGTACTTCCTCATATCCCTCCTAAATTCCACCATTCCAGCTTTATTGCATGCTGCCTAGTTTCAAGTTTATTGATTCGGAAACAATCTTTGAGCTGGAACCTCATTTACAAATGTTACACATCTAGGAAGGACATACAATACAGCACATATCAAGGTCACAATAAATCAACTACAATGTTACTTAGCAAGGTTCTCATATTAGTTCTCATACATCCTTTCCTCTGAAAATTACCCCCCTTTTGTACCTTATTCACCCCATGAAGTATTTCTAGATCTCTATAATATCCCCCTCATACCTCTCAACTGTCCCTGATTTTCAGGGATGTCCCTGATTTTGCCTCAAAATTTTTCTCTGTCCCTCATAAAATTAGTGATTTTGTGACAGAACAGTGAGGATTAAAAGCATAAAATAATATCAAACATTAAAGTAACATACTTGTTTTTCTTCAAGAAATGCATCTTAACACAAATCCCTTTATTCTATCAGCTTTCTGAGTGAATAGCACCAGTTTTTAAGATGTGTCCCTGATTTGGAGTCTTTGTCCCTGATTTTTTAAGCCTTGTCCCTGATTCATGAGGAAAGAGGTTGAGAGGTATGATCCCCCTCTCCCTGCTCTCTTCAATGATGTACCTATTGAGATCCCTAACTCTCTCCTCATAAGGCCTCTGGTACAGCCCCTGCATCATTTTAGTTGCCCTCCTGTGGCCAGCCTCCACCCTGTCTATGTCCTTCCTGAGATGTGGTCTCCAGAACTGGATACAGTACTCCAGATGGGGTCTCACTGGTGATCTATACAGTGGTAACACCAGTTCCTTCCATCTGCTGGTGATACCCCTTTTATCACCCCAGCATTCTGCTGGCCCTACCCACTGGCTTGTAGCACTGTCTAATCACCTTGAGGTCATCTGATATGATTACTCCTTCAGTAGGTCCTTTTCCTGTTTAGTGACTGTCAAAACCTCATCCCCCATTTTATATTCTCTGATATGATTACTCCAAGGTCTCTTTCCTGTTTGGTAACTGATAAACCAAACCCTTATTCCCCATTTTATACTCGACCCTGGCTTTCTGTGCACTTTTTCACATTGAAACACAGCTGCCATACCTTTGACCACTCCTCTAGTTTTCTCAGGTCCCTTCTCATTCTCTCCACCCCATCTGGAGTGCCAACCCTGTTACAGATTTTGGTGTCATCTGCAAAGAGGCATACTTTCTCTTCCAGATCATCTGCAATGTCACTTATAAGGACACTGAAGAGGACTGGTCTCAGTACCGAGCCTTGAGGTACCCTGCTGATCACTCTTCCCTCTCCCAAGTGAGTGACATTTTCTACTACCCTCTATCTCCTGTCTATCAACCAATTCTGCACCCATTTTTCCACCTTTGGACCCACCCTAAAACTGCCCAGTTTACTTATAAGCCTCCTATGTGGTACAATGTCGAAGGCCTTGCTGAAGTCCAAGTATGCTATGTCCACTGTCCCGCCCTGATCTATTTACCTGATCACTCCATCAAAGACATCGATCAGGTTTGTCTTACATAACCCATGCTGCCTCGGGTCTTGTAACCCACTTGATTCAAGATACTCCACAAGCCTTTCCTTTTAAAGCATCTCCATTAATTTCTCCACCACTGACATGAGGCAGACTAGCATGCGGTTGCCTGTCTCCTCCCTGCTGCTGCTTTTATTTTATTTATTTAGAGCCTAGGATTACAAGTACCTTTGAGCCAAGGCTCTCTTACAAAGGTTCCACATCAATTGAGGTACAATGCAAACATTACATAGAGTTGAGTAACAGTGCAGAAATGGTGTACAGACATTTGTAAGCAGATGAAATACATTACATTTAGGGAAAGTGGATACCAGAGGGGGGCAGGGTAGACAGAGGTAGCTGAGGCTTGGAATGGACACAAAAAGAGCGGTGGAGCCATGGGCAATTGTCAGGCCTCAAAAAAGTGCTTATGTTGGTAGGGAGCAAAAACAGGAGGGTAGGCTGTAGGATGAGGGAGAGAGGGGGTAGGAACATAGGTGCTAGGCGGGAGATCAGATTATGAGGGACAGTTGCAGGAGCTAGAGGCAGCTAGGCGGAGGCGAAGGTTGGCTTTGAACGGGCCTAGCTTTTGCAGAGAGGAAATGTCTTTGTTTAGTCCATTAATCCAGCTGGGAGCTCGGTGCAAAAAGGATCTTTGGTCCTGTGTGGTGCGGCATGGAGAAATGTGCAGCATTTGATTTTCTGAAGCCCTGGTGAGGCGGAGGTTGCATGCTGTATGGAGAAGAGTTTGGACTCCAGAGGGAGCAAGATGTAGCATAATTTTCTTAGACATTAGACAAGTTTGGTACTTGATACGGTTTGATAACTGGAGCCACCCTGTTTGGGCATAGAGGTCACATGTATGGGTGAGATGATGGGATCCTGTGATGAGTCAGCAAGCATTGTTTAGGGCCAAGGATAAGCGCCTGAGGGCTGTGTCAGTTGCAGAGCCTTAAATTATCAGACCATAGTCGGTTAGCGAGACCACAAGCTCTGAGCCCTGAAACAGGACTACATCTGACCTTCTCCTGTCCTCTGGAACTACTCTTGTTTCCAGTGAGTTGTTGAATAAGGCTGTCAGAGGTGCAGCCAGCACCTCCCTGAGCGCCAGCAGCAACCTTGGGTGCACCCCATTCAGCCCCAAAGCTTTGTCTGCTTTCAGATTTGCAACCCCATTTAGGAATCTCTCATCTGTGAGTGACAATATTTCTATTTCCGTCCCGCCACTGTTTCTGATGCTTTTATGTGGTCCACCCCCTCTACTTCCACTGTGAAGTATAAACAGAAGTATCTGTTCAGAATATCTGCTTTTTTCTGATGCTCCTCCGCACAGCCCTCCTCTGCTGTTAACTTCACAGTCCATCTCCTTGTCTTCCTTTTTCGCTTAGGTACCTAAAAAAGGTCTTGTTCCCCTTACTTACCTCTTTGGCTGTCACTTTCTCAGTTTGCACATTTGCACCCTGCAGCACCTTCCCCGCTTCCCTCTCCTTCTCCTGATACACTTCCCTATTCTCCTTCATCTGCATCTCTTTGTACTTCGTGAATGCTACCCTTTAAAGGGCAGCTCTGCACTTTACATGTGCTTTCATGTTTCAGCTGTTAGAATTTACTAGAGAATACATTGTTTTTCTCAATTTCAATGTTCCTTTCCATGATTTACAGAACATCTTGATAGTCCATCTAAAAGGTCTGTATAGAAAACAGTTGAAAACATATGCCTCTCCCCTGGTAGCCTCACAGTGCCTTTGTTTATGACACCACAGTGTTCACCATGACAACAGACTGTAATGTCACAAACAGCAATTGTGTGGTGGTTAGCAGGGGACAGTCAGATACATTTTGAAAGGTCAGTGAAACAATTGCTGCATTATCTACAATATTTGGTAGACTAACAGAAGGGGAATAGCAAAAGAAATAACAAATAACTAGAAAACTTAAAACATAACTGATGTAAATCTAGTGTTTGTAAGCTTTTTACTATATTAGAGAGTTGCTCTTTAAGCCTTAACCTTTGCAGCCACTTCCCTTGAGAACCAGAGTGGTCTCTTTTTGTTCTTATTTTTGCTCACTTCTTTTGCTCAGAGGTTTGTTGTCTACATTATCCTATACCTTAATTTGTACAACTGTTCCTCCACCACCAGCTTGCCCCCCCTTCCCCCAACACCTGCTAAGTCATCTCTGAGGCAGTCACCTTAATCTTCCCTCCTGAAGTCCAGGACTGTCATCCTTGTGTGGTTTACTTCTGTTGCCATCCTTATGTTGAATCACAAAGTGCGATGATTGCTAGTCGACAAGTTGCCTCCCACCTTAATGTCTGCAACACTGTCCTTGTTTGTGAGCACCAGGCCCGGTATTGCCCCATCACAAGTGGACTCACTGACTAGTTGCCTGAGAAACAGCCCCTGCAGGGAGAGTCTAGGATGTCCCTGATTCTAGCTGAGACTGCAGCTAGGATACTTTAATCTACAACCAGCAGACTGAAGTACCCCACCAGCAGCACCTCCTTATTTTCTGCCATTGTGCTGATGGCTTCCCCCAGTGCCTTATCCCATTCCTCCCCCGTGACGTAGGTCTGCATATCACCCCCAGTACAAATTGTGGCTGCAGCTCCTGTCTCCAGGGTGACCTACCACACTTCCAGCCCCTCCATTCCCCCCTGACTTCCTTGCATTTCCGTAGCTTTGATACCCTCCTTTACATGCAGAACAACCCTCCTCCTTTCTTTCCAGACCTATCCTCCCTGAACTGGGTGTAGCATGGCATGTCCATTTCCCGGTCATGACTGCCTGTGCACCATGACTCTGTAATGGCCACAATGTCCAGGTCCTTCTCTGCCATAATAGCCTCTAGGTCTAGAATTTTATTTCCAAGACTTCTTGCATTTTCACACATGGCCCTCCACACCTTGCTCCCACTCTACCTGTAACCCCTCTTTCTCCCCTTGTGACTGCCTCCTATTCCCCTCTCTTCTAGCAACTTTTGTTCCTGTCCCCCTTGTCCTCTACTTCCATTCTGTTTTAAACCATTCACAGATGACTGCAGTTTCCCTCCCAGATGGATGCAGGCCATCCCCTCTGCAAAGGCCCCTATCTCTCCAGGTTGTTTCTCAGTCCCCAGTGAAGCTGAGCTCCTCTTCTCTGCACCATTCTTTTAACCAAGAATTGAACCTCCAGGTGTGGAGTACACTATCCTCTCCCTGGTCACTGATAGGCAGTGCCTTGATGAAAGCCACCATGCATACTACCTGCATAAGAACCCTCCCCAGTTCCCTGAACTTCTGCTGAACAGTCCCATCCCCATCTCTCGCTAGGTCATTATTCCCCAGGGGGACAGTGACATCCAGATTCCCTGCACCCTACTGGCCAAGTGATCCTTAAGATCTGCTGTCCATCCCTCCAAGCAATGGCACCAGATAGGCACCTTACCTCTCTCTCTCTCCCTCCCTTCCTGTTCCCAAATCTACCCCCACACAGTCGAGTCCCCCACCAGAAGCTACTTTCTCCTCTGCTGGGGTTAATGATGCCACTGGCTGGAGCAACCCTAAAGGTGTAATAGGTTACATACAGAGCTAGTTGACCAGTGAGCCAGAAAAGAAATTAAGAGACATATACAGAAAGACAACAGGAGCCAGCAGAATGTGAAACAGTTTTGCAGCACTGCTTCCCCCTTGTCTTAGTAAGCTGCTGTAATACCCTCCTTTCAAAATCATGTCAGATATTTGTAACTGATATCATCAGCAGTCTGTAAGAGAATTTGGGTTTGTTTTCCAGCATGTAACTTGCCCAATTTCTTTTGTTTATGATCTCACATCTGCAGGGTTTCCTGTTTAACAATATTGTGTTTGAGATCTTTCAGCAGTATTCAACTGATCTTTTCTGAATCTAGCTAACACTATGCTGTCCTAACTACTTTAACATATTTACTTACCTCCTGCTTAGTCCCCTCATTTTTTTTCCAGATTTGATACTGATTGGAAATTCAGGGTTGAAGTAAATCATCCCATTTCAAAGCTGGTACTTCATTTGAAGGCCTTGGATTTTTCTTCTGTCAAGGCAACCATTTGTTGTGGTCTTTGTTTCTTCCTGTTCTCAATTGTACAGTAGTTTTCTTACCACAATTAGTAAGTCGTGATCAGCCCAAATTACAGTTACATATTGCAGTGTCATTGTTTTAATGATTTGCACATTCGCCTCTAAGGCTGGAAGATCAGAAAGGTTGTGGGTTCTAGTCCTACATGAGGGAGTTGGGCTAATATCTATATTGACAATAGTACAGCACTTGGGGTGTGGGATGCTGCACTGTTGAGGTGTGGCCTGTTGGATGAGATGTTAAGCAGAGGTGTCTCTGGTTACCATATTTCAAGAAGTTAAATATCCCATGACACTCACCCCCATAACACTCCTGAAAATTAGCCATCATAGCCCTGTGTGGTTTGCGTCATCAAAAATAAAAAAAATTAATTAAAGTTTTAGCAACCTAGAAAATAATGTATTTCACGATATTTTTAATACCAGATCCATCATTTATATTTTATTTATAATTTGGCCCTGTTCAAAGGTGTCTTCTAAATAACAGACTTCTGGTAAATGCCAATCAGATCAAATTAATGTTATTTGATTCAGAATCAAGGCTTGGGAAAAATGAATGCGTCTGACCCCACTTTTCAAATACTTGCTTCTGATGAGATTCCTCTTTAGCAAATTTCTTTGCTTAAGTACCTAAGTTTCATTCCCATCACTCCTTGGCCATCTCTGAGCATACTGCATTTATTATCAAGCAAGTAAATCGAAACTGGGCATCGGCTGTAGACCACAGAAATTCGCCCAGCTATCACAAAGGAGTACGATGCTCTCCTTGCTTGACTACTGTCCCCCCATTTTCTCAGACCTCTGCCAATAATTTAACTGGACTGAACACAGTTTACAACAATATTTTTAGGTTTGCATTACTGGCCCCATTACTGCTCATCACTACTCTCGTTACCAAACCCTTGTCTGGATCCCCACCCCCTTGGCATGCCACGAGTAGCTCTATGGTTGCCTAAGTGATAAATTACTGTGGGGAAAAAGATCATACCCCTTTAACAGACCACCTATGACCTAACCAACACCCACATAACCTCAGGTCATCTTCGCAAATGCTTCTTGAGAAATCCTCTATTGGTAAAATAAGGCTGCTCCAGAAACAGTCTGAGGCTGCTATTAGTCAGGGAAAATAATAGTAGTATATAGAAAAAACAACACTCACCCACCAACTAAAAGAATCACATCTTACATGTGTAAGACAGTAAAATAGTCACTTTATTTTTGCACTATATCTTTGTGTGCCATTTTAGTTCATGAGTGAATGTTGGTTTTTCTACTTACAGTACTTCTTGAGAAACACTCCGTCTCTACTAGTATGGGCTGAAAAAAAGGCCTTAGTTGCTGCTCCTATCCTCTGAAATGGCCTCATGTACACTCTATCCTCCCTCATTTCTAACTCCCTATCTAAGGCCCTATATACAGTAAATACTCAGTTGATTAACACTCCATGAAATTGTTCCTCCTGACCTTAGACTCACCTTGTCTATTTATTTATTTTGAACAATCCTAGTTACTGTATGTGTCAGTGTATAAACTGTGTTCTCATGTAGGTATTTCTAGTATATTTATTGCAAATAAAATCTTGTCTGATGTCACCATTACAATAATCTCATTTTGCATTGCAGCCGGATCTTACAACTATAAATGTCATGTACTAAAATTTGGTTATGTGAGTCTGATAATTTCTCTGCATGCAGCTCTCCTGGTACTGCATACTTTGCCATCTTTATGGCTCCGGTCATGCCTGAAAATGGTGCCTGGAACCTGTGCATCCACCCAGTGAACATAGAAACATGGAAACAGAATTTGTCAGCAGCAAAGGACCAGTAGGCCCATCTAGTCTGCCCTATTTTCCTGCCTATTACTACACACTGGGCCCTATTTTGGTACCCGGTGACCCTCACTCCTCTCTTTCCTCTTCTTATTATGCCCATGTGCTTATCCCAGGCATGATTGAAGTTCCCTACTATCTTTGCTCTCACCACCTTTTCTAGTAGGCTGTTGCAGGAGTACACTACCCTTTCTGTGAAGAAGTATTTCCTCACATCCCTTTTAAACCCCCCCAAGCTTCACTGCATGCCCCCCTGTTCTGGTGCACCTCCTCCTCTGAAAGACATTAACCTCCTGCACCTTGTTTACCCCATGAGGTATTTATAGGTCTCAACTATGTCCCATCTTGCTCTTTTTTCCTCCATGGAGTACATGTTGAACTCTTGCAGCTTCTCCTCATATGGCTTCCTGTGCAACCCCAGCACAATTTTGTTAGCCTTCCTCTGGACCACCTCCACCCTGTCAATATCCTTGTAGAGGTGCAGCCTCCAGAACTGGACACAGTACTCTAGGTGGGGTCTCACTAGCGAGTGATACAGTGGCAACACCACCTCCCTTCTCATGTTAGAAATCCCTCTTCCTATGCACCCCAGCATCCCACTAGTCTTACCTGCTGCCTTGTCATACTGCCCTGCTACCTTAAAACCATTAGATAGGAGTACCCCAAGGTCTCTTTCTTGCTTGGTGACTTAAGACCCCCCCCAACCTTCCTATACATGACTCCCAGGTTTCCTCACCCCAGGTGAATGACTTTGCACTTTTAGGCATTGAAACGCAGCTGCCACTCCCTAGACTACTCCTCTAGTTTCCCCAGGTCCCTTTGCATTTTCTCCACCTCTTCCTGGGTGTCCACTCTGTTGCAGATTTTTGTGTCATCCACAAAGAGACACACCTTCCATGCCAGTTCCACAGCAATGTCACTTATGGAGACATTGAAGAGGACAGGATTCAGTACCAATCCCTCTGGCATGCCACTGGTCACTGTCCCATCTCCTGAGTGACTTTGGTTTACCACCATTCTCTGCTTCCTATTCTTTAACAAGTGTGATACCCAGCTTACCACCTTCTCTAAAAACCCCAGGTTGCTAAGTTTCTTAATTAGCCTCCTGTGTGCCTTACAGAAGTCCAGATAGGCCATATCCACTGCCTTCTTCTGATCCCCCTTCCTAGTCACCCAGTCAAGGATATTTGTTTGACATTACCTCTCCCCTGTGAAACTGTCCTGATGGTCTGGGTCCCATAGCCCATTTGCCTCCAGGATCCCCATCAGCCTCTCCTTCAACAGGGTCTCCATTAATTTCCTCATCACTGATATGAGACTGACAGGCCTGTGATTGCTGGCCTCCTCTCTGTTGCTGCTCTTGTGCAGAATGACCACATTGGCCCTCCTCCAGATCTCCAATGAGGTGCTGAATAGTGCTGCCAGAGGAGCATATAGCACCATGCTCACTTCTTTTAGTACCCTTGGGTGAATCCAATCTGTTTCCATCACTAGATTTACTAGTTTGGTAGGAAAAAAGAAGGCAATTGTGCCCATCAAGATTGTCCCCCACACTTGTGGGTTAATCACACCATTCTATACTCTGAATAATATATTCTGTCAAGTACCTTTTTGAAGCAATCAAGGTTTGTAAGATCGACAATTTCTTGTGGCAGCCTATTCTATGCCTTGATAGTCCTTATAGTATAAAAACTGTTTCTCTTGTTTATTATATGTGTAACGATGAGTTTTTTATTATAAGACCTTAGATTATCTCTATTAGAACTGAAATATAACTCACAGTCAGTTATTATCTCAGGAGATTGCAATATTTCATGAAATAATAATAAATCTTCTGTCTGCCACCTAAATTGCAAGGGATAAAGACCAGTTGCCAGCAACCCCTCTTGGTAGGGCTTATTTTTTAACCAGGGAATAAGGGTAGTCACTGATCTTTGGACACCCTCCAACTGGTTAATATCCTTAACTAAATAGGGTGACCAAACGGGTGAGCCATAGTCAAGGAGTGGCCTTACATAGCTCTTATACAGCAGAATTATACATTGTTCAGTTTTGCTCACAAAGGTGCGCTTAATTCTGTTTATCATTCCCTTAGCTTTTTTGGACACGGTCATAAAATGGTCTGTTGAAGAAAGTTTTATTATTAATTGAGATTCCTAGATGTCTTTCAAGGGCAGAGCTCTTAAGAATATTTTGATTTAGAATATATGAATAGTTAGGATTATTTTGGCCAAAATGCATAACTACACATTCATTTAGGTTGAAAGACATACCGTTTCTGGCTGCCAATGCTTTTGTTTTGCCCAAATCATTAATTAAGGGTAGATGTTTACTAAATGTATTGACTTCACCCCCCAACTTGGTATCGTCAGCAAACGTTTTAAGATTGTTTTCCAAATCCATATTCACATCACTGACAAAAATATCAAATAATATCGGGCCCAGGACTGAGCCCTGAGGCACACAGCTCCCAACTATTCCTTCATTAGGTATAGCATTATTAATTCGGACACACTGGAGTCTATCCCAAAGCCAGCTATTAATCCATTTCACCAAATCTGTACTTATTCCAAAATCCAATAGTTTAGAAATCGAAGTGTTGTGAGGCACTTTGTCAAAGACTTTGGCAAAGTCAAGTAATATGACATCAGAAAGAACTTCCTTATCAAGACTTCTGCTAATTTTGCAATAGAATACAATCAGATTGGTGGAACATGACCTCGCTTTTGTAAAACCATGTTGGTTTGGGTCACAGCCCTTTTCAAACATTTTTAATTCAGACCTTGTCTTTATTAATTTTTCATTAATTTGCAACAGTATGAGGTTACGCTAATTGGCATATTGTTTTCTATGTTACCTCTATTACCCTTTTAAAGATAATCACAATTGTTGCTAGATTCCAGTCATTAGGTACGTTACCCTCTTTCAGGGAAATATTAAACATGACAGACAAGGGGTATGCCAGGAAGTGGGCAGTGTTTTTAAGAAATTTTGAATTTATATTATCAAGTCCATAGTTAGCGGAGCTATTTATCTTCATTAATTCCAGGTAGACTTTCAGTGTTTAAGAACCCATGATCTTTCGGTGAAAAGACAGAACAAAAATACTTATTATAGCTGTCTGCAATAATTTCGTCACTTTCTACAATTCTATTATTATCATGAATTGGGACAATATTTCTGACAGAGGTTGTAATATTAGAATTGATATAAGAATAAAGAAGCTTATTATCTTTGCTTTGGGCTATTCTAAATTCAGTACAGTATTGGATTTTGTTTTCCTAATCACATTTTTTAACTTTTTTTGTTCTTTAATGTAAGCCTGTTTATCAGCTTCAGTTTTATTTTTCTGATATTTTGTATAAGCCTTGTGCTTGATTTTCATTTGAAGTTTAACTCCTGCTGCTAGCCAGTTTGGTACACTTCCCTTATTGTTGTATTTATTTCTGACAGGGACTAGATCATTTTCTAAATTCAAAATATCTTTAAAGATGCCCCAAGCTGCTTCGACAGTAGCATCTAAGAGTATGCTGTCCCAGTTAATGTTAGAAAGGCACCTAAGAATCTCATTAACATTTGCCCTATTATAGTCCTTAATAACTGTCTTGCTGTTTTTTTTTAAAGTCTACTAGTAGTCAGGCCACAGGATACCATATTATGAATACAAGCCTCCACCAATGTGCATTCTAACTTAGATTTACCTGTCATATGTCTCCAGTTAACACCAGGGAGATTGAGATCACCCAATATGATTACATCCCCAGAGTTAGAAGCTAGGGTGATTTATTTGATCAGGGCCGAGTTGTAAACATCATTTGAATGGGGGGGGGGGTCTATAGCAACAGCCAACTAATATAGCTGATCAGCCTGGTAACAAAAGTTTAACCCACACTGTTTCTAATAATGGTTCAGATTCAGCAGAAAAATGATATGAGCAAGAGGTAATAGAATTGTGTACATAAAGACAAACACCTCCTCCTATTATGACATCCCTATTTTTGTGAAATAATTTGTATCCAGTTATGTCTTTTATCCAATCTGCTGATGTATCCCACCAGGTTTCATTGATGGCAGCTATATCTGTTTTATTCTGCAACATAAATGCTTCTAATTCAACTTTTTTTCAAGCAGTTTAAACTCCTAGCATTGGCCAAAAGGATTTTGCATCCATGTTGCTAGCTATATGTGTAAGGTAGTTTAGTTCTCTGAATTCCCTTATTGTAAACTGAATGAATACCCTCCCCCACAATTAGTTTAAATGATTAGAAATAAAGGTCTAAATTTTCTTTCCAAGTAAGATACTCCCACATCTGCTCAGATGTAGCCCATCCCAACAATAAAGTTTAGGCCTGTCATTGAAATTCTACCAGTGTGTTAGACAGGTACAACCTTTGGACAGACACCACCTTCTTAGCCAATTATTTACATTTTTATTTTTGCTGTTATGGTAGTAGTATCTCTGGGAACTGGGAGAATTTCTGAAAAGCACACCTCACAATGTTTAGCAATGAGGAGTTTGCTGAGTATTGTAAACTCTTTTTTGATGTCTTCTAGCCTAGTACTGTTGATATTATTCGTTCCAACATGGATTACACCTAGTGGGTTTCCCCTCCATTGCTGAGGATATTATTCATTATTGCAGTCAAGTCAGAAATTGTAATACCCCATAGCTACTACAGGTTCTATTTGTTTTATCTGGGCTGCAAACTATGCGATCAATATGTTTTATCATAGCGTCCCCAAGAACTTAAATCTGATGATTGCTTAATACTTCAGAATGCATAATATCTCTATCTGTTGTTTGTTGAGTTGGAGGCTCATCAAGACTGTTGTCTTGTACTACCTGCATTAATCAAATCAAATCAAATCAATCTTTGTTTATATGAGGCACCTTTCTTAAACCAAGGCACCTGTACAATATAAAATAAAACAATAAATAATTAAAACAACATAAAAAATTCAAAAATCATTATAAGCTTTACTAAAAAGATAGGTTTTTAAAGCTCCTTTAAAACTTTGGACAGTCGGGCAATTACTGGATTGAGATTGACTTTTGTTGGATTACAATTCATATTCTATCATGTGTCTGCTGTATCCAATGTTTCAATCTCCATATTGGTTATCTGAATTTGTGTCCCAGTAATACTATTAGAGGGTGGTTCTTCAGCATTGGAGGGAGGGAGTGTACCTTCATATGATGGCTTATTAGTGGGTACAGCACAATTATTGGTAGTATCACAAGAGTTGTTATGAGCTAGACTAGAAAAATGGTTACTCAAGGAAAGTCCGACATCCATAGCTCTTCTTCCCTTTTTAGTATTGTTTCCTGCAACTATTGTCTAATCTTCAGGTGAGTTTCCATTATCTTCTGGTTCTCTTACTCTTCTTTTAATTGTCCCCTGGCCAACAGTGGTTTGTAATATATCCACTTCAATTTGGGAACTAGTTCCAAAAGATCTACAGGTAGGTGTTTGAACCACAGAGTTTGGGGGTGGAGGAGCCTGGGCACCATCAATACTCTTCATTCTTTGTTGTATATCCTTTTGCTTATTGATGACTGAGTTTAATTTAGCCATAACATTGCTAATTTATTTTTCCAGTGTAACAATATATAGACACTTGTTACATATAAAGCCATCTTCTATATCATCTCTTTCAGTGAGTGAATGTATTGAACAAGAGATGCATTTGTAAATCCAGTCATCATCCAAAGTCTTTATTCTTTCAGCCATATTAAGTCTTGCTGATTTTAACAGACAACTCAGGATCCAAATCGCCTATGGGAAGGTATATTGAAGACAAGGAATATCAAATATAAATTGGGAAGTAATAGAGACAGAAGGGTCAATATAAGAAGTTGCTCTTTTATAAAAGTGGTACAACTCTTTAATGTGTTTGGCACAAAGTTAAATCTGAGTGGTAATATTGCTCCCAAAGTGTGCCCTAAGTTAGTATACTAGTATGTGGTTAAAAACCAGATTAGGAGTGTAATAAGTGGATGTCAAGTAGAGTGCAGGATTTATCAACTGCCCTTACCTTACAGATGGTACAGATTCCCTGAGAACACTGCAGACATGTGCAGAAGCACTGCTCATGTCTTTGCACATGTCTTTGTGCATGTCGCCGTCTGCACCCTGCTCATGCTTGGCCCACTCACATGGGGCACTTAAATACCCCCAAGACCTGGAAGTCAAGCGAGGTCATGTGATGCACCTCCTCCCTACCCCTGCACCACTACAATGCTCCCTTAGTATTACTTTTAACACTGGCCCCTTTTAAACAGCAGGGCACAGCACTGGTGTTGCTGCAAGGTTCCCCAGCAAGTAAAACAATAGAGTACTAATATAAATACTGTCCCAACACTGAACAGGAAGCCTGCACAGAAGCCTTGATTCCCTTTAGGTCTTCCAATCCCTTTCAGACTCTATCTTCCAGACATGAAAGAATAAATAAATGTTCTACAGGAAAGATAATCACAAACTGCATGTATGTATTAATCTAATTAGGAATACTGTACTTAGAAAAACTCTTTGGCCATGCAAGTAGCATATTTTTTGATGAGGTCTTGGGAAAACTGGACCTTACATACAAACAGAGGTACTACATAAATGTTAAGTAAAGTTTATTTGTTGAGCGTCCCATCCCGGAGGCTCTGGGTGCTCTACAAGTAGGCAGGAAAAATATACATCATTAAATAAACATGAAAAACATGTAGTAAAATAGTTTAAGATAAATCCAAAATTGAATAATATATTGCAGCAGTTTACCAGTTTAACTATAAACAGTCTGAGAATGCTTTCCTAAAGAGATGCACCTTCAAGCCCCGCTTATAGATCTCCACCGATGGGGCCTCCCTCAAGGATCTTTTTAGTGAGTTCCACAATAATGTAATACAATTAGGTAACACATTCAGCTAGGACCTCATGCACACTGGCAGAACATTCTGCATGCATACAAACATGGATAACAATTGCATACTACAAATAGTTATAGTACTGACAAGTGATGCTAATATTACAGGTTAGGCTATTAAAATGGTTTAAAATGTTACTTCCCAAGTCCTTGAATTCCAAGTACTCTTCGGGCTCATTTGTAAATACCAGATCTACTACTTCATGCATCATTGGTATTAGGATGTGAGATAGTGACAAATGTCAAGATCCATTTTATCATTCTGAAATTTTCTTCTGCTGAATCTTCCAAGTCATAAAAAAGATAAAGGGTTAGAGGATGCCCTAATGACATATGGAGCAGTTGTCCTTTTGTTTCTGTTTCCAGAGCAACGGGTGGTTAAGATGGACTATATTAATCTTCCACTGGATTTCTGTTAGTTCTTATAAATCATCACTGTAGGCATTCTATATTTTATTTAGTTTTTGTTTACCAGGTAAGATGTCATAGCCATAATAATGTCTATTTTCAGACACGACCCAGGAGGATTACAGACATTAAAGGCAGTCAAACAATTGTACAGACATTTTACAGAGATGAGCAACAGTATATAGTAGAGAAATTCACAAGACAGTTTGGTAACAGCAGTTGCTAGAGAACAGGTATGGAAACTATAGGCCTATATCCGTACTACCCCCCTTCTCTAAGGCCATTGAAAGTCTGGTATCTGACCAGCTAACAGAATATCTGGACAAGTATGACATCCTTTGTAAATAACAGCACAGCTTCAGAAAAGGCCACAGCACCACATCTGCCCTCCTTGAATTCACAGGAGCAATTCACAACTCCCTGGACAATAATTACCTCACCGGTTCAGTCTTCATAGACCTGACCAAGGCTTTTGACACTGTCCATCATTGAATACTCCTCACAGAACTGCTAAAAGCTGGGCTATCCCCTGAGTCTATGACTTGGCTTAAGAGCAACATGGAAAACCATTCCCAAAGAGTGAAAATTGCTGATGTCCTCTCAGATGCTAGATGCGTACGCTCAGGAGTCCCCCAAGGATCCATTCTCAGGCCACTCCTCTTCAGCCTGTTTTTGAAGAATCTTCCACAATCCTGTCCAGAACAAATCCTACTCTATGCTGATGATGCTGTCATTCACACCACCCAACAGGACCCCCACCTACTCCAAAACAAGCTTCAGAAGGGCTTCACCTCCATTGAAACATGGTTTAGTAGTCAAAAGCTGGTTCTCAACTATAAGAAAACCAAGTCAATGCTTTTCTGTGGCTCCCACAACAAACATAGGCTTCACCCCCTTAATATTACAAACTGCCTTGGTGCTGTCCTCGAACAGGTTCACTCCTTTAAATATCTGGGAATCACCATAGACAGCAACCTATCCTACAGCATCCACATAGATAGCATCACCAAAGCTGCAAATACACGCATTGGTCTCCTCCACAGGCACAGGCAATGCCTTACCTCGGATGCCTTAAGGATAGCAGTTCAGAGCTCGGTGATCTCGCTAATTGACTATGGTCTGATTATTTACAGCTCTGCAACTGACACAGCCCTCAGATGCTTATCCTTGGTCCTAAACAAAGCCTGCCGACTCATCACAGGATCCCACCATCTCACCCGTAAGTGTGACCTCTAAGCCCAAACAGGGTGGCTCCAGTTATCAAACCTTATCAAGTACCAAACTTGTCTAATGGCTAAGAAAATTATGCTACATCTTGCTCCCCCCCGAAGTCCAAACTCTTCTCCATACAGCACGCAACCCCCGCCTCACCAGGGCTTCAGAAAATCAAATGCTGCACATTCCTCAGTGCCGCACCACACTGGGTCAAAGATCCTTTGTGCACACCAAGTTCCTAGCTGGATTAATGGACTCAATAAAGACATCTCCTATTTGTAAAAGCTAGGCCTGTTCAAAGCCAACCTTTGCCTCCGCCTAGCTGCCTCTAGCTTCTGCGACTGTCCCTCATAATCTGATCTCCCCCTAGCACTTCTACTCCTACTCCTACCCCCCTCTCTCCCTCATCCTACAGCCTACCCTCCCATTTTTTCCCCCTACCCCCAAGCACTTTTTTGAGGCCTGACAAATGCCCATGGCTGCACTGCTCTTTTTGTGTCCATTCCAAGCCTCAGCTACCTCTGTCTACCCTACTCCCTCTGGTACCCACTTTCCCTAAATGTGATGTATTTCAGCTGCTAAAAAATGTCTGTACACCATTTCTGCATTGTTACTCAACTCTATGTAATGTTTGTATTGTACCTTTAATTGACGTGGAACCTTTGTAAAAGAGCCTTGGCTCAAATGTACTTGTAATCCTAGACTCTAAATAAATAAATAAATAAATAAAATTGTAGTAGCACTGTAGAGGTGCTGTCCCCTTTATGGAAACCATGCTGAGTAGGTGATAGGAGGCTGTATTTGGAGAGGAACTCGGAGACCTGCATATAGCCACTAATTTCTCCAATATTTTGTTAAGCACGGAAAGAATAGCAATGGGCCTATAGCTGGAAATGTCCTTTTTCTCTCCTTTCTTAAAGACTGGAGTAACTTTTGTGACCTTCTTAATGCCCAGTACTTGACCATGGCAGAGAGACAGTGTGAAGATTTTTGCCAGTGGACCTGCAATAAAGGGAGTAGCTAGCTTCAGATGTTTTAGCTCCAGACAGTCAGAGCCTACACTAGTGCTGTCAGAGATTTTGTTGCATAGTTTCAGAACGTCAGCCTTCATAATTACCTTACAATAGAAAGGTGGATGATTAGGCTTGCTAGTTTCAGCAGAAGATGGAGGGATGTGATTCACTGGGAGAGAGACGGTGTACTTAGAGAGGTCAGTAAAGTATTTATTGAAAGAATTTGCAATGGTAAGGGGGTTATTGCAGTGTACACCATTTAGGATCATATCGTTTGTATGCTGTGACTGTTGCGATCCCAGGAAAGACATTACATGCGCCCAGAATTTCCTAGGGTCCCCTGCAGCTTCATGTATGAGACCCTTGCAGTACAAGCTCTTGGCAAGCCTGAGTTGTTTTTTGCACATGTTCCTCTGTACTCTGTAGGTGTCATAGTCTATTTGGATACCAGAGGTTTTAAAATGGTTCCAGCTTTCATCACGCGTTCAGAGGTAGGCAAGGAGCTCTTTGTGCAACCACCTAGTCTGTGTGGTCCTAACACGCTGTATACATTTAGGCTCATGTGTGTCCTGTAGGGATAGGAATATAGATATAAAATTATTTAGGGCAGTCTTGATATTATGTGATTGAAAAATAGGGGCCTAGTTTACAGAAGAGACTATGTGTAGAAAGCTTGCCTGATCAAAATTAGCAAAATCCCTGCAAGTGATATAGTGCAGTGATAGGGCAACAGCCCCAGATGTTCCTTATATGCAAAACACAGGGCAATGATCGCTTATAGAGTCTGGAAGTACTCCTGAGGCAGTAATCTTGTCTGGCTGGTTAGCAAGTATCCAGTCTATAAGAGTCCCAGCAACAGACTGCACTAGTCTGGTAGGATATTCAATCAGCTGATGCATATTGTGGCCATGCACTAAAGATTGTAAGGTGTTTTTATATTTCCCCAGCCAATTTAGGTTGAGGTCACCAAGAACAATTAATTCATTCTGACCAACGGCAGAGGTAGCATAGCCAAGCAGCTCAGAGCAGCCTGATTGACTTCCTTTAGGGGGGATTGTAGACACATATTAGGTGAAGCTTTTTAGCCCCAAGGAGAAGAAGGACATGAAGAGATTCACAAGCGGTAACAGTTGAGTGTTTCACTAGGGACACATTTAGAAGATTTTTGGAATACATTGCCACCCTGCCACCCCTCTTTCCAGACATTCTGTTACCTCTAATCAGAGTGTAGCTTGGCAGGGAGCAAGAGGTGCCTGATGTGGAAGGCTTAAGTGACATTTCTGACAGACAGAGAAGGTCAGGATTGTATGTAGATGTCCAGGTCCCAAGTTCGGAGAAGTTGTAGAGAAGACTTCTAATGTTTATATGTGCAATACGAAGACCTTTTGCATCCAACCAGTCCATATTCAAAGTAGTAGAAGGAGACTGGGAGCCTGGGTTTGTTTCGATGTCCCCTGACAATAGTAAGCCCAGTAGTAGTAGGTACCAGATTTTCAGTGGAAAAAATTGTGGAGCCTTAAGTATATTTAGCCAGGACTGTTTCGAGGTAAAGTCAACAGCCAGGTATAGGAGAAATCTAGGGAATAATAGAGGCATAGTTTCATGATGCTTCATATATAAGACAAGTAGGTTAGAATAGGTAAAATCCATCAGCACATAGGTCACTTTTGCACTGCCAAGTTAGCCATGACTATCAAGCAATCCCTGCCTACCTGTGAGGAGCATCAGTAGAAAGAGAGCAAGGCTCAGTATGAACAGGGCCAGAGGCCTTCCTTCCATCATTAAAAGCAATTTATTGTGGAGCAGTTAAGTAGGGCTGTGTGAGAGACAGCCCCTTAAGTAGTGTGATGCACGTACTGGCAGTAGATCTCTGAAGTGAATAAATGCCTCTAGTGGGCAGGTTCTATAATGAGCAAATAGTAAAGTAGGCTGTTTGTCATGTGACTAGGAATACCTACTGTATATAAGTAAATTAGCACAGACCACTACTCAGCAGCTTATCAGTCTCAGGAGAGAAGTGCCTTTCCCGGACGGCGCTTGATGGTGTTTGCAGTCAGATTCCTATGGCTATCAGCGGTTCCTTCTGCTCAACCCTTGGATCAAGAAGTTCTTGGTTCGAACCGCCAGCATGGTTCCTTGCTGCCACAAGCCCAGAGGGACTGTAGTCACCTAGGGATAAGGGGGAGAGGCAGTATTTAAGCTACGTGAAATAGGGGTGGCTACCTGGATAAACAAAAGATCAGGGCATGCTTCAGGAGAAAGGGTGGGGAGAGATGAGGGCTTAGTAGAAAGGAGCAGGGAGAGAGGAGGGTGTCTCAAGGGGTAATTCAATCAGAATTCCCATGGCGCAGGCTGGTGGCTGCCAAGAGAAGGAGGTAGAGGCAGGTAGTGGGCTTAGGAAGAGAAAGGAAGAGTAGGTTCAAAATCAGAAACGGTTGTGCAAAGTTAGATAGAGGTGGAAAGCAGGAAGTTAAAATTAATCACACTGTAAAAAGGCTGTAACCAAACAGAGGGTTTAGCTAGTAGACTATAGTATATGCTATATCCTAAAGTAGCTGTAATTAACTTAAAATCAGTGACGTTATCATTTAGGCAGATACAGTAACTCTAGGAAGTCAGATAAAAGCCACAACTGAAAATCACAGCTAGGTTTGCAGTGCTAACCAATGAGAGAGCAGCCACTGGAAAGGTGAGACAATCAAGCGAGGACTACAAGAAATCCCACAAATCGTGAGCAAGCCACAGAAAGCACCAAAATCTCAGGGTAGTAATTCAAAGATAACGCTGTAATCTTATTGCTAAGAAGAGAAAAAGCAAGTTTTTCACTGAATTAATAGGAACTATGATGGAGATAAAATAAATGTCAGTCCCTTTCTGCTGAAGCATAGTCCAGATACAATTGAAAAAGTAGAAATTTCAGATGGGACACCATAGTGGAGCACGGAGCACTGCTTAGGGGCTTTTCAGTCCCAGGAGAGAAGCACTTTTCCAGGCTGGTGCTTGACGGCTTTTGCAGACAGATTTCTATGGCTTTCGGCGGTTCCTTCTGCTCAACCCTTGGCGCTGGCTTCAGGTAGGGGAGCAGCAGGAAAGTGGCAGTAGAGTGCAACCTGGATCCATGGGGGATATCATCCGTGGATCAAGAAGACCTTGGTTTGAACAGCCGGCGTGGTTCCTTGCTGCCACAAGCCCAGTGGGGCTTTAGTCAGTTTAGTGAAGCACAGACCAGTGCCCAGCAACTTTTCAGTCCCCGGAGAGAAGCTCTTTTCCCGGCTGGTGCATGACAGTTTTTGTGGTCATATTCCTATGGCTTTCAGTGGTTTCTTCTGCTCAACCCTTGGCACTTGCTTCAGGTAGGGGAGCGGTGGGAAAGCAGCAGTAGAGTAGCACCCGGATCCATGGGGGAGGTCGTCTGTGGATCAAGAAGACCTTGGTTCGAATCACTGGCATGGTTCCTTGCTGCCACAAGTCCAGAGGTGCTGTAATCACCTTAGTGGATCATGGACATGCTGTTCAGTCCCAGAAGAAAAGCACTTTCTTGGCCGGTGCTTGACGGCTTTTACGGTCAGATTCCTATTGCTTTCAGTGGTTCCTTCTGCTTGACCCTTGGCGCTGGCTTCAGGTAGGAAAGTGGCAGGAAAGTGTCAGTAGAGCAGCACCTGAATCCATGGGGGAGGTTGTCCGTGGATCAAGAAGTCCTTGGTTTGAACCACCGGCACAGTTCCTTGCTGCCACAAGCCCAGAGGAGCTGTAGTCATTATACAGTTCTTTTCTGGGTACAGCTTAGAGATATTTTCATATGTTTTACAACATTTAATTTGTGGGTTAACATAGGGCTGTGACATTTCAATTGTTTGTTTGTGATGTCTTGGTTCAGAAATCAAGACAGATACATCTGTAGGTGCAATAATGCATATTACTCCCTGTCAACTTCCTTTATGAAGTCTTGTTCTGTTCTTTCTCATCCTGTTTGTTTGATTTTTTTTTCCATGGCAAATTATTTTGCTGTGCCAATGTTTCTCTTTGTAACCCTCATAGCTCCTTCCCATGTTGCACTAGTTCTCTTGTTTCCTCCACATGTGCTTGGCCAATCATTGGATTCCCTGCTTGTTACTTTAAATCAACTTCTTCAGCCCTGTCCTTTATTGCACAGGCTGTCCTGTTATTGAATGATCCTTCCTAGAAAGACACACTTCCAATGGCTGTGATGATTTACCAGAATTGCCACACTTATGGAATGAATGATGAAGGAAGCTAGCAAGCTTAGACTCCAGCACAATATGCAACAAACAATGGGATGCATTTTCAGCAATGCGTCGGCAACTTACAGCATGATTGTGCCACATCCCAGACACTTGCTATCATAAGTTAGAACATCTAAAAGGTGTTCTAACTTATTTTATTTATTTATTTTTATTTTATTGATCTCAGAATTATATACCTTTAAGTAAGGGACTCATTTACAAAGGCGCCACATCAGAGTGTACAAGTTACGAGTATAGTGCTTAGTATAATAACTGCAGTAACAAGAACAGTACATTTTGAGAATCAAACACAATACAGAGTGGATGCTTGGTACAATAATTGCAGTTACACCAACAGTAACAATGAGAATCAAACTACAGTACAGGGTGAATGCTAGATGACAGTGTTGGTACAGAGTGTGGTACAATGGTAGGAGAATACAAAACAGTAGAGGCAAGTGCAAAACAGTAAAGACTATTTTATGTGCACTAGTGCCATGACCAACAGCATTCCAGTAGCCGCTTTCATTGAAAAAGTGATATATGCATCACTTTTTTGATACAAGTTGCCATAATGCAGTGAAAGTGTTGTAAATGGGATACTTTCTTTGAAAACTGGCCATATGCATTCATGCACATCTACAATAAGGGTTAAATGCGGCCACAGGTCCTGTGGCAAAACAGCTAAAAGTCCAGCCCAAGGTGGATGAGGATAACATACATAAGGGATCAAGCACAGGAAAGTGGAGGGAGGTATCCACTGGGACAGAAAATGCCAAATAACATTGAAAGGAGTTGATATCACCAGCCTTGGCAAAGCTCAGAGTCAGTAGAAGGATGTGAGAAACAAGACAAAACCTAGTGTGTATAATGCAGTGCATAGTATTAAATAAGCTGGAAAAAATTATTAGCAGTTTGGAGAATAAAACAACAAATTCCATGTAGTAATGCATAGCACTTGGCTCGAATTGATTAGCAAAATTAACAATGCTAAAAATATTACATTTTATGTGTTTTGAATGTTTTAACTTTGAATGATATCCTACAATATATTAGAATCCTTTGTGTTTGTATAATCTGTTCCAATAACCCACTCAACACCCCCACATACATATAAAATTTTCTCTCACGGAGCTATGGACTAGCTTCTCATACCCCCTCCCTACAAATTTGGTGAAGCACCAGCAGAATACTGAAACAGCTCCTAGTCCCCTAGTTAAATCCTCACCCACACCCATTCCAAGTGGTGGGCTTCATTTAGGAGAATGCACATTTAGGGCTGTTTGGTTCCTTGCATACTTAATGACAGGCATGTTTCTGGGCAATACACATTTGGAGAGTAGTTGAAGGCCTTGAATAAGGCCTGTTTCACATGGATACTATTCATACCCCTAGTGACTGGTGTGCTTCAGGACAATAAACACTCACAGGGTCAAGTCTCAAAAGGTTTTGATGCTGCAAGCCATGGTTGCACCAAATGAATGATGCATGGGGATTGTGCCGTTTCTTGACTGGAAATCGGGATTCTCCATCCTGTGCACCACATACCATTAGTTAGGCCAGCTTTTGCTGGTCTAACTTTGAGGACCCTTTTATGAGGTTTGCGCCAAATATTTGGCGCAAGTCACTGTAAAAAGGACAAAGTGTCGCAAATGCACGTGACCTTTTAGAATTGGGCACAGGAGTGCACCAATGTGTTCAATGCAGTGCAGGGTCTGATGCAGGACTTGCGCAAGCCCTGCATCAACCTTCTGAGAATCGAGCTCACACAATGTTTATATAGCTAGTGGCTGACGTGTTGCACAGCCTGTTAGCTTAAGTCTTACAGTACTTAACTTTTCTGTGCATTTCTAATAGCTGATGCCCTCTGTTGAAGGATTGTGAAACACTTTGAGATATAGCATATCTGCAAGGCCCCATAGCAAACCAAAATTCCTTCCTTCCTTCTTCCTGAAATTTGCACCCACATTGTTCCTAATTTTGGAACTCGGCATCCTTCCCCAAATATGAGACTAACTGATCCCCTACCTTTCAAAATGTGTGCTATGCACTGTTTTGATAATCAGTCCCTGCCCCATCTAGAAATTCACGCATGGAACACTTGCAATCCATGCCCTCTTGAAATCTAAATATTTTATAATTAAGCAATAATGCCCAATGGGGTGTGTGTCATGTTGGGATAACGTCATGGCTCAGGTGGTTGGGCACGAGGCCGCAGGCCGAGTGCGTCCAATACCTGAGGCGTGATGTTATCCCAAACGACACATACCCCGGAGGGCATTATTGCTATTGTACAATGGCTTGTTGTTATATATAAAATAAAAAAAAAATATTTTAAAGAATGTTTTTATTAGTGTGAACAAATATTTTTGTTTCTTAAGAGGAGATGCTAAAAAAGAGATGCAAGTCCATAATGCCATCTACATTGGAGGCTGAGACTAGACCCATGATGTTGTGCTGGGATAACATCACGGGTTCAGCCCCAGACTGACCAATCAGAATCCAGGAAATTTTCTTGTCATTGTATAATAGGCCAATGGTAGAGGGAGTTGTAGTGCAGCCATATAGTCATGAGGTGGTGGTGTCTTTCTGACAGGTTGTATTGATTAATATATTTATACAACTGTGACGATTATATACTGATACTGTAAGTGATTTAGAGTGCTCTGACCTGGTGACGTTAGTATTTCTAAAGAGTGATAAAGTACTGAATATACTGTAGTTGGTTCATTATCACTATTATAGCCAAGTAGATTGCTCTATTTTATCTTCTTCATTGTATGATATTATTCATCATTTTGTCACTTATGCTTTCAGTATTTTTATTGCACTGTATTCTCTCTATATACTGCTTGATACTGATGTAAAGGGCTTTTGTCAAATTAAATGCTATATAAAATTGCATTGCATTCATATCTGGGAGCTACCAGACAATATCCTACTACCTCTGGTGAAACAAATCTTGGTAAAAGAAACTGTATATGCATAATACAGCAAGACTAGCTTGTCCAAAATTATATAGTATCATCTTGCAAAACAAACCACATCCTTCAATAGATCAGTCATTTCAACCATGAATTCATACATTTCATTGTTTGATGAACTGGAGCATGTTTTACAAGGAAGAGCAGCTTTCACATGTCGTGAGACTATAAAAGAGATCAAAGTCAATTACAGAGCCCTGTTATGAAGGATGACAGGATGATCATGCAGGACTTATCCAGGATAATGTCTGGCATTTGGAAAATTGTAGTGTGCAGTTCATGAAATGTCAAAATGGAAGAGTGCACAAAGGTTTTAATGCCTTCAAGGATAAACAGTTATTGTCTTTCAATTAGTTCTGCTTGTGTACAATACCTTGTTATAGAGAATTTACATGCCAGTAATATGATAAACGTACTAACCTATAGTATCGCAGGGAATGCAAAGCACATTTATTAAGTATTTACTTTTGAAGATATCTTTAACTTTTCAATACCCTAATTGCATGTTTAACTTTAGGTTAGCCTGCTAAAGGTGTTATCTTTACCTAGCAGAAAGATTCTTTTTGGTTCTGTCCTGCTTCTGAGGACAAAAATCAAGTGTTCATCATAGCATTTTCTGACATGCTTGATAAATGTGTCACTAGTCAATAGGATTTATAGAAACAGGCAAAATATCTTGATTCTACCTGATACAGAAAGTCAACAACTAGTTGTTACGCACAGGAATACAGATGTTAAAGGGGACAGGAAATAGCTGTTAACTGACAGCAGTTAGTTATGTTGCTACTTATAGAAATGAAATTCATACCTCCAAATGATCTGTGTTTAATTGTACCTGAATAAACACTGATGTGATGCGTTTTCAATTGTTTTCTTTTTATCTGCACAGTTGCAGTCATGGAACCACTAATCTGGAGTTTTTACTATGCCTGGATTTTGTACAGAATTCTAAGTACAAGTTGTTGACCAATCAGAACCATGGTTAGAGTTCTGTACACTCCTCACATTGTCTCCCTGGGCAAAGGAGGTTGAAGCCGATGTGACAGAATGTTCAAAATCATGAAAGGGTTTATGAAAGCAAACCTGGGTTGCCTTTTTACCAGAATGTAGGCTAGCAGAACCAATGGGTCAGAAGTGCAACTAAGAGGAAGACAGTCGGGAGGGATTTAAGGATGCATTTTTTTAACTCTGAGATAAATAGGGGTGAGAAATGGAATACCAGATGAGGTAGTAAGTGCCGACAGTGTTAGAGTTTCAATCCAGGACTCAGTATATAGCTGAAAGTAAAAGGCATTTTAGATAACTGCTGTTTGGATAACAGGAAGACAAATATGATGGGGATGCATGGCCCAGTCTTACTATGTCTCTTTATATCCCTATGCAGTGTACCTACAGTATATATTGATTTATTTTTTTCATCCTGCATTTGTCACCTTTCTGGCCCCAAATGGCCCATCTGGATTGACTCCCCCAGCACCATCACCCATTTTCCTGGAACTTACCTTACTCTTGTGTGCTCTTGCATGGAGGGGCTCAGATATCAGTGTGGAACCTGTAGGGGACCAGGACATCACCCAGCTGCAGGTGGAGTTTTTTCCTCCAATTTACCTTGGGGCCATGTGCATACAATGACATGATGCATGTGCCCCGCCTCTGCAGAGATACCTGTGGTGTCTGGATCTGGGTATATGGTCCCTTCCCATTTGCCTACAGTCCTTCTGTGCCACCATCCAGATGCCTCCAGGTGGCCATCAACCAGTGGGATACATGTTATCATCTCCCTGAGGAAGGACAGCTGTCCATGGGATGCTCAACCCTCCTTCCCATGGCCAGCACTCAAGCGACCTAAGTTTGCTCCTGAACCCAGGTCGCTGGCGTACAAGGCAGCATCTCTACTGCCAAGCAAATGAGCCAGCTCTATTTATTTATTGACCTTTGGTTCAGTGGGAAAGAAGAGCTCAGAAATACTTCCTGTGTTCAGCCACATCCCAGGATGGGGCAACACAGATGCAAACTGACAGATGTTAAACCAGGTTCATCTGTTTGTGGGTTTTAGTAGAGGTGTACAAGGTCTGAATAGTAATTTCCAAATATCATTACTAGCAGAGCTCCAGAATATTTGAGAGCCCTTCCTGAATAAATAAGGAGTGCCCCCACATCCCTCTCTAATTACTGCCCTATCTCTTTCCTCCCAGCTCTTGTCAAACTACAAGAACATCTAGTGCTCAACCAACTCACCTCCTTTCTCTCCAAATCCAGTTTCTTCACGCTGTTCCAGTCCGGATTCAGGAAGGGACACTCCAGTGCCTCCTCCCTGATGAGGCTCACATGCACCATCCTCACTGGAATGGACAGAGGGCTGATTACCTCAGCTGTCTTCGTCAACTTTACCAAAGCTTTCGACACTGTCTCCCACCCCCTACTGTTATCATGCCTTTCAGAAGCTGACCTCTCTGACTCAGCCATCAAATGGTTCAATGCCTACCTCTCAGGCAGAACACAATCAGTTAGAATTTCAGATGCCACATCCTCCCCCCTTCCCATGCATACCAGAGTTCCCCAAGGGTCAGTACTCGGTCCTGTTCTGTTCTCCATCTTTCTCAATACCCTCCTTCTACAGTGCTCAACTACATCTATTCATATGTATGCAGATGACATTGTTCTGTTCGCCTCTGGGCTCCTCCCCGGATGAGGTAACAGCCAACCTCCAGTCCGACTTCAACAAAGTTCAGCTTTGGTTCAACTCTCATCAGCTCTCTCTCAACACTAAAAAAAATTGTCACCATGACCTTCGGTACTCGGCAACGTCTATTGAGGCTCCCCTCCCTCCCCTCCTTCCACACCCTTGATGGGACAACACTAGAGGATACCACTTCCTTCCAGTACCTAGGGGTATAGCTCGACCATCATCTGTCCTTCTCCGACCACATCGATGCAATCATGAAAATACTTTGCTCCAAGCTCAGTGCCCCTCTACAGGAACTGCCATAGCCTCCCCCTTATTGCTAGGTGTGAACTAGTGCAGAAGATGATCCTTCCCTCCTTTGATTACTGCAACATTGTCTACAGTGCTGCTCCCAAATCCACCCTAGCCAGACTGGACCCCCTTTTCCATGCCTTCTGTCGCTTCGTTCTTGATGTCACCCCCATAACCCATCACTGCGACGTCTACCATTCCCTTGCATTCCCATCCCTTGAAAACTGCAGCCTGCAGCACTGTGCTAAATTTGTCTCAAAATTTTGGCTCAACGCCCTCCTGTCCTATCTGTCTTCACTACTTTCCCCTGCCCCCACCGCTTCTCATGCCCTTAGATTCCTCGACTACTGTCACCTACTAATCCCAAGGCGGAGGACTACTATCGGGTCAAGCAGCCATCTCACATCGCTTCCCTAAACTCTGGAATGAACTCACTCCTCAAATCTGCCACTCCTCCTCCACCCACTCTCTACTATAGCGCTAGCAAACTACCTCATGGTAAATTGTTCCTGCACTTGATACTTACAAGTGCTGCCCCACCCCGTCTGACCCCCCGACTGCCTGACCAGCTGCACCTAGCATACACTATGGAACTTCTTGGCTGGTGTTTTCTTGTCCTGTCCTAAATTGTACCTATTACTCTGTCTTATCTCCTCAGCATTATCAAATTCTATGTGCTCAATGCTAAATTGTAACCAGTGTATTCTATGTGCTACAAGCCAAACTGCATCCAATGTTACTGTCAGTCACTACACTGTAATCTAAGTGCCTCATACTACTAGTTGATCTGTAACAGTTGTCATTCCCCTGTTTTCCCCTGTAACTTGTATAACTATAATCTCACCCTAATGTATACCTGTCTAAATATAATTCTCTTGATAACCTGTGTGTTATCTCCCTCTGTACCCCCTCCCCCCCAGGTTGCACCGAGAGACGAGTATCTTCTTGCTCAGTGTGCCTTTCTTGGTGAAACAATTTCAATAAATAAATAAATAAGGAACTGTTCATATTTGGGAACTAGAATTTGGCAAACAGCTGAAAAAAAAAGGAAAGAAAAAAATCCCCCCACCCTCACAGCACCCTCCAAATAAACATTTATATGAAGCCCTCCCCCAATCTAGTGGCACCCAACCCTCTTCCAATCCCCATTCCTAACCTCAGTGATCCCTGAATGGGAAAAAACATTACCCTACCCTTGTACAATATATGTCTAGATTTTGACTGTCATCCCATTGCTTGAATTCAGTAAATAATTCTACCCTCCATCCCTCAACATCTAGGCAGCACCCCAGTTCCACCCTTCCCCCTCCCAGCACCCACATTTTATTAATTGTTGTCCTGTGTTGGGCGACTGGTACAACTCACCCACCTCCACATCAACTACCATCTTGAATGAAAGTGCTCACTTGTGCTAGGTAATAAAACTGACCTGTAAATAAATATCCTCCCCTGGCAGCACCCTTATCCCATTCTTCTACCCCATTTTAGTAATTTTGGTCCAGTAGTGGGTGACCAGTACAACCCACCTGCCTCCATGGTTGACCACCATCTAATGAATGAAAGCTCTCACATGCTTGCTCTAAGTATAGTAAAACCACCTTATCGTCTGGTTAATATAACCGAGAGGAGAATGCCCCCTACAGAGCTACCAATACGACTTCCTACAGCACCTTGTCTTCCCTGGAGATCTGCCATCCTACTACAGATTGCTGTGTGTTAAAGAGTGTTTGCTAAAACCTCTTTGCAAGTCCTGTAGTAAAGGCCGCATGCCACAATAATTTGGGGGCCAAGAGAGAAGATGGTTAAGTAAGGCCAGTCCTGTCCTTTTTGGTTTTAAACTCTAAGAACATTTACCAACTGTTGGAACATCACAATTCATTCTCAAGGCACTCTACTGTTTTAATAAGAATAATATGCCTCCTTTGTGCAGGATTAATTTCACCAGCAGATGCAGTGCATTCAGACCAGGGTATTGGAAAAGGGGGGGCAGGACTTTAAACCACATCAGGACGTTCTGCAGGCCTGGGTGTGCCAGGCAGGAGTTTGGCTTTGTGCAAAGTAGTTACCCTCTGAGAAGGAAAACACAAAGGCAGAGATGTCACAGTATTGCTGGTGTGGCCCTTCTTAGCAGACCCATAACAACCGGTGGCAGGAAGTGTGCAGCAGTGTTGCAGCCTCAGTGCTAGCAATAGCTGTTGAGCTACCAGTATATCAGTGCTCAATACAAGAAAGAAGAAACACAGGGTTATACAGGTAAGACATGAGGGAGAGTTAAGAATCTATGTGAGATGTGCCTAGAGGAAGTTCAAGGGTAGGCCCCAGTATCACTGCACAGTAGAATGATAGATATAAAAACAGTTGATACTGCTAATGCTTATTTCATCAAAATCCAATAAACCTTACTAATCCCCCATTGCCAGAGACTGCCTGCTATCTGATATTGGACATATCATATTGTAAAGTGTGAAATACTAATCCAGAGGCACATTTGTTGTAGGCTTAGTCAGGCTAGCACTGGTTGCCTTTTTTAGAGCTGGTGAGGAAGATATGTCAGCGTTTAAAACAGACAGTTGCTGGGAAATTTTTACAGGCAATGCCACACACTCAGGTATGTTCAAGAACAACGGCACTGGAGAAACTGTAGAATTTGAAAGCAGTAGAACAACAAAACAAACAGGTAGTGCAGCAAAAACAAGCAAACATCCTGGAAAAGGCACTTTTGCAACCTTGCAGAATATCAAACAAGGTACATGCTAACAACCTGTGGTAGATATTTTATTTGGGGGGGGGGGGATGGTTGCACTATTATACGATTACAAATTGTTACTCTCAAAGATGTATCAGAAGGTCAGATCTGTGATCTTACAGCAGTCCTGGCCTCAGTGAATAGAGACATTGTTATGCACTCATCAACCCTGCCGCACTCAGGCAGTCTGTCTCTGCTGTATAGGCTTCCCATTGTAAGCCAGATATAAGTTTGGATGGCGATATATAATCCTGAGGTTAAGTTAATACCCTTAAAGATAGGATTAATGTGTGGATGATTAGTGGGGGACATCCAAGACTCTCTGTCCTCCTTTGAAGAAGAAGAAAGTCATTCAATGTCCTTGTATTTTAATTATGTGCATTTCAAGAAGGGTTTTCTGGTGACTTTACAGACACCAGGATTTACCTTTTTTATCCTGATACTGTATTGCATTTTGTTATGCTGATGTTCATTCACTGATGGAATAATAGTCTACACATCAAAGAAAGGCAGGGAGAGGTTATCACTTCATTCCTCATGTGTCACTTATTCTACTAAGACCTGCATAATCTTTCATTTCTTCACTAATTCAGTACTGCAAAAAAGTGATGTTGTCACATCGACATGCAGTCATTCTTATGCCAGTCCCTATTGTGTCATGGACTTCAGGGAATGCAGATGGTCCCGAATTTCTGTGCCTATACTAGGCCTGGTTTACTGTAGGCTGACTTTTTAGGTGTATGTACAGTAAGTGAAATGTAACTGTACAGCATTAGAGACTACCTGGAACAGCTGAAACTGACATGGAGAGTTAGCTATTTAACTTCCATCCTGTGTTTATTGCAATTGATGGGTTTCAGTATGAAATGGTGCACAGTGTACCCATGGAGTACTCTCAGGTGTAGTAGAATTACAGGGACTGGCAGGTGCTTTCCTGAAACTGCTGCAATTTATGACTATTATTCTGCTTTACAGCTATGTACAGGAAATGTGACCACAAAGGCGGTCCCGGAGATGAGGTAGTCATTATTTACAAGCGAAAGAGTCCAGAAAGGGCAAGCTGTCCTAAAAATTGATAAGGCTCTGGGACCGGATGGGATGCACCCGAGGATGCTCAGGGAACTGTCAGTGGAACTGGTTGAACCACTGGTAGGGCTGTTCAATAGCTCATTACAGATGGGGACAGTATTGAAGGACTGGAGGGTGATGGATGCAGTTCCACTCCTTAAGAGAGGGTGACAAGGAACAGGCAGGAAACTACATACCTGTCACTCCTACCTCAGTTATAGGAAAGCTGATGGAGACACTTGGCAAAGAGGACCTCGTGGACTACCTGGATAGTAAAAACCACAGGTTCATGGCAGGGGGTCTTGTAAACTAACCTGATTGTCTTCTTTGACTGGGTGATGAGGGCATTGGATAGGGGCTGCACCATGGATTTACTCTACTTTGATTTCAGCAAAGCATGTGACTCAGTACCTCTCAGATAATTGCTGAAGAAGATGGAGGATGTGGGTGCAGCTAGGGACATAGTAGATGGGTAGATAACTGACTAACGAGGAGGCAGCAGAGAGTTGGGGTAAATGGGGTCAGGTCAGTAGAAAGGGTGTTCATGAGCAGAGTACCACAGGGATCTGTCCTGAACCTGGTCCTCTTCAGTATGTTTATCAGAGACATTTAAAAGGGAATGTGGGACAGGTTGCGTCTCTTCACAGATGACACAAAGCTCTGATGGATGGTGGATAGCAGGCAGCAAGGGAATCAGGGAAATTCAGAATGACCTGCAGACAGTAGTGATATGGGGCTCAATTTTCAAACCATCTCTAGATCAGCACAAGTTGTGTTGCCCCCCCCCCACGGTAACCTCCAGATGTGGGGTGCGCCTGGCACCCTGCACTACATTTTTTAACAACAGGGGTCCCTGTGCCAAAATCACCAGATCTGTCACAGGTAGGGTGAAGCACCAAACAGATGGTGCATTGGAGGGTACTGTCATTCTCCCTACCTGGTGCTTAGTTGGCAAAGGAACAGCAACATAGTGGATGGGGTGGCAGTCTGTAACTGCTGTGGGACACTGACAAGGGACATGTGGGAGTGCCCTAATGGCTGATGTGTACATAGATGGCAGTCCCAGAATGAACAGTGGCACCAGGCAGATGCTTGCATCAGGCTCACAGACCCACAGAAAGGGTGCTGCTTAGTCAAGCTTACTGTGCACGTTCTACAGTAAGCCTGACTAAGCGGTACCCTCTCTGTGGGTCTGTGAGTCTGACGTAGGTACAACTGCCCAGTAGCATTGTTTGCCCTGGCACTGCTCTCCATACACACAGTGCCCTTTATGGCACTCCCACAGGTCCCTGGTCGGTGGCCCATGTCAGATGCAGGTTGCCCCCCCCCACAGGTCTGAGAATAGCTGCAAGGACTGTTATACCAGCACTTGGCTGGTCTAACCACAGCTGTGAGTTGCAGTCTTGATGGAGTTTTCAAACTCCCAAATTAGGAGATGCTGCAACCCTGCTGTGGTGCTAGCCCACTTCAGCCATGGCATACCAGTGCAGCCATTGCAAGGACATCATAAGAGAGGTTGGCACAGGTGGCCCACCCAGTGGTGAATGGTTCCTTCCAGAACCAGAACTGGCCCAAGGTGTTGCACAAGGAGACCTTTGTGCCCTTTATCCTTGCCGCAAGCCCCCATTCACCAGTTCCGACTTTGAAATTTAGCCCATGGTCTAAAATGTGCACCAAAAAGTGCAAGGTGATGCACCTAGGGAACAAGAACCTCAGGACTTAGTA
This sequence comes from Neoceratodus forsteri, assembly GCA_016271365.2. Taxonomy (NCBI): domain Eukaryota; kingdom Metazoa; phylum Chordata; order Ceratodontiformes; family Ceratodontidae; genus Neoceratodus; species Neoceratodus forsteri. Next base: position 162,531,451 of record CM057453.1, read on the forward strand.
CTTGGTGGGTGGGGAAAGACTCAGTACTATGGCTGAAAAACACGACCTAGGAGTTATCATCACTGACACCCTCAAACAGTCAAGCCAATGCAACAAGGCCTATAGTAAGTAAAACAGGATGCTGGGGTGTATCAGGAGGGGTATTGACAGCAGAATGAAAAAGGCAATTCTACCACTTTATAGATCTGTGCTGAGGCCTCATCTGGAGTACTGTTACCAGTTCAGGAGTCCTCACCTCAGGAAAGAGAAGTACAGGCTGGAGATGTTACAGCAAAGGGTGAGCAAGATGATTCGGGGCCAACAGGCAGGTATTACAAGGAGTCCCTCCAGGCACTAAACATGCACTCACTGGAGACCAGAAGATAGAGGGGATATGATAGAGACCCTCAAGTTCCTGAAAGGAATAAACAAGGTGGACTGTGGGGAATTATTTAGCATGAGTATCAGTTTATGATCACAAGAACACAAGTGGAAAATGACAGGAGAGAGGTTTAGCAGGGACATGATGAAGCATTATTTCATAGAAAGGGTGGTGGAACCATGGAACAGTTTCCCAGCCAAGGTGGTAGGTGCTAAAGCAATTATTGGTTCCAAGCATGTCTGGCACAGAGTGAAGGATATAGCAGTTGCTAGATACAAACAGAAACTGAGAGGGCAATAGGGGTTGATGTGGGATGAGACTAGAACCCTGGATGGACAATAGGTCTCAGGGTTAGATAGGGTATCTTGGGCAGGCTGGATGAACCACTGGACTTTTGCTGCTATCATTGTCTATGTTTCTGTGTAAAACATGTTCAAGCAAGCAGCTGGAAAAGGCACACGTGGCACAAATACCTCACAAGGTTGAACAAGGTACAGTGGGAGAGTATTTCTCAGAGGTGAACGTGCACAATAACAAGGGGACATGTAAAAAAGCTGGAAGGGGAAGAGTATAGAAGGGATGTGAGGAACTACTTCTCCACTCAAAGAGTGGTGGATGCTTTGAATGATTCTCCAGCAGAGGTAGTGGGGGCAAAAACAGTGGTGGGCTTCAAGCATGCATAGGATGGGCACAAGAGAATCTCAGTTGGGAAAGGGGGGGTAGATGGGAAACAGGTAGAGTAGGGTCTTCGGTGAAAATATTGGCAGGGAAAACAGGGGCAAACTGGGTGGGCTAAGCAGTCCATATCTGATGACAAATTCTGTTTCTATGTTAGATGATTGATGTATTCAGAGACCTTCTACAAGCTGCAAAGTGCTGCAACACACATATGTAGGGCAGTGTCAGCAACACATATTAAACCAGAATACCACAAATGATGGGGTATGTGTTCTTTTGGGACCAAATAATAAATACTGTCCACCATTCATAATGTTCCTACTTGGGAAATAAAAAGGTTATAAAGATACTAAACACATCCCCCAGCAGTCAGGTTTTGAAGCAGACTCAGGAGTTAGAAGTGTGGGCTGGGGTGGTGCCGCTATTTGGAAACAGCCCCTATTGGGTTGAGTTAGCACTGTGTTCTTCTAATACATAAACCCCTGTAGTGAGGGATGGAGCTTGCACTCCCAGTGTGTATGACTGGGAAAAATAGTAGCTTCTGCATAACGTTGTGAGGATGTGGAAGGGTAAGAAAAAATAGCCAGGAGAAAACCCATGGAGCCATTGGGATGATGGTTGTGTACTTGTAGACCCTGTTTCCTCAGTAACCTCTACCAGACATTTTCCCAAAGGCATCAACTTCTCTTTAATAAATAAATGTAAAAAATTAACTAAACAAGAATGATTTGTGTGCTGTTTGGCCCATTGTGCTCCACCCTGACCTGCATGCCTTGTGTGGTGGCATGCAATGTGCCCAACTACTTTCTTAAACATGTGTAGATCTCTACATAGAGAGAGGGTTTGGCCAGGTGATGAGCATTGTTAGGTAGGAAACCTAGTCATAGAAACATAGAAACATAGAAACATAGACTTTGACAGCAGATAAGGACCACTTAGCCCACCCAGGCTGCCCATTTCCCTACCTTTCAGTTAAGTTGCAGATCCTAGGTAACCAACAGCCTACTTCCTCCTACCCCAACTAGAATTGCCTTATGTCTGTCCCATGCATTCTTGAGAATTCCCCCACTGTTTTTGACCCCACTACCTCCTCTGGAAGGCTGTTCTGTGCATCCACCACCCTCTCTGTGAAAAATACTTCCTCACACTGCCCCTGAGCCGTCCCCCCTCTATCTTCAATCTGTGCCCCCTTGTTGTTGCACATCTCATTTTCTGTAAGATGCTACTCTCTTGGACTTTGTTGATTCCCTTGAGGTACTTGAATGTTTTTATCATACCCCCCCCCCTTCCTCTAGGGTATACATATTAAAGGATACCTAGACAACATTTTGACAACAAACTATTCAAAAATCTGACTTCATAGGGGACTAAAGGAAATGCTGCTGTATTCATTAATGCTAAAACTACATTTATATAATTTACTTAAATGCGGTGTCAAAGCATTTGAAAAATGTAAAATCAGCCATCAAATTTCAAAAAAAATGCCTTACCTGCTTCCTAAAATGGGCGCCAAATGTGTTCAGTGATGACATCATTGGAGCCATAGTCAGAAAACTATATGGCTCTCTATAGTGCTAACTAATTATTTTTTCCCTTTGTTTAGAACTGTTTCACCAAAATGGTCAAAACTATGTGTATTATTTTGATCAATACACGTGTTAGGCTACGGTTCTATTCATTTTGTTTACTTTAACAAGCTGAAACTGTGTTTTAATCCAACCGACTTTCTCTTTGGCAAACCATAGTGCAGTACAAATCTTCAAATACCTGGTGGTCTAGTGGTTATGGCGGATCCAGGATGTTACAATTGGGGTGCTGGGGTGGTATGCATGCTTGATATGCACTTTTTAACATTTGTATTAGACCCTTATATTGTCTGCTATTATTCCTTTTTAGTAAATTTGTGACAGAACCTACAAATGTAATCCATAGTTTTGAATGTAAACATTTGTACAATCAATAAATAACACTTCTTCACAAAGTGAAATGCAGCAGCAGCAAGCAAGTAAGTTACAATGGGGTGCAGCCGCACTCTTCACAACCCCCTAGATCCACCACTTGTTTGTAGCAAAGTTCTTATGTAGTCCAATGCCAGAGTTCATACTTTCTCATAAATCAAAAACATGTGTGTCTTGTTTTCCTTTTCCATGGGAAATAATAAAAAGAATCAGCATTTATATAGTGCTTTTCATACACATTGTATCCCAAAGTAATGTACAAGGAATGCTAGACTGGTAGTGAAGTGACTGGAAGTGTAGTGGCAGTCATTTCACAATTAATACCCACACACAGCCTTGGACAATTGCATGAACTGGTTTTATGGGAAGGGGAATGTTGGCCTGGACAATGGGGTCAGGTAGTGATCATGGTGCTGGCAGCCCCACATTTTATATCTCACAGTGATCTGCTCATATTTCTCCCTTTCTGTCTTCCCCCTTCCCAGAATATAGCAGTACCCTTGCAGGAGGCTTTTCTCAGTCCCTCTGGTATTCTATTTTCACCCTTCTCCCCACATCAAACACTGGTGAGTTTGTCTTCTGCATCATGAATGCAGGTAGTACAATCCCTGGGTTGTTTGACATATCAAAAATAAACAAATCTTTCCAGTAAGTCAGGCTGATAGCAGCAGGAAACAAGGGGAAAGATGGACTTTCCAATCCTTAAAAGATCTAGGCTACCTTTGATTAGGTACTATTAAATGATAGGTGTGCACATCATTATGCACGTTAGTTAATAGTGCCTAATCATAGGTGGCTTAGATCTTATATGTGTAGGAAAGCCTATTTTCCCCTTGTTCCCTGTTGCTATTAGCCTGGCTTATCAGAAGATCACATTTATTATTAATATGTAAAAATAACACTGGAGACTGCACTAACCACATTCATGATGCAGAAGGGTAGTGAACTCACTAGTTTTTGGTGTGGTGATCAGGTGAGAAGAATGAATGCCAGAGAGGGACTGAAGAGGTCATTCCCGCAGGGTACAGCTATATTCAAGTTAGGGGAAGACAGGAAGGGGGAAGTTGAGCAGATCATTGTGAGATCTGAGATGTGGAGCTGCCAGTACCGTGATCACTGCCTGACTGTGCATGAGAGCAGCTAGTGATGACAAATACTCAGAGTGGCAGGGCTGTACCTAAACTGTTACTTGAATTCAGTGTAGCAAGATTATCCTCGGGTGGGGGGGTGTTGACATTTGTTAGGATAGTATCAAGGGAGCTGTGTATAGCTCATTCAAGATTTGGAAGGGTGGTAGCCAGCCAGCTCATATTGTGGAGTAGGGCATAGAAAAGTACTGGAAAAGAATTGCCAGGAACTGTCCTGCATGGTCACAGGTAAAGGAGTAGACCAACACTGGAATTCGGGTGGATTCGCTCAAGGCATTAGTATGCCTCTCCTGCTAATAATATTGTTATCCATAGTAAGTGCAGTCCTTATGAGGGTACGAACAGCAGTTTTTCTGTTGTGTCCAGATGCTTATTGCTTGGCCCACCAGGAAGACATTGTTGGTTAATGAGGCAGGGAAAACACAACAGGGGGACAGTACATACTGCCTTCACTGTGCAGAAGGGTGGCGATCCACTCAATGTTTACTGTGGGAGCAGAAGTCAAACATTGAGAAAGTGGACTGGAGAGTGATTTGGGGGGCATTTTTTAACAGTGCCAGCTGATGAAGCGTATCGGTATAGGTGTGCACAACTCTCTGAGGTACAAGATTACAATCTGAGGTGTGATCATTCTCTTCATGAGACCGAAAACTCATATGCTGCCCCACGTAGTACTAAGGACAGAGCATGGATGGTGGGGTGTTCAACAGAAGGCAGGCTTGTTGCAGGGAGTATACGTGGAAAACGACTACAAGGGAAGCTTATATGTGGATTACCAAGAAAGCATGAGCTTTGAAATTGGACCAGACCAGTACCTCGCTACAAATTTCAGGGCATCACATAACCACTAGATCATTAGGTATTTGAAGTGTTGTACTGTACTCTGGTTTGCAAAAGAGAAAGTCAGCTGGATTACAAAACATTTTCAGCAAGTTAAAGTAAACAAAATGAACAAACCATAGCTTAACATGTGTAATGATCAAAATAATCCATGTGTTAACACATGGTGTTGATCATCCTAGTGAAACAATTCAAAACAAAGGGGGAAAGAAGAACTAGTTAGCACTATAGGGGGCCATGTGAGTCTCTGCCTCCGGCTCCAATGATGTCATCAGAACTCACCACTTAACACACTTGGCAGACATTTTATAGGGAGCAAGAAAGGCTGTTTTTTGAAAGTGAAAGGCTGATGTTTACATTTTTCAAAAGCTATGAAACTGCATTTATGTTATTTACATAAATGCAGTTTTAGCATAAATGTAAACAGGAACCTTTACTTTACCTCGACATGAAGCCAGATTTTGCAGCTTGCAGTTTTAAAAAAAAATGCTCGTTTGGGTACCCTTTAAGCTCCTATAGTCTCTCTTCATATGGCTTCTGTTGCAGGCCATGCACCATTTTAGTTGCCCTCCTCTGGACTGCTTCCATCGTGTTTATGTCCTTGTGGAGATGGGGTCTCCAGAACTGCATGCAGTACTCCAGATGGGGTCTCACCAACCATCTGTATAGAGGAATAACAGCTTCCTGTTTTCTACTGGACATGCCTCTCCCTATGCATCCCAGTATCCCGCAGCCCTCCTTACTGCCTTCTCACATTGCTTGCCTACCTCTAGGTCATCTGATATGACTAACCCAGGTCCCATTCCATTTTTGTTGTTGTTAGAACCACCGGCCCCTCCCATTGTGTACTCCTAAAATGGGTTTTGATTTCCCCAGGTGCATTACTTTGCATTTCTTTGCATTGAATCTAAGCTGCCATACTTTAGACCATTCCTCTAACCTTGCCAAGTCCCTTCTCATAATTTCCACCCCTCCATGTATCAACCCTGTTGCAGATCTTTGTGTCATCTGCAAAGAGGCATACTTTTCCTGCCAGTACCTCTGCAAAGTCACCTATAAAGACATTAAAGAGGACAGGTTACAGTATTAAACCATGTGGTACCCTGCTAGTAACCCCCTTTCCTTGGAGTGGACTCCGTTTACTATTACCCTCTGTGTCCTGTTGTCCAGCCAATTATTTACCCAGGCAACCACCTTGGCACACACTCCAGGCTGACTAACTTGTTTATTAATCTTTTGTGTGGGACTGTGTCAAATGCCTTGAAAAAGTCTAGGTAGGCAACATCCAGAGTCCCTCCCTGGTCTACTACTTTGGTCACCCAGTCAAAGAAATCTATTAGATTCATGTGACGTGACCTTCCCGCTGTGAATCCATGCTGCCTTGGGTCCTGTGCCCTGCTGACCTCTAGGTACTCAACAATTCTTTCTTTCAGAAGTGATTCCACAATTATCCCCTACCACTGAAGTCAAACTAACAGGTCTGTAGTTTCCTGCCTCTGCCTTGCTCCCACTTTTGTGGAGGGGAATAAAATCCACCTTCCTCCAGTCCTCCACACCATCTTCCCATGTTTTGTTAAAAAGAGTAGTCAGTTATGTCACTAGTTCTCCCCTTAGTTCTTTAAGAATTCTGGGTAAATTCCATCAGGCCCCATTGCTTTGTCCACCTTGAGGTTTAGGAGTTCTTTCTTGAGATCTTTCAGGACCCTTTCTTCTGTGAATGGACTGGTATCAACCCCCCCATCCAGAGTGCTTCTATTGTCAGCCCACAAAGTAGATTCTCTGTTCCACAGCAACATATAGAATAGTGGATGGGTGAACATCCACATCAAGGCTGTGTTTCCATCGAGGGAGTTGATGACATCATAGAGACCTCGAGAGTGAAGCTCGAGAGGTCTTGCTGATGTCATCAACTGCCTGAGATGGGAACACAGACTTAGTTGTGGATGTTCACCCATCCACTGTTTTATATAGTATATGGATTTTTATTTGTTTTACTAAGTTTTTTCTCTTACTTGTTGTAGTCATACTGCTCCCGTTCCCACTCCTGCTCGCTCCCGTTCCCACTTGTGCCACTTGTGCTCCATACGGCTTCTCACTTTCTCCTCTGCACATCATTTATTTTTTAAATAATGAGGAAAAAAAAGAACGTTTTTCAAAAAGGGAGCCATGTATGGCTCTTCGTGTTCCGACTCCTGACTTAAAAGTCGGTGGCTCCACTGCCCGGGCTTGCTAAATCATGCCTCCATGTTTTTTTTTTATTTTCTAGACAGAGCCTCCTGTGAGCCAATCAGGCGACAGGTCAAGAGTAAAAAGCTGTTGTACTATCGATGTGACGTCAGAACGGTAGTACAACAACTTTTTTGACCTTTGAATTGTACTACAACAAGATTTCAGCAATTGCTGAAATCCATCCACAATATACAGTACCCATGTACTATAAGGCATTATTGGATACAGCAACAGGAGTCCCCTGCCAGGACTGGGTACAGAGCAAACATGTTTTATAAACAGGGGTCTTAAACAGTATGTATCCATACTGGTACACAATATCATAAAACAAATTCAGCTATCAGAATTTACTAGTATACACCAGTTTGGGGTGAAATTAAAATGTCCCCTGTGGAATTAAGGTGGAATTACAATTCTGCTTCCACAAAATGTTGCAAACTATTGTGAATTTTTAGTGCAAGTTCAACAAAATCTAGTTTTCCCAATTTGATGTCTAATTTTTAAATGACTAGAAATACGTTCACAATAGTTGTCGGAATCCATACTTAAAAAGTGTGTATGCCATGTGTAAAAGTCCCTAGCTCTAAGGGTGAAAGAGTACTAGGCCATTGAATGTTTCAAAAAATGCTAAAAGTTTATAAATAAGTAAACTGTGTCATCATAAGACCCTGAACTTTACAACAAGCAAACAAAATCTTGCAATATTTAGAAGACTTTTTGCTCCTCCCTACCACGACAAGTGTGCAGGTAAATAATCAGGTTACTTGCTATCAGGGAAGTTGAGTTATAGGCAACCATTTTTTTTAAATATTCACAATATTTTGCAAACAAGTGAATAGTGAGCTTTTTAGCCCATGAACCTTTAAAACTAGATAAGACAATGTCACCATATTTGGCAAGACCCTGACAATTTGAGTGGAGATGTTAAGTTTCACATACTGTGTTCTGCTTAGAGGATGGCTGAGCTACAGTATAAGTAGCTAAATCTGCAAGTAGAAGAACTTAAGTTGTGATTTTGTGAATTTTTGCAAAAATAATGAAATTTCCAGATAACTTTTTGGAAGCTATACCCATGAATTTTGCCCAATGGTGTATCTGACCTGCCATGGATGAGGAAGGAAAAGGTTGAGTGAAGTGGCAAGAAGGTAGTATTCTTTGGTGACTCCATTGTTAGGGCAGTGGATGAAGTGGGGCATTGCCTGTTCCTATCTACCCCCACCCTTACCACATATGCTCTCCCTGCCTCAAACCCCCTTCTCTCCTACTCCAACACACACTGTGCATTTTGTCTCACACGTAGTTGTTCACTGTTCACTGCTGTACAAATGTTGTTATGATATTATGGTAGCACATTTACTGTTGCCTCTGTATGCACCCATTATCCTGTATTGTGATATTGCTTCTGTTTTTGTATTGTAAGTTGTTCTTCCTAAACCCCTTTCTTGGGTTGCACCTGGAAATGAGCCTTGACTCAGTGTGCCTTTCCTGGTTATCAGCATTTAAATAAGTAAGCAAAATAACCTTTATTGTAGCCCAGGTAAAGTGAGGGTTACCTTCCTGCTGCACAGTTCAGATGAGTGCCATCCAGATCTGGGCAATGCAGTTGGAAGGAGGAGCAGACTATTGTTGTCAGCATTAATATGGATGATGTAGAACACAAGTGCTAAAGACAAAAGGAGGTCATTCACAGGAGAAAGGATGTTCTTAAATGGAAAGGTATCCAGGTTGATTTTGTGTAAGGTCCTTGTAATTCTGGTAGCCTTTGAAGAATGACAGCAGACTATTAGGCATGCTAACTGTTGCTAAGGGTTTGTTGCAAGATGGAGGTTCTTCTTTTTTCTGACCAGCTGGATGATATTCTTGGGCAAGGGATGTCTGTGCACCAAAGATGGGCTGCTGTTCTTGGAGGGAATGGGGGTACAGGCTAAAAGAATGGACAAGGCAGTCAGGTGATGTCAACTAGATAGGGACGGGGCTAGTGTAGGGGTTCACCAAGGGCAGGAGCCAGATGCATGTGGTCACAAAAGACATGAGCTAGATGCAAGAGCTCACCATGGGAGGAACAGCAGAGCTTGCAAGCACCAAAAGAGGAGGCCCCAGGGGGAGCAAGGAAGCATAGAGGGACAATGCTTTTCATCTGAATTGAGGCCAATCTGAGAATCACCCCCAACATAATTAGGAAGCTCCAGATCCTGCTGCACTTGGAAGGCCAAGGCTTAGTGAAACTCATAGATACCTGGTGGGGGCAAGAAAATGGCTGGGGCACCATAAAGTAGAGATTAAGGGTATTCTGAAGGGATGGGTCTGACAGGAAAGGTAGTAGATGGTTGTCTTTTTAAGGGTGGGTGCATCTGTAGAGCACAACAGGGGTGTAGGCAGGAATTGTTTTGGGAGGATGTTTAGTTATGAACATTTTTGAAATGGGACAAATAAAAGCTGTAGTCAGGGGGCTGCTAGGCCTCCAGAAGCTCTGGGGGTTTACATGTTCTGTGGTGAATTTGGGGGCTTTTCTTGAAGGAAAAAACACACTTTTGGTATGTATTCTCCACCCCTAATTTCAGGAGAATTTGTTTTCCCCATGGAATCAGGGGTGTGGGAGACTCTGACTGGCATTATAGTCTGCAGCACCTCTAATGGTTGTGGACAACTGGCTGTCCAACAGTGCCATCGGCCACCCAACCCATATGCAGTTTCTGTAATATACTGTGATCTGTGAAAGATTTCTACATAAAGGACAGCCCCCAGAAACTCGGGGGAATTTACATGCTCTGTGGTGAGTTTTGGGGCTTTTATTGAAGAAAAAACACACTTTTGTTATATGTTCCCTACCCCTAATTTCAGGGGAATGTTTTTTATTCTTATGGAATCAGGGGAGTGGGTCTGGAAGACTCTGGCTGGCATTACAGTCTGTAGCACCTCAAATGTTTGTGGACAACTGACTGTCCAACACTGCCATCACCATACACCCACCCACCCACGCACCCCATATGCAGTACAAAATGCAGCTGTACCTGCAAGTAACTGTGGTGGGCAACTGACTGACCAACAATGCCACGATCAACTACACCCCCCAACCCTGTATAACCTGAGGGGCATTTGGGGTAAAGTGAATGTCTCAAAAAAATTGTTAAACATGGCGTTTCCCTGTGGGAGGACAAAGTTCAAGCTGTCCCCCCCCCCCAGCAGAAGAGCAAGCTACCCTCGTAGAGCACCCTCTGACTGGGACACTTGATCTGCCTCCTGCTGTCTGGCCCCCAAATGTCCTGGACTCATTTAGGAATACAGGCAGCCGCAGCTAGCATAGCAAGCAATAGTTTTGCTGCTGTGGCACAGATGGCCTGGGTAACCAACCTTTATTTTTTTTTCATTTATCTTTTTTGGTCCCCTGTGGCCCCATATAAGTATCTGTGTTTATGCTAGTCACATTTTGCATAATAAACTTATATGTGGCTAGATAGTCAAATGCTTAGCACTGTGCTAACAGAATTAGCACTGTACTAAGTGTGCACAGCATGGCCAACAACCTGTTAATGCAACTGCTTTAATGTTAAAAAAACTCTTATAGTGCAGTGTTAAAGGCTACCAGCACAGTGCCAGTTAACTGTTCCCAGAACTATATTTCAACAATGCACTGTTAAAACAATGGAACCCTACCCTGGCCAGCCCCGACAATACAGAAGAATAAACAGAACATTTCCCTGGTGACAGCACTCTCCCTTCCCGCCTCACCCCCAGTCCCATTTCCACAGCCTGAGTTTCCCATTGTGGCCTATCTGGTTTGTAGAGAAATCATGGTCTGACAAAGAAGATTTTGATTTCTTGTCTCTCCCCATAGGTAAAAATATCCTCTCCAAGCAAAGTTTGAAGGATTAAAAATGACGTTTCTATTATACTGTACAGGTGGCTATATAAATGAGTGACGACAGAGCTCCTGTTCCGACCATCCATGCTGTTAGGCGAAACATCAACTGTTTGGAACATTAGCACGTATGTGCATGTTCATTTGCCTGACTGTTTGAATAATCTGGTTGCAGTACACCTATGTTGGTGCTGACAGTATTTATTGTGTTTTACCGTTTTCAGTACTGCCGCCGAACTTTGTTCGTTTTTATTACCTGCACTATATATGGCAATTTTGTAGCACTTTTTAGAAGAATAAAAAGGAAGATATTGTAGCAAATGGTAAGCTGTTCTCCTATATTTTACTAAGGAAGCAATGTGCTTTTGAGTCGGTGCAGCAGCATGTGAGCAGTTGTTTCTGCTCAGTCTGCTAGAGTTTCAAATTTATTGGCTGTTTTTGCACCAAACTGGTACAACTTGATTGTTGTGAGCCCCACTTTGTTTACTTTTCTTTCCTTGCACTTTTGGCCATTAACATTTCCCAGTCCACATCTGGTCAACTGAAGCCTCCATTAGTACCACACTTTGTACAGTGGAAGCTCTTACGATTTGCTTCCCAAGCTTCCTGTCCCTATCCTCAAACTGGTTTGGTGGCCTGTTGGTGGCTTACTTGAGGAACACTGAATTGTGATTTATTGCTAATTAATTGCCTCTGAATTTCTGTTCAAACTCCTCTCTTTTCTTTTCCTTCCCTTTTAATAAATAGTATATGTTTCGCACTGTATATCCTTATTGGGTGCATCATTATGTGTTCAGTGTCACTGCTGTGGAAGGGACTGTGCAAGCCAGAGCAATATAGCAATTTCAGGGGCGTAATATAAACACATAGACATATGAATGTTCCTAGCAGAGTAAAACCTAGCGGTATATCAAGTCTGAGCATATTTTAGAGTCCCAGCAGCAAAGAACTCTTCCCTCTCCCAACTGATACCCCTTCCTTCCTTGCAATTCCCCTGTTTCCCTGACCTTATCTTTTATCTTGTCCATCCCATTTTGAAGAACTCAACTGTTTCTAGTTTCACCATATCATCAGGGAGCCCATTCCACCAAGTCACCACCCTCTCTGAGAAGAAATGTCTCCTGGACTATCTCTTGAACTTCCCTCTTCCACCTTAAGGCAATGTTCTCTCATGTTTTTATTTCCATCGTGCCTGTAGAGGTTCTCCTTGCCCACCTTATTAATGCTTTTCAAATATTTAAAGGTTTCAATCCTGTCCCCCTGCTCACTCCTCTCTTCCAGGAAGTACATGTTCAAGGCATCCAGCATTTCCTTGTATGTCCTGCTCTGCTGACCTGTAACCATCCTTGATGCCCTCTTCTGTACTGCCTCCAACAGGTTAATATCCTTCGTTAGGTAGGGACACCAATACTGCACACTATACTCCTGGTGCAGTTGCACCAGTGATCTGTACAACAACATTACAGCCTCCTTCCTTCTGCTGCTGTTCTACCTGGCAATACAGCCCAGCATTCTGTTGATCTCTGCTACTGCCTTTGTGCATTGCTGAGGAGTGTTACAGGTCACTAATGATCAGCACCCCCAGGTCTTTCTCCTTCTTGAACTTGATTGCCAGGACCACACACAGGCTGTACTCCATCTTCCGGTTCTTGATTCCAATGTGCATGATTTTACACTTATTCACATTAAAGCCAAATTGCTATACTCTGGATCACTTCTCAAGCTTTACCAAATTGTCTTTTTGGTCCCATAGCCCTTCAGTTGTATCCACCCTCCCACAGAGCTTGATGTAGTCCATGAACAAGCAAACCTTGCCCTTTGTGCCCTCTCCAGTGTCACTGATGAAGACATTAAACAACACCGGCCCAAGCACTGAGCCCTGTGGGACACCACTGGTGACATCCTTAGCCCCTGAAAGTTCCCACCACCACTACTACCCTCTTGGTCCTGTCTTTCATCCAGCTAGCTAGCCATCCAGTGAGTTTCTTGCCTGTTCCCAGATTCTCCAGCTTTCTGATCAATCTCTTATAGAGCACAGAGTCGAAGGCCTTCCTGAAGTTCAGGTACAGGATATCATGCTTGGCTGTTGTCTATTGTTTTAGTGACCCAGTCAAAGAACTCAGTTGGGTTCATCTAGCAGGATCTTCCAGCCATGAACCCATGCTGTCATTTGTTCTGGAGACCATTTTCCTCCTGGCAATCTACCAGTCTTTCTTTAATTACGGCCCCCATGAGCTTACACATAATTGAGATCAGGCTGACCAATCCATAGTTCCCCAGGTCATCCTTGGGTCCAGGTTTGTGGAGAGGCACCACATGCACTGCTCTCCAGCCCAGTGCAACAACCTTTGATTCAAGCAAACTATTGAACAGGTCAGTCAATGGTCCTGCACATTCATCCACTAGTTCTCTCAGCACTCTTAGATGAATGCCATCTGGGCTAGGGATTTGTCTACCCTCACTGTCAACAAACCTCTCCTCAATCTGTCCTCACTTGTTCTTCCATCACTGCCCTCCCCATGCCCCCCTTCTCCCCTCCTCACCCCTGCAGTACTGGACTATCCCTTTTTTTTCTGAAGAACAAACAGAAGTATGCATTCAACACCTCTGTCTTGCCCCCACTATCCTCCACCCATCCTTTCCTTCTCTTAAGCCATACTATGATATCCTACTTATCTCTTTTTTCATGTATATACTTAAAAAGGCTTTTCTTTCTGTTTTAATTCCCTCTGCTAGCTGCAGTTCTTTCTGGGCTTCAGCCTGCTGAACTACTGTCCTTGCCACCCTGGCTCTTCCCTGGTACTCCTCTCTGTCCTCCTCCCTCTGGGTCCTCCTCAACTTCCTGTAGACAGTCCTCTTGTGACTGACTGTGAATAATTCTGCATCCAGTGTTCAGATATTCCTTGCTGCCCCATGTGGAGGCCCTATGTCATTTTAAGACTTGAGTACTAGTAAGCCAGGCCAGTCAGACTCAACAGAGAGTTGGGAGAGAAGGACCCTCAGGGTCCCAGGTGGATGATTCATGTAAGCCCCCCTCATTATTCAAGGGGATTTCTGGCAATGATACACAACTCTCTGTGAGGGATGCATGCCACAGACATTATATTTCTGAAAACCACGGGTCTGAAAGGGATGGGACTCTCCAAATGATATGCTGAGCTCATGACGTCATTCCCCAATCGCTCATTCTTCTTCAGCCACCTCCAGGCAACTCTCCCTCCACCAGACTCAGCTGTGGGCAGCTCAGGGCACAGTTGGCTCAGACTCAGGATGCAGTCTTACCTTGTCTAGTAACTCGTTACCCTCAGGCAATAGTTAGTTCAGTCTCTAAATGATTAGGCCAGACACATGAAGCTGTGTTCAACAATGGTTATATACTGTCCCTGGGTCAGTAAGCATTACATTCAATGCATGCGGCACCTCTCCACATGTAAAACATCACTGTTAATGGGGCATGGATGCCCAACATCAAGTAAACAGTTTAGTTCAGATTAATTCAAAGGAACTCTTTATTCCACTCTTGGTACAGTAGTCATCATATAGTTCATTGGGTGTCTACTCCATGGTAGTAATCTGTTGAGGGGGCTACCATGTTTTCAGTCTGTGAAGACCTCTAATTTAGAATACTAGCTCTTTCAGGGTACTCTGTTATCTCCACTCATCTGTTGCACCCTAGGCTTTGAGCATGATCTCTACTGGGGAACTTCTCTTTCCAGGAACCCTTCAGGGACTAACCACATAAAATGGCTGTTCCCCTCTATTTATACCCTGAAGCTCCTCCATTAAGGAGCACTAACTATTAACTCCTGAGGCCCTAATCTATGTACAATTCCCCTGAGGATTAATAATGTCTTCTTTCCCCTTGAGGGAGGAGGAGGGCATTACCTAGATACTGTATGTTATAAAAAAAAAAAAAACACTATTTCTGGCAAACAATATTCACCAGTGGGGTTTAACCATTAAAAACACTGAAGTAGTAAGATACAATTTCTATTACATGTAATATTTTAAACATTTTGTTACTGAACAACTGCACATTTGATGCAAAATACAAAATGCAAACTCCCTGCCCACTTGGATGATCTAAGCACTGAAACAGTGGGCATCATTAGGGACCTACTAGGTCTGGAATTTGAGCAGAAGACCCTGGGTTTGTGGTTACAGCAGTTCATGTTTAGACTGGCATGTGGTGCCTCCACCAAGAGGGGCTCTTTTCATAGTCTGGCATAAAGACATTGCCCCTTGAGAAATAAACGTTTGGCACAGTGGTACTTGGCTTTAGCTGCTCCCATAGAGGGTATGAGGACAGGGTGTATTCTGGTAACATGTTGTAGTCTAACATTCCTGAATTCCCTCAGGTATACACAGCATACAGATATATTTATTCTAAATAAATAAATAAATAAATATGTTTATGTTCATCATGCGCATAAGCGCAGACGAATATGTTGCTAAGAGAGTTGCTAGAGAGAGGTGAGAGGGGGTGCCAGCCCAATGGCCAGCGGTGCTGCAAGGGCTGGTCTGTGGCTGGCAAATCAGCAGGCAGTATCCTGATAACACTGATTTCCTGTGTGGGCTCGTCTCAGCAAACATTTCAAGGGACAGAGTGGCTCTGTCCTTTGGAATTCAAGCCCTTCAGCTGCAACTTTGTGTGTCTTCCTTTGTTAAACAATGTCCCCTTCCCCTGTTGCCGCTTAGTGTGTCTTTCCTGGTTAAACAATTTCCCCTTTCCCTGCTGCCACTTAATGTGTCCTTCCTTGTTAAACAATGTCCCCTTTTCCTGCTGCTGCTTAGGCCCTGGACACATTGGGGAACTTAAAATGGTTTAAGTGCCTTAAAACATTTAAAATTCCCCTAGTACTGTTTGCAGACAGACTACAAGCCAATTAAAACATTTTAACAAAAGTGTTTTTAAGCCCTGCTAGATACCTAGTCTTAAAACCATTTTTAAAAACGTTTTAGAGCTAGCATGGTTTTACTCACAGGTCTGTCCAGGAGTAAAAACATTTTAAGCTGTAATGATTTAACTAAAACACTTCTAGCTGCAGTGTGTCCAAGCAAGCACAGATCTGTGAGTTGGATTTAACACAAAATAGTTACAAGGAGAACAGGTTTAACACTAGCAGTGTGGCCACACTAAACCGTTATCAAAAATGGTTACTTAGTAGTGTTGCTGCACTGAAATGATTTAGCTAAACTGGTTTTAAAAATAATTTTCAAAAACAGTTCTGTAGTGTGTCCCGGGCCTTAGTGTGTCTTTCCTGGTTAAACAAGTTCCCCTTTCTCTGCTGCCACTCAGTGTGTCTTTCCTGGTTAAACAATTTCCCCTTTCCCTTTCCGACACTGGGATGCTCACCCCTGGTGTCAGATGCACCCCATCCCATCTATATCCCTAGCTGACATCAGGGTGCCCAATCCCCGTGTCTGCATCCCCCCTCCCCCACTATTGTGACACACTGGGAGTCCACCCTAGTGTGCCTAAATTTATATTTATTTATTTTTTTACCTGTAAATGAAGAAAACCTCCTTTCACGGTCTTTTATTTTTGTTTCACCTGTAAAAATGAAAACTGGCCCTCGTTGTCTCCCCATCCCCATCCCGACCCTCCCTCTGTGCACCCATCTCCCCGCAACCCCCCTTACCCCATACTTACCCTCCGAGGTTGGTGGCTGCAATCTTCTGTGGAGCAGAACACATCTGCACTTTTCAAAACTGACCAGCAAACTGAAAGAATGAAAGGTAAGCTGTATAATGGGACTCAATGGGATTTCAACTTAGGTTGATATCTCAGCCATTTTTATGAATTTTGGCCCCAAATTTTCAACATGGGGTTCTTGGTACCCCACCTCATGAACACATCACTGTCTAATGACTCCTCCTCCTGGGGCTGTGTGGGTGGCTTTTTGTGCTTGTCGCATCTGTAGGTTAGTTCTTGTTAATTTACATGTTTTACTGCTTGAAATACCTACGCCATTCTTGCACACAACATCTGCGAAAGTCTCCTGGGCTGAATTTCTGCAAAACATCATCACCAGGTATCAGCTTTTTAATTTTAAATCAACTTTTTGGAAGCCATCTCAAGGAAACATGTGTCTTGCAACTAGTCTGACAAACGTGGTGATGCTGGGTCCTGCAACTGAATCAACATTTTTGTCTGATCACCCCTAAAGCAGTTGTACTTATGGATTTTAAAGAACAAAAGAAACATACAGACAAAATGATTTCACATCTTGCATATGCCCAGGCCACAGTTTATCATCTTTCAGGAATTTTAACATATTCTGTGACTGAATCAACATTTTTGTCTGACCTGCGCCTAAAGGACTGTACTTGTCTCTGAGGACTTTGAAGATCAAAGGAAATATACAGACAAAAGGACTCCACACCTTGCATATGCCCAGGCCACAGTTTATCACCTTTCAGGAATTTTAATGTTATGCGACCCTAGATCTCTACAGTTCATCATTTCCTCTGGATGTAATTAACCATCAGCATTTTCATTTTAAATCAACTTTACATGTATAGAAACATAGAAACATAGAAGTTGACGGCAGATAAGGACCGCAAGGCCCATCCAGTCTGCCCATTTCTTTTTCTACCTTATAAATGTGCCATCGGCCTTTGCTCTGTCAGTGACCTATCTATTCATAGTCATTTGTATTGCTCCCTATGCCTATCCCATGCCTGTTTGAAGCCCTGCACTGTATTCATAGCCACCACTTCTTGTGGTAAGCCATTCCATGCATCTACCACCCTTTCTGTGAAAAGAATTTCCTCACATTCCCCTTAATGGCCTCCCTCTAATCTCATGCTGTGTCCTCTTGTCCTGCTATTTTTCTTATATTTAAACATGTTAGACTCTTTCACCTTGTTTATGCCCTTAAGGTGTTTAAATGTCCCGATCATATCACCTCTCTCCCTCCTTTGCTCAAGGTAGACATATCGAGCTCCGTTAATCTGTCCTCATATGTCTTCTGATGCAGTCCCTGCACCATTTTGTTGCCCTTCTCTGGACTGCCTCAATTTGGTTAATGTCCTTGTGAAGGGTGTGGCCTCAATACTGCACGCAGTACTCCAGATGGGGGCTAACCAATGTCTTGTACAGAGGGGATTATTACCTCCCTCTAACGACTTGTGATACCCTTACTAATACACCCTAACACCCCCTAGCCTTACCTACTGCTTTAGAGGTCTGCTTGATGATTTTGGTCATCAGTGATGATGATGCCAAGTCTCTTTCTTCCTTGTGACTGGTAGCAACTCCTCCCAGCCTAAAAGTGGCTTCAGGGTTTCTCTTCCCTATGTGCATGATTTTGCACTTCTTTGCATTAAATCCAGTTGCCACTCTTCTGACCATTCTGCTAGTTTATCCAGATCTCTTCTCATTCTCCCACACCCCATCTGGATCATCTACTCTGTTGCAGATCTTGGTGTCATCTGCAAACAGACAAACCTTACCCTCTAGTCCATCTGCGAGGTCACTAATGAAGATGTTGAATAGGACTGCCCTAGGACTGATCCCTGAGGTACCCCACTTGTACCTTGCATCTCTTTCTGACTGTATACCATTTACCACCACTCTCTGTTTTCTGCCAGTCAACCAGTTTGCCACCCAGTTGACCAACTTCTGACCCACCGAGCCTACCTAGCTTATTTATCAATCTTCTATGTGGAACAGTGTCAAAAGCTTTGCTGAAGTCAAGGTAGGCGTCAACTGCTCCCCTTGGTCCACCACTCTGGTTACCCAGTCAAAGAAATCTATGAGATTAGTTTGACAGGACCTTCCTTTTGTAACCCCATGCTGTCTTGGATCCTGTGCCCTATGGATTCCAGGTGTTGCACTATCCTTTCCTTAAGAGTGCCTCCATAATCTTGCCCACTACTGAGGTAAGACTGACCGGTCTGTAGTTCCCGCCTCCTCCCTGCTACCACTCTTGTGGGTGGGATCACATGAGCCCTTCTCCAGTCTTCTGGGACCTCTCCTGTGCTCAGAGACTCACTAAACAATTCTGCTAATGGCTCTGCTAGTTCCTCCTTTAGCTCCTTAAGTACCCTGGGATGTATGCCATCAGGTCCCATTGCCTTATCCACCCTGAGCTTAGTCAGCTCTTGTAGGTCCTTTCTTTTGTGAAGGGAGTAGTGCTCACCTCCCTCCCCCTGTGTCCATGGTGCTGAGCTGTGGGCCCTGCCCTACCTTCTCTTCAGTAAATACTGAGCAAAAGTATCTATTTAGGATAGATGCTTTTACAGGGTCCTCCTCCTCACATGCCCCCTTTTCTCCTTTGAGCTTAGCAATACCCCCTCTGGACTTTCTCCTTTCACTAGTGTATCTATAGAAAGTCTTGTCACCTTCTTTTACTGTTCGTGCTAGTGTTTCCTCAGTTTGGGACTTTGCCTGCCTTACTGCCTTCCCTGCTTCCCTTAGGGCAGTTTGGTATGCCTCCTATCTTCATCCGCTGTGTTCCTTATATTTTCTGAAGGCCAGCCTTTTGGCTCTGACCTTTCTGCTACTGTATTTGAGAACCAAAGTGGTTTCTCTTCTTTTGCACTTCCTTTCTGTCTAACACAATGGGATGTTGCTTCAAGTATTGTATCCTTAATGCTTCCCACTTTGCCTGTACCTCCTCACCTGTGTTTCTTTTTGCCAGGGCTAGCTTAACTCTGTTGGCCATCTTATCAAAGTCAGCTCCTCTGAAGTCCCATATTTTTGCATTGGAATGGGATGATTTAGATGTAGTAGCCAAATTGAACCATACCATGTGATGGTCACTGGCCCCAGGTGACCTTCTACCTGAGATCTGTGATCCTTCTTTGTTAGTCAGTACTAGATCTAGGATAGCCCTGTCTCTTGTGGGTTGCTGTACCAGTTGTTTGAGGCCCTCCCTGCAGGAATCCACTATGAGTCTAGTTCTGGCAGATGTTCCTGCTGGTATTGACCAATCTGTATCTGGCATGTTGAAGTCTCCCATTATCAGAACCCCCTTTAGCTGTCATGTTTTGTATATCTTCTAACAGTAATGTGTCTATGTCCTCCCTCTGGTCTGGGGGCCTGTAGACAACCCCAGTTCTTATGGCTGTCCCATTTCCTGTTTCCAGGGTGACCCACAGTTCTTCTGGCTCCTTTGTGTATTCTGAATTTCTGTAGCTTTGATATTTTCATTTAACATACAGGGCCCTCCTCCCCCCTTTTTGCCTCGGTCTCTTCTGAACAATACATAGCCAGGTACTGAGTCTCCCAAGTGTGGTTACTGGTAAACCACGTCTCACTAATTGCTACTATGTCCAGTTTAGCTCCTGACATTATTGCCTGCAGGTCTGGGATCTTATTTCCCAGGCTGTGAGCATTTGTGTACATGATTTTCCATTGGCCAGATTTTGGTATATTAGTTGTTGGGTGAAGTTTGGCATTACCCTGTGCATCGTGTGGGGAGACAAACATTTTTCTTACCTGGTGATGCAAATGAGCAGGCAAACACCGTTAAGATTCCTGTTTGACCACTAGCTGAGGGGAGGGTGTTCTTCCCATTCGGACGTATGGTGCTGCACCCCTCTCCCCATTTGCTAGTTTAAATATTCTGTAAAGACATCAAACTTCTGCCCCAATGCACTGACTCCCTCTTTAGTCAGATGCAGTCCATCAAATTTAAAGAACTTTCGCTCCCAGAACTGTTGCCAGTTCCCTACAAATCTGTGTCCTTTTTCCTGGCACCAGTCCTTGAGCCACGTGTTTAGCTCCCCTATCTCCTCTTCTCTGACCTTCCGTCCATCTGCTCCCTTCTCCCAGACTGGCAGGATCTCAGAGAAGGAGATGCCAGACGAAATAGATGATAGTTTGTCACCCAGCCTAGTCAGGTGTTCCTTGGTCTCCACAACTGACCCGGCTGGCGGGATCATTAGTCCCTATGTGTACTAGGACATCAATGTTTTCTCCTGCTTTGTGAACAATTTTAGCAATGCGGTCAGTGTCTCTCCATGCTGATGTACCTGGAGACATCTGACCATCACCCCTGGCTGGAGATGGGTATCAACTCTCCGAATCATGGAGTCTCCTATGATCAAGTTTTTGGATTTCCTTTGTGCTTGTTTAGTTTTGGTTCCTGATTTGGGTGGGAATTGTTGCTAGCTCCTGTGCCGCAGTGTCCTGCTCTGCAGTGTCTTCTGCCTCTTTATTTGATTTCAGAGATAGAGGCAGATACCTGTTTGTAGTGTTTGTATGGTTTTGGAGGTAATGTGGAGAGCAGAGAGTGATGGGACACCTGATTTGCTCCTCCTAACCACCTGCCAACCTCCTGGACCAACTCCCTCTGCGTGCGAGGTTTTTCTGTTGGATGCTGGGGAAATGGCGGTGGTTCTTATAATGTATTTCCTCTTCAATATGAAATTTGAGGCGTGCAATCTCTGCCCATGCTGCCCGGAGCTGAGACCTAAGATCTCCAAAGGCCCAGCATGTAGGACAGTGTCCTAAATCCTGTAAGACTGTCCTTCTGAAAATTGTTCCACAGTACCTGCAGTTAATGAAATCCATTCCAAATAAGTTGCTGGGTTTGTAACCTAGTCAGAGTAATTAGAAGGAAAAAAAAATGCAAGTAATGGTTTAATTGTGCTTTGTTTAACTTGTTATAACAAGTTAAATTACTAGTGCCCTGTAAATGAGATCACCTTGTGGAGGCCCCACTGATCCACCCCTTTCTGCTCTGCCACAGGAAATGTCACAACTGTGGTAACCTATAAAAGGAGTGTAGCGTGGGGTGGTTGGGGATGGGGGTGGGTGGCTGGGCCCTTCCCCTGCCTAAAAAGAAGAACCATGTACTTTGTCATTTTCTCCGCTGTCTAATCCTGCTGCTGCTGCTACTATCAGGGAATATTCACCCAAACCCTGGACCCCCTCACTCTAAAATGACTAAGCTTTAAAGGTCAGCTTACTATAGTATCATTAAATATTAACAGTCCCCTCACCAAGTTTGCACAATTCCAGGCATGGGTGCAGATGATCAACCCAAACATTATAGCACTCACTGAAACCTGGCTTTCCCCCAAGACACCAGATGCATCTATCTCCCTTGATGGCTACACCTTGTTCTGACAAGATAGGATTGCTAAATGCGAGGGTGGGTGCCTAATATATGTCAGGTCTGGAATAAAGGTGCAGGCCCTTGATAACAGTCTTAATACAAAAGAGGCCCACATTCTGAACCTCAAATTAAACACAGGAACACGGAATAAAGTCCTGCTGGTCTCCACAGTATACATACCTCCAGGGCACCCACCTGCTGGGCTAAACCATGTCAAAGCAAGCCAAGAGAAACTAGGCAACCACTGGGAGAAGACCACTGTAGGTGACTTCAACATAAACCGGAACTCACAGAAAGAAACAAAAGCCAAGGATCTAATTACTAGCCTTTTCCTAAAACAGGTGGTCACTGCTGACACCCGGCTTAACTGCAAAACAGGGAACAACACTCTCATAGACTGACTCCGGATCACACAACCTGAGCATATATCTGATATCACTGTCCTGCCTGACAGCCTCAGTGACCGCTCCCCCTGTGAAGTGTACCTGGTCTAACAATTTCCCCAAGAGTTCACCCAAGGTGTGTAAAAAATGCTGCCTGAGGCCTGGACTACTTGAACATTTCAAGCTGTATGTGACACAACTGTATTGGTCCCCACTGGCTGGGGATATAGGTGGTGATGATGCACTTAACTACTTCATAATGGTTTTCAATCATGCTTATGATATTTTTGCACCATACAAAATTAAAACAATTAAGGGATTCTCCAATCCCTGGCTCTCCAACTCCCTCATTGGACTTATGAAGAACAGAGACAATCTGTTGGCATATAGTAAAAGCAGCTGGTACACCTGCTGCATTTAACTCTATAACTGCTGGTCACTTTTATTAATTTTGACCCCCTGTTGCTGATGATGTTGCTTGAATTTGGACCCTATATGTGCAGCCTTATATCTTTTTTGTATATGAGATACATATATATCTGATATACTAATGTAACTTTCTGTTTATGATGTTAGGGCCAAGAGCTACAACTAGTATTAATTTTGTTTTCTTACTATTAATGGTAAGTGAACAGCCTAATCTTGCATATTTAGCTAAAATAAAGATATTTTCTAATACGGCCACCAATGTGTCCTGTGCCACAGATACAGCACCCTCAATCAAGCTCCACAGCTCTTTCTTGTTTTCTCACACAAAAGATTAATAGACAAGTTAACCAGCCTGGGAGTGGGTCCCAGAGTGGTAATCTGGGTAAAATATTGGCTGGACAAATGGACACAGAGGATAACAGTAAACAGAGTCTGCTTCAAAGGAAGGAAGGTTACTAGCGGGGTACCGCAGGGTTCAGTACTGGGACTGGTCCTCTTTAAACTCTTTATAGATGACATTGCAGATGGACTGTAAGGAAAAGTATGCCTCTTTGCAGATGACACAAAGATCTGCAACAGGGTTGATACATAAGGGGGTGGAAAGGATGAGAGGATGAGAAGGGACTTGACAAGGTTGGAGGAATGGTAAAAAGTATGGCAGCTTAGACTCAGTGCAAAGAAGTGCAAGTAATGTACCTGGGAAACAAAAACCCAGGGGAATTACAAAAATGGAAAGGGACCTGGGGTAGTCATATCAGGTGACTTAAAGGTAGATAAGCAATATGAGAATGCAGTAGGAAGGGCTGGGGGGATATTGGGATGCATAGGGAGAGGCATCACCAATAGAAAACAGGAAGTTGTTATCCCTCTGTACAGACAGCTGGTGAGATTCCATCTGAAGAACTGTGTACCATTGTGGAGACCCCATCTCCACAAGGATATAGACAGGATGGAGGCAGTCCAGAGGAGGGCAACTAAAATGGTACAGGGTCTGCACTAGAACCCATACGAAGAGAGTTTAAAGGAGCTTAATATTCATACCCTCGAGGAAAGGAGGGGGGCATGATAGAAGCATTCAAGTACCTCAAGGGAATCAACAAAGTCCAAGAGGGTAGCATCTTTCAGAAAAAGAAATGTGCAAGAACAAGGAGGCACAATTTGAAGATGAGGGGGTGGCTCAGGGGCAACGTGAGGGAGTATTTTTTTCATGGAGAGGGTGGTGGACATATGGAACGGCCTCCCTGAGGAGGTTGTGGGTTCAAAAACAGTGGGGGACTTCAAGAATGCATGGGACAGACATAAGGCAATTCTGGTGGGGGGCAGGAGGAAGTAGGCTGCTGGTTAACTAGGATCTGCAGCTTATCCAACAGGTAGGGAAATGAGCAGACTTGGTGGGTCAAGCGGTCCTTATCTGCTGTCAAAGTCTATGTTTCTATGTATTTTCCTTGTGCTTACAACTGAAGGCTGACAGAAAAAAAAGAAACTGTTCTTTTTTATTATTTTTTTCAGTACTACTGCAAGGCTGCAGTATTTACTTAGAGTTTGTTTTGAAGCGGGACAGAAAATGAAATGCAATATTACTTCAGTCAGGGGAAAAATGAAAGCTGAGTCCTGCTACCCACCACTAAAACCACTAAGGTATGTAGGCAAACACAGAACTATTTTGCCCTTTTATTTCTATTCTTTTTTTACATATGCAGCAGGGTTATTTCAGCTTTCCTAGGTAACAGCTAAAACTAGCAAGCAAAAGAAAGCCTTTCTGAAATATACGAATGGGCTGTTTTAGATGTAAAAAAAAAAAACAGCACAAAGACTCCTCATGGTTCTGAATGCCGGCTGAGTGAATCCCACAAAACTGCTTTTGGAGAGCTACTCAAATGAGACGCAATCAGAAAGATGAAGTCAGGTAAAAATGATTGCTTAGTCCTGGTGATCATGAATAAGATCTGTCAGGAAAAACAAAACTATTTTTACTTTGCTTTTTACATTTACTGCAGTGTTATTTTGGCTGCATAAAACACAGGAAAGTGAGATTTGCATCAAACAAGAGACAGAACTGAAGGCTCCTCGTGGTCCTAAACTACAGCCTGCTGACAGGATCAAAGACACCTTTTTTTTTCTGTAGATAGCATTAATACAGAGGAAGCTCTAAATATTTTTAGCATTTTTTTATTGATAATTAGTGAGTAATTGACTCACAAATCAGTGATATACACTGTCACATGGAGCTCTGACTGACAGTTCCTCACAAAAGCAAAACACACCGAAATATAAAATCACAGCCAAAGCCTATGCCTTTTGCAGACATCCCTGAAAAGGCTAGGTCTCATGACACATGGCCACATGTCATGTCTTTTGACAGATCACATGTGGCCATGTGTCACAGGAAAGCTGTCAGTGGAAAACTGTACCCAGGGAGCAAAAAAACAAGGTTCCTATTGAAACCGAGTGTACTCTGCACCCACGGCAGCTCTAAAGCAGGACTGCCACGAGTATACTTGGCACCCGCTTAGAAAGGGTTAATACCTACAAGGCAGCTAGAAACACCTGCAAAAGACTCATCCAACAGGGCAAAGCCTTCTACTATAAGGATCAACTAACCAAAACCTGGGGTTCTGGAAGAGGCTTTTGATCTACTATTAACTGCAAAGGGGCCCCTACAGAAACCCATTGAAATTGCCAATGAGCTCAACAATGTGTTCACTGACCTTTCAAGTGTACTCCCTGGTGACAACTTCAAAGATATGCATTTTCAGCAATGCCCAACTGCCCCTCAAGATCCCCCAAGGAAAGATGTATCAATCTTTTACTTTTGACGTGTCACCAAAGCCGAAACCATCAAGCATATTAAAAGGGTGCTTGGCAAGACCAGAATGGGGGGCAGATCTGCTTGACATGAAGCTGGTTGGTCTACTCCTTCACAAACTTGCTGGTCCTCTTACCATGGTGTTGAATGCCTCTCTAAAATCAGGAGTATTTCCAAATGCATGGAAGGCAGCTAACGTAAACGCCTGTCTTTAAAGCAGGGAATAAAACCCAAACATCCAACTACAGACCTATATCCATCTTTTCTCCCCTTTTGAAAGTACTCGAAAGTATGGTCTCGGAGCAGCTTATCGAATACCTTGATAACCATAACCTACTCTGCCCGCAACAACTCGGTTTCCATTAAAAGCACTCCACACTCACCGCTCTAGTTGATTATTCATCCCAACTATATAACACCTTGGATAGTGGTCAGGCAGTTGGATCAGTCTTCATTGACCTTATGAAGGCTTTTGACTCTGTTAATCACAATCTCCTCCTAAGTAGCCTTCTGTCTACAGGTCTATCCCTAGATACAGTACTATGGTTTGGCAGCTACCTCTCTAACAGATCACAATGAGTCAAAATTGATGATACCCTATCCGCAGCTAAGGATGTGCACCTTGGAGTTCCATTGGGGGTCAATCCTTGGTCCTCTACTCCTTAGCCTTTTCATCAACTCCACCCCAATGGCTTGCTCAGCAAGCACAGTTCTCTATGCTAATGATGCAGTGATCTCAGTCGCTGGCAAAGACCAACAATCCATCACAACTGAACTCCAAAGCAGCTTCCATAAACTTGAATCTTGGTTTACGGAAAACAAGATACTATTAAATGTCAAAAAAACAAACAGTATTCTCTTCACCACCTCCCAAAGCAAAAAGAAATACCTGCCCCTGAGTATTCATAACCAAAAGGGTGAGATCCTAGACCAAGTATCTAACTACAAATATCTCTGCATTACCTTTGGCGACATGCTCACCTTCTCAAACCACATTGACTCTGTTATCAAGACTGCAAATATAAAACTTGCTGTACTTTATCATTGCAGATATTCAGTGACACCGGATGCACTCAAACTAGCCACCAGTAGCTCAATACTGTCTACTATTGACTATGAGTTGCCTCTATATGGGGTGGGGGCAAAAACTGCCTCTTAACAGGATCAACACACTCCTCAATAAGGCCTGTCATCTTACTTTGGGGGCTACTCTCGACACCCACACCTGCTCACTGTACACTGAAACTGGGTGGCTCCCACTCCATCTTAGAGGGCAATACCAAACCTGCCTACTTCTAAAAAAATACTACTTGGACTGGGCAGGCACTTTAAGCGGGCCGTCCCAACAAAATCTACCCATAATGCAGTTGCTGACAAGATGGTGATTCCCTTCAAAAGCACAAAACTTGCCCAGAACTCCATCCTGTATCAAAGACTGAAATGGTACAATAAACTACCTGCTGACCTCACTGATACTACCAAGATTAGTACCTTCAAAGCTGGGCTTAAATCTCTCCTTGGCTCTAAAATGAATTGTACCTGCTTGTGCTAATGTGATAGTACCTTGCCCCCAGTTTTCCATGTACCTACCCCCTCTTTATCCTTTTACTATATACCACTTTTTTCTTAACCCACTTCCCTACCCCCAGTTACCTGACAATGGCCTCACGAGGTTGAAAGCTCCACCTCTCTCCCACCTCAGATGATGCCACCTCCAGCTGACCCCCAAACCCCCTCTTATCTAATCAGCTTATCTGTTAATATGTACTAATTTGATGTGTATAAGTTCAAATTTTACTATTACTGCCTGTGTATATGCTTCAATGTTTTTCTTTTTTTTTTCTCTGTAAACCTTGCATTTTTGTAATGTTTGTTCAAAACTGATGTGGAACCTTTGAAAATGAGTCATTGACTCAAAGGTATTAATCCCAAACTGAGATAAATAAATGAAAAAATGTAATTCCTCTGTCCTAAAAGGTGATTTCATGGTCACTGCACGGAATCACCTTTTGGCACTGAGTAATGAAACAACAGTGCCACTTTTCATGAGGTGGGGTCCCAAAAAGCCCATATTGCAAATTTGGTGAAAAAATTCCAAAAAATGACTGTGTTACTAGCGTGTGTGGCACAGTTTCTACACACGCCTGTAACTTTGCCAATTTGTAGTACTGTATTTTCACTCCAGATTTTCAACATTGCCATTTTTTCACACTTCCTTATGAACAGTATAGCTATCATTTTTCACATCCTGCCTGAAATGTGTTTTCACACCAGTTGCGCAGAATGCCACAGTTGCTGTGCAAAATCAACTTTTGGGATTGAGTAACAAAATCACAGTGCCATCATTCATGAGGGGAGGTCCAAAAACACCCATGTTGAAAATGTGGTGATAACATTCAAAAAACTGACCGTGTTACAGGCATGCTTTGCACTGTTTTTATGCACGCATGTAACATTGTCAATTTCTCATATTTTCACTCCAGATTTTCAACATTGCTATTTTTTCACACCTCCTCATGAACAGCACAACTGTCTTTTTTTACATCCTGCCCAAAATGTGTTTTAGCACCATTGGCACCGAATGGCGCAGTTGCTGCACGAAATCACCTTTTGGAATTGAGTAACGAAATAATAGTGCCACTGTTCATGAGGTGGTGTCCCAAAAAGCCTATGTTTAAATTTTGGAATGAAAATACCAGCAAACATCTTTGGCATTAGAGTTTCCAACTGTAATGCCCCCCCACCACCCTGTAGAGACTGACAGGCATTGGGCATGTGCCTTGGGGTCGTTGACCACAATGCTCACACCATCGCACCCCCACCCCCACCCTGCAGCAATTGACAGACATTGGGGTGTGCCATGGAGTCTTTGGCCCAAACATTCACCCCATTCTCCTATACTGTACCCATCTCAGCATATTTCATTATGTAATGGGGTGAATGTTAGGTTCATAGCATTTTAAGAGTTCAAAGGGGGGAGACCCATTAATGAACTTGCTGCCATTAACCTAATGGCAGAAATTGAAATTTTCTATTATCCATATATTGATTCAGTTTATACTTAAACTGGTCTATATCTAAACTGGTAACAACAGATACAGGCAAATTGTTCCAGATTTGTGGAATTCTCTGAGTTATAAAATTGTTTCTTTTAGTTGTGTGATTAATATTGGTTAAAAGTTTTAATTTATGTGATCTAGTGTTCTTACCATATTTGTATACTGCAAACATAAAATTTTGAACAAAGCTGGGTCCCTAAATGTCCTGTAAATTAGACAATGGTCACCCCCAAGGCCCTATACTCAAGAGAATAGAGCCCCAGAGTTTTACATCTTTCCTCATATGTATGGTTGAGCAAATTTTTAATATTTTTAGTCAATCTTCTTTGCACTTGTTCCATCACAGTCTTAGTACCCACAGATGTTGGGCCACAAAAGGCAGAACAATAGTCAATCTGTGAACGTACCAGGCTGGAAAATAGAGGAACAATAACTTCGGTTTTACGGCTTTTAATGTGCTTAAAAATACAAGCTGTAATTCTGGCACATTTTTTAATTGTTTTATTTATATGAGTATTAAATGTCACATAATTTGTAATAGTAATACCCAAATCAATTTCTGTTGTCACTGCTTGTAATAAAGTATTATTTAAAGTATATTGGGCTAGTTTATTGTTTGTACCAAAGTGCATAACATTACAGTTGCTGATATTAAATATCATTTTGTGCTGGTTAGCCCATAAAGCTAAGTGATTTAAGTTATTTTGCAGTTCTTTTATTGATTGTACATCGTTAGTAATGCAGCCAATCTTGTTATCATCTGCATACTTATTTATCCAGACCCCACTCGAAGTTTGCACAATTGATATCATGATGTTAAATAATACAGGCCCCAAAACTGATCCCTGTGGTACTCCACTAGTAACCTCTGTAACATTAGAAGATGATCCCTTAATTGTCACATGCTGATTCCTGTCTTTCAGCCATGAATCAACCCATTTGATGATATATATGAGCTGAAGACTTCAAGGCACACCGCAACACCTGTCAGTGTCTGCAGGGTGGGGGTGGAATGGCATGAGCACTATGGCTGATGACACAAAGGGACACCCCCAATGCCTGTCAGTCTCTGCAGAATGGGGGTGGGGCATTAGGGTTGGAAACCCTAATGCCTCATTAAGGAAGTAAATCAGGGAGGGACGCTTGATGTCACCTACCTTAATTTCAGTAAAGCCTTCAAAATCGTCCAACATAGAAGGATGATTAACAAGATGAGCAGTCTGGCAATGGGGCACAAGCTGATAAACTGGGTTAGAAACTAACTGTCAGACAGGAGGCAGAGGGTGGTGGTAATGGGATCCAATCTGGGGAGAGGGGATGACAAGAGGGGTACCTCAGGGATAAGTCCTGGGACCAGTCCTATTCATTGTCTTTATTACAGACGTTGCAGAAGGGCTAGAAGGAAAGATCTGTCTGCCTGTTTGCAGATGACACCAACATCTGTAACAGAGTGAATACTCCAGAAGGGGTGGAGCAAATGAATAGGGTCATGAGAAGCTTGAAAAATGGGCTGAGGAGTGGCAACTGAGGTTCAACGCAAAGAAGCTCAAATAATGCACCTGAGAAGAGGGAAACCTGGGGAGAGTTATAGGATGGGGGGAGATGCTGATGATCACCAAGGAAGAAAGGGACCTAGGAGTTATCAGTTCTGATGACCTAAATGTATCCAAGCAGAGCACAAATGTTGCAAGGATGACCAGTGGCATGCTGGGGTGCATAGGCAGAGGTATCACTAGCAGAAGGCACGAGATGGTGATGCCATTGTATAATGCACTAGTGAGGCCTCACCTACAGTACTGTCTGCATTTCTGGAGGGCGAAAATGCACAAGGACATTGACAGGGTGGAGGCAGTCCACAGAAAGGCAGCCAAGATGGTACATGGCTTGCAACACAGAACATATCAGGAGAGATTATAAGGACCTCAATATGTACTTACTGGAGGAAAGGAGGGAGTGGTGGAACATGATAGATACGTTCAGGTACCTCAAGGGCATAAACAAGGTGCAGTGGTGGACATCTTTCAATACATCAGACATTTTACATTGACAAATGCTTGTTTTTTATCCTAAAAAAAAAGAAAACCATCCATCATTGTCCTCTGTGTAACCCCATCTCCCCTAAACAGTATACAGATACTGGGGTGCCCAATCCCCCAGTGTCCTCATCTGTTCATCCATTTTTGTCCGTTCTGTAACACCCCCGCAAACAGTATGCAGACACTGGGAGTGCCCAATCCCCCAGTGTCATCTGTCCGTCCATTGTAGTTGCTGTGTAACCACCACAAAGCAGTATACTGACACTGGGGGTGCCCAATCCCATAGTGTCCTCATCTGTTCAGCAAACTCCCTGAAAAAAAAAGAAAACTTTCCCTCATTGTTTTTTCTCCCTGTAAAAAAGAAAACTGTCCATAGTTGTCTGTTCTGCCATTACCTCACCCCCTACCCTCCCACTCAGGACCCACCTGCCCACATCCCCCATACCCCATACTTATCCACAGGAGGTCCGTCGCTGTAATCTGCCTTGGACTGCAGGCACATCTTCACTTTTCAAAGCCTAACCACGAACTGAGGTAAGCGCTTCAATGTATTTCAATAGGGTTTCGGTGTCAATGTATTTCAATAGGGTTTTCAACTTAGTGACATACTTTGGCTATTTTTAAATATTTTTGCTCCAAATTTTCAACATATGTTTTTTGGAACACCAACTCACAAACAACTTCACTAAAGCAATTTTCAAACATCCCTCCCCCCCATGACACCAGTGCACACGACGAACATTCGTCATTGACAAATGCTTGTTGTTTTTACTACAATCTGCGGGTTATTTGGTGAGCTGTAAACTTGGTCTGTCATCACTGCCTATTTTGCTTACTGTTAATTTAACCAGACACCTCTCTCATGTTTTGTGGGTTGCTGTTGTTTTAAATGTATTGGCTTTGTACTTTAATACCACTGCATACCCCTTCCCCCAACGTCAACCCAGGAAATAAGCCTTAGCTCAGTGCACCTCTCCTGTTTGCCAGTTTCTAAATAGATAAATAAATATTGGCAGCTATAACTACTTTTATGTCTAGCCATTCTTTGCTTTTGGCAAAAGGCTCAGCATCAGTTTCCATTTACCTGACATTCGTGCATCCCTCCGCAACATTGAATCTCTCCTAACTATATTAGGCTAAGTCAAACATGGCAAAATAACTTTTTTTTTTTTTGCAACCTTCTTTATTGAAATTATGCATTAATATCCAAGACAAAGACATATACACATACAACCCGAGGCATTACCCCGGGCCCACCTCCCCAAACTGGAAGTGGAAACTATGTACAACCCCACAACTATATACATGCACAGTTACATTAAAATATTCGCAAAAATAGCAGACCGTTCTTACTCACATTTCCCTCACAACCATCATGTAAGTTCAGATGCTATTTACGTCTGACCCTGAGTAACTGTGCCCCTAGGAAAGAGAGAGAATCCCGACCCCCCAACCCAGAAAGACCAAACCTTTAAGCTTAACCTCCAACCAAAGGCAAAATAACTTTTAATTGCAATGAAACAAGGAACACATTGATTTACAAGCTGTTATATGTATGAATTTCTGTACAAGTTGGAGATTCAGGAGGGACAAGAGAAAGTTTCACTTTACAGAGATAATGGTTGAGCTGTGGAACAGTTTAGCAGCTGATGTGGTGGGTGCAAAAATCATGAATGGCTTCAAGAATGACTGTGTCATCATTAAAAGATAAATAGTTACCCAGAGGGGAAGCAGTATGGCAGAGGGTAAGGAAGGGGGGAAGCAAGGGCATCAACCCCATCTAGACATTAGGTCCCACAATGTGTGACAGAGCAGACTGGATGGACCAATGGTCTTTTGCTGCTGACATTGTCTATGTTTTTATGTTTCAGTGAGTATACAGGCCTTTTTTAATTTTTTACTGGCCTTAAAGAAGATAACTTATCAATTTGTATGCATAGTATGCATGGTATACATATCCACATATATAGAGTTTCAGGGATACCCTCTCTCTTGTGCGGTAAATACAAAAATGTTGGACATTGGTCATTCATCACTACCCATTAAGGACTCTGACTCTCAGCTTCAGTGATAAATTCCAGATGTCCGTGGTGGGTTTTGAACATGAAACAATTTAAGGGAGCCTCAGTATCCCAGCTCTTGTGTCAGAGATAGTAGTTATTAATTACAGGTTCCTTCCATTACTATTGAAACATTTCATGACCCTTTCCTGCCTGGCACTACTGTTACATCCTTGTACATTACTTTTCCTCCTTCAGGCAGGCTTTTCGGTGTGACTGCTTCCCCATAATTTTTGAGAACCCATATGTGCTACTAATGGCACCTGATCACTCTTTACCTTCCTCCCTAGCTACTGGCTCTCTCACCTCTGTAGATGGTTACCTCCTAACACAGTCTTTACCCAAGCAGCTTACTAGACAGGCATACCTGTAGGCCAGACTCTGCTCTTAACTTCAGAGTCTCTGCTTCAACATTAGTAGGCTCATTTATTTAACCTTCCAGTATCTCTAAATCATGATGGAAATCATCTGGATGAATCTCTTCA
Organism: Neoceratodus forsteri; assembly: GCA_016271365.2. NCBI lineage: Eukaryota > Metazoa > Chordata > Ceratodontiformes > Ceratodontidae > Neoceratodus > Neoceratodus forsteri. The sequence goes on from CM057453.1 coordinate 162,564,854, forward strand.
GGGGAACCACCTACAGACCTCTCACTATCACTTCACACTCATCAGCCTTGCCATTTTCAGCTTGGATTCCCAGGTACAAGGCCCAGTGGGAAACTTGTGCCACACCCCAGACCCAGGACCCATTTTGCCTCTCTCAGAGCACTGGGATGGCCAAGACTCAAAGAGCTCCATGAGGACACTTCTCCTTCTTGCAATAATCGACTACAATCACTCTATCCTTTTTTTCTTGGGCTCCCCTATTTATGCACTCTTGGCAATAGCAACCCTGGCTGCACCCTAGCAACCCACATCCTGTTGGGGCACTCTTGTTCACTTGATCTGCAAAAGTACAGAATATCCTGTAATGATAACTGTTCCTGACAGAAGAATTATTATTGCATAGCTTTTTTAACCTCTGCTTAATCCCTAAATGAGCTGGGCCCTCAATACATTGCTGATCTCCTGGCTGCCTTAGACATCTGCTAGGTTGTGAGTTCTGTATGTAGAGGTTTGTTAAAAGTGCTACCATCCCACCTAAACTCCGTTGGAGACGGAGCCTTTGCTACGGCCACCCCAACACTATCCAAACCTCCTGCTCCCTGTACTCTGTAAAAGAAACCATTAAAAATATCTTATATCACAAGCTTTTCACCAGATAATGCAACTGTTTACTTTTCATTGTTTCTGCATTGCCATCTGCTGCACTGTCTGCAGTAATGATCCTATTAGTTGTGCTTCCAGATTCTGCATTTGTCAATGCGCTTTGAGCTTGGCATGGCATTATATAAATCAGGATTACTACTAGTGCTACTACTACTACTACTTTCAAAACATTTGGGGAATTGCAGACCACAAGTCCCTTTTAAATATAGCCTGCTGTCTTCCACGTAGAGATGGCAATACTGGGGAATTTTAGCTTCTTTATGAAAGACATCACTCCCAGCATGCCCATGCACACATACCCACACTGAAATATTCTGCCAGTTTTTATGAAATCTCAGTCAACACCTGATTTAAGGAGCTAGTATACTACCAAAAAAAATAGCCTTTGAAAGCATTCACTCATTACCTTTTACATCTGAAGTATTTTTTCTTTTCTTTTTGTTTACCTAGAATATTGTTTACCTGACTTTAGTATGGGTGATGTGTGGAAGAATACTTTGCCTGGTAGCTGACATATCTAGATCTATTCCCCCCACTACATCATCAGCACTGTGATTTCACTGACTGTGGTTTCACTGCTGCTTAGGAACAGCCACTTGGTAGATGCCAATGAGTCACCTGTGATGTCACAGTCAGCAAGATCACAATGCTGATGATGTAGTGGGGGGGGGGGAAGACAGATATGTCAGCTGCCAGGCTGAGAGCTATTCCACACATCCAGCACAATATTATCACATAGAAAGCTTTCTAATGAACAAAGGGTAAAAGGAAAATATTTCAGAAATAAAAAGTTACAACTGGCTACTTAAAATTTTGAAAAAGTTGCAAGTGACTATTTCTTAAAATTTATATATTTTTCCTATCTCCAGTTTTGGTTCCACTAGCTCTTTAGTGCTTGTTTATATTCACCACATAGAAGCATGGACTTTGAAGGCAGATGAGGACTGCTTGGCCCACCCAGTGTGCCCATTTCCCTACCTATTGGATAGGCTGCAGATCCTAGTTAACCAACCACCAAAACATTAGGAGTTCCATCCAGTGAATCATTACACATGCTTTCTAAACAGGGGTGGTAGTATAGCCTAGTGGCTAGAGTAACAAGTTGTGAAAGAGCATGGTCATCTAGCAGACGGACCTGAGTTTGAGTCCCACAGTCTCCACTTGCATATACTGTGTGACTCTTAGCAAGTCACTTAACCTCCCCAGTGCTCCTGTGTCACCCCTGAAAACAGGCACCTGTGCCTAGTGCTTCGTAGCCAGTTACCAAACAATAAAATAAAAAAATAATCTTAATTGGGCCTAACTTAATGGAGAAGTGTGTTTAACCTGCAAGTTTGTGTTTTCTGTAAAAGTTGATTTTCTGTAATTATTCCAACTTAACTGGCCTTTTAGTAATTTCAGTGGGGGTTTCTGATATACATATGGCTGATAAGGACAATTGTAAAACTTTGTGATGCAGTTCATCTCCTTGTTCAGTTCTTCCACTGTTAACACTGTGCATTTGTGTTCTAATGTACAGTATAAGTCTGTTTCTGAAAGGGACATTAATTACATCAAACATTTCTAAAATGTTACTGACCACCAGTGTGTAAATCAGAAACATCCATTTTGTTTACTTCAGGGCCTGAAAAGATGAAAGCATAACAGAATGGTGTGCTAAAATGCAAATAAATAAAAAAATCATGTGCAAAGCATTGCTGGATAGGTTCTTTGTTTTTATCAAATCTTTTGTAAAAGTTGACCATCTCATTCATTTCTCTTTGAACATGGTAAAAGCATCTAAGCCCAGGTCACGACTGCCAAAGTCAGATGTGTTCCCTGTTACTAGACTTCCAGTTCAACAGCAAGGACAGAGGTCTGGTTTTCCCAGAATCCTAAAAGTTACATGTGCTGGCTTTAGTCTAGGTATGGATTTTCCTACATCCAAACTAGGAAACCAATATCCATGTGCAGCAGTTCTTGAGAGGTAACTTGATTCTTTCAAAGGGCCCTGAAATCCTAGTCTCCAAAGAGTATCTTTCATTGTCTGCCCGTGGCAAACATCTTTTGAGAACGGGGCCCTTACTGCAGCATATTGCCCCTATAGGCTATTTGGACCAAGCAAAAAGTAACAGGAGAAACAGGCACCCCCTTGTGATGAAAGAAAATGACTCTCCCCATAGCTGTTGAAAAGCACTAATTGTATCTTTAAAATACGATCGCACCAAGCTGTCATCAGGAGTAATTTCTTCTTATCTCATGAGTCAGATTTCTAGACAAACTTTATTTGATACTATTTGGGTAAGAGAAAGAATAACTGCTAACACAGTTGTGCTGAATCTTATAACACTGTTAAGGAACTTAACATTCTTTTCAGTTTGAGGTTCTTTTTCTTTCCAGGGATTTTCTGATTCAGAGATATTCTATGGTTTACTTTCTATCAAAGCTCATTCTGATTAAGGTATTGGAAGAGTTTGCTGCTGACCTTTTCAGCATGGTGTATAGCTGACCCTAGTAATATATTGAAGTTATGCTCTAAAGGAAAATAACATGTAATAGTGGGGTTGTTTCTAACTCTAAACCTGCAGTTTGCTTCAAGTTGTGGCCACAGTTACAGTAGCTTCTCGGTAAGATGTTGCTTAAAGTAGCTCTACTTGTCAGTAGAACTATGGACCGCTCAGGATTTTGAATATATTGTTGAATTAGAAAATAGTTGATAATGTCCCAATGTTTCTTACTAATGTAATGTGGAATCTTTATTTGTGATGCTGAAATCACAGCTGTAATGAGGTCAAACAATCACTGGTGGCTTTGGAAGAAAAGGGGGTTCTTCCTGGCTTTAAGTTCAGGACCTGTTTAGGAAAACTCTGATAAATGATAGAAGGGGAAGTAGGATCTGATCCGTTTGATCAGGTTTGCTTGGACATATAAGGAGACAGCAGGCTTTCAAGGCTCTGTGAAGTTGTTAGGTGGGGTAGCTTGCAGAGGTTCTGCTGGCAAGCAGATGCTGTATGTGCACCGGAATAGGAAGTAAGGTAAAAGCAGCACAAGTCAGGTATCTCTATATAGTATATAGTATATAGTATATAGTATATAGTATATAGTATATAGAACATGAGATTACCCGCACCTGCTTAATACTGCCACTCTCCACACTGTAGGGTCAATCTGGATTAGCCATAAGTGGAAAAAGGAAGCACATACAATTGTATAAAGTGCTAAAAGTGCTTCATTTTATTCCTGCACATAAATGCACCCTGCTTCCATCCACGCTGTCTACAAATGAAACAATGTAGTTCCCTGAGGGACTACATTGTTTCATTTAGAGACAGCGTGGATGGAAGCAGATGCATTTATGTGCAGGCATAAAATGAAGCACTTTTAGCACTTTATGCAGTTGTATGTGCTTCCTTTTTCCACTTATGGCTAATCCAGATGGACCCTACAGTGTGGAGAGTGGCAGTATTAAGCAGGTGCTGGCAATCTAATGTTCTACATATTTCTTGTATTACACCGAGCACAGCTCCCAGGTGCAGGTCTGAGTAATTTTACTCGTTTTTGACTATCTCTATATAGTAGCTCTACTGGCAAGTAGAAATCTGAACCACCAAAGGTACCAATGAAGGTACAGTTGTAGGCTACTTCGAGCAGATCTGCTGGCAAGCAGAAATGCCAACCCCAGGGGTAAGCAATATGTATAAGCTGAGTGAGGGAAGTGAGACTGCTTAAGTCAACTCCAACTATCATGTTTCCAGTCTGTTGGCTAATATGCCTTCCCTTCTGCTAAACAACATGTACCTCTATGTAACTTGTCACTTTACTCCGCTACATTATATCAACTTAAATTAATATCAGTGCTTTCCTTGGTACTGTACACAGATAACTCTTATCTAGCATCTTCATGCATTTCAAAAACTATACCGTTTATTATTGCCATTTGCAGCTTAGTCCTGTATACTGTTGCTTTTCGCAAAGGTTTCTTAGCTATGCAGCCAGCAATACAAAACAGTATATCTCATTTCTTAGGTTAGTTCCTTAATCTAGTCACTAATATTTGATTCTGCTTGTCTTACCCTATAAGCTGTTTGTTGAACTTAGGTACAGGATTTGTCTCCCTTTTACAGTCCTGTCACTCGCTCTTGGCTGTAAAACATTTTTTGTCTTTAGTGTTATGTTAATGTGCCTGCCTTTTGTTCATTCAAATTACTTTGTATCCTGTATTAGTTAGTTGTTGCTCTTACCGTGTATTTACAGTTCCTATTCTTTACTTAGTCATGCTGCTGCCTTAATGTATTGCGCACATTTCTTTGAAGTGGGTGCCATTTTATCCTCTCTGGCCTGATCGTCAGAAGTCAAGTGATGGTGCTACATGTGTTGTAGCATGAGTCTCATGCTGTGCAGAGTTGCTTAGCAACTCTCCACTATGCCTAAGGCATAGTTATGACGATTGAGCCCCCATTAGGCAATTTTGTCTGGCTTGCTTAATATAAGACGATCCTTTATTGTTAAAATATGCCATAATCGGGGTTTTGGACCTCCACCATTGGGAGTATAATGTTCCAATCGTTTTTTCATCTTTGAATGTAGATCTATTTTTAACCCTGGTTGGAGATTTCAACTTCAAGTTTTTAGCAGCTATTTTCGTGGTTTTTTTAGCTCTTTAAAGTGTAAAGAACGGGGGTTGTTAACGGAATGGGGCAGGTACTGGTGGGTCTAGGGTCATCTGGCAGGCAGCTTTGGTGCCTGGTGAAAGACTTTGTGGCACATTTCTACATCACTATAAAGCAGTATTTACTTTTTTATTGTTTGTAGGACTATGTTACCAGCAGGCATTCCAGTTCATGCCAGTGTTCATGCCTATAGACCTATCTAATGTCTTTAGTTTGAACATCCAACGCATCTCTGTCTTGTTCATTAGTTTTTGGTGATCTCCTCCTCTCTCTGGTAATATTACTTGCTTCAAACCCCAGAACCTCAGTGAAGCTTATGTGTGTCTCTCTTGTGTAAAATGTGTGGCTACTTGTGAGGTGTCATCATGGCGTCGTATGTCTCCCTTATGTTCCTGTATTTGAGTCTTTCATGCCCTTGTAGTTTGTCCTACATACAAATGATCACAAGGGCACTGTAACACATATAAAACTCCCTCTGATATACAGCTTAAATGTTGTCTTATTGGGAATATTTGTCCTGTGTGGGGGTGTCGGAACATGTCTTTTTTGCTGGTATGGCTGCACACTGAACAGTGGCCACAGGGTATCATACCTGGCTTGAGGGGTCCCAAAAGCAGTTGTGTCACTTTTTTCTCCTGCATTTTAAATTGTGATTTCACCAATTTGTCTTTAATGGTGCTAACTCTTTTAGCTGCTACTATGGGTCTTGTCTGAAATGCTTGTAGGTAATTACTGCCTTCTGTCAACAAATGCCAATGTTTATTTATTTATTTATTTTGTACCTGTGTAAGTAACTAGTATTGATTCTGTTTTTTTGGGGTTGACTTTTCTTAGTTTAACTTTAATTTGCCAGGGAGGAGCTGTAGCTGGGAGATAGTTGCAATCATTTGTGACTAGACCTGTTACTTAACCTCTGTGAAATAGGTGTCTGAAAGGAAGGAAGGCACTCCCCGGTGTGGAGGGTCACAGTTGTAGTTGATTGTTTCTGGAGGGCATAGGTTTACCAGGATAGAGCAGTCAATAGGGGGAAGGACAGGGGTAAATGGAGAAAAGAACAAAGGTAGTAAGGACAGGGATGGGTCAAAAAGAAATAAAGCCATAAAAAATGGAGGGTAATGAGTTCCAATGCCTGTAGTCTAGGTTAAAAGCTCCCCAAAATGGTGGCCTTGATGGAAGAGGGATGCCTGGATATCATAGCAGTCACAGAAATAAGGTACACTGACAACCATTACTTGGATGTCAACATACCAGGGTACACAATCTACAGGAGGGACAGGGAGGGAAGAAGAGGAAGAGGAGTAGCTCTCTATGTAAGGGAAGGGTTCAAAGCAACAGAACTAAAGGGTAAACAGGGAGGAGAGGAGGTACTGTGGGTCACCCTGGAGACTGGAAATGGCACCACAATCTGCACAGGGGTTGTATACAGACCTCTGTCTCAGGAGGAGGAGGAAGAAAAGGACAAGAAAATGATAGAAGGCATCCTTGGGATGGCAGAGAAAGGGGAGATATTGCTGATGGGGGACCTGAATATGCCAGATGTTAATTGGAGCACCTTTGTTGCAGCCACATCCAAGAGCACAGCCATTCTCGATGCCCTACAGGGGGCATGCCTCAGACAGCTAGTTTTGGAACCCACTCAGGAGGGAGCAATCTTAGACCTGGTACTCTCAAATGGGGACAGAGACAGGATCTTCGATCTTGAAGTGGGTAGCCATCTGGGAACAATCGACCACCAAACAGTGTGGTTCACGATAAACTTAGCTGTAGAGTCAAGCCATACAAAAGTGAAGGTACTGGACTTCAGGAGGGCTGATTTTGTCAAAATAGGAGAGTGCCTCAGAAAAGCACTAGCAAACAGGCAAGAAGGTGGGGTGGAGCAACAATGGGGAAACATCAAAACCACCATCATCACAGAGGCAACAAGCCATTGTATGAAGCAAATAAACAAATCAAAATGAAAGAAAAAACACTATGGTTCTCAAAAGAAGTGGCGGGGAAGGTAAGGGAGAAAAAGATAGCATTCAGGAAGTATAAGGAAACACAGAAGGAGCAAGACAGAGAACTGTACCAGTTAAAGCAGAAGGAAGCTGGGAATGCAGCCAGAATAGCAAAGACCCAAACCAAGGAAAAGATAGCCAACGTGGCTAAGAAGGGGGATAAAACCTTTTATAGGTACATTAGGGAGCAAAGAAAGACTAAGGCAGTTGGGCAGAGAGTGACAGTGAAAAAGAAGGGATACTGAATGAATACTTCTGCTCAGTATTCACAATGGAAAAGCAGTTTGACCTCAGTGGTAGGGAAAATGATGGAATCACTTCTGAAGGAAAAAATTGTTGAGTACGTAGAGGCCAGTGGGGCACAGTACCCAAGGCAGCTAGGATTCACAGCAGGAAGGTCATGTCAGACAAATCTAATTTATTTCTTTGACTGGATGATCAAAGTAGTAGACCAGGAAGGGGCTGTGGACATGGCCTACCTAGACTTTAGCAAGGCATTTGACACAGTCCCGCACAAAAGATTAATAAACAAAATAGCCAGCCTGGGAGTGGGTCCCAGGGTGGTAGCCTGGATGAAACACTGTCTGGACAACAGGACATGGCAGGTAATAGTAAATGGAATCCACAGTGAAGAAAGGGGGGCTACTAGTAGGGTACCGCAGGGTTCAGTACTAGGGCCGGTCCTTTTTAATATCTTAATAAGTGACATTGCAGATTGACTGGAAGGGAAAGTATGTCTCTTTGCAGATAACACAAAGATCTGCAACAGGGTTGATACGCAAGTTGGGGTGGAAATGTTGAAAAGGGACTTGGCAAGGTTGGAGGAATGGTCAAATGTATGGTAGCTTAGATTCAATGCGAAGAAGTGCAAAGTAATGCACCTGGAAAACAAAAACCCAGGGGAAGAGTACACAATGGGGAGTGAGATACTGACAACAAAAATGGAAAGGGGCCTGGCGGTAGTCGTATCAGATGACCTAAAGGTGGGCCAGCAATGTGAGAAGATAGTAAGGAGGGCTGGGGGGATACTGGAATGCATAGGGAGAGGCATCACCAGTAGAAAATAGGAAGTTGTTGGCCCGCTGTATAGACAGTTGATAAGACCACATTTGGAATATTGTGTACAGTTCTGGAGACCCCATCTCTGCAAAGACATAGACTGGGTGGAGGCTGTCCAGAGGAGGGCAACCGAAATGGTGCAGAGTCTGCACCAGAAGACATATGAAGAAAGACTATAGGAACTTAAGATGTATAGCCTCAAGGAAAGGAGGGAGAGGGGGGACATGATAGAAACTTTCAAATACCTCAAGGGAATCAACGAAGTCCAAGAGGGTAGCATCTTTCAGAAAAAGAGATGTGCAAGAACAAGGGGGCACAATTTGAAGATAGAGGTGGGGATGGCTCAGAGGTTATGTGAGGAAGTATTTCTTCACTGAGAGGGTTGAAGATGCATGGAATGGCCTTCCTGAGGAGGTCATAGAGTCAAAAACAGCGGGGAAATTCAAGAATGCATTGGACAGATAAGGCAATTCTAGAGGGGGGTAGGAGAAAGTAGGCTATTGGTTAACTAGGATCTGCAGCTTATCCATTAGGTAAGGAAATGGGCAGACTAGGTGGGCCAAGCGGTCCTTATCTGTCATCAAATTTTATGTTTCTGTGTTTCATTTCTGCAAACCTGTTGTTTTATTTTGTTGTGAACACCAATCGTGGTGTTTGTGTACTGGTCTCCCTTGGTTTCACAGTGTCTTGTCTACTTAGGTTTTGGATTCTTTTGTCTGCTTTTACTAATGTTGAATGTTTATACCCTCTCTGCTTAAACCTATTCAACATTATTTCTTTTTGTTTGTCAAAGTCCTGTGGGTGGCTGCAATTCCTCTTGACTCTTATTAACTGTGAATACTGAATGCTGTTTACCAATTTTTGTTCATGGAAGCTGCTGCTGTACAATAGAGTGTTTCTATCCATCTTTTTTCTATATAAACTGATTGTCAGTATGCTTCCTTCCTTATTTATTTGAAGGTCCAGGTATGGGATGCTGGTTTTACTATATATCATCACAGATTTGATGTTCTCATTTATTGTATTCATGCACTGCAAAAATTCTAATAATCTTTGTTTATTTATTTATTTTTATTTAGTTTTTGTTAACCGGGTAAGTGCACTAGCCAGCAGGTGACTATTTTCAGGCACGACCCGGGAGGTACAGTTACAGGACAGAGTGATACAGTATAACTTACACATACAAGCAAGATACATTGGAACAAGAACATAGTGATACAGTGCAGTTTTATGCATACAAGCGAGAATCATTGGAACAAGAACAGACATGCGTCGTTGTGCAAAACTAAAGAATTGAGGTGCAGATGGGTAAGTGAGGGGAGGAATGAAAAGGGGAGTAAAGCTTCCAGGGGAAGTAATGGGCAAGGCAGGAGGGAAAAATTAATACAGAAGGGAGGCGGTGAATGCGGCTTTAGCGGATGAAGGTTACAACCTGCAACCGGGCTGGTGGAACCGAGAGTCGGCAGGAGAGAAGGAGAGGTCGGGAAGAGGGGGAATGTTACGGCAGGAGCATGAAAAGAGGGGAAAGGTGATAGGCAGGAGAAGGAAGGGGTAAAGACCGTACATAAAGGTAAAGAAGGACAGAGGGGGATGGAGGGATGGTTAAAAATGGGAAGGGGGTGGGCGAGAGCAGTGTAAAGGGCAGTGAAGGGGTGAATCAGTTTGGGGGACGTGGGTAAGCCGGGGAGGCAGGGGCATGGTCTAAGAGGAATGGGTGAGGGTAAAGCAAGGGAACACTCCTGGGTAGGAGCGAAAAAGGGCAAGAAAGGATGGAAAACTAACACAGAAGGGAGGCGGCGAATGCGCTTAGCGGTACAAGGTTACAACCTGCGACGGACAGGTGGAACTAAGAGACGGGCTGGTGATAAAGGAGAGATCGCAAGTTACTGCAGGATGCAAAAGAGGGAAAGGTGATAGGTAGGAGAGGGAGGGGTGGGACAGTACATAAGGGTAGAGGAAGGACAGAGGGGGATGGAGGGGTGGTTAGAGAGGAAGGAGGGGAAAAGAGCAGGAAAAGGGCAGATGGTGAGGGGTTGATCAGAAGGGAGATGGCGAAGTACGGCTTTAGCGGAACAAGGTTACAATCTGCAGCCGGACTGGTGGAACCGAAAGATGGCAAGGAAGAGAGGAGAGATCAGCTAGAGGGAGAGTGTTACGGCAGGGTGCAGGAAGAGGGGAAAGGTGAGAGGTAGGAGAAAGGAGGGGGTAAGGACAGTACATACGGTGAAGGAGGACAGAGGGGGATGGAGAGGTGTCTTAAGTGGAAAGGGAGGGAGGAGAGCAGTGAGAAGGAAGGATGGTGAGGGGTTATAAGCTCAGGGGACGTGGGTAAGCAAAGTGACTAGGCATTGTAGAGAAAAATACACCTGAAAGTTACAAGGCTGAACATCCATACAGGATGTATAAGTACAGTGCGTAAGTGCAAGCAATTATAAACTAGCAACTATACAGATAAGACATGTGGGTAGAAAGTATAACATTTACAGTGGAGCACAAGAGTGGTCTAGACAGGGACTAAGGATTTTAAGTGGGATCAAAACATACATTGGTCCATCGGGCAAGGAATGTTCTTAGTCTGTGCTAAAAGCTGTGTGTGAGAGGGGCACTTCTAAGTCCAAGGGCAGCAAGTTCCATAAGTGGGGGCAGCATAACTGAATGATCCAGAACCCTTGTTTGTACGGCAAAGGGAACAGTTAGTAGAGATTTGTCTGATGATCTCAGGTCCCGCAAAGGTAACACCGCTGGAGCAGTTTTGATAAAGATGCTGGCTTGGACACTCTAATGATGGAGTCAGAGGGCTGCAGAGTAATATTGCCTGGTGGAGGAGGGGACAGCCAGCCTAGAGTCTTTATACAGCTGACAGTGGTGTTTCAGGCATGATGCTTTGCCGCTATACCTACAGACGTTGTTAAAGGTGGTGTCCCATTTATGCAGAACAGTTTTGCTAGCCATAGTTGGGATGGGGCACAATCGACAAGGTAGGTAATAAGATTCCCTGCATATGGCCAATTTGGTGGAGGGGTGAGCAGGTAGTTTGTCCTGTGGCGCCCCAGTTTACAGTTGACAGTTTTACAGGTTTCCTGGATATGTTGCTTCAAGTCAAGGTTTTGGTCAAGTTGTATACCCAAATAACGGAATGAGCTTACAGTCTCCAGAGGGCTCCACTTATCATCCAAGAATATTGGTGGTGATGAACAGGTTCTTATTTTATGGGGTGACCCAAATAGCATAGCTTTAGTTTTATTTGAGTTGAGTACTAGGCGATGAGTGTTTGTGAGTGTTGCACAAAGTGGAAGTCTGAAGTAAGGGCAGTATTAAGGTTGGTAGCATTGTCTGAGTGGGCATAGATAACCAGGTCATCTGCATAAAGTAATGAGTTGCCAGAGGTTATTATGTCAGGGAGGTTGTTTATGAATAGCGTGAAGAGGAGAGGACCAAGTATAGAGCCCTGCGGAACACCAATATTGATCACTGTGCTATCAGAGATAGCCGAGTTAAATTTAAATTTAATTTTAAATTTAAGTTTAGTGCCTGTCCATATAAAAAATACATTGTTAATATATCTGTTCCATGATTTTATGCTATCATGATATGTATTTTGTGTACTATTCAGAATGTATTTAATTTCCAAATCATGCATGAAAGCATTGGCATATGCCGGTGCCATGGTACTTCCCATGGCTGTACCTCATTTCTGTACATAAAACTGTGCAACAAACTCAAAATATTTATTGGCTAGAATAATTTCTGCTAGTTCTTGAATTACTATTGTTTTTGGATATGCATCATTCTTCCTGAGATCCAAAATTTTCCCCATGGTTTGTATTCCTTAATCACGTGGTATAGACATATATAGGTCCACCACATCTGCTGTTACTAAGTAATCTTCTGCTTTAAGTTCTTCTGTCAAAATTATTTCTAGTTTGTTTTTTTTAACATGTCTCCAGTGTCTCTGACTTGTGTACTTGTTTGTTCTACAAGAGGTTGCAGGTGAAAGTTGATGTACTGTGAAATGGGTCCAAATAGTGATTCGATTGCGGACACAATGGGCCTGCCTGGGGGGTCTGTTTGGTTTTTATGGATCTTTGGAGTGGCATAAAATGTTGGTCTTCTCAGGTTTTTGTTATAAATTATCTCAGTTTTCCAGTTCTTTAACCAGTCATTGTTTTCAAATTCATTCAATGTTAAAGCTACCATTTGCTGTAATCTATTTGTGTGATCTCCTTCCAGAGGTTCATAATTAAGCAATAAGGCATGACAGGGTGTGTGTTATCATGTAATAACGTCACTCCTGGGGTGGGTTGAAGCACAAGGCAAGCCGAATGCTTCCCACCAATTTAGAGTGACATTATTATTACGCATAATAATAGACACCCTGAAGTGCCTTATTGCTATTATTCAATGGCTTGTTGTAATACAAAATTAAAAAAAATTAAAAAATGTTTTAGTAGATGTTTAGTGAGGCAATATATCTTTGTTTCTGAAGGGGAGATGTAGTGAAAGCTGTAACATATGAGTACAGTGATGTTATACTGAGATATCATCACTGTCACAGGCACGCACTGACCAATCAGAGTCCAGGAAATTTTCTTGCCATTGTGTAATTTAGTCTATTTTCTAGCAACTTCATGCACATATTCCTGTAATGCAGTTGGTCCATAAGCACTATCCCTCCTCCTTTGTCGGCTGGTTTTACAATCAAATTGTCAAGTGCTGCTTTTTGTTCCTTATTCAAATTATTCCATTGTGCTGTGTTTTCATTACTTTCAAATAATCTATGAATGTCCTTTTGTTCTGCTGCACAGTATGTTTCAGCTTCATGATTTTTTACCATTCGGAAGACTATGTTGATTTAACTTTCATAGCCAATTTTATTTTTTGCTCATATGTGGTTTCCCTATCCTTCTGGTTAAACAGTGTTTTCAGTCTAATTGCTCTAAAAAATCTGTAGATCAGCTTCCAACTCAAAATAGGTTGGTTGCATAGGTGGGGGCGAGTGATAGACTTAGACTCAGTACCTGTATATCTACTTTGGTCAGTTCTCATTTGCTTAAATTAAAAATAGATATTAAGTCACTCTCTGTTTGGTGTTGCTCCTCCCTCCTGGCATTCTGATTGCTTTTCCAATTTGTGCACCTCCTGCTCCTCTGCCATCCCCCCACCCTCCCCAGGACCCCCAACCTCCCTGCCCCCATACTTTGTCTCTTAAGGGGTATCTTGGATCAGTGTCCATTTGATGTGATGGGCCAGGTTGTTATTGGTCCTGGTATGTTCGTCCTCCCTCCTCATGTGTTTGTGTAGTATTGGGATATCCTGTATAACTGCTATCACTGTCAATACTTGCCTATGCATATGTGTTAGTTGGGCCCCACCATTTCTTTTGGATAAATTTCTTGTACTTATACACTTTTTTATCTTGGTAATCATTTGAGTCCCATTGAAACATTTTTATCTTTTGCTGTTTCGTACATTCTTCAAATTCCCTCAATTTGACTTTTGTACTTTCTAGATTTGTTTTGAATGCTTCTTCTTCTACCCTTAGTTTCAATGCTTCCTCTAAGAGTGTGGTTTCTTTTTCTAGGTTCTCCCTTTCCTCGCTGCATTTGAAATTAACAACAAACTGCCTGCATCCCTTCAGCATACTATTTTCCCCCTGCATATTCCATCTGCTGCTTGGGGAACTCAGACAGTGCTGTGCTGACTTTCTTGCACCAGTGCTCCCCTCCATATATTTCAGCTACCTTCCCTGCTCCCGGTAACCAGAGCCTGACTGTTGTGTTTGAGGGAGGAGTGAATCCACATCACGGAGGAGGAGGGGCAGCTTGCTACAAAAGAGCTGCGCTGCTCACAGCACGAGAGCTGTGGCATGAGTGTGAGTGGTGCGAGCACCACTCGGAGGAAAAAAAATATGCTGGGGAACATTGTTTGATATTTAAAAACTTGTGAAGTATTTAGAGCTTTAACCTGTAGAAATAGTTTATGAAGTTGATATATGTTGCACAAAGAGACGGGATAATATTGCTTAAGAAAATTTATAAATGTTTAGCGGTAGTAATAATTGTTTTTGCTTTAAATTTACCTGTTGTACATTTTAAGGGAAGTTTTTTGGTATTGTAGGTAGCTGTTTTAGGAAATCAAAATTTATTTTGATAAGCCTATATATGAGAGTTTTATAAGGTTTCAGCTTGAGCATACATCATGCATCATGGGTAAAGAACTAATTATCTCTCTGGTGACAATATGGTTTATGCTTTGCACCCTTACAAACCCTAAGCATGGAAACATGACTGGGGTTAGTTTGGGATAAACATCTAATAACTTATATGGGAATGCTGTAACTCTGTCTTTAAATTTTCTGGGGGCAAAAATGAGACCAACTGCCCAGCTGTTAGTTCAAACACAATGTTCAATTTTCTGTAAATTGGCTGCTTTAATAGCAGGTAAATGGAAACTGGATTGTGAGGCAAATCATAAATATTATTTTTGCCTTATGATGCAAAAATTTCTTACAAAACAGTATGGAATGGCTGCAAAATGGAGAATACTTATAATTTTAAGTTTATTGATGCCAGGTGACATTCATTTAAATCCAGGCCATGTGATGAGAATATATATATATATATATATATATATATATATATATACAGCTGATGTTCTAAAAAATTGTAAGCTCTTGTTTGTTCAGCTAAATGCTAGCAGTATTGTCCCAAAATTTGATATGATACAAGAGTGGATTCTGGAATATAAACCAGATGTCATAATAACCGAATCTTGGTTAAGCAAAAAAGTACAAGATGAAGATATTCAGATATCTGGTTATCAAATATGGAGGCAAGACCATGGAAAAAGGGGAGGGGGAATTTTGGTTTATGATATTACAGCATTGGAAATTAAACATCTGAACTGTGTCAGTACACCAGGCATGGAAAAAGTAGTTTGGGAAATAAAAATTCCATATTGTAGACCATTATTGCTGGTGGGTTGTTACCTTTCTCCAAAGGGTAATGATCAACAGTTTCTTGTCCTCCACAATTTTTTGTCTTCCTATAGGGAGAGCTATGAGCTCATGGTTGTGGGGGATATGAACACTGACTGGGCTAGGGTACCACCTACCAGCAAAGTAATGTATTTTAAGACAACATTAGGATTGTCTCAATTAATTACTACAGCTACAAGACTGAATGCTAAAACTCCCAATTCTTCCACTATTTTGGACCTAATGTTCACCTCTGACCCCACTAGATATTCAGTATCTGGGGTGTTACCAGACACCTTTAGTGATCATCAGATTACCTTTTGTGTTAGGAAAACAGACAAGCGACTGGGTATTTCCCAAGTTAAGTTTTATCGAAAGTTTCAGAATTTGGATTATACATCCTTTATGGTTGACTTGGAATCTAGAAATTGGAATAAATTGAGTCTGATTCCCGATATAGATTGTGCTTGATCATATTTTTGCTGTGAATGTATGTCTGTATGTGCCACTTTTGCAGCTGTTCAAAGTAGGAAAGTAAAAAAGAATAATTCCTCATGGTACACTGTGAAGTCCTCTTCAATATCTTCATTAGTGACATTGCAGGTGGACTAGAGGGTAAGGCTTGTCTGTTTGCAGATGATACCAAGATCTGCAACACAATAGGTGATCCCGAGATCTGGATAAACTAGCAAAATGGTCAGAAGAGTGGCAACTGGGATTCAATGCAAAGAAGTGGATGATCATGCACATAGGGAAGAGAAACCCTGAAGCCACCTATAGGCTGGGAGGTGAGTTGCTGGCAGTCACAAAGGAAGAAACAGACTTGGGCATCATCATCACCGATGACCTGAAATCATCCAAGCAGACCTCTAAAGCAGTAAGTAAGGCTAGGGGGATGTTAGGATGTATTAGTAGGGGTATCACAAGTCGGAAGAGGGAGGTAATAATCCCTCTTTACAAGACACTGGTTTGGCCCCATCTGGAGTACTGCATGCAGTACTGAAGGCCACACCTTCACAAGGACATTAACCAAATTGAGGCAGTCCAGAGAAGGGCAACCAAAATGGTGCAGGGGCTGCATCAGAAGACATATGAGGACAGATTAACGGAGCTCAATATGTATACCCTACAGCAAAGAAGGGAGAGAGGTGATATGATCAAGACATTCAAACACCTTAAAGTCATTAATAAGGTGAAAGAGTCTAACATGTTTAAATATAAGAAAAATAGCAGGACAAGAGGACACAGCATGAGATTAGAGGGAGGCTGATTAAGGGGGAATGTGAGGAAATTCTTTTTCACAGAAAGGGTGGTGGATGCATGGAACAGCCTACCTCAGGAAGTGGTGGCTATGAATGCAGTGCAGGGCTTAAAACAGGCATTGGATAGGCATAAGGGAGCAATACAGATGAGTATGAATAGATAGGTCACTGACAGAGCAAAGGCCGATGGCACATTTATAAGGTAGAAAAAGAAATGGGCAGACTGGATGGGCCTTGCAGTCCTTATCTGCCATCAACTTCTATGTTTTTATGTAAGAACCTATCGTTAAAAAAAGGGATGCAGCATGGAGGTTAGCAAAGAAAAGAAATGAGAGAGTGCTTTGGGAAAAATACCGAGCTGCACATAATTTGTATATTACACAAATAAGGAAGCGAAATCCAATTTTTATTTAACAGGTCTGGGAATTGAACGGTCTGAAAAACCTAGGGACTTTTAGAATATGGTTAACAAATTACAAGGAAACAAGATCTCAGAGTGCCTAATGTTTTTAGGGTAGATAACGATCCATTGAAACTCTCAGATAGATGTCTATAGATATGGGGTCTTCTCAGATCAATACATATTTTTCTCCTGGCATAATACAGCAAAAAAGGACCAAGAAATGAGGGTAGAAAATGGACCATTTTTCTGCTTTCAAAATATTGCCCCGATCAAGTTTTTAGGGAGTTACTGAAATTAAATATAAATAAGGCCCAAGACCTAGATGGGATTCCATCCTTTTTGCTTAAAACTGCAGCACCATTGGTAGCTCCAATATTGGCTGTGCTCTTTAATTTTTCATTAAATACTGGTACCTACCCATTAGCCTGGAAACAGGCGGAAGTAATACCAGTGTTTAAGGGAGGTCAGAAAAATGATATGCGGAACTATAGACCAATATCATTGCTTTCAGTCACTTCCAAGGTGTCTGAAAAAATTGTGGTTTCTCAATTAAATGCCTACTTTGAAAGTAACAAAAAGTACAATAAATATCAATCGGGTTTTAGGGCACAACATAGTACTACTACTGCACTCGTTAAGGTTGTGTTGGACATCCAGGTGGCCATGGATAAGGTCCTCCTGGTTGGGGCCATATTTATAGATTTGTCAAAGGCTTTCGACACTTTAGACCATCTGGTGTTGACTGAAAGCTTAAGATCTGTTGGCCTCAGCCAGGGGGTCCTGGATTGGTTCCATGGCTACCTGGATGGGAGACAACAGAGGGTTAAACTGGGCAATAATTTTGTATCCAGTTACTTGAGTATCAAATCTGGTGTACCACAGGGGTCAGTGTTAGGACCCGTTTTATTTAATATATATATACAAATTGTGTTGGACACCTGATGAATGATGTCCAACACCATTTGTATGCTGACAATACAATATTGTATCTTGAAGGAAAATCTTTGGGGCACATACAGGAAAAATTACAAAAAAAATGTAATATATTGCAAACATATTTTTCAGAACATGGGTTGGTCTTAAACCCTTTAAGGTCACAGGTAATGTTATTTTAAAATTAAAAGTATCTCTGGATTTAGATATAAAAAACATTGAATGGGTGTAGCCTGGCCCTTGTGGATTGTTACAAATATTTGGGAGTCTGGATGGACTCCCATTGTAATTGGGATTTCCATATTGATAACTTGATACAAAAATTGAATAAGAAGTTTGGGGTATTGTATAAATACAGAGATTGTCTTTCGTCTGAAGCCAGGTTAAAAATTGTGAATTCGATGATAATTCCTCATATTGATTATGGTGATATCGTGTACAATGGGGCTGCTAGAGGCACCTTGGGAACCCCTGATGTTATTTACAATTGATATTTATTTATTTATTTAACAGACTTTAGGATTACAACCTTTGAGTCAGGGACTCATTTACAAAGGTTCCACATCAGAAAAAACAAACATAAACACTTAATACATATAGACACAGAATAGCAGCTAAAGATTACAGTTTTTTTAGTTATGCAATATTGCATAATCAAGATTAGCTGTACATTGCATTGAATATGTTACTGAGAGCTGTATTTTACAGTTTACAAGAGTGCAATAAGTTTGCTGATAGAGGGAGGGAGTAACAGGTTAGATATTTACAGTGAAGTAGAGAATTAGATAGATATCTTGTGTGTGCAGCCAAAGGAGGCATTGTTAATAGGTAATGTTTGGTAGCCCCATCGGTAGGAGCTCAGTGGTGGGGTGGTTCTGTAAGATGATGAATAGATGACCCTGCACTAGCTGGTACATTGGCAGCGCTGTGAAGTGAGAATGTGCTCCTTGAGGGCTGACTTGAAAGGTCCTAATTTGGTGATGGAGGAGACATCGGAGGGGAGTTCATTGTAACAGACTGGGGCCCTGTGTGGGAATGACTGTTGGGCTAACGAGGTTCTAACCCTTGGGATGGACCACACCACCATTGGCAGCAGTGTTAACCGAGGTGTGGAGGATAGAGAGAGGCAGAAACCCAAGCCGGGTAAGCCCCAGGTGTATTTTCTTTGTGAGGAGACATGTTTGATAAAATAGCCTTTCATCCAGGGTGAAGAGCTTTGTCAGGGGCATATAGGGTACATGTATGGGTACGCTTGTCTGCCCCGGAGAGGAGTCTGCATGCTTTGCTTATGGCAAGGTGGATTTTGTTAAGGGCTGTGTGGTCAGCAGCCGAGTAGATAGTGAGCCCATAATCGATATGCGCATTTTGTCTTAGATGCATCCTTGAATATACATCATTGCTCTCTTTATAAGGTCTTAAAATGGATATTCCCAATGGAACGACAAAATATGCATGTGCAGTGTTTGATCCATCGTTGCTATTTTAAAAAAAGCACCAGGATACTTAATAGAGTTATTGGAGAAGTGGCATGTTAAGGAGGGATTGCGATCTGCAGGGGAAATAAATTTTAGGGTACGATTTATGAGAACAATGAGGGGCCAACATTGCTATGTATATGAGGGCCCAAAATTGTGGAACTCATTGCTAGGGCACTTGAGGTCATGTACTAACAAAACATCTTGGAATGTATTAAGATCCTGGCTTGAAAGGGTTGCACTGTCTCCAAAAAGTTGTTGTACTTGAGAGATGTGCACATATTGTAAATTGTTGTTTTGTGTATGTATGAATTTAGTTGTATGTATGTCATAGCATTTTTTAAGAATAAAACTGATATGTTTGTACAGTAGGACCCCACTGTAAATTAGCTGCTGCTAAATTGGGTTATCCTGTTTCTGTTATCAGAAATAAACTGTTTTACTAGTACTACTACTACTACTACTACTACTACTACTACTACTACATGATTGCCTTGATAAGGCACTACATAAAGTCACAGGATGCTCTATTCCTTATGCCGTCCCAGTTGTGTGTAAGTTTGGCTGAATCTACCCCTAGATTGGGCTCTATAAATATTCTGAGTCCCCTAGAAATCATACTGAATTCTAAGCATTTAGTGAGGGTCAAACCATGCCATTCTAGCTTAGTATTCCTGAATTTATAATTCGCTATTTTCTGTGCTAGTGTTTCATTGTTATCACTCAGCTGGTGGGTGAGGTCCCATCCCCCCTCATGGCATCCAATAATTTCTTTATTATATCATCTGAGTAAGTTACATAATGCATAGTTTGTGGGACGCTCTGTCCCATGTCCTGGAATGCTTCCATTCCTGTTGTTTGCATTGTGTTGTTTTATATGTCTTGTTATTTACCAGTACTGAGCGATGTTGATGAAACTGTTTAAAGTGGCTTTATTGGCAAGTAGAAATAGGGACCATAGTAAGATACTAATGAGAATGGAGCCTCTGCAAGGCAAGGGTTCCATGTCACTTCAGCGATGGAATTAGGGAGACGACAAGTACGGCAAGGGACACTTCAGTGATGCCAATAACAGTGACAGTAAGTGCAGCCACTGCAATAATGATGACTATTTCTTTTGCCCCTCACACCCACCCCTTACTAAAATAACCTACTCAGAAGTCGTAGCACCTCGGGTAGGGGGGGAATCCAGTATCGATGTTATTACCATCGCCGTACTTTCACAGTCGTCGTAATTGCTGTTGGTCAATTGACATTGCTCAAATTGTCATCACCATAATTCCATCACTGAAGTGACATGATACCCAAGGCAAGTGGTTCTGCTGGGGGCAGATATATTGACCTCAAAGAGTGACAAACCTGAGAGTTGGAGAATATGCTAAACAGTGGTGCTGCTTGTGAGCAGATATAGGGACTGGCTCAAGGTGAGAAGGGTGCGGTACACAGCCATCTATCTGTGTAGCAAAAATTGCCTTTGCTTGAATATGCAATGCAAGAGTTGGAGCTGTGCAGCCAATAGCTGTGTGGCTACAGCAGCAGATCAAAGGGGGCCATACCATGCAGTGAGGAGAAAGAGAGACAGAGAGAGACAGAGTGCCACAGGAAGGAGCTGAAAGACAGGCTGTCTGAGTCACAGTGTGGGCTCCAATGAATGCTAGTGGTCAGGGTCCAAGGAGTGAACAGGAGGCAGCAGTGGGTGGAGGAGCAGATGACCTGCTCACATAGCAGAGTTGTGACAGCTGAGACAGCAGCAGCAGAAGGCAGTCTCGGAGAGGAGTGGAGTCTCAACTGCCTACGGTGGTGTCAGGAGCAAGCCCCAGTGGAGTGGGATAGCATGCACTGACTCCAGCCAGGCCTGAATGACCAAGCCTACAGAAGGAGCAAAGTGGGAGGCAGCAGGATGTAGGGAACAAGAAAACCAGACAGGAGGAAGCACAAGGAATAGTCAAGAAAACAAACAGAAAGGGCCTAAAAACAATATGAGATAGAAATGAATGGCCAGGCACACACACACACACACAGGAGGTGAACACTAGAGCTGAGATGGTGGGTGAGCCTTGGCTATAAAGAGAGAGAGAGGAGTCAGAGGAGCCTTATTCTGCTTCCCCACTGAACCCCATTCATAGTTTTACAAATTATGGCATCTCCTATGGTTAGGGCTGTACCTTTTTCATGGCTATAATGGATTTCATGATTTCCATGAAATTTAAACAATGCCGTGAAAAATGTAGTTACCCAGGAAGTCACCAGAAATTGTGGTCCCGGTACAGTCACACCCAGATCCAGCACAGTAGTTGGCTACACATTGGCATCTCAACTCAGCCCCCACACACACAATGGGCCCTATGTATTAATGGGCACAAGTTATGTACAAATCATGCATAACCCACCTGCACAGCACCATACCTGTGGACAGGTGCACACCAAGGGTATGCACAATGGATGTGCACCTGTCTGTGGCTCAGCCTCCCTGGTGAACAGGACCCCACTCGGTGACCAGGGTTGGAGCCGAGGGTCCGGCTGGGCATCCAATCGGATACCCATACTGGACAGGGAGTTGACCCCATGCATGGAGAGGCATGTGTCTGGGTGCATGAATTGCACTGGCAGACACCCGGACCTATGCAACACTGCCCCTATGGGCACTGTGCCATCGTCAACATCCCCAGTGCATGGGGGCCATCCGGACATCATTACACAGCCCAGGACACCCTGGCCCCCATAGTGCAAGATGCCACCCCACAATGCACACACTGCATACCAGTGTGCCCACTGCCCACAGAGGTGAACCCCAAACACTGCACCCCAACCCATCACATGTGCCATGGTCCCCCCCCCCACAACACCCTACCCATACCTGCGGTTGGGGTACTGGGTGCCTGACAGCCAGCTGCACAGCCCTCCGTACACCTCCACGGCTGCCAGCCATCTGACCTCCATGGGTGTGCATCAGCTGCACACTCCTGCATAGGTCAGATGGCCAGTGGCCATGGGGATGTGCGGAGGGCTGTGCCACTAGCAGTCGGGCACCCGGTACCCCACCTGCGGTATGGGTAGGGTGGTGTCAGTGCCATTGAGAGTGGTGGCCATGCCCCACTGTTGGCTCTGTAGGCACTATCAGGTGCTGGGCTACAGGGGTATGGGTGTGAAGCCATGGGGGGCAACAGCGGGGATCACCCCATAGCGAGCAGGGGTGTCTGCCAGGGGGTTCGCGGCCTGGCTGGCCTCAGCTGGGGGGGGCAGCCATTCTGCTGATGGGCCCCTTCTCCAGTCCAGTGTGTGTGGGGGCTTGGTGTGTAGGGGCATTTACAGCAGGGCTGTCCATAGTGTACCTGCCTACACCCTACGCACCCTGGTGCACTGCCATACTCACCATGATGAATGGCATGTATAGCTGGCATGTCCCCTTACCTGTTACCAGTGCCTTGCTCGTCACATGACCAGGGGATTGGGAGCCTATGTACTGTGCACTCCACTCAGTGCATCTCACACGGGGGGCACATAGAGTGCGGAGTGGTTGCATGCCCCAGATATATGCGCATAGCCACTCAGACCCACTAGTGCATAAGGCCCAATAGTTGCTGTTTGACATGCCTTCTTGTATCAAATAACATTTAGGAACCCTACTCTGTGGTGCAATTTAGGTCCAGTTATTCAAAGAGCAGTCATAGCAGTCCCACTATACAGTGTCAATTTACAGAGACCAGTGTTCATGCTAACTGTTCAAAAGCCGCCTTATAGAAGTTCACCTTAAGCTGGTGGATACCAGAGCAAAGAATCAAGTACCCCAAGCCTCCTCCTGTGAGAGCTTAGTGGATGGGGAGGATGGTGGGAAAAGATTGGGAGAAGGGTGGGAAGATCCTGCCTTGCCTGCTCACCTGACTGAAATTGCTGGGTCTCTCCACTGATAGTGGCAAACGTGTGGGCTGCTATACAGAACTTATTTTGGTCCGCATGCAGTTTGGATTTTATATCCTGATATTCTGCTTGGGTAACTTGTGTCTGGGGACTTAAATCATTAAAAAGAAATAATCTCTTCCTGTCCCACTTGATATGCTCAGCTTTTCTAGCTTTCATTTGTAGATGAATCTCGTCAAGGTAGTTGAGAAGTTTAAAAATCAAAACTCTCATTCTGACTGATGTCTACTGTACTGTGCCATGAAAAACACAAATTCCACCATGAACTTGCCATGAAATGCATTATTTTTCACAGTGAAAAATATGCATCCCTACCCATGGTTATATGAGTGCCTTCTCTGGTTCTTTTGAGTGAGAAAACTGTGAAGCTCAGAAGTTCTGGCACACAAAGGACTTGAGAAGGCACTCTTCTAACAATAGGAATTGTCACAACTATACATAAAAACATATTTCAAATCATATGAAAGAATTCTGTTTCTACAAATTGGAACTTGAATATAAAATAAAGACATTGTACTCTGTAGAAAATGTGTGGATTTCCTTGTTTAAGAAGTGGATTATGCCAGAATGTACCACTTCAGAATTTTGAAACTGTTAGCATGACAGACCCTCTTATGGTTATAAGAGTGCTTGGAATGTCTAGAAGTATAAACCTTATGGAATTTTCAGCATGTAGAAAGATGAGAACCACTGCAGAACAGTGGTGAATGCTGTGTTCAGTTTTTGAGTTCTGTGAGTGACGTCTAGCATCCTCGAGACTGAAGACTGAGTGGATTATGACATCCCTGGCACAATCGGAAAAATACCCTCACCCCAATCACTACAGTTCATCAGTGGCTGTAATAAACTGTTGTTATACTGAATAGGGGACTGGGGTTTATGTTATAACATCGAGTCTTTCAACCCACCTACCACAAAGAGGAAACAAAAAAGCACCCGACGCAAGAAGGGCGATCAACATTACACCGACCTCCAGCACATCCAAAAATAAACAATTTTTATGTGGAGGCTATGCTACCGCACACCCCTTTGTGAGGCAAGCCCTCCACACACCAACTTAAAATTATCAACTCGGGGGTGATATAGAGGAAATATGAAAACCCCAGAAAAAACTTCTCCTGTACCAGGACCCATGTCCTCCAGCTCCAGGGGCGATGGCTCAAGCCACTACGCCAAATGGCCAGTTCAGAAGGGCTTGGCCAAACAAGTCTACATATCCTGTTTGAGTGATTGCAGCTCACTGCTACGCTCACTGTAAAGTAATCATCAGTGTTTTCTGCCCAGTGTTCTTGCTATGAGCCATTTTATTGAGTCCCTCAAATTGAGACGCTCAATAAAACTCGCTCACATCACTGCACACTGGGGACTTAGTAGCCTCCAACAGCAAGGAAGGTAACAGTAAGGTTGAAGTTCAAATTATGTTGGGGGAAGGAGTCTTGACAAAGATTACATTCAGCATGAAAAATAAAAAAATAAGTAAACTAGGGAAGTATAAGGGAGAAGGTACAGGAAGAAGCACAAAGGGATCAGGAGAAATATAGAAAGGGGTCTGCCCCCAGATCTGCCTTAATGTCAGGGGTCTAGGAAATAAAATTAGTGAGCTCCAGGAAAAACACTGAGATGGTCTTAATAGCCATCACAGTAACTTGTGCCATTGAGAACAGCAATTGTGACCTGAAAGTCCCAGACTTACACCATGTTTAGACAGGATAGAGGAAAAGGTAATGGAAGGAGCATAACCCTATATGCCAGGGAAGGCACAGAGGCAGTGGAGTATGTATACATCAGAGGAGCTAATGAGGAAACAGAATCGCTGTGAGTTCAGGTCACAGTCACCTCAGGCAAGACACTATGGATGGGGGTGATCTATAGACCACCTGGATGGGGGAAGAGACAGAAAAGGAGCTGGGGTAAAAATAAGATGGGGGTGAGAAAGGGGGAGGTGTTGTGGTGGTGATGGAAGATCCAAACTTGCCAGATATTGATTGGGACAGTCCAGCGGCCAGGGACCCAGAAGTCAGGCCCTGCTGGATACATTGCAGGACTGTGCCTGCTGTTGCAGATCGTTAAAGTACCCACTAGACAAGCTGCCAGGAGGAGTGAGGGGAAGGGAGCCACTAGGGTCTAGCAACCATAAGTCTATGATTTGACATGGCCCTTGAGTCCTAGATTTTATAAGGACAGGCTTCAGTCCGATAAGGGAGCTGGTCCAGGACAAGATAGTTGGAGTGGACAGCATCAGGGATGTGGAGGACAGATAGGGGCAATCAAAGGGGCCATTCATAAGGAAACAATGTCTTGTATAGGAATGGGAATCAAAAGAAAGAGGTGCAAGAGACCAAGATGGTTCTCTGGAAAAGTCATGGAAGCAGTGAGAACCAAAAAGAAGTCCTTCATCAGGTACAAAGAAAACAAGGGGGGAGGAGGAAAGGGAAGAGTACCAAATAAGAACAAGGGGAACCAAGAAGGTGGTCGGAGAAGCAAAGGCAGACACAGAGTTATGTACTGCAGAAGGTGTCAAGGGATGGGGAAACAGTTCTTTAGCTTAATTAGGAAAAAAGAAAAAAGGGAGGAGGAATTGTTAGGCTAACTGAGGAGAGTAAGGTAATTGAGAAGGATGGGCAGAAAGCCATTCTTAAGTGCCACTGCTGCTCTGTATTCCCAAGGAAAGACAGAGGGCCAGACAGTGGCATTAAGGCAGGTGTAAGGGGGATCTCAGACATGAGGCAGCAAGTATTGACTGGTGAAAGGGTTCAGAAAGGGCCAGCAGAATTAAAGATAAATAAGGCCCAGGGGCCAGATGAGATGCATCTGAGAGTGCTCAAGGAACTGGCAATGAAAATAACTGAACCCCATGGTAAGGCTATTCAGTAGCTCAATTCATACAGGGGTAGTTCCTAAAGACTAGAGGGTAGTGGACCTAGTCCTAGCCTGTAGGTGGGGGGGGGGACATGGAGCAACCAGGTAACTATAGACCTATCAGTCTTACCCCTATTGTGGGTAATCCAATGGAGACACTAGTCTAAGAGGATCTCCTAGACCACTAGGAGAGCATTGGACTCCAGGATAATAAACATAGAAACATAGATTTTGATGGTAGATAAGGACCGCCTGGCCCACCTAGTCTGCCCATTTCCCTACCTCTTAACTCCTGATCTTAAATGATCAGCAGTTTACCCTCTGCTTCCTAGCACTAGGGTTGCCTTCTGTCTATCCCATGCATTCTTGAACTCACTGATTGTTTTAGCCTATACGACCTCCACTGGGAGGCTGTTCCATGCATCCACCACCCTTTCTGTGAAAAAATACTTCCTCACATTTCCCCTGAGTCTCTCCACTCGCCCAGCCTCATATTGTGACTCCTTGTTCTTGCACATCTCTTTTTTTGAAAGATGCTACCCTCCTGGACCTCGTCTATTTCCCTGAGGTACTTGAATATCTCAATCATATTCTATTATATTATATCATTGGCTGTACTTCTCTAGGCGATTGTGTAGAGAGTTGGACCACCCAGATTGCGTGGCTCAAAGCTACGGGAATGCATGCCGCTTTCCACTGTAAATGTAGGCTGTGCCCCGCACACCCCCAGTTCGGCCTATCTCTGATAAATTGTGACATAATAAATGAATGTTATCTTTCATTAGGGGCTGTGCCCCCATCACCCACTCTAATTATCTTCTAATTGTAGCTGCGCAACGTGACGTTTTCTCATTGTCAGTTACGCATTAAGTGCAGCTCCGCCGCTGGTCCGACAAACTACACAATCACCCTTCTCTATATTGACTCGCCTTGTTTTACCATTTGAACTCCTTGTTATGTATTATTCACTATGTAGTTCGATTATCTATATTTGAATGTACCCTGGCACATTGTACTTTATTTCACTTTACTGCACTGTTCTGCTGGACCTGATGTAACATTGTCCATTATCCATGAATACTTAACATTTGTACTCCCATTACCCCTCCCTCCAGGACACATCTGGAAATGAGCCTCAGCTCAGTATGCTTTCCTGGTGAAACATTTGAATAAATAAATAAATAAAAAACTTCCAGAGTATACATATTACGGTCTTTCCGTCTTTCCTCATATGTTTTCTGATGGAATCCTTTCACCATTTTTGTTGCCCTTCTCTGGACCACCTCTATTCTGTCAATGTCGGTCCAGAGATGCAGTCTCCAAAACTGAACACAGTATTCCTGATGTGGCCTAACTAATTGTCTGTGCAGTGGCATCACTACCTCCTGTTTTCTACTGGCGATGCCCCTCCCTATACACCCCGGCATCCCTCCGGCCATCCCCACCGCCTTTTCACATTGCTTTACCACCTTCAGGTCATCTGTTAACAGCATGGGTTTGTAGCAGGGAGGTCTTGTCAGACCAGTCTGATGGGATTCTTTGATTAGGTAATAAGGGCAGTGGATAAGGGACACACTGTATTTGCTCTGCTTCAATTTCAGCAAGACGTTTGACTCCGTGCTTCACAGAAGGGTGCTGAAGAGGCTAGAGGATCTGGGCATAATGAAGGACACAATTAGATGGGTGAGAAACTGGTTGGAAAGGAGATAGCAGAAGATTGTGGTTAATGGAGTCAAATCAGAAGTGAGAGAGGTCACAAGCGAGGTGCCACTAGGATTGGTCCTGGGTCCAGTATTTTTCAATATGTTCATCAGTGACATGGGAGACAAAATCCAGGGCAAGATGTGTCTCATCACAGATGATGCTAAGCTCTGTCGAGGGGTAGACTGTGAGGAGGGGGTTAGGGAGATGAAGAGAGACTTGCAAAGGCTACAGAGGTGGTCAAAGATTTGTCAGTTGAAATTCAATACCAAAAAGTGCAAGGTGATGCACATAGGGAACAAGAAACCCAGGAAAGAGTACTGGATTGGGGGGGGGGGGGTCAAAGCTTAGCATTACCTCTGAGGAAAGAGACCTAGTGGTCATCATCAGTGTCTCCCTAAAAAATAAAGTCAGTGTAACAAGGCCTACAGTAAGGCAAACAGGATGCTGGGGAGTTAGGAAGAGGTATTGACAGGAAAAGGAAGGAGGTATTACTGCCTCTTTGTAAAGCACTGATGAGGCCCCAGCTAAAATATTGTGCACAGTTCTGTAGTCCTCACCTGAGGAAAGATAAGGAAAGGCTGGAAACAATGCAACCTAGGTGACCAAAATGATTCAGGACCAGAAAGGCAGATCTTACGAGGATCGGCTCAAGGCACTGAACATGTATCCGCTGGAGGCCAGACAAGAGAGGGGCGATATGATAGAGACCTTCAAGTTCCTGAAAGGAATGAACAAGGTAAACTGAAAGGAACTATTTAGCCTGAGCAGCAAATCAAGAACATAGGAGGATGAGTGGAAACTGATGGGGTGGGGATTCAAGAGGGACATGAGAAAGTTTTATTTTACAGAGGGTGGTCAAGCCATGGAACAATCTGCCAGCTGATGTGGTGGGTGCCAAAAACATCAATGGTTTAAACACAGCTTGGAAGAGTGAAGGTTTTAGTAGTTGCTCATAGACTTTGACGGCAGATAAGGACCGCTTGGCCCACCTAGTCTGCCCATTGCTCAGGGTGCAAGTGGTAGGGCAGGGAGCATGGAAGTGGATAGTGTGCGTTAGAACCCTGTATGGGCAATAGGTCCTGGGTTTATTATGGAGTTTATGGGCAGACTGGATGGGCCAGTGGTCTTTTCTGCCATCTTTGTCTGTGTTTTAAT
The DNA here is from genome assembly GCA_016271365.2 of Neoceratodus forsteri. Taxonomy (NCBI): domain Eukaryota; kingdom Metazoa; phylum Chordata; order Ceratodontiformes; family Ceratodontidae; genus Neoceratodus; species Neoceratodus forsteri. Next base: position 162,593,886 of record CM057453.1, read on the forward strand.
GTTGTGTATACTACAGTATGTGTATTTTTCACCTTTTAGCCTAATTTTACACTTTTCTCAACTGCACAGTCGGGAAGTTAGGATGAGTACCCTTCATAAACAGATAAACATACTTTGTCCTCGGCCGCTTTCTCCATAAAGTAGAGCCTCATGGATCCAGTATCTCCTTCTGTTCAAGAACTGATACAAACCTCTTTGATCTCAGAGGATCCTCACTACCTCGCTAAGCACAGCCTTGATGATCTACTCCATTTTGTTCTGGACAGATTAAAAACTTTGACATAAATTTTATCCTGGGATGACATTGCTGCTGTCGTTTTGAAAATGTGTTTGTCTGCTTTGTGCAACTGCGAATGTTTGAACACTGGCATTCTTTTATCATAACATGGATGGAAGCTTGTTCTGCTGTAATGTGCTCAAGCAAGCAGAACAAGTTGCATGATGCGCTTAGGCAAGCAGAACAGCTTGCAATGCTGTCAGGCAACTAAATACAGTGCTAGAGTCTTTGGGACAGTACACTGGATTTAGCTTGCACATACAGTATAGTATAAAAGCATTGTGCCCATAGGTCCTTATCTTTCTAAAGTACTTGAGTAAACAGAATCCTGCTTCTATAGAAACACACTGTTATTTAATTTGTGCTCTGGTGTAAATGCTGTAGAACTCTGCTGCAATGGAAACAAATATCATTAAAACATTTAAAACAAGCATTTGTCAATGCCAAAAGTTCACCGTTGGTATTGCAGTTGCACATGCTGTGTTTTGCTGTTGTACATGCAGTGCTTCTTATGTTCTCCCAGTACTGGTCACTGCCATCAAGATTCTGAATCCCACAACCATGTTTGGACCCCAAGCAAGGCCCCGCTCCACTACATCACTGCTCAGCCTGACCACATCCGTGCTCCACAACACTCTCAGTCCTCAGCACACAGAATAATACCAACACAACTGACAGCCAACCTAACTGACAGATTCATTGGAATCATAGGAATCACCAAGTTATTTAGACTTTCGTCCATTATGCTTGCTTATTGTGTGTCTATGGGATCTTACCCCCTAGACCTGTAGCATGTATCTAAGTTATGTTTAAAGGACTCCATGGATATGCTACCCACTACTTCTATTGGAAGTGTATTCCATAATTTGACTACTCACTGGCTATACCAATTTCTCCCATTTAGGAGGTTCCATTTATTTGCTATTAGTTGCAATGGGTGGGCTATAATGTTATAAGTTTGTGGTTTAAGTTCTAATCCCAGATCATCCCATAAAGTGGGATCCAAAAATGCTTTGAACAACAGACACATATCACCTCTCTGTCTTCTGTATTCTAGGGAAAAAAGATTGAGAGCCCCCAGTCTTTTTTGTAGTTCATGTGTTCTATACCCTGGATTCATCTTGTAGATCTTGTTTGAACCCTCTCTATTTTCGCTATCTCTCCCTTTTTATAAGGAGCTCAGAGCTGCAAGCAGTACTCTAGGTGTGGTCTCACCAGCATCCCATTAAGAAGCATCAGCACCTCCCTTCTTCTGCTCCCTATATGCCTGAGTACACAATTGAAAGTGTTATTGGCTTTGTTTACAACTATATCACAATGTGATTTACATTGTAAGTCGTTGTGACTATAACTCCTAAGTCTCTTTCCTCGGCTGAACTAGTTAGGTAGTTATTATTTAGTTGGTACCTAAAGCCTAGATTTTCTTTGTCCATGTGCATAATAATGCATTTGTCTTTATTTAAATGAAGCTTTTTTGGTGTTAGTCCACTCCTGTATTTGATCTAACACTTGTTGGAGTAATACACTGTCCTCCTAAGTGTTTACAACAGCTCCTACCCTGCAGTCATCTGTGAATTTGGTAATCTATATATTGCTTTATGTATATTGTAATGAGGATACATAAATGTTAAACAAGGATGGTCCAAACACAGATCACTATGGCACCCCACTGGTTGCCTCAGCCCAATCTGAGAGAACCCCATTCACTGCCACCCTCTGTCTTATCCCCCGAGCCAGGCCGATACCTAAGTTACTGTGTTTTCTGTAAATCCAGCACTGTGGAGTGAACAGGCCAGTTCGTTGTGTGGTAGTTTATCAAAGGCTTTAGAAAAGTCTAATTGTATCACATCTACAGACTGCCGCGGTCCACTGTCTTACTAACCTTCTCATAAAATTTGAGCAAATCGGTCTGGCATGACCTGTTTTTTGTAATGCCCTTTTGTGTTGGGTCTCACATATTATTAGCCTCCTCTATATTAACCTCTAGGTGGGGTATTATGTGATCCTTGAGAATTCCCTCAAGTATTCTACCCAGAATAGAAGTTAGGTTCACTGGTCTGTAGTTTTTGGGAGCAGTTCTTGGTCCTTTTTTATAAATGGGAATAACTGTTGCCTCTCTCCAACTTGGTACTACTACCCCCTGTATCAATTGAGATTTCAAATGTATATGTCAAGGGAGGCACTATTTGCTCTGCTATTTCAAGAATAACTCTGGGTGTAGACCATCGGGTCCTGGTGATTTGTTCTTGTTGATTCTCTTTAGTCTATCTGTGACATCATTGAGTTCTATTTTTAACTGTCCCTTAGTTGTTTTATTATCTATGTCTGTTGGGACAATTTTAGAATTGAAAACAGAGCTAAAATATTGATTGAGTATATTTGCAGTTTGTTTGGGGTCTGCCACATTCTCATCTTTGTCATTAAATGGTCCTATGGTCTTGTGGGATCCTCTTTTTTCATTAACATATGAATAGAAGGTTTTATAGTTATCTCTGATTTCATTTGCTAGTTTCAAATCATGTTGGGTGCTATTCACAAAGGGCACAGAAGTAAATGGAAAACGTGCATACCCTGCATGCGCCCCTGCACACCCATGGACAGATGCGTGCCAGCAGTATGCACGACTGCTGGCCACCTGTCCATGCCCCCGCTCCCCCATGCATGCAGGATTCCACAGGGTGGCAGGGGGCAGTGTCGCAGGTCCGGCCAGGCACCTAATCAGATGCCTGGACTGGGACCCACACTGGATCCCTTGCACGGCAGGGCGTGCATTGGCAGTGCACCCCACAGAACACTGACAGACGGTGGCAGTAGCAGGTGAGGGTGGGCAATGCATTCGGCCCAATTGGTGTGGTGGGATTGGTGGGGAGCATGCCTGTGGGCGGGGGGGGGCCGGGGTGACAAAACTGCTGGAAGGGGATATCTGTGTGGTGCAGATGATGGGGTGGCAGCCCTGTGCCAGTGTCCCTGTGTGGGGTATGTGCGATATGGGGTTGGGGGGTCGTCAGACACACACCTGTGTCTGGGGTGGGTTGGTGGCATCTGGGGTCCTGGTCCTGCAACCCTGGGGGATGGATTGACTGTTCGCTTTGTCCAGCAGGGTGTCCACAGGGTGCATAGGGGGTTTACAGCAGGGTCCTCCCTGGCATATCATGCATCACCCTACGCCCCCCGTGGCCAGCATTAGTGGGGTGGTGAATTCTGCATAGTGCTGGCATGCCCCCGGAATGCCCCTTGTAAGAAGCTGTCCATGGACAGGGGGGGGAATCAGGTGTGGTGGGTCTGCATGCCCCCCTTCCTAAATGCCGCGTAAGGGGCGCAGTGGGTACAGCATGCCTACATCAACATTAGACAACCACCCACACCTTTTCATGCATAGTGCCCATTGTGATTTGGCCACTCTAATTTCCCTTTTCACTTTTTTCACCACATCCTTTGTATTTATGTGATTGTTCAGTATTTTTCCTACTTCTAATTTGTTTGTAAGCTTTGTTTTTTTGTTTCATTAATTTTTTGAGCTTTGAAGTGAACCACCTTGGTGACCTTCCTTTATTATAGTATTTAGGCTTTAAGGAGATATATTTATGGTTTTCATATTGTATTATATTTACCAATTTGTCCCACTTATTTTTGAGTGAGGTAAATTCAAATTGTTTAGCCCAGTCCCATTCTGTTAAATTAGTTCTTATGGCAGGAAAGTCAGCCCTACTGAAATTCAGTATTTGTGAATTTCCTACTTGATTGATGCGTGTTTCCACCATTTCAAAGAAAATGGTCGGGTGATCACTATTGCCAAGTGGTACATGAGTTATTATAGTGTATACTGAATCACCCATAGTTGTCAGGCCAATATCTAGGGTGTTCTCTCATCTGGTGGCATCTTTAATTAGTTGATCTAATCCAATTTGGTCAGATAGATCTAGGTAGTCTTTCTCTATTTTGAGGTCCCCCTTGTTGTTTCCCAGTTGATTCCTGGTAAGTTAAAATATTCTGCTAGCAGTATTCTATCAGCTGGGTCAAGATGCTCTATATATTTTTGAATGGCTGCCTCGTCCTCATGACTGACTGAAGGGGGCAGTATACTACACCTAAGATGATTTTTGGTGCATTCTGTGGTAACAGTTCTTGTTCATACAGTTCGGGCTGAGAAGGGGGTTGGGGGCAGAAGACACTCCCCATCGGGCTTGTAGTGCCCAATCCTCTGGCCTAAAGCCAGGACCTCCCCCACCCTACAAGAGGACCTGGGAGTGGTCAGAGAGGGGTAGTTGGTGGCTGAGCAAGGAGGTTGGAGGACACAGAGAGCATGGAGGAAAGGCATACCTGTTGAGGTCCCAGGGCTCCTCTGGTGTCGCACCCCTCCAATTGGCATCCTGAGCATGTGGCAGCAGCAGCACGGTCAGTTGGGTGGAGTGCAGCTCCCCAACACAACTTGTTCTCGCTGAGCACAGCCCCGATCAGCGAGGAGGGAAAAAAAGGGCAGATGGACCAAGCTGTGCTTCCAAGAAATAGGTCTAGGTGGAAAATGTGCCCCGAACCTTCTAGTTCTGCCCAAGCAGCCACAGCAGTGTGAGGAGGGAGCCAGGTGGGAGTGCAGCTCCCCGGCCAGGTTACCTTCCTTTCCCCAGCAGCAGTGGAGTCCTGGGCTGTGGAGACCTGTAGACTCAGACATGGGGCAGTTATACACATTAATGAGGGGAGGGAGTGGTCTAGTGGCCCTAGGTCACCCATGGTAAAGGTCGTTCGAGCACCACTCAAACCGAACTGTGCTGCTGCCTGCCTAGCACCCCCTAAAGACTGCATTTTCTGCAAAAAATGAACTGTGCTTAAAAATCTGAATGCTTGTTTACTCCCGGACTGTGCTATCAATTTGTGTCCTTGCATACCTGACACCCAACTTCACCATTGTTGTCCGGACCAGCTTCGCCAGAGTCTGACACTGACCCATGGAGGTCTCCGGCACATCTTCCATCTGCAGCAGAACCACCTCTAGTGACATCAGCCTGTGTTGAAGTCCCACCACAAGTGTTCCAGCATCAGCCCTGTGACAGTAAGTGGTAGAGAGTTGCTAGTGAGGTACCCAGTAGTGAGTCAACTTAGGAGCCACCCCAGTTCAAGCTTGAGGGACCACAGTTAATGTTGTGCTTGCCCTTTCCTTATTTTTCCGGCCGTCCGTAAGTGTGTGCTTGCCTGTGTTACTCTGTAGAGGCCGCCCGAAGATTGTACCACCAGCAGTTTTGGTGAGAGGTCGCCTGGGTGCCGGGGACTTGCCAGTGGTCATTGTGGTGGATCGTCTAGAGAACCATCTGCCAACCAGAAATCTTCACCTTCTTGCCCAGAGCCGCAGAGGATTGTCATCTTCCTCCCTGTCCAGCTAACAGTGTTCCTCTTTGTGTGTTGTTCATCTGGGGAATGCCCCTTTATGGCCTGTTTGTAACAAGCGCTTTGTGGGGTCAATGCCCACCTGCTGATCAGCTGATGCATAAGAAAGACCAAGCTTGGTTTGTCCGTAGTTGCATAATCTCAGCTAAGTACGCACAGGACTTGGACTAAAAGGGGTTAACCCCCTGTTCTTTGTTCGACCAATTGTTGGTCCCAATCGCATTGTTTTGTTGTTTACTCTTTTTTATTATTATCCTGTAACATTGTAGAACACAGTTATCTTGGTTTTTATTATCCCTAGTAAATAAACATTTTGCATCTTGGTCACTGAGTAAACTTTTTGCCTCTCCTTCTAGATTCATCTGGCCTGTCCTATAATTTTTAGGAAACCTTTTGGCCTGCTACATACCTACACTATCTAAGCTACAAATACTTTGTTACTAAGTGCAAAATTATAATGTAGAGTCATATAGCCATTGACTTCACAGAGCAGTGAAGAGTACTGCAAGAAGTGCTATCAAAGGATTGAGAAGCAGCCTGGAAAATGCAGGCCTTGTTAGGCAGGGGCAAAGGTGTGGAGAGAAAAAGAGGTTGAGGTAGGAGGGCTGGGTTGGTTGGTTAAAAGAAACATATAGTAGGGCGAGATCAGTGAGCCAGAGGTGAGGGTGGGGGTAAGAAGAGACAGCAGAAATGACTGTCAAGTAGGGTTCAAAGTTAAGTACAGGGAGTGGCTGTGTAGAGGAGGGGCATTGTGCCATGGGGTGGGAAAGGGCAGTTTGAGAGGGAGAAGCATGTCAGTGTCAGGGTAGCAGCCAGAGCAGGCCTTGTCCAGAAAGGGGGAGCTGGGGGGTGAGGAGGGTGAGACTTGAGGAGACATATAGATGATGGTGGCTATAACTGTAGGTGAGGAAGCGAGGAAATGAGAGTGAAAGGTGGGGGGTGGGGAAAGTGTGATGAGTGAGTAGGGAATACTAGCCCTGTTCGACGTGTATCGGAATAAATAATTCAAGAGGGACAGTCATATGTCATCTCTTGTGTAAGCAGGTGGCGAAGGTCTTTTTTGAACATGCTGATTTTTCCATTCTCAATCAGTGTGACTGGGAGGTCATCGAACCATTGTGGTCCCCTTATCGAAAGGGCTCGCTGTGCAAAGGAAGTATGCCTAAAAGGCATCTATAGTGCACCCTTTGTGGATCTCCTTGTTGTTTTGGTGGATTTTGCTTGCTGGAATAAGTTAGTCATTGAGACTGGTGTCTGTCCTAAGAGAGATTTCTTCCCCAGTAGGCAAGCCTGGTACTTGACTCTTTGTGGTAATGTGAGCCAACCAGTCTTGCTGTATAGGAGACAGGTATGTGTATAACAATTCAAGGGCTAGTCTACATGCTTTGTTAAGTAAGGTCCTGATTCTTTTTAGTGTTGAGTCAGTAGACGCACTATAGATGACAAGTCTATTGTGGTCGAGATCAAGCTCCCTGTGACTAGCTTCAGAGCCTCTGGGGTCATTTACTGCCTGTGTCTAAAAAGAATGCCGAGTTTGGCATTCGCTGCTTTAACCATGTGGTGGATGTGACCAGCAAATGAGCGGGAGTCGTCCAGGTAGATATCCAGGTACCTGAATGAGCGAACCTGTTCTAGGGCTGTACCCGCACCACTTGTGATGTGCAGAGGGTCATTTTTCTTCTTGCTATAGTGTAGGGCAAAGTGCATAGTTCTTGTTTTTTTGTAATTTAGTAATAGTTTGTTGTGACTGAACCATGCCATGCTTCAAGTTCCCTTAAACAGGCTTGTAAGTTAGCAGAAATTTCAGTTGTATGGCGACCTGGGACAGAGATGACTGCTTCGTCCGCATACAGTATCATGTTTGCTGAGCAGGCAGATGGTAATGTGTTAATAAAAAGACTGAAGAGCAGTGGGCCAAGTGTGGACCCTTGCTGCACCCTCAGCAACACCTTCCTGGGATCTGAAGTGGCTCCAGCGATCTCGCATTGAGTCCTGTGGGACAGATAACTTCTGAACCAATTGACAGTATTGAAAGACAGGCATAATGACACTAGGTTACTGAGAAGTAAATGGTGGTTAACAGTGTCAAAGGCTTTTGTAAGGTCTATGAATACAGACCCTACAGCCTTGCCATTGTCAATTGCATCATACAGTTGAGAGGTATATTCGACAAGAGTCATAATGGTGCTATGGTTTTTCCTGAAACCATGCTGCTGTGCAACCAGTAGGCTGTATCTGTCCTAACAGCAGCAGAAGGCAGTGGCTCACCACCTTCCCAGATGCAGAGCAGCTTTTAAGGCAGCCCCTGTTCTAATTCAGTGCTAGAGCAGCTACATCAGTCCCTTTTTCATGGGTCTCAAGTCTGTTTTGGACAAATGTTTTAGTCAGAAAAGAACATCAAGTGGGAGATTTTCACAAATGCTCTCCTCTCCTCAGAGATTGCTCTCAGATCAATCTGCTCTACTGCTCGTGGCTCACTCTCTTGTGCAGAAATTCAGGGATTAAAAATCAGTGGCTAGCATCTCATGCATTATTCATTAATAAAAAAAAACAAAAACTGGCTCTCAATGGCTGTCAGTTCCAGGGAAAAGCATGCATGCAAGTCCTAAACCAGCATACAGTTCAGAGTTGTTCTACCGAGCTGACCTCCCAATTGATGTCAGTTTCACATGTACTAATTTAGTTGCTTCACAAAGCTGAACTAGTCTCCAAATTTATTTTATTTATTTATTAATTTTATTTATTTATTCTTTTTTGATAACTGAGTAAGGCCCCCTAGGCACAAGTGCCTGTTTTCAGGGGTGACCTGGGAACATTGGGGTGGTTAAGTGACTTGCTCGAAGTCACACAGTATGCAGCTGGAGGTTGTAGGAATCAAACCCAGGTCTGTCTGCTGGATGTACTAAGCTCATTCACAGCTCATTACTCATTGATGTCAGTTACACAGGGAAAGGATGCCAGCTCAGCGCTGTCACACCACAAGGGGTGAACAAGGGCAGGCCCATGAGCCAGGAGCTCTCCCCCCCAATAAACCACCCTCACAGCAGCTACCAGCAGAATCCAGCTCTCAGATGCCAGTTCAGCACTGCTATACCACAAGGGGTGAACAAGGGCAGGCCAGCCAGCCAGGAGCTCTCCCCCCCCCCCATATAAAGCACCTTCACAGCAGCTACCAGCAGGATCCAGCTCCCGGACACCAGCTCAGCACTGGTGCACCACAAGGGGTGAACAAGGGTAGGCCCAGCAAGCCAGGAGCCCCCCCCATAAAGCACCCTCATAGCAGCTAGCAGCAGACTCCAGCTCCCAGATGCCAGCTCAGTGCTGCTACATCACAAGGGGTGAATGCGGGCAGGCCAGCAAGCCAGGAGCTCCCCACACACACACAGAACACCCTCACAGCAGCTACCAGCAGATTCTCACTCTCAGACACCATTTCATTGCTGCTACAACACAAGGGGTGAACGAGGGCAGGCCAGAAAGCCAGGAGCTCCCCTCCTCCCCCCACACACCACCATCAAAGCAGCTTCCAGCAGACTCTAGGTACTTTCTTCTCTTACCTGCTACCCAGCGTGGGTGCCATCTTGCTCAAATCCTTTACCAACTTGACAACACCACGTGACCTTCCATAAGGGTCGGTGGACAGAAACTGATTGTTTTTAATCTAAAAAAGTAGTGTTCAACTCTGCAGCTTAACGTACTGTGCCATAACATACTTTAATGCCTTTCTGTGCATGTTGTAATTCATTTAAAAGTGCTGCTAAGTGCTAAGCAGCTAACTAAAAGAAGCTACATTTTCTTATTAATTTAAAACTTATATGTCAGCAGGAGTCATTGTCTGTTAAGATTAAGTAGACAGATAACTTTATTAGAAGTAGAAGGGGTCTTATTTAGGGTTAAAAAAAGAAAGAAAAGAAAGAAAGTCAGTGTGTGTTCTGTGCTGGGAAGGGTACTGTATCAGTTGACTTTGCTAAACCAGTAGGAGGAAAGAGAGCTTAATTGGGGGTGTGGTTTAGGCACTATAAAAGCAGGTGAGTCAAATTACAACTTCCTGTTGCTAGCCTTTTTTCTTACTAATTGCCCTCCATCCCACCCCTCCACCCACCCAGCCAAAGCCAGTTCTACTTTTATAGCCACTGGATTTGACTGTCAACAGGAACTTCCTGTTTGGCAGTAGGAAGGGAAGGATCATAGAGAAACACTGGTTTTGTCAACCCTAAAGGAAAAAGTAGCTCACTCTCCCCAAGCTGCTGGTGGTCTGATATTGAGCAAGGAAGAAGGAGGCTACTGAAGAAGGTAGGAAGTTGCTGTCCCAGAACAGGAAGGGTGAGAGTTGTAAGGAGAGGAGAGAGTAAGCATCCAGAGAAACAGTAGAGGGGACACAAAATAAGACATGTTAGGAGTGGTGCAGTGCAATGGCTGTGGGGCGGCAGTGTTCCGGGAGACATTCTGGAGGCTGCGATGCTGCCCTATTTGCAGGCACCTCTCTGGTCTGAGAGAGGAGGTTGCCCATCTCCAGGCTGACCTGGCTAGGATTCGTGAAACCTCCTCCCCCACCCAGGGACCACCAGGGCCAATGCCACTACCTCAGAGGTTGCCAAGAAAGAGGAGAGGCTGGAGTAGGGTGGGCTCAGGGAGGGAGAGTGTGGTGGAACAGAGTTGCATCCCTCCAGCTGTACCTCTCCACAATTCATTCGCTCTTCTGGTGGATAGTGGATCCTCTACAGAGACACCTACAGTGGAGACCAAGGAGGATGCTGGGAACTTTCACAAAGGAGACCCACAGGAGGGTGGCATGGGACCCCACAGGGAAGGAAACAACTCCTGGTGGGGACTCAATCATTAGGGGGTAGAAATGGGGAGGAAGGGAGAGGGAGGTAGCAGCCTCCCTGGCGCACGGCTTGGAGGACAGGAAGCAAATCCTCAGGATCGTGGGAGGAGCTGCACGAGGGAGGGAGCTGGATGTCATTGTCCACCTAGGGACAAATGACCTGGCTAGGAATGGGATCAGAGCAGTGCAAGAGGAGTTTGTAGAGTTGGGAAGGGCCTTAGACAAGTAGCACATACGGTAACCTTCTCGGAGGTGCTGCCCGTCTATGGCAAGGGAGATGCTAGGGCACTTCTCACCAGGGAATTCAATGAGTGGTTGAAAAACTGGTGTGGAGCTCAGGGTTTTGGCTTTATTGGGGACTGGGGAGCCACCTGGAGGGATGCAGACCTATACTGGTGCGATGGTCTGCATCTGTCCGGGGAACCAGGATCCAAGGTGAGAGGTTTAAATGCTTCATTGGCAAGCATTTAAACTAGCCAAGGGGGGAGGCACTGAAAAGGAGCAGGGAAATCCCAGCCTCCCCCACAAAACATGGTGATTAGTGAGGAAAACACCAAGGTACAGAAGTTATTAGGGAGCAGAACAGATTTAAATGTAAAAAAAGGCAAAGGCAGTAAGGACAGAAATGGGGCTAAAAAGGGTAAGGCTGTCAAAAAGTGGAGGGTGATGAGTACCAATGCCTGTAGTCTGTGTAACAAGCCCCTGAACTAGTGGCCTTGATGGAAGAGGGTTGCCTGGAATTGTGGTAGTCACAGAAACATGGTACAAGAGAGAACCATGACTGGGATGTCAACATACCAGGATACACAATCTACAGGAGGGACAGGAGGGTAAAAGAGGAGGAGGAGTAGCTCTCATGTAAAGGAAGGGATCAAAGCAACAGAATTAAAGAGTAAACAGGGAGCAGATGAAGCATTTGGGTCACCTTGGAGACAGGAAATGGCACCACAATCCGCATGGGGTTGTATATAGACCCCATCTCAGGGGAGGGAATGGACAAGGAAATGATAGAAAGCTTTCTTAGAATGGCAGAAAAAGGGGAGATATTGTTGATGGGGGACCTGAACATGCCAGATGTTAACTGAAGCACCTTTGCTGCAGGCACATCCAAGAGCAGGGTCATTCTTGATGCCCTACAGGGGGCATGCCTCAGACAGCTAGTATTGGAACCCACTCAGGAGGGAGCAATCTTAGACCTGATACTCTCAAATGGGGACGGAGAAAGAATCTCAGATTTAGAAGTGGGTAGCCATCTGGGAACAAGCAACCACCAAACAGTGTGGTTCACGATAAACACAGCCATACAATCAAGCCATACAAAAGCAAGGGTACTGGACTTTAGGAGGGCTGACTTTGGGAAAATGAGAGAGTGCCTCAGAAAAGCACTAGCAAACAGGCAAGAAGGAGGGGTAGAGGAACAATGGGGAGTGATCAAAACAGCCATCACAGAGGCAACAAGCCTTTGTGTAAAGCAAATCAATAAAACACAACGAAGGAAAAACCACTATGGTTCTCAAAAGAGGTGGCAGGGAAGGTTAAGGAGAAAAGGACAGCATTCAGGAAATATAAGGAAACACAGAAGGATCAGGACAGAGAACTTTATCAGTTAAAGCAGAAAGAGGCTGGAAGGCAGTCAGAATAGCAAAGGCCCAAACCGAGGAAAGGATAGCCAATTCTGTTAAGAAGGGGATAAGACCTTTATAGGTACATTAGAGAGCGAAGAAAGACCAAAGGAGGGATACTGAAGCTTAATAAAGGGAGGGAATGTGGATAGAGGGTGACAGTGAAAAGCAGAGATGCTGAATGAATATTTCTGCTCAGTATTCCAGAGGAAGAGGAGGGGAGTTACCTAAACCAAACAAGAGAAACACTCTGAAGACGGGGTCGATACCAGTCCATTTACAGAAGAAAGGGTTCTGAAAGAACTAATAAAATTGAAGGTGGACAAAGCAATGGGGCCTGATGGGATTCACCCAAGAATTCTAAAAGAACTAAGGGTAGAACTAGTGACACCGCTGACTGCTCTCTTTAACAAATCATGGGAGGATGGGGTAGTACCCGAGGACTGGAGGAGGGCAGATGTGATTCCTCTTCACAAAAGTGGGAGCAGGACAGAGGCAGGAAACTACAGACCAGTTAGTTTGACCTCAGTGGTAGGGAAAATGATGGAATCACTTCTGAAGGAAAGAACTGTTGAGTACCTACAGTAGAGGCCAGTGGGGCATAGGACCCAAGGCAGCATGGATTCACGATGGGAAGGTCATGTCAGATGAATCTAATAGATTTCTTTGACTGGGTGACCAAAGTAGTAGACCAGGGAAGGGCTGTGGACATGGCCTACCTAGATTTTAGCAAGGCATTTGATACAGTCCCACACAAAAGATTAATACACAAGATAGCCAGCCTTGGAGTGGGTCCCAAGGTGGTAGCCTGGATAAAAAATTGGCTAGACAACAGGATGCAAAGGGTAGTAGTAAATGGAGTACACAGTGAAGAAAGGAGGGTTACTAGCGGCGTACCACAGAGTACAGTACTGGGACCGGTCCTTTTTAATGTCTTTATAAGTGACATTGCAGAGGAACTGGATGGAAAAGTATGTCTCTTTGCAGATGACACAAATATCTACAAATGGGTTGATACACAAAATGGGGTGGAAAGGATGAGAAGGGACTTGGCAAGGTTGGAGGAATAGTCAAATGTATGGCAGCTCAGATTCAATGCAAAGAAGTGCAAGGTAATGCACATGGGAAACAAAAACCTGGGGGAAGCGTACACAATGGGGAGTGAGATACTGACAACAGTAAAAATAGAAAGGGATCTGAGGTAATTATATCAGATGACCTAAAGGTGGCAAGCAATGTGAGAAGGCAGTAAGGAAGGCTGGGGGATACTGGGATGCATAGGAAGAGGCATCAATAGTAGAAAACAGGAAGTTGTTATCCTCTGTGTACAGGCAGTTGGTGAGACCCCATCTGGAGTACTGTGTGCAGTTCTGGAGACCCCATCTCTGCAAAGACATAGACAGAGTGGAGGCTGTCCAGAGGAGGGTGACCAAAATGGTGCAGGGTCTGCACCAGAAGACATACGAAGAAAGACTAAAGGAGCTTAATATGTATACCCTTGAGGAAAGAAGGGAGAGAGGGGACATGATAGAAACTTTCAAGTACCTCAAGGGAATCAACAAAGTCCAAGAGGGTAGCATCTTTCAGAAAAAGAGATGTGCAAGAACAAGGGGGCACAATTTGAAGATAGAGGGAGACTGGCTCAGAGGTAATGTGAGGAAGTATTTTTTCACAGAGAGGGTTGTGGATGCATGGAACAGCCTCCCTGAGGAGGTCGTGGAGTCAAGAACAGTGGGGGAATTCAAGAATGCATGGGACAGGCATAAGGCAGTCCTAGTGGGGGGTAGGAGGAAGTAAGCTGTTGGTTAACTAGGATCTGCAGCTTATCTGTTAAGTAGGAAAATGGGCAGATCGGGTGGGCCAAGCGGTCCTTATCTGCTGTCAAATTCTATGTTTCTATGTTAGTCTGCACCTCTGAATTGCCTTTCCCTTAGCGAGCAGGTCATTTACACAGTTACCATACACAGGGTGACCAGAGTGCTCCCTGCCTGTTTTTCCCATATCAGAGCTCTAGCTAGCGTGATGTTTTTTTACTCCCAGTCACTTAAAGACAAAGTCTGTATGAATTCAGTAGCACAATGCATTTCTGAGCACCCTGCTGCATAAGTATGCATTATGCCCACATTTAGGAAGTTGTAGGCAGCCAGAATTTGCGGTGTTACTGGGGCTCTGCTACAAGTACAATACCCTCCTTCCCCCGAGCTTAAGCTCTCTCTAGTCGCCCCCAAGTTTTCCTATATAATCTACCTTCTGCCTTCTTTACTCCCCAGCTCCAAGATGCCAGCTCAGTGCTGCTCTACCACAAGGGGTGAACAAGGGCAGGCCATCGAGCTAAGAGCCCTTCCCCCCCACAAACAACCATCATAGCAGTTACCAGCAGACTCCAGCTCCTGGACACCAGCTCAGCGCTGCTACACCACAAGGGGTGAACAAGGGCAGGCCAGCAACCCAGGATCCTCCCCCCCACAAATCACCCTCACAGCAGCTACCAGCAGACTCCAGGTCTGTGCTTCATTATTGCCACCCACCCTCCCTCCCTTGCCACCCTATGGTGGGGTGCCTTTACAGGCAAAACACAATCAGCCTACTTCTGCACCCCTTCCTTTCCCTCTACATGGAACATTTCAACCTCCCACACATATAACAACTATGTGGTAGCTCTGGAAAGCAATTCAGGTTAGTTAGAACACCCCAGGGAAGCAAATTAAGTTAGTCTGTACACCTCGGCCCGATCTTACACCCTTATCTCCCTAATAAACAAACTGCTGCACTGCCCTATCAACCTCATGCTGAAGTTGCCTGGCTGCAAGAAGATTACATGTAAATCAACCGAGACACCCAGTAAGGCCTTTGTACACCTGTCACACTGCACCTACCCCAACATTTTCAGGCAATCATGCTTCCTCTAGTATTCATCCTACTGGCAATATGCCCATATCTGTCCCCATCTACTGAACCCATGGTTACTGCTCCTGTTTCTCATTTTCTGCCAAATCCAGCTGATGCATCCAACTCACATCCTACATGGGTTGCGTTTACCGCTCTTGCATCCTCCCTTATCTTAGCACAACCCATAGTTTTCAAGGCCATTTCACTCTCTTATGCGACCTCACCATTTTACCTCTATCTTTCTTTGAAGCGTTCCATGACAAATTTGCAGCACAGCACTGTCACAGCCAAGAAACAGCACATATTTGTGAGGTATAGGGTAAGAAAACGTATCACAATACTGCTTCTATGTTCAGGGAATATTGAGTTAAACCCAGGTTCTATTGCCCCCTTAACATCCCCATCCGAATTTGCATCTGTGTCCAGTTTAAAAATAATGCTAATCAATGTACGTGGCCTCCAGAAAAAACTTGATGCAGTGAAAACTCCGGGCAACTCACATGAACACAGATGTCCTAGTAATTACAGTATCATGGCTAAAGGGCTCCATCTCTAACCAACAAATAGCATGACCATTGTTTAATACTTTTAGACTAGACAGACCTACAAAGGGAGTGGTCATCTATGGTAATGCAAAATGCACAGCCACTGAGCTGCTTGCTGTCACCAAACATGGGGAGTTTGAATGTTTAGCTCTTAGACTTTCCCTGTCTTCGATCAAGGCAATTAATGTAATTGGCTGCTACAGGCCACCAGCAGGGGGACTAGAACTCTTCTTAAACTTTTGAAACTTCGCTGACTCCAACCCAAGTGAGTCTATTACTTTCTTGCTCCAAATTCATTATTAAATTAAGTTTTTGCAAATTTAACTTGGAAACTTATCTGATCGACCTTAACAACATAAACTGGCAAAATGTCTATTTGGCATACTCAGTCAATGAGGCCGTTGATATCTTTAATGCAACTATTTTAAATCCAATAAATAAACACATCCCTCTCATAAAGTGCAGTGTGAAAAAAACTTCCTACCCCTGGTTCATTGGAGAACTTAAAACAAGCTTATGTTAATCTTGGTGTTAGTAGTACATGTTCCACATATATACTGTTTTACGTATTTTCTTGAATTTAGTGTTATTTGTTAAATTTTTCAATAAAGAATAGATATAAAAAAAAAAACAACCTTATCCCTGCTGGACAAACTCTGGGCTACAGCTAGATGCACCAACGCCCCTGCAGATTAGACAGCCTTCAGAATATTTCGAAATGCCTGTTTGAAACTTGTCAGAACCATCAAAGTTAATTATTATGTGAACACACTTGAAAGTGCAAAGAGTAACCCAGCTAAAATTTAGCAAACTATTAAATCAGTACAAGGCCACAGAGCCCCCCCCCCCAACTATCCCGACTAAAATCAACTTACATGGTGTCACAATCTCTGACCAAAGCATGATACTTGAAAAACGTAATTTCCACTTTGTGACAGCAGGTCTAGCATTTGACTCCTCACCAGTCACAAAAATCTTCAGTTGCTCCCCTCTAGGATATGTTCACACCAGCCTGCAAAATCAAGGAACCTTCTGTCTTTCTCCCATAACCTTTAAACAAGTAGAGGATCTTCTAATGAAACAAGATACCAAAAAGAGTGCTGGCGCCTGTCGTAGGGTGTGGGATTTCACAATAACATCAGACACAGACAGACAATAAGGTGCATAAAAATTGTTTAGAATAAACGTTTATCATTTTATTGGATGAGAAACATTTAACAGAAAAATAAAGGTTAGTTTTGCCACTCAGTGGTGGTGTGAGAGCACCCTCTCACGACATCTTGCACCTCTCCCAGTCAGTTCTTCACTGACCACCCTATCTAAATTCTGCCCCTAGTGGTAGGCTTGTATACTGTTGCAGGGATGACATCGCATACTTAGGATCCATCCACCTCATGTCCCTTAACTTAAAGGTCTCCCTCTGAGGCCCATAACCCAGCCTATACAAAAACAAATGGGTTATTTCTAAACCTTGGTTAGCAGAGGGTCCAACATATATAAAAATAATAAACCTCTTGCATGGACACACATGTTTAATACTATTAGGAGCTTAATTACCTGTAGCTCCTCCTCTGGATAGTGACCTCCCATTCTATGTTAGCATAAAACAGGCCATTAGGGGCCGCTGTCTCACTATAGGAACTGATTCATTCCAAAGTAGCTCCCCTACAAGCAGGTCAGGCTGTATGAATTTTATATTTTATTTCCACAGGAAGTGTTTCCAGTAAAACAACTGTCCTTTCATTAGGGGAAGCACTTGCTTTCCAGAGTGCTCGTTGCTATCTTTAGAACTGGGTGGCTAAAAGGGAAGTTTGTTGCTGCCCTGTATTGGAACTGCAACACAGCAGTTCACTGAGAGAGAGAGAGACAGCAAGTGGAGCAAACATGCTCCTTCTTCATTTCAAAGTCTCTCTCTCTCTCTCTCTCTCTCTCCAGAAACTATTGGGTCCTTGTCCGTATTGGGGAACTCCACGGAGGGCACGGAGCAGTGGAATGTAACACAGCATGAATGCTGCTCCGAGCCTGAATTTCATGTTTTTACTCGGGAGTCTAACTCAGCCCAAGTTGGCTGAGCATGTTCTGACTTTTCCATAGCTAGCTGGCTATTTTTCTAACACACTCAGCCAGCAGACAGGATCCTTTTAGCACTAAGGGGGGGTCAGAAAGGGGGGGTTTCTGAGCAGTGGCACATGAAAAGGAAATGCCACTTTGCACTGGATATTCCTGATTGTAGACAGGTACATTATACATTATGAACTGGCTGATGAGAATTGAGTAAGCTGATTGGCTTTGAGGTTTTTGAAGCCGTGATGATATTGGACTACATACTCATGATTCAAAAAGCCCTCTGGCCACCAGCCTCCTCACTCTCAGTGCAGTGTTCCTCACAGCTGTGCCCATGACAGAAGGCAGTACAATGCAAGCTGCTGAGAGAAACAATGGTCAAGCGCCTCTCCCAAAAAAAAACAAAAAAAAAACACATCCACTTGCCATCTCTTCATTTCCCCACAAACATCCTTGTAACCCTGCTGCTGAAATTTGCTGCCAGAACTCAATTGGCTGTTTCTTAAAACAGAGCTTCTTTTCAAGGAAGTGTTACTGCATGCGGGTTTACGATCTCCTCCATCTCTCTGTCACTCACTCTTTTCAGAGGCGCATGCTCAGCTGCCTGTTTACCAAATGCAGTAGCATTTACAAAAATTATAATACTCACTTCATAGAATTTGACGGCAGATAAGGACCACTTGGCCCACCTAGTCTGCCCATTTCCCTACCTGATGGATAAGTTGCAGATTCTAGTTAATCAACAGCTTACTTCCTCCTACTTCCCTGTATTTAACATCTGCTACCAGAACCAAGCTAAATACTGACACTGAAGCTTACTCTGTATTCAGAAGACTGGACGACAGGAAGCAAGTGTCCCTCCTACTTGGTCTGCTCTCTTTCAAACTGCGACTTTTACCCCTTCTAGTGACATTAAACAATGTAAATCATATGTGCGTTAGGCACCTGGTTGCAACTTTTTAATCCCCAAAATAGACCACATTAAAACAATTGGGTCTTGACCACTCTGTGCAGAGTGAGGTAGGAAGAGTTCACAGCTGCTCCAATTACAACAGGGTCACCTGCTGCCCATAGCCCTCCAGGAATTATTTTATCAAAAGGTACTCCTCCAACACCCCAAAAAGTCACCTTCAAAAGGTTTTAAGTTTTTTTTTTTAACTGATAAAATGTTTAAGCCAGTTCATAATAGAAATAATGCACTCCAGGGTGTGGTATATCATGGGATACCGCCACTTCTTGGGTGTTGAATGCACTTGGTCTGCGGCCTTGTGCCCAACCACCTGAGGCGTGATGATATCCTAAGATATACCACACCCTGTTGTGCATTATTGCTTAATTGGCAGAGTGGTGGGCAAAGGACACGGTAATGCCACTCTGCTTTAACTTTAAATTGCGCATTTCCAGGGGCAGTACACAACTGCCCTACCTCTATTATCAACACTGCTTTTATTGGAAATGTGATTATTAATGCAGCTCCTCCGCATTTACTATTTATGAGCACTGCATCATTTCTTTTTTCTTCCAAGGCAAAAAGCATTGCAGTTTACATCCAATGAACATGTTTAAATGCCTCCCATGCACTATATTTAAACTTTCACAATACTTTATTCACACCATAAGCACCTTATTTTTCTCATAGGCACTCTATTTACTGTAAGTGACCAGTGCCTTGAAGTTAATTCATATTTAACATAAACTTTTTAATGCACTAATGGCACCCTTTACTTTATGCTAATGTATACCTCATTTTAAAAGGGTACCTTGCACTTTATGTTATTTAATAGCTTCATCAATTCAGTTTATGATCAATGGCATACATGTTTTTACTACACATTATCACTTTATATTAAAATCTTCTGGCATTAATTTTAGCTGTACTAACACCTAATAGTGCATTCTTTTGCAGCAGACCCACATGTCATGTACTTCAAATACTTTTGGCACTTTTCCCATTAGCACTAGAGCACTTTATGGGGGGGCAAGGGGCCCTCGTCTTCCTACTGGGGCACCCACACCTGACAGGGGTCACCCTGTCACATTCCTCCCCGCCTAAGAGGGCAACCACCCGTTGGTTGTCCAATACACATATACCAATCCAACAAAGGGTATGGTGGAGCTCCAGCCCACCCTCACATGAAGCTCCACTCCAGGGTCCCATAAATCAGATTGTGTAATATTAAACATCCTTGGTTCCTCTACTCAGACAATACTGACACAACATTTACTCTGGGGTTATCATCCTGTTAAACACAGTAAATGTCTATGTTAACAGACCTATATTCCAGACAGTTTCCAAACATTCCATACAGAACTAATCATCACTAACCAGAAAATTCCTGAACTCTTTTTCATCACATAGAATCCATATTCCCAGTTTACATTTAGTAATAGCAGACACCCATATTCAAAAATGCACCTGCTAGTATACTTTTGGAGGTTATGTCCTAAACCTTCCTTATTTGAACCAAAAGAGAGATATAAACAGATCAACAGTAAGAACAGATCAATAGATCAACAGAAAAAGGAGAAATCGCCCAAAGGTGGCCAACCATTCAGACTGTAGAAGACATAAGAAAATAGAATAGGAGAGGGGACTGTTGCGACAGCAGTTTTCTTGTAGCTGAAGAGAACAGATGGTTCATACTGTTATCTGCCTTCCCTCACTCTGGAAGGGGATGGAACCAGGGCCCACCCTCATCCATAGGCTCCATCTCAGGGTCCCTTATAATGACAAAAACAATTCTCACATGGAATCTACATCCTTGTCATACCTACGTACATTTACCCTGAGACTTATTTCCTGGTGTTTATCACTCTTAAATACCAGACAATATAGTATACAGCAGTTTTATGCTGACTGCAGCTGCTTCCATCAAGTTTGACATTTCAAACAGATCCATACTACATATATTTTATGAAACATTTTTTACTAGGCCCTCAGAACTAAGTGTCGACCTATCTCACGTAGACACTATTCCCAATAGGCCTCCTAGGGGAATCATCAAGTGTAAATTCACAATTTGCCCATTTGTCAGAAGAAACCCTTCTGAGAAGTCACCTTACAATATGGTCAGAAACTTAAACACTGAAAGTGATTACATAGGCTACCACCCTGACCTGGTTGCTCTATGTTGGAATCGCCATCTCTTCCATGGGTGCCACATATGTTGGCCTTCAACCCTTGAAGTGATTCCACCTTTCCACCATTCTGGTACCCTTCTTTGTTTGTATTTGGCACCAACTTTCAGATAGCCGGCCATTTGCTGATACATGCCAGGCCAATAATAAACCGGGGTGATGAGGGACAGTACCTCCCCATGGCTCAAAGTCCTCAACTGTCTGCCTCCCATAGTCTCCAGTACCTTCTGTCTTAAGCCCATGGGTACCACAACCCTAGCATCCACCTGCTTTGTCCAGGGGTTAGGCCCCATATGTTAGAGAACCTCATCCCTCTTCTCATACCACCATAACTGATTTTTCCTTACTCCCCTATTGACCTGCTTTCCATTCTGGACTTTAAGATGCACCCCTAACCTAGTGATTTTTGGATCTCCCACTTGTACTTTTTCCCAAAAAATCATCACATTTCATTAGAGGGGGTACAAAGCATTTCAAAGTCCCTTCAGCTACTACAGCCTCTTCTGTGTTTTTTGTAGTCTTCACCCAGAAATCAATAAGAACAATCTTAACTGGGGACTCATCCTCTTTCAGGCCATTGTCCTCCAGGTAGCATCCAGGAAATATCAGTAAATCAGGTAGCAACAGTCACCATGGTTCCTTCAGGGGGTCCTCCTCCAGGTAACATCTAGGAAAAATTGGCAACATTGGCAGGTTATTGCAGCTGGGGTCCTCTTCTTCCAATGCCCATATATCTCCTCTGGCAAGCCTTCCTCGACTTGCTCCAGTTCCTTTAACAGCACCCAACAGTGGTGCTCCACATCCCTCCAGCATTCCTCTGCATCCAGCCAATGCTCATTCATCCAGTGCAGCATATGTCATCGGGTGTGGGATTCCCGGCTGAATGTCTAAGTTATTCTGGGGGAGTTCAGTTGGGGGTGCTAAACCTGGCACCTCAGGATAAGGCATAAACTGCATGGTGCCAGAGGAGATGAGGACATTTTGAGTTGGTGACCTGGGCGAGGCCAGATCTGGAGATCGTATGGAAGAATTGATGCGACTGCTACAGTTGGTGTTAGAAGTGGGATTCCCGGCTGAACGTCCAAGTTATTCCAGGGGAGTTCAGTTGGGGATGCTAGACCTGGCACCTCAGAATAAGGCAGAAAGTGTATGGTGCCAGGGGAGATGAGGACATTTGGAGTTGGTGACCTGGGAGAGGCCAGATCTGGAGATTGGATGGAAGAATTGATGTGACTGCTACAGTGCTGATGGCATAGACCCCGTATTCCTAAAGCTAGGATATTACACCTTAACAGCTCCAGTCACCCAACTGTTCAATATGTCTATTGCTACTGGTACAGTCACTACCCTTTGGAAAACAGTCCATATGCTGCCCCTGTGGAGACCCATGTGACCTAAACAACTACAGATCTATTTCCATACTACCTGCGTTATCTAAACTTCTGGAGATATTAGTTAACACCCAGTTAAGGGACCACCTTGAAACCTCAAAATTAATTAACCCACTGCACTCTGGTTTTAGGCAAATGACTGCTTTATCACACTAGACAACAAACAGCCTACCAGAGCAGTCTTCCTTGATCTGAGCAAGACTTTCAACACAGTAGACCATGACCTTCTTTTAACCGAACTCAAAACACATGGCCTAAAAAACTCCAACATTAACTGGTTCTACAGCTATCTCTCTGGAAGACTCCAATGCATCAAAGCTGACTGGCTCCTGTCCTCTCCTCTACCACTTACAAGAGAAGTACCCTAGGGATCCATCCTAGGCCTCCTTCTATTTTCTATTTACATAATTCCCCTAAGTGACAATGTCCACAAAGCCAAATTGCACTTCTTTGCAGATGACACTGTCCTCTACATTTCAAAACCCTCCCTGTCAGATGTTGGTATAGAACTATAATCTGACTTTAATCAGCTTCAATACAACCTCCTGAGATCTAAACTACTATTAAATGCAAAAAACAAAAACAATGTTCTTCTTGCCCCCAAACTCCACAACCATGCTGCTCAAACACAACACTCCTCCGCCCATTACAACCTTGTTAGGGGATACACTTGAGGCGGTAGACAAATTCAGATATCTAGGACTTTGGCTAGACAAAAACCTCTCCTTCACAACTCACATCAAAACCCTTACAAATAAACTAGATTAGGCTTTTTTTACAGGAACAAATGTCTCTTCCCCACTAATGTAAGGAAAAGGCTTGTTCAAGCCACCTTACTCCCCCTTATCGATTACGCAGACATAATATACAACAGCTGCATAGCATCTTATCTACACGAGTTGGACATGCTGTTCCATCATGCCATTCATTTTATTACAAATGCTTTGAGAGCTGATTGAAACCGAGCAAACTCACTGCTGTGGGCTTACCGACCCTGAAGATAGTCCAGGGGCCTGTTGAGCAAAGAGAAGTGGTGGTGTGCTGGCCACAGTGAGAATGGTGCTGAACAAGCCTGCAAAACAAATAACAATGTCCAGTCCAGCCCCAGGTCCCACAATTGCAGTCTAGACCAGGACCAGGTTCAAGATGCAGTGCAGGGAAAGGTGGCAGCAGTGCTCCAGAGACAGCCAAAATTAAGCCCCCTTTTAGGAGGGGGTTACATAACTATTTGTAAAAAAAATCACATTACAGTGCATTCACAACTGGTTAAGTCTCATGCAACCAGCTGCTGTATGTGTGTTCAGTTACAAATGAAGTTGTGATACACAAAGGGAGTTGCACATCATGGCAGGGAGGAGTATCTTCTATGAGTGGGCTACAGTGAAAAGTGCTGGTTCAGACGATAGCTGGCACAAAAAGGGTGTGCTTCTGCTAACACCCTGTTCCCCCACAAAAGCAGCATTGCATGACTTTGTAAGAAATGCCCATTGCATGTTGTGATGCAGGGTGTTGTACTGGTTGGTGGCACAGGGTATACAGTGATTTGACTGAGGCCCCCCCAACTCATTCACATCTCTGGCTTATTGATTCCCCATTCCTAACCCCATAATGTTAACACTTTGGTGAGTCTGTGGACTCCAGCCACTCCCCTAGTGGCCATAATAATACTGGTGGTCCAGTGGTTCCCTGTTCCCTGGTCATTAGGATGTGCTTTCCCTGGTGGTGGTGGTCCCAACATTAATCTCTGTCCAAATCAGTGTCTGGCAACTGCCATTTATGCCTGTTCAGCACACTGTGACACTGTTACTGCCAGATTGTTTCAAGTGGTAAAGGGGGCAGGAGTCCACAGTGCTACACAAGCAGCCTGTGAGGGCCCCTATTTGACTGAATGTTCCTGTGAGTCGTTTTCATAGTGGCTCTGCCCCTTTTGCCAAGTACCTAGCAAATACTTTTGAGAATGTGCAATATTTTAAGAAAGTTTTAAATTACTTTTAAATGAGTGCACATTCACACAGCATCCTTAAAGTAGTCCATTTTGCACAGAATACTTCATACCTGCTTATGAAGTGAAGAGACGGGGAGAGTGAACATGACGGATCTTGAGTTCATTCCAATCTTAAATTGCATTACAATGTTGTGTTTTCCTGTATACTGAAAAACTACTATAACTTTTCTAAAGTCCAGTCTTTCAAATTTTGTTTCAAACATACAATCCAAGATGTCAGGTCAGGATCCATCCATTTGCTTAAAAGAAGTCTCCTTTGGATAGGAAACAATAGCTAGGCAGTATTAAGTCAGGAATGCAATATTTACTTCAATCACCTGTGTCATGTCATCCACAAGTCACATGCAGGATCGAGCTCTGCCTGTCAAAGTCATGGTTTGTTTGAAAAAAAGAGATTTGAAAAAAAAAAGCAAATTGCAGGAGGATACGAGAACAAGATTTAGTTTGCTGTAAAGAGACAAATTGTTCTGTCTCATCTGGCTTACTATTTACTGAGCGACAGCAGCAAAAAATTATAAATCCTTTCCTTGCAAAGAAAACAAACTTTTGCATGCAAGGCGACAGCCAGACTGAGTGGTATGGCTGGCCCTTTATCAACAAAAAAGAGCCTAGCTTTGCATTACAATTGACAAACATGAAACAAACTGTTCTTCATTTTTTTTTTTAGTTTTAAATTGCTTTTGGAACTCATTTGAAAAGCAAGTTCTTTCTGCTTACAACACCTAACACTGAAAAGTGCCATGGCCGAACTGTGGTAAAGTGGTCCTTGCATGACTTCCAGGGACAAGTGTATTATGGAGATGAGCACACTGTTGCTGAGACAATACTGTGTCCCACCCAGTGCTGAAGCACACAGTTCCAGCTGGATATGGATGTCATTGGTGTTGGTAGAAAAGGCAGCTCATCTTTCTTCCCAGCAGAAGTTAATGGACAATCCAGAGAAGGGTGAGGGGGAATAATCCCACCAAGTCATTGTTCAGTACATTAATACTCTGTATAGCTACAAGCAGTTAAAAATATTTGTATACTGTGTTGGACAAGGATTTAAGGAATTAAATTATTTCCCACGGAAATCGGACTACACTAGAATGAGGTTTCAGGTTCATACCTTTCGTACACAAAGAATTTCAAGGTAATGAATTAGATGCCTGTATTGTGCAGGCTGTGTGCAGAAAGATGGAGCAGCCTGTATGTGCTTAATGATGCCAGAACTGTAATACTTTAAAACAGTTATTAAAATAAACGCCTGACGTTAGGTGTTTATTTCATTTTAATAAATGTTCTAAAGTATTACAGTTCTAGCGTTCCTCTTTTGGGTTCGTGTGTGCCTGAATTTCATGTGTTGATATGAGCGATGAGAGGAGGACTGCAGGTACGCTTTACCTTTTTACTCTTATCTCCCTACATTCCCCCTCTCTCTCTCTTCTGGCCACAGAAACTGTTCTTTGCTTGTCGGGGAGCATAAGAGTGCTCTCTCGACCATACTGCCCACTTGGCCACAGCTTAACTGCCGCCACTGCCCAACATTCAGAACACCGTGTCCCTGGCAATGCTGGCTGCCCTCCAACAGCCCACCATGGGATGAACTTTAAGAGATGCTCCTGGCTTGCACTGTTCATTCCTGGGGGGGGGGGGTTCTAGAAAGGAGCAGGCAGCCAGGGACAGCACAGGAAAACTCTTCTTTTTATTTATACAGTATATTCGAACCAGCTGCTTTGCTACTGTGATGGGGAAGAGAACACACACTAGCAGGGGAACCCTGTACATGACCCCTGTACTGCCCACCTAACCGAGGTCTGTGGGGCACCTTATTTATTTATTTAGTTTCTGTTGTGCCCCCAACTTTGGGGCACTACAAAAGGTCCTGTTTAAAAAAAAACAGGCACAGTAGCAAAATACTAGTTTAATAATATTAACAAGCAGCTGATGCCTTCATGAGAACTTTAGCAATACATAATATTTAGACACAGTTCAGCTTGAATTTCACATTAGTTCCCGAACTTTTCCTCCCCATTATTTAGCACTGAGGTCACGTGCATGAAAACAGGATTTTTGCTCCTGAAGAGTTCATCTATTCCTGTTAGCTTTTCTCTACCTGACGTCATGATGCACTGCTTCTGACATCCCAGCTACTCTCAGACTGTGATGTCATAACAGAATATTATGATGTGAGTAAGCTACTGAGGCAGATGAACTCTAAGGGATAAATATTATATATTCATGCAAATTTCCTCAGTACTAAGTAATGTGGCAGAGAAATCTATAGAATATATATGGAATGCAAGCTGAATTGTATCTAAGTATTATGTTTTTCAAAGTTTTCTTTGAGGCATCAGCAGCTCTTTAAAGAGATCTTGCCTACACTGAAACTGAACAAGAACTGTTGGAGTCCTACAGCATTTCAGGAAGTGATGCTGCATTGTAATTGATTACCCAAGTCATGTGCTTTTCACTGTGCGTCACACTCAGTTCAGTATATGTTGTACTCAGTTCAGTATGTGGATGTGTTATACTCACTTCAATATGTGTTATACAAATCTTGGTGTGTCTTACATTCATTTCAATTTGTTACTTGGTCATTTGGCACACATTACAATCTATTTAGACTATGCCTTGCAAGTTTTGCTACATATATATATACACAATTCAGTTTGCTATATGCTCATTATGGTATGTTAGTCTTATTTGGGAGGGTGTTCTACCTATGTCCATTTCAGTATGTTCCATATTAACATTAGTATGTGTCATACCCATTTTGTTATGTATCATATCCATTTCAAGATAGGTCATGTCAGTTTCAGCATGTATCATAATTATTTCAGTATGTGTCACAACCATTTCATTTCGTGTCATGGCCTTTTTTGTATGGGTCATAATTATTTCAGTATGTGTCATATCCATTTTGGTATGAGTCATACATACTTTGGCATGCATCGTAAATATTTCACTATGTGCCAGACCCATTTTGGTGTGTCTCATAAATATTTTGGTATATGCCATACCCATTTCGGTGTGTGTCATAAACATTTTGGTGTGTATCATACCCATTTTGGTGTGTGTCATGCCAATTTCATTGTGTGTCACATCCATTTTGGAACACGTTATACCCATTTTGGCATATGTCATACCCATTTTGGTATTTGCCATATCTATTTCAGTATATGTCATACCCATTTTGGTTGTGTCATAATTATTTCAGTATGTGTCATACTACATACAAACATACAAAGATGCCAGAAGAAGAAGGCCATTTGGTCTGTCTAGTCTGCTCTTATTGCAGGGTTCAGACTGAGTTACTGAACTTGCCCCCTCTGCTCCTCCTATCCTCTCCATCCTCCCTACCCATGATCCTTACCATCTCCCTATTCCTATCCCAGCCTCTCTTGAAGCTGCTCACCATCTTCAACAAGACCATCTCTTCTGGCAGTGCATTCCAAGTGTCAACCACCCTTATTGTGGAGAAGTGCTTCCTTAACTCCCTCCTAAGCCTCCATCTTCAAGCTTAATTCTGTGTCCCCTCGAGTTATGGTTGCCACTTAGCTTAAACAGACCCTCCTTGTCCACCTTTTTTATCCCTTTCAATTACTTGAAGGGCTGTAATCTCCACCTCTCTCTCCCGTCCTACAGGGAGTACATGTTCAGTGCCTTCAACCTCTCCTCGTATGCCTTACCCTGCTGATCCACGATCATCTTTGTAGCCTTCCTCTGGACTTTCTTCAGCAGGTTAATGTCCTTTCTGAGGTGTGGGCACCAGTACTGAACTCCATACTCAAGATGTGACCTCGCCAGTGACCTGTACAAAGGCAGTATAACCTCTTCTTTCCTACTACTGATCCCCCTAGCTATGCATCCCAGCATCTTGTTTGCATTTGCTGCTGCTTTCTTGCACTGCATGGAGTGCTTCAGGTCACTAGTGATCATCACTCCCAGGTCCTTCTCCTCTGATGCAGGGGATGCGTTAACCATATGTTAATCACACCCTAGAGGTATGTGTGATTAATATACGGTTAATGCAACCCCTGGTCATACCTTTATAGCTTCAATATATAAGATATTAAAGAGCAACACCCTACTATAATGCAAAGCTTAAAACCACTAGATTTCTATCACTTACTATATATTTAACTTTATTATTTTCTAGTTTTTTTTTTATTTTGTTTTAAAGTTCCCTGTTAGTCTACTAAATATTGTATTGCAGAAAAGGCAGTACTTATTTCACTGAGTCTTTTAAAATGTATCTGACTCTCCTCTGCTGACCTCAAAATTGCTGTTTGTGAGAGCACAGCCTGTTGTCACGGTGAGCACTATGTACACACCCTCATACACACCACTGCTCTCCTACTCCTCCCTCTCCCTCCCATCCCTCGAAGCCAGGTGCCTCATACACTGTGCCTCCTTCGCCTCCAAATTCTGGTTTTACTCCATCTCCCCTAGCAATCTACACTTCTTCCCCCCCTTCCTTTTACCCCTTCTAGAACACTGCTTCCCATTCCCTCTCCCTCCCTCCCCAATGAAAACTGCCATGGGCCAAGCTGCCTTCTCATATGGGTTTCCTAAGGTCTGGTCCTCCTTCCCCTCTTTATCTGCTCAGCCTCATCCTTTTCTTCCTCAGATCCTTTCTTCATGTCTTTGCCACCTGCTCCTGCAGCTGTTCATCAGCCTTGACCCTGTATTCTCTTCTGTCATGTTGCTTGATGTCCCTCTTGCTCCACCCAGCTGTAAGTAACTTTTTCCTCCCCCCAGGCTACTGTGCCTAACTCAGTTAATCTTTTCTGGTAATATTATGCTCCTAAGCTTACCTTCTGCACTGGCTATGTTAGCTCACCCCTTAGCAGTCTGAGCGGTGATAATCTGCTACTATCTGGCATTGCTCCCTGTACTTTATAGCACTTGTATCTTAAATTGCATTATAGTGTATGGTTAGGGCTTATTGTGCATGGAATTGAAGCAGCTCAAAAACCTTGTTGTGCATGTTCTAAAAACCTTATTATGCACTTTCTATCTTTAACTGCAGTTGTGATGCCCTTGCGCTGACTCCTGCTGCCTGGTTTCACTTTCTGTGCTCACTGTACCTCAGCATCATCATGCGGTATAAAAAAGAAGCAAATGCCAGCTGATACTTTTTTTTTGTTATCCATACACTATAATAACATAGAAACATAGAAACATAGAAGCTGACGGCAGAAAAGGACCGCAAGGCCCATCCAGTCTTCCCATTTCTTTTTCTACCTTATGAATGTGCCGTCGTCCTTTGCTCTGTCAATGGCCCATCTATTCATACTCATCTGTATTGCTCCCTTATGCATATCCCATGCCTGTTTGAAGCCCTGCACTGTATTCATATCCACCACTTCCTGGGGTGGTAGGCGTTCCATGCATCCACCACCCTTTCTGTGAAAAGAACTTCCTCACATTACCACTTAATCGGCCTCCCTCTAATCTCATGCTGTGTCCTCTTGCCTTGCTATTTTTCTTATATTGAAACATGTTATACTCTTTCACCTTGTTAATGCCCTTAAGGTGTTTGAATGTTTCAATCATATCACCTCTCTCCCTCCTTTGCCCTAGGGTATACATATTGAGTTCAGTTAATCTGTCCTCATATGTTTTCTGATGCAGTCCTTGCACCATTTTGATTACCCTTCTCTGGACTGCCTCAATTTGCTTAATGTCCTTGTGAAGGTGTGGCCTCCAGTACTGCATACAGTACTCCAGATGGGGCCTAACCAGTGTCTTGTAAAGAGGGATTATTACCTCCTTCTTCCGACTTGTAATATCCCTACTAATACACCCCAACATCCCTCTAGCCTTACCTACTGCTTTAGAGGTCTGCTTGGATGATTTCAGGTCATCAGTGATGATGATGCCCAAGTCTCTTTCTTCCCTTGTGACTGCCAGCAACTCCCCCTCCCAGCCTATAGGTGGCTTCAGGGTTTCTCTTCCCTATGTGCATGATCTTGAACTTCTCTTTGCGTTAAACCCCAGTTGCCACTCTTCTGACCATTTTGCTAGTTTATCCAGATCTCTTCTCATTCTGCCCACACCATCTGGATCATCTACTCTGTTGCAGATCTTGGTGTCATCTGCAAACAGACAAACCTTACCCTCCAGTCCATCTGTAATGTGACTGATGAAGATATTGAAGAGGACTGGCCCCAGGACTGATTCCTTTGGTACCCCACTTGTGACTTGCATCTCTTCTGACTGTATACCGTTTACCACCACTCTCTGTTTTCTGCCTGTCAACCAGTTGGCCACCCAGTTAACCAACATCTGACCCACCCAAGCCTACCCAGCTTATTTATCAATCTTCTATGTGGAACAGTATCAAAAGCTTTGCTGAAGTCAAGGTAGGCAACATCAACTGCTCCCCCTGGTCCACCACTCTGGTTACCCAGTCAAAGAAATCTATGAGATTAGTTTGACAGGACTTTCCTTTTATAAACCCATGCTGTCTTGGATCTTGTGCTCCTATGGATTCCAGGTGTTGCACTATCCTTTCCTTAAGGAGTGTCTCCATAATCTTGCCCACTACTGAGGTAAGACTGACTGGTCTGTAGTTCCCTGCCTCCTCCCTGCTACCACTCTTGTGGAGTGGGATCACATGAGCCCTTCTCCATTCTTCTGGGACCTCACCTGTGCACAGAGACTTACTAAACAGTTCTGATAATGGCTCTGCAATTCCATCCTTAGCTACTTTAGTACCCTGGGATGTATGCCATCAGGTCCCATTGCCTTGTCCACCCTGAGCTTATCAAGCTCTTGTAGGACCCTTTCTTTTGTGAAGGGACTAGTGCACACCTCCCTCCCCACTGTGTACATGGTGCAGAGCTGTGGGTTCTGCCCTACCTTCTCTTCAGTAAATACTGAGCAGAAGTATCTATTTAGGATAGATGCTTTTATATGGTCCTCCTCCTCGCACGCCCCCTTAATCCCTTTGATCTTAGCAATACCCCCTCTGGACTTTCTCCTTTCACTAATGTATCTATAGAAAGTCTTGTCACCTTTTACTGTTCGTGCTAGTGTTTCCTTGGTTTGAGCCTTTGCCTGCCTTACTGCCTTCCCTGCTTCCCTTAGGGAATAAAATATGGGTTCCCAGCTTCACTCTCGAGGTCCATATGCAGGTATCTCAACCCCTTGATAGAAACACAAGCTTGTTGTGTATGGATGCGCATACATTATTCCTTATATATTTTGGCCAGGATATTCAAAGCAATTGCGCATGGCACAACTGGGTTGCGCATGCGCAACTGTGGTACTGCGCCATGGAGCTATATTCAATGGGAGCCAGTGTGCAGCGCAAGTAGTAGTGTGCCAATGTGCAACTCTAATGAATGCATGCACAAGGGCAAGGGGCATGTCCATGAATATGCAGCACAGTGCGATATTCAACCCCCAACCCATGGCACAAGTGTGGAACAATGGCCAGATGCACTGAGCAGACTTGAGGCTATAAATACAGGGAGCAAGCAGGGGGACAGCACTTGTGCCAGAGGGGAGTGAGAGAGAGAGAGACAGAGAGACAGATAGACCGAGAGAGAGAGAGAGAGAGAGAGAGAGAGAGAGAGAGTGAAAGACACCAGTCCCTGAGGGAAGGAACAGAAAGCAGAAGGGAGACAGAGCCAGTGAGGGACCGAGGGAGTGGAACAGGCAGCCACAGGGGTGTGGGACAGAGGTGGCAGTGTAGTGCGAGCCAGGGGTAGGAGAAGCAAGAGGGAGCCAGGCAGATTGACAGGCACTGCCCCACAGTGACAAGCAGACCACTGGAGCCGACCACCCAGGGGGAGACAGGACAGCAGGGGCCATGGCCAGTGCAGCCTTCCAGATGGAGGCTGTAATGAGGGGTGTGAGGAGGCAGGAGGCAGAGCAACGTGGCCATGGATGGGCCCGTCGGCGGTATGCCCAGAACAGGTGGTACTGTCCCCTCATCAGCTTTGAGAACTACACTGATACAGAGATCGTGGGCCAGTATCGCCTGAACAGGGCGATTCTGAGGCAGCTCTGTGAACTGTGCAGTGAGGAGATGCAGGCACCCACTAGATGGAGCCATGCCCTGACAGTGGAGACGAAGGTGACAGCCATCATGTGCCTGCTCACCACATGCACCTTCCAGAGACCAACCGGGAACACCACAGGCATAACCCAGTCATCCACTTCACGCCTCTTTAAACAATTCCTCAATGCCCTGCTGCCACATGCTGTGGAATACATCTACTTCCCCAGCACACAGGAAGAGTGTACAGCAACCATGCAGAACTTCCACAGGGTAGCATGGATGCCTGGCATGCTAGGGACCATTGACTGCACCCATGTGGGCATCTGCATGCCACCTGACCCAGAAGGCATAGCATACATCAACAGGAAGGGCTACCCCAGTGTCAACTGCCAGGTGGTGTGCGATGCCAGGGGGCACATAACCAATGTCTGTGCCACACATCCTGGGAGTGCACATGATTCATTCATCTGGTACAGCTCTGCACTGTGCCACAGGTTTGAGAGTGGGGATATCCCCATGGGCCACCTAGTGGGTGAGTATGGGATGGCCATGGGGAGCTGGGAAACAGCAGGGCATAGGAAGGGGAGGCAGGGTGGGTGTGCTGGCGGGGCACCAGGGATGGGCAAGGGGCACAGCGACAGAGGACACCAGGCTAACCATGTATCTGTCCACACAGGTGACAGTGGCTACCCACTCAGGACCTGGCCGCTCACCCCCTTCCAGTGCCCATCGTCCCCAGCAGAGGACCATTACAATGAGGCACATGCCAGCACGCGGAACATTATTGAGCATGTGTTTGGGATGCTGAAGGTATGATTCCATTGCCTTGACCGGTCTGGTGGTGCCCTACAGTACAGCCCCTTGAAAGCCTGTGGCTTATTACTGGCCTGCTGCATACTGCACAACATGGCCATTTACCGTGGGATAGCTGTCGAGGCTGAAGAGTGGAACAGCATTGGGGATAATGAGGGCAATGGGCTGGGGACAGTGGGAAGCCCCCCCCCCGGGTGGAGGGATCCCCGGCTCCTAAGTATGGCACACCAGCACTTGGACACAATTGCAAAGGAGCACTTTGGTGGATGCAGGTAGGTGGAGCAACACCCATGCAGTGGACAGACACAATGGCATGGCACACGGGCATGGGCAGGCATGGCAATGGCCATGCACACACAGGCGTGAGGCAGGGGTGGGGGTGGCAGTGCCACACAGCCACACACAACAGCACGTAGAACCATACAGCAATGCACACACACACGCACATGCAAGCACACGCCCAGCTTCCAGCACATGGCATGGATCAGATGCAGGGCGCCGGAGCACAGGCACAACCAGTGCTGTGCTGTTCTCATCACACACACACCACACGGGCCAGTGGCCAGGCGGGTGCACACACAGGCAGCATGTGGTGTGACACACAGTTGCCATGACTGTGACATGCACCCACACACATTACCCATGTGCACACAGGGCAGTGGCAGTGGACTGCAGACAGGGCAGTGCGCACATCAGGTCCGCTGCATGGAACCATGGTCATCAAGGACATGAGGCAACTGCCCCCCAGGGGTTGAACTGTGGGAACACAACTGGGTATGCACAGGGGTGTGTAGGCACCCAAACAGGCCCGCCCCAGGTGTGCCTGGGATGCCGACAGCAGAGCCCGGCATCAACATGGAGGGAGATACCTGATGCCGGGTCCATGGGGTGGACAGTGCACTCCATGGTGTCTGTGGCTGGCGGCCATGCCCTATGGCAGCCAGCAGCACAAGGCCAACTGAGACTGCATTGTCAATGCAATCCAGGGATGTGGTCATGTCCTCCCGCAGGCACTGTATAGCCTCCAGGACCTGCGCGGTGCCCCTCTCACACAGTTCGGCTGCCTGGTGCACCTCTGCACAAAGTGCATGCACCGCAGCTATGAACAGCACCTGTTGCTCCACGGAGGCCCACAGCAATCTGGTGTGCTCTGACAATGGGTCTGCGCCTGGGGTGCACGGGTGTGCCGCCGTCCCACCAGTGGTGTACTACCGCTCTGCATGGCCCCCTGCTCAGCTGGATGCTGCACATTAGGGTCCCCATGGGGTAGGTCACTGTCCGGCACCCCGGCAGTGGACTCTGCATCCAGCCACCCAACATCCCCAGCCATCTGCTGCCACTGCCCCTCCGGCCCCTGTGCATTGGCCAGCACCAAAGCGGATGCACCACCACCACCACACAGCACTGCTGTAGCTGTGCACACGGTGGCACAAGAGGCAGTGGCGGGCAGCTGTTCCACTGCTGACAGGCCACTGGCCACGCATGCCAGTGATGGTGGTAGGCATGGGTGTCTCCCCCATGACACCACCCATGCTGTCCAGGATGATGGTCATGTTGTCATCAGTGTCAGACCCCACCCCGATCTGTGTCTCCATGCAGAGTATGCCATGGCTGGCATCCTGCTGGAACACAGCCAGGGCCTTGTCCGACACCAGGCCCAGGACATCCGGCAGGATGGTGGTGGTGTGCTGCAGCTGATCGTATCCCTGGATGCCTGTGGAGGTGGATGGCTGGTCTTCCGGGGCCAGGCCTGCCCCCACGGCTGCCACTGGTGCCCCTGCCACTGCATGCTGGTGCGCTGGTGCTGTAAGAGAAAAACAGGTGTGTTAGTGCTGCAATATTGGCATCCTCCCCCAGGCATGGCATATGTACCATGCAGTGATGGGCTCCCTCTGTCTGGAAGCCACCACCCAGCATATCCTCAACAGTGCTGCTCCGCATGGTGGCCGCCACTAGCTCCTCTTGTGCTGTGAGCTGTGGCACAGCAGCATGGCCCCCACCAGTGGCTGTCCTGGCAGCCCATATGGCCACTGCCTTCTCTTTAATGTGGTGTTTGTCAGTGCCCACCTTCTTTCTGCACTCCTGCACAGACCGCTGATGGCTGCCCTGCAGGTTCACAGCTGCTGCCACCTCCACCCAGGCCGCATCCCTGGCCTGTGGTGTACCAGTGGCACCACTCAGCATTTGCTCCCTGTCGAGGTAGGCCTTGAACAGGGCATTGGCTTCTGCCTTTGTAAAGTAGGGCCTGCGCTTGTGGGCAGGCCCACACTCCTCAGTCTGCTCATGCTCGGACATGGTGCTATCTGTGGACAAGGACATATGTGTCACTGCCTGCAGCTCCCACCCCATCCACCCTGCTGTGCTGGCTATTCCCACAGCAGGTGCAACTTACCTCAGATGGTTGCAATACCAGTCGATGGCCTGTGCTGTTGTGTGGCGCCTTTATAGCTCATCGCATGCAAATGAGATGTGGCGCAATGGTAATGACATGCTAATATTTCCAGTGCTCTGCACATTGGCTGATGAGCTCATTAGCCTGTGGCAGCTGAATATAGCACACTTGCTCTGTGTGCAATGGAATTGCTCCGGTGCATGTCATGGTGCAATGCCATGACATGCGCAGTGCGCTGCCCACAGTACACATGTGTCGTGGCCTGTGTTACCGCCTATTGTGCATGGTGCACTCAGAGTGCTATAGGAGCCATTGCGCATAGCGTGTCATGGGCCCTATAGCACTCAGGCACTATAGGGGCCATAGCACATAGTTCCTGTCCCCTGTCCCCATCCCACGCTCTCCTACCCTTTCCCACCACATTACTTTGTACATGGTTTTGTTTACTACAGATTACTTGCTTAACTGCCTGTGTCCATGTCTGCTTTGCAGCTGGCGAGTGGAGCCATGCTGCAGTGGCCTGGTGGATGTCTGTGTGGTGTGCCTCTGTCATTGTGCGGGCCTTGCATGGTGGTGTCCAGCCCCTTGGTCAGTGGCTGTGCCTTGGGTGGCCATGGCTGGCTGTCCAGGATGTGTGACATGTGTGTTGGGCGCTGTGTACCAGCGTTGGCTAGCCATGGTCTGGGTGGGTGGGGGCTTGGCATCCAGCGGGGGGTTCCAGTGGCAGCTCTCCCTTGGTCATTGGTGCCACCTGTTCCCTGCATCCAGTGCCCTGGTATTGGGGGGATGGCTGGCTGCCTGTCTGCACCCTGCAGGGGGTGGTCACCTGTGGCCACCACTGTGCCTCCCTGCCACTGTCCCCAGCTGTGTTCTACTGCCTGCCCTGCGCTACCCCTCAGCCGCTTTGCTCCCACCATCGCCTGGGGCTGGTCCTTCTGTGCCTTGGCGCATCTCCCTTTGCTCCCTGGTACATCTCTGGTTGTGCTATGGTGCAGGTCTTGTTGCTCCCTAGCGCACCCCTCCCTGGGAGATGATAGTAAGTCTCCAATTCTGACGTGCGGTGAGCGAGGTAACTGCTAACCCATGCCACTGTGTCTGGGGATAGTCCTGTTGAGAGCAGGCTGTTAAGAAGAATGTGATGGTTAACAGAGTCAAAAGCATTCATAAGGTCTATGAATAGTGACCCCACCGCCATCCCTTTGTCGAAGGCGTTGTGTACTTGGGAGATGTATTCTACTAAGGCCATTAGGGTGGAGTGATGTTTCTGGAAACTGTACTGTTAGGGGCACAATTTGTTGTACTTCTCCAGGTACACTGTGAGCTGGTCTGAGACCACCCTGTCTAGGGCTTTGGGGGGGGGGGATGGATATTGGCCTGTAGTTGGAGGTGTTGGTTCTATCTCCAGTTTTGAGGACAGGGGTGACTAATGCCATCTTCCAGGCATCAGGGAATACACTCGATCTGAGTGATGCATTGAAAACCTTTGTTAATGGGTCGGCAAGCTCATTTAGGACAAGGGCGACCAGCTTTGTATCGACTTGGTCACTTCCCAGCCTAGTCTTTCCAAGGACATGCTTGATGTACTTGAGTGTCTCAGCCCTGGTGATTTGTTTAAAGTAGAACAGTGGAGTCCAAGTTCTTGATGTTGTGGGGTGGGCATGATTTGGTGATGGAGTAGTAGTCAGATTGAGATAATTGGCTGGTAGTACACCTGAGAGATCAGTAAAGGCTGAGTTGAACTTGTTGGCTATGTCTACAGGTTCCTGGAGTGTCTCTGTGGAGGTTGTAATCAGGTCTGGTGGGGCTCTAGGGGCCCTGCCCGTGAGAGTTTTCATGGAGTTCCAGAAGTCCTTACCTGAGCCCCAGCATTTTGTAAAAAGGTCTTTATAGTACGTGGCTTTAGCTGATTGGATGAGCCTGGTGCAGTAGTTTCTAGCTGTTCTGTATGCAGTAACGTTGGCTTGTTTCCCGGATGACTTGGCCTTTTGCCACAGTTATGCATTAAATCAGCTAATGATCTGGAGAGCCATGGGGTGATGGTTCCTTTCATTTTTTGGTTTTGAAGGGTGTAAATATGTCACAGGCTCAACTGAAAGTCATGACTAGGTAGTTCAGGGCTTGGTTACCATCAGTGGCTCAGTCTAGTGGTGACCAGTCAATCTGCTTTAGGTATTGCTTGAAGGTGTCCAGTAGCCCTGGTCTCAGGGCTGTATTTCTGGAGACCTTTGGTGGGCATTTGGAGAACTTATTGACCCAGTAGAACTGGACTGGTGAGTGGTCACTAAGGCTGTCTGGTAAGACAGATACTCCAGATATGTGCTCAGGGTGGGAGGAGAGGAGCCAGTCAATGAGGGTACTGGTACCAGTTTTGTAGTTAATCCTGGTGGCATAGGTGACCAATTGGGTAAGGTATAGACTGGATATGAGGTCTCTGGTCTGAATTTCCTTCAGAGACTGCCAGTTGGTGTTGAAGTCTCCAACAATGACTTGCTCCCAATTTGTGCCCAGCTGTTGCCGATTGCTTACAAATAACTTGAGGCCAGCTTCATGTTTATTTGGTGGTATGTACACAGTGGTGAACAGTAGAATCTTTTGTTGCCCTATGGAGAGTTTTAGATTGATGACTTGGGCATAATTGGCATGCAGGCTGTTGTCCAGGGTCTGAACTTTAATGTCTTCTCTAATGTAGACAAGGCAACCACCCACACATTTGGTTAGCCTGTCCTGTCGGTAGATGTTGTAGCCATCTATCGAGATGGAGGCATCAGACTTTTTTCTTTTTTTTAAATGCTTTTGACCACATGATTCACTCAAGCACGAGCGGCAGTAACATTAGTGAAAACAGCTGATTGGGTGCATAGTTCTGTGACATAACTACTACAGCAGAATTAAACATTATTCTGCTGTAGTAATAATGTCACTGCTGTTGCAGAGCAACATTTTGGAGTGTATGGATTTCCATACACAACAAAAGCAACCCATACACTATAAAAAAAACTTACAAATTTATAGGGCTACTCCACCTACACAATATCTTAAAGAGACATACAAAGGAGACATTTTTTTCTCCTTAATGGTGAGGAAGCACAATATTATATTAATTAACATTATTATATGGGTAGAAAAAATCTAGGAACTTGATTGGCTGAGAACCTTGGAACCACGTGATGATATGCCAGCACAGCAGCATGGGAAGAAGTTCCAGTCAGCTCTCTTGCCTGTTTATTTTACCCATCTTAAAATCACTACACAGTCACAACTGCAACCCTCGCTGCTCTGGTATCACTTATCAGACAAAGCTCAGCTACAGGCTATCACAGTTAGTCCGTGCTGTTCTTCATTGTTTTACATTGTATTTTTATTCTCACATTCCTACCTCTGGTGCTGTACTGCTGCAGTTTACCCTACCAACTCTGTTCTGTGGCCATAGAGTGTTAACCCTCCCTCCCAAAATGAACACTAACCACAGTGGCACTGCTGCTCTGAAAAGGAAAGTGCCTGCATGCCCTGTTCCAAAACAGAAGCACAGAAGTTGACACTGTCTGCCCCAATGGAGGAGTTAATGCTGGCCTGCTCTAACTAAGAAACTGATCCCACCCGCCCTGACTGACAAGCTGATGCCACTCACTCCATCACTAACAGTAACACCACAAATTGCCAAGCATCATTTATTCAAACATTTGAGTGTGACAGTAACACCAGTGTCACAAACCACCACAATTCAAACCACCAAGAGAAGTTAATTCAAACAGCTGAGTGCTGCTTTTTCTCAAATCAGGCACACCAGGCAAAGCAGCACAGTAGGGATATTTTGAAGCTAAGCTTCTTCCATTTTGCTCTTAGTTTTTAATTTGACTAAGAAAAGGATCTTGCAGTTCTCATGTAGTAGCAACATCACCTGCTGGTTTAACTGTAGTACATCACAACCTCAACAGGACTACTTTTTTCCTTTCTGTTGTGTTTTTTCTTGTTTTCCTTTTTCTAGTAATTTAAACAAAAAAATTCGTTTTTGAAAATAATGTATTTAATCAAACTAAATTAGACCCATTTCGTAATCGTGAAAAGACCCTCAAGGGTGAGCATTGTGCTAGGATAATGGCACTTCTTGAGTGGTGGACACTCTCCACCTTTGGCATCGTGCTTCAACCCACCTGAGGCATGCCCTTACCCAAGCACAACACACATGCTGTCATGCCTTATTGCTTAATTAATTCTTAAAAACAGAACACAGCCAAAAATGTCAGGGATGTTATGGTACCGTCATACATGTTCACGTGCAGTACAACTTGAACCAAGCCTAAAACCTTAAGGAAAGCTACGGTACAATGGCCAAGGTCATCCAGTGAATACACACTAGGAATGGGCAAAATCAGCAAATTCCAGTTTTGCTGCATTTTCGTGAAATTCCACGAAACGTGGTGAAATTTCATGAAAGTTTTGGGAAATTTCAGAAATTATTGATTGGTCATATTTCAGTTAGTATTATAGATAGATATATGGCATGCATATTGTTTAGAAGAGGATCCAACAGTATGCCAAGTTTCAAGACATCTGGAATGGGGTGAAGAAGTTATAGGTGCTTAAAGTTTGGCAACTTATTATGCATGTGAACATTCCTGAAAATATTTCCATGCTTACAACTTAGCCACCTTTGAAGGCAGATAATTGAAAATTTATATGTATACTTTTTAAGAAGAGTCATAGAAACTGCTGAATAGAGAGGTAATTGGTTGTGTAAATTGTAAGTTCCATGAGTTCACAATTTCACAATTTAATTATTTGTTAAATTGTGTGAAAATATTTGAAATACTTGGGTGTTTGTAGTTTCACATATATTGCAGGTACACACTCAAGATTTGGCATGCATACCAAAGTAAATATATCCTGGAATATAATTAAGATGGATAAATGTGATTTAGAAAGTTCAGATTTATTGTGGATACCTTAAAAATTATTAATTGGCCATTTTTGTTCAACAGTTCATGGATGCATATTAGATAATGCCACTAGATATCTACTTGTGGAAGTTCACAACATGCTTATAGCCACTGAGTCACTTAACCTGCACTAGCATCCTGTCTCTGCAATACCCCTGCAACACTCCTGTGACAGTGATACCCAGCATCATGCTCCAGCATGACTAAAGATATCCAGATACTTCAGTCACAGTGGCCCAAGTTGTAACTAATTTTATGGCTTGGTGTCACTTGGTGCCACTGTTTTCAAATAGTAAAAATAGTCATTATTAACTACAGAATTGTTAAAGAGTCAGCAGGTGGCACTGTGCAGAAACAGTGCTGCATGTGCTTCCTCAAGACATTAAGTCAGTGAACTCTAGTGATTATCTGGCATATTGGAAGAATTCAGGCTACTGTACAGTGATGTCCATGACTATTCTTCATGGTTCATCACTCAAGATAGTGACCTGACACTTTGCATAACTATACCTTTATTAGGGAGCCTCCTATGAATGCTACCTTATTGCCACTTTACCCAGTCTTTACTTTCCTCTACAATGGCAACTCAAGTGTATGACTGGGCATGATGTATGGATGTGGCATGTGCATAAGTATCACAATATTCCACAATTTTACAAAAGCTCATGAAATTCAACTTTAACTATTGATGTTATTTTGGAATCAGTGGCTGCGTATAACTTGATCATCCTTTGAGCAACAGATTAGAGAGTTGACAGTCACAGCCTCTTTTTTTCCAATGTTTTTTTTTGCCTGGTTGGCAGCTCTTCTCTCAGGTATATATTCTGTTCACAGAGCTATAACTGATCAGGCTAAACCCAGCCATCACTCAGTTGGCTACTATATTTATTTTGCTACATTTTTTTTCACTCCCATCTCTCGTCATGCAGCCACCGCTTCCCTTGTGGCAGGTGCAAGCTCCCTGGCCCAGCTGCAGG
Organism: Neoceratodus forsteri; assembly: GCA_016271365.2. Taxonomy (NCBI): domain Eukaryota; kingdom Metazoa; phylum Chordata; order Ceratodontiformes; family Ceratodontidae; genus Neoceratodus; species Neoceratodus forsteri. Next base: position 162,635,139 of record CM057453.1, read on the forward strand.
GTTTATTGTATTTATTTATTTATTTATTTATTTATTTTATTTAGCTTTTGTTGACCGGGTAAGTGCACTAGACAAATCCTGCCTATTTTCAGGCACGACCCGAGGGGAGGGGGATACAGATGAATGGCAACTGACCTTGAACCAGATTAAGCTGTTGGTGGTATTTTTAGTGAATCGGTGGGACCCGCTGCCAACCAACTCTGCTTGAGATGCACTGACAAGTGGCAGCTGTCTTAGCCACAGCCTGCCTACCTAGGGCTTCCTGGGGTGGAAATCCACCACCTGCAGCTGTTGCAGAATGCCGCGGCCCGGCTTTTGACTGGATCTGCTCGGTTCTGTCATATTTCGCCAGTGCTGCGTGAACTGCACTCGCTGCCAGTACAGTGGCAGATCACCGTTAAAGTCGGCTTGCTGACTTTTAAAGCCCTAGATGGATTGGGCCCGGATTACCTGAAAGAGCTCCTGGTTCCTTACTGCCCTGGACGATCGCTCCGTTCAGCTGACGAGGGGTTGCTAGAGATTCCAAGGGTGTGTTTGAAATCATTAGGGGTGAGAACATTTATGTATGCAGCCCTCACCCTTTGGAATTCTCTACCCCATCAGTTACAGGAGTGCACAACTGTGGAGGGATTTAAGCAAGCTTTAAAGACATTTTTGTGGCACCGGGCATTCTGTGATTGACTGACTTGTTGAATGGTATGCTGATATTTTATTGCTGTATGTGTATTGATGTTTGTCCTGATTTTATAATTGTTAGGTGCCTTGGTTTTGGAAAGGCGCCATATAAATAAAGATTATTATTATTATATTACTAGTATGACTTCCCACGGTTATTTCCAGACCCAAGTTGTCAGCATGGCAGTGCAATGCTCTGCTGCTGGGCCATGGGGGTGGCCTCAAAGCCTAATATTTAGGATCGGTGAACCTAGTGATATTCCATTCTCTAGTTTTAAAGTTACAGGGGCTTAAAATTCTTCAGTGTATGTACTGTAACTGCAAAATATAATATTATGTAATGTCAGCATACCAGATTTGGTACAACTTGGACACATGGGTCCTGGCTTTCAAAGCATGGCTCAGGGCTTGCACTAAGCCCTGTGCCAAAACACTTAGGTTCTGGCAGTGTGCCGACCCCCTTTGCTACAACTGCACCCAATTTCAGTACATCGGGCACACTTACAACACTTTTCCCACTTTACTGCAGCTTGTGCCAAATATTTGGCGCAAGCCCCATGAAAAGGGTACCCAGGATTGACACATGCTAGACCAGCAAAAAGCTGGTTGAACTTGTGGCAGTCGGCAGACGGGACATAAAATCTCAATTGCCAGCTGGGTGAATGTCGCAAGCTCTGTGCACCATATGTGTGGCACAGCTGTGTCTTGATGCATTTGTAAGCCTTAGAAATCTGGTCCAGACTTTATAAATTAGACATAAAGACTGAAATCACAGTTTTGGTAACATTTTGTGAAATTTTCACAGAAATTTCAAGAAATTTCAGGGAAGCAAAATCAGAATTTTGCCAGAATTTCAGTGGCAGAAGTTAAATTTCACCCAGCCCTAATACACACTATAATACCATTTGTGTGATTTATCATTGTAAATCATCAGCACTGCTTCAGCCAATCACTGCTGATAATTACTTTAAGTGGACTGTTCGATTTAGAGAAGGGGCGAAGAATTATTATTTTTTTTTAATTAAAAAATACATTACTACACTTATTTTGTAAAACAAATACACTATAAATCAGATGATTTATAATATATTTGTAAAAGCACTGGGTTGCACTCTGATCATTCTAAGAGTGTCTTCTCTTACATTCATATAGGCCAGAAATTACCTCCTTCAGTTTACTCTTATTTAACTCTAAGAGTGCACAAGAAAGCACTCTTAGAACCATACGAGTACCTTTCAGCATAGAACCATATGAGTACCCTTCAGTATTCCTATAAATCTACAGTGCAGATCAGTTCTGCCAAAATCCTTGCTTCACAAGAACAGGACTCTTTTACAATATAGCTACCATGTTACATTATTATTTCATTTCTAAAGATGCTAAGCAGAGGCAGAGAAAATGTATGAAATTGCTTAGATTGTAAAGGGATTGGAAACACTTGCTCATGCAAACAGGATGTTCAAATGTTTATTGATGGGTTCTGCATTACTTTCAAGACTTCCTTTCCAAAGCACAAAAATGAAACAGTGAGTCATCCTCTAAAATTAAGTGTGTGTGTGTGTGTGTGTGCATGTGCGCATGCATGCGTACGTGTGTGTGTGGGGGTGGTGTGCGTGTATGCTATGATAGTGTTCTGTGAGAATCAGTGGCATGCAGTGACTTTTTTAGTAAGGCATGCAGTGGGTGCTCAGGGCAATTATAAAAGGCTGGGTGTCTGGGGCAGCCCAGGCCCCCAGAAGCAGTAGGATTTTTCATGCTTTGGGGTGCATTTTTGAGAGGGGGGTTGATACATTTTAGAATGTGTATGCCACCACCAAAAATTACTTCACTGTAGTGGATGCAAGTGTGCCCTTGGGAGCTCTTTGTGCCTGGCCATGTGCTAACACCCATACAAGAGAGAGCTCTGAAGGGATCTTTGATGCCCCAGGTGTTGCAAGCATGCCCTGAATATGGATCTCAGGTTACAGTGCCACCACTTAACCTGTTTTATCAGTGTGTTTTCAGACATGTTTGTTTTTATATAGAAACATAGAACTGGTCAGCAGAAAAGGACCTCTTGGTTTGCCTAGTCTGCCCTAAAATCTTTACCTACTGTGCTACCACAGACCCTACTCGATCTCTGGCCTTACCCCCCTGCCCTGGTACTAAGGTCCTCTTATGCCTGTCCCATGCATGCTTGAATCCAGCTACCATTTTAGTTCTCACCACTTCCGCAGGAAGGCTGTTCCAAGGGTTTACCACCCTTTCCGTGAAGAAGTACTTCCTCATATCCCCTCTAAGTCTCCCCAGCCTCATATCATGCCTCCTTGTCCTTTGACTTATTTTTCTATGTAGAATGCCCCTCCTGTACTTTATTAAGACCATTGAGGTATTTGAATGTTTCTATAATGTCTACCCTTTCTCTTCTCTCCTCTAGAGAGTACGTATTTAATTCCTTGAGCCTTTCCCTATAGGGTTTCTAATGCAGGCCATGTACCATTTTGTTGCCCTCCTCTGTACCACCTCCACCTGATATATGTCCTTCTGGAGATGGGGCCTCCAGTACTGGACACAGTACTCCAGGTGGAGCCTCACCAATGATCTATAGAGGGATAACACCACCTCCTTCCTTTTGCTGGTGATACCCCCTCACTAGTAACTATGCACCCCAGCATTCTAATAGCCTTCCCCACTGCCTTATCACTCTGTTTTGCTACCTTCAGGTCATCAGATATGATTACCCCAGGTCCTTTTTCTGTTTGGTTGTTGCTACCACTTCCCCTCCCATTTGGTATGCTGCCCTTGGAATTTTGCACCCCGTGTGCATACTCTTACACTTTTTGGTGTTGAAGCTTAATTGCTCTTGGCCAGTCTTCCACCTTTCTCAGGTCATCCCTCATTTTTTTCACCCCCTTTGGCTGGTTTTGTATGTGACCATATAATTGCTGCAGATTATCAAGTAGGGATCACTGTCATTAACCCCCTCAGAAGTGCATTCAAGTTTGCAATTAGCAGAGCCACCAGGACCCCTTACACATTTGAGTCCAAAATTGTATATAGCCTGTTTGGTCAGGATCTACCCAAAAAGGCGCATGTTCCTCATTTATTTTTTAAAATCAGCTTTGATATTAATTTATACTCAAAATTCAAGAATGCAATGCCCCTGCAGCAATCTGTGTTCAGCAGATTTTTATTTTTATTTATTTAGTTTTTGTTAACCGGGTAGGTGCACTAGCCATAAAATGACTATTTTCAGGCACGACCCGAGAGAGTACAACAAAAAGAGAACAGTTGAACAACAGCAACATTAGTACAATAATACAAATAGAGGAACAGTACAGCAGTGCTACAAAAATACAATGAGTAGAAACAACAAAAGCATTATACAAATAATTGCAGTAATATATATTTGTTCTGTACTATGGTAAACTACCTATGTTTTATGCTATGTATAATGTATGTATCGCACCTGTATTGTTCCACCCTGTCTTGCCACACTATTTGTTGTTCCCCTCCCTGTGACGAGGTGCCTTTGTAAATGAGTCTGAGACTCAAAGGTTGTAAATCCGATTTATGAACTAAATAAAATAAATAACTAAATAAATAATAAGTGCAGAAACCATGGACCTGACCTGTGGAGTGAAAGGGTTAATAAAATAGTACGGTTATATAGAGAGAAATGTGAGGAATGTTCAAACATAACAAGAAAGACTGACAGAAGGAAGGTCAGGGGTGGTAATTGGCAAAACAACAATGGATGGGCAGCAACAAGGTTCGAGAAGGAAAAGAGCTAGTAGTCAAGAAGTTATTTACAAAGAGAAGAAAAAATATGGGGAGGGGAAAAGGAGACAGTCTTGGAGCTGGATTAGAGCAGGGTGACATTACTGGTAAGTCTCAGGAGCTTCAGGTTGGGTCAAAGCATGTACAAGCATCAGCCAAGGATAGATAACGACGATATTCACTTTTAAATCCAAAGTGAGACTGAGACAGCCGGAGGTTGAGTGGAAAAGCATTCCATAGCCTGGGAGCAGAGAATTGGAAGGCCCCTGTGCCTTTAGTCGTCCGACATCTCGGAACATAGAGCAAGGCTTTGTCAGCTGATCGCAGGCCATGGGAGGATGGTTGAGGGATCAGCAAAGCAGCCAGCTAGGATGTTTTTTTTCCCGGATGATTGAGTCCATTAGTGATCCAAGGAAGTATTGTCTACTAGCAGAGGGTGAGAGCCAATTCAGATCCTTATAAAGAAGGCAGTGATGTTTGAGTCGAGGTGACGAAGAGGCAAATCGGCATATATTGTTATAAGTTTCGTCTCATTTTAGTAGGGAGGTTTTATGGGCAGATGTAAGAATAGATACACCATAAGTAAGGGTTGGGAGCAGAATACCTCGGGCAATTGTTAATTTGGCTGAGGGTGTAAGCACGTAACTCATTTTGTAAGCTACTCCCAGTTTCGAGCTTACAGCTTTGCACGAGGACTGAATGTGAAGATTAAAATCCAGGGACTGGTCCAGCAGGATTCCAAGGTACTTGAAGGAAGTAACATTTTCAAGTCTTGATTATTTTCCTCCTGATCCCCAGTTTTGCACCTGGCAGTGCTCCCAGCCCCATCATTGACCTTCTCAGGGACTTGCTGGTTATCTGCACATACCAGGACCACAGAGTGGTCTTGGTATGCCCCATTGGTCATGCGGTACCTGCAGGGGACATCAGCTTGAAGGGGGGCCAACAGGGGATTCTCTCCTCCAGTGACTACCTGAAGTGTTGATGTTCAATGGCACACATGTGGAGGCACGCATGTGTGCTGAAGTCTATCGACAACCTCACCCCCAAGTAGCGTCTCTGCTGTGCTGCCACCCACTCTTCACTACATGGCAGTTAGGCAGCAGAATGGAGAATCACCCTAAGGGAAGAGAGCAGTCCCTGGGATGCTCAGTCCTCCTCCCCTCCCCTCCCCGCTGGCCTCTCAACACTGATCACTAGCATTGCGTGTGGTAGCCATACAGCTGCTATGGTAGACCTTCTCCAGAAACCCCAGAACTGGTAATTTCTTGGAAACATTACATACATGAATTGAATTGTTGTTGTCTTTGAATGGTTTTGCAGACATAAATAGGAAAATTTAGGGAAGACTAGGGATTACTGGAGGGAAGGGAAAAAAATATATGTGATACAATTAAAGGTATAAGATGAATGTGTGGTAATGCTACATGTCATTATAAAATTAAGTGATGTGGAGTCAGTATTCAGAAGAGTTTAAAATATGTATTCCTACTATATATTTCAATGTTTTGCTATGTTGATATATTAAAAAGGTAACAATACAATATACCAATAGTAAAACGGTATATTGACATACACATTGGCACTGCCCACAAAAACCTTCCCCCAGGGGCCCAGTGGCACTGAGGGTTGAGGCACTGGATGCCACACCTAGGGCCACACCATCAACCTGAGTTCAGGAATGGACTCTGGTTGTTTGGGGGTCGGGCGGGGTAAGGAAGGATTAAGCATCTGTAGATGGCTCTCCTTCCTCGAGGAGAGGGGATTAGTGCTGTGCACTGTAAACTGTCACCCAGCAATGGCTGGGTGTCAGCACAGGTGCACAGTCACACACAGGGAGGACCAACATCCAGGGCACTAGGATGCCTTGGCAGAGGTGGGGACAGCTGCTTCACCTATTGCAGGCACATGGGCTCAGGGCAAAAACAGAAGGAAAATGGATGGGAGCCGAGAGGACCAATGGTGGCCTGGTGCATCCCTCTGTGGTGCCACTCCCAACTTAAGGATTTGTGCTCAAGGGGAGGGGTAAGCCAGTGCTCCTCACCCTGGTTCTACTGTGGGGGGCAATCTGTGGAGGAATCACGGGGGTCAATGGAGTGGATGATGACCGGAGCAAGAGGAAGGATCCCTCCAAGGGAGGGCTGGAGCCACCTGTCGGCTCCACAGAGGAGCTGAAAAATTGTGTGTATATGTATATATACATATATATATATATATATATATATACTGGGCTGGATATTCAAACTGCACCATTCATAGGTGCAAGCCCTTAAGCAAAATAGTTGCACAGGGGTGTGTCGGGGCGTGAAATTCAAAGGAGTTGCGCTGTTGAGCAACTCCTTTGAATATCACCCAACCACACCACTATGCATGGTGCAGTGGAACTTGCGCCACCACAAGTTGACAAAGTGGAGCATTCAACTTATGTGGAGCAAGTACCACTGCGCCACAGAAATCCCGATATTCAAAAGGTGTCATGCAAATGGGGCTATAATTCATGCAAGGAGCAGGGGAGCCATTTGTATCTGATTATGGCCCCATTTGCATGCCATTAGCATGTCACGATGCGCGATCCCGAATACTGCGCTGGCGCCTGCCAGGCAGCAGCCGTCGGGGAACGACGCCCCTGCAGCAATCACTGGCAAAGGCGTAAACCCCACCACCACCACCCCACTGGCCCGATCGTGGCGCGCTTAAATACCCCGCCTCACCAGCCCGATCGTGGGCAGCAATGTGTCTCCCCCCCAACACATCCCTGGTGGTCCGGTGGACCGATAAGCCCGATTGCGGGCTGAAGTAATGAAACACCCCCCCACCTCTCGATCATATCCCTGGTGGTCCAGTGGACCGATAAGCCTGATCGCGGGCTGGAGTTTTCAAACACACACCCCCACCTCCCGATCATATCCCTGGTGGTCCAGTGGACCGAAAATCCCAATCGCGGGATGTAGTTGTCAACCCCAACACATCCCTGGTAACCTAGTGTCCCCACCCCACCCACCCACAAAGCCCCACCACCCCGCCCCCACAGCTGGCGGGCAGCAGCATCACCCCGCCTGCCGCCCGCCGCCCGCCGACCGACTGGTGCCGGTAGCTGCATGCCTATTGTGCAGAGAAGAGCCAATGGGTGCCCCACTACCGAACTGAACTGTCTTAGGATCGTATGGCTGCACACCCATTGGCTCTTGCCTGCACCAATGGGCGGCAGCCCTACAGGGGCTGCCAGTGGCGCAGCGGGTGGGATGCTGCCACCTACCGCCGCGGGGGAGCGGGTGGCGGGACTTCAGTGGTGGGTGGGTGGGGGACACTCAGGTCACCAGGATGTGTCTAGGTGAAACACATCCCAATCGGGATTTTCGGTCCACTGGACCACCAGGGATATGATCGGGAGGTGGGGGTGTTTGAAAACTCCAGCCCACGATCGGGCTTATCGGTCCACTGGACCACCAGGGATGTGTTGGGGGGGACACATTGCTTCCCGCGATCGGGCTGGGGGGGGGCACAGAGAGTGGGTTGAGGGCCAGCCACAGGTGGCAGCAGCTGTTGTGCCCTGCAATGCAGCAGCTCACCTGTGGGTGGCCCTTAACTTGATCCTTTTTTTTTGGCTCAAAGTTGTGCAGGCGCAGGTTGGGGGTTGCACCTGCACAACTCTGCACAGCCCGGCTGAATATCGGGCTGTGCAGTTTATGCATGGTTCCTCCCCCTCCAGTTCAGCATGCATTCATTTGCATTGCACTGTTGCTCAGCATGTTTTCTGTGGCACAACTGCCTCCTGCTGAATATCGCAGAATGGAGCAAGTTCGGACTTGCACAGGCGCAACCCTATTGCACATGGCGCAACCCTTTTGAATATCTGGCCCACTGTATATAAATTTCCCAAAACTTGGTACAGTGTATCATAATTTACTTTCAAGATGATTCTCCTGCTATCTGACTGTATGTGGACGTGGTCTACAGTGCTGCACCTAAATCCATCCCGACCAGGCTGGATATCCTCTTCAACTCCCACTATTTGCTTTAAACAGCCCTCTCTGTACTTACCTCTCCTTTTTCTGTGCCAACCTATCCCTCCCATCACTTGAAGATAGACACCTATCTCACTTTGCCACCTTTCTTTCCAAATACTTATTCAGCTCCCCATTATCTCTTCCCTCCTCAACTGCTTTCCACTCATCTTACTCCCTTCAATCTTATGACTATAGTTCCTTTTGAATCCCAAGTTGTGAAAGTTCTGTATGGCAGAATGCCTTCTCCTGTTGCCTCCCGTTGCACTGGAATAACTTCTCCCCCCCGCACCTCCTTCCCCTTTTTCTTCATGTTCTTGATCAATGAATTCTTTTCACATGCCTGCTTCTGCCACTAACCCTCAATTCTCCTGCTAGCAGCCTTCTGCTAGTCTCTTTGCCACTCCTGCATACCCTATAGAACTGTAACAGCCCATATGGTTGCCACAGATGGAACTGTTGGCTACTGCCAATCAGTGCTTCTTTTAACTGTAGTATATTGTATAATATAATATATCATATAATATCTGTATACAGTACACTGTGCCTTTACTGTTTATTGTTTGATTTACTGTATTTATCTTGTTTTCATGCCCTTAATTTCTATAACCCCCCCCCCCACCTCACCTGCACAGGTTACACCTGGAAATAAGCAATCTGCTCAAAGTGCCTTTCCTGAACAAAACTTTTTTATGTATGTACAGTGAAGCTCACTGTGATGAAAACTGCCCCATGTGCCATCCCAGCTTACAGGTCAGTTTTGGTCTAAGGGCTTCTGATTCTCTGCCACCTCCCAATTTTTGTCCAGAACCAGGAAACTGCCTTTTGCCTTCTGCTCAGAGTCAGGAAGGTCAACACAGTAACTATTGGTAGAGTGCACTTCGGAGATTGACTGCAAACAGAGTCCAGCAGAAATAATTAAAATTACCTACAGGGCAGCTACAGGATGGATGGTATCAAACTGTCCACATCCAATGAGGAGAAGGATCTGGGGGTGCTGGTGACTGGGGAATTAAACCACTCAGCCCAGTGTAGGAAGGCAGTGGCTAAGGCTAACAGAATGCTAGGGTGCATAGCAAGGGGGATTACATCCAGATGTAGCAAAGCCATATTGCCCCTGTACAGGTCCCTGGTGAGGCTGCACTTGGAGTACTGCATGCAGTTCTGGTGCCCGTACTTGAAAAGGAATATAAAACTACTGGAGGCAGTGCAGCAAAGAGCAACAAAGATGATCCAGGGGTTGGGGGATAGAACTTCTGAGGAAAGACTAAAAGAGCTCAACATGTATACCCTGGAGGATAGAAGAGAGAGAGAGAGAGAGGAGACATGACTGAGACCTTCAGGTACCTGAAGGGGATGAACACAGTAGGCTTCCAGGGTGGGTTCACTCTTCTGAATGGAAAATTTACCAGAGGGCACTCCCTGAAGTTAAAGGGGGCAGATTCAGGAGGGAAAGGAGGAGCCATTACTTCACTGAAAGAGTGGTAACATGTTGGAATGCACCGCCTGAGCAACTCCTGTCAGTGCAGACTGTGGGGTGCTTCAAGAGGAGGTGGGACAAGTTCAAGGGGAAAGTACATACTGAGGGGGGCAGTTGGGAAAGGGAAGAATTAATGGGGGGCAGCTGCAGTCAAATGGGCTAAAGTGCTGCACACTCAAGCAGACTAGATAGACCATACAGCCTGTATCTGCTGGCAATTTCATATGTTTGTATGTTCATATGTACCTTTTCAATAATGAAGCAGTCGCTGGTTCTGCTGAGACACAGAGAGAGAGAAAGCAGCCAGAGATTCCTTAAATCAAGGAGGTTATTTTCTAGACTACACTGAACTGAATTTTTACTTTTTGGACCTATGTAAGTAACTAGTATTGATTCTGTTTTGGGGGTTGATTTGTCTTAGTTTTAACTTTAATTTGCCAGGGATGAACTGTAGCTGGGAGATTTTTGCAGTCATTTGTGACTAGACCTGGTACTTAACCTCTGTGAAATAGGTGTTTGTTAAAGGGAGGAGCTGAAAGGGGCCTAGCTGAACGGTGGACTTAAAACAGTTGTTGTTTGTGGTCTCAGTCTGCTGAGACACAGAGAGAGAGAGAGAAAGAGAAAGCAGCCAGAGATTCCTTAAATCAAGGAGGTTATTTTCTAGACTACACTGAACTGAATTATTACTTTTTGGACCTGTGTAAGTAATTAGTATTTATTCTGTTTTGGGGTCGACTTGTCTTAGTTTTAACTTTAATTTGCCAGGGAGGAACTGTAACTGGGAGATATTTGCAGTCATTTGTGACTAGACCTGGTACTTAACCTCTGGGAAATAGGTGTCCAAAAGGAAGGAAGGCACTGCCCGGGGTGGAGGGACAGAGTTGTAGTTGATTGTTTCTAGACGACATAGGTTTACTCCCTTCCATCCTTCCCTACACACCAACCACCCCAAGTGCATAACTTCCTTTATAGCAGGGGTTCTGACATCACTTCCTCAAAACTGCTAACAAAATACACCTATTCATATCCTTAAAGGCACAGTACACTGAATAGGAGGTAGAGACATTCACAAGCTTGAACACACTAAAACAAGAACAAAAAACAACAAAATAAAAGCATCTGTAACAGGAAGGGACACAGACATGTGGGGAGTGGTGCAATGTACTAGCTGTGGAGCAGCAGTCTTCGGGGAGACGTTCTGGAAACTGCGTTGCTGCCCTATTTGTAGGCACCCCTCTGGTCTGAGGGAGGAGGTTGCTCGTCTCCACGCTGACCTGGAAATGATTAGGAAAACCTGCTCCCCCACCCAGGGACCACCCAGGCCACTGTCACTATCTCAGAGGTTACCAAGACAGAGGAGTGGTTGGACCATGATGGGCTCAGGGAAGGTGAGTGTGATGGAACAGAGGCACATCCCTCCACTTGCGCCTCTCCATAATTAATTCTCTACTCTGGTGGAGCATGGTTGCTCTATGGAGGCACCCACAGTGGAGACCAAGCAGGATGCTGGGAACCTCCACAATGGAGACCCAAAGGAGGGTGGCACAGGACCCCATAGGGGAAGGAAACAACTCCTGATAGGGGGACTTGATTGTAGGGGGGTAGAACTGGGGCAGGGAGGGAAAGGGAGGTAAGGTGCCTGCCAGTGCCATGGCTTGGAGGGACAGGAAATGAATCCTCAGGATCATGGGAGCAGCTGCAAGGGAGAGTGAGCTGGATGTCATTATCCACCTAGGGATCAATGACCTGGCTGAGAATTGGATCAGAGCAGTGAAACAGGAGTTTGTGGAGTTGGGGAGGGGCCTTAGACAAGTAGCACACATGGTAACATTCTCGGAAGTGCTACCTGTCTATGGCATGTATGAGGCTAGGGTACTCCACACCATGGGATTCAATGACTGTTTGAAAAACTTGTGCAGAGCTCAGGGATTTGACTTCATTTGGGACTGGGGCTCCACCTGGAGGAATACAGGCCTATATAAGCGCGATGGTCGGCATCTATCCTGGAGGGGAACCAGGATCCTAGGTGATAGGTTTAAATGCTTCAATGGCAAACATTTCAAGCATTTAAACTAGCCGGGGGGGGCACTGAAAAGTAGAAGGGAAATCCTAGACCACCCCCAAAAATCAAGGTAGTTAGTGAGGTAAACACCAAGATAGAGCAGTTGATAAGGATAAGGGCAGGGGTAAATGGAGAAAAAGACAAAGGCAGAAAGGACAGGGATGGGGCAAAAAGAAATAAAGCCAGAAAAAATGGAGGGTAATGAGTACCAATGCCCATAGTCTAGGTAAAAAGCTCCCCGAAATGGTGGCCTTGATGGAAGAGGGATGCTTGCATATTGTGGCAGTCACAGAAACATGGTACACAGATAACCATGACTGGGATGTCAACATACCAGGGTACACAATCTACCAGAGGGACAGGGAAGGAAGTAGAGGAGGAGGAGGAGCTCTCTATGTAAGGGAAGGGATCAAAGCAACAGAACTAAAGGGTAAACAGGGAGGAGAGGAGGCACTGTGGATCATCCTGGAGACTAGAAATGGCTCAACAATCCGCACAGGGGTTGCATACAGGCCCCCATCTCAGGAGGAGGAAATGGACAAGGAAATGATAGAAGGCATCCTTGGGATGGCAGAGCAAGGTGAGATATTGCTGATGGGGGACATGAATATGTCAGATGTTAACTGGAGCACCTTTGCTGCAGCCACATCCAAGAGCAGGGCCATTCTCGATGTCCTACAGGGGGCATGCCTCAGACAACTAGTTTTGGAACCCACTCTGGAGGGAGCAATCTTAGAACTGGGGAAGGAGAGAGGATCTCTGATCTTGAAGTAGGTAGCTATCTGGGAACAAGCAACCACCAAACAGTGTGGTTCATGATAAACTTAGCTGTAGAGTCAAGCCACACAAAAGTGAAGGTACTGGACATCAGGAGGGCTGTTTTTGTCAAAATGGGAGAGTGCCTCAGAAAAGCACTAGCAAACAGGCAAAAAGGTAGGGTGGAGTAACAATGGGGACACATCAGAACTGCCATCACATAGGCAACAAGCCTTTGTGTGAAGTAAATAAACAAATCAAAATGAAAGAAAAAAACACTATGGTTCTCAAAATAAGTGTCGGGGAAGGTAAGAGAGAAAAAGATAGCATTCAGGAAGTATAAGGAAACACAGAAGGAGCAGGACAGAGAACTGTACCAGTTAAAGCAGAAGGAAGTGGGGAAGGCAGTCATAATAGCAAAGGCCCAAACTGAGGAAAAGATATCCAACTCGGTTAAGAAGGGGGATACAATCTTTTATAGGTGCATTAGGGAGCAAAGAAAGATGAAGGCAGGGATACTGAGGCTGAATAAAGAGTAAGGTGGTTGGGCAGAGAGTGACAGTGAAAAAGCAGGGATACTGAATTAATATTTCTGCTCAGTATTCACAATGGAAAAGCAGGGGGAGAAACCTAATCCAGTCAATAGAAGCACTCTGGATAGGGGGGTTGATATTAGTCCCTTCACAGAAGAAAGGGTTCTGAAGGAACTCTTAAAACTGAAGGTGGATAAAGCTATTGGGCCTGATGGGATTCACCCCAGAATTCTAAAAGAACTAAGGGAAGAACTAGTAACACCACTGACTACCCTTTTTAATAAATCATGGGAGGATGGTGTGGTACCTGAGGACTGGAGAAGGGAGGATGTGATTCCCCTTCACAAAAGTAGGAGGAAGACAGAGGCAGGAAACTACAGACCTGTCAGTTTGACCTCAATGGTAGGGAAATGATGGAATCACTTCTGAAGGAAAGAATTGTTGAGTACAGTGGGGCACAGGACCCAAGGCAGCATGGATTCACAGCAGGAAGGTCATGTCAAACAAATCTAATTGATTTCTTTGACTGGGTGACCAAAATAGTAGACCAGGGAGGGGCTGTGGACATGGCCTACCTATACTTTAGCAAGGCATTTGACACAGTGCCACACAAAAGATTAGTAAACAAATTAGCCAGCCTGGGAGTGGGTCCCAGGGTGGTAGCCTGAGTAAAACACTGGCTGAACAACAGGACACAGCGGGTAATAGTAAATGGAGTCCACAGTGAAGTAAGGAGGGAACTAGTGGGGTACTGCAGGGTTCAGTACTGGGGCCGGTCCTTTTTAATGTCTTTATAAGTGACATTGCGGAGGGACTGGAAGGGAAGGTATGTCTTTTTGCAGATGACACAAAGATCTGCAACAGGGTTGATACACAAGGTGGTACGGAAAGGATGAAAAGGGACTTGACAAGGTTAGAGGAATGGTCAAATGTATGGCAGATTAGATTCAACACAAAGAAGTGCAAAATTATGCAGCTGGGAAACAAAAAACCCAGGGCAAGAGTACACAGTGGGGGGGGGGGTGAGATACTGACAACAACAAAAATGGAAAGGGACCTGGGGGTAGTCATATCAGATGACCTAAAGGTGGGCCAGCAATGTGAGAAGACAGTAAGGAGGGCTGGGGGTATACTGGGATGCATAGGGAGAGGTATCACCTTTAGAAAAAAGAATGTTGTTGGCCCTCTGTACAGACAGTTGGTAAGACCACATCTGGAGTACTGTGTACAGTTCTGGAGACTCCATCTCTGCAAAGACATAGACAGGGTGGAGGCTGTCCAGAGGAGTGCAACCAAAATGGTGCAGGGTCTGCACCAGAAGACATATGAAGAAAGACTAAAGGAGCTTAAGATGTATAGCCTTGAGGAAAGGAGGGAGAGGGGAACATGATAGAAGCTTTCAAATACCTCAAGGGAATCAACAAAGTCCAAGAGGGTAGTATCTTTCAGAAAAAGAGATGTGCAAGAACAAGGGGACACAATTTGAAGATAGAGGGGAGACGGCTTGGAGATAAAGTGAGGAAGTATTTCTTCACAGAGAGGGTTGTAGATGCATGGAACAGGCTTCCTGAGGAGGTCATAGAGTCAAAAACAGTGGGGGAATTCAAGAATGCATGGGACAGACATAAGGCAATTCTAGTGGGGGATAGGAGGAAGTAGGCTGTTGGTTAACTGGGATCTGCAGCTTATCCGTTAGGTAGGGAAATGGGCAGACTAGGTGGGCCAAGTGGTCCTTATCTGCCATCAATTTCTATGTTTCTAGCAAAAATAGATTCTTTACTAGTGGATGCTACAAGTATTTACAAAAAGGATCTATTTACAGTAAGACAAAAGGTTTACACATTTACTATGAATACAAAATAAAGCAAGTTAAACGGAGAGTTGATGGTTAGAAAAATAAGAACTTTAGCATCACCTAAAGTCTCTTTTACCTGCCACTAGCTACAGAAGACACTTCTCCAGGCTATGTTCCCCTCACCATTCAGCTAGCTTCCTATGGCAGGACTCCCCTTCTTTAGATGTTGAATAATTAAGAGAGACAGAGAGAGAGCTGACCCCCAGCTCCCCAATGTATACCCTTCTGGCTATGGGAAGTGGCCTCACCCTTTGAGTGACAGTTTCCCACAGTCTCTCACCCCACATGAGAGAGAGTGTGTGTGTGTGTGTGTGTGTGTGTGTGTCTCCTTATCCTTTCTCACTTCCTTACTATCTACAAGATTTTTATGACATGCACCTTCGTTCATTGTCTGACATGAGAACATATCCCAAGATGAACTTCTACTGGGATTATGGCTTTACTGCCTCCTGCCTATTCATCCTATCAGTGGTTCCCACAGGAATAGCAGCACCTCCATGGTAGATGAACAGCCCCCATAAGTTGCCTGTACAGCACTTGTAACAGAAAAATATTTTTAAACTAACAGAAAAGAATAAATGCATCATCTGGCCACATTAAGGATATTTAAACTATGGAAAAGGGAATAAATGGATCTGGCCACATTTCCTGTCACACTTGCTAGGATGAAACTGAATTCTGCAGCATTCTGTGGCAAAGTTAATGCAGGAAACAATGCAGTTTCAATGAGAGTTAATCCTTTTGGTCATGCAGGAAACTATGCCACTACACTTCATCCTGGTGGGCTTCACGGTATGTTTGTATGTAGCGATTCACTGATTGATGGACTGATTGGCTCAGTGATTGATTGATGTTTCTGTTGACTAGGTGGGTACACTAGGCAGTCATAGGCTATCTTCCGACATGATGTCTGTACATTACAATGTACAAAAGGAACCTGTGAATATACTTAATACAAGCAGCCGTATGGTAACATGCAAAGGTTTTATGCAGAAGAACAGAACAGATTAAGAACTAGAAGATACAGTGCAGTTACAGTGGCAAGCCTGCAGTAAAATTCATCTACCTAACAACTTTAAAGTGTATTTACAGTCTTACATAGTTTAAGTTTCTTTGAAAAATCTACTTCCAAGTTTCTTCTTTTATGCCTACATTCGTAATCTGTGATAAACATGCCCCAGTCAAGTGGTCCAGAGTCCAGGGTCACCACCTGTATTGGATCACTCCTGGCGTAACTGGATGCTTCCAGTAAAGAAATGTGTCATGTGCCAGGCACAAATACAATGGTGTAACCTTGGTAGACAAGCCATTACATCTCTCTGCAACCAATGCACTAAGCTCACAAGACAGATCAAGGCAGCCTTCTTACAGAGCAAGCTCTTGTGCAATGGATCACATCCTTCCACATTCTAGAAAGCTAGTCATGGCCTCCTTAACATCACCCCCTATCACAAGGGCCAAGTCCTATACCAGTTCCTTGCAGTCTACTGATGACCTTAATCCCCCTCCTTCCACCAACCTCCTTCTACCTCAGCTGGCAACTTCTGCCTCCAGGAAATCCCAGATAAGGATGTCCACAAAGAGCTGGCTTAGAAAGATGGTGCTTAGAAAGATGGTGCATTCAAACAGGCATGGGATAGGCATAAGGGAGCAATACAAATGACTATGAATAGATAGGTCACTGACAGAGCAAAGGCCGATGGCACATTTATAAGGTAGAAAAAGAAATGGGCAGACTGGATGGGCCTTGCGGTCCTTATCTGCCGTCAACTTCTATGTTTCTATGTTTCTATGTTTCATACAGGAAGGTTTCAGCTTTTTAAGAAATTGGGACAAATTTAGTATGGATCCAGGATTGTTTGGAAGGGATGGACTTCACTTGAGTAGAAAGGGTGTTTGGGTTTTGGGAAATAGAATAAATGACAACAATCTGTCTTGTTTAAAGTAGCTGGTGAGGGTATGAAGGGGTGCATTAAAAATGCATATAGCCCATGATACACCCCAAAAAGTCACAGCCAAACATAATAATACAGAATGGGAATTTATGATGACAAATGCCAGAAGTTTGACAAGAGAAATAGAAGAGCTTAAACATATTATGGTTGAGGAAAGGTACAATTATGCACAGTATGAGACCTGATGTAGAGATGATGATAATTGGGATAGGGAGACTGCATGATTTACATTATACAGCAAGGAAAGGAGGGAGAGAAGAAGAAGAGGAGGAATAGCACTGTATATATCAAATAGTATAGTCACAGAAAAAAATAGATTTTGATACAGAGGAAGACAGTGAGCTAGAGGGTATATGGGTTAAAACAATACAACAAAAGGAAATAAAGTGATCTTGGGTGTATTTTACAGGCCACCTGCATGTACATTAGAGCTAAATAAAAAAAAATGATTGAGAAAAATGGACAGTTTAAGTCTGAATAATAGGATATTAATTATGGGAGATTTAATCATGCAGGGCATCTGTTGGGACCCTGTGTTGGGTAAATCACTCGTTGAAAGGGAGTTTTTGGAAGTTATGAATGGACTTCATTTACAGCAGCATGTTACATCTTGCACTTCAGGGGACAATATATTAGATGTTGTCCTAAGTGATTTGGAAGAGCAACTAACAAATGTCAGCCTCTGTGTGGCAGAGGCCACGATATAGTCTTATTTCCATTAAAATCAGCAGTATGTAAATCAAATGGTAGTACAAAAGTTAGAGGTTTTAATCAAGCTAACTTTCAGGGAATGAGCGATGAATTTAAAACCTGGGACTGGGAGAAAGATTTAAGAAACAAAGACCTAAACGAAATGTGGGAGACATTTATGATCAGACTGTTACACCTCATGGAGAAATACATACATGAAAAAGAGAAATATAGCAGAAATGGGAAGCGTACCAGGATGGCTGAATAAAGCAGTGGAAACCAAGATTAGATCAAGCGAAAAGTCCTATAGAAAGGCAACAAAATTAAATGCAACTGATGCTTGGGAAGGTTACAAGAAAAACACCAAGAAATGTAAGCAAGAGATAATGAGGGCAAAAAGGAGGCATGAGATATATTTAGCGACTAGAGTTAGAGACAATTATAAGGCATTTCATAACCATGTTAACTACAAAAGAGGTGGAACTATGCAAGTAGGACCATTAGTTAAGAATAATGGAAAACTAGTTACTGAGGACAAAAAAATGGTCAATATACTAAATGAGTACTTTGGTAGCATATTTAACAAAAAGAGTAACATCAATATTGCTACCCAGCAGTTTGAAGGTGCTGCTAGTATCAATATAGAGAAAAACAGTGTACTAACAATATTACTCAAAAGTGATCCAAATAAGGTTCCAGGACCAGATGGGTTACACCCAAGGATCATCAGGGAGTTGGTAGATGAGTTGACAGGACCCGTGAATCAAATTTTCCGGACATCAGTAGATACTGGGCAAGTAGTACAGTGTTGGAGGAAGGAGACGGTTGTCCTTATATATAAGAAGGGTGATAGAAAACATTGCATGAACTACAGGCCAGTTAGTCTTATCTTTTCATTAGGTAAGATCTTAAATGTAGAAACAGAAACATAGACTTTGATGGCAGATAAGGACCGCTTGGCCCACCTAGTCTGCCCATTTCCCTACCTATTGGATAAGCTGCAGATCCTAGTTAACCAACAGCCTACTTCTTCCTACCCCCTGTCACAAGCCCCTGACCCCCAAACCTCGGGCAGCCCTGTAGAACTTCCTGTTTGTAGAGAAGATCACCCTTTTCAAGAACTCGTGAGCAGGAGTAAGGGTTTCTGGAAGACTTACCAGCCTTCCTTTTCCCAATGAGAGGGTAGATTCTGTAGTTTCGAGTTCCCTTGACTCTGTACTACTTTCAGTATTTGAATCCCACCATGGCCACTGGCTACATCTTGCCTAATTAGTTGGGGTACTATAGCCGAGCGGTACTATCTTTCAAGGCACACAGTGTTTTCAAAACCTTTCTGTTAAATTGTTAACTCACACAACCAGAACCCAGGCAGAGTTATAAGAAAATCATAAAAGTTTACTTAAAATAAAAGCAATACAGAAAAGTCTACGGTTTGGAAGAACTTTGAAATGCAGACAATAACAAAAGTAAAGCCCGTTGATTTACAGAAAACACTAGATACTGTTATTCTAAGCTATATCTTGTTTTGATGTTAGAGTTCAGACAATATTTTAAATGTCCTTGTAGAGATGAGTCCTTAAGCAACAATCTTGTAGCAAAGTTGTATTCCAAGTCAGTTCCTGTGAATGTTCTTTTTAAAAGAAAACTTCAAGTGCTGTCCTTGGTGAAAAGTCTTGGTTTCCAAAATTCTGACTTACAAATCAGAATTTTCTGTTCAGTATGTGAAAAGTCAAATGTCCACACACTCAGGTCTGGTTTTAGAGATTTTTCTAGGCCTACAAATATACTTCTGGTCTACAAGTATATGCCTGCTGGAACAGGCAATCTGATCCCCAACTAAACTGTTTATCAACTACCCTGAGTTCAGAATGTGTCTTATTCATACAGGCTGGTCATCTTCAAGCCACACCCAAAGTGTGATGGGGTGCAATAGTTTACCTTTCCCTGTAGGTGTCACTGTGGTTCCATGTCAACCCAAGTGACATCTGGTCCATGCATTTAGCTTAACCCTGACCCATGGATCATCCCCACTGACTTCTTCCTGTCATGGAAAGCTATGGTGGGATATTTTATGCCTTTCTGGGCCATATATCTGTCTCCCTAATCTGGAGACATAATAAGTCCACACTATCCTTTATAGAAATAACAGATCCAAACTAGCCTTTATAGAAATTCTGGTTATTTTGTAGTTACCTGTTAAAGGGACAGTGTCTTAATTCTAAAGTACATTACAGCATATACAATATGAACCCACATAAATGGATATAAGCCTATCATGTGACACCCCCACCAGAATTTCCTTATGTCTGTCCCATGCATTCTTGAATTCTCTCACTGTTTTTGACCCCACAACTTCTTCAGGAAGGCCATTCCATGCATCCACCATCCTCTCTGTGAAAAAATATTTCCTCACATTGCCACTGAGCCATCCCCCCTCTGTCTTCAAATAGTGTCCTCTTGTTCTTGAATATCTCTTTTTCTGAAAGATGCTACCCTCTGTGGACTTTGTTGATTCCACTGAGGTACTTGAAAGTTTCAATCATGTCCCTCCTCTCCCTCCTTTCCTCAAGGGTTTACATATTAGACTCCTTTAGTATCTCTTCATATGTCTTCTCTTCCAGACCCTGTACCATTTTAGTTGCCCTCCTCTGGACTGCTTCCATACTGTCTATGTCATTGTGGAGATGGGGTCTCCAGAACTGCCCACAGTACTCCAGATGGGGTCTCACCAACTGTCTGTACAGAGGGATGACAACTTCCTGTTTTCTACTGGTGATGCCTCTCCCAATGCATCCCAGTATCCCCCCAGCCATCACTGCTGCCTTCTCACATTGCTTGCTTATCTTTAGGTCATCTGGTATGACTACACCCAGGTCCCATTCCATTTGTGTCGGTGTTAATATCTCCCCCCCCCATTGTGTACTCTTCCCCTGAGTTTTTGTTTCCCAGGTGCATTACTTTGCATTTCTTTTCATTGAATGTAAGCTGCCATATCTTTCACCATTCCTTCAACTTTGCCAAGTCCCTTCTCATCCTTTCCACCCCTCCTTGTGTATCAACCTTTTTGCAGATCTTTGCGTCTTCTGCAAAGAGGCATGTTTTTCCTTCCAGTCCCTCTGCAATGTCACTTATAAAAACATTAAAAATGACTGGACCCAGTACTGAACCCTGCAGTACCCTGCTATTAGCCCCCCTTTCTTTAGAGTGATCTTGGAGGGGATAGTATAGGAGGAGACAGAGAAGTTCACTGATAAAAAAAAATCTTAGAGACCAAGTGCAGCACGGTTTTATGATGGGGAAGTCCTGCCAAATGAACCTGTTTTTTTTTTTTTGCAGGGTTAACAAGGTTCTTGAGCAGGCAGAAGCTGTTGATGTGGTATTCTTGGATTACAGCAAATCCTTTGATAAGGTCCCACATAAAGGTCCTATTGATAGCTTTGGTAGATCAGGAATTCATTCCAGAAAAAAAAAACTCACCCCTTGAAATGGTGCAAAGTTTCAGATATCCCTGGGTTACTTTGGACAGCACCCTATCTTACTCGCAGCACACTGACACTGTGGCTAAGACTGCAAACACTAAACTAGGTTTGCTCTACCGCAACAAACATTGCCTAACTGATACCACCCTAAAAATTGCTGTTACTAGCTCAGTGCCATCTACCATCAATTATGGCCTAGTGGTTTATGGTTCTGCCACCCAACAGCCCTCAAACATATCAAGTCTACACTCAACAAAGCCTGCAGTCTTGTGTTGGATGCTGGACGTATGACACACACATGTGAACTATATGCCCAGACTGGCTGGCTTAACCAAGACAATAGAAAGCAACCTTAGGCCTCACCCCCTCTGTGGTAGGAAACCTCATACAGGTACAAAACACCTCCAGAAGTACTAGGGGCCTAAACAACCATTCACTAAAAATTCCATTTCGGCTGACCTCACACGGGCAATGGTCCTTTGAATACCGTGCAGCTCTCTGGTTTAACTCTATTGGATCAGATCTTCCACATGAATGAAAGCTTGGACCTTTTAAAGTGAAACTTAGGACTCTAACTGCCAGCGAAGGCTGTGAGTGCGAGAACTGATACCCTCCTTTTCCCCACCCCTGCTACACTCCCTACTCTACGTGAGCTTCCCCTTGTCTCCTCCTTCACTCCCATCTTATCTTTACCCCAGTACCCCTCCTTTACACTACCTATATTTGTGCCCTCCTCTCCCCTCCCCTCTAATTATTTATACTCCAATCCACTCCCCTCTATTACAGTAATGAGGGCAACCTTCCTTCCTCTCCCTCTTCTACTTGGACTGCAGTTTATTTCTACTATGTTGTGACATGACAGTTACCTTGTAACCAACAGTATTGATGTACATAATATTTTTGAATACTCTGCTATGTCTTTTAATCTCTCGGTTTCTGTAAATTATTGTGAATTTATTCTGTAAATATTTCTGTCTGTCTAAATTGACGTGGAACCTCTGTAAACAAGCCCGTGGTGCAAAAGTCTTTCCAAAAATCTAATAAATATTAAAGAATAAAAAATAATAGCATGGATCAAGTCTTGCTTGTCTGAGAGGGAGCAGCAGGTCATCATAAGGGCTGAGAGGTCAGGATGGGTGCCTGTTACAAGTGGGGAGCCTCAGTGATCAGTACTGGGGCCATGCCTTTTTCACATATATATCATCCATGGCATGTAGTGTGGGTGTATGATTGGCAAAATTTGCTGATGATACAAAGCTGGGATCAGTGGTAAATGGAGCATCTGAAACTGAGAAATTGCAAACTAAGTTAACCAAACTAGATACATGAGCTCATCAACATAAATTAGAATTTAACATTGACAAGTGTGCAGTGATGCACTTTGGATATAATAACTCGTAAGCAACATATGTGCTGAGGGGAAAAGTATTGAAAGTGAAATTAGAAGAAAGAGACCTAGTCACTCTTGTCACAAATGACCTGAGTTTTAAGAAGCACACTTACTCAATAGTGAAAAAGGCAAACGGCATACTAGTCTGCATACCTAGGAACTTAACTAGCAGGGATCTTAGAGTGATCTTGCCCTGTATATTGCATTGCTGAGGCCTCACTTGGAGTACTGTGTGCAGTTCTGGGCACCTTACAAAGGTGCAGCGATCAGATTGTTGAAGGGGGTGCAGCAGAGGGTGACGAAAATTATTACGGATACAAGTGGGATGCAATATAAAGAAAGGTTGGCTGAACTGGATCTATATACTCTTGACTTCCTTAGATTAAGAGGGGACATGTGTCTGGTATTCAGAGCATATAGTAATCATGAGTTATGAGTTTGTTGGAGTTTTGAAATGAGCCAGAATCAAAAGGCTACAAGGTCTCACTTGTTACGACTCAAAGGGGAATCAAGCAAAACCAAAAAAAAAAGGTAAGTTGGTTTTCCCAAAGGGTGGTGTCCTTTTGGAACAGCCTGCCAGAAGATGTGCTGGGAAGCAAGAATATTAAAACCAAATTATGCAATGGCAAGAAAGAATGCAGGCCTCTGATTGGTCAGTTTGGCACTGTACCCATGGTGTTATCCTGTCATAACATCACGTATCTAGTGCCAGCACACTTAGTGATTGCACAAAATGTTAAAGTAAAAATCAGTCCACAGCTGTTCCTGTGATCACCTTCACTGCTATCCGAGTCCCACTCCGAACAGAAGTGAAAGCCACGATGATCTCGTTCCTCACAGTATACAGTTCCTCGTAAGAACAGCTTAGCTTCACATCACTGCAAATTCCCCCTCTCCCTCCCGAAACACAGAAACACATCAAAATTAAACCCACAACTCTATCACATTCTCCTAATTCCTGAAAGTTTTTCATGACAAAAAAAAAAGCGAATGTCCGCAAGAAGCTGTCAATGTAATCCTCCCCGCCTGCCTCCAACACAGCACATCTGTTCAAAAGCAGATTGCAGACCAGTAACTTACCATGCAGTGTTTTCTCTATCCCATTTTCTTTTCCTGGTTATTTTAACAGAGGTCAACTGTACTGGGTGAAGCAGAGCCAGAGAACCTGAAACATCCATGCACATTCAGAGCAGCGGGATGGGAGCAAGAGTGATCGACCGGACGTCTTCAATGTTCCTAGCATGCGCTCTTTCCTCACCATTCCAACCATGCTTTTCTCTGCGAAGTTAAACTGATTTTTTTTTCATCCATTTCTTCTCCTGGTACAAACACACGTGAAGTGTACCAGGAGAACCAGAAGCAGACCCCGAAAAAACTGAACATTAAAGAAGGGGGGGGGGCAGAAGAACGACATCACTGTTGCTAGCTAGCTTGCTCCTAAACAACTTCACCCAGTCCCAGAGCTGGCAGCTGGACCAGATCAATTAAATCTGAGAAACAGGAAAGATCTCTATGTGTGAGATGGGGGTGGGGGTGGGGCATAGAAGAAGTCCAGAGTGGTAATAAAAAAAAAGCAGCTGAACCATCTGCAGGGCAATAACACAGCAGGACTATTTTTCTTCTATGTATACCTACTCAGTAAAAAGAGACTTAAAAATACTTTAAAACATATTTTACTCAGTTTTGTGTTGCATTTTATTAGAAGAGAGCCATTGTAAAATAGGAATAATGCACTCCAGGGTGTGCATCGTGCCGGGATAACGCCATGCCTGGGGCATTGGATACACTCAGCCTGCAGCATTGTGCCCAACCTCCCCAGGTATGGCATTATCCCAGAATGACACTCACCCCCTGTTGTGCATTATCATCATCATCATCATCATCAAATCTTTATTTATTCAGGCGAACATCATTGAGCAAGGCTCATTTACAAGATGGACCTGAAAAGGTCAAGGTTCAATAGTTGATACACAACAGATACATCATACACTTATATAAGACAGTTATACATACGGGGAAAATAACGTTTATAAACACAGTGATGTACAGTAAATTCACATGATAAAAAACGGTTACAGGAAAGTTAAGCTAATATTTACAGTATGTACAGTATATACATATCCCAGTGGGGGGGCATGGCAGATACTCAACATAATGTAATACTAGGATGGTGAAGGTATTACTGGGTGCCATAAGATGGGGTGTCTGTCTGGAAGGAATATGCCATATATGGTTTGGAAGGGAGATTTGTGAGATGACAATGCTAGCTCTAGTGGTAGCAATTGCATTTCTCTTGAAGAAGACTGTACAATGCTGTTTAAGGGATGCAAATGGAATGATATTGGACAGTTTTAGGGATCTTTTTAGGGTGTTCCATGCTATAGCTAGAGAATAGCTGATTGCTGCCCTCCCTAGCCTGGTGTTGAATTTGGGCAATTTGAGCAGGATGATGTTGTTGCTTCTTAGGGCACAGGAGCTAGGAGAGGTCTGGGTGAAGCAGTCCAGGATATAGTTTGGAAGTTTTTTTGACAACGCTCATTATTCCATTATTAGGTACTTACTGTTTCAATAGTAATGTGGGTGGCTACATCCTTTGAAGAAAATGACGAGAATTTAAAATGGGCACTATTGCCTCTCTGTGCTAGTAATACACCTATTATACCTATGATATCTATGAAGAGATCTTGGTGCTTAACCGTTCCAACTCCAGCTGCAGTGCTGATAGTATCTGTTGCAAATTCCTTAGACTAGGCACACCTGCCATAGCTGCTCCTATTGCCCACATCTTCAACTGGTCCCTAATCACTGGTTCCTTCCCCTGTAGCTGGAAGCATGCCTTGGTAGTCCCTACCCACAAAGGTGATCCCACCAACATGGCAATAAACTGTCAGCCAATATCTCTGCTAACCATCCTTTCCAAAGTTCTTGAGAGGTCAGTCAGCAGGCAGTTTTCCAACTTCTACTCTGGCTCTGATTTCCTGAGCTCATATCAATCTGGATTGTAGTCCAAATACTCCAGTTCTATCTCCCTTCTCAGAGTCACTGATTACATCCACTCAAACATGGACAAGGCATATGCCACAAAGGCCATATATACTGACCTTGCCAAGGCCTTCAATACATTGGACCACCACCTTCTCTAGAACAAATTAATGACCTCGGGTGTCTCTCTTCCAATGCCATTGCTCACTAGTTCCAGTCTTAGCTGGTGAACAAACCCAAGCCATTAAGCTAGGTGAAAACACATTCCCTCCCTCCCTACCAGTCACTCACAGGGTTCAGCAAGGCTATGTATCGGGACTTCTGCTCCTCATAGTATTCATCAATGACCTCACCTTTGCACTCTCTTCCAGCTGCATCCACATGTATGCTGATGATACCATCATCTACATATCTGGTCTTTCCTCCACCTCCACTGAGGAAACCCTGCAACACAACTTCCATGCAGTGCAAAAGTGGCTCAAGGACAATTACCTTGTCGTGAATCAAAAGAAAACAATCTCCATGATGTTCAGCTCTACTCATTGGCTACGCTCTACCCCAACCCTTTTTTAACCTATGAATCTTCCATGTAGCCCACCTGGACTCTGTGTTCTCCTACGAATATCTAGGTCTCCACCTGGACCAGCACCTGGATTACTCCAGTCATGAATTGCAAATAGTAGCCAAATGCTTTGCAAATCTTGGCGACCTCTATAGGGTAAAGAGTTGCCTCCACTACACATCAGAAAACTGGTTGTTGAACACTCTATCCTCCCCCTGTTGGACTAAGAAGATGTTGTTTACTCTGGAGCCAGGCCCTCCACCTAAGTCAAACTTACCACTCTGTTCAATGCCCTGTCCATATTCACAGTGGCCTGTCCTCCCTAAATGCACCACTGCACCATGTATAACAATATTGGTGGATACCTCCCATTGTGAGGCAATCATTTTGTACTGCCCTAGTGGGTGCCAGGTTTTAGGCATGCAAACCATTGAGCTACCTCTTTGCTCACTTCACCCCCTCGACAAACTCTACTTACTCACTCAGCTCTGAGGAAGGCTGTCACCTTCACATCTTACACTGCAGGCGCAGTCTAGATAAAGCCTCCATCGGTTACAGGCTACCCAGCAAATGGAAGAGCCTCCCTGCCAAAATAACCACATCACCTATTTTCCAAACAGATAAAAGATTAATCAAGGCACATTACTTCTCTCTGCTGTCCTGCCACAGCTACCACAGCCACTCTTCATCCCCTTCCCCAAGCAATCAGTCCTAGTCCCTGAAGTATGCAGCCCTCCATAAGCAATGGGGCATCCCTCTTAAATGTAAGATTGACTGACACCATTTGTGTTAAAACTGTTCTGATGCCTCCAATTTACCTTGTCTCTGTTAACGTAACCCAAGTTTGCCTACACTGTGCTCATATATGTACTGTACCCTGTAGGCATTAAGGGATTTGGTATGCACACTTTGATAACAGTATCGTGCTTGTGAAGGTAATTATTTCCTATGATCTCTCTGTTCCCTTCCTCTCCCCCGGTTGCAACTGGAAATTAGTCTCCTTGGCTCTGTTTGCTTATCTGGTAAAATATGTTTTAATAAAATCAATGTGTAAGCAATTTAGGCAGCAACCCTAATTTATTAGAGCACACAGTTTTACATTTTCAATCATCTTTTTCAGGCTGTACAGTTTGTATTTGACTACTTATCCTTTAAATACATGCTGAAAAGCTTTGATGATGATTTTCTGATCTCCTTGTGTGTTTATTGATAATTATAAAATGGGAAAAGGAAATCATGCATCCTGATTGGTTGTTACCTGTGCATTAGATCTGTCTAATGCACAGATAAAAACAAATACATAGAAACTAGACACAGTGCAACAGAAATCAATGTGCAGTTAGAACGCTGATGTTTAAAAATGCTGCCATTTTTTAAGTGTTAGCGAGGAAATCATACAGACAGTACCTGTACAATCTGACAAAAATGGTAAAGACACTAACCTTCACAGTTCTATTACACACCTACTGATTTTTGTGTAATTTTAATTGTGTTTGGGGTTATTTTTCTGTTCGCATTTAAAAATATTTTTCCACAAGAAGATCTGCGGACTCAACACACTCCCTGCTTCCCTCACTTGCTCAAGTGCTCTGCTTCTATATCTGCAATCAAATGTTAAAATGTTCAGGTTCACTGAATTCGATCCTGGAGAGTTGTTATTGGCAATCAGGACAGAGAAACAATAACAAACATGATAAAGGTTCAGTTATAAACAAGTAATACATGTAACAGATGACAAGTGCCAAACGTTACACAATGAATTGAAACACAGCACAAGGTTGGGTGATTGTGAATAAATTAAAGATGTACAACAAGATACAGAACTAGCGGCATTGAGTTAGCATAATACGGGGCTGTATTAGTTAACTGTGTAAAGATGCCATGATAAGTGCTGATAGGGATGCAGAGAGGCTAGGCCTTGTCAAAGGGTAGGTCAATGAAGGGGGGTGGGGTGTGTGTGGCAAAGGGGACAACATCCCTACAGTTTACTTAACTAAGATCTAGGAGAGGCAGTCACATGTGCTTTGTTTAGTGAGGTGCTGCCTATGCCCTCATTTGAAAAGGCCAAGCTTAGTTTCCATCAGGAGACTGCTGCCAAGAGAATTGAGCCAGTGGGAGTGGGGGGCACGGTACTCAAAGGATCTTTGGCCATGAGAGGTCTGGTAAAATGGGACTTTATATAGCTGACAGGTTGCACCTCTAGTATTGCATGGCTTCTTTGAGAGGCTCAGGAGGTTCTGGATACTGGGGGGCAGACCGAGAGCTGTTTTTTTGGCAAGTAAGCAAGTCTGGTGATTTAGTCTACCTTTCAAATGTAACCAACCAGTTTGGCATACAGGTTGCAGGTGTGCATTAGTTAGTTTGCCCTGGTGAGTAGGTGACATGCTTTGTTTAGGGCCATGGAGACCCTTTTTAGCATGGTGTCAGTGGCAGCTCCATATACTACCAGACTATAGTCAATAGTCGATAGGATAGAGCTATAGCTAATCCAAGAGCCTCTGGCATCATACAGTGTTTATGCCTATATAGTAGCCTGATTTTGGCACTGACCATCTTTACCACATAATCAGTGTGGGTAGCAAAAGATAAGGCACTATCACGCATGACCCCTAGGTATTTGAAGGTGCTTACGGTCTCTAGAGGGGAGTTCAGGTTATTGCAGATTGTGAGCTGTTGAGACCTATTTTTATTTTGTGGGGTTGCAAAAGTCATAATATTTAGTTTTTTTTGTAGTTAAGGAGCAAGTTATGCTGCTGGAACCAGGACTCCACCATTGTAAAGGCCGCCTGCAGTTGTTTCTCAAGTATGGTTGGGTCTTGGCTGCTGATGAATAGCACAGCATCAGCCACATATAATAGGACATTTTCTTTGCAGACTAGGGGAAGGCAGTTGAGAAACAGGCTGAAAAACAGGGGTCCCAGAATGGAGCCTTGTGGGACCCCTGTTCTTACTATGCGACTATCTGAAAGTACCCCATCAATTTTCACTTGTTGGGATCGGCTACTGAGTTAGCTGCTGAACCAATTCACTGCTTCAGGAGAGAGTCCAATAATAGCCAGCTGTTCAAGAAGTATGCTATGATTTACCATGTCAAACACTTTGGTGAGGTCTATAAATGCTGATCCCGCCAGTTTACCACGGTCCATAGCCTTGTGTATATAGCCTGTGAATTCAGCCAGGGCAGTGATGGTGCTATGAGATTTCTGGAAGCCATTTTGTTGGGGGCACTGTATTTGATATTTGTTGAGATACTCTACTAATTGGTCTGACACTATCCTTTCCAGGGCTTTGGAGAGTGGAGGGAGAATGGAGATGGGATGGTAATTAGAGTGCAAGATTCTGTCCCCACTTTTAAGGACTGGTGTGACTATTGTGGCTTTCCATAACTGGGGGAAAGTAGGCATTCTTAGGGAAAGGTTGAGTATTTTCATAAGGGGATTGACTAGGCCATCTAGGGTGAGAGCAATAAGTCTGAGATCGAGTGTATCACTACTAAATCTCAAATTACCTATAGTACATGTTAAGTACCTTTTTGCCTCCTTTCTGGTGATAATTCAGAGGCAGAAGGGGGGGGGCTGTAGGTAGACTCACCTTGTTGCCACTGGTAGTGCTGAAGATACAGTTAGCACTGCAAGTTCTACTGGAGTCCTCATGATAGTCTGAGGGGTATGCTACCAAGGTTGGCAGACGTTAAAGATAAATTAAATTGTAAACATTAATGTTGTAAGAGTTTTTATTTCAATTGGAACCTTCTTCTTAAATGAGAACCTGGGTTAGAAAATATCTGGTGAGCTCAGCAGTTGCCAGAAATGTGCTCTTTCTGGTTACACAGCCTGAGGGAGTACTGAGCTATAGTAAAATACATAGCAAAATACCTTCTTATGACTTCTGGATCTTACTTCACAATGTTTCTGACTTAGACAGTCCTTCAAAAAAGTATAGGCTATAGGTCAGGTAGCCACTTGGTGCCTGCCAATCTTATTAAGAGAACTGCAATATTTGTATCAATAAATGAATGCTTCTTCAGCATTTGCTCTGCTACCAGCTTCCCAATGACACAGCAGGTTATAAAATGGAAGTAGACATGCGAGTTCTGCTCTGCTCTTTTTCATGCTGTGTCTGGGGAACCAGGAAGTCATGTCATCTATGGACTGGGGTTCCTTATATTGGCAACAATGTCGTCTGTGGACTGGAGTTCATTACATTGACAACAGGGTCTGTAAGTTATTTATGGCCTGTATGGGAAATAAAAAATACACCTATTTTGGGTGAGGGACTTTGCCTAGTACATGTATTTATAGATTATACTACTTCCCAGTTCATCTGGCACATCATGAGGGGGGTGGAGCTAGCACCTCCACTTTCCTTTATGCGCTGGGGGAGAACGTGTAACAATACATTTTCTGAAACAAAATAAAGTATGTAAAAATCTTAATTTCTGATACAAGCATGCCATTTTGTTTCTATTAGGCTGATAGGTACAGTATCCAACAGCTACAGTCCCTCTCTGTGTAATTATTTTAAACACTCTGCTAACTCTTTCAGGTTAGGAGGCTGAGATACTTATTCTCTGTACAGATTTACATTAAATGTTTTCCCATAATACACCTTTCAAGTTACATGGTTCAAGGATTACCTGACTGGATGCTCCCAGAGGGTAAGAATAAATGGGCTTGTGTCCAATTCATGTCCTGTCATGGTAGGTGTACTACAGGGCTCAATTCTAAGGCCCTTACTTTTCGGTTTGTTCATCAGTGACCTTCCCTAGTATGCCCAGACTCACAAGTCCTCTCCTATGTGGATGACATGGTAATTTATACCAGGAGCAGCAGCCACCAAGTACTAGTGAACAATCTCCAGAGCAGCTTCATGGACTTGAAGCAATGGTTCTCCCTTAATAAGCTACTCTTAAACTACATAAAAACTAGGACAATGCTGATCACGTCACCAAAAAAAGAAGAAGCTCAAATCCTTTACTATCCTTAATCAGAAGGTATAGCCCTGGAACAGGGCAACACCTTCAAATATCTAGGTGTCTACCTATATGGCAGCCTCTCGTTTGCTCATCACATAGACCAAACAGTAAAAACAGTAATCAAAAAACTGGATGCTCTTTATAAACATAAAGCTTACATGACTGAGGAAGCTAGACAGCTAGCAGTCACCACCTCACTCTTCCCTGTGATTGACTACAGGCAAGTTGTCTATGGTCAAGCCACAGACTCAGTCCTACATAGAGTAAAGGTTGCACTTAGCAAATCATGTCACCTAACTCTAGGTGCTGAAGGCTGGCACACACCTGTGACCTCTACACCAACTCAGGATGGCTTCCTCTAGACCTCCAAATCAAATAACAAGTGTGCCTTCTTGGAAAAAAAGGCCCTCATTGATCTCTCCTTCTCCTCCTCCTCGCCCTCTCTTAACTCACTTATCTGCTCAACTCATAACAACAACTTCACCTGGAGCACCCTCATGAAATCCCCACAAGTCCTCTTCCATAGGACCTGTCAGGCCAAGCACTCCTGTCTTGTTAGATCACCAAAAGGCTAAATGAGCTCCTAGCCGATATATACGGGACCTGTCTGCTCTCAGGCATTTTAAATCTGCCTTGAAAAAGTACTTTTCATCAAAAGTAGCCTGCAACTGCAATTAACTATCTAACATAATCCCCTTATATGATTTTAACCTCCAACACATACCCTCACACATTCCCTCTCCCCCTCCCCCCTCATCCCCTCTACCTACTCCCTTTCCTCTAGTCTTCACATTCTCCCCTCTGTTCCTGCCTACTCTGACAATGCTTCTCTAAAGCAGCTAAATGTTTTATAGAAATGTTTGTTCATTATAACTATGTAACTTTGGTGTCTCAAGTTATGGTTTGCTCTGTACAATATGATGTGGCACCTTTGTAAAAGAGCCTAGCTCAAAGGTGTATCTCCGAAATGTATAAATAAATAAAAATTAAAAAAAACAAGCATTTCAGTTGAACTGCTGTTACATTTAAGAACTTGATACCAGGAACCACACTGTGTGAACTTGTGGGTGTTAACACATGTTGTGGGATTCCTGCCAGAAGTGTCAAAATAGCAGACATTGTTAAAAAAGATACCTTCACTCATCACCCACATATTGGTTCCTACCTTTTGTTATAACTTCCAAATCTATTTATGTTGTCTATAGCTGTGTTTCTTTGCTGTACTGTGCAACACTTCCATGCTGAGACCTCGACCAGGGAGTTGTGTCTATTGGTCTAGCCAAAATGGTGGTGTCACACAAAATCCATTCCAAAATAACCGAGGACTCTGCTCCAAACCCAAGGAAGTCATAGTTAAAAAATACCCTATTTAGATAGCTAGAGCTTACTTTTCAAATTGCTAAGACAAAATCAAAACAGAACCAAGAGCTGGCTAGAGCCAACAAAGTTTATCCATTGATGTAGCATTATTGACTCACCTTGGGACCTGAATTCTGGATTTTCCTTCAGCTGTCACCCTAACTCTGCCCACTTTTTCCATTGTCAGGTGAAGCACATTCTGTAGATTCAATGAATTTTCAGTTTTAAAGAAAATTTAGCAATATGTAATACTGTACTGCTACAAATGTAGGGGCTTATCCACAACACCTCCACAAGTGTGGTGTGGAGAGTCTGTTTTGTAAATGTAGACCACTCTGTGCATTCATAAACATCCTATCATGTTGCGTAAATGCCCCCAACTTGAACCCATGCTATAGTACCTGGGAAACTACATTGATGGCCAGGACCGGTGGTGAAACTGTAACCTCTGCATCTGAGTTGTGCTGTGGAGGATTGTGGGAGGTCAAAGGCTATGCCAGTGGAGACCTCCATGCCTTCTAGGCCAACTGCTGAGTACTGTTTAGTGCCCAGAGTGGCATCCAAAGACACTTCCCTAGCCCTTCAAATCAGCATGGGAGGCATCACTGATTTTTATTTTTTAATTAAAAAAAACAGACTTTCATATTATAAAATCTTCAGCTCAAGTGGAGCAGGGTATCTATTCCTTGGTTAAATAGGAATTCCTTCTGAAAAGCTCAGCATTTGGCACAGCTCTTACTATAGGACTACCTCTGATCCCATGCAGATCTCCATGCACATGGACAGGGTGGTAGGAACTGTGGATACCATCCAGTGCTGGTTGCACATATGTTGACCAGAGTGTGGATCAGGCCCATAGATATTAAACAAAAGCTGGTCATAGCCAACTGGCTTGTACAGTTGTGCAGTGCAAGTAAAGAAGTGCTGATGAAGAAACAAGCACCAGGACAAGAGCTGAAAAATTAGTCTGCAAAGAGTGAGGGGAAAGATTAATAAACTTGGTGGCATGGTAAGACTGGCCAGTATTTTGGTATACCTTGCTGGTGAAAAAAGATATTTTCTGGGGGGCTTGCTTGTAGCCAAGCATGTCATGGAAATAAGGTACATGGATTAATAAACTGGGTGGCACAGTAAGACTGGCCAGTATTTTTGCATGTTACTGGTGAAAGAAGATGGTTTAGTGGGTGTGCTGATCGTCATGGAAATAATGTGCTCAGTCAAGGTGTGCGAGTTTTGTTATTTGAAAACTTGATCAGTATTTATATCTGGCACCCTCAGAGAGTCAGTATTCAGTATTCAGCCCCCACATTGAAAACAGAAGTTAAAAGACAATCAAAACCTTGCCATTCTCAGGTGGCAAGAGGCTGCCCCATGGCTACCACCTCCACCACTCCCATCATCCTCCACCTTCCCCTGTTCTCCCATACATTATTCTGTAAAGACGATTGTCAGTTTCATGACACCTGTCAGAAGCAGACAGCATTAAGTTAGAGCCCCCCCGCCTACCTACAGTACCCTTACTTGTCATCTGGGTGACTGCACTGAGCATAGTTGCCCTCTCTCATGAATGACCCTGACCAGGTAGTACAGGATAAGTACAGCAAACATACAAAAGACAGTAGCACAGTTTACAGTTTATTTACAGATTATAGTAAAACGTCAATACATTGTGCACAATCCCTATGGTAAGTCAACATTTTTCTACAGAATAGTGTGTGGCTATCTTTTGTGTCTAGGCAAGAGATTTATTCCCCCTTCCTTCCCAACAGTCTGCCTTTGCAAGGACAGAGCTATCAGTCCTCTGAATATAGCAGCAGGGTGTGCATCTATGGGGTTGTAGAGCAGTCTGCATTATTGATGAAACTAGGCAGACTGACAGACCTAGCATCATCATTGATGTAGACTGCTTCAGAGAACTATAGCCAAGTCAGTCATCTTCCTGGTCATTTTAAGGCTTTGTAGACTAGTTTTAGATTTATTTATTTTATTTATCTTTATTTTAGTTTTTGTTTACCGGGTAGATGCGCTAGACATAGGAATGACTATTTTTCAGACACAACTCGGGAGGTTCCAGAAGTGGCAGTACAATGACAAATACAGCATACGAAGATAAAAACATAGTACAACAATAGTAAAAGCAAAACAAGTATATTAGCATAATCTTGGTTGGTTATCAAGTCAGTTGCCCTTCACAGTGCAGCAGAGGACTGCTCCCCCTGACACAGAGTATTTTCAAATAGAGCACAGTAAATCTGACAGTGATAGTGACTAAATATACAGAGACAGGAAGATGGAGTAAGCTGATGCAACCAGCAATGTAACTGAGTGGCATTATACTAACCCCAGATGATTTTATAAAGCTTTAAAATAAAGAGAAAGAAATTAAATCTGTTGGCAGAAAGAGACTGATGGTCCATCAAGTATGCCCATGTTATACTACCTCACCCCCCCAGCCAAGTATTCTGGGGCTTTGTCCCCCTCTGCCCCTTAATATTACCCCACTGGTAATCCATGTTGGACTGTGAGTCCTCTTGCTCTGTCCCAGCCATGCTTGAATCCATTTTGAATACCTACCCTCACTACTTTCACCAGTGATCTGTTCCACAGCTTCGCCACCCTTCAATGAACCAGAAATTCTTCACATCCCTCTGAGCTATCCACACCAACCTCCAAATGTGCCCTCTTGTGGCTGCGTTCATATTTGTAATAAAACAATCTTCACTATTTACCCTTCTGCACTCCTCAGAAATGTATATGTCTCTATTGTGTCCTTCCTATTGCATCTGGTCTCCAGCAAGGACATGTTCAGAGCCAACAATTAATTATTCAATTGCCCTAATTTCAATGGCAGTAAAGAACTGTATTTTAAGGCTATGGACAGATGACAGAGCACCCTCAGTTAAGGAATGGTTCTCTGAGTTTATATAACTAATTAGCCTGGAAAAACTCTCACATGGGCTGAGAAATACTTTATCAGGCTTCAATAAGTAATTTGGTGACTTACCTTAGTAACTAATTTTGAACACAGCCAATAACATCCTTCAACTATATAATATAAGAATAAACTGACATACATGTGGCAACATCTTGAGTATATTGATAGATACATTCTGAGGCAAAAAAAAAAACATTGCTGTGAGGTGCCTGCACCAAACAGCTGTGATGCAAGTGACACCTTGCACCAAAGACTGCTTCAATCCCAATTTCTGAACACAGGTTGTGTCAAAATTGGGATGCCATGTGCCAAAGCCACCCTGCACCAATTTGCAGCAGAACTGCCGTATGCCAGGTCACAAGGGGGCATGCTCCACAGCAGGTCTGCACCATCCCCTTATTTGGAATTCCAGAAGCCCTATCTTGGTCACAAGCAATTGCAGGGTGCATTATGTGGACAGGTATGTGCCCCAGGCACTGCAACATTCCCGTGGTACACAGTCCCCCCTGCCGTGTGATGGCCAAAAGATCCCTGACTAAGCTGCCAGGGACTGTGGATCCTGTGGGTCAGGTGCCATGGCTGTTGCCACCTGAGGTGTGAGCCATGATGGTCTGACCATGCCACCCTCCCCCTTCTTGGGCCAAATGGCTCTGTGCCAGTTCATATGGCACATTTGTTGGGTGCCTCCTCACATCCCTCTCACTGCTGCCATCACCCCGTCACCCCCATGACAGCCACTGTTCCATCAGCCCCTGTTCCCCACCTTCCAGGCATTGTACTCCCCCAACCTCTGTGGCTCATCTAGGCTTGCACCAGCTGGGGGGGGTGCTTGACAGGACCCTCCATAAAACCCCTCAGGTGCACCACATGTTTGGTGAAACCCTGAGACTGCAGCAACTCTCAGGACTTTGATGTAGGGACACCCAATTTTATCATATAGGGTGCAGGGTCCCTGATGCACTCAGAGTTTGCCACAGCCAGAGATTGGTGAAAACTGCAATGATCTAAGAGCCAACTGAAATCGACCCCTACTGTTTTGTTCTGTACATCTACACCTTAGTCATTGTTTCTCTTACTTCTCCCTTTTCCTGCTATACTTCTCTCCTTGCCTCCTTTCCTCTTTCTTCCCTATAAATTTATTCTATATTATGGCAATCTTTCTTTTAATAAATAATTTACATGATAGCGGCTCTAGGACTGACACAAAACTTGTTTGTAGGTTACCTCTCTGAAGAAATATAATTAAATGTAAATGTTATTTAATGTTAATGTGGTATGATCATAAGATGTGTTTTTATATGTTTGAAGTGTTTTCTTGATGCTGTTTATACGTCTGTATTGAAAATGTCAATAAATGTATAGTTACAAAAAAAATGTCCAGGTCCACCAGACATTGCTCATAGGATCTCCTTTGCTGGCCCTGGATCATTGTAGTGACTCTTCACGTACGTGTATATGTTACCGCCATTTGCTGATGACGTGGCACTTTGCCATTAAATGGGCTATGTGTAGATGGACTTTTAATAAAAGACATTTGCTTTTTGAATATATGGAGTAGATCCTTCAGTTTTATTAGGCCCATGCTATAGCCTTTATAGGTCAGTGACCATGTTCCTGTTGATTTTCTGCTTTCACAACCAGAAGCATGAAAAAAATGTTTTACTGTACTTCATTCATACCTACAGTATTTTGAGACATAATTTGTTCTTACTGGGAACGGACCACAGTAAAAGTACTAAAATTAGCACACCATGTCAAGAAGTAACAATATCTCAGAAAACCAGAAGAATAAATGGTATGGAATGAAGAAAACAATGTCCTTTGAAGGAGTGGTTGATGAGTATCACAGTGCCTGCTCTCCACATCGGAGGTCGCTGGAGGCCGCGAGGGACTACAGGAGTAGCCCTTCCCAGTCCCCCGATTTCAAATCTTTAAACCAGCCTGCTCTCCACATCAGAAGTCACCGGAGGTCGTGAGGGACTACAGGAGTAGACCTCCCCTGCCCCCCGACTTCAAATCTTTAAACCAGGTAGAAGCAACACGTACAATGCTCAGTTCCCTCAAGGAGGACCTCTGTATTTTGTGTTTGGCACCTTTCTGCAACTTTAAAATGCTTAACTCTGCCTTTTAGTTGTCACACATGTGGAGACATTTTATTTTGCTTAGATTTCTAAACTGCTGTAGCATATATTTATGTACACCCGATTGGTTACCTTAATGCCTAATAGTTTATTTTGCTCAGATTTCTAAACTGCTGTAACATACCCAACTGGTTATCTTAATGCCTAAATGTTTAAAGTGCTATTTTATTGTTTCCCAGTGTGCTGCTTAAAGTGTACAGAACAGCGCGCTTGCCCGTAAGTAATCATAGTTTCCATCCATCTGGGCTAAACTTAATTTATGCTCCCTATGGGCTTCTGACCCTCCCCCTACAAAATCTAGATGCCTGATCAGTATAAGTAGACTCACCCTGTCCTTGTCTCATCTCTCCACAGCCGCTCTCCACAACGGAGGGAACCAGAGGTCACAAGGGACAACAGGAGTAGCCCTTCCCTGCCCCCCAATTTAAAATCTTTGAACCAGGTAGAAGCAATGCGTACAATGCTTGACTCCCTCAAAGAGGGCCTCTGTGTTTTTTCCCTGCCGATTTTCAGCTCCCCGCTGCCCCCACCACCACCCTTGGTGAACCCACACTTATATAGCATCCCAGGACATGCCCCACTAATGTTTTGAGCCTATCAGCCAGCTTTCTTACCTGCAGCTTATACTTGCCCATCACCATAGGTCCTACTACATTCTAGGCTCATATCCACAAGTGCTAAAGCTATAAAAAAAAAATCCCTCAATTACTAAGGAATTAAGTAATCCCCCCCAGACCACCATGCTCCAGTAATCCCCCATCCCGCCATGCTCCTGCATACCTTCCTTACTCTCACTCTCCTGCTCCCCATACCGTCCCACCTTCCCTCTCCCATCAATGGAAACTGGAACATGACTACCATGCTCTATCCCCAGGCAGACTGCCACTCTCTTCTTTGCTCCCCCCCTCCCCAGGCTGCACCTGAACAATGAGCAGACACTACAGCAGGACAGCACCTTCCTGCACACACCTCCCCCTTACAGCTTGGTAAATCTCAATGCACAACTCCTCATCTTTACCCTCTCTCACAGTTGTCATCTCCTTTGGAGAATGACTCTGTGTTGCCCCTCCATCCCCTGCCAACCACCAACTGAATCCCCACCACTGCACCTCTTCCCCCTTCCCCACTTTCTCCTCCTGTCAGCCCCCCGTACCCTGAAACTCCCGATACCCACCACAGGGCTCCCACAACGAAAATGTCATTGACTATACAATCTAAAATGTAATAATCATCTCGGGTCCCTCATCCTTCTTCTACTCCTGACGGGCAATATCCTCCCCAACCCTGGCCCCCAAGAATGCCCCTCTATCCCACCCTCCACCAGCCAGTGGGCTGCGCATTGCTTCTATCAGCATCTACAGCCTACAAAAAAAATGGGACTCCTTTCAGGAGTGGGTACTCCAACACCACCCTGACATCATAGCTTTGGGAGAAACCTGGCTCTCCCCCTACTTTACCAGACTCGGCAGTCAACCTCCCTGGATATCTACTCTTTCGCTCTGGCAGGAGGTAAGCAAGGGGGAGGGTGCGCTCTCTACCTCAAGGACTCTCTTTCGGGCTCACTACTCCCCCCGCCCAACCTAACATCGAGGGCTCAGGTTCTCACTCTAAAATTAACACTAGGCAAGGCAACTTCCCCTCTCCTTCTCACTATTGTCTACATTCCCCCCAGGGACCAGAAGCAAGGCTTCCAAGCCATCCTGACCTATTTTTCTACTCTTCCCCTACAACATGAAAAGATTGTTACAGGTGACTTCAACATAAGACAGCTGCCCGGTACAGTGATGATGCCGCGGCGCTCGACCTCACGCAAATAGTCACTACCCATACCCGGGTCAACACTCACACAGGAACAGCCTCCCTCCTAGATCTAGTCTTCACCAACTGTTCCCACAGAATCACCAACACCATGATACTCCCGAATGCACTTAGTGACCACTCTCCTGTCCTTTTCACCTGGTCCTGCATTGCACTCAACCCCCAAAATAACCTATTTATCACTACCTTTAATGCTGCCTGTGATAATTTTGCCCCCCCTTACCAAGACAATGACCAAAGGTAACCATGCCCCCTGGTTCACTGATCACCTCCTGGGCTTACTGCAACACTGTAATGCCCTATGGCACCTTGCAACTGAGACCCAATGGCCTATAGACAGACAACGGTATAGGGAGGCCAGCAACAAGTGTACATGGACCATACGCACCTCTAAAGCTGACTACTACAAAGCTTCCTTAACATCCTCCTGGGGTGCAGGACGAAAATTTTGGAACACTATGAAGGAACTCTGTGGCAAAGTCACTAATCAACCCCCAGACCAAATGGATGTAGACGGTAATCTCAACTCGGATCCCCTCAGTATAACCTCTGCCCTCAACTCTGCCTTCACTGATCTTAATCATGTCCTCCCCACTAACTTCTTTGACCCCCGCCTGCTAGCCCCACCCCCTTTCACATGCCCTTCTTTCTGCCTACTGTCTGCGAATATTAAACCCCACCTAGCCAAAGCCTAAGGCACTCCCACTATAGTAGCGATTCCCTTGATCTGAGTCTCCTACACCTCACCTTCCTGGAATTCCTCACCCCGCTATCCCATATTCTCAACCGCTCCCTCTGTCATGGGAAATTCCCCTCCTGCTGGAAATCGGCTTCCATCACCCCCATCCACAAGAGTGGGGACCACACCTCCACTAACAATTACCATCCTATCTCAATTCTTCTCCCCCCATCTAAAGCATTAGAAAGTATTGTCGCCGACCAACTCTCCGACCACCTTACTAAATATAACCTTCTATACAACCAGCAACACGGCTTCCGCAAGGGACATAGTACCACCACTGCCCTCCTTGAGTTAACCTCACATGTCCACTCCACCTTGGATCATGGCTGCACCACCGGAGCCATCTTCGTGGACCTCTCTAAGGCATTTGATACCATAATCCATGCCCACCTGCTAAACACACTCGCCAATAGTGGCTTTTCCAATGATGCCGTAAGCTGGTTCTCCAACTACCTCGCTGATAGAACATAGCAGGTTGAGGTAGGCACCTCCCTGTCCCCCAGCCTCCTTATCCACTCTGGGATCCCTCAAGGTTCCATCCTTGGCCCTTTGCTTTTCACTCTATATCTTAACTCCCTCCCGCCGGCCTGCCCCGGAAACCTGCTTCTTTACGCAGATGATGCCGTCGTGTTCGTCTCTGATTCTGACCCCCTTAAACCCCACCAAACACTCCAACACTCCTTCCGAGCAGCTGAACACT
This sequence comes from Neoceratodus forsteri, assembly GCA_016271365.2. Lineage (NCBI taxonomy): Eukaryota > Metazoa > Chordata > Ceratodontiformes > Ceratodontidae > Neoceratodus > Neoceratodus forsteri. The sequence continues at coordinate 162,675,991 of CM057453.1, forward strand.
GGCTCACCACCCAGCATCTAATAATCAACTACAGCAAGACAAAAGTCATGATCCTTTCCCATCCACAGAACCCCCTTAAGAGCCTCTGCCCCCAATTTCTCACTGCCGATCAAACCCCCTTGAACAAGTAAACTCCTTTAAATACCTAGGGATTACCCTAGACCAAGCCCTCAACTTTACTCAACATATTCAACACCTATTCTCTGCCCTTAACTCGAGTTTAGGAGTACTGTATTGATACAAACATTGCCTCACCCCAGAGGCCCTACATCTTACCGAGAACTCCTCTGTACTCTCCCTGCTGGACTACGGTATTCTCATCTACAGTGCTGCACCCACCACCGCACTCAATAGACTCTGGCTCATACTAAACAAAGCCTGCCATCTCATCCTCGGTTGTGATCATCTCACTCACACCTGCACCCTCTACAGTACCACAAACTGGCTAAATCTAGACAATAGAATCAGGTATCACACCTGCCTTAAGACCAAAAAGATAGTTCTAGGCCTCACCCCCCCCCCCGCCTTCAACACTATTATCCACCCAACATCTTATGTCAGAGCCACCCACAACTTGGACAAACCTTTGCTATGGGTACCCCGCTGCCGTACCTCCCAATATCAAAGATCCTTCTGTTACAAAGCCCCTACTGGACAAACTCACTACTGAGCCTAATAACTAATGAAATAAGGCTTGGCCTTTTTAAAGCCAGGTTAAGGGAACACCTCCAAGCCTCCAACCTCTGTGACTGCCCCTGACCCCCCCTTGATTGACTGAGATTTCTCAACCAACTTTATCTTGAGACTCCATGCCTAAACCAACCTAGGTTACTATATGAGTATCAGCCTTCTACAGAACCTCTCTGCAACTTTATAGCTGTGCTAAAGTATTGAAACTTCTGTCATCACTGACTGATAGCCATTTACAGAATAATTATGTAAACCATTGCTAGTTATGTATTGTAATGTACTATACCCTGTAACAAATGTTGTCCCGGTATCTTCTATGTATTACGTGGAACCTTTGTAAATGAGTTCTTGACTCAAAGGTCTTTCTGATTTCTCTCAATAAATAAACACAAAAAAAATAAAAATAATTGTTAAAAAAAGTTTGATGCATACAGAAAGGGATAGATTCACGAAACATCCCAAACCCCCACATCTATGGGAAAAACTTGGTGCAAGTGGGTTGCCTTTTGCAGATCCGCAGGTTGCTGCAGTTTTCCTGCAGCTGTGGGTATTCACAAAGGTGGAGCTGGATTCCTACTGGCTCCACGATTTATGGTTGCTTGTGGGTGGTGTTGCCCAAGGAAATCCCCACAGATACGGAAACATTTTACAGCTGGTGGGACCAGCTGTAACATCTTCCGCAACTGCTGTGGCTGTATGTAGCAACTGCCACAGCTTCAGAGATTCCGGTCTGCAGATTGAGTTCCAGCATGGGACTTAGTCCCAAACAGTTTTGTAAATCTAGTCCACAGTTATGTTCAAATTGCAGTTTTCAGCTGGTGCTTATTTTCAGTGGTGTCCCTAATTTGGCATTCACAATTTCCTGTGTCCCATCTAAAACTGATATATCTGTTGCTGAAGAGTAGTGATTTAGAAACACATAAGAGAATCAAATGTTAACATTACAGCCCATTCTTCTTCAAAAGCACTACTCACATGGATGCAATTATCCAAGCAGTTTTCTGACTTCATACTGCCATTTTTGGCACATTGTCTGGATTTGGCATTTTGCTCCACATTTTATGTTTGTCCCTGAATTGAAGATCAGAGGCTGTAGAGGTGCACTTGATATAAATTGCCTGAGGGACTTTGGTGCAAAATCAGTAGGTCCATGACAATCAGCAATTGCTGTGACTTTTGACGTGCATACAGTATGTGTGGCACATCCCATAGTATTTTAAATCATTTCACCTCTGGTGTGGTCTTCCTACTACTTCCTCTATCCCTCTACCCTCTCTTCCCTACCTCACTTGTTGCCTCCCTCCACCTTCTCCCTTCCTCTTTTCCTTCTCCATCCCTTCCTGCCCACCCCGTTCTTGTTACATTCTGTACTCTCATGCCTCCCCTCCATCCTTGTCTTTTACTCACCTCCTTCTCCACTTCCCCATCCCTCCCTCCAGCTGCCTCAGTCTGTCCTGCTCTTCCTTAGTAGTAGTTATAAAATGTTTATTTTTTCAGCAGGAAATATACCATAAGTTCTATTTACAGAACAGTTCTGCATGACATTAGGAGGGCTAGCCCATGGTTCAATGTGGGGAATCGCTCCTCCCACAACCTCTACTTAATCTCTCCAGTACCTCACCTCTCTTGTTTAGGGAGTGTTTCTTGTTAGTTCCCTGAGCCCCCTCCGTGGCCCGTGTGGCTGTGCCTTCTTGTGCTCCCACTGCCTGGTTTGTTTCTTTCTTCTCCCATGTCTCCCCTCCCCTCCCTGTGTCTTGTGCCTACCATTTGCACTATGCTGTGGTTTGTCTATCCTGGCTGCTCTGGCCGCCTCCCTGCTCCTTTTCCACCCCTTTCTTTGTCCTGGGGTTTTTCACACTTTGTTTCTTTTTTGGGCATTCCCTAGCCCCCAATGACACTTACGGGCGTCCCGCTGTTCTCCACTCATCCCATCCACTTTATTTAGCCCCTGATGATGCTTACAGGCATTCCCGCTCTCCTACACTTTTCCTGTCCACTTTCTTCTGCCGTATGGGCTTACCCTCCGTGCGTATCAACCAGAAGGCTGTTGCCAGGAGTATGGACCATTTCTGACTAGGTGCATGGATCCTGCCTTTCCTCCTGCTACACCCCTAGCTCCTTCTCCTGCTCGCTCCCTAGGCCTCACAGCTTTACCTGCTACCATCCTATACCACATGAACCCAAAGGGACTCAGTTCAGCCTAGCCGAAGGGACTCAGTTCAGCCTTCACCAACACCCACCAGTAAGCACCTCTCAGTTTCTTTTGACACTGCTCTCAGGTTGCAGGGACCACCATCTTCCTCAACTACTGACACACTCTCCTCATCAAGGGATTGCCCCTTGTGACAAGCCTTACACTCGGATGTTCCCATTCATCTACATTTGAACATATCTATCAGCTACCGTTCGACTCCCCACCCAGCACATTCACTTCCCCAACAATGCACGCTAGCATTTCTACCTAAGCTCCTGCAGTACTCCATTATATCATTTCGGTTACCAGAGTGGGGAAGGATGTATTTTTGTCCTATATCCCTAATTTCAGGAGTGCACCACTTACCTGAGACATCCCCACTTTACTTATGCAACACCTCAGGCTATCAGCAAGATAAGTAGAGCTGCATTCAAAGCCCCTGCCATACATTACTGTACCTATTTAGCCTAATCCCCTAAGGACAAAGACCTTCAGGAGAGGTTCAGAAACTTGCCACTGCTGCAGTCTCCTCAGCCGAACACCACGTAACAGTTATTCATTACTTTATGGTACATAACTTTCTCTCATAATACTAGCTACCTGAGTCCTTCCCATGTTCTTAGGTTTCTCCCCACTGTACACTCCAGGATACTTCCCTATTTGTTCATTATCATCGTGTTTACTGTCCTATCACATAAAGAGTATTTCACTATCAACCACTTTGTGCTTACTTTACCTACAATTTTGACATAAATCACTGATTCCCCATCCTACACTTGTGTTCATGTTCTACATCTCCTCTCTCTTTCTCTCTCTCTCTCTCTCTCCAGCAGCATTGCATTTTAGTCAGCCCATACCAGCAGTATTCTGGACTATGACCCTAACTCGTACCTTCTGAGGTGCTAAGTGAAGGTAGGCTTCCTCCATCTACCGGGGATGGGATTCCGTTACATTTACTACCTCATACTACTTACCAACTTGACATCCTCCATCTCTAACTCTGCTGGACAGCATCGAGCAAAGGTTAGATCACCCTGACTACCAGGGATGGGAGTCATGTCTCCAAGTTACTGAGTCTTCACTCACTTCTCTACTTTATGCCAGCTGCAACTTCTCTTCGGGAATGGAACTTCTTCACCATGCACCCTCCTCTTCCTACCAATGCCTAGATACCTCAAGTCAGGATATTCCACCTCAGCCTTCCCAGATGGATGTCTGAACCTCTATTCCACAGCTTAAACTTTCCATATTCTCAGCCTAATGCCTGGACACTGCTTCCCTTCAGGAACATGACTTTGCCCGGCTTGCCTTTTACTTCCTACCTAATCTGCAGCCTTGCTTCATGGTCCTATCCTGCTGACTTCCACGGCTGGAAGCCGGAATCTGTATTCAACTGTTTCCACCACTTGCATCCTAAATCTGATGTGGGTTGCCGCTTCCCTTCCAGAACAGAACTTCTTCACCAATGTGCTCTCATCATCCTACCTCTCTTAGGTGCATGCAGTCAGGATTATCTCACCTCGACCGCCATGCCTGGATGCATGAGTTTTCATTCTGCTGCTTCCCATGTGTTTATTCTCCACCTGCTATCCGATGCCACAATCCTTCTGGAACTGAACATCCTCTTGCTAGTAGTCTATTTCTCCTTGTCGCAGCCTTCCCTCCAGCCTCATCAAGCTACCTTGCTCGGCCCACAGCCTGAGCTTTCATCGCTGTTCCCACTGTCTGCTTCCTCTACCCAATACGGGTCACTGCTTTCCTTCAGGAATGGGACCATCGCATTCCACCTTCCTTCCGCACTCATCTTTGCCTGTCGACATCGGCCACACATCATCTCATTGACATCATGGAGTCATAGCCTGTCCCTGGATCCACTGGGTTATTGTCTCCTCTATCTCTTGCCCGGTTGCTGCTTCCTGTTTGGAGTTCATACTGGAGTTCATACTGGACTGTTAAGACAACCAGAAGGCCGAAGCCCATATAGGTTGTCCCCACTATTTCAGTGAAGGAAACCGAAGTTACCAACTGATATATATCTGTCTAAACCTGCCCTAAAAGCATTAAAACTAGTAATCTCTACTAATTCTACTGGTTATCTGTTCCATAATCTGACAACTCTGAGTCCAAAGCTAAACTGTCTCAGCTTTGTCCTTCAATATTCTTCTTTCAATTGATATTTATGCCCTCTTAAATTATAGTTTTGTTCCTTAATCTGAAGGTCAAGATCATGTTTTAATGATTCCTGTCCCATAATTTTATGGAGCAGTAGCAGGTCAGCTCTAGCTCGTCTCATGTCCATTGACCACAACCCTAGGACCCTTAATCTTTCCTCATATGATTTATCCCTGATCCCTTTTACAAGTTTTGTACAGGCTGTTTGTGGCTTTTCAACTATTTTTATGTCCTTCTTTAAATATGGACTCCAGACTGTGGAACAATAGTCCAAATGTGGTCTTACGTAAGACTTATAAAGAGGCATCACCACCTCTTTATTCCTTGATTGGAAACCTCTTTGAATGCAATTAACCAAGTGCATAGCCTTGTTAGCTGCTATTTTACAATGTGGACCCTTTTTTAGATCATGACTAATGTATACACCCAAATCTTTTTCACAGACAGAATCCTTAAGTTTTACACCATGTATATAATAATCTTGTTTTAAATGTCCTTGTCCCATGTGCATTATTACACATTTGTCTAAATTAAAGTGCATATTATTTTGTTTGGCCCACTCTGATATATTAACTAAATCTTGACCAAATTGTAGTCTATCTTCAGAGGTGTTTACAACACCTCCCACCTTAAGATCGTCCGCAAACTTTATTCATTTATTCTTACCAGTTGTATCTAAATCAGAAATAAAGATGCTAAACAACAGTGGTCCCAACATGGACCTCTGTGGTACCCAAATTGAAACCCACACCTCTTCAGACAAAAAACCCTGTACCCTAACCAGCTGAGTTCTATCCATCAGCCAGTGTTTGATCCATTTAATAATAACACTATCAATTCCCAAATTTACTAATTTTAGGATTACTGTATCATGAGGCACGACTAAAGTCCAGCATTACCATATCCACGTTATTCCCCTGGTCTATTAATTTCCCAATATGTTCATAGAAACTAATTAAATTAGTCTCACAGGATCTGTTCCTGACAAAACTATGCTGAGTTTTATCACTCATTCCCATATTCGAGGTGTAAGTTATTATCTCCTCATATATTATTCCTTCAATGATTTTACAGACCACTGATGTTAAGCTTATAGATCGATAATTCACTGCCTCTGCCCTACTTCCCTTTTTAAACACTAGGACCACATGAGCTGTTCTCCAGTCCTTTGGTACATAGCCTTCAATCAACGACTTTTGCCCAATTAAAGTAATAGCTGGTGCTAGTACATCTCCCAGTTCCTTAATAAATTTTGGATGCACCCCATCTGGGCCTGTGGATTTATCCGTCTTAAGTTTTTGTATTCTTTCAAGAACTTTATCAATAGTGACTATATCCATCTGTATCTTGTTAGATGTCACAGTCATGATATTATCTGTTTTGTAGCCATCCTTAATTAACACTTTTCTAAATGTTCTACTAAATTCCTCAGCCATTTCACCGTCTACAAGTAGAGGTCCTACAGTATTGTTATTTCCTTTTTTGTTATTCACATATGCAAAGAAACTCTTTGTATTATTTTTGGATGTTGCTAGCTTGTACTCCGTTTTTTTTTTCATTTCTTATTTTATACTTAACCTTATGTAGTATTTTTTTGTACCGAACTCTACTAACCTCTGTTTTTAACTGCTTCATCTGCCTGAATAGTATTTTTTTCTTTTTACATAGTTTAATGATTTTATTGTTTATCCAAGAAGGTTTTTTCCTCCTACTGTTGTATACATTCTTTCTGGGAATATTCTTGGATATTACATTATTTAGTGTCTTAACAAATACTTCCCATGACTCTTCAGCTGATAGCTTGTTCATTATTCTGCTCCAATCTAGTTCACTGAATATATTTCTTAATACCTGCTAATTGGCTTTATTATACATTATATGAGTTGTTTTTCCCCTAATTAGTTTTCTTTTTTATTTAATTGTAAATGTAATGGTCCCATGATCACTTGTTCCTATTGGCGGTTCGATATTAATATTCTCAATATCCTCAGATATATTAGTTAGAATAACATCTAGGATATTTTCACCCCTAGAGGACCTCAATTCTTCATTTGCCTCCATCTTCCTACCTCTGCAGAGTGACACAGAAGGCTAGTTCTCTCTCCCCATTTACCATGCCTGGAAGCTCATTTCTACAATCAACTGTCTCAATCTTACCTGCTCTCCACTGGATTGTCGCTTGCTGTTCCCTCCTGGATTTGTACATCTCCATAACGTGCCTTCACTCTTAACCATTATCTGGAGCATCATGTCCTTCATCTCACCTCATCTACATCAGGTATTAGCCTGCGTCTGCACCTGCAGATCCCACCTTCTGCAATGTCCATATCCTACCTCATTACCACTTCCCTCCAGTCTCAGGACCCATGTAATCTGACTAACTTCCAGCCTTCCTCACCACTCGCCATCCCGCTCATTCATGGACCATCATATTTCTCCCCCTTGGCCTACTTTCCCCTCATGATTTGGATCTTGCCAGCTGGTCTGATATCTATCTTAATCCAGTTTGACTGCCTCTGGGGCTTCCTTGTGACAGGTCACCCATCCAGTTGATGTCCGAGCTTCTGTTCTCCTTCAGCACCTTCCATCCCTTCACTAATTGAATGAGGCCTTCAATAGATGTCTGACCTCTGCACCTCAACCCTGTTGTTCTTAGTACTTCATTCTCTCCTTGGCCCTCCATGGATCAGCTTCTAATGACTGCTACAGCCTTCCTGAATTCGCTGGAGAACCAATCTGGTACTATTCCTTCCTGCACTGTATACCATCTGACTTCATTCACCTCGACACCATCCTGGATCAGTCCATCAGGATTTACTCTGGACTTTCCTTCCATCTTTGGATGGCAACCTTTCCATCTCCGCTTTGAGGGTTCAGGGTGTCATCCTGTCTGCTGTGACTCTATTGGGCATCCTACCATGTCCCTGGCCAGTATTCCTACTCAGGCAACTACTACGCTCATTTATCCATCGCATACTCCTACTCTGGCCATCATCACAGCTTCCATCCAGTACTCATGGATTACTGTTCATTTCACTTGAGGGATCTACTTCAAGTATGTATTCCTTGGCGAACATGCCTCAGAAATCATTACGTTAACTTAAAGGTTTTTCATTCTACCCAATCATCTCCCCTCAATCATTCTTGCCCCTATTTGACCGGATACTAGAAACATTCCCATCTCTCTCCATTGGATACTCCATATGAATCCATTCAGTCCCTGTGGACTTTCCTGTGTCTCTCCATTGGATACACCCTACAAATCTATTCAGGCTCAGTGGACATTCCTGTCTATCATGCCTCACAGGCTATCCTCTTGCATGGAAAGGATGTAACCTCTTGTAGTATGCTCTGACCTACTCTCCATCATCACTCCTTTGGATCCCGGGACTCACAAGATACCTCAGGGCACCTCGGACATAGTTTCAACTGCAGCTTCCTACCTTCTCCGAATTTGTCGACCATGTTATTAGACTCTTACCTCCTCAACAGACATTGCTTGTTCTAAGACCTTCCCAGCTGCCTCCCAGAATATTCATCATTGGATCTCCACTACCTAGCTGCTCACTAACACCATACCATCCAAACCATCATTTCTGTTTGACTCCTGGACATCACCATTCCTCATACAATCATCCACACTTCTTCATCTAGTACCTTCAGTCGAGTTAACTGCCCTTCCAGTGGAACCTCCAGTCTCTTCTTCACGAATTATTTACATTAATCTCTCCAGTAAAGACCATCACCGGGATGGAGCTCTTCTGATGTCTCTCCAGAAATACGCAACTGCTAAGGCAAATTCACTAACCCAGTCTTGCCTCCAGCCAATCTTAATCAGCCATAGCACAAAGATCCTCTGGCATGCCACACTACTCAACTTTACTTCCAATTCAGTCTACAGATTCTTCCATCCCACCTCCAAGCATTTCTCAAGTATTTCGGCATCGGAGTACCTGTAAACCTAACCAACTATAAGCCACCACAGTGCATGTCATGGACAATCACGACACAGAAATACCCATATTTACTTCAGTCAGCCTACTAGCATAGCATGCATAAATACAGTTATGACATCATGCCCAAATAAGCCATCCATTCCTTATACTGAACTTCCAATCATTCTCTCTATATGTATTCGGTTACCATCTGGACTGTATCTGCAAATCTTCCTCTATTTTGTCTAATAATCACTTATGGCAGTGCTCCTATCAGGCACCCAAAGACTCACCTCTGCTCATTTTGCTACACTACACTACAGATGCTTACTTAGCTACCCATTGCTCACTACTACAGTCTTTGCCTCCAGTCTTTATCTTGACAGTCAAACATCACACAAGTCAGATCAGTCACCCATGGCTTCACAAATCATTGCATTTCTCACCGTTCATCACCTGACACCATATTGATCAAATCATGGTCTCCCTGCTCCTATGCTCAGGCAATCCCTTTGGACAACCATCTTTCATCGCCTCTGAAATCTGGACTTCATTTGCCCTCCTTCAACTGACCTGCCTTACTCTTAGGATTCTACTGCTCCTTCAGAAATTACCTTCTCTTCAATCTCAGGATCATCATTCAATCTGCATCATCCATGGATCAAGGATGGACCATCATCTCTCCAAGAAGCTCGCCTTCCTGATTAGCTATGATTACTAGAACCTAGGTCCTTCTCCTCTTAGTATGTCCAGAGGATGGGCAGACCACCGACCATGGGTCCTCAGAGGTTTCCTCCCCCGGGGGAGTTCCTCTCCTGAGTGCCAGGGGGTCATACCCTCTGTGAGTTGGAGGAGGTAACTTTTTAGGTCTTCTATTCCCTACAAATTCTTACCTGCATACTGTACCTACTGCTCAATGGTGGGAGTAGCGTTAAGCCACAAAAAGTACTACAAGTTACACAAGCACTATATACCCCATCGCTATTCCACAAACACTGAGAGGGAGGACTAGCCCGTGGTTCAGTGTGGGAAATAGCTCATCCCACAACCTCTACTTAATCCTTCCACTACCACACCTCCCTTGCTTAGAGAGTGTTTTTTTGTCCACCACCTTTTTGTCCACCACCTTCCCATCCTCCTCCTTCTCCAGTGCCCTTCTCACCCTTGTTCCTGGGCCTTCTATTCCCTACAAATTCCTACCTACATACCTACTACTCAAGGGTGGGACTAGAGTTAAGCCACAAAAAGTACTACAAGTTGCACAAACACCATATACCACATCACTATTCCACACACATTGAACTGGTGTTTAGGTCCCACTAAGACCAAATTATGTCTTCAAAATAGTGTGGGCATGAAGTAACTACAGTAAATACTGGCTGCACCTCTGAAAGTTCTGTTTAACAGCTCACTGGAAACAGGAATTGTTCTGGAGGAAAGTAGATGTAATCCCTCTACACAAACGTGGCAGCAGGTAGGAGGCTGGCAATTATAGGCCAGTCAGACTGAAACCAGTGGTGGGAAGGTTAATGGAATCCCTGCTGAAGGAAAGGTTTGTGGACTATCTTGAATCCAATGGGCTACAAGAACCAAGGCAGCATGGTTTCACAGGGGGGGAGGTCATGTCAAATGAATCTGAAAGATTTCTTTGACTGGGTGACCAAGGAACTAGAACAGGGTGAAGTGATGGATGTGGCCTATGCAGATTTCAGTAAGGCATTTGACAGTGTTTCACATAGGAGACTAGTAAGCAAGCCGGGTAGCTTAGGAGTGGGTTTAAAGGTAGTAAACTGGATAAGAAATTGGTTAGGGGATCGGTAATTGGGGGTGGTGGTAAACAGAGTTCCTTACTGGGTCAATATCTCATACGTTTAAACGCGCATGACATAACCGCGCAACAGGAACAGTGAGAAAGTGCAAAACCGCGAAAGGATGTATGCGTGGTAGTGCACCCTCTCACTCTCCCAGGCAGAGGATAAGACTTCTGCTGGGCTAGAGGGCCAGTGAGCAGTTGCTGTGGCTCAATGGGATGATCCATTGGCAGCAAGGGAAGCAGGCAATGCATTTGGGGCCGGGTTTCAATTCACGGTCCCAGATGCATGGATTTTTTTTTAATTTTTGCACTTTGTGTGATTTGAACTGTTAACCCCCCCCCCCCCGAATTAGTTATTTTAGCTGGGAGGGTTGGGGATGCAGGGCAGAGCCCCCCCCCCCGCAAAACAAAGACTTGTGCTGCTGGCAATATATTGTGCTGTATTGGAAGTGTGTACAAGGGGTAGGAAGCATAATCAGATGTCCTGCAAGCAGGTGTGGGAGCATGCCCATGTTGCACTGGATGTCAGTGCATGTCTGTGCTCCTGAGGGTAAGTAAAGAAAAAAATCCCCACTCCTGGGGATAGGTGAAGGCACCTCTGACTCCAAACCACACTCCCAACACTGGGACCTTTCCTCTCCTGCCCCACCTTGCAAAGGCAAACACTCTACACTATAAGATAGAGAGCCCTGGGCAGATAGGGCGGCCCCTTCCCAGGGTGGGGGTTCAGATCCAGGGGCTGTGTTGGTTGGAGAGAGGATTGAGAGTCTCAGGTGGAAGGTAGAGCTCAGATGTCAGAGGATGCTAGAGAGAGTTCCCCAGGAGCGGTGCAGAAACAGAGTTTGAAAAAAAAATAATGTTGTGTGACATTATGACCCTGTGCCAGAGTTCACTCCAAGAAAGTGAGGGTGACAAGTGCAGTACCTCAGGAATCAGTGTTGGGACCAAACCTCTTTACTGTCTGTATAAATGACATTACAGAGGAGCTGGAAGGGAAGGTCTGCCTCTTTGCAGATGACATCAAAATCAGCAATATGGTGGACACTCTGAGGGAGGTGGAAAGGATGAGCAGAGACCAGAGAAAACTAGAGGAGATGTCAAGGGTATAGCAGCTGGGTTTCAATGTGAAAAAGTGCTAAATAATGCACGTATGGCTCTGAAAGACATGGGTAGAGTACAAAATGGGGGGAGTGATAGTGAAAGAGACCTGGGATAATCATTTCCAATGACCTAAAGGTGGCCAGCCAGTGTGAGAAGGCAGTAGGGAGGGCAAGTGGGATGTTCGGGTGCATAGGGAGGGGTATCACCAGCAGAAAGAGGGAGATAGTGTTTCCTTTGTATCGATCATTGTTAAGACCACACCCAGAGTACTGTATCCAGTCTGGAGACCACATCTCTGGAATGACACAGACAGAGTGGAGTCAGACCAGAGGAGGGCAATTAAAATGGTGCAGGGTCTGCACCAAAAGCCCTATGAAGAGACATTAAAGGAACTCAATATGTACAGCCTGGAACAGAGGAGGGAGCGGGGAGATATATTAGAGACCATTAAATACCTCATGTGGGTAAATAAGGTACAGGAGGGGAATATTTTTCAGAAGCAGTGGTGCTCAAGAACAAGGGGATGTGCTATGAAGCTGGAGGGAGGTAGATTCAGGAGAGATGTGAGGAAGTACTTCTTCAGAGAAAGAGTGGTGGATTCCTGGAACAGCCTCCCAGCGGAGGTGGTGGGGGCAAAAACATTGGGGTGGGTTAAAGATTGCTTGGGATAAGCACAAAGGAATCATAGTGAAAAGGAAATGGGGAGGCAAAAAAAAGCTGTAGCTCGAGCATGGTCTGATGCAATAGTGTAGGTAGGGATACATGGGCAGACTGGATGGGCCAAGCGGTCCTTATCTGTGGTCAAATTCTATGTTTCTATTTCACAAGTTACAAGTTACATTAAAATTTTGTATTTGACATTACATATACTGTACATAAAAGTTACAAGTGAGTAAACATAGGGAACTAATTACATTTGTACATCAGATAACATTTACCATTCACTCAGGACAATCTAGTCACAAGATAAAACTTTCATTTACAGTAAAAAATTGCATCTATGTCCCTCCAAGGCTAGTAGCCCCAAGAACATCAACCCTAAACTTCTTCATCTCACTGCGCCTGTGACTACCATCCCTCTCTAGTAAATGTTTCTTTTCATCTCAGAAACATTCCTTGAGTGTAAAAGTGAGTATACTGTTCCAAATAGATGGGGGAGGGGAAAGACTGCACAAGGGGGTTGGCTGCTCCTTTAAAGGGAGAGTGAGCAGCTATCCAGTTTGTTCGAGATGTGTCTGTACTGGGGAAGAGCTGAAGGTAGGCAGGGTCTGAAGGGAGGGGAGGGGAGGAGTATTTATTAGAGGCCGGGGTCAGGGAGGGCGAGCAGGACAAAATATAGGCTATAACAGAGCAAGATTACAGTGCTAGCTTTGTAAAATTCAGGCTCTGCGCTTAAAGCGAGAAAAAGGCACCTCTGTGAATTCGGTTTGAGAAAATTGCCGAGGCCTAATTGTCCAATCAGGAGTTGCCTGCAGGATTATCAGCCAGTGACAGAGATTCCCAAGTTCAGTGAAGCCCAATCAAAACAAGTGGCTATCACAGCTGATTTTCTACGGCTCCACTGACTTGGGCTACTGTACCTGGGTTGCTTGCTGGGCAAGCAGGTTGCTGGAAAGGAGCCACTGGCTGTGATCTGCGCTGGTTGCATGGCCCTGACAGAGCAGGATCCTGGGTTGCTTGCTGGGTGGGCGGGTTGCTGGAAAGGAGCTACTGGCTGCGATCAGTGCCGGTCGCATGGCCGGTACAGGGCGGGATCCTGGGTTGCTTGCTGGGTGGGCAGGTTGCAGGAAAGAAGCCGCTGGTTGCGATCTGCGCTGGTCACACAGCCCATACAGGGCAGGATCCTGGATGAGAGGGAGCTTTGCTCAAAGGAGTATATCCTGGTAAAATAAATAAAAACCAAAATAATTCTAACTAGCTGGTTACAAAAGGGTGGTAACAAAATGGTCCTCCCCACTGAAATGGAAATAAAATACACAGTCACTGCATTTTGAGAAAACCAATTTTCTATGGGAAATGCAGTCTAACAGGTCATTGCAGAGAAACAGAAATGAGTCTGATGGCAGAAAAAGACCTAACAGTCCATCCAGTTCCCCATCAAGGTATACACACAGGAGGGGCATGGTCAATGAAACAGTCAAAAATTAGGTAGCATTATTTGATAGGCAGTCAGTATTACTATTTTTAAACTGGGGTAATTTGATCACATTTCATTATTCAGGCTGAGAGGTGTGCAGAAGCATCCTGTAAAAGCCACAGCTATAGCAGCTTGAGGCAAACCAAACAGAGCATCACTGCATGACCAGGAAATGTGGGTTTCAAGGTTAAAAAAAATCACCTACTAGTGGATACTTTCTGAAGTAAATTCTCTTCATCTTAAATTGAGTGGTTGGTAATTCTAGCAAAAACATTTATTATTTCCTGCCTGCTCTGGTTGGCATTTCAGAGAAATCTCAATGACGTGCCAGGGCTGCAACTGGCACTTGGCCAACTCAGTGAGCTGTCTTCACACTAATATTAACGTAAGTGGTGCAAGTGGTAGACAAGAAGCTCAGGAACTCAGGCATTGGCAAATGTGAAATGCAGAATGAAGTTCCTCAATAGTGTCAATACACGTCTATCTGTTTAGACACTAGCAGATTCAGCTAGAGATACTGAAGTATTTCTAGGAAAATAGCATTATTGTATAAGTCAAATGTTGCCATGGAAACCCTGATTTCAGGTCACAGGCCCAGAAACTGTTCTTATGTTGCTGGCTTAAGAATGTCAGTTCCAGTGTCAGTAGAAAGAAGTACAGGAACTCTGTTCCTGCTGCAAAAAAAGTACAGGAACCAAGTTCCTGTGCATTTCTGTTCACTTTCATCACTGATTAACATTTAAAGTTCTGAGCAATCTGGCTGCCAAATATCTCTGCAAGCTCCTGACTTCCTACACCCCTGTCAGGGTGATGAATTCCATGGGACAGTCATCTATGGATGTTGACTTCCTGGGTTTTTTATCAAGCTTTTTCCAAAGTCTCTGGTCTGCCCTCCACCTGGTGACATCACCCTCAGTCCCATCACCAACCTTCTCAGGGACTTATTGTGCCACCCCTTACTAAGGACCACCATTTTGGTCAGTGCCCTTCCTTGTTGGTTATGCAGGAGCCTGCAGAGGGGGCCAACAATGACCTTGGCAGAATGGAGAGTTTCTCTTTCTGGTTATGTCTCCTCAAGGTACCAGCTTGTAATTATGTTCATGCAGTGGGGTTCCCTTCTTCCTTCGGTGTCCAGTGAGGACAGCAACTAAATATTTTTATTTAGTTTTTGTTGACTGGGTAAGTGCACTAGACAAATCCTGCCTATTTTCAGGCACAACCCGGGGGAGGAGGATACAGATGAATGCCAATTGAACTTGAACCAGATTAAGCTGTTGGTGGTATTTTTAGTGAATGAGGGAAATTTGGCCAGGACACCGGGGAAATTCCCCTACTCTTTTTCGATAAGTGCCATGGGATCTTTAACATCCACCTGAACTACCACCAATCCAGGCAGATGGGACCTCGGTTTAACTTCTCATCCGAAAGACGGCACCTCAGAAGTGCAGCACCCCTCTCATGCTGCACTACAGTGTCAGTATTGGGATATTAACCCAGGTGCCAGATGTGGGAACTGAACCCACAGCCCTCTGATCTCCCGGCCTCAGAGGCGAGTGTGCTACCTACTGAGCCACTGACACTGACCGACCATATATGAGTCACCATCAAAATGGTGACTCATAACTAACGCTATCCTCATGGGCTACCCTGCAAGTGTAGCGACCCTATGTGAAGGCAATTGTAGGAGAGGGCGACAGGAAGGGGAATATAATGAGGAGAAGGGGAGTGGTAAGGAAGAGGGTTTGTGAGGAGGTAGTGTGCCTGCTACTAGCCATGTGGTGTGGTGGTGAGGGTGGCTAGCTGAGGCACAGCAGGTACAGGGTTCGTGGCTGGGTCTGGGGGGGGGGAATGTTGCCGTTCATCACCGCTGCAATTTTGTTTGTTTTTTGTAGGAATCCGGAGTGTCGCCCCCTTCCCGACATGCACCCACCTGGAGTTGATAATCATTAAGCAGGGGGAGCAAGGGGCATGGGTGAGCACAGCCCCCCTTCCCCACATTAACACTTGGATTCCTTGCTGTATGTCATTTTTCTGGCATGTGCATATTGCCGATTTGCTTTTCAATGATATACACTCGCCATAATAGCGATCGTTGTTTTGTGATCGCTATTATGACATGGAACCTTTCCTTTCCTTTCTGTATGCCCCACTGCTCTGCCACTGGGACTCCACCAGATGGCAGTCTACAAGTAGGATGCAATATATGCCCTTCCCGAGGGAGGACAGTTATCCTTAAGATGCTTGATTCTGCCTCCTCTAACCATCCCCCCGAGTGACCTGAGTCCATTTCTGAATTTGAGTAACTGGCATAGCATGGGTAATGCTATTGGACTTGTAATATCTTGTTTAAGGTTAGCAGGAGACTGAGTTTTTGTGGTGGCTGCCCTTGTCCTATGGAACACCCTGCCTGTTGACATCTACCTGTCCTCCTCTGTTTGAGTTTTTCAAATCTAAGCTGAAGAGGTATTTGCTGAGCCAAGCCTTTTGTAGAATTAATCGGCTAATATTATATGCTATACACCACTGTTTAGGAAGGTATTTTCTGTTGTATATGATTGCCATTATGTACTTTTTTATGTTGTGGATGTTTTTGATGGGCTGTTCTGTTTCTGTGTGCTCTCCCCTTTCTCCTGTTAACATACTGTTAATATATTTTACCACTTTGAGCACACTACTCTTTTTTTCATTCTCTCAATGCCTGCATTTAATTTATTGTCTTACTATATACTGTTGCCGTGCTATATATTCCTAGTTGTACATTTTGCTAAGTTATTAATATTGGTTCCTTTACTGTAACCTGTTTCTCTGTTTCTCCTTCTCCTCCCTCAACCCTTATTCCTTCCCCCTGGTTGCATTTGTAAATGAGAGTTGTATGATATCCTGATGCCCTCGTTGTAGTACTGCCACTTATTGTGACTCTTTAGCTCTTGCTACTGCTATGGACTATGGATTTCTGTTTCTACCTCTGCCACCAGTCGTGGCTCTGATTTCTGATGGACTCATTACCACTGACCTTGGCATTCTCTCATGTTACTAATATACACATGTACACTCCTCATTCCTTCCTTACCTTTTTTATTTATTTACTTAACTCTTCAGAAGTAACATTTGAGCTATGAGTTCTTTTACAAAGGTTCCACGTCATGAGACAATACAACAGTTACAATGGCAGAATTCACATAGAAATTCAGGAATCTAACATAGGAGTACTAGCTGGACAAGACAGTAGCCAAGACATTGATTACAATCAGTTGCAAATTACAAGGTTAATAGGTATAACTAGCTGCCTTGGGTCAAGGCGTTGTCACATCTTTCAGATTCTACTTCTTCTCAGTAGTTGCAGGTATAGTGGGGAGGGATAGGGGTGTGGGGGACCAACATGCTCAGACTCAGTGGTGGGTTGGAAAATTGTAGCTAGGAGAGCAACATGTGATAGGTGAACTAAAGTGGCAAGGGTAGGTTAAGGTGGTGAGACAGTGAGGCCGGGGAGAGGGGGTAGGAGCAGGAATAAGAGTCAGCAGTGATGGAATTGCATTATTGTAGCTTGGGCATGTAGAGAAAGGGGCAGGTAGGAAAAGGTAGGAGTTAGAGCTTTTCTGTGGTGGATTAATATCATATCGGTGGGGTTAGGGGGTCTGATTTCCCACGGTGTACTTATGTGGCTGGTATGTGCCTTTCTGAGGGGTGTAAATACCTTATGCATGTCTGCATTCACAGGCTCTAGTATTGATTAGGGATTACTTCAGGTCATGCTTAAAGGTGTAGAGATTCTTTGTGTTGTTTACTTCTACTGGGAGCTCATTTAGCCAAAGTGGATCCCTGTAGGCAAACAAGCCTTGGCCGAGAGATGTCCTCCTGAAGGGGACGCATAGGGTACCTCTTCCTGTGCCCCTTGTGTTATACTACGGATGAGCCGGAATGATGATTTGTTGGATGCAGGGGAAGGGGGGTGCAAGGCCAAGTTGGGCTTTTTTACCTAGTAGGCACATTTGCAATTTGACCCTGTCTCTAAGCGTAAGCCAGTTAGTTTGTTCGTACAGGGCACATGTGTGGGTACATTTATCTGCCCCAGGAACTAGCCTACATGCTTTATTGAGAACCATAACCATCCATTTTAGGGCTGTTTCCAAGGCAGCACAGTAAACTACCAGGCCATAGTCAATTATTGATAGGACAGAGCTGGTGACTGAGAGGTGAAGGGCTGTGGGCATAAGGTATTGATGGTGCCTATATAAAACCCCAAGTCTGATGTTGACTGCTTTCACTACCTGTTCAGTTTGCTTTGAGGACACGGTGTCATCTATTATGACCCCTAGGTATTTAATGCTGTCAGCTTGTTCCAGTGGGACTGCCTTGCTGTTGGTAATGGTGAGTAGATGGTTTCTTGCCTTGTGTTGGTAGCTTGAGATGAGCATGGTTTTCGTTTTTTTGTAGTTGAGTAGCAGTTTTTGTTGGTGAAACCAGTCTTCAAGTTTATGAAAGGTTGCCTGGCGATTTTGTTGGAGCAGATCAAGCTGGGAGTGACAATGTATAATGACTGCATCATCAGCATACAGGATGACTTTGCTAGTGCAGGCATCAGGGAGTGCATTTAGAAATAAACTAAAAAAACAGCGGGCCTAGTATGAACCCTTGGGGGACTCCCAGGGAGACCTTTCTAGCAGTAGAGACAGCAGCCCCTATTTTAACGCTCTGTGATCTGCAGGAAAGGTAGTTGTGGAACCATCTTACAGAGGTAGCTGATAGGCCTAAAGACTGCAGCTGCTGAGTAAGGAGAGAGTAATTGACTGTGTCAAATGCTTTGGTGATATCAATAAAAAATTACCCCACTAGCATGCCTCCATCCAGGGTTCTATGCACAAAGTCAGAGAATTCAACCAAGGCAGTTGACATGCTGTGGCTCTTCCTGAATCATGTTATTGTGTGCATTGACGGTTGCATTTTTGCAGATAATCAGTGATTTGGTCAGCCATTATTGTTTCCAGCGCTTTTGAGAGGGGGGGAGCAGATCGAGATAGGCCTGTAGTTTAAGGCGCTTGTGCAATCTCCTCTTTTGCGAACAGGGTCACTAGAGCAAGTTCCCAAACTGAAGGGACTTTAAAAAGTGTGAGGGATTTATTGAATATTTTAGTGATGGGGCAAGCACTTTTTGCAAGGTGAGAGCAATAATTTTCATGTCAAGTTTATCGCTACCATGTTTGGTTTTGCCAAGTACCTTTTTTACATATTTCCTAGCCTCCTTGATGGTGATGCATTTAAAATAGAAGTTAGGTTCTTGTTTTTCTTGTGAGTGGTGGATAGAGGAGGTTCAGCGGCATTAAGATAGTCAGGGGCGGGGGTACTACAGAGCTAAGGTCCATGAAAGTTTTATTGTAGGAGTCGTCAATGGCAAGCAGGTCTTGGGTGGTAGTCCCATTTATGTTAAGCATTGTAGGGGGCTTTTTATCTTCCTTTCCTAATAGTTCCTTTATATTCCCCCAAAATCTCCTGCCATCATCCCACGACCTCTCAATTTGGTCCTTACAGAACTTTGCTTTGCAAGTCTTGTAAGTTTTATACACGTATTCCTGGCCACCCTATATCTCTGATAATCATCTCTCTTGCCCATTTCCTGGGCCCTGTTCCATAAATTGTCCCTCATTACATACTGTACATACGAACATGCCAGCAGAAGCAGGCCTTATGGTCTATCGAGTCTGCTTGATTGTGCAGCTAGCCCCTCAACTTGCAGCTGCCCCACCCTCCCCATTCCTCATCATAATAACCATCCCCACCCTGTCCCAAGCCCTCTTAAAGCCACCCACCTTACTACATGACACCACCTCCTTGGGCAGAGTATTCCACCTGTCCACCACTCGTTCTGTGAAAAAATGTCTCATGATTTCCCTCCTGAATCTTCCCCCTTCCAGTCTTAGCTGATGCCCTCTTGTTTCCCTCCCCCTTCTAATCCAGAAAATCCCTTCTGTATTAACCTTGTTTATCCCCTTAAGGTATTTAAAGGTTTCAATCATATCCCCCCATCCATCCTCTCTTCCAGGGAGTACATGTTCAGCTCACCCAATCTATCCTCGTAGGACTTTCCCTCCAATCCCTGGATCATCTTTGTCACCCTACGTTGCACCCCCTCCTACAATTTGATATCCTTCTTCAGCAATGGGCACCAGTACTGCACGCAGTACTCCAGGTGTGACCTGACCAGAGACCTGTATAGAGGAAGGATCACCTCACTATTTCTGGAGGATATTCCCCTTCCTATGCACCCTAGCATCCTGTTGACTTTTGCTGCCACCTTCCTGCACTGGGTTGAGTTGTTTATGCTGCCCATTATAAGCACCCCCAAATCATTTTCCTCCTCTGTGCTTTCCAGCTGCACCCTCCAGCTCATAGCTCCTCCCTGGTTCCTGGCTCCAAAGGAAGTACCTTGCACTTCTTGGCATTGAACCCCAGCTACCATGTTTCTGACCACTCCTGTAGTTTGGTCAGGTCCTCCTGCAGCTCCTTCCACCCTCAATGTCATCTACCATAGCTCCTATCTTCGTATTATCAGTGAACAGACTGATCCTACTCCGGAGTTCATGTGAGATATCTGGTATGAATATCCCAAACAGCACTGGTCCCAGTACCGAGCCCTGTGAAACCCCACTCATCACTTCCCTTGGTGATGAGTGTTCCCCACCACCACCACCCTCTGCTGCCTTCCATTCAGCCAGTTGATGATCCATTTGACCATATTTGTTCCCACCCCCTATTCATTCCAGCTTCCCCCCAGCCTCCCATGCAGCACCAAATCAAAGGCCTTGCTGAAGTCCAAATCCAGGACATCCACCACTTGGTCCCTGTCCAACTATCTGATCACCCAGTCATAGTACTCAATTAGAAACCCATGTTGTTGACCATCCTGGCGACCATTGTCCTCCAAAAATGTCACTAGCCTCTCTTTTAGGATTGTCTCCATAAGCTTCCCCACAGTTGATGTGAGGATAACTGATCTGTAGTTGCCTGGTTCATCCCTGGGGCCACTTTTGTAAATGGGCACCAAATGGGCCATCCTCCAGTCCTGTGGTATGCATCCTGTGTCCAGGGAGGTATTGAACAGGTCATTCAGTGGTCCTGCCAGGATCTCTGCTAGCTCCCTGAGTACCCTAGGGTGAATGCCTTCTGGTCCCCGGTACCTTGTCCACCCTTAGTGCCCTTAGTCCTTCCAGAACCCTGTCTTCTGTATTCCCTACATCAGTCACCCCTCCCCTCACTACCCACTTCACCCTTCCCTTGAGGTATCTACCCCCTTTCTCTCACGTGAACACAGAGCAAAGTATTCATTTAATCCCTCTGCCTGATCCACCCCTTCTCCACCCACCCTCCATCCTTCATAATCCTCACAATCTGGTCTTTGTTCTTGCTTCTTTCTCTAATGTAATTCAGTCAAGCAGTTCCCTGGCAATCCATCCATTACAGGAACCCAAGATTTTTCTCCTTCTTACGGGGGCAAATATGTCACATATTGCATTGAATTTGTCTATAAAGTACTGAAGATCAAGGTCTATGTCCTGGATTATGTCCAGTGGTGTCCAGTTGATTTTGGCAATCGCGGTCTTAAAGGAGTTCAGCAGGCCTCTCTTGAGAGCCCTATTTTCTGTCAAAGTTGGTGCAGCCTTCTGGATTTTATTTGACCAAAGGCAGGTAATAGGAGAGTGGTCACTTAGGGAGTCTGGGCGAACTGTGACCCCCAATATCCTTGATGGGCAGCTGTCCAGGACCCAGTCTAAGTGCTGTTGCTACTCTTGTAGTTATGTTTAGTGGGTTCAGTTACCAATTGAGAGAGGTCCAAAATAGTAACCAAGTCCTTCTGAGCGTTGGCCTCCTTGCTGAGCCAGTTAAGATTGAAGTCACCAGTTATAATGACTT
The DNA here is from genome assembly GCA_016271365.2 of Neoceratodus forsteri. Classification (NCBI taxonomy): domain Eukaryota; kingdom Metazoa; phylum Chordata; order Ceratodontiformes; family Ceratodontidae; genus Neoceratodus; species Neoceratodus forsteri. The sequence continues at coordinate 162,697,938 of CM057453.1, forward strand.
CATTGCTCAATTTGAGCTGGTTGAGCACCTCAAGAACGTTTTCAAGCCTCTCTTTGCCTTCCTGGGAGGTAAGTAAACTGAGGCTGTTGTGAAGGTCTCATGTTGTGCATCGAGTCTGAGCTTGATAGCCAGTAGTTCATAGTCCCTGATAGGGTGAGCAAGCACCCTTGGATAGTGTCTCTGACGTGCCATCAGGCACCCCTCCCTTCTACCAGCCCTGTCTTGCCTGTATACTGCATATCCTTATAAGGAAATATCATTATCCTTAATTTTGGGGTTAGCCAAGTTTCAGGGAGACGGATAATATCTGGAGCATGCATGTGAGTCCATGATTGACACTGTGCCCATTTTGCCAGTAGGCTTCCAATATTCATGGAAGCTATTTTCAGCCCTACTTGTTTTTTTCCTACCTTAGGCTGGGGATTCGGCAGATCAGGATTGGGATACACATTTCCTGATAGTAATAATAGCATTAATACTACCTTTTTTCTTGAGAGGCTTATATGTATCCTGGTCTTAACCCTTTTACAGTTTTGTTTGAGTGATTTTGGTTGCATGAGTTTAAAGGAGAGTCAAGGGTATGGCGGCTGTGATTAGGCTCTATCCAGTTGTTTGTAGCATTTCCTTTGTCGAGGGATAGAGTGAGGAATGCATTCAAACAATGTATATTCAAGTGCGTCCTTTAGGGATCATAAGTGCTTCACTATGATCTATTACAGAGTCTCAAGTACCATGTGTGTACTCAGCAAGCAGATGATCCAGGGTAACACACAATAGAAGCAGGACATGCATCACAATTAAAGGGTGCACCATTATGCCCTTGGATTAAGGGGCAGGTTGAAATAGTAACCCTAGAACCCTGCAGGCAGCTTGCAGCTGTACCTTAGAATTACCTGGATTGAATGCATGCCAATCAAGTAGTAAAGAGGACCTCAAGTGGTGTTTTACATTCAGGACTGCATTCATAAGCTCCAAACATTAGCTCTCTTGCAGTGTTGTTTTAGATTTGCCTAGGAGATTAGAGTTGTTGTTTTTTGGTATTCCCTACCTTGGATTGCTTTAGTTAGGTTAAAAGAGTGTGTTCCCCTGTTAGAGACCCGCTCTGTATTAGTGTCTGTTTTACAGCTGTTAGGCTTGACCAGGATTCAGCTGCTGAGAATCCAAGTGCCCTCTATGGGTGTATTTGTATAGACTGCAGATGGGAAAGTGGGGACTTGGTCACATGACCACCTACTTCTATTTAAGTGAGGTCAGCAAAGGCTGGGGGTGGTGGTGGGACAGGCAATAAGCCACCACAAATTGGTAAAGCAGAAGTATCCTTCAGAGTTCAGCAGCTCCTAGAGCGGGCTTGTACGCCCACAGCTCAGGGGAGCAGCCCTGTGCAGGGGCTTCTGAAGTGGAAAGGAGCCTGGGAAAGGAGAAGAGAACTAGAAAAACTTAGCAATAGCAGGAAAATTAGCGGGAGAGTCATTAATTAAGACAGAGGAAGGGCTTGAAAATTGAGATGGTCAGAGGGGTGGGGAGTAGAGAATAGCAGAGAGCTGAGAAGGAACAGTAACAGCAAGCTTTAAATTATTCGCTAAATCCCAGTACAATATTCCCCAAGTCAACTTCAGGCTAAACATTTTTCAGCAAATAATTAACTGAACATCAGCCATGTTACTGGAAACAGTAGACCTTAAAAGTTCAACGTTTAAGGCTGCCTTGGATCAGTGGGGTGCAACCGCTGAGTGGAAAAGGCACCAAGATTCAAAAGTTGGTGGCTGGAGCCGTTCAGTGTCACCATACCTTCAGAATTCAGTGGCTCCTAGATCGGGCTTGTAAGTCTGTGGCTCAGGGAAGCAGCCCTGGCCAGGGGCTTCTGACATGGATTGGAGCCTGGGAAAGGAGAAGGGAAAGAGAAAAACTTAATATCAGGGAAAATTTAAGCAGGGAAAAGAGTAATCAATTAAGATAGAGGGAGGGCTTGAAAATTGGGAGGGTCACTATCTATCATGGTCAGGGGGGTAGAGGGAATTCTTTTTGTCCAGTGCCCTCTCACACTTCTTGTTGACATTATGTGACTTTGTTCTAGCTACTCCTGCTGATTACAGCTTTGACTTTGACCTGCTCTTACTGTCATGGACCACATAACTTTCTCTCACATTTCTGACACCCACACACTCCTCATTCATTCCTTACCTTTCCATTTTGCCCAGTGCCTTCTCACACTTCTTGCTGATGCTGTTGCTGCTATGCTGCTGCCAGTACTTTGCAACTAAGCTACAGGAGAAATGCACAGCAAAACCTTTTCAGGGCAATCCTCCTTCACTGTCCAGCTTCCCAACCTTTGAAACAGCCTCCCCCTCTCTATTCACATTTCCTTCCTTCCTCCTACCACTCTCTTATACCACTACTTTGGTCTCATTTTGCCCCTTCTTTTGCCCACCATCTCCACCCTTCTCTCCCTATCTCATCCCCTACCATCACTTGTTCACCTCTTCTTTTGAGCTTCCTGCCCAATCCCTCCTCTCTACCTGTTAAGGAAAACTGCATGTTAAAATCAGGAAAATATGTATTACTATCAGGTTTGAGTTCTCACTTCATCCCAGTATTTTGTTTCTACCTAGGCTGTGGGAGGAGCTTTTCTAATTTCCCTGGGTGTTTTATGATGTCTGGGGCTGCCATTCAGGTTTGTTTATGCATCTTCTCCAAGTTAGTCTTCCCAGAGTGCCCTTTGGTTTGATGTCTAATAGCCCCTACAGCAGGTCAGTGTCTTGTTACAGTGTCTTGCTTAGCCACAACAGAGAAAGAACACTGCAACCAGGATTCACACTGCTATACAATATACTAAAGTAAGTTACATGTTTAAACACATACCCCCCCCCCCAAGCAGAACACAGCTGGATAAGGTGCCAATATTTAGGAAACTTGTCATACTTACGCAGAATCTAGCAATGTGAATCCTGGCTGCAGTATTTTTTTTTCTCTGCTGTGGCTATAAGACACTGGCCTGCTGTAGGGGCTATTAGACATCAAACCAAAGGGCACTCTGGAAAGACTATCCTGGACAAGATGCAATAAAACAAACCTGAATGGCAGCCCGCTTAGGTCATTAAAACACCCAGGGAAAGCAGGGAAAGTTAGAAAAAACTCTTCTCAGCCTAGGCAGAAACAAAACACTGGGATGAAGTAAGAACTCAAAACTGTAGTACATTTTCCTGTGTTTACCATGCAGTTTTCTCTTTAACTTTCTGACTCTACTCTTTCTAGTTACCCAGCTCTCCTGCCTACTCTTCCCAGGTCAGTCTGGATTGTCTTGTTCCTGCCTTTTGACTATAGCATTAGTCAACTTTTGTGCAGCACCCTATGTAAGTTGCATTTCACACTTTAATGCAATTTTATATACAGTATACAGTACATATTTGCACTTTATTTTAGATACACTTATTTTATATATTACATATAGTCATTGTATAGTTTCTTTCTTTCATTTGGGAACTACACCTACCTAGTTTGTTATATTTGTTTGCTTCATTGAGCTGTTTGCTGTATAGTTGAATCTTGTTACCAGTTGTTCTTTGCCATTTTGCCTATGTTTTTCTGACTGTATTGCTTGACATTTAGTCCTATTTCCTCTGTAATCAACTCCCTAGGTCAAACCTAAAATGAGTCTCAACTCAGTAAACCTCTCAGTCACCAATTTACAAATAAACAAACAGCAGTTTATATGCAGTGTTGTCACCACCTACTGGCAAATCCCCAGTACTTCAGCTGTGAAATACCACAGCTCTTTTTCTTTCTTCATTATATTCTCATTTCAATTAAAAATTGATTTAAATAATTTCTTTACTAATTAACAAATGGACTCATTTCATAATCATAGTACCATAGTAATTTAAGGTCAGAAGTGCCTCTTGATCTGTCTACCCACACTGCTATAAGCAAGGATGAAATAAGTATTCTGTGCCAACACACACCAATTTATAGTGATTCCTTACCCACTCTGCTACTCAGGGTACACAGTGATTCCCTTGATAGACAGGAATTTGCCAAGGATTACCTTGAAGGCCTGCACTGTCTTGATGTCCACTGGCTCCGCTGGTACTGTAGGCTGTAACAGAGGTTTACCTTCCTCAGAGAGAAAAATTGGCAACTAATATTTGTCTTGAATTAACTGCCACTAAGCTTAAGGGTGTGTCCCCACATCCTTCTGCAGGACACCAGATCAAACATCTCTAATCGTTTGACCTTGCTGACAAAATGTAGAGTGCGAAAGACTGAGATTGTGTCCCCTCTTAGCCTTATTTACTCCCGGATGTGGACAGTGGTGGGATAATGACACTTCTTAGGTGGTGGAAGCACCATGCTGTGCCTCATAGGAACATAGAATTTGACAGCAGATAATAATCCCTTGGCACATCCAGGTTGCCCATTCCTCCCTGCCTACACTATTACTACAAACCATACCCGATCTATTGCTCTTTCTCCCTCCCCACATTCCTTTCCACTATGAATTCCTTGTGCTTATCTCATGCATATTGAACTCCCCAACTGTTTTAACCCTCACCACCTCTGCTGGAAGGCAGTTCCAGGAATCCACTACTCTATCTGTGAAGAAGTGCTTCCTCACATCTCTCCTGACTCTACCCTGCCCTTCATTTCATGTCTCCTTGTTCTTGAGCACATTTCCTTCTAAAAAGTATTTCCCTCCTGTGCCTTATTTACCTCTGTGAGGTATTTAAGGGTCTCTGTCATATCCCAGTCTTCCTCCTCTGTTCCAGGGCATACATATTGATGTCCATTAGTCTCTCCTAATTGGGCTTTTGATGCAGACCCTGCACCTTCTTGTTGCTCTCCTCTGAACTGCCTCCACTCTATGTCCTTCCTGAGTTGTGCTCTCCATAACTGGACAGAGTTCTAGGTTGGGTCTTACCCGTGATTAGTACAGAGGCAACACCATACCTCTTTCTGCTGGTGATACTCTTCCCTATGTATCCCAGTATCCCACTAGCTCTCCCTACTGCCTTGTCACACTGCCTGGCCACCTTTAGGTCATTTGATATGATTTCCTCCAGGTCTCTTTCCTGCTTGATTGTTGTCAATACCACTCCATCCATTTTATACTCTGTCCTCATGCTTCAACCCAACTATGTCATGTCTTTTTTCTCACCACAGTGCACACCCTGTCAGGTCCTATTGCCCAAATAGCAGTCCAGTTTTGAGCATCAAAATGCTTTTATGAGCCAGGCAGTTCTCTGAATAATAAACCACCACCTTAATTGAAACCTAATGCCTTCTACTCATGCTTCCCCCCCCTACAACATACATGCTATGTAAGCAAAGTGGCATTGTGATCTGAGAGGTGCAGGCTGGGTAGTGAGGCATTAATTATAACTGAAGCTTTCATATTTTTGCACCGTTTCTAATACTCTAGCCAAGAATGCAGGAGTTGTTCAAATGTCTTGCAAAGATTAACCACAAACCAGACAATTAGGACTGGAATTCTGTAGCTCAAGAATTTTAAGAAATTAGCTGCTGAGCAGACTGTTGTTAAAGCACTCAGTAGTCACTAGACCTGCATGGATATCACTCTGTTCAAGCCATCATATCAGATACTTGCTTGGAGACTGTGGCATTTGATATATTCCAGCCAAGTATCTAACTGGAAACATGGTCAGGATTCTGTATTATCCATGTCACATCCCACTGCTTAGACTGGAAAATCTTGGTATCCATGCAGTCAAACACATGAGGCTAGATAGCTGAACAACTCAAGAACTGGCATGCATTTTAGGTGCCAAAGAAGACAATTTGGCATTAGTAGGCATATAAAGCAACTGAGCCTGCAGTTGTGTTCATGTAGCACTGCCACAGGTTCATATCGTCCAACTAATGCAGCCCCCTTTGTTTCAGCATATTTATTACATCTATATAAAATGTTTATTTTCATGCACTCGGGTCATCTGAGCATTACAAACATACGAAGAAGCCAGTAGAAGAAGGTCATTTGGTCTATCAAGTCTGCTAGTATTGCATGGCCCACAGTTTGAGCTAATGTCCCTGCCCTCCCTCTCCTCCCATCCTCCCTACCCATGATCCTTACCTTCTTCAATACTTTAAATGTCCTTCATGTGCCTAGATCTTTAAATCAAATAATTTAGCAACTGGTGAGTATTGACAATATAAGTGCTGTTGAATGTTTAGCAGAACATTATCATTATTTTTTTCCAAGGGGCACATTTTCCTCACTTTTGAACAGGATACTACCAGCAGGTAGTGAAAGTACATCTACTTTATATGGTATGGCCCACGTATTACCAAATATGTAGAACTCTGCAAAGCCTAGTAGCTTCTGTATGAAAGGATATGCAACAAAAAGCAAATACAATCTGTAGCCTGCAGGAAACAATTTGTGTATGCCTTCAAATGCTTCTGTTGATTATCACATTCTACTACCAGGAGGAAGTTTTTTCTAGTGGTTAGAGCACAGATTTGAGAAGTGCCGACTAAGAGTTAAACCACCTGCATGGAAACTGTGAGACTGTGAGTTCAACCCCCACTATAGCCAAATATTCATTGAGTGACTTTTGGCAAATCACTTAACCTCTTAGTGCTCCAGTCCACCTACCTGTGAAAATAGGTAGAATCAAGACCCCTCTGGAAATGAAATATTGCATCCCAGCTGGGCTATCCTGGGTAAACAAATTAACAGAAAAAGTGGATTCCCAGGTTGGAATATGACCACTGACACTTAGTCACTGCATAAACCTGAGCAGTTTCCCTAACCAACCTATGCTTAACCTTTCTGTAATGTCTTTCCCTATGATGGGAATTTCTTTGACCACCTAATGGCAGCACAATTTGTTCTTTGGGATAATGTTTGTATGAAACGTTCTGTATGCAATCAAATTAAAGTCATTCACTGAAATGTTTATAATACCAAAAGAGCCATAATGCCTTAAGTGAATAATATTAAAGGCTTTTTTTTACTTTATGGTCTTGCTGAAGATGCTATTATGTGCCTTTCTTTCAGGTACAGAACTTTGTAATTGTTTCCATTAATTCAAGGATAAGTTATCGGCTGGTGTAGGGCCTCATTTTTAAATAGGACCATTTCGTGCATCTTTTATGTGCAGTCAGCACTTGGGGTTCTACATTCCCAACAGTACCTTATTTTGGAGGCAGTATAGTGCACTGGTTTAAAGCTCTGAGCTGCAAATCTGGTGACATCCAGCAGACCAGACCTGGGTTTGAATCCCACAGCTTCCACATGCATACTGTGTGACCCTGAGCAAGCCACTTAACTTCCCTGTGCTCCCAGGTCGCTCCTGTAAAAAAGCTTTCAGCTTAGTGTGCTATTCTTGGTTAAACAACTAAATAAAAAAAAAAAATGTTCAGAAAACCTTTGAGCTCAGGAGCCCTTTTTCAAAGATGTTGAAGTCGAATAAGTTACATACAACATCAGGCCAAACAATAAATGACAGGTAACAATGAGAATTAACATATAACAGTAGGTTTTAGCAATGTGTTAAAACATCCGACATTCACATCAGCAGGGGGAATCTATAGAAGACTGGTTCTCAGGTGTAGCGATCAAGATTCTGGCAGATATGGACTAAGCACACAAGCAGCAGTTTCTAATAGGTGAGTGGTGACTTGGGCCTTGAAGGGGAAGATGCTTGGGAGAATGGTAATAGCTGTGGTCAAAGAGTTTCAGGCCTTGACCAGTCTAGACATAAAACAGTGCTGACCAAGTGTTGTTTTCCTGAAGCGCATGATCAGTTTTTGTCCCCCCATGGATTGAGTTCCATAGTTGTTTCTGACAAGAGAGAAGTGGTTTCGGACACCAAGTGGCATTTGGCCAAGAAGAGCTCTCTTGCCTAGAAGGGCTTCATCGAGGTTAACTTAGAGGTGGAAAGGAAGCCAGTTGGAGGTGATGTAAAGGTTGTAACAGTGGGAGTCAGGTTTCATGCTGAGTGCAATTCTACAAGCACAATTACAAGCAGCCCAAATTATTTTGAGGACAGTATTATTAGTGACAGAATAGATGACCACACCATAGTCATTCTCTGAGATAATGAGGCTGGGGACAAGTAGTTTTTCCACATTGGGGGTGAGCTTGGTCATGTTTCCATATAGCAAGACAAGGCGCTGGTAGATGTTTTTAACCAGATAGTTGACATGAGATGTGAAGGACAGGGTCACGTCCAGATGTATGTCCAGGTACTTGAAGACCTGGACCTGGTCAATGGGGTACCCACATGGTGCTGTGATATGCAGCTCTGAGATGCCTTCAGTGCATAGGTGCTCCTGAACACTAGGGTTTTTGTTTTTGGCATTAATGACCAACCTGTTTGTGATGAATCCGTTGCAGACCTTGCCAGAGTCAGATTGCAGGTTGCCTTCCAGAGACTCAGATCATAGTGGGATGTGAGGATGACTGTGTCACTGACGTACAGTAATGCTTTAGTGTTGACATATACTTTAGGGGCCTTGTTGATGAAAACAATGATCAGAATGGGTCTAAGAATTGAGCCTTGAGGGACTCCATTGGCAAAGGTTGCAGGCTGGAAAACACTTCTCCACATCTGTTGTTTTTTTAGTTCTGTTGGATAATAGTCTGAGAGCCACATGATAGCCTCGTCCAACAGGCCCATCTCCTGGAGTTTTACAAGTAGAAAGTTGTGGCTAACCAAGTCAAAGACCTTAAAGAGATCAAGAAAGGCTGCACCAACATATTCTCTCTTATCTATGGTAGCGAGAGTTCCTGAGTTAGCTCAATTAGGTGGTTGTCATACTCTGCTGTTTTCTGAAGCTGTGTTGTTCAGCAGCTAAGAGATCATGATTCGAGATGTAGGTCACTAGCTGGCTGCAGGCAATTTTATCTAAGGCCTTAGAGAGTGGGGAGAGGATAAAGATGGACCTGTAGATAGAGACCACTGTGTTGTCTTTGGATTTAAAGACAGGGACAACATTGGCTTGTTTCCAGATGCTGTGAAGGGAGCCAAATTGGAGGAAGAAGTAGAATAGTTTCTGGATTGGTAGGACCAGTTCCTCTAAAGCCATTTTAAGTATCTTCTTAACCACTGTGATGGGTCCAGTTCTTGTTTTGGAGGCTGTACTTAGTCAATATTTTTTTAACTATTTTCATGCTTACCGATTTAAAATAGAATTCAGGTCTGCCAGTGCTGTAGGGGACTGGGAGTCCTTGGGGGACAGGGCAGCTGGCATGGTACCAGTAGGCAGGTCTTTATCTATGTTCATGAAAAAGGAATCAAAGGACTTGATGATGGCTGGTGGATGAGTGGCGTTTTCTCCATTGACATTTAGGATATTGGGGGCGAAGTGGCTATTTCGACCTAGGACATTTATTGATAGTTTCCTATAGTCTTCTGGGATTGTTAGTGGATTCTTGGAATATACAAACATATGGATTTGCCAGCAGATAAAGGCCTTATGGTCTATCAAGTCTGTTCTAGTGTGCAGCTAGCAACCCTTATACTGCAGCTGCCCTCCTTCCCCTTCCCTGACCCTCCTTCTTACCCTATCCCATCCCATCCCATCCATGGAGTTTTGTTTTGCAGAATTTGCTTTGGATAGTAACAGTAAAGTAGATAGTGCCATCTCACACATCAGCTATAGCTGGGCTGGTCCACTGTGCACCCACAGAACAATGCACACCTGGATGGAACAGCCTGGAGGTGGGATCCCATTTGGACAGCAGTCTTCCAATCAGAAACCCATATGGAGCAGTGGAATAGGCATTTGGCAGCCTTGCTACCATAATCCCCATACCCAGGGTATTGTTTTTGATGGGGGAGGGACCATGAATTTTAAAAATAAATTATGCCACTACTGTATCTCAGCCCTTCATATGAGACCAGAGTACTGGGAGTTGGCTTTTCAGACCACCAACGTGCAGCTCTGTAGGCAAACAGGTGAGAATGTAGGCATCACTATTGCCTCATCAATTGCCAATCTTGGGCACCACTCCCAGCAAGTTCCTAATATGTGTGTCATGCTGGAAATACAGCAGTGAACCAGCACCCCTTCCCCCTGTCCCTTTGACCTAATTATCTGCAGATATTCATACATGTGTTCGGTGATCGGGTCAAAGGTTACAGGGCATGAGTGTCGAAAAGGGCTGTCCATGCTGTAGATGTTTGCTAGTGTGCAGGGTGGCTTCCAGGGCATGAACAGCTTTTCCTGGCTGTAAAGGGCCTCCTAGCCCTTTGATACTCATGTCAAAAGTCCCAGTACAGGTCCTTGAGAGATGAATGAGACTCCGTGCCTTTTCCATCTACCACTCTGACAAACAGCTGTTATTTTATAAATTCCTGTCTGTGCAAATGAAATAAATTACGCTGACAGTGCAGATAAGAACATTTTCAAAATGTCTGCATAAAATCCTGTTAATAAGTGTGCTTTGCTTTGAGGATTACAAAAAAAAGTCAAATGAATTCCAAATCTGATCAAGTGGTGGCACAATCCCCAAGGGCAAAATATGCTAGCACTTGAAACACAAGGCCTTTCATTTTGGATTAGCCATGAAGAGTGACAATGACCTCTGTATTTTCCTGGAGATGTGATACTTAGCCGCAGTTTCAACCATGTGTTAAAGCAAATTTTATTTTTTCTACTGCCTTATATGTTTTCTAAAATATTTTGAAAGGTGTGCATGTATTGGCAAGGAATTGAATGCCACACATATCAGCATTGTTTTGTAGGCAGGAGATTCAGAGAAGAATGTTTGTGTCATTGCAGTGTTTCCTTTTGCAAATTGGGATTTGGGCCTTGGGGATTTCAGGCTATTAGGAATCATCCCTGTGTCTCTCTCTGAAGCTCTTAGAATGAAAACTGGTAAACCCCAATCCCTGAATTTGGCAGGGTTCATCAAGCTGACATCTTCTTTTTTTACCCAATTTTTCCCCATCCCAGTGTCTCGGCTGCATACACACATATGGAGACATGCACAGACCTTGGTACAGAGGTGTCCTCCCTGTGCTTTACTGTCCAACTGCATTGCCCTCAGACCTCCACCTTGGGGCAGTGGAACTATGGTGGGTGACAGGATTCCTCCCCGGGACAGAAAAGATGCCTTTCAACTACTCAATCCTGCTCCCAACCCCCCCGACAGGCTCCCAATGACTCTGACTCATTCCTGAACTTGGGTCACCAGTGTGATGTGAGGCTAGGCATCCAGAGCCTCAGCCCTCAGAGCCACCAGGATGGCACCAGCTGACATCTTCTTGACTCTAAAGCTACAAGATTGCAGACACTGGGGCCAACTTCTTATTTAAGGAGGTCTACCTGACTAACAATATCTGCCATATTTGTAATCAGCAGGTCCTTTAGATCTCACTCTAAATAGAGGTCATCTGTGTGCTCATACTGTCCCTCACACCCTGTAGTCCCCGTGCCTGTTAACATTCTCAAACTAGGATTTATTGCTCTGTTTACCTCTCAGACCCACCATCCCACATGGATAAGGTATTGTCCCACATAGTACACTCTAAGGAATTTTGAATCATCTATATAATCATAAATTGTGAGTTTCTGAACATGAAGTCTCAAATTTCAATAGTATTCCGAAGTTCAGTGGCACAATAATAAACGAAGAATAGATGACAGAATGCCTAAGGAAGTTTTTCTTATTAGCATTCATGCAAGAGACAGTAAAATGTTTTTAAAAGGAACACAAGAAGAAACCTACAAGACAGCCAAAGCAGTGGAGAGAATGTTAAAGGTGGTTAACACATACCAGGCAATGGGCCCAGAATGAAAAGACCCATAAATACTATGGAACTTGTCTAAAGAACTCTCTATAGAAACAAAAAGACCATTTGTCCATCCAGTCTGTCCTGCTTTCACCTGATCCTACACCAGGACTTATTGTATAGTCAAGGTTACTGCCCTCACCCTTCCCTTGCCCCTGCCATACTGCTTTCCTGTAATTATTAAGCCTTTACTCGATCCCAGCTGTGTTTGAAACCATTAATGGTTCTTGCACCCACTTCCTCTGCTGGTAGACTGCTCATGGCTTAACCACTCTCTATAAAATGAAACTTGATCATGTCTCTCCTGAATCTCCCACACCACCAGCTTCTACTCATATCCCTGTGTTCTGCATTTGTGGTTCCTGCTGAATATTTTCTTGCAGTCTACCTTGTTAATTACTTTCAGGAACTTGAAGGTCTCTATCAGACTGCCCCTCTCCCTTCTGGTCTCTAGTGAGTACATGTTCAGACCCTTAAACTGATCCTCATAGGATCTGCCTTGCTGACCCTGAATTATTTTAATTACACCACACTGCACCATTTCTAGCCATCCTACTGGCAATGATATTCAATGGTGCAATAAGTAAGCAATAAGGCACTCGGAGGTGTGTGAAAAACAGATTTTACAGCATGGCCAGGGGCGTAGTAAGGCATGAGGCCGAAGGCCAGTGACTCAACCACTGGCCATGCTGTAAAATATTTTCACACACCCTGAGTGCCCCATTGTGCTTATAAAATCAGTTCCTTTTTTTTTGCTTTTTTAGTGTTGGGAAAAGCATGTTTATATGTAGAAACAATAGATTTACTTATGTGCATTTGTGATAAAATAGTCCTTCCACCCACTCACAGCAAGTGATGTAATTGATGATGTCATTGTATTATTGCCTACTTTCTCCATCCTGTTTTTTTCTTTCTTTGTCTTTCTCCACATTAAAGATATGGAATGTTTATCATGGAATGTTTACCACGGAATACATGGATTCAAAATTCTGCTTAGTTCCACTGGTAGAATGCTTCTCTCCTAACACACTGTACACACAGAAAACAAAGGCCTTTGTTACAGCCAGAGACTCAATTATCTCACTGTCAGGGCAAGAAGAAGAGAGTTCCCTGATGAGCAGATAAAGCTAGAAGGAGGATTTTTAACTATTAGCAAAGAAACAGTTGTAGTGAAAATTATAAACAATACTTATTGTTTCTTTTGTGTTTGTGTATAAGGAGAATGTGATAATCAGGAAACAACATTTAATGAATTTGTTTTATTTTTATTTAAGTTAGTTTTATTTTTAGGGCCCAGTTGAAGTTTTTTTTACAGTGTAAAGGTAGCAGTCATGTTTGTGGTGGAAGATCAGTTATGGCTGTAGGGGGCTAACTGAAATGCCTGTGTTCCAAGTGCCCATTGATCTGAGTTCCAGACTCTTCACTGTTGAGCAGTACTTTTTTGTAACCATGTGTAAACTATATTTTACACATAAATAAGAGTCAATCAGATTACTGGATTTTATCCTGCTGTTTTATAAGATTTGCTTATGTACTGTACCTGAGGATTGAGAAGGCACATGGTGCCAATATTCAACAATCATTGGCCAGTGGCAGTCATGTTTGCCTGCAAGTTTTAATGGTGAGATTGTTATGCTTAGTAATGTACGGGGCAATAAGCACACATCTGTTCTCCTTTCTCATTGTTAAAACAGGGTAGTGGGTGTCAATCACAGGCCAAACCCTACACTGGCATCAATCGCTTCAACAGTTTTCAGTGCCAGACATGACTAGCAAGAAGCAACCATAAAATACAAACTGCAGTAATTAGATGGCACTATAAACAGTAACCTGCCTCTAATGGGATTCCCTGTAGTCAGGCTTGGGAAACATAGAAATGTAGAACACGGACTTTGATGACAGATAAGGACTGCTTGGCCCACCTAGTCTGTCCATTTCCTACCTAGGGATAAGCTGCAGATCCTATTTAACCAACAGCCTATTTCTTCCTACCCCCACAAAATTGCCTTATATCTGTCCCATGCATTCTTGAATTCTCCCACAGTTTTAGATCCCACAACCTCCTCAGGGAGGTTGTTCCATGCGTCCACCACCCTCTCTGTGAAAAATACTCCTCACATTGCCCCTGGAGCGCCCCTCTCTATCTTCAAATTGTGTCCCTTGTTCTTGCACATCTCTTTTCTGAAAGATGCTACCCTCTTGGACTTTGTTGATTCCACTGAGGTACTTGAACATTTCTATCATGTCCCTCTCCTCCTTTCCTCAAGGGTATACATATTAAGCTCCTTTAACCTCTCCTTGTATGGCTTCTCTTGCAGACCCTGCACCATTTTAGTTGCCCTCCTCTGAACTGCCTCCATCCTGTCTACGTCCTTGAGGAGATGGGTTCTCCAGAACTGGACGCAGTACTCCAGATGGGGTCTCACCAACTGTCTGTACAGGGGGGATAACAACTTCTTGTTTTCTGCTGGTAATGCCTTTCCCTCTACATCCCAGTATCCCCCCAGCCCTCCCTACCACCTTCTCACATTGCTTGCCAACCTTAAGGTCATCTGATATGATTACCCCCAGGTCCCTTTCCATTTTTGTGACCTGGAAAGGCAGTGGCACACAATGTACAGCAAAAAAATGGCACCACAACAGGAGAACAGCCATGGTACCCTCTCTTAGATACATCAGACACCTGTTTAAAGAGCAGTCCAGTCACTTTAGCACTTGGAGCTCATCAGTGGCTGGATGTTGATGGACACCTTGGGGAACGATAATGAAAATCTTGTTCATATGGGGGGAGGGTGGGATGGAGGCTAAATACTGCTGGGGATTTTTTTTCTGGGAAGACATGGACCATGGGGAAATGAGGACCAGGCAGAAATTTAGTGCAGTAATGAGCCTAATTGCAGCTGAACCCAAAGCCAGCAACAAAATATTGTACTAATAATTCGTGTTCCATTTCTCTGTTTGTCCTACCCTTCATCACCCGAACACAACACTAGTCAAATGCAGCATCTGCATTTTATTTTAAATTCTGACTCCTTCCATGTGTCCCCTGAATCCAAACTTCAGAAACCTGTACCAGGCTTTTGTTTTATTGAATATAGTTTATTGTGATTCTTAGCAATACAAAAAACAGATCAATCAATCAATCAATATCTTTATTTAACCAGGCGATCAACATTGAGCGTAACTCATTTTCGAGGTGGACCTGGGGTATACAGAATAAAAACAGGTCAGAAAGATACAATGAACAATATACAAGGCAGAAAATAAATGCAACACTAGAAAAATATGTACAAGTATTAATAACAAGAGGCATGTACAGAAAAGAAATAAACTGGTGACACATCACACAAAGTATATATGAATATCAACATGAAAAAAACATGACAGTCAATGGGTACAGCAGAAATAATAAGTGCTCAGTACACACTAAAAGTAAAGGTCCAGGGTAAGGATGAGGATTAAAAGGCTACTCCAGATGGTATTTCTGAGGAGGTAATAACAACAGAATAAGGCTAAGGTCGGGAATAGGGACATAGTGGAATTGAATGAAGAGAAGAAAAAAGAAAAAAAAACAAAGTTGATAAATGAACTGCAGCAGTAGCAGGGAAACTAAGTCTGGCCAACAAGGGAATTCTGGAGGAGGAGAGAGACAGGGGGGTAAGGAGAACGGCAAGTAACTAAAAACAGGGTTAAACAAGCCGGAGATGACAGAAGAGACAAAGCAAGGTCATGGAAAGGGGAAATGAAAAGTGTGTGGGGGGGGGGGGGCCCAAAATTATAAATATCAAACACAGTGTATATGTAGAGGCAAGACTCAAACTGGGCTAGAGTTAAGGGAGTAACAGCATCAAATAAAGCAGGTGCATGGTTCCTTATTATGACTTAGGTAAAGGGATTTGAAGGTAGAAAGGGAGATAGGATGAATTAGTTTCAGGGCCTTTTGCAGCTTATTCCACATCTGAGGTAGTACATAGCATAAAGTTGCTCTGTCAAAACGTGATTTTACCTTATATACATACAGAGCAGTGAAGGAAGCGCTTCTCAGGCCACACTTGCCGACAGAACATATCGGAAGGCAGACGGAGATGTACTGAGGCAGCATTCCTATGATTGCTTTATACGTCCAAAATGCAGCATTCTTCTTATGTCTGCAGCTGAAGGATGTCCATCCTACTGCCGAGTACAGAGAGCAGTGATGGGTAGAATACGGTAAACCTGTAACAAATCTTAAGGCACGGTGATACAGTGTGTCTAGCTTTGCTAGAGCACCAGCAGTACCCTGGCCATATGGGAAGTCAGCATAGTCAAGTAAAGAGAGAAAGGTGGTTTGAACCAACTTCAGCTTGGCATATCTAGTAAGTATGTTGTTTATCCTAAACACCATACCTATGTCTAACCTGGCCAGTGCCAGCTGTTTCATTGTATACCTATTAGATTGCTCAATTGTTGATACCAACTTGTGTAACACCTGTTCTCAATTACATGTACCCTGTAACCTAAATGTATTTTATCTGACCTCAGTGTGACGTGGCGCCTCTGTTGTACGCCTATTGTTTTGCAAACCTATGCTATGTAACCTAAAACCTATGCTATGTAACCTAAAACTCTATGTATGTCTTTAATGTGACAATGTACCTTTTGAAACGAGCTCTGGCTCAAAGGTTGTAAACTGATTTCACAAATAAATAAAAAAAATAAAGAAAAGACCAAGTTTCTGCCTAAGTTTCTTTAGCAACTCTTCAATATGATCGGTGAAAGTGAATTTATAGTCTAGCCAGAATCCCAGGTACTTGAATTTTGATACATAGTCCAACTGCTCCCCAAGGATTGTGGTGATAGGTAGAAGTGTTCCATCAATAGAAGGATTAGATGCATGAGAAAGGGATGATAAGAGCAATGTTTTAGTTTTTTTAGCATTAAGCAGTAACCCCTGGTTTAATAGCTGAAGCTGCAACAAGTTAAATTCACTTTGAAAGGGTTTCTGTGCAGCTACAGGGGAAGGTCTGCTGACATAAATCACTGTGTCATCTGCAAATGGATGTAGTTTAGCTTCATTTATTGTTGCGCTAATATTGTTAATGCAGATAATAAACAGTAAGGGTCCCAGAATGGAACCTTGTGCTACGCCCTCAGCAAGGGTTTTGAAGGAGAGACTTCTCCTCAGCCTTTACTTCCTGAATCGGTCAGAGAGATGGTCTAAGAACCATCTTAAAGAGAGGACATCTAGGCCCATAATCCGAAGCGATGAAAGAAGCAGGCTGTGGTCCACAGTATCAAATGCCTTGCTTAAATCCAAAAACACTGCACAGATAAAGTTCTTATTATCCAACTCTATTTGCCAGTCATTGGTCACTTTAGCAAGGGCAGATATTGTACTATGCTAAGCCCTGAAGCCAGACTGTAAGGGATTAAGCAGGTTTTCTGATGCCAGATAGTTTCGTAGCTGGACACTCACTACTTTCTCCAGCATCTTGGACAGAATTGGAAGTAACGAGATAACCACATAGTAAAGAAATCTGCAACTGGCTATTCACTGGGAAGCTGAATGGAATAGGGTTACAGGGGGACAGGGGTGGGGGAAGCCTGGAGCCATGGGCAGCCAGGCAGAGAAACCTTGTAGGGACTTGGAGTAGTAACCACAGTGTGCAGCAAGGCAGAGAAGCCTTGTAGGGACTTGGAGTAGCAACCACAGTGTGCAGCCAGGCAGAGAAACCTTGTAGGGACTTGGAGTAGTAGCCACAGTGTGCAGCAAGGCAGAGAAGGCTTAGGGACTTGGAGTAGTAGCCAGTGTGCAAAGGCAGAGAAGGCTTGTAGGGACTTGGAGTAGTAGCCACAGTGTGCAGCCAGGCAGAGAAGCCTTGTAGGGACTTGGAGTAGTAGCCACAGTGTGCAGCCAGGCAGAGAAGCCTCACTGGGGCTTGGAGTAGTAGCCACAGTGTGCAGCAAGGCAGAGAAGCCTTGTAGGGACTTGGAGTAGTAGCCACAGTGTGCAGCAAGGCAGAGAAGGCTTGTAGGGACTTGGCGTAGTAGCCACAGTGTGCAGCCAGGCAGAGAAGCCTTGTAGGGACTTGGAGTAGTAGCCACAGTGTGCATCCAGGCAGAGAAGCCTTGTAGGGACTTGGAGTAGTAGCCACAGTGTGCAGCCAGGCAGAGAAGCCCCACTGGGGCTTGAGTAGTAGCAATACAGTGTGCAGCAAGGCAGAGAAGCCTTGTAGGGACTTGGAGTAGTAGCCACAGTGTGCAGCAAGGCAGAGAAGGCTTGTAGGGACTTGGAGTAGTAGCCACAGTGTGCAGCCAGGCAGAGAAGCCTTGTAGGGACTTGGAGTAGTAGCCAAGTGTACAGCAAGGCAGAGAAGCTTGTAGGGACTTGAGTAGTAGCCACAGTGTGCAGCAAGGCAGAGAAGCCTCACTGGGGCTTGGAGCAACAGCCAGAGGGGCACCAAGGTAGAGAAGCCCTTTAGGGGTTAACAGCAGCTTCTGCAGTGGTTGCAGGCAAAGTATCACAGGGCTGGATGAGTTGCTGCAGCATTTAAAATGGAGAATTCAGTACCCCCGCCCCCATGGCAACTGTTTCAAATACAATTATTCTTCTTTCTGAATTGGCCTTTCTTATTTTATCTCCAATGGGAGTGGGGTCTCTTGGTGTTCATATCAAAGCTTTTTGTGAAGTAAGTCCAGCTGCCAAATGTACCCACCCATCAGTTGGGTCCCTATTCTAAAATGTAAGTGTCTAAACTGGCTTCTGTTATATAAGGTGCGCTACCTAACTTGGCGTCCCTTAATTAAGGTGCAATCCTCAGTCAGTGTGTGTAAGTAACCGGTGAGCAGCTTGCTTACAGAGATAGTCATATGTCTCCCAAGCATTAAAGAAACACAAAAGTGGCAGCTCAAGCCTTGTTCATTCGCAAACCTTCAAAAAGCTGGTGACACATTCAGGAGAACTTAAACAAAACCTAATATTTAGACACAATCCAGCTTGTATTTCCCATTAGTGTTGTATTGATCCTCCCATTACTTATTACTGAGGTCATCTGTATGAAAACAGGACCTTTGCTCCTGAAGAGTTTTGTCTGTTCCTGCTGCTTTCTCCCCACCTGAAGTCACAGAGTAGTTGCTTAGGATTTCACAGTTGCTCACATGGCAACAGATTGTGATGTCACAACAGAGGATTATGACTTGAAGTAGGCGAAGCTATAAAGGCAGATGGACTCTAAAGAAACTCTAAGGATAAAGATCATATATTCATGCAAATTTCCTTAGTAATGAACAATGAGGAGGACAAACACATAAAGTATAAATGGAATGCAGGCAGAATTGTACCTACTTATTATGCTTTTTATAGTTTCCTCTCAGCATCAGTAGCTCTTTAAATGGCTTTTCACATTAGGGTGCTACTGCTTTATGACACACATCAGTTCGAACAGAATGTAGTGCACATTCTTCCCCACCTCCAATGGCAAATCTTTCAGATACAATATATTCTTTCTGCTTGACTTGCTTACTTCTGTATTTTACCTATAATGGGAGTGGGGTCTCTTGGTGTTCATATTAGAGCTCTGAGTGAAGTACACCGAGCTTACCAAATGTCACGGTGGGCCACCCATCAGCTGGGTTCCTGTTCTAAAATGTAACTTCCTAACCAGGCTTCATTTAATTAAGTGTCAGTCCCCAACCAGTGTGTAGGTAACTGGTAAGGAGTCTGCTACTAGAGAGAGAGAGAGAGAGAGAGAGACATACATCTCCTAAGCATTACACAAACACAAATTTAGCAGCTCAACCCTTGTTCATTCACTAACTTTAAATGGCTTTTTTTCATTGGGGGAGCTACTGCTTTATGGTACACACCAGTTAAAACAGAGAATACTGTGCACCATGACATTCTCCTGAGAGAATTTCCTTTATGTCATCTTTTATGTGAAATGAAAGATGCATTCAAGTCATTTCTGGCATGTCTTGCCTAATATTTTAAGTACCTCTAAAAAAGATGACTGTTTCCAATCTTTTCTTGCAACTGGCAGTAGACCTTAAAAACCAACTGAGCTGGGAAAAGAACACTCAGGTGCAACCCTGATATGTGAAGTGGCAACTGTACACCTACCTGCATGCTGCTTGCTAGTCAGTGACCACTCACAAAGAAATACAGTAGAAGCCACTTAAGTGGGACAGCTGGGTGGAAGGCAGATCGTCCCACTTAAGTGGCAGTCCCAGAAAACCAAAGTTGCCATTTTGGTGTGTGGCGCTGGAATTGGAATTGGGGAGGCTACATTAAGTGTCGAACTAGCGCTTATCCACATTTATCTGCTGCTTATTTGTCTGCTAGAAGGAGAGAACTGAAGGAGAACTGAAGGACAGACAAGACAAGGAATTCATAACCAGTACTATGTTGTGGGGGGCTGCATACGAATGCTGCGATTTCATGGGTACAAGGCACGGGGATAGTTCTAGCACTTATTCGACTCAGTATTGGCAACAAGGAACACAGTGGTACAGGACAGCTGGAAGGGAGCAGCTGCATGTCGCCTCCTTGTTGTGTGCTCTGTGTGTTTCCTGATGATCGGTGCATGTCACTTGCTGTTCTGGGCTCTCAGTGTCTCTTGATGCTTACTGCCTCTGTTGGGAACACGGGGGGAGTTCACTTGAACTGACACACATGAAACAGCTGTGAATGTCTCTGAGGGTGAGTTTTTTTTTATTTAAATGCTTGTTCTTTGCTTCAACAACCTGCATCCTAGGAGGAGTAACCTTAAGAGAGACATGACAGCAGCCGAAAGCAGCTTTATCAGAAAGCCTGTTAGTCATTACCAGCTGACTACAGCGGATTACAGCAGATTACAGCCAATTACGTGACTAATGTATGCAGAAAGTGCCGCTGGGATGTCATGGTAATTGGCTGTAATTTGCTTTGATTCAGTTGTTGGGCGTCTCACTAAAGTGGTGCTCCCATTTAATGGAGTCCTGTTTAACCAAAAAGGAGCAAGTATACTTAACACTATAACAAATCTGTTCCCCAAGAGACGTCCCACTTAAGCGGTCATCCCTCTTAAGCGCGTCCCGTTTAAATGGCTTGCACTGTACTTGGAATAACTGGAAGTTTTGTAAAGGATAGATGACACTATTGGTTACTAGAAAATTTTGAAATACGTACTGTTCTTTTATTAGAATGAGCTATTATATATTTGCCGGGTAATCAGGGTCACTGCCAAAGCGTTTCTCAGGTAACAGCAATTCTGTGTTTATGACAATGATTAGGACGGATGCAGATTGGAGGAAAGGAGAAACATGCTTACATCTCTGTCTTTCATTTCTAATTGCAGATTTTAGTACTTTTTAAGGCTGTCGCTTATTTAAAATGTGAACATACCGAAATGACAACCAGTTTTTGTATGTGGAAATGTTCTTTTTTTCCTTTTGGTGGAGCTTCACTAGTGGAAAGAAGCCAGTGTCAGCTTGAACAATTTGAGCTCTGTAACAGTACAGTAGGTGCATGTACAGAAGGTTACCATATACGGTACTATATTCAGCCATGCTACACTGTACATTCACATGTACTGTAGCTGATGGTTACAAAAACTATGCAATGTCATCACAGATGTACAAATGGAGCTTAAAAGAACAACTTTACAAACCATCTCTGCTGCTCACTTTTGTATTTTCATATTACTACAGATTTTTAAGTGGACTCACATTTAATGTTTTTTTGAATGCTCTATTTTCTTTAAAAAACTGTAATTGCAGTCGCTCAGTGTGTATCAATAACATAAACTGGTGTTTGTCGATGGTTTACATGTTGTTGACTTTCATTGATAACTGGGATTATTAAAAGAAATAATTACAGATACTTTAGAAAACAAATTAAATGTGATTCTGATTGTAAGCATTAGCTAGAAATGAAAATAAAGTGAAGTATGGCAGCGCACTGAACACATCTCTGCTTTTCTCTGACCTGTGTTAGCAAGTCATCAGTGCCATTAACCCAATATTGCTGCTATCTGATACTTTTAAGCATCCCCTGCTTTATCAGTATGTAATAAGCCATGATAGGGTGTGCATTAAGTAAGTAATAACCCATGACAGGGTATGGGGTTATAGGGATTTAATGCACACCTCGGGTCCATGTTATAAAATCAATTAATGCACACCTAGAGTGGCTTATCACACTTCCAATATGGCAAATTGCCTGTATAATTAGAAAGGAAATTGCACATAAATTGTATGTAAATAAATTAAGTAAACATTAAATATAAACAGTTTAAAGGTCATGTTCATCCCCTTAAGTCAGTGCATATTGTCACTCATTGCTGTTTTTATGAACATTTGAAAAATGCCAGCAGATACAGGCAATAAGGTCTATTGAGTCTGCCTGAGTGTGTAACTATCAGCCTAGTACTCTGCAGCTGCCCCCCTCCCCACCTGTACAGTGGTGATCTTCCTCCTGGTCCTGTCCCATCCCATCTTAAAACTGCCCACTGACTTTAAGGATACCACTTCCTCTGGTAGTGTGTTCCACCCAGCTACCACCCTTTCCATGAAGTAGTGCCTTCTCATTTCCCTCTTGAACCGTCCCCCCTCTAATTTCAGACTGTGCCCCCTAGTAGAGATGGGCAAAATCCGCAAATTTCATTCTACAAAATATTTTGCAAAATATGTGCATTTCATGAAATATTTTGTGAGTGCAAAATGCAAAATTCCACCAGTGAAATGCAGAATTTCACCATCAAAATGTAGAATTTCACCCATGAATGGCAGAATTTTGCCATTTACAGGCAAAATTCTGCTGTTCGGGGGCCAAATGCCACATTTCGTATCTGAAATTCCACATTTCTTTTGTGAAATTCTGCATTTTGCACCCACTAAATATTTTGTGAAATGCAAGAATTTCATGAAATATTTCACGCAGTGAAATTCGCAATTTTGCCAGAATTGCACCAGTGAAATTACATTTTGCTGCATCTCTACCCCCTAGTGTCTTTCCCTCCCTTTAGTCTAAAATTCCCCTCTGTACTAACCTCATTTATGTCCTTCATATACTGTATTTGAAGGTTTCAAACATATCCTCTCTGTCCCTCCTCTTCTCCAGGGTGTACATGTTGAGCTCCATCAGTCTCTCCTCGTACGGTTTGTCCTCCTTTCCTATGACCATCCTGGTTGCTCTGTGTTGGACCCCATCCAGTAGATTGA
The DNA here is from genome assembly GCA_016271365.2 of Neoceratodus forsteri. Classification (NCBI taxonomy): domain Eukaryota; kingdom Metazoa; phylum Chordata; order Ceratodontiformes; family Ceratodontidae; genus Neoceratodus; species Neoceratodus forsteri. The sequence continues at coordinate 162,720,875 of CM057453.1, forward strand.
TGTCTTTCTTTAGGTAGGTCCGCCAGACTGTATGTAGTACTTCAGGTTCAGTCTGACCAGTGACCTGTACAGTGGCAGAATGACCTTCCCCCTCCTGGAGGCGATTTCTCTGGCAATACACCCCAACATCTTATTTACTTTAGCTGCTGCCACTTGTACTATGCTGAGTGGTTCATTTACCTGTGATTAGCACCTCAAGATCCTTCTCCTGCTCTGTAATGGATAATTCCCCCAGCCTGTAGCAATACCTTGGGTTCCTGGATCTCATGTGCATCACTTTGCCCCCTTTTTTTTTTTTATTTTGTAAACATTACTTATTGGAAGAGATTAAGGAGAGGGGATGGGATAGATCCAACACTACATGTAAACTGTTGCATTGAATCCCAGCTGCCATGTGTCCAACCAGAGCTAAAGTTTGTCCAGATCCTCTTGCAGTTCTAACCACCCCTCTGTGTTGTCTATCACTACACTGATCTTTGTGTCATCAGCAAAAAGGCTGATTTTGTTCCTAATCCTGTCTGAGATATCAGCAATTAAGATGCCAAACAACACAGGACCCAGCACTGAGCCCTGAGGAACTCTGCTGGTTACAGCCCTTGGAGTTGAGAATTGTATGGGAGTTCTATATAGAAACTTTAAGAAGTATAGAATTTTCAGAAATGCTTTAGGATAAAAAACCCTGAACTCCCTGTATCCCTGCTGCACTAATTAATGTGTCCCTGTCTGCTATGAAGTTATGATGGCTTTCTATCTCAGGCCTCACTCACCACAGTTTTTGTAACTTATCCAGCTGATGACCCCTTGCATTATCATGATGGTGGTTGTTGAAGCATACAGTCAGTTGTGCTTTGAAAAAAAACTTAGATAATTACATTTTTTAAGTGTTTTACTGGTTCCGACTCTAAGCACAATGCAGTTAGTGACAATATGATTGGGGCTACAGGCCCTATTACATTCTGTTGCAGATAGACTTAGCTTTTTGGCTTCGTAAACAGCTGGCCCTAGCCTTCCCCAATCATGACTATGGACACCAGTTGAAGCAGAAAACTTGATCTGAAGGACTCGTTCTATTGTGGCAATAGCCACCCGATCAGTTATGGGGTGGGGAGAGGAACAGCAGCCATTGTTACTCCCAGAAGGAGCTGCATGTACAGTCCCTCTCATCGCAGGAGCCGCACATACATTCTAACATCTCCCCACCACCCCACCAGAAGGAGCTGCATGTATAGTCCCCCTCATCGCAGGAGCTGCACAAACATTCTAATCTCCCCCACCACCACACCAGAAGGAGCTGCATGTATGGTCCCACTCATTGCAGGAGCTGCACAAACATTCTGATCTCCCCCCCCCGCCCCACCAGAAGGAGCTGCATGTACAGCCCCCCTCATCGCAGGAGCTGCACATACATTCTAACATCTCCCCACCACCCCACCAGAAGGAGCTGCATGTATAGTCCCCCTCATCGCAGAAGCTCCACATACATTCTAACCTCCACCCACCACCACACCAGAAGGAGCTGTAGGTACAGTCCCCCTCATTGCAAGAGCTGCACATACATTCTAACCTCTCCCCACCACCCCACCAGAAGGAGCTGCATGTATAGTCCCCCTCATCGCAGGAGCTGCACATACATTCTAACCTCCCCCCACCACCCCACCAGAAGGAGCTGCATGTACAGTTCCCTCATCACAGGAGCTACACAAACATTCTAACCTCTCCTCACCGCCCACCAGAAGGAGCTGCATGTACTGTCCCCCTCATCACAGGAGCTGCACATATATTCTAACCTCCCCCCACCACCCCACCAGAAGGAGCTGCATGTACAGCCCCCCTCTTTGCAGGAGCTGCACATACATTCTAACCTCCACCCACCACCACACCAGAAGGAGCTGTAAGTACAGTCCCCCTCATTGCAGGAGCTGCACATACATTCTAACCTCTCCCCACCACCCCACCAGAAGGAGCTGCATGTATAGTCCCCCTCATCGCAGGAGTTGCACATACATTCTAACCTCCCCCCAGCACCCCACCAGAAGGAGCTGCATGTACAGTTCCCTTTATCACAGGAGCTACACAAACATTCTAACCTCTCCTCACCGCCCCACCAGAAGGAGCTGCATGTACTGTCCCCCTCATCACAGGAACTGCACATATATTCTAACCTCCCCCCACCACCCCGCCAGAAGGAGCTACATGTACAGTTCCCCTCATCACAGGAGCTACACAAACATTCTATCCTCTCCTCACCACCCCACCAGAAGGAGGATCATGGCAGTTGCTCTCCTAACCTCACAGAATATAGAAATGGGACCAGGGAGCTGAGTAGTAGTAGTTTGTTACTCCTGGTCACAGATGACAAACAGCTGGACTGGCGTGCTCCCCTTTATATTCCCCCAAAATCTCCTGCCATCATCCCACGACCTCTCAATTTGGTCCTTACAGAACTTTGCTTTGCAAGTCTTGTAAGTTTTATACACGTATTCCTGGCCACCCTATATCTCTGATAATCATCCCTCTTGCCCATTTCCTGGGCCCTGTTCCACAAATTGTCCCTCATTACATACTGTACATACGAACATGCCAGCAGAAGCAGGCCTTATGGTCTATCGAGTCTGCTTGATTGTGCAGCTAGCCCCTCAACTTGCAGCTGCCCCACCCTCCCATTCCTCATCATAATAACCATCCCCACCCTGTCCCAAGCCCTCTTAAAGCCACCCACCTTACTACATGACACCACCTCCTTGGGCAGAGTATTCCACCTGTCCACCACTGTTCTGTGAAAAAATGTCTCATGATTTCCCTCCTGAATCTTCCCCTTCCAGTCTTAGCTGATGCCCTTGTTTCCCTCCCTTCTAATCCAGAAAATCCTTCTGTATTAACCTTGTTTATCCCCTTAAGGTATTTAAAGGTTTCAATCATATCCCCATCCATCCTCTCTTCCAGGAGTACATGTTCAGCTCACCCAATCTATCCTCGTGAGGACTTTCCTCCAATCCCTGGATCATCTTTTGTCACCCTACGCTGCACCCCTCCTACAATTTGATATCCTTCTTCAGCAATGGGCACCAGTACTGCACGCAGTACTCCAGGTGTGACCTGACCAGAGACCTGTATAGAGGAAGGATCACCTCACTATTTCTGGAGGATATTCCCCTCCCTATGCACCCTAGCATCCTGTTGACTTTTGCTGCCACCTTCCTGCACTGGGTTGAGTTGTTTATGCTGCCCATTATAAGCACCCCCAAATCATTTTCCTCCTCTGTGCTTTCCAGCTGCACCCCTCCCAGCTCATAGCTCCTCCCCTGGTTCCTGGCTCCAAAGTGAAGTACCTTGCACTTCTTGGCATTGAACCCCAGCTACCATGTTTCTGACCACTCCTGTAGTTTGGTCAGGTCCTCCTGCAGCTCCTTCCACCCTCAATGTCATCTACCATAGCTCCTATCTTCGTATTATCAGTGAACAGACTGATCCTACTCCGGAGTTCATGTGAGATATCTGGTATGAATATCCCAAACAGCACTGGTCCCAGTACCGAGCCCTGTGAAACCCCACTCATCACTTCCCTTGGTGATGAGTGTTCCCCACCACCACCACCCTCTGCTGCCTTCCATTCAGCCAGTTGATGATCCATTTGACCATATTTGTTCCCACCCCTATTCATTCCAGCTTCCCCCCAGCCTCCCATGCAGCACCAAATCAAAGGCCTTGCTGAAGTCCAAATCCAGGACATCCACCACTTGGTCCCTGTCCAACTATCTGATCACCCAGTCATAGTACTCAATTAGAAACCCATGTTGTTGACCATCCTGGCGACCATTGTCCTCCAAAAATGTCACTAGCCTCTCTTTTAGGATTGTCTCCATAAGCTTCCCCACAGTTGATGTGAGGATAACTGATCTGTAGTTGCCTGGTTCATCCCTGGGGCCACTTTTGTAAATGGGCACCAAATGGGCCATCCTCCAGTCCTGTGGTATGCATCCTGTGTCCAGGGAGGTATTGAACAGGTCATTCAGTGGTCCTGCCAGGATCTCTGCTAGCTCCCTGAGTACCCTAGGGTGAATGCCTTCTGGTCCCGGTACCTTGTCCACCCTTAGTGCCCTTAGTCCTTCCAGAACCCTGTCTTCTGTATTCCCTACATCAGTCACCCCTCCCCTCACTACCCACTTCACCCTTCCCTTGAGGTATCTACCCCCCTTTCTCCTACGTGAACACAGAGCAGAAGTATTCATTTAATCCCTCTGCCTGATCCACCCCCTTCTCCACCCACCCTCCATCCTTCATAATCCTCACAATCTGGTCTTTGTTCTTGCTTCTTTCTCTAATGTAATTCAGTCAAGCAGTTCCCTGGCAATCCATCCATTACAGGAACCCAAGATTTTTCTCCTTCTTACGGGGGCAAATATGTCACATATTGCATTGAATTTGTCTATAAAGTACTGAAGATCAAGGTCTATGTCCTGGATTATGTCCAGTGGTGTCCAGTTGATTTTGGCAATCGCGGTCTTAAAGGAGTTCAGCAGGCCTCTCTTGAGAGCCCTATTTTCTGTCAAAGTTGGTGCAGCCTTCTGGATTTTATTTGACCAAAGGCAGGTAATAGGAGAGTGGTCACTTAGGGAGTCTGGGCGAACTGTGACCCCAATATCCTTGATGGGCAGCTGTCCAGGACCCAGTCTAAGTGCTGTTGCTACTCTTGTAGTTATGTTTAGTGGGTTCAGTTACCAATTGAGAGAGGTCCAAAATAGTAACCAAGTCCTTCTGAGCGTTGGCCTCCTTGCTGAGCCAGTTAAGATTGAAGTCACCAGTTATAATGACTTCATTGCTCAATTTGAGCTGGTTGAGCACCTCAAGAACGTTTTCAAGCCTCTCTTTTGCCTTCCTGGGAGGTAAGTAAACTGAGGCTGTTGTGAAGGTCTCATGTTGTGCATCGAGTCTGAGCTTGATAGCCAGTAGTTCATAGTCCCTGATAGGGTGAGCAAGCACCCTTGGATAGTGTCTCTGACGTACATCAGGCACCCCCTTCCCTTCTACCAGCCCTGTCTTGCCTGTATACTGCATATCCTTATAAGGAAATATCATTATCCTTAATTTTGGGGGTTAGCCAAGTTTCAGGGAGACGGATAATATCTGGAGCATGCATGTGAGTCCATGATTGACACTGTGCCCATTTTGCCAGTAGGCTTCCAATATTCATGGAAGCTATTTTCAGCCCTACTTGTTTTTTTCCTACCTTAGGCTGGGGATTCGGCAGATCAGGATTGGGATACACATTTCCTGATAGTAATAATAGCATTAATACTACCTTTTTTCTTGAGAGGCTTATATGTATCCTGGTCTTAACCCTTTTACAGTTTTGTTTGAGTGATTTTGGTTGCAGTGAGTTTAAAGGGAGAGTCAAGGGTATGGCGGCTGTGATTAGGCTCTATCCAGTTGTTTGTAGCATTTCCTTTGTCGAGGATAGAGTGAGGAATGCATTCAAACAATGTATATTCAGGTGCGTCCCTTTAGGGATCATAAGTGCTTCACTATGATCTATTACAGAGTCTCAAGTACCATGTGTGTACTCAGCAAGCAGATGATCCAGGGGGTAACACACAATAGAAGCAGGACATGCATCACAATTAAAGGGTGCACCATTATGCCCTTGGATTAAGGGGCAGGTTGAAATAGTAACCCTAGAACCCTGCAGGCAGCTTGCAGCTGTACCTTAGAATTACCTGGATTGAATGCATGCCAATCAAGTAGTAAAGAGGACCTCAAGTGGTGTTTTTACATTCAGGACTGCATTCATAAGCTCCAAACATTAGCTCTCTTGCAGTGTTGTTTTAGATTTGCCTAGGAGAGATTAGAGTTGTTGTTTTTTTTTGGTATTCCCTACCTTGGATGTGCTTTAGTTAGGTTAAAAGAGTGTGTTCCCCTGTTAGAGACCCGCTCTGTATTAGTGTCTGTTTTACAGCTGTTAGGCTTGACCAGGATTCAGCTGCTGAGAATCCAAGTGCCCTCTATGGGTGTATTTGTATAGACTGCAGATGGGAAAGTGGGGACTTGGTCACATGACCACCTACTTCTATTTAAGTGAGGTCAGCAAAGGCTGGGGGTGGTGGTGGGACAGGCAATAAGCCACCACAAATTGGTAAAGCAGAAGTATCCTTCAGAGTTCAGCAGCTCCTAGAGCGGGCTTGTACGCCCACAGCTCAGGGGAGCAGCCCTGTGCAGGGGCTTCTGAAGTGGAAAGGAGCCTGGGAAAGGAGAAGAGAACTAGAAAAACTTAGCAATAGCAGGGAAAATTTAAGCGGGGGAGAGTCATTAATTAAGACAGAGGAAGGGCTTGAAAATTGAGATGGTCAGAGGGGGTTGGGGAGTAGAGAATAGCAGAGAGCTGAGAAGGAACAGTAACAGCAAGCTTTAAATTATTCGCTAAATCCCAGTACAATATTCCCCAAGTCAACTTCAGGCTAAACATTTTTCAGCAAATAATTAACTGAACATCAGCCATGTTACTGGAAACAGTAGACCTTAAAAGTTCAACGTTTAAGGCTGCCTTGGATCAGTGGGGTGCAACCGCTGAGTGGAAAAGGCACCAAGATTCAAAAGTTGGTGGCTGGAGCCGTTCAGTGTCACCATACCTTCAGAATTCAGTGGCTCCTAGATCGGGCTTGTAAGTCTGTGGCTCAGGGAAGCAGCCCTGGCCAGGGGCTTCTGACATGGATTGGAGCCTGGGAAAGGAGAAGGGAAAGAGAAAAACTTAATATCAGGGAAAATTTAAGCAGGGAAAAGAGTAATCAATTAAGATAGAGGGAGGGCTTGAAAATTGGGAGGGTCACTATCTATCATGGTCAGGGGGGTAGAGGGAATTCTTTTTGTCCAGTGCCCTCTCACACTTCTTGTTGACATTATGTGACTTTGTTCTAGCTACTCCTGCTGATTACAGCTTTGACTTTTGACCTGCTCTTACTGTCATGGACCACATAACTTTCTCTCACATTTCTGACACCCACACACTCCTCATTCATTCCTTACCTTTCCATTTTGCCCAGTGCCTTCTCACACTTCTTGCTGATGCTGTTGCTGCTATGCTGCTGCCAGTACTTTGCAACTAAGCTACAGGAGAAATGCACAGCAAAACCTTTTCAGGGCAATCCTCCTTCACTGTCCAGCTTCCCAACCTTTGAAACAGCCTCCCCCTCTCTATTCACATTTCCTTCCTTCCTCCTACCACTCTCTTATACCACTACTTTGGTCTCATTTTGCCCCTTCTTTTGCCCACCATCTCCACCCTTCTCTCCCTATCTCATCCCCCTACCATCACTTGTTCACCTCTTCTTTTGAGCTTCCTGCCCAATCCCTCCTCTCTACCTGTTAAAGGAAAACTGCATGTTAAAATCAGGAAAATATATGTATTACTATCAGGTTTGAGTTCTCACTTCATCCCAGTATTTTGTTTCTACCTAGGCTGTGGGAGGAGCTTTTTCTAATTTTCCCTGGGTGTTTTATGATGTCTGGGGGCTGCCATTCAGGTTTGTTTTATTGCATCTTCTCCAAGTTAGTCTTCCCAGAGTGCCCTTTGGTTTGATGTCTAATAGCCCCTACAGCAGGTCAGTGTCTTGTTACAGTGTCTTGCTTAGCCACAACAGAGAAAGAACACTGCAACCAGGATTCACACTGCTATACAATATACTAAAGTAAGTTACATGTTTAAACACATACCCCCCCCCCCAAGCAGAACACAGCTGGATAAGGTGCCAATATTTAGGAAACTTGTCATACTTACATGAGAATCTAGCAATGTGAATCCTGGCTGCAGTATTTTTTCTCTGCTGTGGCTATAAGACATGGCCTGCTGTAGGGGCTATTAGACATCAAACAAAGGGCACTGGAAAGACTATCCTGGACAAGATGCAATAAAACAAACCTGAATGGCAGCCCGCTTAGGTCATTAAAACACCCAGGGAAAGCAGGGAAAGTTAGAAAAAACTCTTCTCAGCCTAGGCAGAAACAAAACACTGGGATGAAGTAAGAACTCAAAACTGTAGTACATTTTCCTGTGTTTAACATGCAGTTTTCCTTTAACTTCTTTCTGGACTACTCTACTCTTTCAGTTACCCAGCTCTCCCTGCCTACTCTTCCCCAGGTCAGTCTGGATTGTCTTGTTCCTGCCTTTTGACTATAGCATTAGTCAACTTTTGTGCAGCACCCTATGTAAGTTGCATTTCACACTTTAATGCAATTTTATATACAGTATACAGTACATATTTGCACTTTATTTTAGATACACTTATTTTATATATTACATATAGTCATTGTATAGTTTCTTTCTTTCATTTTGGGAACTACACCTACCTAGTTTGTTATATTTGTTTGCTTCATTGAGCTGTTTGCTGTATAGTTGAATCTTGTTACCAGTTGTTCTTTGCCATTTTGCCTATGTTTTTCTGACTGTATTGCTTGACATTTAGTCCTATTTCCTCTGTAATCAACTCCCCTAGGTCAAACCTAAAATGAGTCTCAACTCAGTAAACCTCTCCCAGTCACCAATTTACAAATAAACAAACAGCAGTTTATATGCAGTGTTGTCACCACCTACTGGCAAATCCCCAGTACTTCAGCTGTGAAATACCACAGCTCTTTTCTTTTCTTCATTATATTCTCATTTCAATTAAAAATTGATTTAAATAATTTCTTTACTAATTAACAAATGGACTCATTTCATAATCATAGTACCATAGTAATTTAAGGTCAGAAGTGCCTCTTGATCTGTCTACCCACACTGCTATAAGCAAGGATGAAATAAGTATTCTGTGCCAACACACACCAATTTATAGTGATTCCTTACCCACTCTGCTACTCAGGGTACACAGTGATTCCCTTGATAGACAGGAATTTGCCAAGGATTACCTTGAAGGCCTGCACTGTCTTGATGTCCACTGGCTCCGCTGGTACTGTAGGCTGTAACAGAGGTTTACCTTCCTCAGAGAGAAAAATTGGCAACTAATATTTGTCTTGAATTAACTGCCACTAAGCTTAAGGGTGTGTCCCCACATCCTTCTGCAGGACACCAGATCAAACATCTCTAATCGTTTGACCTTGCTGACAAAATGTAGAGTGCGAAAGACTGAGATTGTGTCCCCTCTTAGCCTTATTTACTCCCGGATGTGGACAGTGGTGGGATAATGACACTTCTTAGGTGGTGGAAGCACCATGCTGTGCCTCATAGGAACATAGAATTTGACAGCAGATAATAATCCCTTGGCACATCCAGGTTGCCCATTCCTCCCTGCCTACACTATTACTACAAACCATACCCGATCTATTGCTCTTTCTCCCTCCCCACATTCCTTTCCACTATGAATTCCTTGTGCTTATCTCATGCATATTGAACTCCCCAACTGTTTTAACCCTCACCACCTCTGCTGGAAGGCAGTTCCAGGAATCCACTACTCTATCTGTGAAGAAGTGCTTCCTCACATCTCTCCTGACTCTACCCTGCCCTTCATTTCATGTCTCCTTGTTCTTGAGCACATTTCCTTCTAAAAGTATTTCCCTCCTGTGCCTTATTTACCTCTGTGAGGTATTTAGGGTCTCTGTCATATCCCAGTCTTCCTCCTCTCTGTTCCAGGGCATACATATTGATGTCCATTAGTCTCTCCTAATTGGGCTTTTGATGCAGACCCTGCACCTTCTTGTTGCTCTCCTCTGAACTGCCTCCACTCTATGTCCTTCCTGAGTTGTGCTCTCCATAACTGGACAGAGTTCTAGGTTGGGTCTTACCATGATTAGTACAGAGGCAACGCCATACCTCTTTCTGCTGGTGATACTCTTCCCTATGTATCCCAGTATCCCACTAGCTCTCCCTACTGCCTTGTCACACTGCCTGGCCACCTTTAGGTCATTTGATATGATTTCCTCCAGGTCTCTTTCCTGCTTGATTGTTGTCAATACCACTCCATCCATTTTATACTCTGTCCTCATGCTTCAACCCAACTATGTCATGTCTTTTTCTCACCACAGTGCACACCCTGTCAGGTCCTATTGCCCAAATAGCAGTCCAGTTTTGAGCATCAAAATGCTTTTATGAGCCAGGCAGTTCTCTGAATAATAAACCACCACCTTAATTGGAAACCTAATGCCTTCTACTCATGCTTCCCACAACATACATGCTATGTAAGCAAAGTGGCATTGTGATCTGAGAGGTGCAGGCTGGGTAGTGAGGCATTAATTATAACTGAAGCTTTCATATTTTGCACGTTTCTAATACTCTAGCCAAGAATGCAGGAGTTGTTCAAATGTCTTGCAAAGATTAACCACAAACCAGACAATTAGGACTGGAATTCTGTAGCTCAAAATTTTAAGAAATTAGCTGCTGAGCAGACTGTTGTTAAGCACTCAGTAGTCACTAGACCTGCATGGATATCACTCTGTTCAAGCCATCATATCAGATACTTGCTTGGAGACTGTGGCATTTGATATATTCCAGCCAAGTATCTAACTGGAAACATGGTCAGGATTCTTATTATCCATGTCACATCCACTGCTTAGACTGGAAAATCTTGGTATCCATGCAGTCAAACACATGAGGCTAGATAGCTGAACAACTCAAGAACTGGCATGCATTTTAGGTGCCAAAGAAGACAATTTGGCATTAGTAGGCATATAAAGCAACTGAGCCTGCAGTTGTGTTCATGTAGCACTGCCACAGGTTCATATCGTCCAACTAATGCAGCCCCCTTTGTTTCAGCATATTTATTACATCTATATAAAATGTTTATTTTCATGCACTCGGGTCAATACGAACGTACAAACATACGAAGAAGCCAGTAGAAGAAGGTCATTTGGTCTATCAAGTCTGCTAGTATTGCATGGCCCACAGTTTGAGCTAATGTCCCTGCCCTCCCTCTCTACTCCTCCCATCCTCCCTACCCATGATCCTTACCTTCTTCAATACTTTAAATGTCCTTCATGTGCCTAGATCTTTAAATCAAATAATTTAGCAACTGGTGAGTATTGACAATATAAGTGCTGTTGAATGTTTAGCAGAACATTATCATTATTTTTTTCCAAGGGGCACATTTTCCTCACTTTTGAACAGGATACTACCAGCAGGTAGTGAAAGTACATCTACTTTATATGGTATGGCCCACGTATTACCAAATATGTAGAACTCTGCAAAGCCTAGTAGCTTCTGTATGAAAGGATATGCAACAAAAAGCAAATACAATCTGTAGCCTGCAGGAAACAATTTGTGTATGCCTTCAAATGCTTCTGTTGATTATCACATTCTACTACCAGGAGGAAGTTTTTTCTAGTGGTTAGAGCACAGATTTGAGAAGTGCCGACTAAGAGTTAAACCACCTGCATGGAAACTGTGAGACTGTGAGTTCAACCCCCACTATAGCCAAATATTCATTGAGTGACTTTTGGCAAATCACTTAACCTCTTAGTGCTCCAGTCCACCTACCTGTGAAAATAGGTAGAATCAAGACCCCTCTGGAAATGAAATATTGCATCCCAGCTGGGCTATCCTGGGTAAACAAATTAACAGAAAAAGTGGATTCCCAGGTTGGAATATGACCACTGACACTTAGTCACTGCATAAACCTGAGCAGTTTCCCTAACCAACCTATGCTTAACCTTTCTGTAATGTCTTTCCCTATGATGGGAATTTCTTTGACCACCTAATGGCAGCACAATTTGTTCTTTGGGATAATGTTTGTATGAAACGTTCTGTATGCAATCAAATTAAAGTCATTCACTGAAATGTTTAGATAATACCAAAAGAGCCATAATGCCTTAAGTGAATAATATTAAAGGCTTTTTTTTTTACTTTATGGTCTTGCTGAAGATGCTATTATGTGCCTTTCTTTCAGGTACAGAACTTTGTAATTGTTTCCATTAATTCAAGGATAAGTTATCGGCTGGTGTAGGGCCTCATTTTTAAATAGGACCATTTCGTGCATCTTTTATGTGCAGTCAGCACTTGGGGTTCTACATTCCCAACAGTACCTTATTTTGGAGGCAGTATAGTGCACTGGTTTAAAGCTCTGAGCTGCAAATCTGGTGACATCCAGCAGACCAGACCTGGGTTTGAATCCCACAGCTTCCACATGCATACTGTGTGACCCTGAGCAAGCCACTTAACTTCCCTGTGCTCCCAGGTCGCTCCTGTAAAAAAGCTTTCAGCTTAGTGTGCTATTCTTGGTTAAACAACTAAATAAAAAAAAAAAATGTTCAGAAAACCTTTGAGCTCAGGAGCCCTTTTTCAAAGATGTTGAAGTCGAATAAGTTACATACAACATCAGGCCAAACAATAAATGACAGGTAACAATGAGAATTAACATATAACAGTAGGTTTTAGCAATGTGTTAAAACATCCGACATTCACATCAGCAGGGGGAATCTATAGAAGACTGGTTCTCAGGTGTAGCGATCAAGATTCTGGCAGATATGGACTAAGCACACAAGCAGCAGTTTCTAATAGGTGAGTGGTGACTTGGGCCTTGAAGGGGAAGATGCTTGGGAGAATGGTAATAGCTGTGGTCAAAGAGTTTCAGGCCTTGACCAGTCTAGACATAAAACAGTGCTGACCAAGTGTTGTTTTCCTGAAGCGCATGATCAGTTTTTGTCCCCCCATGGATTGAGTTCCATAGTTGTTTCTGACAAGAGAGAAGTGGTTTCGGACACCAAGTGGCATTTGGCCAAGAAGAGCTCTCTTGCCTAGAAGGGCTTCATCGAGGTTAACTTAGAGGTGGAAAGGAAGCCAGTTGGAGGTGATGTAAAGGTTGTAACAGTGGGAGCCAGGTTTCATGCTGAGTGCAATTCTACAAGCACAATTACAAGCAGCCCAAATTATTTTGAGGACAGTATTATTAGTGACAGAATAGATGACCACACCATAGTCATTCTCTGAGATAATGAGGCTGGGGACAAGTAGTTTTTCCACATTGGGGGTGAGCTTGGTCATGTTTCCATATAGCAAGACAAGGCGCTGGTAGATGTTTTTAACCAGATAGTTGACATGAGATGTGAAGGACAGGGTCACGTCCAGATGTATGTCCAGGTACTTGAAGACCTGGACCTGGTCAATGGGGTACCCACATAGTGCTGTGATATGCAGCTCTGAGATGCCCTTCAGTGCATAGGTGCTCCTGAACACTAGGGTTTTTTGTTTTTTTTTGGCATTAATGACCAACCTGTTTGTGATGAATCCGTTGCAGACCTTGCCAGAGTCAGATTGCAGGTTGCCTTCCAGAGACTCCAGATCATAGTGGGATGTGAGGATGACTGTGTCACTGACGTACAGTAATGCTTTAGTGTTGACATATACTTTAGGGGCCTTGTTGATGAAAACAATGATCAGAATGGGGTCTAAGAATTGAGCCTTGAGGGACTCCATTGGCAAAAGGTTGCAGGCTGGAAAACACTTCTCCACATCTGTTGTTTTTTTTTAGTTCTGTTGGATAATAGTCTGAGAGCCACATGATAGCCTCGTCCAACAGGCCCATCTCCTGGAGTTTTACAAGTAGAAAGTTGTGGCTAACCAAGTCAAAGACCTTAAAGAGATCAAGAAAGGCTGCACCAACATATTCTCTCTTATCTATGGTAGCGTGGAGTTCCTGAGTTAGCTCAATTAGGGTGGTTGTCATACTCTGCTGTTTTCTGAAGCTGTGTTGTTCAGCAGCTAAGAGATCATGATTCGAGATGTAGGTCACTAGCTGGCTGCAGGCAATTTTATCTAAGGCCTTAGAGAGTGGGGAGAGGATAAAGATGGACCTGTAGATAGAGACCACTGTGTTGTCTTTGGATTTAAAGACAGGGACAACATTGGCTTGTTTCCAGATGCTGTGAAGGGAGCCAAATTGGAGGAAAGGTAGAATAGTTTCTGGATTGGTAGGACCAGTTCCTCTAAAGCCATTTAAGTATCTTCTTAACCACTGTGATGGGTCCAGTTCTTGTTTTGGAGGCTGTACTTAGTCAATATTTTTTTAACTATTTTCATGCTTACCGATTTAAAATAGAATTCAGGTCTGCCAGTGCTGTAGGGGACTGGGAGTCCTTGGGGGACAGGGCAGCTGGCATGGTACCAGTAGGCAGGTCTTTATCTATGTTCATGAAAAAGGAATCAAAGGACTTGATGATGGCTGGTGGATGAGTGGCGTTTTCTCCATTGACATTTAGGATATTGGGGGCGAAGTGGCTATTTCGACCTAGGACATTTATTGATAGTTTCCTATAGTCTTCTGGGATTGTTAGTGGATTCTTGGAATATACAAACATATGGATTTGCCAGCAGATAAAGGCCTTATGGTCTATCAAGTCTGTTCTAGTGTGCAGCTAGCAACCCTTATACTGCAGCTGCCCTCCTTCCCCTCCCCTGACCCTCCTTCTTACCCTATCCCATCCCATCCCATCCCATGGAGTTTTGTTTTGCAGAATTTGCTTTTGGATAGTAACAGTAAAGTAGATAGTGCCATCTCACACATCAGCTATAGCTGGGCTGGTCCACTGTGCACCCACAGAACAATGCACACCTGGATGGAACAGCCTGGAGGGTGGGATCCCATTTGGACAGCAGTCTTCCAATCAGAAACCCATATGGAGCAGTGGAATAAGGCATTTGGCAGCCTTGCTACCATAATCCCCATACCCAGGGTATTGTTTTTGATGGGGGAGGGACCATGAATTTTAAAAATAAATTATGCCACTACTGTATCTCAGCCCTTCATATGAGACCAGAGTACTGGGAGTTGGCTTTTCAGACCACCAACGTGCAGCTCTGTAGGCAAACAGGTGAGAATGTAGGCATCACTATTGCCTCATCAATTGCCAATCTTGGGCACCACTCCCAGCAAGTTCCTAATATGTGTGTCATGCTGGAAATACAGCAGTGAACCAGCACCCCTTCCCCCTGTCCCTTTGACCTAATTATCTGCAGATATTCATACATGTGTTCGGTGATCGGGTCAAAGGTTACAGGGCATGAGTGTCGAAAAGGGCTGTCCATGCTGTAGATGTTTGCGCTAGTGTGCAGGGTGGCTTCCAGGGCATGAACAGCTTTTCCTGGCTGTAAAAGGGCCTCCTAGCCCTTTGATACTCATGTCAAAAGTCCCAGTACAGGTCCTTGAGAGATGAATGAGACTCCGTGCCTTTTCCATCTACCACTCTGACAAACAGCTGTTATTTTATAAATTCCTGTCTGTGCAAATGAAATAAATTACGCACAGTGCAGATAAGAACATTTTCAAAATGTCTGCATAAAATCCTGTTAATAAGTGTGCTTTGCTTTGAGGATTACAAAAAAAAGTCAAATGAATTCCAAATCTGATCAAGTGGTGGCACAATCCCCAAGGGCAAAATATGCTAGCACTTGAAACACAAGGCCTTTCATTTTGGATTAGCCATGAAGAGTGACAATGACCTCTGTATTTTCCTGGAGATGTGATACTTAGCCGCAGTTTCAACCATGTGTTAAAGCAAATTTTATTTTTTCTACTGCCTTATATGTTTTCTAAAATATTTTGAAAGGTGTGCATGTATTGGCAAGGAATTGAATGCCACATATCAGCATTGTTTTGTAGGCAGGAGATTCAGAGAAGAATGTTTGTGTCATTGCAGTGTTTCCTTTTGCAAATTGGGATTTGGGCCTTGGGGATTTCAGGCTATTAGGAATCATCCCTGTGTCTCTCTCTGAAGCTCTTAGAATGAAAACTGGTAAACCCCAATCCCTGAATTTGGCAGGGTTCATCAAGCTGACATCTTCTTTTTTTACCCAATTTTTCCCCATCCCAGTGTCTCGGCCGCATACACACATATGGAGACATGCACACACCTTGGTACAGAGGTGTCCTCCCTGTGCTTTACTGTCCAACTGCATTGCCCTCAGACCTCCACCTTGGGGCAGTGGAACTATGGTGGGTGACAGGATTCCTCCCAGGACAGAAAAGATGCCTTTCAACTACTCAATCCTGCTCCCAACCCCGACAGGCTCCCAATGACTCTGACTCATTCCTGAACTTGGGTCACCAGTGTGATGTGAGGCTAGGCATCCAGAGCCTCAGCCCTCAGAGCCACCAGGATGGCACCAGCTGACATCTTCTTGACTCTAAAGCTACAAGATTGCAGACACTGGGGCCAACTTCTTATTAAGGAGGTCTACCTGACTAACAATATCTGCCATATTTGTAATCAGCAGGTCCTTTAGATCTCACTCTAAATAGAGGTCATCTGTGTGCTCCTACTGTCCCTCACACCCTGTAGTCCCGTGCCTGTTAACATTCTCAAACTAGGATTTATTGCTCTGTTTACCTCTCAGACCCACCATCCCACATGGATAAGGTATTGTCCCACATAAGTACACTCTAAGGAATTTTGAATCATCTATATAATCATAAATTGTGAGTTTCTGAACATGAAGTCTCAAATTTCAATAGTATTCCAAGTTCAGTGGCACAATAATAAATCAAGAATAGATGACAGAATGCCTAAGGAAGTTTTTCTTATTAGCATTCATGCAAGAGACAGTAAAATGTTTTTAAAAGGAACACAAGAAGAAACCTACAAGACAGCCAAAGCAGTGGAGAGAATGTTAAAGGTGGTTAACACATACCAGGCAATGGGCCCAGAATGAAAAGACCCATAAATACTATGGAACTTGTCTAAAGAACTCTCTATAGAAACAAAAAGACCATTTGTCCATCCAGTCTGTCCTGCTTTCACCTGATCCTACACCAGGACTTATTGTATAGTCAAGGTTACTGCCCTCACCCTTCCCCTTGCCCCTGCCATACTGCTTTCCTGCTGTATAATTATTAAGCCTTTTACTCGATCCCAGCTGTGTTTGAAACCATTAATGGTTCTTGCACCCACTTCCTCTGCTGGTAGACTGCTCTATGGCTTAACCACTCTCTATAAAATGAAACTTGATCATGTCTCTCCTGAATCTCCCCACCACCACCAGCTTCTACTCATATCCCTGTGTTCTGCATTTGTGGTTCCTGCTGAATATTTTCTTGCAGTCTACCTTGTTAATTACTTTCAGGAACTTGAAGGTCTCTATCAGACTGCCCCTCTCCCTTCTGGTCTCTAGTGAGTACATGTTCAGACCCTTAAACTGATCCTCATAGGATCTGCCTTGCTGACCCTGAATTATTTTAATTACACCACACTGCACCATTTCTAGCCATCCTACTGGCAATGATATTCAATGGTGCAATAAGTAAGCAATAAGGCACTCGGAGGTGTGTGAAAAACAGATTTTACAGCATGGCCAGGGGCGTAGTAAGGCATGAGGCCGAAGGCCGAGTGACTCCAACCACTGGCCATGCTGTAAAATATGTTTTACACACACCCCTGAGTGCCCCATTGTGCTTATAAAATCAGTTCCTTTTTTTTTGCTTTTTTAGTGTTGGGAAAAGCATGTTTATATGTAGAAACAATAGATTTACTTATGTGCATTTGTGATAAAATAGTCCTTCCACCCACTCACAGCAAGTGATGTAATTGATGATGTCATTGTATTATTGCCTACTTTCTCCATCCTGTTTTTTTCTTTCTTTGTCTTTCTCCACATTAAAGATATGGAATGTTTATCATGGAATGTTTACCACGGAATACATGGATTCAAAATTCTGCTTAGTTCCACTGGTAGAATGCTTCTCTCCTAACACACTGTACACACAGAAAACAAAGGCCTTTGTTACAGCCAGAGACTCAATTATCTCACTGTCAGGGCAAGAAGAAGAGAGTTCCCTGATGAGCAGATAAAGCTAGAAGGAGGATTTTTAACTATTAGCAAAGAAACAGTTGTAGTGAAAATTATAAACAATACTTATTGTTTCTTTTGTGTTTGTGTATAAGGAGAATGTGATAATCAGGGAAACAACATTTAATGAATTTGTTTTATTTTTTATTTAAGTTAGTTTTATTTTTAGGGCCCAGTTGAAGTTTTTTTTACAGTGTAAAGGTAGCAGTCATGTTTGTGGTGGAAGATCAGTTATGGCTGTAGGGGGCTAACTGAAATGCCTGTGTTCCAAGTGCCCATTGATCTGAGTTCCAGACTCTTCACTGTTGAGCAGTACTTTTTTGTAACCATGTGTAAACTATATTTTACACATAAATAAGAGTCAATCAGATTACTGGATTTTATCCTGCTGTTTTATAAGATTTGCTTATGTACTGTACCTGAGGATTGGAGAAAGGCCTACATGGTGCCAATATTCAACAATCATTGGCCAGTGGCAGTCATGTTTGCCTGCAAGTTTTAATGGTGAGATTGTTATGCTTAGTAATGTACGGGGGCAATAAGCACACATCTGTTCTCCTTTCTCATTGTTAAAACAGGGTAGTGGGTGTCAATCACAGGCCAAACCCTACACTGGCATCAATCGCTTCAACAGTTTTCAGTGCCAGACATGACTAGCAAGAAGCAACCATAAAATACAAACTGCAGTAATTAGATGGCACTATAAACAGTAACCTGCCTCTAATGGGATTCCCTGTAGTCAGGCTGGGAAACATAGAAATGTAGAAACACGGACTTTGATGACAGATAAGGACTGCTTGGCCCACCTAGTCTGTCCATTTCCCTACCTAGGGGATAAGCTGCAGATCCTATTTAACCAACAGCCTATTTCTTCCTACCCCCCACAAAAATTGCCTTATATCTGTCCCATGCATTCTTGAATTCTCCCACAGTTTTAGATCCCACAACCTCCTCAGGGAGGTTGTTCCATGCGTCCACCACCCTCTCTGTGAAAAAAATACTTCCTCACATTGCCCCTGAGCCGTCCCCCCTCTATCTTCAAATTGTGTCCCCTTGTTCTTGCACATCTCTTTTTCTGAAAGATGCTACCCTCTTGGACTTTGTTGATTCCACTGAGGTACTTGAACATTTCTATCATGTTCCCCCTCTCCCTCCTTTCCTCAAGGGTATACATATTAAGCTCCTTTAACCTCTCCTTGTATGGCTTCTCTTGCAGACCCTGCACCATTTTAGTTGCCCTCCTCTGAACTGCCTCCATCCTGTCTACGTCCTTGAGGAGATGGGTTCTCCAGAACTGGACGCAGTACTCCAGATGGGGTCTCACCAACTGTCTGTACAGGGGGATAACAACTTCTTGTTTTCTGCTGGTAATGCCTTTCCCTCTACATCCCAGTATCCCCCCAGCCCTCCCTACCACCTTCTCACATTGCTTGCCAACCTTAAGGTCATCTGATATGATTACCCCCAGGTCCCTTTCCATTTTTGTGACCTGGAAAGGCAGTGGCACATAATGTACAGCAAAAAAATGGCACCACAACAGGAGAACAGCCATGGTACCCTCTCTTAGATACATCAGACACCTGTTTAAAGAGCAGTCCAGTCACTTTAGCACTTGGAGCTCATCAGTGGCTGGATGTTGATGGACACCTTGGGGAACGATAATGAAAATCTTGTTCATATGGGGGAGGGTGGGATGGAGGCTAAATACTGCTGGGGATTTTTTCTGAGAAGACATGGACCATGGGGAAATGAGGACCAGGCAGAAATTTAGTGCAGTAATGAGCCTAATTGCAGCTGAACCCAAAGCCAGCAACAAAATATTGTACTAATAATTCGTGTTCCATTTCTCTGTTTGTCCTACCCTTCATCACCCGAACACAACACTAGTCAAATGCAGCATCTGCATTTTATTTTAAATTCTGACTCCTTCCATGTGTCCCCTGAATCCAAACTTCAGAAACCTGTACCAGGCTTTTGTTTTATTGAATATAGTTTATTGTGATTCTTAGCAATACAAAAAACAGATCAATCAATCAATCAATATCTTTATTTAACCAGGCGATCAACATTGAGCGTAACTCATTTTCGAGGTGGACCTGGGGTATACAGAATAAAAACAGGTCAGAAAGATACAATGAACAATATACAAGGCAGAAAATAAATGCAACACTAGAAAAATATGTACAAGTATTAATAACAAGAGGCATGTACAGAAAAGAAATAAACTGGTGACACATCACACAAAGTATATGAATATCAACATGAAAAAACATGACAGTCAATGGGTACAGCAGAAATAATAAGTGCTCAGTACACACTAAAAGTAAAGGTCCAGGGTAAGGATGAGGATTAAAAGGCTACTCCAGATGGTATTTCTGAGGAGGTAATAACAACAGAATAAGGCTAAGGTCGGGAATAGGGACATAGTGGAATTGAATGAAGAGAAGAAAAAAGAAAAAAAAACAAAGTTGATAAATGAACTGCAGCAGTAGCAGGGAAACTAAGTCTGGCCAACAAGGGAATTCTGGAGGAGGAGAGACAGGGGGTAAGGAGACGGCAAGTAACTAAAAACAGGGTTAAACAAGCCGGAGATGACAGAAGAGACAAAGCAAGGTCATGGAAGGGAAATGAAAAGTGTGTGGGGGCCCAAATTATAAATATCAAACACAGTGTATATGTAGAGGCAAGACTCAAACTGGGCTAGAGTTAAGGGAGTAACAGCATCAAATAAAGCAGGTGCATGGTTCCTTATTATGACTTAGGTAAAGGGATTTGAAGGTAGAAAGGGAGATAGGATGAATTAGTTTCAGGGCCTTTTGCAGCTTATTCCACATCTGAGGTAGTACATAGCATAAAGTTGCTCTGTCAAAACGTGATTTTACCTTATATACATACAGAGCAGTGAAGGAAGCGCTTCTCAGGCCACACTTCCGACAGAACATATCGGAAGGCAGCGAGATGTACTGAGGCAGCATTCCTATGATTGCTTTATCGTCCAAAATGCAGCATTCTTCTTATGTCTGCAGCTGAAGGATGTCCATCCTACTGCAGTACAGAGAGCAGTGATGGGTAGAATCTGATAAACCTGTAACAAATCTTAAGGCACGGTGATACAGTGTGTCTAGCTTTGCTAGAGCACCAGCAGTACCCTGGCCATATGGAAGTCAGCATAGTCAAGTAAAGAGAAAGGTGGTTTGAACCAACTTCAGCTTGGCATATCTAGTAAGTATGTTGTTTATCCTAAACACCATACCTATGTCTAACCTGGCCAGTGCCAGCTGTTTCATTGTATACCTATTAGATTGCTCAATTGTTGATACCAACTTGTGTAACACCTGTTCTCAATTACATGTACCCTGTAACCTAAATGTATTTTATCTGACCTCAGTGTGACGTGGCGCCTCTGTTGTACGCCTATTGTTTTGCAAACCTATGCTATGTAACCTAAAACCTATGCTATGTAACCTAAAACTCTATGTATGTCTTTAATGTGACAATGTACCTTTGGAAACGAGCCTCTGGCTCAAAGGTTGTAAACTGATTTCACAAATAAATAAAAAAAATAAAGAAAAGACCAAGTTTCTGCCTAAGTTTCTTTAGCAACTCTTCAATATGATCGGTGAAAGTGAATTTATAGTCTAGCCAGAATCCCAGGTACTTGAATTTTGATACATAGTCCAACTGCTCCCCAAGGATTGTGGTGATAGGTAGAAGTGTTCCATCAATAGAAGGATTAGATGCATGAGAAAGGGATGATAAGAGCAATGTTTTAGTTTTTTTAGCATTAAGCAGTAACCCCTGGTTTAATAGCTGAAGCTGCAACAAGTTAAATTCACTTTGAAAGGGTTTCTGTGCAGCTACAGGGGAAGGTCTGCTGACATAAATCACTGTGTCATCTGCAAATGGATGTAGTTTAGCTTCATTTATTGTTGCGTCAATATTGTTAATGCAGATAACAAACAGTAAGGGTCCCAGAATGGAACCTTGTGCTACGCCCCTCAGCAAGGGTTTTGAAGGAGAGACTTCTCCCTCAGCCTTTACTTCCTGAAATCGGTCAGAGAGATGGTCTAAGAACCATCTTAAAGAGAGGACATCTAGGCCCATAATCCGAAGCGATGAAAGAAGCAGGCTGTGGTCCACAGTATCAAATGCCTTGCTTAAATCCAAAAACACTGCACAGATAAAGTTCTTATTATCCAACTCTATTTGCCAGTCATTGGTCACTTTAGCAAGGGCAGATATTGTACTATGCTAAGCCCTGAAGCCAGACTGTAAGGGATTAAGCAGGTTTTCTGATGCCAGATAGTTTCAGTAGCTGGACACTCACTACTTTCTCCAGCATCTTGGACAGAATTGGAAGTAACGAGATAACCACATAGTAAAGAAATCTGCAACTGGCTATTCACTGGGAAGCTGAATGGAATAGGGTTACAGGGGACAGGGGGGGGAAGCCTGGAGCCATGGGCAGCCAGGCAGAGAAACCTTGTAGGGACTTGGAGTAGTAACCACAGTGTGCAGCAAGGCAGAGAAGCCTTGTAGGGACTTGGAGTAGCAACCACAGTGTGCAGCCAGGCAGAGAAACCTTGTAGGGACTTGGAGTAGTAGCCACAGTGTGCAGCAAGGCAGAGAAGGCTTGTAGGGACTTGGAGTAGTAGCCACAGTGTGCAGCAAGGCAGAGAAGGCTTGTAGGGACTTGGAGTAGTAGCCACAGTGTGCAGCCAGGCAGAGAAGCCTTGTAGGGACTTGGAGTAGTAGCCACAGTGTGCAGCCAGGCAGAGAAGCCTCACTGGGGCTTGGAGTAGTAGCCACAGTGTGCAGCAAGGCAGAGAAGCCTTGTAGGGACTTGGAGTAGTAGCCACAGTGTGCAGCAAGGCAGAGAAGGCTTGTAGGGACTTGGCGTAGTAGCCACAGTGTGCAGCCAGGCAGAGAAGCCTTGTAGGGACTTGGAGTAGTAGCCACAGTGTGCATCCAGGCAGAGAAGCCTTGTAGGGACTTGGAGTAGTAGCCACAGTGTGCAGCCAGGCAGAGAAGCCTCACTGGGGCTTGGAGTAGTAGCCACAGTGTGCAGCAAGGCAGAGAAGCCTTGTAGGGACTTGGAGTAGTAGCCACAGTGTGCAGCAAGGCAGAGAAGGCTTGTAGGGACTTGGAGTAGTAGCCACAGTGTGCAGCCAGGCAGAGAAGCCTTGTAGGGACTTGGAGTAGTAGCCACAGTGTACAGCAAGGCAGAGAAGCTTGTAGGGACTTGGAGTAGTAGCCACAGTGTGCAGCAAGGTAGAGAAGCCTCACTGGGGCTTGGAGCAACAGCCAGAGTGGGCACCAAGGTAGAGAAGCCCTTTAGGGGTTAACAGCAGCTTCTGCAGTGGTTGCAAGGCAAAGTAGCCCCACAGGGGCTGGATGAGTTGCTGCAGCATTTAAAATGGAGAATTCAGTGCACCCCCCCCCGGCCCCCATGGCAACTGTTTCAAATACAATTATTCTTTCTTTCTGAATTGGCTCCTTTCTTATTTTATCTCCAATGGGAGTGGGGTCTCTTGGTGTTCATATCAAAGCTTTTTGTGAAGTAAGTCCAGCTGCCAAATGTACCCACCCATCAGTTGGGTCCCTATTCTAAAATGTAAGTGTCTAAACTGGCTTCTGTTATATAAGGTGCGCTACCTAACTTGGCGTCCCTTAATTAAGGTGCAATCCTCAGTCAGTGTGTGTAAGTAACCGGTGAGCAGCTTGCTTACAGAGATAGTCATATGTCTCCCAAGCATTAAAGAAACACAAAAGTGGCAGCTCAAGCCTTGTTCATTCGCAAACCTTCAAAAAAGCTGGTGACACATTCAGGAGAACTTAAACAAAACCTAATATTTAGACACAATCCAGCTTGTATTTCCCATTAGTGCTGTATTGATCCTCCCCCATTACTTATTACTGAGGTCATCTGTATGAAAACAGGACCTTTGCTCCTGAAGAGTTTTGTCTGTTCCTGCTGCTTTCTCCCCACCTGAAGTCACAGAGTAGTTGCTTGTGATTTCACAGTTGCTCACATGGCAACAGATTGTGATGTCACAACAGAGGATTATGACTTGAAGTAGGGCGTAAGCTATAAAGGCAGATGGACTCTAAAGAAACTCTAAGGGATAAAGATCATATATTCATGCAAATTTCCTTAGTAATGAACAATGAGGAGGACAAACACATAAAGTATAAATGGAATGCAGGCAGAATTGTACCTACTTATTATGCTTTTTATAGTTTCCTCTGCGGCATCAGTAGCTCTTTAAATGGCTTTTCACATTAGGGGTGCTACTGCTTTATGACACACATCAGTTCGAACAGAATGTAGTGCACATTCTTCCCCACCTCCAATGGCAAATCTTTCAGATACAATATATTCTTTCTGCTTGACTTGCTTACTTCTGTATTTTACCTATAATGGGAGTAGGGTCTCTTGGTGTTCATATTAGAGCTCTGAGTGAAGTACACCGAGCTTACCAAATGTCACGGTGGGCCACCCATCAGCTGGGTTCCTGTTCTAAAATGTAACTTCCTAACCAGGCTTCATTTAATTAAGGGTCAGTCCCCAACCAGTGTGTAGGTAACTGGTAAGGAGTCTGCTACTAGAGAGAGAGAGAGAGAGAGAGAGACACACATCTCCTAAGCATTACACAAACACAAATTTAGCAGCTCAACCCTTGTTCATTCACTAACTTTAAATGGCTTTTTTTCATTGGGGGAGCTACTGCTTTATGGTACACACCAGTTAAAACAGAGAATACTGTGCACCATGACATTCTCCTGAGAGAATTTCCTTTATGTCATCTTTTTATGTGAAATGAAAGATGCATTCAAGTCATTTCTGGCATGTCTTGCCTAATATTTTAAGTACCTCTAAAAAAGATGACTGTTTCCAATCTTTTCTTGCAACTGGCAGTAGACCTTAAAAACCAACTGAGCTGGGAAAAGAACACTCAGGTGCAACCCTGATATGTGAAGTGGCAACTGTACACCTACCTGCATGCTGCTTGCTAGTCAGTGACCACTCACAAAGAAATACAGTAGAAGCCACTTAAGTGGGACAGCTGGGTGGAAGGCAGATCGTCCCACTTAAGTGGCAGTCTCAAAACCAAAGTTGCCATTTTGGTGTGTGGCGCTGGAATTGGAATTGGGGAGGCTACATTAAGTGTCGAACTAGCGCTTATCCACATTTATCTGCTGCTTATTTGTCTGCTAGAAGGAGAGAACTGAAGGAGAACTGAAGGACAGACAAGACAAGGAATTCATAACCAGTACTATGTTGTGGGGGGCTGCATACGAATGCTGCGATTTCATGGGTACAAGGCACGGGGATAGTTCTAGCACTTATTCGACTCAGTATTGGCAACAAGGAACACAGTGGTACAGGACAGCTGGAAGGGGAGCAGCTGCATGTCGCTCCTTGTTGTGTGCTCTGTGTGTTTCCTGATGATCGGTGCATGTCACTTGCTGTTCTGGGCTCTCAGTGTCTCTTGATGCTTACTGCCTCTGTTGGGAACACGGGGGGAGTTCACTTGAACTGACACACATGAAACAGCTGTGAATGTCTCTGAGGGTGAGTTTTTTTTTATTTAAATGCTTGTTCTTTGCTTCAACAACCTGCATCCTAGGAGGAGTAACCTTAAGAGGACATGACAGCAGCGAAAGCAGCTTTATCAAGCCTGTTAGTCATTACCAGCTGACTAGCGGATTACAGCAGATTACAGCCAATTACGTGACTAATGTATGCAGAAAGTGCCGCTGGGATGTCATGGTAATTGGCTGTAATTTGCTTTGATTCAGTTGTTGGGCGTCTCACTAAAGTGGTGCTCCCATTTAATGGAGTCCTGTTTAACCAAAAAGGAGCAAGTATACTTAACACTATAACAAATCTGTTCCCCAAGAGACGTCCCACTTTAGCGGTCATCCCTCTTAAGCGCGTCCCGTTTAAATGGCTTACACTGTACTTGGAATAACTGGAAGTTTTGTAAAGGATAGATGACACTATTGGTTACTAGAAAATTTTGAAATACGTACTGTTCTTTTATTAGAATGAGCTATTATATATTTGCCGGGTAATCAGGGTCACTGCCAAAGCGTTTCTCAGGTAACAGCAATTCTGTGTTTATGACAATGATTAGGACGGATGCAGATTGGAGGAAAGGAGAAACATGCTTACATCTCTGTCTTTCATTTCTAATTGCAGATTTTAGTACTTTTTAAGGCTGTCGCTTATTTAAAAATGTGAACATA
Source organism: Neoceratodus forsteri (assembly GCA_016271365.2). Taxonomy (NCBI): domain Eukaryota; kingdom Metazoa; phylum Chordata; order Ceratodontiformes; family Ceratodontidae; genus Neoceratodus; species Neoceratodus forsteri. Next base: position 162,746,880 of record CM057453.1, read on the forward strand.
CCGAAATGACAACCAGTTTTTGTATGTGGAAATGTTCTTTTTTTTTCCTTTTTGGTGGAGCTTCACTAGTGGAAAAGAAGCCAGTGTCAGCTTCAGAACAATTTGAGCTCTGTAACAGTACAGTAGGTGCATGTACAGAAGGTTACCATATACGGTACTATATTCAGCCATGCTACACTGTACATTCACATGTACTGTAGCTGATGGTTACAAAAACTATGCAATGTCATCACAGATGTACAAATGGAGCTTAAAAGAACAACTTTACAAACCATCTCTGCTGCTCACTTTTGTATTTTCATATTACTACAGATTTTTAAGTGGACTCACATTTAATGTTTTTTTTTTGAATGCTCTATTTTCTTTAAAAAAAACTGTAATTGCAGTCGTCAGTGTGTATCAATAACACATAAACTGGTGTTTGTCGATGGTTTACATGTTGTTGACTTTCATTGATAACTGGGATTATTAAAAGAAATAATTACAGATACTTTAGAAAACAAATTAAATGTGATTCTGATTGTAAGCATTAGCTAGAAATGAAAATAAAGTGAAGTATGGCAGCGCACTGAACACATCTCTGCTTTTCTCTGACCTGTGTTAGCAAGTCATCAGTGCCATTAACCCAATATTGCTGCTATCTGATACTTTTAAGCATCCCCTGCTTTATCAGTATGTAATAAGCCATGATAGGGTGTGCATTAAGTAAGCAATAACCCATGACAGGGTATGGGGTTATAGGGATTTAATGCACACCTCGGGTCCATGTTATAAAATCAATTAATGCACACCTAGAGTGGCTTATCACACTTCCAATATGGCAAATTGCCTGTATAATTAGAAAGGAAATTGCACATAAATTGTATGTAAATAAATTAAGTAAACATTAAATATAAACAGTTTAAAGGTCATGTTCATCCCCTTAAGTCAGTGCATATTGTCACTCATTGCTGTTTTTATGAACATTTGAAAAATGCCAGCAGATACAGGCAATAAGGTCTATTGAGTCTGCCTGAGTGTGTAACTATCAGCCTAGTACTCTGCAGCTGCCCCCCTCCCCACCTGTACAGTGGTGATCTTCCTCCTGGTCCTGTCCCATCCCATCTTAAAACTGCCCACTGACTTTAAGGATACCACTTCCTCTGGTAGTGTGTTCCACCCAGCTACCACCCTTTCCATGAAGTAGTGCCTTCTCATTTCCCTCTTGAACCGTCCCCCCTCTAATTTCAGACTGTGCCCCCTAGTAGAGATGGGCAAAATCCGAAAATTTCATTCTACAAAATATTTTGCAAAATATGTGCATTTCATGAAATATTTTGTGAGTGCAAAATGCAAAATTCCACCAGTGAAATGCAGAATTTCACCATCAAAATGTAATTTCACCATGAATGGCAGAATTTTGCCATTTACAGGCAAAATTCTGCTGTTAGGGGCAAAATGCCACATTTAGTATCTGAAATTCCACATTTCTTTTGTGAAATTCTGCATTTTGCACCACTAAATATTTTGTGAAATGCAAGAATTTCATGAAATATTTCCACGAGTGAAATTGTAATTTTGCCAGAATTGCACCAGTGAAATTACATTTTGCTGCATCTCTACCCCTAGTGTCTTTCCTCCCTTTAGTCTAAATTCCTCTGTACTAACCTCATTTATGTCCTTCATATACTGTATTTGAAGGTTTCAAACATATCTCTCTGTCCCTCCTCTTCTCCAGGGTGTACATGTTGAGCTCCATCAGTCTCTCCTCGTCGGTTTGTCCTCCTTTCCTATGACCATCCTGGTTGCTCTGTGTTGGACCCCATCCAGTAGATTGATGTCTTTCTTTAGGTAGGTCCAGAGGCTGTATGTAGTACTTCAGGTTCAGTCTGACCAGTGACCTGTACAGTGGCAGAATGACCTTCCCCTCCTGGAGGCGATTTCTCTGGCAATACACCCCAACATCTTATTTACTTTAGCTGCTGCCACTTGTACTATGCTGAGTGGTTCATTTACCTGTGATTAGCACCTCAAGATCCTTCTCCTGCTCTGTAATGGATAATTCCCCCAGCCTGTAGCAATACCTTGGGTTCCTGGATCTCATGTGCATCACTTTGCCCCTTTTTTTTATTTTGTAAACATTACTTATTGGAAGAGATTAAGGAGAGGGATGGGATAGATCCAACACTACATGTAAACTGTTGCATTGAATCCCAGCTGCCATGTGTCCAACCAGAGCTAAAGTTTGTCCAGATCCTCTTGCAGTTCTAACCACCCTCTGTGTTGTCTATCACTACACTGATCTTTGTGTCATCAGCAAAAGGCTGATTTTGTTCCTAATCCTGTCTGAGATATCAGCAATTAAGATGCCAAACAACACAGGACCCAGCACTGAGCCCTGAGGAACTCTGCTGGTTACAGCCCTTGGAGTTGAGAATTGTATGGGAGTTCTATATAGGAACTTTAAGAAGTATAGAATTTTCAGAAATGCTTTAGGATAAAAAACCCTGAACTCCCTGTATCCCTGCTGCACTAATTAATGTGTCCCTGTCTGCTATGAAGTTATGATGGCTTTCTATCTCAGGCCTCACTCACCACAGTTTTTGTAACTTATCCAGCTGATGACCCCTTGCATTATCATGATGGTGGTTGTTGAAGCATACAGTCAGTTGTGCTTTGAAAAAAAACTTAGATAATTACATTTTTTAAGTGTTTTACTGGTTCCGACTCTAAGCACAATGCAGTTAGTGACAATATGATTGGGGCTACAGGCCCTATTACATTCTGTTGCAGATAGACTTAGCTTTTTGGCTTCGTAAACAGCTGGCCCTAGCCTTCCCCAATCATGACTATGGACACCAGTTGAGCAGAAAACTTGATCTGAAGGACTCGTTCTATTGGCAATAGCCACCGATCAGTTATGGGGTGGGAGAGGAACAGCAGCCATTGTTACTCCCAGAAGGAGCTGCATGTACAGTCCTCTCATCATGCAGGAGCCGCATATACATTCTAACATCTCCCCACCACCCCACCAGAAGGAGCTGCATGTATAGTCCCCCTCATCGCAGGAGCTGCACAAACATTCTAATCTCCCCCACCACCACACCAGAAGGAGCTGCATGTATGGTCCCACTCATTGCAGGAGCTGCACAAACATTCTGATCTCCCCCCCACCGCCCCACCAGAAGGAGCTGCATGTACAGCCCCCCTCATCGCAGGAGCTGCACATACATTCTAACATCTCCCCACCACCCCACCAGAAGGAGCTGCATGTATAGTCCCCTCGCCATGAAGCTCCACATACATTCTAACCTCCACCCACCACCACCAGAAGGAGCTGTAGTACAGTCCCCTCATTGCAAGAGCTGCACATACATTCTAACCTCTCCCCACCACCCCACCAGAAGGAGCTGCATGTATAGTCCCCCTCATCGCAGGAGCTGCACATACATTCTAACCTCCCCCCACCACCCCACCAGAAGGAGCTGCATGTACAGTTCCCCTCATCACAGGAGCTACACAAACATTCTAACCTCTCCTCACCGCCCCACCAGAAGGAGCTGCATGTACTGTCCCCCTCATCACAGGAGCTGCACATATATTCTAACCTCCCCCCACCACCCCACCAGAAGGAGCTGCATGTACAGCCCCCCTCTTTGCAGGAGCTGCACATACATTCTAACCTCCACCCACCACCACACCAGAAGGAGCTGTAAGTACAGTCCCCCTCATTGCAGGAGCTGCACATACATTCTAACCTCTCCCCACCACCCCACCAGAAGGAGCTGCATGTATAGTCCCCTCATCGCAGGAGTTGCACATACATTCTAACCTCCCCCCAGCACCCCACCAGAAGGAGCTGCATGTACAGTTCCCTTCATCACAGGAGCTACACAAACATTCTAACCTCTCCTCACCGCCCCACCAGAAGGAGCTGCATGTACTGTCCCCCTCATCACAGGAACTGCACATATATTCTAACCTCCCCCCACCACCCCGCCAGAAGGAGCTACATGTACAGTTCCCCTCATCACAGGAGCTACACAAACATTCTATCCTCTCCTCACCACCCCACCAGAAGGAGGATCATGGCAGTTGCTCTCCTAACCTCACAGAATATAGAAATGGGACCAGGGAGCTGAGTAGTAGTAGTTTGTTACTCCTGGTCACAGATGACAAACAGCTGGACTGGCGTGCTCCCCCTCATGCTACTCGCTTGGCCCCCCCACCCAACTTTTTTATGTTTATCATCAACTGAAATATCAAAAGGTGAATGACTGAAATAAATGAATAGGAGTCTGATTTAAATTTATTTAATGTGGAAAAAGTAATGTTGGCAGAACCCAGAAAGGGATTCCCTGTGGTGTTGGAATGGAGCATTAATGGGAGATTTAGTGTAAACAGTGTATGTTTAGGCAGAGGCTACAAAGGTTTGTTTAAGTCTGGATAGTGAAAATACTTTTGTAATAGAAGGGAATGTTTTTTTAAGGTGCTATAATGCTGGCAGTGTTTTCAAAAAGGTGGGGCTTAATTTGTAAAATTTTAGTTTAAAAAATGTAGTAAAGGCTAGGATTTTCAGTATTGTGGCTTCTGGATTTTTTTTACTTTCTGTTTGGAGGATTAGTGATATTCTGCAGTAAGTAGGTGTTTTGGTGGAGCAAAATGAGATTTGGCCGTTGACTGTGCATTCATAGAAATTTAATGTACAGTCAGCTGATGCCTCTTGACCAATGAAATTGAACAAGCAGCAATGGGAAATGAAGTCAGTTTATGAAGCTTTTCTAAAATACCTGGTTGCAGTTGTGTGACCTAGTGATTTATTTAAAACATATTTAATCAGACAAGTGGAGGGCTTGTTTCCGTCTGCGACCTGGGAGTAGAGGAACAGGGGACAGCAGAAATAACAGACATAGTGATACACAGTAAATATATAAAGTTACGTTCTCAAACAAAGTACAGAGGTAATAAACATAGCAATATACAGCAAACATAAAAAGTTACATTCTTATTTATTTATTTATTTATTGCAATTGTTTCACCAGGAAAGGCACACTGAGCAACAAGATGCTCATCTCCCGGTGCAACCTGGTAGGGAGTACACATGGATATGATAACACGCAGGTTATCAAGTGAACAGTTAACAGAAGCAAATAAAAAGCAGCATAAGGATACACGATTGCATAAGTATAAAGCAGCGCACATTGACTGCTTAGTATATCATAGTATCAAATAACCATGCTTGTGACAAGAAGCAGCAGACAAGGTAAATTAGCACAGTAGTAACAGCTGTAACAACAGAGGATGTATATCACAGTTATACAGTTATACACAGTACATAGGGCAAAATAGGCATTCTTAAATAAATTACAGAGGTAATACGCATAGCTATACACAGTAAATATAAAAAGTTACATTTTCAAAGTAAAAAGATACCTCTTTACTATACCTTCATACCTAGATACCTTTTTACTATAAGGATATTGATACACAGTAAACATATAAAGTTACATTCTCAAATAAAGTACAGAGGTAATAAGCATAGCGATACACAGTAAATATACAAAGTTACTGTATAGTCTCAAATAAAGTACAGAGGTAACAAGCATAGCGATACACAGTATAGAGGATAATGAATGGTCATCGATTGTTAACCAATTTGTTAACCATCGAGAGGTTGCCAGGGCGACCATGTAAACCTCGAGAGTGAACCTCGAGAGGTTTACATCACCATGGCAACCTCGAGATGGGTTAAAAAGCCAGTTGACAATCGATGTCCATACATTATATTTTATAGTGTATAGTACTGTTTATGTTTAAAAAATGAGAAAGCAGTTCCTTACGGCAGTTTTTTTGTGCCACCACCTCCCTGCTCCGGGTCATGCTCTCACCCCGCAGCCGTTTCATGGCCACCCATCAAATTGCATGCATGTGCAGCCTGTTCCCAGTTGTTAACCAAACGATGTGATGTACCATCGATGGGTTAACAACATCGTGATGTCACATCGATTGTAAAATGTTGTTATAAAAAGGTAGATTTCTACCTATAACAACGTTCTACCATACATCATAAATATATAAAGATACTGTACATTCTTAAATAAAGTACAGAGGTAATAAACATAGTGATATACAGTGGATGTAGAAATTACATTTGCATATAAAATATAAACACAATCTCCAGCAAAATGAGCAGCATCTCAGTTATGTTAACTCATTAGTGCAGCATACAGTAGCGTGCTGTCATTGACCTATCAACTCCATCTATATTACACAAGGGCTGGACATGGCGAATGCGCTTCCCCAGTACTTAACTCGCACGCTCTTGTTTGTTTGCTATTACAACCAAATTGATTTCTGGAGTTCATTGTTGACATATTTATTTACCCCTTTATTTTCTTTACAAATGGTGGGGATAAACTGTCTAATGGCATAATCATACTGATACTGGGGAGGCCTGAGTTTAAATATAAAGGGGGGCAGGGGAATGAGTGTATTGTGGAGGTGTGGTGCTTGACACTCCAGAAAGCGGTCAGGGTGGCATGGCATTCATCTTTAAGCATACCCTGCTGTCCAAGAATGGAATTGCCCTGTCATTGGCCACGAAGGCAGACGTTCAAGTTCAGTTCAAGTTCGAGTTTATTTCCAGGAAAAACTCCATTCAGCAAGCCCATTTTCAAGGAGGTCCTGAGAGACTCAAGACAACAGAAGACAGTAACATGATGAATACAAGAAGTGCAGATTATAAATAAGAAATGAACAAGTCAAGACATAGGACTGGACAAAATAAAAGGAACTGTACAAGTTTCAATGTCAGATAATCTAACAATTTCATTGCCTAACAATGAGGAGCAACTGCACAAATGTCATTGTCGACAACAGGAAAAATATAATTTAGTTTTGTATTGACCTTATAGTCAGTGAGGTTTGGAAATGCACAGCTAATCAATACAGATCAATGTAACATATCGGGGTGGCAATAAGGCAAGTAGGGGAGAGGTGAGGAGGCAAAGAGGGCAGAAGGATTGACAGGGGAAGGGGAGGAATCAGTTAAATGCAGTATGGGTATTCATGAATGGCAGTTACATGTTTCTGCTAAGTGATTACTGATACGAGATTTAAAAGCAGTTAGAGATACTAGGTGAGTTAATTTGAGCATGGTTTGTAGTTTGGTCCAGACTGGTGGGAGGGCATAGCCAATTGCGGCTTTGCCATAGAGAGTATTCAACTGCCTTTTCAGTTAGCAGAAGTGTGCCACTGTAAAGAGACCCCAGTTGTTGAGGTAGGAGACAGGGGCACAAATAACAGAAAAGGCTGGAAAATGCAAACAGCAGCATAGGCATTGTATAGGCCTTGGATCAGCAAACTACAGACCCAACCCCTATCTATCCTGGATTTGCCCAGCTCTAGCTTACAGTTGCCTACATGGGTACTCATTGGAGTCAACTGGATGAGCACCAGCAACTCTTAAGCTGCAGCACAGCATATATTGTGTCTGTAGGATCCTGTTGTATGTGTTATGTATACAGTGTAAGCATTTCAGTTGAGACATGCGTCATGCTTGGCTCCCTCTAATGGTAGAGACTACATCAGCTGGGAATCTGTACAGTACAGCATACTTGTCGAGATTTAGATAAAGAGCTCTTGCCTTTGAATCACAGGATCTATGATTCTACAATACCACTCAGCTTCATGTACTCAACTCTTTAATTAGCCTTTATTTTACCTGGTTTTGTGCCACTGAGATTCCTATCACCTTTGCAAGTGCTTTTCACGCCCATTCATGCCTTGCTATCTGAACACTGGGCTCTCTTTTTTTCTGGACCTCCATCGATTGTCCTTCTCCTCTCTCCTTCTCGCACTCTTTCCTCTTTTATCTTATTTCATATGTACTCATTTCCATGTCCTTGAACGTTGCTACCCCTTCTTACTACAATGCAGTGGGTATGTTCTATTATCAAGTTGCACACTTGCTGCATGTTTTTGTGTGTGCTTCTTTTTATATGTGTCATTTACTTTATCCTTGGAATTCAACTGGTTGTATATAATTTGCCTTATCTGCATATTTAACTGTTACATGTCCTCAGGACTTCCTTGTGAATTAGCTTGCTCAATGGAGTTATTCCTGTAATAAACTTCAACTTCAATAAACTTCAACACGTGAAAAGGGCAATCTGGGTATATTGTTGCAGGAAGTACAGAGTTCATGAGCATTACATTACACACAAATATTTACAGTATGTGCAGTGCAATATATGTAGATACAGTGTGGTGCAGTTTGGTGTATATTATGCAAAATAAAGTGCAACTTCAGAATCAGGCCAGTTATTTAAAACATTGCAGGTATTGCTTAGGTAGTTTACAATTAGGGCTTTAAAGCTGTTCTGCAAGACTACAGAGATCACTTTTATATATTCCTGAATTTTGTTCCTGTCAAGGAAGTTGAGAAGCTGAAACCCATCTTTCCAGCTTTAGTACATTCTTCTGAACTCTCAGAGGAACAGTGACTGGGATACACGATTATATAAGCATACAGCCATGTTTTACAGAGTATTTAGGTACATAGGCTCTTTACCCAGGAAGACCTTGTAGATAAAACTGAGGCAATAAGTCTGCCTTCTAACATACACTGAGGTCCATCTAACTACTGAGGAGAGGTCACAGCAGTTCTGGGATGTTTGTCACAAACCTCAGTTATTCACAATAGAATGAAAATCAAGGCTTTTAGCAGATTTCAGGACATCCTGCATTACTGTGCTTGGTATCTCTGAAATCCAGCAGTGAAAGTAAAGAGAGACCACCTCAAGGATATACTGTACACCTATGATCACTAGCTCTTCAGTGCTTGAGTTACCTGCAACAGTAGGAATAAGAGCTGTAAGACTGGCTCTACCAGAGAATCAAACACCTTGAAATTCAGGTGTTCAATTTTCAGGAACTATGGTAAAACTTTGGGTGACATTTGAGCACATGGTTCAACTAGAGTGACTGCTGCAAATCAATCAAGCTTGCAAACAGTTTACCCCAACCTCTATTCCCCTTTCCAACATATATATATATATGGGCTATGGCATGGCCTGACTGAAGATATCATACTTATCTTCACAAGAGGCCAGTGTTATCATGATATCTCACGAGTGGTGAAGCTGCAGTATAAACTAATTGAGAAGAAATATACAGAAGTAATGTGGTAAACCTTGCTTCTGTGCTGTTCACATATAAACACCCAATATGACTGGTTAGTTAGACAGATAGTCAGTCAGTCAGTTTGTTAGGTAGATAATTACTTAGTTGATTAGTTAATGAAGGTTATAGAAGGACCTGCATCATTTATTGATAACAGAAGATTTACAGTTCAGTTTAGTATTATTTTTCTAACTAACCTGCATCACTAAGATGTTGTATAAATGCATTGAAACACTGCAACTTGTTAGATGTTAAAAACAGTACTACATTTTAGTTTTTCAGAAAGTATAAGTGATTTATTTCCTTTTTTTACACTCTAGATTTTTTCTGGTCCTTGTGGTGCTACTAGTCCTCCTTCTGGCTGGCAACACCCACCCAATCCCTACTCACTAACCTCCTCAGGTTCTACAGGTGGTTTGCCTTGCTGCTGTCAGACACACGTCTGGTTGGAGAGAGGTGGCTCATGGCATATAGCTGAGCTCCTGGGCAAGCCATCAACTTTTACAGCATCAAGGGGTGTTTTGTCCCCTATGTTCTCAGTAATGAGGAGCAAGATTAACATGTTGGTGATTCCCTTTCCTAATCCTGCCCCCTTCCCACATATCATGCTGTGCATACTGTCATCAGTACAGTCTGCCATATTCAGTTTAGGACACTTTAAGGTTGAAATTTGAAAGTGGCTCTTGTGATCTGCTTACCCTAGCCCCACCTTCTGAGATCTGATTTTACTGCAGTTCCAGTTTTAGAATTTTTAAGGGTTGCTGTTCTTTCTTTCCTTCTTTCTTTCTTTCTTTCTTTCTTTCTTTCTTTCTTTCTTTCTTTCTTTCTTTCTTTCTTTCTTTCTTTCTTTTTAATATTTTAACTACGTATCATACTTTAAAGAATACATAATTATACATTGGCAGTTTCTTACTTGCATTGCAGGAGGTGAAAGATAGAGTACCTTCATTAGTTTTGAGTTATCTGTACATTTAAGACCTCACGTGAAGTGACCCAGTGGAACTGAGGGTTGAGGTGCTCGACACCACACCTTGCGCCATGCCAGCGACCCAGGTTTGGGAATGAGCCCAGGCACTGGGGTTGGCAGGGGAGGGAGAGAGGATCGAGCATCCAGAGGACTGCTCTCCTCTCCCTGGGGAGGGATCCTGGGCTTTTCCGGTGCAGTAGAGACCCCCAGTGGAGACCGGGGGTACTACTAGCACAGAAGCAACTATGAGGGAGGAGCATAGTGGACATCTATGGATTGCCATGCTGACATCATTGCATGGTTGCACTCTGAGGGGAAAATACACAAGAAAATCCCCGGCTCAGGAATAGGCGAATGCACCTACTGTGTCCTAGCCACACTCCCGCCATTGGGCTCTCTTTCCAGGGAGCCCCCCCCCCGACTCCAGCCCCCCCCCGACTCCAGCCCGGTGCATTAGATTATAGATGGAGCGCCAGGGCATAAGGTGGTCCCACCTTGTCGGGGGGGGTATTCAGAGCCAGGGGATTCACTGATCTGGGGCGGTCTGGTTCCAAGAGAGCTTCAGATAGGGAGGTACAGTACAAGTCACATTAAACTGTTCCATCAACTCACTGGTGTAGCATTATTCAATGAGTTTCCTAATCTGTGCAGGGTTTAATTGAATGAATTAGTAAAAGGTTAGTATTGGTTTGCATCTAGCTGTTATGTACTATAAGCTTTATTTTCAGTTGCGTGCTTATGAGTTTCATTTCAGAAGGCAGTCTAAACAACTCTTAAGGAATGCTGTGATATTTGTAAACAATGCTCATAAGGAATGCTGTGATGCCCTGGAGAATACCTAAGTGTAAAGGATCTGGGTTTTAACATATTAATACTGGCTGCAATAGTTAACATTCTGTCCAGGTCAAATCTGTTATATCCTCACCTTGGTTCATATTAAAATTATGTTTCTTCATCATTAATGTCTGTTTTACTATATTAAACAATTTTGTGTTTCAGAAACAACAAACATTACATCAATCCCATTTCTGCAAAATTATTTATTTCATCACAATAGTACCCAATACAAAGGATCATGACTGCAGTTTTATGAAGACCCAAGTTAAAGAAATCATTTTAAATCTTGATTTTAAAACACCAGGGAATAGGGTTGCTCAGAACATTTACTCAGAATATTATTTAGCTCCATGTAAGAATCATTCCACTATGGGACTACATGGGGACAATTCCATAGGCAAAATGGAAGAGAGAGTATCAGCATCACTATCAGTATCAGTGGCTCAGAAGGTAACACACTCACCTCTGGGGCTGGAATACCAGATGGTCATGGGTTCTAGCCCCACATCAAGCACTTTGGGCAATACCCCTAACTGATGCTGTAGTGCAATAGAAGGGGAGTGCTGCATTAGTAAGATGCTGTCCTTTGGATGAGATGTTAAACTAAGCTCCGTTCTGCCCATCTCTGGTCACTGTCCAGCTGGAAGTAAAATATCCCACGGCAATGACTTGAGGAAGAGCAGGGGAACTTCCTTCGTGTCATGGCCAGCCTTCTCTCAACAGGGCCATACTACCCATCCCCAAGGACATACATGGAAACAAGCTATATTAGTGTAGTGTGTCCTTCTTGGTCGAAAATTAAAGATAAATAACAGCTGTGCCAACAACTACAGGATGGCATAATTTGCAAGTCACAAAGTCATGATGGAGATATGTTTTGCCTTAAGTATTTAAGTGACTAGACCTAGTCCTAGGAGCAGAATTCTTTCTTTCTTTCTTTCTTTCTTTCTTTCTTTCTTTTTACATTGTACAGCACTTTTTGTTTTCAGAAAAGTACATCACAAATGAAAATTCCAGTCCTATCCTATCCTTTCCTATCCTGTCCTGTCCTGTCCTGTCCTGTCCTGTCCTATCCTGTCCTGTCCTAATGTTATGGCATCCCCTCATATGGGAGCATGCTCCCCAGCCCACTGTGAGTGGTACAGTAGTACAGTAGTACAGGGTTGTGGCATCAACTCTCCTTGTGCTGGAACATGCTGATTAATGCAGCAGACTTTTCCAGCCTTGGCCACTTTGAAGCAGACTCCCGAGCTTGCTCCCAAAGTCACATCATTTGAATAGAAGTATAATGTAATTCTTCTGGGCCACCAGTTAACAGACACACACACACACACACACACACACACACACACACACACACACACACACACAGACACACTCTGTATGAAAACAATATTTTCAAAGCTACAAGCAGATAAAGGTGTGGAAGTTGCCTCTGACCTCCGTACTACAGTATATCAACCCCTCAAAACAAAACGTGGACATTTAATATATTTATGTTATATACTTGATCTGTCTAGCAGTCTCTCATCTATCATTTATCTGTCTTCTGTACTGATGGGATACTTCTCTGTCCACAGAGGGAAGCATTTTTAAAATGATCCACCTAAGCTGCCTCTGCTGCTATCTTTACAGCAGAAGTGCTTCCAAACATACCAGACCATAACCTGCTAGACCATCTATCAGATAGCCAACAGCATCTGAAGTTTATGTCCAAAAACAGACGCAACTGTGCCCAAACTGGGCACAACTCAGAACTGCATCTCTTTTCTGCTACAAATCATGATTTTTTGTCATGGACACAATGACTGAAACTAGCAGCAGGGCTGCCTGGATGCAGGTGGATGGATGCAAACAGAGGCAGAGCATGCATTTGTGTCTGCCGCCAACCCTTTGAAAATCCCCCGGAGACGATTCCATGTTTTCTTGTCTCATTTATGTTCCTTTTTTATTGGACACTTTAGTACCTTATCTTAAATCTCCATCATATTCTTCGACATTTTAGTATTTTTTTCTGGTTACTGGATCCTCTGTTTTTGATTCGTACCCTACATGTGTTGAATCCCTTTGAAAAAACTATTACTCAGCTGACGACTTTTTTCATGAAGAAGCTACAATGCTTACTGGCGTCTTATATACCTTATACAGTGTTCATTGATAAAAGAATGCATATTTTTCTTTAAACCTTATTCAGAATTTAATAAGTTTTGAAGCACATGGTGTACTGATAGCAAATAATGACTCTTTCATTGACCTTTAGAAAAGTATGAAAGCAACTCTTAGCACAAAGGCAAAGCACCTTCTGCAATAACTCATCTTGAAAGCAGTTCAAGTATCTCATAAAACAGCATGGTCCAGGTGTACAGGCTCTCAGGATTTGGAATTTCACTCCAGTTTCAACTAGGAAGTAGTGATCATGATACTAAAACAGATGTTTAAACAGACACCTGGCACTGACTTGAAGAAATCATAAAATAGTGTCGGGAATCTATGAAGTGGCTATGTTTTCTACTGAGCCCTTCGAGCAATGGGCATTTAAAGACTAGATGATAACTGCAGCATGTGCTAATATGCAACAAAAGCTATTTTACTGAACTTTTGCGTTTCATTCACTTTATTCTTTGACCATAACAGAACAATCTACTTACATACTACTGTACTTTGTGCTGAACATAGACATTATTCAGTAGCTAAGAGGTATAACAAATGTGCAGGAAAAATACTGAATACACTGCTTTCTGCTCCTGGCTACCCTAGTAGTTGGACTAGCTTCCCATCAGATACTGCAAGTTCCTACAGAATTCAAAGTTTTAAATAGAAGATGTGGCTCAATGCTGCTCCCTCTTTCCATACCCCTTGACAAGCCCAGCCTCAGCCCAGCTAAGGATGAGCCTGTGCCGAATTAGCATTTGGTAAAAGTGCCCCAATCTGTCATTTTGGACACTGGGAATGAAGGTCCAAAAGAACTTGATTTCCCTTTGGCACATTGGCACTTTGATATCATGGCACAGCACTTTTTAGAGGGAGCATGTACTAGGCATGTGAAAGTTGTTGGCAAACCACATCACTTTCACCACCCAATCCGTAATGCTAGAGATCTCCCCATACTACACACATCAGTGCCATTTTATTTATTTTATTTTATTTATTTAGCTTTTGTTGACCGGGTAAGTGCACTAGACAAATCCTGCCTATTTTCAGGCACGACCCGGGGGAAGGGGATACAGATGAATGCCAACTGACCTTGAACCAGATTAAGCTGTTGGTGGTATTTTTAGTGAATGAGGGAAATTTGGCCAGGACACCGGGGAAATTCCCCTACTCTTTTCGATAAGTGCCATGGGATCTTTAACATCCACCTGAACTACCACCAACCCAGGCAGATGGGACCTCGGTTTAACGTCTCATCCAAAAGACGGCACCTCAGAAATGCAGCACCCCTCTCATGCTGCAGTACAGTGTCAGTACCGGGATATTAACCCAAGTGCCAGATGTGGGAACTGAACCCACAGCCCTCTGATCTCCCGGCCTCAGAGGCGAGTGTGCTACCTACTGAGCCACTGACACTGAACTCTCTTTCACAGAAGAAGGACCTGTCACAGTAGTAGCTACTGAAAAGGTACCTTTTCTGTGAAAAAGCATGATTTTGACCAGAAAACTTTAGAAATCATCAGAGAACCATGCGCTATAATTCCAGTTAATAATGCTCACTGCTTTTAATGATAGTTTCAAGCAGGTAAGCTAAAGAAATCAGGCTACAAAGGAGAGGAGAGAATGCACAGTGTCAGCCTGCACTGGCAGCTGTAGGCCCTGCAGCAGGTGCAGGTGGAGTGAATTTAGTTGTCTCAGAAAGGTGCAAGGAGGGTTGTTTTTTTTTTAAATGTATTTGACAAATATTCTTTTACTGAGTGGTGGGGTTGTAGATGGCATTGAAATCAATTGTTTCATTTTATGTTATCACCCACCGTAGGTGCAGGGCAGATTGAATCTCGTAGACTGGGAAAGGTGCAACAGGGATTTTGAAAGCTTTATTTGATAAATATTTTTTTTGATAGACTGTTTTAGAAGAGAGAAAGAAAAAAGTGTCCCAGCTGGCATTTGAACCTAGATCGGCCCAGAATACTATTCTACTGCATTAACCAGCTGTGCTACTAGGACAACCAGACATGAGGACCCTCAAAGGCACTCAGCTTTTTCACAAATGCACACTCTGGAGCTACACAAATTAGAATTACATCTTTATTATGAAGGAGTGCAGTGTGTACATATGTTTCAAACACAATTTTAGAAATGAGAAAGAAATAAGTGCCCCAGTTGGGAATTTTTTTTACTGACTTCTGGTGGACCCCCTCATGAAGAGGCTGTACCCTACTGGGAAGTGCTGGAGAATCCAACTCATGGTTTCTTTTTCTGACATCTGCTGCAATACAAGCAGTTTGATTGTATGACATAATAAAGAAAATGTTGGCAGATGTCCATCAACATCATAGTGCTTCCTTACACTTGGATTTCAGTTCTACAACCTTTAATTTGGGAAAACATCTGGGTTTCCTGGTGGCACAACCCAGTCCCTCACCCCTTGAAAGCCATTACTGGTCTTGCAGCATGGCAGCAAATACATCTTTCTATTTTCTGCCTGCGTGAGCCCGCCAGCCTGTCAGTGAGTGAAAAGTAAAGAAGATTGCTGTGTGAGACACAAAGTATCTGAATGAGGTGGTGTGTGGTATATCAGTGTGGGGGGGGGCCGGGGATACCAGGGGTAATGTTGGTGGTGACACTCTTCCCTGTCTCATCATGAGTGGTACAGCACTGCCTCATGTCCATGCACTGGGCATGTATATCACATGGGCATCTAAGAATCATCAACAACTATTATAAGTCATCATTTTTAGCATCTGGTGGGCTGTGCTGTGACATTATCTGTCATGTGTGTTGTCAATGTGTGTAAAAAACATGAAGAGAAGAACAGGAGAAGAAAGGTGCAGGAGGGAGGAAAGGAGCAGATAAATGTTCCACCATGCCATTTTTTTTTAAATGATGTCATGTAATATCAGATTTTATTCTCATCAAATATTATATCATATCCAATTACATTATCTGCTCATACAGAATATCATGATTGCTGCCCAGTCAAATGCCATCTGAAAGAATGTCATCATTCCACAGTGGTTGAAAAAAATAAATCATCTCGCAGCTGCTGCCTCAGTACCCAGTTCTTGTCCAGATGTACCCCTCTGTCCCCACTGCCTGTCCACTGTACTAAAAAAAATTAAAAATAGATCTGATGCAGTGTGGAAGTATTTTACAGATGACATCATAAATCCATTGAAATCACATTTTCCCAGCATATAAATAAAGCCAAATTTAAAAATAATAACCAATAATAGCAATTACATTAACATAAAAACTAAAGAAGGATGCTGGCTTCAGGAAACAACACATCATCTTTGTTACCATCCTGTTCCTCTCCCCATCGTGAATTTTGGTTTCCTTGTTATGCCTCATTGCAACATGTGGGTGGCACTATCTTCTTTCCTGACTGCACACTGCACAGATGGTACATTAGGACTTTTATCCATTACTATAGAAGGTGGTACAGTACTGTGAGTGGTGTGTGTGGACTATTGCCTGTATACCTTGAAGTGCTATAGGCAGTCCAGTTATTATAACCTTTGTAGCTCATCACGTTTACAAACAACATGACACCATCTTCCAGTGACACTGCCAGTGTCACTACAAAAACCTTCATAATAGGCCCTATTCACAAAGAGGTGCAGAGCTGGTGCATAAAGGCGCACACAGCTCCACCCCCCAGGAGATCCACATGGGGACTGCATTCATGAAGCTGAGGTCCCTGTCCGGTTCACTTCCATGTCCCACCCCCCAGCATGAAGGTTCATGGGGGTAGGGATGCAGACAAGGGTCAGCAGCCAATCAGTTGCCGTACCCAGGTCTGTAGTGGATCACTTGCACCAGTATGGCACCATCTTGCAGAGGGCACACAGAGCACTGTACATGCTGCTGAAGGGGCATTTGCTGGCTACCAGCCCCAAGCCCGATCACTGTCTGCCAACACCTGCAGCAACATCTGGAGGGGGATCCGATGACCCCTAGCCTGCACCATCGGGTCTGGTGGTGGCATGTGGAGGGGGTGCATATCCATTATGGCTGCCCTCCAGACACATAGCCACTGGCCCTCATGTACAGCACTCCGCACTTTCGTGAATGGTGTGGAGTGCCAGCATGCCACCCCCCTATGGAGGCCCCGGCCCATGCATGTGTGGAGCTCCATGCTCGACTGGGGATCCGGTGCAGGGGGGCATAAGTAGACAGTGAATTCCGCCAAAGGGGCACAGTGGGCCTGAATGGGTGTGGGGTGGTTATACACCCAAGTTACATGGCGCATAGCCACCCTGGCCCATTCATGAATAGGGTTCATTGTGGGTGTGCGTAAGTGTGTGTCCACCTTCAGGCACCATATATATTGCTCTTTATTTTCAATGTCATGATTTGTGAAGATTTCCTTCAGAAATCATGTTTTCTTGTCATATAAATAAAAAATAATTTCAATTATTTAAAAAAGTTATTACTATCAACTACTCTAATGAATTGATTGGCATGTCAGTTGAGAGGCATCGATGTGCATCCATTAACTGTAGCACAGTTACAGGCAGTTTTGTAGGTACCTCAGAATGTAGCACATTTCCCATTTAGGCTACAAGTGTGGAGAAAAAGTAACCAGAATAGACACAAATGGTAACCATTCTGCAAATGACTACCAACACCAAAATGTCACAAGTGTAACACTTTGATATATAATCAAGCCCTCATAAGATCCAGCAATTCTGTTTGTTACATACTGCCCTCTAGTGTTTGTAAAATATATGATCCTGGAATCCTGCATCTGATAATACCAATGATGACAAATCCAGCTGTACCTGCTATGCTGGCTTTTCCCAGCCTGAGCAGCACTGTGTGTAGATCCTGACTGGATGTGCTGGGGTCTTTGCATGATGTGGAAAATCTGTACAATGCATGTAGGGCTAACAAGTGGCACATGCCCTTGTAATTACAAGGGTATGTGCCACTTGTTAGCCCTGCATGTACTGTACAGGTTTTCCACATAATGCAAAGATCCAAGTGCTTCATGCAGCTTTATCTTGACTAGAGTTTCATAAAATGTTTCCTTTTGTGTAAAGGTAATTTTGAGTTCCACCACTGTTACAAATCCAAAATGGTACATACCCACTGTGTAGAACCCAGAGGTTCAGCTCAAGAAGAACCCAGGACACAGGACTTGTAATTTTCAGTTTTTCTAATTCCTTATTGTAAACATAAAGCATTGCTCTCAGGGCACACAGGGAAGCACCCCAACACATCCAGTCAGGATCTACCCTTTATAACACACACACACTCTGCCCCCTCCCACATGTAATTCTGCATCTTCATCAAAAGTGGTCTGTCCAATCATGAGAGGAGATGACAGTAATGGTCATTTAAATGAGTTGAGGGCTGTGACAGTCATCATTCTGGTATGATGGTGAAGGTTTCTGGTGTTTTGGAGGTTTCTACCTGGGCACCAAGGATTACTTAACACAAGGTAGGAAGAAGGAAGGGGTGCCACTTAGACACTAGGGATTACTTGGCGTAGTCACTCAGTGTGGCATCTCTTGACCTGGGGGCTTTGTTATTTACAGTCACTAGGTGTGGTACCTCTTAAACTGGAGAGGCTTTGTTATTTACAATTGCTTAGTGAGGCACCTCTCGACTTGGAAGAGCTGTGCTACTTGCAGTCACTCGGTTTGATGCCTCTTGCCCCAGAGGGGCTTTCATACTTTCAGCCACTTGGTTTTCCTTCACTTCTTGTTTCAGTCTTTATGTGATCTAAGTTAAATAGTCTCTTTAAGCATATGGTAAGGTTTATGACTAGTGCCCCTTCTGTCTCCTATAGGTGTACATTATGTGTACAATACATTGGAATGAACATCCCTTAATGTAAGAAGAAATGTGCATGATTTTAAGTTCTTATGCATTTGTGTAAAATAAAAAGTGCCAAGTGATATTTTAGATCTTATGCAAATGAGACCAATTACACTGGGGTTACAGTTGGTAGAATGTGTGGTCCCATGTACTGTACCAGCAGAGTGAAGGGCAGTAGTAACTTTATGGTAAGCACACTGCACCTGTGGAACACAATGCCACTGAAATTATGACCTTATTTTGGAGACTCATGTCCCTTTAGCCATGTATTAAAGTGTATGGTAGAAGGAGAGATAATGACCTGTGGATGCCAGAGATAATTATCTATTACTTAGATGATAATTATCCATTCCTTAGGTGGCCCATTCCTATTCTTAATGTATTCAAATATTAACATGGATGTGAGAAGTATATTGTATCATATTTGTAATATGTGATGTGTACATCGTAGTTAAATGTTATTTAAAAATGCAATGGATAATTGAGATAAGGATGCCAGTGGAACAAGCATGACAGCTCATATGACTTACCATCATCCTGTTCATATTAATAAAGAAATATAACATTGCATTAGAGCTGTGGTGTGGTCATCACCCTGCTGCGTAGTTATCCTGTGGATTGAATAACTTGGGTAATGTGCCTTTTCCTGTTTTGGCCAAGTTCACCATTCCACCTATACTAGCAAAAATGTCTGGTTTTACAAAGAGCCTTCAAATGGAAAAGGCCAAAAAATCTTGATTGCTTTGAGGGGAGGAGGGAGGCAGCTGCTAGTTAAAACAAAAACTTGTTACATGATCCTTATGGTATATTATTAAAAATGTATTGTCTGATGACAGGATTATCAAGAAATGAATACAGTGCCTTATGTTTTCATTGAAAATCAAAACACATGATTAAAAAATATGTGCCATTGCAGTAGCATCAGTTGTCTTCAGTCTAGAGGCAACAGTCTATTCATATTCTCAAAGAAAAATAAGCATATAAGATACACAAAGATAGATACTGTACACAAGACAGACTATGAGACAGACATAGACTGAGATAGATAGATAGATAGATAGATAGATAGATAGACAGACAGACAGACAGACAGATAGACAGACAGACAGGCAGACAGAGAGATAGACAGCTAGATAGAAATAGACTGACAAATGCTCTATAAAGACAGACGAGATATATTTAACGAGACACAGATGTTTAGCCCTGGGCTGTCCCCTGAAGAACTATTATAACTTAAATGATGACAGACATTTAAGAATTTTACCAAACACAACATGAAGGTAAAAATGAACAAGGGGTGAGGATATGGACACATTCAAGAAGGGACCATCACTTAAAGAAAGAGAAGGAAAGTACTGTAACATTTACAGTGCACGTAAATTGCTTACTCACTGTTCTGTTTCTGTAAATCTCTTTCTTATTTTCTGTTCTGCCATCCTGATCTTTAAACTCAGTTCTATATATACCAGCCCTTTATTGTGCCATTATAGGGAATCCAACAAGTAGCATCATTGTTTGCCATTATCCTGGTTTGCAATCATTACATGGGCTATATTATGTTGATGACAATGGCACAGCTCCTCAATGTGCTCAATTTTCATCAATGGAGCAATCCATGAAAGTAGTGCTATTTCAGGAGCCACTGAATGATCATCAGCAATAGTGTGACCAGTTTGACTACCTGTAATGCTGCAATAGAAAGGTTACAGAGCTGGCTTTAAAAGATACAGATGGCTGAACGAAAAAAAAAACAGAAAAGTGGTCTGCAGAGCGATGGTTCAGGAGGTACTGTATGTTTGTAGGTCTGAATTAGGAATGCTGCAGTGCTTCCCTTCCCCATGTTTCATTTAAGAGCAATGTCAGACTTGATAATGCAGGCTGAGCTCAATGGGGGTTGGATACCAGAGTAACCAGTTATCTTTGAACAAATTCTAGTAAGAGTTTCTATTTACTTGAGCTGTGGGAACCCCACCCCCAAGGTTCCACCGCCGAACATGGAACTTTAAATGAGGCAATAGAGATGCAATGAATTTAAAATCCACCTGCGAAGTGAACACGAAGTGGCCACTTCGCGTTGGCACTTCACTACGTGGAGTGCCCCATAGGAAATGCTCACTTCACCTTGTTATTATTACTTCGCATTGTCATTCCACTTTAAACGTGAAGTAAGGTGGAGTGACAACAATATTGACAGCACCCCACCCACACATTCACCAGAATTAATGTGCATCCCCAAAGTGCTACTGTCTTGTGTCCAGAAAACTCCCCAGTGCTGACGAAGTGAAATGAGAGCATAACAAGACATGCAAAGTCTTCCAGAATTAATGGTGCACTCAGTCATGTGTGCAGTGGTCACATAGAGTCACCAGAATTAATGTGTATCCCCAAAATGCTACTGTCTTGTGTCCAGAAAATTCCCCAGTGCTGATGAAGTGAAATGAGAGCATAACAAGAAATGCAGTCTCCCAGAATTAATGGTGCACTGCAAACGCACAGGCAGATTAAGATTGTGCTGCGCACTCAAGGAATGCATATGAAAAGGCACAACAGCACCTAACTAGTGCACACAAGTCACAAATCCAAATCTGGAAAGGAATACATTTTGCCAGTTGGGGGATTAGTGCACAGCAGTAACAATGACTACCAGTAAAGATAACACAAAGCAGTATAAAAAATTAATGCAGGTGTGGTGGATAGCAGGTTCACACTGCTGCAATTACTCTATGGCACAATAAAAGTTGTCTGATTTAATGGCACGCATCGCACACACACTCACACACACACACACACACACACACACACACACACTACAAGTAATGTGTAGCAAATTGAAAACCTTTAGTAATATAACCAGATGTTTTAAATAGACAAATTATACACTGCTGCACCATAACAATCAGCAAACAAATATCAAGAATTACTGAAAATATTACTGTGTATATTAACACAGTTATACAAGAAAAGTATAACCAAAACAGAAAGACTGCCTTTTTCTCCCAGTTAATGCACCTACCCCACAAATACGCCCCTCCCCCAAAGCACACTTAACAGTACACAGACTGACTGTTCTAAATTAACATTCAAAATCCACACACAACAATAATCACTCAGTGATATGAGCACAGAAGGGTT
Organism: Neoceratodus forsteri; assembly: GCA_016271365.2. Classification (NCBI taxonomy): domain Eukaryota; kingdom Metazoa; phylum Chordata; order Ceratodontiformes; family Ceratodontidae; genus Neoceratodus; species Neoceratodus forsteri. Next base: position 162,768,958 of record CM057453.1, read on the forward strand.
TCCTACAATCGATGTAGTAAATTTTGAGCAAAACAAAAAATGACTCAAAAAAGGCATTTTAAACAGCTTTTAGAGGTTTTGAATCGCAGAGCTCTGAAAGCAAACTGTCTCCAGCTACCACTACACACACAATCTAGAGCCCATGTGACCTGCCATCTCATGAATCACTGCAGAATTTCATTTGGAGCTCAATTACAAGGTGAAGTGAGGCAAATTACATTGATTTCAATGTACTTCACCTTAGCGGAGAAGTGGTTTGGGGAAGGCAGAATAATGCAAAGTCATTGGTTTCAATGGACTTCATGTTCCTCATTATGAAGCGAAGTACTCCGCTTCACATTGTGGAGTACTCTGCAGGTTCCGCGTTACTCCATGAATCACTTCTTGGAGCAAATTGGGGCCACTTTGCCCACCACTACTTATAGTACTGTAACTCACATGCTGTATAGGAAGGAATGCGAATGCCTATGACTGTACTTCCCCGATGAGCTGCAGCACAAAACTCCCAGACTTAAAAAACACGTATTAATGAGTACAATGGTGAGGTTGTGAAGCCTGGAGAGATACTGCAAAACAGGCTTACAATACATCCAAGTAACTAGAAAAAAAATTTATGTGATTCGTGACATGATCGTGAATCATGATTTGTGACTGCATTTGTGACCGTGATAATGAAGAATGTGATTCAGTGTTGATGGTGTGAGATGACCAGTATGAAACTGTATTGGGAACACGAAAGCCTATGGCTGAACTTCCCCGATGAGCTGTAGCTTAAAACTCCCCAACTTAAAAACACGTATCAATGAGTACAATGGTGGGGTGGTGAAATCTGGAGAGTTACTACAAAACAGGTTTACAATACATCCAAGTAACTAGTAAAAAAATTAATGTTGTGATTCATGACCTGATCGTGAATCATGATTTTTGACTGCATTTGTGACCGTGATGATGAACGTGATTTGTATTACGAGTGACTCGTGATGGTGGTCCTGACTTAAAAATGCATATTAATGGGTACAATGTTCATGCAGAATTATGCACACCTGTCCAGTACTCTGAAGGGAAGCCAAAGAAACAACAGTGACTTTAGTTACAGATGGAGATTGGGCCCTAAAGATATGTAAATGCACAGATAGATTAAGATTGAGCTGCACACTGAAGAGATGCAGACACAAAGGCACAACATCTAACCAGTGCTCACCATCAGAAATTCAAATCTGGAAAAGAATACCTTTACCGGTTGGGGCGGGCCGCGGGGGGCAGTGTACTGCGCTGCTGCAGTAACAGTCACTAGTACTAGTACCAGTAAAGATACCACATAGAAGTACAAAAATCACACAGCTGCAGTGGATAGCAGGTTCACATTGCTGAAATCATTATGTGGCACAATAAAAGGTATCTGATTTGATGACACGCATCACATACATACTCACACACACTAAGTAATGTATAGCAAATTGAAAACTTCAGTAATATAACCACATATTTTAAACAAACTAAAATTATGCACTGCTGCACCACAACAATCAGCAAAACAATGGCAAGAATTATTGACAATATTACTGTGTGTACATTAACACAGTTATACAAGAAAAATATCACCAAAACAGAAAGCACTGTCTTTTTCTCCAAGTTAATCTACCTACACCACCGATACGCCCCTCCCCCAAAGCACACTTCCACTGTCTCTCCGTACACAGACTGAATGTTGTACATTAACATTCAAAATCCATACACAAACAATAAACGCTCGATGATATGAGCACAGGAGGGTTTCCTATAATCGATGAACTAAAGTTTCAGCAAACAAAATGACCCAGAAAAGCTTTTTTAACAGCTTTTAAAAGGTTTGAATCGCAGAGAGCTCTCAGAGCAGATTGTCTCTTACAGCTTCCTACACACACTACCCCAAACTGAGGCTGTGCAGAACAATCTAGAGCCCATGTGACCTGAAATCCCACGAATCACTGCAAAATTCGCCTTTGGAGCTTAAAACAAGGTGAAGTGAAGTGAGAATTACATTGTTTTCAATGTACTTGTAGAAAATGGTGGAGTAGTGGCATGGAAGGCGGAGTAATGAAGTCATTGTTTTCAATGGACTTCCATTACCATTAATCTGATACTCTGCTTTGCATTGTGGAGCACTCCGTGATCACCTTCATTCTGTGAATCACTCGGCTGAGCGAAGTGGGGCCACTTCGTCCATCTCTATGAGGCAACGCTGGAATAGGTTTGCAGTTTTTGAGGCTGAAAATTACAAAAAAAATAAAACACATCTCAGCCCACCCTAGGTGGCCACAGCTAGTCTCCTCCACACCCTTCCCTATCCTGTTACACACACACACACACACACACACACACACACTCACACACATATATGTATGAACACATGTGCATTCTCACACACACACACTCACACACATATATGTATGAACACATGTGCATTCTCACACACTTAGAAAAAGTGCCAATCCCTGCCACTATTCCATGATCCACCATCTAATCCACCTCCCTGGATCACATACTACAGTCACTTAATAGTTGGCTCCCCAACCTGTGATTCATGATTTCTAGAAGTGTGGGGGCAGTAGTAGTCATACACCAGGTTGGCTCAGCAGGCCCTCTGATGAAGCTCTTTCAAGTGAAGTGCCAGGGTTAGTCAACATTTATGTGAGGATAGAGGTGCTACTGCCATCACTGTCACTATTGCTAAATGGGTAACATACCAATAAAGACTGCATTTTTTGTAATGCAGCTTTTACTATGTGTGCTCACAAATAAATTATTCTCATACTGAATGACTTTCTGCGTGCTGAGTAAATGTGCAGAGTACCACTTATTCTGGCTCTGAGTGCATCTTGTCCTTTGTTATGAATCAGAGTTTCAAGGGGCTAGCCGCCCAAGGGTACACTTAGGTTAATGCACGCCTGGACACAAGGTTAATTTGTGGGAGCTGGCTAAGTTGGATCCTTCTCACATACACTTAGTGTGTTATAAAAATGTGGGAGCTGTCATTGTCTTGATCACCTGTTCCTAGTCCACCTCCACCTCTTAAAGGTGCCAACATACCTTCTTTTAGGTGATTTTCCCCATCCTGACCTCTGATCAACAACTTAAAGGGGACAATGATAGTAATAAATCATCAGGCTAGCCCAGTCAGGTTCTCCACCCTAACCTGTGGTGGGCAATAGTCCCATTTACACATTGAACATGTTCCAGGTATGGAGGGTAGGAGGGAAAGAAGGAGGAAGAAATGGGGTGCAGCAGGCATGATTATGGATAGTACTAGGCAGATTAATTGGTTAGTCTGCATAATATCATCTATAAAGCCACCCTCTCAATCTCCTCCATCCCAGGCCAATTCAACATAGGAATGGGATAGTCATTCAACACAGGTTAAGGAGGGGTGACCCAACTGAGCCAGCCTGGTGATTTACTACTGTTAATCAGCAGTCATGAGGGGGAGAGGTCACCTCAAAGGAGGTATGTTAGGGCTTTCATGGGATGGTGTTTGGCTGTGGACAGAGAATAATGATGGTATTGTTACCTGCATTTTGCTGTAACACTAACTGTATGGGAGAATGAGGAGTGGCCAATCTGAGCTAGCCTGATTTTTGACTGTTACTGCCCCCCAAAACAACTTTTTAAAATTGGAGGTCAGACGACAACTATAAAATGATTGTATTTTGGGATCTGGGGTGGGTGAGCTAAATCTCTCCCTCCAAAAGTACTTTCAGAAGTTTGGAGACTCCATTGCTTAACTTTAAAGAGCTGGTGATGCGTTAAGCTAACTTTAACAAAATATAATATTTAGGGGCTGTCCAGCTTGTATTTCCCATTAGTTCTGTATTTCTCATCCTCATTATATATTACTGAGCTCATCTGTATGAAGACATGATTTCTGCTCTGAAGAGTTGATCTATTCCTGCTGCTTTCTCCCTACCTGAAGTCATAGAGCACTGCTTGTGACCTCACAGTTACTCCCATGGTGACAGACTGGGGTGTCACAACAGAGGATTATGACTTGGAGTAGGGAGTAAGCTATAGAGGCAGATGAACTCAAGCTAAACTCTAAGGGATGATGATCATGCGCTCATACAAATTTCCTTAGTAATAAATTATGGGGAGGAGAAATAAAATACACAGTAAATGGACATCATGGACTATTCAGTAGACTTACAATAGAAATGGACCATGTAAACACCGAATGGAAAAATTGAACCATAGCTATCCCCCCATGTACACCCAGACAGCCAGGTTCAAATTATCTTACAGTAGGATCACCTCATGGCCCCATGCAAGTGCTTTGGGCTTTTGTGCAAGTGACCCAGTTCAGAAGTTGACTTGGGCAGATGGGGTTGGTTGTGGCTGGGATTGGACAGTGCTGTCACCCACAACACAACTTGAGGAGGAAGGTGTTGGTGCATGCTGGCACATCGACCCCACATGGTGGACTGAAGAGCCTGTTCCCCTGCAAGGAGCTGCTCATACCTGTGTTGTACTGTGCTGATGGAGGCTATAGCTAATATCATGGGAGGTGGGAGGAAGGAGGGAGGGTTTAAAGGAAAAACAGGGGTGAAAAGTCTGACTGGTGTCTATATGATGGCCACTGACACACTCAGGCCCCAACGCAATGGAGCCCTCCACCAGCATATATCTTTGGCTCTGGGTGAGGGGACAGCCCTCTCCCCCTGGACCCTGCTGTAAAAGACAACCTGCAAAGTGGGGGGCAGCAGAGAGGTTAGTGGCAAATCAGGAATGGTGGCTGCCTGGCTAGAGAAGGGGCCCAATATAGAGACACTTGGCGGGGGGGGGGAGCTTGAATATGAAAGTCGTAAAGTATAGGTAGATATCTATGTATACAATTAATACTATATATATTACAGACAGTGATGGCTGAGTGGTGAGATGAAACTGTCAAGCTAGATACATAATACCCAAAAGATGTACTGTACATCCTGACTTAACCAAGTAAAATGGCTTTATTCAAAAGGTTGAACCCTATAGTCATTTGAGAAGCCTCCTTCAACTATAGTAGTGCTGTGCTTGCTTTTTGGAATTAACACATTTGCTAAATTCTGAAGGTTTATTTATTTATTAGAATTTTGTTTTATTGTTCTATATTGCACAGCTTTTATTTAAACCATGGATTTGTTTTCCATGTGTGATCTTTAATGCAGGAATAATTTTCCATACTTTATACTGAGACAATGTAAGCTGCTGAATTTTAGGAACATTTTCTAAACAGACAAGTGAAAATAAAAATATCAGATGGAACCCCCAGGCGTGTGCCTAAGGGCCATCAGGAAGCAACTGGCTGCATTTCTGACAATATTCACCTATCTGCTTTAGTAGAATTCACATATAATGGTTGCGGAAAAGGGTTCTGTGAGGTATAACGTGGAACTACAAAATGTTAGGCAAAACTTTGGAATTTCCGAAATGTTCTGCTGCAGAATTTACATTTTCGTTCTTCTGCAAAATTTCAACATTCAGCTTCTGAGAGAATTCCATAGTATGTGTAAGAATTTTCTGACATTCCACAAGACTCCTTTCATCTGTAATGTGAAAATTCTTTACAGCACTAGTGATCAGGCATGCTTCAAAACTGTCAGTAACAGTTTTCTTTTTGTAGAAAATGGGAACTGCTTAGAACCACAATGTAAACTGCCAGTATTGTGCTTGTTGATATTTGCCAACAAAGTATATTAATGCTGAAAAAAAAATAATTTCTTTTAACCCAGACACAATTGAAACATCATCAGAGGATCCGAATCTAAAGTTTTAGTAATATTAGGTTGTTGCTAAAAACAGTTTGAGCATTTAAATCTGGGAGGGCTTAAGCCTGAGGTTCAATGTGTGGAATAGCTCCTCACACAACCTCTACTTAACACCATCATTAATACACCTCCCTTGTTTAGGGAGTGTTTTCCCTATGCTCCCTGCGTGGCTCACGTAGCTGTGCTGTCTCCTGCACCTCTTGCTGCTTTGTCTGGTCTTTTTTCTATTCCCTGTTCATCTCCCCTTCTCTCTCTCTGTTTAGGTTTTCTCCCATTTCTTTGCACTTCTTTGTTGCCTTTTGTCCCATGCCTGGTTGCTCTCTCTCTCTCAGCAGCTTCGTTCTACTTCCACGCTCTTTTCATTCGCTCCTCTTCGTTCCTGCTGGTGCCTGGGTTTCTCCCCATTTGTGTTGCCTTTTGGGGCTTCTCGCTGCATTCCGTCCCTACTCCCGGTGCTACGAGCATCCCTGCTCCTTCCCCTCCATTGTCCTGGTACTTCCCCTTCCACAGGCACATCCACTTCCTGTCCATCCCCGCGAGCACCTCTTTCTCCCCTTCGACTCCACCGCCTCTCGAGGCCAGCCTACACACCGCAAGACATACAGTACCAGTGGGTATTTCCAGAATCTCATGATTTTGTTACTTTTTCGGAGGAATCAATAGCTCTCCCTGCCATTGCGGCAAGTGTCTGCTCCTCCTACACAGTAAATACATCTCTATGTTATTTACAGCCCTTTCCCATAAACGCTAACCAAGGCTGTGGATTTTCATTGCCACCGTGTACCTCCCACGTTTGCTTGCTCACACTTTGCATCAGATTATAACTTGAGCCTACATCTTGACTTCTGCTGTTCTTGGGCACCCTATGCCTGATCTTCCTGGACTCAAACCTCAGCTCACACCTGGAATTATTCTCTGCCTTTGTGTGCCTTTTCTCGTTCTACAATTCCCCCTTTCCCTTCCACCCTCTGAAGGCTGCTGCTGTACCTGCTTCTCCATCTGTGTCCAAGAGGGCCCAAACATTCAGTTTCTCAATGGACTACTGCCTGTCCTGGTCCTGATTCCATATGTGCTACCCTAACTGCTTGACATGATTTCACACTACATATTGGTGGAGGGAAGGAGGGTATTGGAGACTTCGGCTTCTGTCCTTTAACTTACAAGCCTCTATGACGTGTGTTACCTGAATTTTCTTTTTACAGTGTCACCTTCTCGACTGCACCTCTGAGGTGCAGATTTAGGGTACCGCAGCTCGGCTTGCTCATGGTGCTGGGGGTCTGGGGTTGGAGGGTCGGAGGGTCGGAGGGTCGGAGGGTCGGAGGTCAGGCCAGCCTCAGTCAATTACATTGCACTTTGGGACTATTTCCATTTCAGTGCTGTGTTTGTCTCCTGCTGCCCATATCCTATTATTCCTGTTTCACTATCTCCCTTCTCTTGGCTGGATCCTCATTGTATCCCTTCCTATCTGGACCTTTTACTCTGCTCTGCCTCAGGACGCTGGTGGGGGGATGTGCTCCCGCTCCACCAAACCTAGTTGCTCCCTTTCAGGCCTCTGCTGCCTACAACCTCAGTTACCAACATTTACATATTTCTCTCTCTGGTTCATGCCTTTGTTTCCAGTGGGGTCTTCCTTTCCTTTTCTTTCCTTTCCTTTCCTTTCCTTTCCTTTCCTTTCCTTTCCTTTCCTTTCATTGTTATGCTCCAAGACCAGCCCCATCCTCTCCACATCATGCCCTTCATGTGCCTACAGTTTCTATCATGCCATGTATAACTCACCATTCCTGTGTACTATTCATCATGCCTCTCTCATTTCAATTTCCTAACCTACTGTCTGTCTACAGCAGTGTTCTGCACCTTCAGCCAGCCCATACCAGTAGTACTCCGGACTCCGTCACTAACTCGCACCTTCTGAGGTGCTGAGTGAAGGTAGGCTTCTCCTGTCTATCGGGGATAGGATTCTGTTACAGTTACTACCTCCTGCTTCCTTTCAACCTGACATCCTCTGTCCCTAACTCTGCTTGCAGCATTGAGTGATGGTTAGCTTGCCCCAACTACCAGGGATGGGAGCCATGTCTACAATCTACTGTGTCATACCATGCCTTCTCTACCTCATACCAGTTTTCGCTTCCTTTTCGGACCGGAACTTCTTCACCCCATGTGCTGTCATCATCCTACCTATGCCTAGCTGCCTCAAGTCAAGATCATTCCACCTCAGCCATCACTGATGGGTGTCCACATCTCCATTCCACTGCTTCAACTTTACGTATTCTCAGCTTAATACCCTGATGCTGTTCTCTTCAGGAAATGGTCTTGCCTGACTTGCCTTCTCCATCCTGCCTGGTCTGCAGCCTTGACTCACAGTCCTATCATGCTGACTTCCATGGCTGGGAGCCAGAAGCTGCATTTGACTGTTTCCACCTTCTGCATCCTATACCTGATTCAGGTTGCTGCTTCCCTTCAGGAACGGGGCCTCTGTACCTCATTTGCCTTCCACCTCCCAACTCTTCCTACAGTCTTCATATGTTGGTCTTCAAGTTCTGACTGCCTGGTTTGGTTGATTGTTTATGTGACTCCACTGGTTCCACACTGTCTCTGGCTCATACCCAGGTGCCACTTCCATCTGGAGCATAATCTCATCCTCTCAGTTGTCTCCATCCTCCTACCTCTGCCTGGTGGCATCAGTTACTGGTTATCTCTCCTCAGTTACCAGGACTGGAAGCTCATTTCTGCAATTGTCTGTTTCAACTTTGGATGCTCTCTACTGGACCACCACCTGCTCCTCCCTCCTGGACCTGAACCATTTACCAAATTTGCCTCCACTGTCATAGATTATCTGACATGTCGTGTCCAGGTCATCTCATCTCAACTCCCTCACTTAGGAACCTGCATCTGCACCTGAAAGTTTATCTTTCTGCATTTTCTACCTCCTACCCAATTACAGCTTTCCTCCAGATGCAGGACCCCTCTGCTCCGAATGTCCTCCTTCCTTCCTCACCAGTCTCCATCCTGCACTTCCATGGACCATTGTTCTCAACCCCCTTTGGCCTCATTTCCCTCATGATTTGGATCTTCCCAGCTTGTTCAGTCTCCCTCTCTCAATCCAGTTTGACTACCTCATTGTCTTCCTTGCTGCAGGTCACCCCTGCTGGCTGCTGTACGAGTTTGTTTTTATTTTTCAGATGTGGGAACCCTGTCCTTCTTCACTCCAGCACCTTCCATCCTTTCCTGTCCTCATCTGAAGCCTTCATCAGATGTGGGACTCATGTATCAACTCAGTTGCTCTTGGTGCTTGGCTTTACTCCTTGGCCTTCCATGGATCATCCTTTGATACCTTGCTGCAGGCTTCCTGCATTCCGCTGCTGTTCGCTGAAGAGCTAACCCCGTCCTGTTCCTTCCTGCACTTTATGTCATCCGGCTTCACCTAGCCCATCACCTTCCCATGATCATTCCTTCAGTCCATCAGGATTCACTCTGGACTTTCCTTCCATCTTTGGATTGCTGCCTTTTCGTCTCCGTCTTGCAGGCTCCGGGCTTCGTCCTGTTTGCTGTGGATCTCTTAGACATACTACCCTATCTCCTGACAGTATTCCTACTCAGTTAACTACTACTCCTGTTTATCCATCTTATACTCCTGCTCTGGTGATTCTAACAGATCCTATCCACTACTCAATGGATCACTTACTAATTTCACCTAAGGAAACTACTTCTAGCAAACATCCCTTGGATAACATACCTCGTAACCTCTTACATCATCATAGAGTTTTAAATACTGCCCAATCAGCTCCTTACAATCATTCCTGGAATCTCATTCAACTGGACAATAGAAAGATCTCATCCATCTCTATTGGATACTCCCTTCGAATCTTGTCTATTCAGTCACTGTGACTTCCCTGTCTACCATGTCTCACAGGCTATCTTCCTACACAGAAAGGACTTAAATCCTTCTGTTAAGCTCCAACTTTGTAACCATTATCACTGCTATGGGTACAGGAAATTGCAAGATACCTCATACCACTATGGACATCATCTGTTTTACCTTCTGCAGCATCCCCTTCCAACACTGACTCTGTTGACCACGTTACTTGACGCCTACTTTCTCACCAACCATTGCTTGTCCTAAGACTTTCACAGCTGCCTTCCCAGAACTTCTATCATTGGATCTCCCATGCCATCCAAACCACTGTTTTCTAACTCCTGAACATCACCATACCTCATACTCATCTGCACTTCTCCATCTTATTACCATCAGTCAATTTAGCAGCCCATCCAGCATTCCTTCTAGTCTATCCTTCATCAATTAACTCCATTACTCCCTCCAGAGAAGATTTTCACGGGGAACAGACTCCTCTGATTCTCGGTCCAGAAATCCACAACCGTTACGGCGAATTCACTATCCCAGTCTTGCCTCCCAACAAGTCTTAATCAATCACAGCACTAGAATCCTCCGGCATTTCATGCTACTCTACTTCACTACCAACCCAGCTTATAGACACTTCCAGATATCCACTTCCAAGCTTCTCTTAAGTATTTAGACATCAGATTACCTGTAAACCTAACCAGCCATGGCCACCTCAGTGCATCTCATGGGCAATTACACCACAGAAATACCCATATTTACTTCAGTCAGTGGACCAGCAGAACATGTGTAAGTATAGATATGACATCAATGCCCTAATAAGCTATCCAATTCCTTGTACTGAGCTCCCAATCATTATATATAAATATATTCAAATACCATCTGGACCGCATATGCTAATCTTGCTGTATTTGTCTACAAATCACTTATGGCATTTCTCTTATCAGGCACTCAAAGACTCTACTCTACTCCTTCTTCCACTTCATGGATGCTTATTTAGGAACTTATTGCTCACTACTGAATTCTTTACCTCCACACTTTACCATGAACATCAAACCTTACACAAACTGGATCACTCACCCGTGATTTCACAAATCATCCCATTTCCACTGTTCACTGTCTGGTAGCATATCACTCAAACCATGTTCTCCCTGCTCATTATATCCCTGTAATCCCTTTGGACAAGCATCCTTCATTACCTAGGAAATATGGACTTCATTCATCCTTCTTTGACTGGATCTGCTTCACACTCAGGATTCTACCGCTCCTTCAGAAAAGACCTACTTCTTCAACCTCAGGATCGTCATCCAAACTACATTATCCATGGATTAAGGATGGACCATCATTACTCCAAGAAGCTCACCTTCCTCAAAATTTGCTATGGTTACTAGAACCTAGGTCCTTTTCCTCTTAGTATGCCCAGAGGATGGGCAGATCAATGGCCATGGGTTCTCAGAGGTTTCCTCCACTTGGGTTTTTTTCTCTCCTGAGTGCCAGCAGTCATACTCTCCGTGAGTTGGATGAGGTATCTTTTGGGGCCTTCTATTCCCTACAAATTCCTACCTACTACTCAAAAGTGGAAATAGAGTAATGCCACAAAAATACTCCAAGTTATACAAGCACTAATACCCGATCGCTATTCCCCTAACATTGAATGGGAGGGCTTAAGCCCCAGGTTCAATGTGGGGAATAGCTCCTCCCACAGCCACTACTTAGCCCCATCAATAACACGCCTCCCTTGCTTAGGGAGTGTTTTTTGAGCACCACCATCCCCTCCTCCTTCTCCGGTGCTCATCTCACCCTTGCTCATGGGCCTTCTATTCCCTACAAATTACTACCTACATACCTACTACTCAAAGGTGAGACTAGAGTTAAGCCACAAAAAGTACTACAAGTTACACAAGCACTGTATACCCAATCCCTATTCCCCAAACATTGAATGGGAGGGCTTAAGCCTGAGGTTCAATGCGGTGAATAGCTCCTCCCACAAACACTACTTAAACCCTCCATTCACACACACTCCTTGCTTAGGCAGTGTTTTTTGTCCTCCACTATCCCCACCTCCACCTTCTCCAGTGCTCTTTTCACCCTTGTTCCTGGGCCTTCTGTTCCCTACAAATTACTACCTACATGCCTACTACTCAAGGGTAGGAATAGAGTAAAGCCACAAAAAGTGCTACAAGTTACACAAGCACTAATACCACAATCGCTGTTCCCCAAACATTGAAATTATGTTACAGTACATTAACAAGATTTGTAGTTGCTAAACAGCCAGAATCCCCTTCCCATGTCTCTAGAGAGTGTGTTTTTTTCTACAATAATTTCTCACCAAAACATGAGGCAGAGTGTTCATCATTACTTCAAGTTTTGAATGTTCCACCTGGGGAGGGGGATTTCTTGTGGCTGGCATTAGGAACATAGGGCCACAGGAACCACAGTCAAATGGAGGCCTATTAACCCATCAAGACTGTCCCCCATGCTTCAGCCATTATAGCACTGAAAGAATCTTTTCCATCTAATTATCTAGCTTTGTCTTCAATTCTTTAAGCATACCACATTCAACTTCTGTGTTGAGTATGTTATTTCAGACATCCACTGCCCTCTGTGTAAAACAGTGTTTCCATAGTCCCCTTAAATTGCACTTCTGATAATTGTTTGGAATAATCCCTTCTCTTTTGTGTCTCTTTTTTCAGTTTTAATATTACGTTATCAACAGTGCAACATTCTTTACAACATAGCTCAAATCACCCAATATCCTTTTTTTTCAAGACTCAGGAGGTTAAAGCAGCAGTATTTGTTATCAATAAATGTCATTATGTAATTTTTGCATTAATATATTTCTTAAGTAATTAGATTCATCATCAATATATTTTTAATTCTCTCAGATTTTTGTAAAACAGCTTTTAATACTGCTCGTATAGTAAAATCTCAACTTATTAAAGATGGCCGGCCCCTAGCAATTTTCTAAAATCCCTTTCATTGAGGATACCTTTTGACTCTACATACTGGATTCATATTGTGGGTGTATTAGGGTTGCTAGCACGTATTTCTGATGGTAAACAACACTGCACCAAACAAAAATGTTAAATTTTTTATAGCTGCATTGGCCAGAGAACAGGGACTAAACTTCAAAACATCATGTCTCAGTTCAGGAGGGAAATACTGTACCATGAAAAGTAAAATGTGTATGTTGATATTTTTGCCAGAACCACAATATTAGTAAAAAAAAAAAAAAGAAAGATTCTCCCTGTTCCAGCTGCCCTCGTAGCTAACTGAATCCAGTATGACCACCTACCTGCTAGTCCTTTGTCTGCGTTCTATCTGAGAAATGTCCTTTAGTGTAATTTGGTGCCAAGATCTGACATTAGTACTCCAAATGAGCTCTCATTAGGGATATACTGTATAGAGAGGAACAGCAAAGTTGCATGACGTGCTGAGAAAATTTCTTTTAGTACATTCCAAAATCTGGTTCCCGCTTTTGCCACCTGTTTCCACTGTGCCCCATGATTTAGATTGCTTGAGACAGATACGTTATGCCCAGATTTTACATCTTCTTCAGATTCAGTGATTTTTTTTCCCATTTAAGTAATATTGTGCTCTCTGTTTTTCCCAGTGTGAATTATACACATTTCTCCATCTTAGACTTAATTTTCCATTTGTTTCTTCCCAACCTGACAGCCTATCAAAGTTTATCTGCATTGCAACAGCCTGATTTAAACATCTATTTTCTCATTGGTATCTGTAACACCCACAGCTTTGAACAGTATCAGTCTCAGTAGTGATACCTGAATGATTTACTAGCCACGCTCCCCCAATCTGATTTAAAACTGTGCACTGTCAACCTTTGTCTCTTGCTGGTACATTGGTAAGCATTTGCACAGCATACATATTTCAGCCCTGCTTGAAAAACTGGGTGGGGTGGACATGACAGAATTAGAGTCCCTCATAACCTTCAATTATAATGTTATTGTATATGATAGCCACATTTGAATCCACTAATGACAATATTCTCCAGCTTCTGAAATGATATGCTGATGCAAAGATTTATAGGATAATAAACAGAAAATGTCCCCATTTCCTTGTGCTTCCATAAACTGTCTTTATGGCAAAACAATGACACTAGCATGTCTGGGGAATGTTCAACTCTCCAGTGTAGTGAGTTACCAAAGCCAGAGAGAATCAGTCAAATTACATGGGTAGCCATCATCATTTTCAAAGATTTTGCACTATGGTGCCAGGCATTGTACTCACAGTGTCTTTTTTTTTTCATTTCATTCCCATATTGGAATTTTTCAGACACTGTGGTTCCTGCAGTGGCATGCAGATGTCACTATTCAGCATTTATACTGCACATGCATCACCCTAGAGCATGGTCTGGGGACAGCAGTGTGCAGGCAGACCAAGTAATAGGTGATCTAGGTCAATAAACACTCTAATACACACTTTGTAACTGTGCATTGATGTATGAGGACAGTGGGCCATTTGAAACACTCTGTGTCATTCCCAATGGAATACCCGGGGGGGGTGGAGGGGGGTCCTTTGCAAACACTTCATGTCATTCCCAACAGAGTACTAATGGTTCAGTAGGCCAGAGAAAATAGTTTCAACTGAGGAGAGGTACATATCTTTCAACCTTTTGTTACTGAAATGAAGAACAATCATTCAAAATGAGGTACAATGAGGGTGATTGACCTACAAAGTAAGGGACATTTTCTCATCTTACTGAGGAGTGGGGGCCCTTTGAAATTCCTTGCAACATTCCCTACAGAATATGGGGAGCAGAGGAGTGGGGGGCCTTGGAAACACTCTGTCACATTCCCATCTGAATACGGTATGACAGACCCGGCAGGTGGCGTGTCATTGCCTGCATTAATAAAAATGTAGATATGGTACAGTAAATAAATATTTAGTTGCATAAAGTAAGAATAAACTACATTCCATCGACAGATGGACAAATTACTATGGGCCTAATCTCCCCCCTTCTCCTCCTGCAAATCCTCACTTGAACCCTTGGGGTGGGGGCTGTGTTCCCCCTTTCCACCACCACCATGTTGCACAGAGGACCATGATACCACTAAAATGAAAGAACACAGATGGCAGTCATGAACAGGCTGTACATGCAAGTCTGCAGCTGTATACAGCCGGTGCAAAGTGCATGCAACCACACTCATACATGATGGCTCCTCTGGGGCCCACTACTCTCCCACATCATCCTTATGGTGGCTGTTATGGCTGCCCACTCTCCAGGACCGGAAGTCTGGAATATAAAGTGGCCACAACTACTGGTGGCTCCATTCCACCACCACAGATGTGGCCCCATTGGGTTGGTCCCGTCTTTCCAGGACTATCAATCCTGGATGTCCATGGAAGTTCTGTGGAGACATGAAGATGGAGATAAGATCAGTGATAATTTAGCATACACACTCACACACACACACACAAAACAAACAGGGAAAGCTTGTACCAGCAAATACCTATGCAGGCTCAGTCTCCTGCCAGACCCCGTTCTAGGCAGTCCAGGTACTTGGAGAGGGATACCTTTCACAACTTTCTGGAGTATACCCCAAGCCTCCCTACACTTTCTGCTGACACGCCACTCACTTGCATAGCCATTTTGATGCAATGTACTGGACTGGACTGAGACAGCATGCTGAATGTCAAGAGTCATGTAGGTGAGATGTTCTGTGAAATTCATATGGGGGGGTGACATTTCAGTGAAAATGGTTTGAACAAAGTTAAACAAAACTTTGCACATCAGATGCCTAATAAGCACATCAGCTTCAAACAGAGTAGCACAGTACAGGACCCGTTAAATCATATTACCTCCATTGCAGTTACTGTACAAATATTAGCACCTATCCCAGCATCCACCCTGCCAAAATATAGTAGGTGGAACTGGAGCCAACATCAACGTCAGCAGCTAAAAGGTACTATATCGCTTAGTGCGGTGGTGCATTACCACGTAGTGTGCAAATGTGGGACACTGCTTCCACATCACAGTTGAAGATCCATCACCCCTTTGGCTGGATTCAGAGATGAAACTTGACCTTGTGTCTGGGAAGCAGATTTGATACACTTGCTCTGTGTTCACTTATTACATTTACCTACACTGCCCCACATACCCTATTTAATTAGAAACATAGAATTTGACAGCAGGTAAGGACTGCTTGGCCCATCTAGTCTGCCCATTTCCCTACCTGATGGATAAGCTGCAGATTTTTGCTAACCAACAGGTTACTTCCTCCTACCCCCCACTAGAATTGCTTTATGTCTGCCCCATGCATTCTTGAATTCTCTCACTGTTCTTGACTCTACAACCTCTTCAGGAAGGCTGTTCCATGCATCCACAACCCTCTCCATGAAAAAATACTTTCTAACATTACCTCTCAGCCATCCCCCCTCTATCTTCAAATTGTGCCCCCTTGTTCTTGCACATCTCTTTTTCTGAAAGATGCTACCCTCATGGACTTTAATTCCCTTGAGGTACTTGAAAGGTTCAATCATGTCCCCCTTCTCCCTCTTTTCCTCAAAGGTATACATATTAAGCTGCTTTAGTCTCTCTTCATATGTCTTCTGGTGCAGACCCTGCACCATTTTGGTTGCCCTCCTCTGAACAGCCTTCACTCTGTCTATATCTTTGCAGTGATGGGCTCTCCAGAACTTCACACAGTTCTCCAGATGGGTCTCACCAACTGTACAGAGGGATAACATCTTTCTGTTTTCTACTGTTGATGCCTCTCCCTATGCATCCCAGTATCCCCCCAGCCCTCCTTACTGCCTTCTCGCATTGCTTGCCCACCTTTAGGTCATCTGATATAATTACTCCCAGGTCCCTTTCGATTTTTGTTGTTGTTAGTATCTTACCCCACACTGTGTACTCTTCCTCTGGGTTTTTGTTTCCCAGGTGCATTACCTTGCACTTCTTTGCATTGAATCTGAGCTGCCACACATTTGATCATTCCTCCAACCTTGCCAAGTCCCTTTTCATCCTTTCCACACCACCTTGTGTATCAACCCTGTTGCAGATCTTTGTGTCATCTGCAAAGAGACATACTTTTCCTTCCAGGTGCTCCCCAATGTCACTTATAAAGACATTAAAGAGAACCAATCCCAGTACTGTACCCTGCAGTACCCCGCTAATTACCCTCCTTTCTTCACTGTGGACTCTGTTTACTATTACCCTCTGCGTCCTGTTGTCCAGCCAATTTTTTATCCAGGCTACTACCTTGGGACCCACTCCAAGGCTGGTTAACTTGTATATTAATCTTTTATGTGGGACTGTGTCAAATGCCTTGCTAAAATCTAGGTAGGTGATATCCACAGCCCCTCCCTGGTCTACTATTAGAAAGTAAGATGACAAATATATGGAATTTCAGAGTTTAAATGGTGTACATGATACCATGATGCCAGAGCTTTCACAGCAGAAATGATGAAAGTTACTGCATTTTTTGACCCACCACCACAGACAAAAAAAATGCATGAAATAACTGAGCTGTTTGCTCAGAGAAATGAACTGTTTTTCATATTTATAAAATATGCATGGATGCAAATCTAAATGTCAAAAAAAAAAAATATTCTCACATACTCAGTACAGTACTGTATACATGATAAATCTTAGAACCAGCATGTTGGATAAAAAGTACTCAGTAACGGTTCATCTTTACACCCGTATGAATTTTGGCTTTACAATCGTAATAATCAGCACCTTCTCTGTGTGAGCAGTACCTTTTACTTAATGATTCAGTGGGCCTGGGGATACAGCTTTGACTGAGGAGAGGGCCAGGGGCACCTGCTGTGATGGCACATGAGGCCAAAAAGGGCTGCCCAGAAACCTGATCAGTGTTATCTTGACCCTCGTCAGAGGGCACTTTGATTTAATGCCACCAATTCTTGTGAAAATAAGGGACAGAGTAAACGAACAGCTATGAATGATGCGAAAAAGGTGACACACACACTCGCTGACACAGAACTGCACCATCTACCCTTGAAATGACTATTTTCATGCTACTGACTTCTAAATATTTTTTCCAGTTGCATTTGTTTGTTTCTATACCATATTTGTGTTTTTGTTCTCTGAAATGTGGGTTGGCATATTACTGTCTTAAAAACATTTATATTTGCTGTACATTACAAAATGGTCATTGTAAAAAGTGCTAAGCTATGATGGGATAACATGGGTTAATGTTAGATAAAGGGCAGGTGTTTTTTCTAATGCATAGACAACTATTTTACTTATTGTATTTTGATGTGTTTGTAATTGCTTTTTTACCTTTCATTTTTTATTTATTTATTTATTTTAACTCTATTTATATGCCAGCTTACCAATGCTTCTCTCTGAGGTGCCCTCTTGAGGCTGGCCCTTCTACTCCCCTCCATGGCAGGCCATCTCCAGATCTCCCCCCACTCACAGGACTTCCCAGCACCCCGGATCACCCCCCCCCCAGGGGTGGGGCCTGCCCTCCCGTGGTGGCATCTGTCTGAAATTAGAGGGTCTTCCCCTCTCGTGAAGTCAGGCATGGATCTCTGGTGTGGCCTGACTGGGGGTGTGAGGGACGTCCCTGGGGTCCTAGTCACCTCCTCAGCAAGCCAGGGTTTTTTTATTGGTGTTTTCTCCCCACCCCATTCCCTGCCCTCTGTGGTGGAGTTTGGATGTGCAATGATGTCCAGCATCCGTCAAGTTTCACCAGTGCCACACAGCTGCGGCACATTGTGGCTTCCCCTGACTGTCGCCAGAGGGCACACAAGAGCAGCGCATATCCCTACTACCCCCCAGGAAAGGGGAACTGTCCTCCGGATGCTCAATCCTTTCCCACCCCTGCTGACCCCTGATGTACTGGGTTCATACCTGAACCCAGGTCACCAGCGTAGCGTGAGGTAAGATGACTAGTGCCTTAACCCTCAGTGCCACTGGGCCAGCTCTTTTTTACCCTTCATAATAAAATATTTGATAGTGCACTGAAACAATGGGGTTTTCACCTTTACTTATCACACTGCTAGTCAAAGGAATTCTCACTAATCACTTACTCTTTAATGTAGCTGTTGATTTTTGGCTTGGCATTCTAGCTAGATGCAGGGAGTGGGAAGGGGAGGGGAGGGGAGGAAGGTTGCAAGGATACCTTACACAAAATACAAAAACAAGGGCTATCAGACACAAATGTGTATTGGTTATTAAGTGCTGCATCTTAAATGTATACCCAGCATCCCCCAGTGGCTACACAACCATGCTAAACTGAGCAATGGATCACAGGACACCTAGTGACAAACTAAAGAATTACAAAATTCATCATTCGTTCCTCCAACGTCAGGTGGCACATTCATGGACCGATAGCACATTGTTGCACACATTAACATATGATATATTTGAACGTAGTGATGGCTACCACTGTAGCTAGTCCATTTGATAGCTACCTGATAGTGCCACTATCCAACAGATGTCCTAACCCATGTCTTTAAAAAATGCAAACTGGCATGGACAGCTGGTGCTGTATAAACCAGAGTACAGCTATCCACTGTGCCAAAGCTCCATTTTAAAACAAATGTTTATAATCGGGGGCCATTCTGATGGCCAAGGGCAGCATTTCTCATTGACATGCAGGCAACCCAAGTTCAGGAGCTGTCTCAGGTGGGAGGCAGGCAAAGGCTATGTTGTTATGTTATGTTCTACACCTGACTGTCAATTGCTACATTGTCATGTCATGCTTTCTACATGCCTTCCTGTTAAGTCATGCTGTTCCTATTATCTTTCTCTGAAACCTCGTAATACCTGCTTTTTTTTAATTCAAACTTTATTAACACATTTTTCCACAAAATTGGAGGCAGCACATATAGCATGAACACTAGTACACAATACCATACTCAGACTGCCCCCTTCCCTCCCCCGTGCAGCAGTATTGTCGACAATTAACATGAGCACATATAACAACAAACATATATGTACAGGAAAAGTTGGTACATAACAACACTTAAGCCCAAATACACATAATTAGGGTGTGAAGGGATCCCAGGTACAATGATACACTGGTAAGCAGTTGTGAAGACCAGCTATAGCCTTCTCAGTGCGAAGGGTAGCAAGGACTTCGCTCACTCACTCCTGAAGTGTCGGGCTAGCCTTGTCTTTCCAGTGTCTTAATATAAGTTTTTTAACAGATAATGAAATCATGGAAATATGAGATCTCCTGACTTTGACCTGGATAGAAGACAGGTCCCCTAGGAGGCAGATATCTGGTGTAAAGCAATCCTGCAGACCCAGCAGGGGATCCAAATTAGTTTTAATTGAGTCCCATAAGGGAGTTATTTTGGGACATGACCAGAAAATATGAAAGACAGTTCCTTCTCCCCGGAAACATCTGATGCATACAGCTGAGTCAAGGAGGCCCCAGTTCGCGAGCTTAACTGGGGTAAAATACATGTTGTGTAAAATGTGGTACTGCATAAGATGCAATCTTCTTGGGACACATATTTATGACAGGACTTCCATAGGTTCTGCCAGTTAAAAGTACGTTGAGGGAAAAACGATTCCCAAAACCTAGTCGGTCCAAAGGAGCCCCCATGCCATCGATGAAACAAGACATGATATAATTTAGAAATGATACCCGGTGACCCTGACAGGGAGGAAATCTCAGGAATAAATGCTTTAACCAACTGAGAGGGGGGGTGTACTGCCCAGCACCGCTACAAGCAAGTGCTTTAATTGGAATACCTTTAACTGTAAAGAAGCTGGGATGCTAAATTTCCTTAAAAATTTAGCTACTGAAAGCCACATTCCATCGTTATCCACAAACATGGATACGATCCTGTCTCCCAGCTGGGGCAACCATGTATGAGGAATCGGCTGTTTGTTTATAGTGAAAACCGGCGAGTTCCAAATAGACTGGAACAAATACCTGCTTTTTGCCTGTAAACTCCTTGTAATCTCCTGAGTTGCACCTGAAAATAGGCATATAACTCACTAGTGTGCTTACCTGGTTACCAAAAGCTAAATAAAATAAATAAATAATTAATGTCTCAGGTAGCTGACTACAACAGTGTGCCACAGCTCAGGGAGGGATGCTGCAGGTTCTAGCACCATGGTGAACATTGTGGAGGGCCACAGAGCTTGCAACATTGCAGGGGCTGCCAAAGCTATGCCCACACTGCATGGGGGAGAATATACTCATGAAAAAAAAGAGAAACCTAACCTTCATCAAAATTATGACAAGCTGGTATCATGGGTCCCACTCAACTTAGCCTATCACCTACCACCAAATCCTATAAGGTCATGGGAGAGGATCCCACCCCCCCAAAAAGAAACCCTCAACTACAGAGAACCATGAGGGTAAAAAGGCAGTCATGGGGTCAGTCACAGTTAGGGCTGTGTGATCACTGGAAGTCTCAAAAAGGGAGATGTGAGTCTGGCCAGGAGAAAAACCTTGCTAAAAAAAATATCATAATAACTGAGAGGGGATACATGGGGATACATGATCTAGCGATATGAATAATGATGTGTCCATTGTGCAAAAACAGTGTCAGATAGTATCATCCAGATATAAGTAGTGTATGTGATTTATTGTACCTAACTAAATTAAACACCAACTTGTTCGGAGAAATTTAAAAATGTGCATTTTGTTGCATTTTGCAAATGTGCTGTAGGTAGACATTTAGTTGGGTATAAAAATTGAGTAATAAGATAATGCTTGGATTTTTTTTCACCTTACTTATCTAGCTGGGCCGTTTATACTTTGCAACTCTGTAGATGCCCAAATGAGCCCATCTTGTGTATACACACAGCAGAATGCTGGACCAATCCCATAATTTGAGTAAATATTCACGGTAAGGGAAATCCTTCTACTGACAGATACGCAAAGTCTTCAGAGGTTAAGCAAATGTTTGCCACCATGGAACTCCATGAACCCTTATCCCTGGATGCATGTGCATATAATGGCTGTTTTTTTCTATCAAGTATTTCCCTGCGTAAACCAGCTATACAGTATATACAGTATGCTAGCATAGTATGTTCTTGTTGGTGCTGTAATAAAACAGTAAATATGCCAGGGATCTCTATAGGAGTCGCACTTCAGTAATTAATATGGCATGAAGCACAATTATTTCAAGTCTTCTTAATAACAGTGCTTCCCCAATAGCAGTTCCAAGATCCTAATTGAAAGCTCGAAGATAGAGAAAGAAGGAGAGAGAGAGAGAGAGAGAGAGAGAGAGAGACTGAAAGTTATAGCAGATAGGGTTTGAGGTTGACCCGGATGAACTGCAGCCTCCAGCTGGACACAGAGAGCCATGATTCAGTTTGAAAGCATGCCTTGCAAATGGAAACTCAAAACCCCACCCAGCTTTCATGAGCTCTAGCAGGTTTTAATAGCTGTGCACTATCCCTTCTTGCAGGTAACAGCTGCTCTGTGGTTGCTGGTCTATGCCACAGGGCACAGCCAAAGCTTCCTGCATCACCAAAGGCTTTCAGAAGCCTTTTGATCAGGGATGGACCCGACATCCTCACCGCAAAGAAGCCCAGATGGCATACATGCTTGGACTCTGAGCAGTCCTGCTCCAGGGAAATTCCTCTGCTGTCTTTTGAAAATGGGGAATGCTTTAGTGAACTGCACAGAAAGCAAGTGTGCAAGTACTTGTTTGCAAACCTATGTGACAGAACCATAGCTTGCTGTCGGGAATTAAAGTGCTAGGTGTCTTAGAATAGATGTAAACCCTTCATTTCAAAGATTAATGTGACACTTCCTTTTTTAGGTTGCCGAATAAGCCATAATATATATATATATATATATATACAGAAACAAGAGGTGATGGGTGCCTGATTATTACAGTGGTATGAAATTCTGTAGTCTGCATCTGAAACTGATCCAGGCTGTTTGACATGCACCAACATCTAATTGTCTGCATTGTACTTACATTGTTATTTTGTTATTAATCTATATGATGTCTATTCTCCATGTACCCTTCCCCCAGATCATTCCTGGAAATAAGCCTTGGCACAGTGTGCCTTTTCAGGTCCCCACTTTGTAAATAAATAAATTCAGGGAGAATTACACAAATGGATTTGCATTACCTTCTTTTTCAAATCATTCTAAAGTTAATTGTGTGACTCTAAATGATTTAGGACTAACTGAGCGATAACCTAGTATGCCTTGTGAAATAATGGATTGCTCATTCATTTCAGTATAAAAATTACTGCCATAATGGCAATATTTGTCCAAAATGCCACCACAAAATATCTGAAAAAACTGCAGGGAGAACTGGGCCAATGGTCATCTGAAGTACAGTACATCACAGTGAGATTCAATGTTTTATCTCATGGCTAATTAGTGACTGGCAATCATATTAGCCATTTTTTTTGTGCTTAGAGTTTATTAGAAAGATTTTTTCTCAGTGTGCAGCATTTCAAGTCAGACACGTTTGCATTGCTAAAATATCCAAGGAACAATATTTAAGCAAAACATGATATGACAGATCATCTCCATTTCTCTGAGGTATCCTGGAGACTTGCCTAGTCAGCTGGTCATAGAAAAATTAATCCTGCCAACTGTAGGACCCCAAGGCTAATCAACAAGCTAGTGGGTTCCAATAGAAAATGATGTACTTGCTTCTGTGGGAGGAGCACATATTCCGACATGAAAAGAATTTCCTTTTTAAACTATCACAGTTCCAATTTATGAAAATCAGCCCTTAGCCTACAGGACAACAGGCAGACACACATTCTAATTAAAAGACACCCTGGCTCCTGCATATAGGAGAAGCTTACCACCATACAAGTCCCTACAGTACAGACCTCTATGACATCTTAGCACAACATCTGAGGGGGGAATACTTTACACTTCTAATGCAAAACACTTTAAAATAAGGAAACTACCTATTTTTTTTAAATAAATTTTTGTTTTAATATTTTCCCCAGATTACATGTTTTATAAGTTCAATAAGACACTCCAGGGTGTTGGCTATTATGTAATGACCATACTTCCAGGTTAGTTGAAGGCAGCTCTCTTAAACCCCTTGTGCCTTATAACACATCAGGGTATGCAATTATTGTAGAACAACTTACATCCTGGAGTGTCTTATTGCTTTCATATTCACCTCATCATCAGATAGAGATGGAGACAGTCAGGTCCCAGAGATAATCAGTCTGAAGTGAGGTCCACAGTTAAATGTCATAAGTTTTCTTTACCAGAATCATAACATTCAGGTAGTTTACATGTAGTTGACACTACATTATGCTACCCGATGATATATGTTTTCAATCACAAGAGTCCAGTTTGCACTTACATGGAACCCAAACAAATAGAAGAGAGAAAGAAATAAGTGCTTTAGTCTGGATTTGAACCCAGGCCGACCAGAATACCACTCCGGTTATGCTACCAGCTGTGACACCAAGGCAACTGGTACCTGGGGTGTCCCTAGGCACCTTACTCTTTCTCTAATGCACAACCTGTTTCTGCATGGATAATTACATTTTCAATAAGTAGAGTGTGGTTTGCACATATATAAAATCCAAACAAACAGAAGAGAGAAAAGGATAAGTGCCAAGTAGCCTTTCTTGTTAAGAAGAATAGTGATCTCAGTAATTACTCAATGTTGACAACATGTAAACCACTAACAAACCCAATGTGTATGTAGTTGACCCTCACTAACAACTGCAATTAGTGATTTATTCTGAAAAAGTGAAGAAATTGTACAAAAACATAAAACATGAATCCACCTGAAAACCTTTGTCAATATTTGGTTTCCTTTTTTTCACCAGGAAAGGAGAGCTAGCCAAGTCCGCCATTTTGCAGCCATGTCCCGAGGTGGGGGTGGGGTGGGAGGATGTACACAGAGGCAAGCTGACATACTGCATTGAATCAGGTGTGTGGTGGTATTTTTAGAGATGAACATAAAAACAGAGAAGTGAAGCTAACTTTTAAGGTTTTTCTTTAAACTCTGGTTGTTGTTTTTATTACAACTGTCAGCTACAGTACATGTAAACCTGAATGCGAAGCATAGTAAGGTGTAGTGTAGTGTCACCTACTGTACATGTAATCGCCCTTTTGTGAAATCAGTTAAAACCTGCTGTTAAATTCAGTAGTGGAACAGCACCTGGGAAAGCAATGGCAAATTATTCCACAATAATATGAAATAGAATCAGGCTTCATCTCAGCATCATTAAGGCTCAGGCATAGCTGGTGCAACAGGGATAAGGTACAGTATATAAATGCAACATTTTAAAATAAAAATTCTTCGGGACCAGTATCATTCTGGCATGTTGCACAACCCAAGAACCCAAATAAACCACAATTGTCTTATGTTCAATGTTATAACAATTAAGTATTACTATCTTTAAATCAACAGTTTAAAAAAACTCAGCTTTATATTGAGGTTTATCCTGTGCTAATTCATTCCAAATTAATAACTCGTATACTGCAATACTTCTATAGTGTAAAAAAATTACCGGCACATAAACCAGTTGTGCTATGCCAGTTTAAGCAGCCCATGGACAAAACTGCAGTCTCAACCAAAATATTCAAAGTGATTTAATACTGTTTTGTGCAAAATCTTTGAAAACCTGTGCCTGATTTTCTTTTACTAATGGGCTGTGTGAGTTTTTCTGGTGATCTGCGGTAGGACTACCTTTAATTTAACTGTTGTGTGATATTCTCCACAACTTCTGCCAGGTTTATAGCATTATGCCTGGAGTGCTATGCTCAGTCATTGACCTGAACTGGCACGCTGAAGACTAGAAAGCCCACAGTCTAGCTGATAGCTATTTTGGGACATGACAGAGGTCTGTAAAACAGTCAAATGTATTTGAAAGTCCAGTGAACTTTGACACTTAGAGAATGTATTCATAAAGGGATAAGGTGTCATGTTATATGTTGCAGCATATAAAAGATTTTTTCAAAATGAAAAGTGATAAAGTATGCTTTGAACTACTGCACGCTGAGAACCCTTTATATGGTTTCCTGAATATGTACTTGCAAGGTGGTATATAACTGAATTCATGTGCAATTGTTAGGGCAGTATTGTAAATCATCTGTACCGATTCAAGCAATCAGGGCTTAATGTCTGCACATGCAGACCTTTTATAAGCATAAGAGGGTCTTACACACAATATTTGCAATAGCTGCAATGGTCCACTGTTGAAACAAGAAAATCTCTGTTTTTCATATCTTTAATAACTGTTTTAAAGTCATTTATGATAGATATGCATATCTGTAGAGAACAGAGCAGTTTGTACGACTGTTGATGTGTATCTCTTGTGGTTTTAACAAGGCTGTGCAAGCACCTTTTATGGAATACTTGGCAAGTATTTATAGTTGGCTCACTAGATACAGAGCTAGTCATTATTCAGCCAAATGTCAAGAAAATAAAAAAAAATTAAAAGACAAAACTTAGCCCCCCCCCCCAGGTGGCCAGTGCCAGTCCTGTGGCCGCCTCCTCCCAAATTCCAGTCATTTCTTGCCCTCCACCTCTTTTCTTGTCCTTCCTTATAGTGATTTAAAAAAATGCCGGGCTCCATAGTCCAATCCCAGATGCAGGTGAAGTCGTGAAACTTCATTTTGCAAAAAAACATGAAGTTCCATAGCTTTGAGTAGTGCATAGTGAAACGCTGTGTAGTTCCTTGATTGACTGAGTGGTTACTTTGCCCAGTAAAGATTTTGCAGAGTGGCACTTTGCTAACAAAGTGCTCACTATGCATAGCAATTCACCCAGCAAGGAACCCACTTCATCCAGTAGAGAGGTGCTTCACCAATGAAGTGCCAATTCATGTAGTCTTTGTGCTTTAAAAAAATAAATAAAACAAAATCCACCACCATTGTAGCACCCCCCCACCATCTTCCCCTCAGCCCTGATCACTGTAAACATAACTGTATGTCTCCCACTCTTGTAGCACCAGTTTCACGCTCACCTGGCTCTGACCAAGTTAAGTGTATCTCTCTTCAGCATTCATAATTCAATCAAATCAATACCAGTCATCAGTGACTGCAAAATCCATTTATTCTTCTCCCATTCTCCTTCCACCAGCCTTGACTCAATACAAAGCAATAACCCCCCCCCCCCCGTCCCCACACCCTTTGGCAGCACCCAATGCCACCTTCCTGCTCCATGCCCCCCAATCCCTTGTAATTTATTCAAAAAGGATTCAAAGCAGGTTGAAAAAGTTTAGTGATGCTTTGGGAAACCAGCCCAAACCCTCCCACCACCATAGCTGGCTGCTGTTTTCATGAATGAAAGTGTGTTTGCTCATTAAGGATTGGGCTGCGGTGCTTTGGAGATGTGGGTAGGAGGAAACCATACATTTTTATCGTTGCTTGCATGCATGTGCAAGAAACATAGTGCATTCATCTGAGTTTTCGGAGGTGTGGCACCCGTCTTCCAATTCAGTCTGTGTGTTTGCAGGCATGGCTGCAGTTCTCCAATGGACGCTGCAATTGTCTATGACAGCAGTTGAAAATGCAGTGGCTGTACAGTTGAAAGGGAGAGCTATGCTTCAGTGAGCAGCGATAAGATATCACGTGCTCATGCGTGCTCTCCCCACACACACACACACATACTGCGTGCTCATGCTTCCCCCTCACGCACACACTGTATAGCCAACAGGGGTGCCCAATCCCCCATCGGCTGTGCTGTGCTCCCCCCCAACAGAGTTCCAGATGCCACGTTGGGAGCCCACCCCAGTGTGGCAACAGATCATATTGCCGATGGGGGTGCCCAATCCCCCGTCGGCTCCACTGCCCACCCAAGAGACTACAGGGTGCCACGCTGGGAGCCCACCCCAGCGTGCAACAGATCATATGGCCGATGGGGGTGCCCAATCCCCAGTCGGCTCCACGGCCCCCCCCCAAACAGCCTTCCAGCTGCTATGCTGGGAGCCCACCCCAACATGGCACAAGTTCTGCATCGTCTAAGTTAAAAAAAAACCTGAAAGAAAAAAAACTTCCCTCGTAACTATCTATTGATCTCCCCACCCGCACTCATCCTCTGTGCCCTTCCTCTCCACACCCTCCTCACCCCACACTTACCTCCGAACTCGGCAGTTATGATCTTTGGTGGACTGGGAACATGTCTGCACTCTTCAAAGCCGACCACGAACTGAGGAAATGCCGGTAAGCTGTATAATGTAATAAATGGTTTTTTTCAACTTTGGTGCATATCTCGGGCATTTTGGGGAATATTTTCACCAAATTTTCAACATGGGGTTTTTGGGACCCCACCTCATGAATTCTGTCACTGTCATGGCATTAATTGGCCCCAAAAAGTGATTTTGTGGTCATTGCATGGAACCACCTTTTGGGACCGATTTACAAAACAACAGTATTACAGCTCATGAGGTAGGCCTCCAAAAACCATATGTTAAATTTGTGTGAAAAAAATTCCCAAAAATGACTGTTTTACGAGCATGCGTTGTGCTGTTCCTATGTACGCTCGTAAGTTCACAAATTTTCAATATGTTCACTCCAGATTGTCAACATTGCCATTTTACCGTACCTCCTTATGAGCAGTATAGCTGTCATTTCTCACGTCTGACCCAAAATGAGTTTCCGCGTTTGTAGCGCACAATGGCGCAGTCAGTGTGCGAAATCAACGTTCGGGACAGATTAAGAAAATCACAGTGACACTGTTCATGAGCAGAGGTGTTAAAATGGGTATGTTAAAAATTTGGTGAAAAAGTTCCCAAAAATTACTGTTTTACGAGCATGCATTGTGCTGTTCCTACGCACGCTTGTAAGTTCACGAATTTTCAATATTTTCACTCCAGATTTTCAACACTGCCAATTCACCACACCTCCTTATGAGCAGTACAGCTGTCATTTTTCACATCTTGGCCAAAACGTGTTTCCGCCCATGTAGCATACAATGGCGCAGTCAGAGTGCAAAATCAATGTTCGGGACAGATTAAGAAAATCACAGTGACACTGTACATTAACAGAGGTCTTAAAATGGCTATGTTAAAAATTTGGTGAAATACGTCCATAAAATGTCTGTGTTACGAGCGACCATTGCGCAGTTTCCACGCACCCTCGAAAGTTCATGAATTTGTAATATTTTCAGTCCAGATTTTCACCACTGCCATTTTTCCACACTTCCTTATGAACAGTACAGCTGTCATTTTTCACACCATGGCCTAAATGTGTTTTCGCACTTCCAGCGCAGAAATGCGTGGTCGCTGTGGGAAATCACTGTTCGAGACAGATTAAGAAAATCACAGTGACACTGTTCATGAGTGGAGGTTACAAAATCTCTGTGTTGACAATCTGCTGTAAAAAATCCCCAAACTAATTGCATTATGGGT